>JAUMJK010000154.1:0-1331562 GCA_033558105.1 Coccyzus lansbergi
CTCACTGCGCCCTCTGCCGGTGCCAAGAGACGTTAGTCGAGTAAAAAGCAGATTAAAAAAAGAAGAAAAAAACAAAAACAAAAACAAAAACAAAAAACAAGGAAAGGAAAGGAAAGGAAAGGAAAGAAGGAAAGGAAAGGAAAGGAAAGGAAAGGAAAAGGAAAGGAAAGGAAAGGAAGAGGAAAGAGAAAGAAAGGAATAGGAAAAGGAAGAAGGAAAGGAAAGGAAAGGAAAGGAAAGGAAAGGAAAGGAAAGGAAAGGAAAGGAAAGGAAAGGAAAAGGAAAGGAAAGGAAAGGAAAAGGAAAGGAAAGGAAAGGAAAGGAAAGGAAAGGAAAGGAAAGGAAAGGAAAGGAAAGAAAGGAAAGGAAAGGAAAGAAAGGAAAGGAAAGGAAAGGAAAGGAGAAAGGAAAGAGGAAAGGAAAAGGAACAGGAAAAGGAAAGGAAAGGAAAGGAAAGGAAAGAAGGAAAGGAAGGAAAGGAAGAAAGGAAAGGAAAGGAAAGAGAAAAGGAACGGAAAGAAAGGAAAGGAAAGAGAAAGGAAAGGAAAGGAAAGAGAAAGGAAAGGAAAGGAAAGGAAAGGAAAGGAAAGGAAAGGAAAGGAAAGGAAAGGAAAGGAAAGGAAAGGAAAGGAAAAAGAAACCAAAACATTTTCATTTCAAGATTTTGAGAGAAAACAGAAAAAGTCACAGAAGTCAGTAAGAGGCTGTTCAACTCCATCTTACACCAGGAATCCAGACTAAGCCATCACAGCAACCAAAGTTGCTCCTGCCTGCTTGCTGTTACACCCTATCTGCCTCAAATTTAGGTTTCATGACAGCTGTTTTCAGTTGGGCTGAAAAACTGATGAGCTGGGGTTGTTCAGCCTGGAGAAGAGAAGGGTCTTAGGAGATCTCATAGAGACCTTCCAGTACCTGAAAGGGGCTACAAGAAAGCTGGAGAGGGACTGTTCACAAGGCTTGTAGTGATAGGACTAGGAGCAATGGCTATGAATTGGAGAACAGTAGATTTAGACTAGGCATAAGGAAGAATTTCTTCACTGTGATAGTGGTGAGGCACTGGCACAGATTGCCCAGGGAAGCTGTAGATGGCCCATCCCTGGATGTGTTCAAGGCCTGGTTGGATGGGGCCTTGGGCAGCCTGATCCAGTGGGAGGTGTCCCTGCCCATGGCAGGGGGGTGGGAAATAGATGGCCTTTACGGTCCCTTCGAATTCCAACCATTCTATGATTCTATGAAATGTTTATAAAAAGCCACGAATAATTTAAAAAAAAACCCACAGAAAATCTAAAATTGGCTCTACAAAAAAAAAAAAAGGATCTTTGGTAAATTCACATCTGCAGAAAACTCTCAGAATCTGACTAATCAATACATCGATATTAGAGTTCCCTTCAGGAACCTGAATTTTACAAATGTACTCTCATTCTGCCAGTTTTGATCCCAAAACAGTCTTAATGGATCTTAAAGAGGAGCCATAAGCAGGTCTGACAGTACAACAGGAACCTACCCTTTAATCACAGAAAAGTTTCCATACATGTTCAATAATAGCAATGATTTTCATTAAGAAAAGATGTGCCTTTCCTTACAGTGTTCACAATGAAACACAACCACTGCCTTGTAGTTCTTGACCAAGAACCAACACACAATTGTGTAGAAATTGTTGAAATAAAAAGTGAAAGTAGACAATAATAATTGTCCTATCTGAGAAAGATGATAAGAAGACATTCTTAGGAAATTAGTGTTTTGAATTACTTTCAGGCTCTAACATCTTTGGGTGACACTAGACATTGCAACCAGGGAAAGAATAAAGAGTACAGAACTAGGAACAACTAAGCTTTCTCTGTGTTCTTGGGTTCACTTTCCAGATCTACTATAAACCTCCAGTTAAACCTTCACAGAAGTAGATTATTATCTTTTCCACTCATTTCACCATTTTGGAATTGAAGTACTTCCTTTACTATATTCTGTATATTCGGATTGTAAGATTTGTTATAGTATGTGACTATAGCAGAGAGCACAAGAAGCCTTCACAATGACCCCTAGGATGATGATCCAAATGATGCTTGAGTCTCTAGATACTATCACGGAAGTGATACTAATGTGAATTCTGTCCTTCACTTTTAATTTCACCTTGACTATATCTTGGTGAAGTGCCCTATCTTGAAAGAGCACAGACCTCCACAGACATGCTGAGCATCCTTCCACAAGAGCCAGGGCCACTCATTACTTCTCAGGAGAAAACCAGTACTTTGTACAATCATACACAGTCTCTACAAGGTAAATTCAGATGATTGAAAGAGATAATAGCTTATTTGTAAGGATTCCATTCATCAACAAGCATGCCTACATAGGTATATCCTATATGTCAGATTAATAACAGATTAAGAATTGTTTAAGTGGTATCTAAAAATATATTATCAGATATGTTATCTGCTATGTGATTTCTTCAAACAGTTCTCCCATGGGTCATCATAGCAAGCGAAAAATTATTTTATTTACTTTTACCTTCTCAACAGCTGGTAAAAAAAAAAAAACCAAACCCAAAAAACACAGACAGTAACACAGGACACCACCTCAATTTCACCACAGTAACAGCACACACTAACTCTACTCCATACTCTCCAAATGGGTGGGAAGGCTGTATGCTCATGACATCACTGTTGGCTTTCAGTCCAAAACCAAAGGACAGCACTGAACTGAGACAAAAGCTTTCCAGTCATATTCTTTACACTTAGCATAGCACATGAAATAAAAGCCCTGTGTGCATGCATGTTTGTGTCTATATTTAGCTATCTTGTAAAACTGAAGAAGGACACTACTAAATTAAATTCCACCGGAGTTTCTGGCCATACACACCCTATCTGTCGTCATCTACATAGCTGCAGTGCTTGTGTAATACCTGACTGTCAGCAGGGGTTACCATATGTAATACCACTTCCACAATACTGACATCTGACCCAACACAAAATCATAATACCACCCAGTACCACAAAACCACTAGGTATTTAGGCCAATGAGCAATTAAGATTTCCAGGGGTCTTGGGTGTAATCAGGCATCTCTTCCATTTCTCTCATCTTTCCAGCTGCTCTGATATTATGGAAGGCCAGAACTGTAGTGCTTGCCATCATGACAGCTGCAGTTCAAGATTGTGGTAGGAGAGTTGGGAATTCTCCTTCTTCACCTCTGGAAGAACAGGATTAGGTTTTGGTATTACCAAGTATGAAACTCTCACTCACTCACTGAACTATGTCATGCACTACCTAAACATGCAAGCTATCAACACTGCAAAAGTAGGCTGTAACTATAAATACTATGTTATTACTTAATGATTAATTATACTCTTAAACTGCTAGCAAGACAATAGTTTGATTCTATTTACTGACCAGCTGATGACTAGCTATGACTTACCAGAACAAAAATCCTAGGTGCATCTATCTCTTGAATTATGCAGAAGTCTTGAACTTCTGGATACAACTTACTGTTCTAACGAGCCACTCCAAAAGCTCAGATGCAGTCCAAACAAGTATTCACCAATCCCACTGGCTGCTAGACCAGAAGCTCTTGGAGCTAAGATTCCCTTCTGCATTTGTTACAGCAGCGGTCTTACAAGAAGTATGTCTAAACAGTTAACAAACATAAATCAGACTAAAACTAAGGTTCACCCTTAATTTGATGCTGTAGAATTGCATTACTTGCATATATTACATAAAAATAACTAATTCAACAACCTCCTATATACTTAAAAAAAAAAAAAAAGCTTCTCACATATTAACTCAGGACAATTACTCTCCAGATGAGGTGTTCTACCTCTCAGCCACAACCAGGTTGTCCAAGCCCTAGGTGAAGTGAAACTACAGAACATTTAGGTAATTTTTTTTCCAAATTTATTTTACATGTCCAGCAGTTGTCATCTCTGTGCCTTCTAAGGCATCTTAAAATACTGCATCTTTGTCTCCCCAGTCATCTAATGTTTCACTGAGGAATACAGATATCAGCATTAAGTAGCTTCCTAGGTTCAGCATCAGGCTTTACCACAATGTCTCCCTCTCAAATGTACAGTATTTCTGCTGGCCATGTTTAAAATAAGTTACACTATGTTTTCTCAAATTGTCAAAAGCTACCATTAAAGATGTTATACTTTTGAATCAGAATAGGGAAAAATCATGCTCAGCTACTGAGTGTATTCTGAACATGAACAGACAAAGTGAAATTATTTTGTGGTCTAACTGATAAGTACAGATAATCACTAGATAGAAATTGGTTGGAAAATACATTTAAATGGTAGAGCAAAGCAATATTACTTGCTGTATTTGGCTGCCACCAGCAATGCAACAGAAGTAGCACTCCTGAGATGCAGAAGAGATGTTCATACCAGGGAACACACGAAAGAGACAGACATGAGGAGGTCTCTTTATCTGATAACTTCGTGGTAATTGCCTTTCATGCCCTGTGGCGTGTAGGATGCACTAATTTGGCATTCTGTGAGTACAGCAAAGCAGCATAATGCAAACAAAGAAGAGTCAAACTCTACACTATTGTTTTACCTTACTATATTACCAAGGCACGGCAGTGTTTGGATCATCCTGAAGTCTGACACAGCCACCTCTGTGGGCCTATATTATCCTCTTCCTAGAGCCCAGTCTTATTTCCATTAGCGTACCTAGTTGATTTCACCGGTTCTTTCTGAGTAGCCCTCCAGTGAGGTATGGTTCTATTTGCTGGCTGAGCGTTTGTTCTCGATTTGGACCCCAGCCCACTGGTTACAGGCATTTCTTCCTCTTGTCCAACTGCCTGCTAACATTTCGTATATTGAAGGTAAGGAGCTGTCAGGGTTTAGCCCTACCCAGCTAAATTTCAACAGCTAAAACCATGCAGCTGTGCTCGCAAAATCCCTTCCCCTGCTCCTACACTGCAGGGGAAAGGGAGAGGGAAAAGACAAGAAAAAGACTTACAGGCTGGAAACTAAAACCACAGCTTTAATGAAATGATAACAAAAATAATAATAATGAAAATAATTACAAAGTTATAAAATATACACAAATATATGAGATTGCACCCCACCTCACCCCTTCGATGACTATATGTCACCGCAAATACCGTAGAGCAGACATGAGGGAACGGGTCTGTGGCTAGGAGGGAGCTGGACTCAGGGGCTGGATTCAGGAATGCACAGATCTGTGATCAGGAACAACCAGTCAGACAAGATCCTCACTGGACGTTGGCCGCAGCAGAAGAGAGAGAGTGCCTTGTGATCCATCAAATTTATACTATTACGTATATGGGGTGGAATAGTCTGTTTGTCAGTTTACAGTCACCTGCACTACTCGCCCCTCCTCACAGGTGCAACCCCTTTTCTGCCAGCATAAGGACCTTGTTGGTTAAGTAAGTATTTACCTTTTTGCATATCAATGCCCTGTGTTACCACTTTGGAAGAACATTGTATCACAAACACGCAGTTATCTTTCAGAGAATGAAGTTACTTACATCAACTGAGTTAGTAAAAAAATTGACTCTAATTTAACTCAAACCACAACAGGAGCCTTCAAAAACTGTATTGACCAAAATCAACAGAAATTTTGCCTCTGATTTTACTGGATTTAGAACTTGTCTCTATTGCACCTTCCTCTCTCTTCACCAACATTTCTTAGAAGCAAAGTCACTAGCATTACCTTGCACAGCTCAGTTCCCAGGTACCTTCTTCTGACAAACAGGTTTTTTAAACATTCTTAATTTGCATTTCTGGGCTTTTTCCTATACTTTTGATACTTTTTGATACTGGCAGTGTCTCACCTCTTAAAAACTACATACAGCTGTGAGCACATCTTGCCTCTTTCTCATAATAGCTGACCCCTAAGACAACAAGCCTTTATTAGTAACTGCAGGGAAGAATGCACAACATGATGCTCTACTTAATACAGCTGTAGCTCCTCCACATCTGCTTTACAGCCAGTCATTCCACATACAGACTCATCATTTCATGTAGTTTAATTGTAGGGGAAGGATACCAAGGACAACAAGAATGAAAGAATGGACTAAGGTACACATTCAGGCATACACACCTATACAAATGTCACTAGTTTTTATTAATTGCTGTTTATAATCCATTCATATGCCTGGTCCCCAGCCTCATTATGAAAACTCTCACCAGTGTACTGTTCCACAAACACTATGGTCTTTTTCACAAGGATTAGACAGCAGATGCCAGAGTGAGATTTTGTATTAATCACATATTGAGGCAGTAACAAGTAATACATTGATCCTTTACATTCTTATGAATTTGCTAATAGAGGCTGATATTCATCCCTATGCAAGCTCCCATTGCATACAAGTTGTACACGTTTCTGTAAGGGATTAGTTGAGTGCAGAGGGTTTATGGTTATTGTTATAGCAAATGAAATAAGACACAACAGAAGTAAAGTAAAATGGCTGGAGGGGGCAAAGATGAAGTCCAAGTTCTAAATGCCAGATTTGCATGTATGCCAGCTGCTCTGCAGCACAGGAGAGAGAGAGAGAAAGAGAGGAGCAAACAAATACTTACCAGGTTTAATTTCCAGAAGCTTCAGCCTGGAATCCTCAGGGGGATGCAAACGCCTCTTTTTGCGCCAGCAACGTGCTGGGTATGTGTACAGTTGACCTGGGGCCAGGCCTGAAGATTAAAGGCAAAAAAAAAAAATGTAGTAACATTTGAGTTTGCAAACCACAAGCGCTATATCCAGCATCTTTGTTCTTGCCCTTCCAGCATCTTCTTGTTGAAGGGTTCAGTCCTTCAAATTGTGAGGTAGAACTATATATTCAAGGCATTCAGTGCTCCTGAGACACCTCAGGTCCTCTTGGGAACAGGCCTACAGAGAATCTAAGTCTCACTTATATACTTCACTCAGCTCTCTGAAACCAGAGTTGCACATAAATTATTTGTGATTTCTTCAGGGTAAATAGAATTTCAGACTCTGTGGGTCACAAGGGTGATGCCTCCTCCACAGGCAGAGAAAACGCCTTGGGAGAGAAAAGATGAAGTTCCAACATGCAAACCGTAAGGCCCTGATGCACAAAGCAACTCAGGAGATTTGCATCTTTCTAGTGGGAGCAAACCAAGATCCATGAGATCTGGCTACTCTGTGGTTTTGCTTAATTTCGGAACTTTGAATATAGATTTTTCATTCTGGTTATTACTTCCTCATGCTAACATCCTGAATGAGGAAGGAGATACAGCATTACTGTTTATATTACTTCATGTTCCACTGAACCCCATTTGGCCTCACTGGCTTCTGAACTGCCCTGATTCTCCTGACAGACACCTTTTGGCCAACAATGAAGCAACGCTTTACTCCCTTGTATTCAGAACACAGCAGGACTTTCTGAATGCATAGCTACAAGGGGCACAGAAGCACACTGCCAAGTGCTTCAAAGTATCCTAAGCTGCCCCAGATATTCATGACACAGAGAAATAACCAGCAAGACACGGAAAAGTTAGAAGAAATTCACTCTCCTTTCTGCTTCCCCTGCCTCTTTCAGCTTTAGCTCTTCTGTCTTCCTGCTCTTTCTGTTAGTCTTTAAGGGGCTACAGAACATGACTGCAATTCCAAGTTCATTTCCTGTAGAAAACAGGTAAGATCACGTAAGATTGAAGGCAGAAGTGGTGTTACCATATCTGAGACTGCACCAACAACGAACAGTTGGACAACATCAAGGCGGGGCCAGTAAAGCAGAACAGTTCAAGGGAAGCAGGATGGCCCAAGAGTTCTCAGTCACCCTTTTTGAAGCAGCCAGGAAAGTGTACCAGCTTGGGAATAAAACTGACTCACTGAACCAAAGAAGGTTAATGAAAAAAAGCAATATCTTGTTACCTGGCAGGAGCGGTGGGAGTGGGGAAGACACAACAAAATAATTCATCACAAGAAAATGGGTTAATCAAATTCTGCAAGTGAAGCCTAAGTTCCTGGTTTGAAATATTTCAACTGCTAGGAATGCCAGTTCAAATCCCAGTACTCTCCACCTACTTCCAAGGCCTTCATGCATAAATGGAGTATCTACAGCACACTGCCTGGGTATGGCCAAGCAATGAAGTATTTGTAGAGTTCCTGGCAGTTTTGGAGCACAGAGTGCTACTGATCTGGGCTTTTCATGCCCATCTTTCATTGCTGCACAGCTTGCCCACCATTGTGCCCACCCCAAGAAGGATATGTTTCAAAGTGGAGTATTTGGAACTGGTTTGGGAATAAAAATGTAAATAACTTGCACTTCTACAGTGTTTGGAACTATTCTTCATGGCATTTTGCAAACATTAACCACTGGTAAAAAATGCTATTATGATGAGATTGAAAGTGTGTGGCTCTGGTGTGAGTAATTAAAGAGGTGGAGGCAAAAGGCTTCATCTTTTCACAGCATGCAAGAATTCACTCACAAGATTGAAATGGAGGTTGCTAGACCAAAGCACTAGGATAGAGAATCAGCACTCTATTACACAGGCCTCCACAGAGAAGTAATTTGAATGAAATAAGCCCCACAGCTTTGAGCATTTGTCTTGGAATGAAAGGAGTAGGGAAACTAATGAAGTTTTGGGGAGTATCTATTAATTTAGGTTCAATTATTGAGTCTTCCTATACAAATTAGCAATTCTGGATTCAGTCTGGATAGTAAAGGCAATCACAAATGCTGCAAACTCAGCAAGAAACAAAGCAGGTATCCTTGAAAAGACAGTGGTGGGAAATCGTCTTCCCTAGAGGACATATACCCCACTTTAGGTGGCAGTTAGATCAATAAGAGATGGATGATCCAACGTGTACTGGATCACACGAAGTGTGGGTCTCTGATTGTTTACACAAAGAAGGGGCAATGAGGAAAGGGTCATCCCTAAACAATTTAAATCTAGCCCCTTCACAGTCCATCTTGCAGCACATACAGAAATAATGCATAATGTCTTACTATCTTCAGTCCTGGCTCAGTTGTCTCTCCCTCTGGTACCTTATAGAGCAACCAGAGAATGTTCGAACCATTTACTTATAGAGGAAACAGCAGAACCTGCCGTGAGTTATGTTGTTTATCTCATTAGTGTAGAAGAGTCATAACTCAAAGCTAGTGTGAAAGGCTGGGGAGGAGGGGAAAAAAAGGAGGGAGTTATGTGCAGTACTGTGTGAAATTAACCCTGAACTGCTTATCATGACATGCAGTTTTCTGACTCCTTTAACAAAGCAGACAGCAAGAAACCAGGTTAATGTGTTGAGATCCAGACTCTCCTCTCTGTTTGTCAAGCCCTCTGTAAGTGAAAAAAGGTCCTGGAGTTCTGCCATTTGTCTTTATACAGGTTTTCAGGTTAGAGATAGTAACTGGCAGTGAACACAGCACACAAGACAGATACCATGGTGGTTGGCAGAGAATTTTCAGAGCCCTTCAATATGGGCATAATCACATTGTATAGCTTGAAAATAGGCGTGCTAAGACTGCAGAAGGATGCCTTGACCCACCATAATAATGCAAGAAATAGGTGATGCAAAGACATCCAAGGGAGCACTAAATGGACTAATAAAAATCAAGACAGAGGAGAGCAAATATGAGGGAGGAAGCCTGCTTCATTTCACACACATTATTCTAATTCAAAACAACAAATGCAACATATTTGGTAGCCAATGCAGATGCAGCAGGCTTGTTTCACTGAAGACTCTCTGTGAAGAATGTTTCACCATTAGTCCCCACTGCAGACCTCCAGGAGAAATGCCATTGATCCCCTTTTGTAGGGCAAGCTGCCAAACAGTTCACTATCAGAAGTGAGGAAAGAAAGAATTGCACAGTGATTTTGCTCAAGTTAGTCCAGAGACCTTGTGGCTGAGAAAGGCAAAGTATTAAGACCTCTTGGTTCCTGGTGTGATGCTGTAACACTGATTTCATCTGTAAATGCAGAGACACCATTGAGACCCTTACAAGATTATCTACATCTCTCTTTGTAGCAGATGCTCTTGCCAAAACATTATTTGTGATTGTACACCTGTTATGACTGTACTTAAAAGAATAGCAGCACCTTACTCATAACCAGATGTTACAAGAACAGAAATTCCTTGGGTAAATGTCGTATATGCATACATACGCGTGCTGTTCTTCCAGTGCCCATGCAGCCTAGCTACCTCTCTGCCTGGATTCTCTGGTCTGTAGTAGAGGGGGAAACAAAAAAAGAAAAAAAGAAAAAATACCACAATAGAAACCTGCTGTCAAAAATCTTTCCCCTGAGCTAATGGTGGGTTAGATAGATAGATTCTGAGCCATACTCCAGCAAAATTCTCACTGGGATTTCAGGAGGATTTCTGTCTGATTTCTGTCTCCAGTTTTTGAACAGGTGACTGTCCTTTGCCTTTCAAATATGGATTTCAGATGGACTTACTCTAACAAAGGGAAGACTTACCAAAATTTACAAAAATAACAGTGCTCTTTTCTGTTGAAAAGTTGAAAAGTTCTGTTTTCACTGAGCTTTGGAACAAGCATTAGCCAAAGCCTTTAGGGACATATACCAACTTCTTTCTGTACCTGAGGAGACTTTGGCTCCAGAACTAATATCCAAGTAACCTGTCCAAAGCAGAACCAGGAATTACAGGTATATTTGTAACCATCAGAACAACATTCATTCCAACAACTGGACTCTCCTATATTTTACCTCAGATTTATATCCTTGCCAATATAATTCCTTATTTTCAGCATTCATCTAAGAAACTCCCACATCCATCTCTCCACCTTGAAGATAATTCCAGTCCTGCCTATAGCAGGGTATTGTGTCTTCTGCTACAGATTGGAATCAATAGCATTAAGAGATACAGTGATGCAGCCTTAGAAACTAGGTGTCAGGCACTTCTTTGGGAAGAGAGATAATAATTCGGGTGAGCTCTCTGCAGTTACCAAAGAAAATCCCCTGCAGGCACAGAGGTTTAGGCAGCTTCTCATCTGTGTGGCCAGTAGCAGATCTGAGCTTATTAATTAAACCCCATGAGGGCTCAGTGGCCAGATCTCCATACATGAACACGCATACACAGACACAATGCTACCAACCTGGTCCCCTGTGCCTCTTCTCCATCCAGATGTAGCAGTTGTTCTGAGCTACCCCAGTTTGTGAATCCAGGAAGGGAAGGCGAACGCTTCGCTCAGCACACAGCCGAGAGTTGTAGCTGCGACAGTGCTCAATTGCTTCTTTGTAGAACTGGTCTCCGAGTCTGCCAAAAGAGACAAAGCAGAGCATAAGAACAACTTCACTGGCTCCTCAAAGATGGTTGCAAAAGAGGGGACATAAGTTTGGTTTAAAAATGGACAAGCAGCAAAATTCGCTAACATGAGACTCTGCTGAAGCAGATCACACAGAAAAAGCCACCAAAAGATCAGACTCTCAGGAACTCGACACAGGTCTTTTCAGTAGTGACATAGCTACTGAATGAGTAAATGATGTGACCACACTGGTCTATGACCCTGGGTCAGGCAAGACATACACCACAGTAACCTCATTCTATTATTTCTCTTTCCCTGTAGTCTGTCCAGCCATTTCAGCAAACCAGTAATTTCAGTCCTATGTTACAGCAACTTCTGCAGTATATTTTGAGCAACCAGAAAGATAGTCAAGTTAAGAAGAACTTCATTCCAGCATTTCTGGTGTCATAAAGGCCAGAAGAGTAAAGGACATAGTCCTCACATTGTGTGCTTCTGAGGCATGAAAACACACCCCTTAACAACTATGGGTACATCTGCAATGGTCAGTGTAGATATTTTGTCATAACACTTCCACAGTCTTCCACAGTCAAGCCTGAGGCAACAACAGCAGCAGGCAACAACAGCAACTGGTAAGACTCAACATGTCAAATATTGCTTTCCTCTAGATTCCAGTGGGGAGAACCATTCTAAAGACAATGTCACTACTTCATAAATAACTACTTGTTCAAAAATTCTGTAGAATCTTCATCTTCCCTTCAGAAACATTTAAAAACTTTGCCTAATGGAGATTACCAAAATCTTCCCTCCAAATGATTTTTACAGGGAAAAGAGTCAAAGTAGAGCTACCCCAAGGACACAAAACAGCTGTCATACTGGAGCACTGCAAAGTCGGTAGGTTACACTGTTAAACCTCATTCTTGATCTATTGTCAAGGTGAAATTGAATCATGACATGAATATCTAGGAAAGCTACCCATTAGGGGTAAGTTCATCAGAAAACAGGAGTAGATTAATATACAGCATAACTTGCTCTGACTCTGATATTCACTACTGTGGGGAAAAAAGTATATACCTTGCACAGCAAAGGAGCTAAAGGGATGCATGCACAGAGACAAAAAAGGTTCCCTTTCCTTTTCTATTAGTCATTTTCTCCGCTACCCTCTTCCATGGGAACAACTAGCATTTTAAAAGCATACTCCTTTTGCACATTTCTGAACATCAAACCAGTGCAAATTGCTCTGTTTTATTATCTCTCTCTTTTTTCTGACTCAGGTCTTTCATGTCGCTCCTCAGTTCCCCCTTATGACTTCCATGGGAGCTGCACTCTTTACCCCTGGGCTGTACTGGTCCACTATTCTCTCACTGACATGGGCTCAGGGAAGAACACAAGAGCAGGGCAATACAGAGGGAGGTGCCTCTAATTCTCCCTTCTAACTTCCAATCATAGAATCATAGAACAACCAGGTTGGAAGGGACCCATCGGATCTTCTAGTCCAACCATTCCTATCAAACACTAAACCAAGTCCCTCAATACCTCATCCACCCATGCCTTAAACACCTCCAGGGAAGGTGAATCAACCACCTCCCTGGGCAGCCTATTCCAATGTCCAATGACCCTTCCTGTGAAAAACTTCCTCCTAATCTCTAGCCTAAATCTCCCCTGGCGGATCTTGAGGTCATTCCCTCTTGTCCTGTCCCCTGTCACCTGGTAGAAGAGGACAGCTCCCTCCTCTCTACAACCTCCTTTCAGGTAGTTGTAGAGAGTAATGAGGTCTCCTCTCAGCCTCCTCTTCTCCAGGCCAAACAACCCCAGCTCCCTCAGCCGCTCCTCATAGGTTCTGTTCTCCAGCCCCTTCACCAGCCTTGTCGCTCTTCTCTGGACTTGCTCCAGAGTCTCAACATCCTTCTTGTGGTGAGGGGCCCAGAACTGAACACAGGATTCAAGGAGCGGCCTCACCAGTGCTGAGTACAGAGGGAGAATCACCTCCCTGGACCTGCTGGTTACACTATTTCTGATATAAGCCAGGATGCCATTTGCCTTCTTGGACACCTCGGCACACTGCTGCCTCATGTTCAGTCGGCTATCAACCAACACCCCTAGGTGCCTCTCCTCCTGGCAGTTTTCCAGCCAGGCTTCTCCCAGTCTGTAGTTCTGCATAGGGTTGTTGTGCCCCAAGTGCAGGACCCGGCATTTGGCCGTGTTAACCCTCATGCCATTGGACACTGATGATCAGAACCCACCCAACGGTGGGGATGTTCTGATTAGTAGACCTTGATGAACCTTTCTTCCATTAATCTATCCAACCAGCTCTTCAACCCACTTATCTTTTCCATACCTAAAACATTGTGGGATGATGAGCTTCAAAGCTGAAATATGATTCATGGCCAGGGGACAAAGCATTTCCTTATGCCTTTTTTAAACCATATCTGAACCATTGACAATTAGAAGATCATAAGTTGAGAAAAACTTCCACAAGGTACTTTTTCTAATGAGCAGAGGATATCTAGTACATCAAGCCCCTGGATGTGGAATGGGCAGCATTGCCAGATGCTGAACCCTACCAGCCTCCTGCTGCTCTCTGCCACTTTGACTTCAGCCTCTGCATTTCAGAATGTTCCCAGGGAGAAGAAGGGGCAGCCCTCCAACAAGCAGTGATTGCACACAGGAGTCATTACATCCTTGGGCTACAGAGCCTTTCTGAGGGATGATCAGCAATTTTGTGTAGCAGCAAATGTCTGTGACTGTGATTGTTCACAGCCCTGTTCTCTCCCTGTTGACCTCCAGCTCCTGGGCAGCAGTTAATGTGGAGATTTTTTCAGGGTAGCAGAAGGAGAGAACTCTCTAAACCACACAAGTGAGCAGAAGGCAGAACCGTGAGCAGAGCACCTACAGTGGGATCACTCCAGACACTCAATCTCCCACAATGACCTCAAACCTCTTTTTCCATAAAAATACAGTGGGGGAGGGAAGAGGAGCAGAGGAGAAAGGAAAAGATAAGCTGCACTACTATACAAAGAATGTGACTAGGAAGAAATGAAAGCTTATTAAAAGCTGTAATTAAAGTTGTACACTTGTGTAATCAAAGTCAGTAACAAGGAGACTCCAGTTGATCAAAGATTAACAGCTCTTTCCACAAATACTTGATCTTCCACAAAGCTATATAAGATTCTGCCTATATTAAGCAAGGGATGCTCATCAACTCCAAGGAGTTTACTGGAAGGAAGAGCACAGACATGTGACAATGAACTGCCACCACTGCATAGGTTTTCTTTATGCTAAAAATTATTCCATTTCTAGGCACACCACAAAGCAACCATGTTAACAAAAGCAATATATCTCAGCAACCCAGATATAGGATCTGGCTGGAGATGTCCTCAGTTTCCACTTTCTCCTAAGACTGAAAATAACTATAAATCTTAGAATGTTAAATATTTGGATTTAAATGACCCTGTCAAATAAGGTGTAAGATTAAATTTCTAAGAGGGAGAAGATGGGGTTTGAGATCATAATGGCAGAGAAGCTATGAAATTCATGGGTCAAATTCATTCTTGACACAAACTTGTGGTCTACATGTTTTGTTACATTTATTGTAAAGACTTTAAATATGCATCTTTGGCATTAAAAAAAATACTGATTTAGGAGAAGCATTTAGTCACCTCCATACTTTAAGAAATCTTGCCTTGGCTCCACTACAGCAAATGTGATCAAAAACCTGAGCCTCTTAAGTATGCATCAGAAAGGTATTCATATACTGGGACCTTGAGGGTTTGCCCTGATTTTAATTACAGATTTTAATTACGCTTTTTAAAAAAGTGACAAATAATCAAATATAGGAAAGTAAGAAACAATATTTTCTTTTGACAGTCATAAGTCCATGGAAAATAGCCTCCCTGCAATTACTTTTGGGTGTTTTTTTGTTTTACTATTGGTCTTCACTGATGTGACTCTGACTTGTTCCAAATTCCAGTAGTTTTTTAAATGAACTTCTTTAAACTTAGAGGCTTTTGTTTGTTTGTTTGATTTCAGTGTTACATGTCGGAACACAGCACATTTTATCTTATGCAGGAAAATCAGAGAGTATTCTTAGAACAAGGCAAAAAAGGGAAAGTATGGACCTATTGATAGGAATGGTTGGACTCAATGATCCAGTGGGTCTCTTCCAACCTGGTGATTCTATGATTCTATGATTCTATTGTGCTCATCATTGTGGAGTCAGAGGTGGGACAAAACCCATCCCTTTCCCAGGAGGTTTACAACAGAGCTAGAGAACAGACAAGGGCAGGAGTAAGATTGGGGAGCACATGAGCTCAAATGAAACTCAAACAGATCGGCCTAGTTTGAGCAAGCAAGATACATGAAGAGAAAAAAATAAACAATAATAGTAAAGAGTATATCATATGTCAGAAAGATTAATTATCTGATGTTACATGCTTCGTAGTTTTTCCCAGCTGTGTTGCTATGGAAGACTTACATTTCTTCTTCTGAAAAAATATCTGTAAAAACTATGGGGAGTTTCTGCATTATTTTTATGAAAAGTATGCATGAGTCAGTGCTGTGCTGTGACTGACTGCAAGGGTCGATTCTTCCCTTTGGACACAGGAGCAAAATGTCATACAGACTTGTCTAGACTGATATTAATGACAAAATCATCAGCATATGCATAGATTTCAAAGATATTGAGGGGAAAAAAGCTCAAGGAGCAAACATGAGCAACAGTTGGCCACATAAGGAAAATCATACTGAAAAGAGCACAACTGGAAATACAGAATAATGTTGTCTGCACACTGTGAAAAGCACACACATCCCCTCGGTGTGGGGACACAGATGCCTGGGACAGGCAGGCTGGTGACACTGCTGTCATACGTGCATGCTTTGCATTTACGTTCCAGCCTGAGGACACGAAAACAACCCAGTTCTGGCTGACTAATTGAAGTTCCCTGGCTTGGAAAAGAACAACCTATGCTATTACAATCTTCTGCAAAGTTCCGTAGGAGGGGTATGTGTCTAGTAGGTGTTAGGCACTCTTTTCTGGTGCAAAAGGGCAGAACTGAAACTAAACAGCAGGCTCAGAACAGTGGAACTGCAGTGTGAACATACAGATGAGCACTTCAAAAGATGCCCCAAGCAGCACCAGTCTACTCTTCTGGGTCCTGGGACAGTAATGAGAGGCAGGTGTCATTCTATGCATCCTGGTAGGTAGTCACTGGCATGAGAGCGTACACAGGGATGGAGGATCAGACCCTGTAACTTTCACGAGGTCACAGTTCTTTTAAGCTTTCAGAAACAGGCTTTCTCTCATGGAATCAGGTCAGCTAATAACAAAGTCAGCAAAGAACAACACTTCCCTTCTCTCAGCCTTTGCCTGCCAGCTCTAACTAGACCATAAGATTTCTGAGCAGGTTTCATATTACTACTTTTCTCTACAATACCTAGTGCTATGACTCGTCTGTCTAGGCATGCCTTCAATGAAAAAAAAAAAAAAAAAAAAAAAAAAAACCAAGAACTGGCCAGGCTCATAAGCCTGAGTGAGTTAAAAGTGCCAAAAGCCTGGGTTCACTCCAGCTGCTTCAGGACATTCATTTCTCTACTGACAAGAGATTCTGATGGACCCTGAAAGCAGTGGAGCAGCTCTCCACCATTGCTCTTCCAGCCCACCCTGCAAAGTTCCAGCTATTTGAGCATGCTATACTTTACAAAAGCTACAAAATGGACAGAAACTAGCACACCTCTACTTCAGTGCTCACTACATTTCAGACTGGGATTCAGAGAAGGAGAACACTCACTAAAGACAAATAGCCAGCCAAGCTCAACCATGATAACAGATCCACATCACCTCTGGAAAACTTGTACAGCAAAGAACCAGCCTTCCTTAAGCACAACACTTAAATTTCTACCAGATCCTTGGAGTATGCATCCAGACTTTCTCTAGTTCCTGAGGCCAGGCCCCTTTCTAGTAATTTCCCTCTAAAATCGTGCTCACTACATGACTCGGCAAGTGAAAAGCTGATAGCATAGAAAGAAATGACTAATCACGTAACAGAAAGTAACAAACTTTTCCTTCTGAAGTTTGCAATGCTCCCTAGCATGATCAAAAACGTGGGACTTGCTCTCCTCTAGTCTATGGAGGTTTCATTGATTATACTTTTAGCCTCTATTCTTCAACAGTACTGCTATCCAGTTTCAAACTGGGCAGGATCTGGGAAATGATGGGAAAGAAGTGATGCAATGTGGCTCAGAAGGTATTTCGCACTCTCCGTTTGGAGACATTCATGAATGAGTCTGGAAACAAAGAACTGGTGAGGTCTCAGGCTTTCTCACAAAGACGGACAGAGACTAAGAAATCATGTAGATGCTACCTGAGGTATTTCCTGGCCATGACACTGCAGACCAAGAGGTACAGCATGATAAACGCATGCCTTGGCAAGTGTTCAGAGAACTGCACTTAGTTGGCTACGCTTCCCAGCAGATCCCAGGAGGCCACTGACAGGCAGCTGCTCCTCCTCTCCATGAGCCTGGACATGAAAAATGCCACAGGGCTTAATTCTTCCACCACTTCTATTTCATATCTATGCAAAAACTCCAGGGAATTTGATGAAATGTATGGGCAGCAATGCCAGCTATTAGGTTGATGACACACAGCTTTATATATCTTTTCTCCCTCATGCAGACAGTACCCTCCCAAATCTCTGTGTTGAAAGCAAGGGTAGCATGGCTGGTAGAGTCTGTGGTCAGAAGAGATAATTGTGAGCATGGTTGGAAGAGGGAAATGTTACAAACTATAAGCTAATGTTGTTTAAGATTCAAAGACAGTAACATGGACAATCTAATAGACACAATCATCAAAAGAGCTTTCCTCTCTCCAGTTAGTGTAATTTTCTTTTCAAGTAGTGTTCTGGCCTTGCTCATGTGGGTTTTGCACATTTGGGCTGGCCTACTCTGACTTACTATCATAAATTGGAACTTCTAGTCTGTAGGCAGTTCCTAAATGTTACAATTATGCACGCTGTGACTGCAGAGGTAGCATACCGAGACTCAACAGAAATGCAGAATGGCTTTCCTGACATTAGGTGAAGCACAATGGATTGCTCAAAATCCTACTACAATTTGTAAGGGCAAGCCAGAAAATGAAGGAATGTGCAGATTCAGTTTTCTCATAATCATAGAATCATAGAATCACCAGGTTGGAAGAGACCCACTGGATCATCGAGTCCAAACATTCCTATCAAACACTTTAACCATGTGTCCCTCAGGACCTCATCTACCTGTGCCTTAAACACCTCCAGGAAAGGTGAATCCCTGCACAACATCTTCTTAATGATGTAAGGGGTGTGAATGTGAGCAGAAGCAAAACAGGATTTCCAGATGGGCTACAGAATAACTCAAACTTAATGGGCTTTCAGTTTTTTAACACAAACTTGACAGCTTTTCAATGACCTACAAACACATGTCTATCCTAGACTCTTCAAGAGCTAGAGTCATTGAAATATCTATTTCATTTCTATACGTACTGAATAATTTCTCCTGATGGACAAAAAGAGGCCTGTATAACTTTCCCCAGCATGGAGGCAGAGAAAAAGAAAGGTTAGCAGGAGTGTTTCAGTGGTAGTACACAATGAGACCACAAAGCGGTACACAGCTGTACACAGAGACAGTGTTGCTGAAGCAGCAATGATTGAAGGGTAAATAAATGAAAGGAAAGGTTTGCAAGGAGAGTTAATGCCTTTTATTGGAAGAACTCATACAGCTGGGTCAAAATAGACAAGCTTTGAAGCACTTCTTCAAAAGTACTGTGCCAGGTGCACAGACTGTATGTGGTAGAAGAGATTAGGAGCCAACAGAGAGCTGATGACAAGTTCCTGAGTCAGCACTGGCACAGCCCAGACATTACAGCAGCCAAGGAGATGCTACAAGTCTAGGTTGAATCTTAGATCAGTGAAAGTGCAATGTGAGATTTTCCGGTACCTTCCACCAAGCACCTAGCATTACCCTATCTCTTACATATCGAAGGGCAAAGGAATCCCCTTCTGCCAGTAGAGTTCCCCTGGTGGGCTGGAAATCCCTACTGGCTATTTGTGGCCAGGACTGACATGTTTCTCACTGCTCAAATCACCATGTGATGCTGAATCATAACAAGGAACCCAGCCTCAGAGAAGCAGAAAAATTCACTGCTCTAGAAAAAGACTGTAATTGAATCCCATATGAAACTACAAGGATCACCTCATGCAAAAAAAAAAAAATAAAGGGGAAGAAGAAAAAGAAAGCTGTCTCTGAAGAAAAGTGACAAAAGGTAGGCATAGCTTACAACTTGGGGAAAATTGATCAGATTAGCCCTATCCTCACAAGTATTTTGGAAGTATGAGAACTCTGCCAGCATTTCCATTTAAAGAAAACAAAGAGTAGCACAAGTTAATACTGCCAAGAAGAGTGTGGTACATCAGGATATTTCACTGACAGCAGACTGAAGGCCAAATCTGGTCAAGAGCTGCTGCCATCTTGTGCAGGAGGAAGGACTAGAGTTGCTGCACACAGCTTCACACAAGACTCGCAGCAACATTCCCAGCTCTTAAAGATGAAACACTAGGATCACTATGCCCATCATACTCAGAAGTTAACAGGCGGAGTTCTTGGCTAGATACAACAGGTATCTGTGTACAGTACAGGATGATGTGTGCTCAGATGAGGTGTTCAGAAAGTTAATTTCTCATCCCCATTCAAATATACTGGGCTGTGAACAATCATACTATGGTGCTTGTAATCTGTCCACTTCTCCACTTTTCCTCCATTTTCATGGACAAGTAGCAGCAGTTTCCATGCCATATGCCAAGCTATCTAAGGTGTTCCCAGAGACAGACATTGCATACAATATCTATTAGACTCAGCACAGTGATCAATTAGGTTAATCTCAGAGGCAGACTCCTTGGGGATATCTCAGAGTGTCTATTCTTTCTCAGGCCAGGGTTTCTTTTAAAGACATGCAGCAACATCCAATTAAATGAATAACAGGTGCAAAAGGTAATAACCTTGACCTGTTTTGTATCTGAAGACAGTACTCAGAATTCAACTTTGTTCTAACCTCCCCTGCAAGGTCAAAAATTCTCTCCAATTACTAAAGAAATGAACTAATGAAACCTTTCAGCAACAATATTAGACTGGACGTGACAACATCCAAAAGACTTTTTCATACATATTCTTAAAGAAGTATCTCAAGCCGCTGGGGCTTGGAGTCACCAGAAGTCTGGTCTGTTTGTCTTAGCTACTCTACAGTACAGTCCTAGTCTGAATGACCTCTGTTAGACCTCTGAGAAGTTCCAAGGTGGGGGTTTGCACTGCACCTTGTGCAGTTATTTAGAAAATAAATATAATAAATATACAGTGCCATTTAATCCGGATGGAAGAACTCAGAAGAGATCAAAATAAATATGCAGGTAGAAGAGTAGTAGAAATGTCATTAAATGGCAGGCAAGTTTCCCCACTACACAGGACTGTAACTACTTTAATATGTTAGGTCCTTCCTGTGTTTTCACTATGAAGAGTTAATGAGATCACATTTTTCTACTGATTTGCCTCTTTTGCAGGAACATTGTATCTCCTGCTGCAAAGGAAATTCCACCACAGGAAACAGTCCATTTTGCTCAGGTGAAAATGATCACAAAAGTAGCAAAGCAGAAATTTATATAGATACAGGATAAAAATCACAACATTTTAGAGTTTACTTTGCCTCTGAGGTCAGCCTTGAGAAAAAAATTAGCTATAGTCAGTACTTTAAAGTTAAAGTTACTAACCTTAAATGGGTAGCACTTTCAGTTCCTCAGTCACAATACATATGACAAATACATATGACACATATAAGAAAACACAAAAATCTACTGTACCCGGTCAATAATTATTAACCACAGAAAACACATACAATGGGAAATAATATTTTCTGTTCTCTACAAAGTCATCTTAAACCTCGATAATTAAGTTTATGTTTCTTTGAGTTATTTTTTCACTTGAATACAAAGGAACAATAGTTCTGTTACTTGTATAAAACTACTGACCTCAGCAGACATACAGCAGGCATATACTTGGAACATGCTACATAGGGGAATTCCCACAAGGACTATGAATAAGATTTCCTTTCCTCACCTCCTTCCCCCACTTCTGCTCGCAAATAGAAGTAGGGCAGATTAGGAGCATTCCTCTGCTTAAGTATCATTATTCCTTCACAAAAAGGAACAGTAAAAGTTAGAAGCAAGAGGTGAAACAGATACCCTGTATTCTCCATCACATCTCATGGTTTCCTCAGTCCAAAGAATGCCCTGTATTGAGAACACACTTGTACTAACACAAACTCTAGGCACAAGATCTTCTGTACCTGCAACACATCCCATAGAAGCAGCTTCCAGAAACTCAAATATCTGATCATTGTTCGCCTGCATACCAACTTCACTTGTGCATGATTTTCTTCTAGCTTGCCTACCAGCACCACCTTAAGTATTAGATTGAGCTTGTCTCAGTTCAGCTAAGCACTTCATCAAGTGTGTAGATCCCCTTCAGTTCAAAGTTAGGCAGATACCTGAATATCCTGCTGAACAGACATGGCAGCTGAATCAAAAGAACATGCTTTAGTGCACTTTTAGAATGAGGTTTTAGAAGCAGGTACACATGGGCAAGCCTGTTCAGGTCAGTTTATGTTTTCCCCACTGGAACTAGCCAGAGCTAACACATTACTTCCATGTTTGTCCTGGGATGTAATACGCTTGCCATAGTTAAAGCTGTAGGTCACACAAGTGTAATCCAGGGATCATGAGACAGTCATTACTCAATCAAACAGTGGAAATAGGAGCTGGGCAGATATCATTATCTCTACATTACAGATGAGACACAGAGAGTTTGCATAACAAAGCCACAGAGAAAGAGAAGGCACTTTTCTTATTTCCCAGTTCTGCTACATCTTTTCTTTTGAAATTTGTTTTCGCACTCTTCAAGGCTTCCTTCCCCAACTGCAATCCAGCAGTTTACTTCATTCAGAGGCAAAACTGACTCTATTTCAGCCCTGAAAGCTAGCTGAAGCACTTCTACACAAAAATCAGTTGAAGAAATACAACAGCAATCTTTGGTTGTTTTTTTTCCTGACATGCAGTAGAAGCTACCTGAACACCACAGTGACAATGACAATGACAATCAAAGACAATGACTAAATGAGAATTTGGACATGGAACTAAACTGCATACTAAGTCTCCACTTGTCTGCGTTCCAATTAGTACAGAATGGAGACAAGCATTACAGTGGTCTATAAAGAGGACCAGGACAAGACTGACAAGTAACTGGAGGAAATGAACTGAGAGAGTCAACTGTCAGAACAAGGAGAGGTTATAGAGAAAAACAAAGAGAGAGAGGTTAGCCCATTGCCCTGGAATAATGGCTCGCCTTTAGCACATGGCCTCTGCTCCTGTCTTTATTTCTTCTTGGACAGGTTATCTCAGGAATTTATGCTTTCCAATAATTACCTTTCAGGCGGCTCTCACTCATCTTGCAAGAGGAATCCACCAGTAACTTGACCTGCATTGCTCATGCAATCACCATCCACCCCCTCTAACCTTTCATCCCATCTCTCAAAGCAAAAGCAAGTGGTTCTCCCCAGACTTCCAGTGTTTCATCAGCAAGGGCTGGCAAAGTTGATAAAAATAAAGAGTTTTAATGCTTAATGCTATACAAACATTTATGAGCTTGTGGGCAAAAGCAGTGAAATAGTACCAGCAGGTTAAACTACCTCCTGTAGTAATATTTTGCTATCCAGAACTGAACGATGAGCACTGGTCTTGCACCACCATAAGAAGCATTTTTACCTGAGAGTAAGTTGTATTAGTTTATTGCAGCAGACCTCAATGACAATCAGCATTGCTTTTAACAGCTTTTGAGACTTTGCAGGGCCTTCTGTTTAAGCTCTCTTCCCATTACTCTCCCAATCCACCTTTCCTCCACTATGTCAATTGCTTTTCCTCTTACAACATCAGTGCCAATCTGTTTTTGCTTCTAGCACTCAGTCCAGAGCCATTTCATATGAACTTGTCCATCTCTACTTAGGTATATGTTATTACACTAAGTGCAATTATAGTCCCAATTCATGTTCTGATCAAGGCCCTCCTAGGTTGGCTTTTTGTGTAAGGATATCCATTCCATCCAGTATAGCTGCAGGGGCCTCAACTTATTCCCAGTACTATGGCTGGAACAGGGAGAAATATCCTTATATTCTGCCCTGGATGTAACAACACATCTCTGCAGCCAGTCAGTAATAATAAGGATTCATCATGAAGTTCTGAGAAAGTATCAGTCCTGACATAAGGAGTAAAAAGTCATATAATATCCTATGTGGGACCACGTCATCAGAGTGCAGAAACATATGGTCAGGGCACACAGATCATCAAATCTCTGTCACAGTATGGATTTGCCTCAAATGGGCTTGCAGTCACTTCAGACAGGTGCTGAGAGGAATATCACTCACTCTCTCTTTTTCCTATACTGGCTACAAAATTAACTTTGGCCTAGGAGAACGTCCATGCCTTACTCTGGCTGCATTACTTTAAAGGAGTCACATATTGCTTTCAGACCCATGAGAACTTTGGATCAACACGCACTCTCTCCTCACATTCTCGTAGTCCCATCTGAACAGGACTGTACCACAAGAAAGAGTTTGATGTGGGGAGCTTAAGAAGGGAGGGCAAGAGAAAGCTGCTTTTCCCTCATTAAACTTCAATAGCTGCCTAGGCCCAGCAAAGCTGCACTATAGTTTGGATTTATGTTCCCCAATTAACACAATTTACAGCATAAAGTTTTCTCTTTCTGTTTTGAAGGGGAAGGAAGAGGAGAAAAAATACATTCCAAGCATCTGGCACAGTAAACTTCCCCAGCTATCCTCTAGGAACAAATAGGGAGGGTTTTTTAAAAAAAGGCTTGTCACCACACAATTTAAAATAATGCACCTTTGCTGGCTCCACTTTGTCTCAGGGGTAGATCCAAGAACTAGCCCCCACCCATCAGGGCTGCAGGCGCAAAGCACTTGACATTCATCAGAAGCAAAACACCTCCCAAGGGGGAAGGGAAGAGTCCCTCCATGGGCAGGAGTTCAGACAGCAAGAAAATGGAAGGAACTGCAAAAAGGTCACAGCATAAGGAGTACATGGAAGTCATCTGCTTCTGAGAACCATCACACACGCATGAATCATCTTGTTGTAGTTGCTATTGAGCACAAAGTAGGAAGGTAAAAACTGTCATCAACTGGGGTTCTCCATTGTGGTTAGTTTAGGAACTGCTGTTATTTGACAGAAATATTGTTGGCTCCATCACATACACAACAGAATCTCCTTTCTCCTCAAACACACACTCACCCTTACTCTCCCTAAAGAGAACCACAATCCATATTCACTGAATACTAAAACTTCTCATCATCTTTGGTGAGAGTTATGAATTCTTCAGATATTCTCTCTTTGGAGTTTTTGTGTAACATACACTAAATAGTTACACACAGAATCTTTCTCAGCAGAAAGACTAGGAGATAGCACCATGTCACTCAGTGAATCACAGGATGTTTTCACAGAATTCAGAAATAATATATTATTTAGCTTAACAATGCTCAACTTGAGATCCTTAAAACATCACTTGTGGATTTTGTAGGAATCTGTAGGCTTAATCAGAGCCTCTCTTTGCTCAACAAAGAAGAAAGCTTAGCCAATATTTCAAAGCACTTGAAATTGTTCCTTACTCTTTGATGTAGTCAAATAGAGGGGTATGAAAATGGAGAGATGAGAAGCAACTCTTTTCCCAGAAGTCAGGAGGAAAACATAATTGCAGAGTTCTGCAATCTAGTCATGAAGATATGATCTGACACTGCACTAGGGTATCTACTCACAGCGTACCATCAGTATGCAACAATGATGACAAAGCATCGAAGACATTAGCTTATGACACCTTGGTGATTACATCACTTCCTCTCAGCCCATTCAAGAACCAAACTTTTCGGGTCTGACCATCACTGATCTATAATGTTGCCTATATACAGACAGATTGCATGTACTTACAAAGGATTTGCTGCCACATTGATACTTGTTTACAAGGCTGCCATGATATTTTACTTTGGAGGCACTATAGGAACACACATTTGGTTTCTCCTAGTATTTTACATTCACTTTGCTAAGGTAAAAAGACTTAAAAAAATCTTAGTTTAATAAAAAGACTTTTTCTACTAAGGTAAAAAAAGATGGAAGTATGATGAGCCCAGAGCTTCAGTGTTGGTATTTGCCTATGTATTGAGGGATTTGTTCAAAGACTTCTGGGTTGAAAAGACAGGTGTCCATGTAAATCAATTAAATGGAGAAGTTGTTAATCATGGCTCCCACTGAAAAAAAATAGCAATACCATTTGGAATGACAAATTTGACTAAGGAAGGAAAGATGTCAAGGAAAGAGTGAAAAGGAAACAGTAAACAGAACAGGACATAGCAGGGACTGTATGTCTTTGAACAACAAAGGGCTGGAAATTACAAGCTGAAAGATGGAGCCCAGCCCCAACAACACCAAGAAAATAATGTACAGGTACTGAGCACACAGAGGTCCACAAAAAACGGATAAAAATTATCAGTACTCTAAAAAACCCTAAGATGCACAGTAAAAAAGACCAGGACTCTCAAGTACTATCACCTGCCCCACAAACAGAAAACAGGCATCACCAGTGCTCTCTAGTGCATGCACAATTCCAAGAGATTCATGGGACAAATGTGCTTAGATGGTTTCAGAGAGTGATCCATATCCCATGCTACAGAGAAAAGCAAAGGAGAAGATCAAGAAGACAGTTGACAAGCATCTCTAGGACTGTAGACTTCTACTATCTGTCCTTCTTTTCATGTCACAATAGATACAAGAGGTGATTAGAACTCAAAGCTGTCTGTGAAGGTCCATTCCAAATGCTAGAGCTGACACACCATGATATAGGGAAGCAGGAAAAGTCATGTCAGGCACAACTCCACATCTCAAGTTCAGGTTTACAATGTAGTATTTGACTGAAACTTTGCCAATAGGTTCCATCTTCAACTTGAGATTCAAGCACACCTATTTTAACTGGAAAAATAGACAAGAACGGAATGAAGTCCAAGCTCAAGGAGCTTAATCCTGGAGTTATGGTAAAGAAGTCCTTTATCCTGATAGTCCTATCTTTCTTCCTGTATTCCAGTTACCACCTGCATCTGGTATTTACAGTATTTCCAAATCAAGCCACTCAAAAAATCATTATTTGGGTCTTGTTTCTGCATTGGTAGATTACTTTAGATGTAGATATTCCTACAGCCAGCAAAGCCAGAAATATCAGCTATAAAACTGACATTTTTGTGCAGTCCCGAGCTTCTAGGAGCTGGAGTTGATAAAAAGTAACAGATTTTGAAAACCTTAACAAAGTCACTGTCAAATTCTTGGAGAATAAAGACAGAATAATAGTAGTGTGTTAGTCCCTTATATCTTAGAAAAAAGTTGGCAATTAATTAGAGTTCAGTAAAACCTCTTTCTCCATCAGCCAGGTCTCCCTTAAGTAAACAAACTCTAAATAAAGCCTGTTTTTCTCCTGTGAAGAAAATGCTTTTCTGGAACAGGGCTCACTCAGTTCCTGCCTACTTCAGAGCACTTTTGACTTTCACCAGTGCAAAAAGGAGAATAAGGACACTTTGTACTATTCTTCCTATACCTCTGTAACAACACAAGATATTTTAGAGGGACTGACAAGACTTTAAAAAGGAGTATACTGAAGGAGACAGTTTAGGTTACCAAAATAAAAGTAATTAATCAATCCAAAGGTTATTCTTATCATTTAGCTCATTTGTTAGCTGTTTTGCCTTCCGAGGTTTGACTATTAAACCTGCAGTTTTCAAACTGTTGTGGTCCCTGAAGCCTGAACTGTCATTAATAAACCAGAAAAATAAACTGTGGGCAGAGACTGAAGCAGCACCAGGAACCTTTTCCTCTACCCACTTCTATTCAGCCCCAAAACTGGCTGACATAGTGCAACTGTGATGACACAGCACAAGCCACATCCCACTACACACTTCCACGACTTCCTCCTAGCCACAGAGTCAAGATTGGAAATAAAAATGGCTGCCCTTTTTTGAACAAAAGTAGGTTGTCAGTTTAGAACATAAATATATCTTTGATTAGCTTTCACCCTTTTTTGAAATATTTCAGAGAGATGGTTTGAAAATACCAGTTGCTCCTCACTATAAAACTGTATTTTCAAAATTTCAACCCACTGAAAATCCATTGAATACCACAGCACTAAACAAGGATGGACTTTGTCCTACTTTTCTGCTACAGATAGCATTTTACTGTCACTAAGGGAATAAAATAATCATAAGAGCATAATGATAGCATCTGTTTTGCTAGCTGCTGTTCTTCACGTGGGGCAATCACTGGCAATTCTCAGATTTAATCTCTCCCTTTCCCCAGCCATGAGGTTGATTACCTCTCTCATTCCCAGTTAAAAATCCTTGATCAGGGAAAAGCGCCATAAAGGACTTTCTGACTCTAGCTAAGGGAACCAGAAGAGATGACTTTTGGTTCTTTGAGAGAGGAGTAGATTAAAAGGGAAAATGACAGCTGGAGTCAGGAGGAGCTAGTTAGTGGATTGCCAGCCCAGGAGGGTGCAGGGTGTGAGCCCATGAAAGAGAAACAAAAAGAGACTGCAGCCAGACTGTTCCCTCTCCTTCCCCAGGTGTCCTTTGAGTAAGAATGACTGCAGCAGATGTAGGGACCCATGGGGATCACTTTTTTGGCTTTCTTATTTCTTCAAAAATTTTAACCTAGAAAATAGAAGAAATATTGGAGAAAAAAGAAAAATGAACAAGCATCTCCGCTTTGACATGTGGGAATGAATACAAAGGTGTGCACCAACTTGTAATGACCTGTGGTATGTAAATACACTTAAGTCAGCAGCAAGAATTTTTCTGGTTCTGGTCCAACAAGGGCAATCATTTACAGGATTTCACTGGGATTAATCTGTGTTTTCCACTTCAGGATACAAAGGAGGGATACAGAAAGCAAGCACCAGGTAAGCAGCAGTTGTGAGGAGCATCCCTGTGCTTCTCCAACACACAGAACACAGCCAGAGCTGGCTTGCAAACAAACTGGCAATTGTGTCTCAGTTCTAGGAATATCCCCAGAATGCAATCAATACGCATGCGTGGACATGCGTGTGCTCACATGTGGGTGTGTTTCTCAGCAAGCTGCACCAAAAACATGAGATTTCATCTACTTCTCAAACATCAAATTTCATTCAGCATTACTCAGGACACTAGACACAAAATAACAAATTCTAGTCAAAATCTCTTTAGGCAGATTTACTGCCACTGGTTCAATTCCCTTCAAGTCCATAGTCCATAGAATTGCACCAGAGAGAAAGAAGTTGGCTCTTTAATATTTGTGGCCTGCCAAATAATGCATCTGTGTTGGCTCCTTTGTTTTGGACACACAATTCTACAAATTATCTTTATGAAAGAGATTAATTTTTGTTTTAAAAAGATCACATTCTCAGGACACAGAAAGAAGTCCACTTCCATCCACCAAGTCCCTTTTCCTCCATTTCACATACCCATAGATGGACACTACATTTTTTCAGATGTACAAATCTGCAAAGGTGTACAGAGGCACTATTTAAAGGCTTCACACTAGAGGTCACACTAGGGACAGAGCAACCTAGTAATGAGAGTGTTGTATGAACCTTCTCATCCTTGCAAGATTCATGTAAGGCATTTAAAAGGAGACAGTTAAGTGAAAACTGTGTGGTTTGGCCTTGTGCATCAGAAGCAAGAGGAAGCTCAGGGGCTGCAGAAGAGGAGACGAGTTCTGACCTCCAAACATGCTTTCATCCACTTTTACAGTGGGAAGTTGCATGCACTTTAGGCACCCCTAGCAGAGGGGGTTTAATTCAGATTCTTCCAAAATCTGTAATTCTCTCCTCTAGGTTTTAAAAAATGCAATAGTTTGGAGGTTTCCCATTTCATCATCCTGGTAAACCCATATTCAAAGAGGCAGAAGTTGTGTGAAGTCATGAAAAACAAAATAACACCCCACTAATGTTTTCCTTTGATGGGCTAGCCAGGAACCATCTCTCTAGACCACTTGTTTGACTTGAAGGCAAAAAGTAGTTTACAGTAAAATAAACAGCAGCTAATCAAGATGAACCTATTTATTTACAGTCTTACTGGCTAAAATACAGCACCAGCCCCAAGCATTATTTATCATGGAGGTAGCAACAATACAAAGTGAGCAACTGATTATACAGCTTCTCCACCAATTATGAACCAACATTTATCTCCTGTGTACAACAACAGAGAATTAACTAGGCTCTCCAGCCTTTCTTAATATTTCTCAAGCACCCAGTAACATACTCAGCACCTTGCCTAGCAAACACAAGCAAAGCTCCAGCACCAAACCCACTTTACAACACTCAACAGCAGTCTTCCTTACCTGCACCTGGAAGGCAAAGACAAACGTTGTTACAGAAAAAAGAGTGAGCACTTAGAGTCAGGGACTGTGTGTGTATATGTTTATGCGGTGACCTGTGCAGTAGGGCCCAAATGTGGCGTAGAGCCCCTGGGTACATGGGTATTTTTACTTCTTTCCGAATTCAGGAAAAATCATGCAATAATAATTTAAGAGACTCAACTGATAAAGTTTGGGAAAGAATCATCTACTTTCTCTGTAAATACCAGTGGCTTGTTACTTGGGTTTCATGCTGTTTTCATCTGAGAGACAAACTGGCTATGATGGGAATGAACTTGGCCAAAAGCAAAAACTAGAGCACCAGTGTAACTAGAAAAAGAGACCAACAGTCTGAGAAGGGGAAGTGCTCAGCATTCACCATAGGAAGGAAAAAAAATTGAATTAAAAAAAGAAAGACAAGGAAGAACACTAACTAAAGACATAGTGTGGATACAGGAGTACACACAGATTCCCCCCCACTCCACCCCTGCCATCCATATGACAGTGCTGCTTTGTAGAATAGAACAATAGGTACATTATACTAACCTATAATTATCCCGAGAAGAATAATAGCAAAGTCAAGGCATTACATGAACATAGTAATATTGGATACAATCCCATAAGAAGCAAGGGAGTGGAGGAGAAGCTTTAAAAAGAGATTGAAATCTTCCCAGCAGAGAACAACAGTAGGAAATTTTATGTTCTCTTCACATTTATTTGAATTTTACTTTTATTTGCTGTGATGATTTAAACACAATTCCCTTTTTCATGCATTTCTTGGCTTCTTTTGTGCCACACTTGGTTCCAGCACTGTAACATCCTCCTTTGACAGCATGGTGGATTTGAAACAAGTAGAAGCTCAGCCTGGTGCATAACTGCACCACGTATATAAGCAGTGGGAAATGTAGTGGGAGGAAGGTGGATGGAGATGTATTCCAGCTCTGGGCAAAGAAAAGCAAGGGGCTGATTCAATGAATGTATACTCAGGTGTCACCAAGACACAGGGCACTCAGCCACTCAATACCTGTACTCTCATTCCAATCAGATAGCAGGTACTGAAATACAGGAAGCAGTGAGGCACAACTCTACACCTGTTTGTTTGAAACATGCCGCTTGCATTTGCAGTGTTATGCAATGTTGGGGAAATAGAGGAAGAAGGACTTGGAGCTGTGTGTTTTGGAGGTTTTTTGCTTCTTCTGTATGTTTTTAAGTGACAGACACTATGACAGACAATTTACTCTTTTCCCAAAGTAAAAAAAAATTGTAGGAGCCTATCTGTTCTGCAAAATCTGAATATTCCACTTTGGCTTAGGGGTTTTTTGGGGGTTAGGTAACTATGACAACCTGGTGTAAGCAACTCTATTGTTTGCTCCTGAGAGTGGAGCACATAGGAGTATGCAAAAAAGCTGAATAATATAATCACTTTTTCTTTGCTTGTCCTAGGTGGTCTCTGCTCCTCCCTGTACACACGACTGATTGAGCCCTGTTTCCTCCAGAGAGAATGTCCAACCACTGTAGCACACTGTGTCTCCAGGTGGTGAGCAAATGTTAAAAAGAATTTCTACTAAACAAGAGATCAGCCCTTGTGGGATCTCGCCATGTCATTTGCGTACAGCTATACTCAAGCCCGAGCATTCCTAACAGAGGTGCTCTGCATGCAGCGTGGTCAGACATGCTTCCCCTGAGCTACAAGCCAGTAGCACTCTGTAGCTAGGAAATGCCAATGCGGAGAATTACTAAAGGTATTTACAGCCCAGTAGTGACAGGCTACGTTGCAGGCCAGTACTCGGAATGCTGTTCCTTAATGGTATTCAGACTTTACCTAGTGTTCAAAGTTGGACAGAGAATCCAGGACCCCTTGCTTTACACGACACAGGATAACTCTGATCACCCAGCTAGGTAGTGTTTAACCTCTGTAGGACAGCTCAGAGCTGTTGATAAGTTCTTGTAGGCCCAGGTGTTGCTGTTACAGGCTAGGGTGAGTGCTCAACACATGGCATTGCTGACTGCAGGAGACCTTTGCGGGAGAAGGAATCCAAATCCCAGGAGAGCTCAGAAGGCAAAGGAAACTGGAAGAGACTGTTTTGCATGGAGGCAAAAGTTCTATTTGCCCAGTTCAAGTGAGGAGTTCTCAGGTTGGAAACAACTTGGGACTGGGTTACTGGCTCTGAAGAAGTGATATACTGACCATCAGCTGTGCAACCATCGACCCTCTGCCCTTTGCAATCTGTACCAGTTCCTGAGCCAGCCTGCTGCCAGGTCCCACAAGAGGAAGGTGAGAGTGGGACTCTGCCTGAACCCAGCAAGCAGTATGAAAGCAGCTTTCACACACCAAAAGCCTGCAATATAATTTCAGGAAAATAGACGTATGCATTCTCTTTGCACATATCCCCATTGGCAGTCCTGCCTGTAGCCACAGCCAAAAGTCAGATCCCATGCTCAAGAAAACAGGAGACTATTAAGCATTCCTCCGCTCACTTTGCTAAATGGGTCCCTAGTCCTCTCTCATTTTTGTCTGCCTAAAACAAGCAGGGAGGGGGATGGAAAGGATATGACACATTCCTGGGCTCCATAGTGCCTCCTCACACAGAGCAGACAAAAAGACAGGAACATCTGCAAGAGAGATAAGCAGCTGTCTGGCTCCATTCAGCAGCATGGGGGTCTCCCTGTTCTTGCTAATACGTGTTAATACAGGGGCCAAGAAATACTCTCAGTTGTACCAGGTTAAAAGGAAAAAATCAGCAAAACTCAATTGACTCAAGCAGAATGGTTCCTGAAGTTGTGAGCAGAATCTGGCACACAGGCAACTACATAATTTAGAAGAGACAGGAATCATCCAAGACAGCCAAAACAACAAGATATAAATACAGCTTATTTAAAGAGAATGATAGATAGGGTAGTGGTGACCCATTTTTTTTTACTATAGAACAGATAAATTCAATATTAACAATTATTTGGACGCTATGCAATGAAAAACTTACTCTTGCCATTTCACAGTGCTCTCACTACAGACACCCAGCTGATCTCATAACCCTCCTCCCTCTGCCACATCCACACATACATGACTATACTCCTCATGCAGTGCAGCAACTCATATTTCATCTGCACCACAGACTTCACAAGTTTGTAACTCTACCACCCAAGTATTGTCAAAAAGCCACCAGTTGGAAAGGATACTAGAATGAAATCTATGCAGCTCTGTGGCCTTCTGAGTGATTACAACTATGACACTTAAACCCACTAACGTGCTAAGCATTTTCTGGCAAAGTTGGTGGGTTACTATGGTATTTTGGGAAGGGGCAGGAGCTTGAAAAGATCTCTTCCTCGGAGAGGAGCAAAAGGAAGGAGAAAAAAAAGTAACAAAGCAAATTCCTCAGCCATCTGATTCTCAGTAAACTCCTCAAACTCACCATAACAAGGGTTACATTTCAGAGATCCAAAACCAGCTTCCCAGAATAAAAATAAACTTGTGTGGCCCTGCTAACTGGATACACAGGGCTGCCTTTTGATCAATGTCTCTTGATTTCCTAGAAGGAGTAGTGGTTTCACTTCCTCTTGCCCTGGTTTTGGTCAAAGCAATGTCTAGTAGGGTTATTCTCATGCTTTCCATTTTTTTTCCAGGAGAAATCACTCTGTGCCTATATCCTTTTTTCACTTAAATTAGGTGAGAACCAGAGAGGAAGCTGACCCAGAAGCACTACTTTGGAACATGCTTTGTTACATGGAAAAACTCCAGAACTGAAAGTGCTGACCAGCTGCTCATCATTCCTATGAAATAAAGGGCCTGGGCAGGTTTGTCAGAAAAGCACAGTAAGGCATGGGGAGTCCAGCAGAGTCCCATGCAGGTTCCTTATGTAGGGTGCCCCACACTTCTGATCCAATTTCCTCTTGCAAGAACTTTCATATGTTCTTGTATGTTGTTCCTGAAAACACTGAAAACTTGCTCAAATAATGCCCTTAGAGTAAGTGTTGTCAAAGTTAACATCTGTGAAGAAAAACACTAAAATCATTTTTTCTGAGGTAAGGTCATCTTAGGAACTATTTTAAAATAATGGTAACAACCTGTTCTGAGATACCATTATGTCTTGAGTTGGTGTTATTATACAAACCTAAACAGCAAAGAAAAAGCACTAAAATTCAGAGTCAAAGAACAACCAGAAATAGAAGTACACCAAATACTATGGCATTTCATATCCCCACCACTCACACATATGTATGCTGGAAAACAGGAACATCTCCAGAACAGAGATACATACACAAAGCCAGAGCTCACTCAACTTACACTGGTGAGCAGGACATTTTTGCAAAGTAACAAGACTTCATGCTTAAAATATTATTATGGTGAGTCTACTTGACCAAGAGAAGGTAAAAGTGCATTATGACTAGTAAATAAAATGAGACAAAAGTTATCTTCTATGAGGAAGTTAGTTTATGGTGTCAGTCTCTTTTCCCAAGTAACAAGTAACACAATAAGAGGAAACTGCCCCTCATGCCAGGGAAGGTTTAGATTGGATATTACAAAAATATTTTTACACATAAAGGGTTATTAGGCATTGGAACAGGCTGCCTGGGGAAGTGATTAGGTCACTATTCCTGGAGGTATTCAAAAGACAGGTAGATGTGGTGCTTAGGGACATGCTTTAGTGGTGAACTTGGCAGTGTTAGTTTACAGTTGGACTAGATGATTTTAAGGGTCTTTTCCAAACTAAATGTGATTCTACGACAGTTAACATTATGTTCAAGAGTAGGGTTGGATCTGAGAATATATTAGAATAATGAAATGATACATTACTTAAGACACATAACTTATTAGTAGCAAAAGAAACAGAAGCAAACTGAAGAATTAAAGAAGACCTCAGCTTTTGCTCCAAACCTACTACATTCTAGGGGACCTGGCGGTCTCTCTTTCTCTTCCCTCTTGATTCAAATAGTGAACTGTTAGTGGGGAAAACCAAGAATAATCAGAAATATGTCTGTTTAGAGAAGCTACAAGGAAGCAAGTGAGGAGTAGGTGCATCCCTTACCCTGTCCTCTGTGCATTTACTTTAATGTTACAATAGCCCCCATTCAAAATAAAATTAAACACCACCTCTTCACACCCCTCAGCATCACCAACAAATTATCCCTGCTATCACTGTGGCTTATTGCTCCTCTTTGGGTGGGTCTGGAAACTGGACAGGGCCTACAGGTATAAACCAAAAGGTAGTAACCAGTAGCAAATTACACTACCTTTCAAATGACAACCTGGTCTTAGTTCTCTCAGCTAAGAGGCTGCTAGGTCAATTGTTTTCTACCTTCTCCCCTATCACACAGCTGCAGGTGCTACCTGATGTAATCTGTTTAAAGATACAGTCTCAGTGAAAGTTGACACTCCAACATATACACAGGGAAAAATTTGCAACCAGCAAACATCACTGAGGACAAGGTGGCACTTCCTTCCCTGCAAGCATTGTCCCTCTGAACACATATTGCCTTAGCCCTATTTCTTGTCACCAAAAGGCTACAGCAGAAACCCAGCATTATGAAGCTGGGATCCCCATCTCTGAACAAGGTCTGCACCACACCAGAGAAACTTGCACACTCCCAACAAAGCAGAATGGCTGCAAAATTTTTTGGTCAGAATGGGCGCCTGGTTCTAATGTACAAAAAACTGCCTATCTCTATAAAACTCCCCTTCTGAGGGCTTTACTGAATTAAATGCTACAGGAGCCCCTTGAGGGAGTTACCTGCACTTTTGTTGATAGAGGATCTTAAGGCACAGTGAGGACATGAACCGTTTCCAAGCACAAGACCTGCTACATTAGCTTTTACACCTGTGCTATTTTAATCAACCACACACACTTTATCTCCTTTCCTGACTACTACACAGCCACTCTATGCTATAGTCTCACAATAATTAGTTTAAGCCAGCAATAGCTAGCACTGACTTTAAAACAAATATCCTGTACCCTTCTCTTGCCACTGTTTCCATCCTCACACTGCTCCCTTCTTTAGGCCAGCACAAGCTCTCACACAGTCACTAAATGTAAAACAATTTCATGAAAAAACGGAAGTTTTAAGTGCAACCAGTTCTCTGACCTGAACTACTCCATGGCTGGTATAAGAAAAGGTAGTGTCAGGCTGGGAGTTAAGAGTTAGGGATAGCTAGAGGACCCGCCCGCAGCACTGGCTTAAACCAATTATGGACCTACACTGTCACTCAGCAAGTCCTACACATCCTTCACTGATCCTGTCTTTTTTTTCATATTTTGAAAGAAATAGAAGCAAGAAGGTTGTAGGAGTTGTTTCTGTTGTTTCAACATATCTGAAGAATCTTCATCCTCACCTTCAGAAGTCATGAACTTGTTATTTTAGTGTCATTTTACCACCTTCAAAGTTTCTGCCAATCATGATGCAAATTAAGTGTGATCATACTGACACTCTGAAGAGGATAAGACAGTTTTCCCAGGAAAAGACTAGTCAACATTACTATGCCTGCCACCTTGGGCTTTCCACAAGGCAACAAGGTTCAACTGCTATTTCTTCGTGCAACACTGGTTACCACTTTCTTCTCTCATCCTGCACTACCAATCATACATTCTTCTATCCACTGTGTCCAATTTCTCTGCTTGGTATGCAAGCAAGTCACTAACATAGTTTCAGCTACAAAGATAATAAAAAACATGACTAGGTCTCTCATTAAGATATTACCCTTAACACAAGTCCAAATATGGTTCCCTGTTTGAATAGATGATACTGTGAAGGCTCATCAACAGAAAAGCCTCCAAAGAAGAAAGAGATAGTGTTTAGTAAGACAGCATCACCTGAGAGACAGCACAGAAATTCTTTCCAAATACATGGTCTGTGTGTTATTCATAAGTCACCCTGACACAAGGGAGCACAGTTACTCTTGTGGATTTCTAAACATAACATGTTAAGCAAAAAAGCATGTCTGTTTAGCTGTTCATAAGCAGCAGGAATAATCCTTGTGATATTATTCACACTGGATGCACTGCAGCAGAATATGATGAAGCATCATTCTGCTTGGAAGCAGAAATTCATCTGCTTTGACTTTTACCCACCCCCCCTTCACATACTACAGAAAGCCATTATACTAAATCACAATGGTGATTCAGAAAGAAACCTTTATGAACAGTGTATTCCATTTCAATTAATGCTGCTACCAGTGGAGACTACTTAGACAAAACAGGACTTACATAAAAAACTATGGAGGGAAATGCTTTTGTGACATGGCTTCTATGTGCCACCATAGTAGACTAAGTCTGGTCCTGCTACTTCTGACCTAACCCCCAAGGCCTCAGTCAGAAGTTACCACCCTTGCCACCATTCAAGAGGCTTGTGCAAACATTTCCTAATCTTCACCAGTTGAGAAGAACACAAGCAAAGAGACCTACTTTTTAAATAATTTGTTTATGCTAATCTAAATTACTTGTTAAGATACATCTAAAAGTAGGTGCTTAGCTGGCATGCCAAGGGGACATTAATGTTCAAAAGAGAGGAACAGGCAAACTGAAAAAGACCAATTGCTTCAGCTGCTCAACTGTAGTTCAGAGTACATACATATATTGTCCCAGCCTACAGCCACCCAGCATGATGCAAAGGACGAGTCACATGTTCAGTTCAAGTGTAAAAAGTTCAGGCCTTTCATCAAGCTATGATATGTAAACAGTGTGACTATAAATAAATAAATATTCCTTTCCAATGCTATTGGTAACCTAAACAGTCTTTTGTGATGCAGTAAGACCAACAGGCAGAAGTTTAGTTTCTTCTGGACCAGTTCCCACTGCATCCCATACAACCACCAAGTACTGTTTGTGACTGTGTGCCACTGGTAGGAGAGTGGTCTCAGAACAAGCCCCTAACTGCCAAGGCTCCATGGGTTCCAGAAATAAATTAGACTCTCCTAGGATGCTCCATAAAATACAAGATTTCTCACCAATATAGTTACTGATCCCCAAAATTTGCCCTTCTTACAGTGCTGTATTACAAACTACTTGGGCACGTATTTCAAAGGAGGGCTGTGTTTCCATGAGTTAGTTTGAAACCCCAGGCAGCAACAGAGTGCAGAGCTGGTACTTCATGAAGCAATGCTCCTCAGTGAGTCACTATTGAATCAAAGATCAAACCTGACGTTAATGGACCACTGTGTGGATGCCCAACTCTGTTCTTAGGTGAAGGTCCTGACACACCATAATTGCTGGAGATCCTATAGGATTTATCACATGTATAAAATGCACACCAGGGGTAGACCACACTCCGCTAAAACTCAGCAGTGAACTTAACTTCATGAGAATAACAGAGATACTTATTCTCAGGGGGAGAAGGAAGAGGAGTTGCGTGGTGATTGTATAATACTTGCACGAGGTTGTGAACTCTCCTGGGAAAAGTACTTGCCTTCTGTTCCATCCACAACAAAAACCTCACAACAGTACCAGGGCAGTGAGGCGGGAAGGCTGGGCAAAGAAACACCATCAACTTCAAAGTCATATTCCTATCAGAAGGCTTTTATTCTGCTAATGTAAGTCATATTGAAGGTCACTATTAGGAACACACTATTTAAAAAAAGCTAATGCTCCTCTGTTTTCTTACACTGCAGTTTTGACTATGACTTATAGTTGGATCTTGCAGTTTTTCACATCTTTCATACAGAAGAGATGAGGGGGAAAAGTGTATGAAAAACAGAAAATCAATTAGAAAACAAGAATATGGCAAATTTAATGTCTGAGTTTTCTACTGGATTTGAGTTTTATGCTAATAGTACCTTTAATTCCTCCAATTCAGAGTACTTTTCCATCTTCTTCCTCCAAAACTTGTACGGCCGGAAACAGACAACATGCTTCCATGTTGTAATCATCCTTATAAATATTTCATAATTTACATACACTTATGATTGAATAAGACATATATTGGAAATCCATAACTAAATTTATTCTATAGACATCTCTGTGAACTAAAGTAAACAGCCACCTCTCAAACACCTTCATTTGAGGCAGGCATGCAAAGCTGGCTAATTGTTTCAGGACTAAATCACTGCTTTGGGAAGTTTTATTACAACTCTCTAGGCAGCCACTTAGGAATCTCACTAGCAAATCGGTTCAGTTGTGATTTGGACACAAACTCCCTGGTCTGGCACAACTGAGTTAAGATTCCACTTGAGCACAACCCTCCTCCGGGACAGCAGAATGTCTGCCTTCCCAGCAGGCTCGCTATCCCACAACAGCACTTTGACTCTGTTTTGGCTTTTGCACTCCGTTTTGCAAACTGGAATGTGAAAGCAATATAGGAGGAAATTTTTACTTCTCAGAAATTTTTTCTTCCAAGATGGTTCAGTTCTAGTAAAGGCTCAAGTTAAAGGCTCTTATTAAATCTAAAACTTGTTTGTACTATTCTTACTAAGGATTTTTCTGATGGAAAGGGCAATAATGACAATTTGTACAACCGCCACTGAAAGTAACTTTTGTTCTTTATACTGATGGGACAAGTGAGGAGTGAATGTGGAGTTACACTTCATCTGTTAGATGCTACAGTACCATCAATTGGTGCAGGCTAATCTATTCCTTGACTATTACATTTTCTCTATGAGAAACATATATAACTATGAAGATCTATCAACAAAAAGAGTTACTGGCAAGCAATACAATCCTGAAGAATTACAAAAAGCCCCACTTCTGAAGCATTGTAATATCATCTTTCTAAAGTACAAACATCCCATTTTTGAGGCATTTAGTTCTGCAGTGAAGACTAACAAAATTTGTGGGATTCAGCCACATTTTGAAATATAGACAGCCAGGGGAGAAGCAGAAAAATACATCTACAGAATTTCATTAAATGTTCATTCCCACATAGTGTCTTCGAAGTCTAAATCCAGTCAACAGTGGTCAGATATCATGAGTACCTGAACTACAGTGAGTCTATGTCTTCAGGTCCATGTGTGCCAAGAACTCTCCTGAATAGCAATTTACCTAAAGAAACTGTACCAATTTCTACTGTGCAAAGATGTCTTGATTTAGTTTCAGCTGTAATGGTTACAGCACCACCATATCAGAGGTTACCGCTCCAGTTTTATTGGAGGAGGTTCCTAATTTGTATCAAGCAAAACTAATTGGGCTAGCTTAAATAGTTTAGACTGGTGGTCAGAACTAAACCAACTGATTTCACCTGAAATAAAAGCAGTTGCACACAAACTGCTCTGCTAGGAGGCCAGAGTAGCAGCAACTTCTGGAAGCAAAGAATTCACAAGCAGCTTAAAATTGCAACATCACTCATCAAAAGATGTCTGTTGGACTAATTACATTGGTTACAACACATATGTGCTTAACTCAGTGCCTTACTATATTGGTTTATTTACCTTTAGATAACTAATATATTGATTTATCTTAAATTAACCACTTACCAATTTACTTTCTAACCAAAAGAATTAGAAAGATCCAGTTATCTCACTTAGTCAAGGCCCAGTACTGGTGTAAACGGGCAGGACAGCCTGTGGGAAAGTTTCTGTTCCTGCTGACAACATTGGACAGGCTCATCAGGAATGAGATTGATGTCAACAGTTCTGGAAATCCAGTAACAAGAACGAGCTTCAGTTAAATCTGTTTAAATGGGGAGAGAAAAAAGTCTAGATGGTTCCTAGAAACCTGAAGTAAAGTGTGTTACATCATTTATTCTAATGAAGATCTTGCCTCTGAAAATGTTTACAGGACCATAGGGTGCAAGAGATTCTAGTTATAAATCTTTGATCCATTACTTGGTTTGTAGAGATAAAATTTGTTTCTGCTTTAACTCCAGTGAGGTCTGATTTATGCCAGAGATGAACTCTCTAGTTAAGTCTTGTTTGGAGAGAATGCCACATTACAGGATCTAACCAAAAAGATATTTCACACAGTGCAACTTCTAGGCATCTTTTCTAGCAGGAAAAGCACGGTGGCAGCTGACCTTAGGAGAAAATCAAGTTACCTCTTAAGACTTAGACACTTGCTTTGCAGAGTATTAGAGCTGTTGTATTGGCTAAAAATACTAGGGGAATGCACTTTAACAGAGCTGTGTACTTGAGAATATGAATTCTTGTCTCTTGCAAAAAAAAGGGACACTTGTTCCTGAGAGTTAAATGAATGGACTACTGACTGTTCAAAAGTAACTGAAAGAATAGTCAAGCATGTATTTTGCATTTGCTGTAATTCCCACAATGGTCATTCTTATCCTTGGCTCATACATGTTCTGGAGCTTGTGACTGGCTCCTGCTAAACCTCCTTTTCCACACAGCAGGTCACTTAAGCCTCGTTTAATATGTTTAAATTTTAATATTTATAATATTAAATATAATATATACTATATAAGTATTATCTATAATATAAACATTTCTGTATTTAATTTTCTTTTTAATCTTGTGATACCTGTTGTTCCAGTGGAGACCTCAAGGACAGTGAGTGAAGCTGTTTCTCAGGTACATCATGGGGAGATGCACAAATTCCCAGTCTGTCAGGCGATGCTTTCACTATTATCCCTAGAAGACAGTGTATGGCACAAGGTCTTCCTGCTGTAGATCCTCAACTGCAGTCTGCCTTCTCCACTACTCTCATGAACATCTTCATGTTTACAAGAGATGTTCTGAGATTCCTGCCTGAAACTACTCCCCACCCTCAATTCTTGGACTACAGGACATTAAGAATGGTATAAGAATTGATGAACAGAAGGTTTCTACTCTGAGAGTCTTGTCTGGGAGTGGGATAGAGGAGCATTTCAAGGACACAAAAGACAGGATAGAAGGAATAATTGCAGAAACAGGTGATTGATCGGACTCCTAGATACGTTCCTTCATTGGCCGTAGCAAAAGATGGAAAATTAGTCAACCACTAAGTGGATTCTTTAAGGAAATGCAAGACCTTCACTCAAGGTTAACGTGTAAATGTGAAGCAAATTGTTTAAATACATATTTCTTTAGCCAGCCTTGTGCTGTGCCCTGTCATCCAGGAAAACTAGACTAGATTCCTGTCCCAGGGTTTTTTTGTCGAGGCTTTTTTCTCCTCTTGGAGTGACAGGCTAATTAAGGAGTGACAGAGACTGTCTCAGAAGAGTCCTGTTCAAATACCAAAGAAACAGATGCAGCAAGACAGTCAGACCTTCACAGTTTGCAACTACTCTGAGCAGCTCTCTCCCACTGCACCATGCCACCACTGGCTTGTCACATGACACAACAGATATTCTGTTTTATCATCTCTCAAAACTAAGAGAGTTGTGTAAGTTGTAGGGATTAAACCACTGAAATCCAGGAGCAAGAGGAGAATTGGCTAATGAGTGCTTTCAAGTAGACCTTAAGCAGAAAAAGGAGTGGGAAAAATGTAATGTTGGTTTTGTTTATCCAGTGACTTCAGTAAGAATTAAATTAGCTTGTGATGTCTGCAAAATAAAGTTAAGTATGCTATTGCTTTCAGGTACTATCAGAGTTTGATGTAACTGGAACACATCAGTTTATCTCAGGAAGGCCACAGCCACTTACTAATGAACTAGGGGGGAAAGAGCAGACTCATGCAGCTCCCCAGAAAACAGCTTGCTTCTCTCCCCCATCTCCAGGCTGAGCTCCAGCTGAACAGAGCACTTCTTGCCTGTTTCATTTTGGACATAAGCACCACTCAGCACATCATTAGGACTGCCTGGACCAAACCCTAGGTTCTCTACAAAGCAAAAGCCACTCTAAAACATGACTTCACTGGAACAGTTTAGGCCTTTAAGAATTCACCTGAGAAGCTGACAGGATATGGGAGACTGCACACGGCACTTTAATTAAAAAACAGGATCATTGTTTGTCCTCTCCTATAATACAGAACCAGGGTGAGTACTTGCTGAAGACCCTACAAAGCTTATTTCTGTAAGAGAAACCTATATCTGCCCATATGAAGAATTTTAAGGATTTATATCTCTCAGCCTGGCACAGATACAAAGCTGATGAACAAAATGTTCCTCCACAGTCCCGCCTCTTACTGTGGTTATTGCATGTCCATCACACAGTGAAGCTAGAGTTTCCACTGAGATCCTGACAACTGCTCAGAGGTTTCCTGCATGGTACTATGAAAAGGTGATTTATTTATTGTTATAATAAATACACATACACTGCTTAAACAGTGTAAAATTTTCAGAAGAATACTTCGTCTACTTTTGCATGATGCCATAGTGGGGCATGCCACATTAAGGAAAAATGAAACAGAAAGAGTCTGATGTGAGGAACTTACAATGTAAATTAAGCATTGCATTACAAGGATGACAAAAAAAAGATGCAGGAGAACATAACAGAAAGGGTTCATGAGATCTGTTCAGCGAGTGTAATGAACTTAATGACTCTTCTTTTCGTGTCTCTTTATTTCCCACTTCCCCCCCATTCATGATATTTAAATCTGTAGACAGTGAACTGAGTCTTTACCTCCATGAAGCAACTGACAACATTTCAAATGACTTCAGTAATGACAGGCATATCTAGCATAAAAGGCAAGGGTGGAGAACAGTAAAGGAAGACTAGCCTAAAAGGAGAGGATTTTGTGAGTGGTTTGGAGGAAAGCTGAGTAGCAAAATGCACAGTGTTGAGGAGGCATCATTATATGATGCACAAAAATGCAGAGACATTTATGGCAGGAGAATGCTGGAACAATATAATAAGCAGAATTAGCAGAGAAGCTGGCACAAGAAATAAAGTAATCAGATACACAAGTTGAAGTTCTATTCCTGATTTCACCAATATAAATCCACTGCTTTTACTGTAAAGAATAAAGGACATGGTCAAAAAGTATCAGAGAGGTCTGGAAAGAGCAGTGCAGCGCACTGAGGACAGAGATATGGTGCAGGAATCAGATAAGGAAACCAAAAAAGATCACAGGGAGTCAGAGAGATGTGTACATTGCAACCCTGTAGAGAAGATGTTTTTAGCAACCATCCTGTTGTACAGTGTAAGAGATGGGGAGGCCCAAAGGATGAGAAAAGGAACACTACAGAAGGGGTTAATTCAAACTGACCATTAGTTGTACTTCAGCCCCTAAACTGAAACAGACAAAAATAGAATGACCTTTGTTATGTGTAAAGAGTCAGCACTTCTGCTTAGAAAAAAATGTAAATGCAATCAAAATGGTAGAATGTTTACAAAGGTAAACCTGTGGTGGATGGGTATCTATAGGAATGATAATATAACTGATAACAGTAACAAAAAGCAATATTCCCCAAACTGCAGGGAGTTTCAGACTAAAAATCTTCAAGACAGTTTGGAAGGGGAGGTAGAAGAGAACAGTAAAATGAAATATAATCCTAATAGAATCTTGAAAGTCATAAACAAAAGGCAAGAATCGACTGTGTTCTCCAAAAAGGGAAGAGATCTCAGCTGCATCAAGAGCCGCCACCAGGGGAAGTAGCACCATCTGTTCCACAAAATCGCAAAGGAGGGGGAAGGGAAAGATATGGGCAATGCATGCTGCAACTTGGTAGCAAACCCCATCTCTGCCCTGCAAAACTGCTCACGGAAGGTCAGCAGTACCATTCAGCATGAAAAAGCTAAGTGAAGTATTTCCTCCAGGACAGAGCATCAGCCACATAGAAATGCTAAAAGTAATAGAAAATTCCAAATTGTTTCCTGGTGTACACTGGCACAATTCCAGCAAAATCTGTTAGGTGACCAAGACCTACAACAGCTATGAAGACCTGGTCCAATCAGTTCATTTTCTTGCCCTGCTGCATTATGAATTTGGCAGGGTAAGTTCCCAGGAAGGGTCCTGTTGCCATTACTTTATTTGGAATCAGTAGCACTAGTACAGTAGTCACTGTAGACATCATGTTTACACCAGAAAAAAAGAACCCGTAGAGGTCACATTTTGTTTAATGGAAAGAACACAAGTCTACACACAAACACACAAATATCATTATCCTCACTTAGCTAAGTAGTTCCAGGATTGCTATGACAGAAAGGCACCCCAAAATTCTAGATGTGCTCCCCTGAGCAAGTCTCACTGAGTTCATACTTACTCTGCATACTACTAATCCACAAATGGCAAATAAACATTGATAGCAGTTAGTGTGCCTGGTGCTGGGCTCCCAGACACCACATAGGAGCTGAGGCATTCTGCATTATCATGCATCGGACAGCCAAGTATTTTGGTATGCAATTTTAAGTGGCTGTAGCGTATTAAGGAGGCTAGCGTCTTCAGAAAGACCAAGGAAAAGAAAGAGGAAGAAGTTATAAGCCTGCAGAAGGAGCTGGTTGTCACTTTTGTTCTTTGAAGATCTTTCCGTAAGAAATGCTCACCAGCCTGCATAGACCAAAGTTTAATTCAGTTTCACATTCGTTATTTGAAAGGTCCAGAAAGTGTAAAACGCCAGGAAGAACTTTGTTTTCAAAAAGTGTGACAGAACTACACAAAATACCAGCCGAGTCATTCTTGAAATTTGAGAGTAATCAAATTAGTAATTTTAACTAAGTAACTTAGTAATTTTAACTAAGTCTAAGTTTCAAGAGAAGGCCTATACCACCAAAGACTGGATCCAACAGCACTCATAAGCTCCAGAACTTGCACACCAACTGCATGGTATGTGAAACTCACACTGAGAATTTCCAGCAGGGAACCACCATTAAACCACCAACTTCCCACTTCAATCACTATCAAGTTATTCAACTGGATTTGAAATTTTCTACCTCTTTTCTTCTAGGAAAACACTATTCCAAGGCAAAGCTCTATACAAAACATTTACACTATTAACACACATTACCAGATAAAGGTAAACTCGAAGTCCCACTTCACTCAAACAGCTAATTTAGGCTGGAGATTAGGAGGAAGTTTTTCACACAGAGGGTCATTGGGCATTGGAATAGGCTGCCCAGGGAGGTGGTTGATTCACCTTCCCTGGAGGTGTTTAAGGTACGGGTGGATGAGGTCTTGAGGGACATGGTTTAGTGTTTGATAGGAATGGTTGGACTTGATGATCCTATGGGTCCGCTCCAACCTGGTTGTTCTATGATTCTATGATCCTATATTTGCATGAAGATTTTCCCTCTATTTCAGCTCTGCATGAGTTTACTAACTGAAAATAAAATTGCATCACTCTTTCCAATGCAGACAGCATTATGGTTTTTCCAAAGCAGAATGTGCGCACTTTTTCAACACAAAATATACTTAAACCAAACAATTTTGGAGGTCAAATAAATAAAAGTATATACAAGCAATGGGCCCTGATGTGTCTTCTTGACATGTCCCTTCTTCATTATGAGTTTGAAAGCTGTAGGTCGATCTATCCAATCTTAGGCACATGGCTTGGCTTATGGAACCCTAAACCCAGATACCACTGGAGTCTGCAGAAGAGCTGACGGAGAGAAAACAGCCACTCAAACATGGCCAAAGGTTGAAGGAGAACCCTGAACCACCACAGGCTGCTACAGAGCAGGCTGCAGTACTTGGGGATAGCAGCAGGAAGACTGCTGGAAGTGGCATAGCTGCTATTTTAGTCAAGGTGTCTACATGGGGATTGCTCCTGCGGCCACTGACGAAGTTCTTAAGATCTGATATTGAAACACCTATGCTCTGAGGGGGATAAAACAGGATGTAAACACAAAATGTGCTGAAATCAGCCAAGGGATCTACAGAGCAGTTCATATGCCAAAAAGCTCTAATGCTAGAAACAGAGCTAACAAGGGAAGGCCCTCAGGCTGACTCAGGAAATTGAAGCATATCAACTACTTTTATCTTGCTATTTCATATCTCACACTAATGAAAGGATTTAAATAAAAAGAGAGATGATACTGGTCATTTGACTAACCAGAGAATGAAACTCTGCAGCTCATCATGTCTGGTTTACTCTGAAATACTTCAACACTAGTTATGAAATCATTCTAAATCTGAAAAAATGCCAGGATGGAATCTTAAGGCTCACCCCAGTTTTTGAGGCTGGCCTCAATCTCTGCAGAGAAGAGAACTCAAGCACTTCTAAAAGAGTAGGATACTAGTGCTACAGTTCACGGCTACTTTAGATCCAGCAAGCTGAGAAATTTTTACCAGTTATCAAAATAGTGCATGCATAAATGAGAGAAACAGGATATGGCAAAATGAACAGAATAATTTAAATTTTATTCAGAATCAAGAGTCTGCCAGCCCCCATACCATATATGGAACATTTCCCCTGCAGGTGCAAGAAGTTTCTGTAGGATTTGCTCTTGCATGTAGTATCCCACAGACTAATATTTTAATAGATGCAACGGCTGATTCATTTGGTTTTTTTCTTGTGTGAGAGGCAGGGAGGAGAGAAGAAAGAGGAGGTGGAGGGAAAGAGGTGTGAGCTGCAGCTTTCCCTCTCAGAGATCCAACTGTATAAACTACCCGTGGTAATACAACAAACTACCCAGCCAAACCATAAACAAGTTAAAGTAGGAGTCTGAGGGAGAAAGACATGAAGCATTTCACAAGGGAATAGTCTGTTCTCAGACAGGGATGGGAGAATGAGACAGCAGTGTGCCCAGGTGGCCAAGAAGGCCAATGGCATCCTGGCTTTTATCAGAAATGGTGTGACCATCAGGTCCAGGGAGGTTATTCTCCCTCTGTATTCAGCACTGGTGAGGCCACTCCTTGAATACTGCGTTCAGTTCTGGGCCCCTCACCACAAGAAGGATGCTGAGGCTCTGGAGCAAGTCCAGAGAAGAGTGACGAAGCTGGTGAAGGGGCTGGAGAACAGAACCTATGAGGAGCATCTGAGAGAGCTGGGGTTGTTTAGCCTGGAGAAGAGGAGGTTGAGGGGAGACCTCATTACTCTACAACCACCTGAAACAAGGTTGTAGAGAGGAGGGAGTTGGCCTCTTCTCCCAAGTGATAGGGGACAGGACAAGAGGGAATGGCCTCAAGCTCCGCCAGGGGAGATTTAGGCTGGAGATTAGGAGGAAGTTTTTCACACAGAGGGTCATTGGGCATTGGAACAGGCTGCCCAGGGAGGTGGTTGATTCACCTTCCCTGGAGGTGTTTAAGGCACGGGTGGATGAGGTCTTGAGGGACTTGGTTTAGTGTTTGATAGGAATGATTGGACTCGATGATCCAATGGGTCCCTTCTAACCTGGTTTTTCTATGATTCTATGATTTTCTGTACTCTGCACTGGTGAGACCACTCTTTGAATACTGTGTTCAGTTCTGGGCCTCTCACCACAAGAAGGATGTTGAGGCTTTGGAGTGAGTCCAGAAAAGAGTAACGAAGCTGGTGAAGGGGTTGGAGAACAGGCCTTATGAGGAGCGGCTGAGAGAGCTGGAGTTGTTTAGCCTCGAGAAGAGGAGGCTGAGGGGAAACCTCATTGCTCTCTATAATTACCTGAACATAGGTTGTGGGTAAGAGGGTGATGGCCTCTTGTCCCAAGTGACAGGGTACAGGACAAGAGGAAATGGCCTCAAGCTCCACCAGGCTGGACATTAGGAAAAAAATTTTCACGGGAAGGATCATTGGGCACTGGAACAGTCTGCCCAGAGAGGTGGTTGATTCACCTTCCCTGGAGGTGTTTAAGGGACAGGTGAACGAGGTGTTGAGGGGCATGGTTTAGTGTTTGATAGGAATTGTTGGACTCGATGATCCGATGGGTCTTTTCCAACCTGGTGATTCTATGATTCTATGAATTGATTTTCAATACAGGAGATGAAGTACAGCAGAAAAAACAGGATACTGTTTGATCTGACCAACAGAAAACACCAGCTAAAACGGTGACGTAGCTGAAGGAGCAGGAATCAGGCTATGAGAGCAGATGCCATTCCAACAGCACGCTGCAAAAGCACCAAGTGAGGAGATCCAAACTGCCCCTCCAAAAGGCACAGTGGCCTTATTCACCCTACATCAACAGCAGTTCTCCACCTCAGCCTCCAGTGAACCTAATCTTAAACAGTCATTCTGTAAACTAAGATGTGCATAACAGAGTACGTACATTTTTAAGAGAACCTTGTCAGAGGGAAAAGGATAGTAATCATTTCTGTTTAAATTCAATTGTAAAAAAGGGCAAGAGCTGTATTCAGAGTGTTCACAGGTCCCCCCTCTGTCCTGCTAATCATACCTAAAGACCTTACTTCCATAACTACTCAAAAGCTTCAATGAGCCCATAGTGTGGGATAAACATGTAACTGATTTGTTGATTCATTAATGGTTTAGCTGAAGGCAGTTGTTCTCTGCCCAGACATGGTCTCCTTATGACTATGTCCCTCACACAGTCTTCAAACTAGTTTTTGCATTCACTCATTCAGATTTGGAAGCAGGCTTGCCACAAAAGTCAGGAAACGCCTCATGCATTAATGCCCCCATGGGACAAAACATCAGAATCTAAGCAAGAGATCCCTGACTAGGGAGAGGACTTATTTGCATGTGAGGAATGAGAAAAGAGGGGTAGAATAGTACCAGAATGTTGGTCCTCAGTCACCTGACTGTGAATCAGACTGGTCTACACTGCTAAACTCAGCTAAGTTTCATTCAGTAGGTGACCTTGTATCGGCCACTCATCTTCCTTGCATTTTTGTTTAGCCATCATAAAGTGGGATAAAAGCATGCACCTTTCCTGAAAAAAAATAAACAACCTAGCTTCCAAATCAGGTGAATAAGTTATGGAAAGTTAAATATATTCTGGTAAACAAGAATGAGCCTCACCTTTTTTGTTCCAGTCTAACATAGGATTTCAACACACAAAAAAAGGGTTAGCTAATAAAATATGCATCAATTACATTCTCTTTGCAACTTCAGGGAACTTTATAAGCAAGAATTCATCTTCACATGCCCACTGTGTAGTCAGTCCATAACAAGAATTAGAAACAGTCAAGTTCCCGTCCTGATTCTCAGAAGCTGCCACTAGTTCTCAACTCATTCACAGTATCACAAAAAGTATAAAGCAGCTCTTACCAGTTTCCATGGACTGAGTTCATATTTTGTGCACTACAGTATTCTTCCTCAAAGTTCAACTCCAAAGCCACACGATTTACACAATCATAGCCTTCATAGGTATAAAAGTGTCTCTGGTTCTTGGATTTTCAGAGAATACTTTGGACTTGTACTCTACTAGCTCAAACTCCCAAACAAGTATCATAAAATCATAATTTTTAACTCTCTTGAAGAGAAGCGTCTGTCTATGACTTAATTTTCAGATTAGCCACACTACAACCCTACACAGTGGACCTAAGCAGCAGTAGTCCCAATTATAGTATAGGCTTCTGATTTCAGACATTCAGAGAACTATCAGAACTTGGATTCATAACTCTCATTTACTAAATCTGACTGTGACATTATTTCTCCTCGTTGGTGATCTGGAGGAAATTTGTTGCCCTCTGACACAACAGTACAAAAATTTAAAACCTCACATAAATGCATAAACTGACAATTTTTTTAAAAAAATCTTTAAATCAATTACAGCACTTCCCTTTGATTTTAACATTTGGGGGTCTTTTAAATAATTAAATAATTTCCACTTAAAAAGAAATAAACCAGTAAATATCAAAATGGAATATTCCTACTTGTTCTAACACTTTTCAGAAAAACAACTACAATTCTTTATTTAGGAAATTAATCAAAAATCAACCATGCTCTGTTAACTGGATTGGTTTTGATGAATCAACCTACTTCACTCCAAAACAATCAGTGAAAAAAATTCCCCATTCTCATCTAATTTTCAAATAATTGCCCCAGAAAGTCACCTCACAAGCTGAGCACACAGCATTCTGCTCTTGAGCAACAACTTAAAATGAGATTCAGGTAACTCTTTCTTCAATTAGAAGGCTTAGTTCTGTGTTTCTATGTGTCTTAGAAATACTCTGATTATAGACCTGGTTGATTCACCTTCCCTGGAGGTGTTTAAGGCACGGGTAGATGAGGTCTTGAGGGACTTGGTTTAGTGTTTGATAGGAATGGTTGGACTAGAAGATCCGATGGGTCCCTTCCAACCTGGTTGTTCTGTGATTCTGTGATTCTGTGAATAGCTAAAAATTTCAGTTAAAAAGTAAAGCAGTATTTCTTTGAGGACTTCCATTTCTTTTCAAGGTCTCGGTAGCAACAACGCTGAAAATGCATGGAAAATTCAGACAAGGAAGAAGATTCCCTGTTAAAAGACTCCACCTTCAACCACACCTTTAACTTCTTTGTACTCCTTGTCTTCCCATCAAAGATCTGTAATACCACTGAAGTCCAGGCTTCTCTACTAAACAGCTGTTGTAAAACTACAGTCACCAAAATTCATTTTTGCCTTTTCCTCACATCTCTTCATGACAGTGACCTATTCTTACGTGTGTGGTGCGCACAGCATTTGTGAACCAGGAGTAGGGGGAGGTGTTTCAATTTAGTTTCCTATGGACAAGCAGGCACATCACTAGAAACACCATTAGAATTACCTGCCTTGGAGAGATGTCGTAGGCTTAAAAGGGTTGTGAAGCATAAAATATCTTGTTACTCCTTTGAATGAAGCATCCCTTGATCTTTTTAAGACAAAATGAGGGAGTCTTGCAAGATCTTGCCTGTAAGCATGCTGTAGATAAAGGAGAAAAACTGCAACCATCAAAATATCAAGAGGAGTACTTATCTTCCTCCTTCATCACTCCCTCTTTGCCTAAATTTAATACCTTAGTAAATGTCAACCCTCACTGAAACAGTTTAACATTAGCAGAAGACTTCTCTTCCACCTTCCAAACCTAGGAACTCCTTTTAGAATGTACTACTGATAGGTGTCCTCTGCCTGTGTACCTGAATCAATTGTGTGCATACATGTACACGTACACACATAGAAGCAATCTCAGGTAAACATGATGCACACAATAATTACACTTTGCCTCTCAACTGGCCCTTTTGAGGTTTTTTACAAGTATGCATCAGCTACCCCTTAAACATTCCTTTAGTGCATGTGAGGTTTATTGTTCTCCTTATATAGGAAAGGAAATTGAGTCACTGAGTAGTTAAATAAACTGTCCAAGGACACTAAGGATGCAACAAACACAAGTTTGGTGTTCTGACTCAGTGTGCCTGAAATCTAACTGCTAGGCACGCTTCTCGTGCTAGTTTCTCCAGGCAGCTTGCAGAGTACATTAACAGGTTTTGGAAACACATAATCTGAATTTTCAAAAGGATTTTCCTGCCCAGCTTGACTAGACAGAAAAAAGGAAAGAGGTTCTTCTTTTATGGAGTTATATCTCAGCCTCAGTTTTCCTGTCCTAATGGTATTGTCTGAGTGCAAGGGGAAAAAGAGACAGATTGCTAATGTTTGTGGAGCTTCAGCCTAGAAAAGTAGAGGTTCAAGTGTTCAGTGATAAGCATTAAGTCTCAATGCTATCTACCTTTACCAGGTGTCAGGTGAGAGGGTCAAAAGTTCTGTTTCAGTATAAAAGTCTTGTTTTCACAAAAAATGGGAAGTTAGGCAACATGTTCAAAATATGATACCAAGTGAGGTAGAAAAGGGTGGAGGAAAGTGTGATAAGGACTTCATAAAGTTGTTTCCAAACTGGGAGCTCCAGACAGAAACATTATCATTGCATTGCTACCTACAGTGTACCCGTCTCGACTATTCTTACTTTGTAGATGTATCCTTTTTTTCTAGCATTATGTTTTTCTTAGGTTATGACTTTTCATTTCTTCAGACAGTGTAGTTGCTCCAAGCATGACTGTTTCAAGCTCAAGTCTTAGCACTTCAGAATACATGATCAATAATGAAAAATACAACATCCCATCCCACACAAAACCTACTGCTTCCATCACTCAGTGTAACTCTACTGACAGAGTATAGTGCCAATGAATCAACAAAAGTGGAGTCTACAGTTCTGAGCAAAGAAAATCTGATAAAATTAAACATACTGAATGTGTTGTTCCTTCTAAGGAACGGTTATTAAGTGATTAATATTATTCTGTTCCTAAAATGTAACATTTGCAAAAAGTCCATTATTTTTCCCATTAAATTTCTCTCCAGAAAGTATTATAAATTTTCCAAAGCAATCACTTGTGGCCTAGACAGTCTTCCTTTACCCTAGCCAAAAATACAGCTTAGGAAAGAAATTATTTTGTGAAAATATGTGTCACACACCACAAACAATGGTCACTGGAGGTAACAGGGGTTGTAAAGTAAACATTGTTAAGCTCCACTCAGATAAATAAGCTGTGAGGACTTCCCTCCACCTCTTCTCACATGCATGAACTGTCAAAAAGAATCACCCCAAGTCAATGCTTCTGATGGGAAGGAGACAGAAGGGGAGAAGAATAAGCTACATCCCTTTAATGTTATCAGGAACTATGTGTACCATCTGAAAGAGATTGCTTCTTTGGAACAGTGGAAAGTTGAATGTAGTTCTTCACACTGCTATTTTCAGGGCACAGGACTGTCACCAAGTCTTGGTTTTCATCAGGTTCTTGTGTGTACCTCCATTACAACAGAAGAGATCCAGAAACTTTTCAGAAATGGGAAACATTTTACTGTATCATCCCTGCTATCGTGTTTGTTCTATTCAGCTTCCCTTCCACAGCATACATGGCCTTCTGGTAATTCAATATGAGCATTGATTTGCAGCACATGAGGCAAAATACTGCATAAAAATCCAAGGATGATTCAGGTTGGAAGAGATTTCCAAAGGTCTCCATTCCAACCTCCTGCTCAGCTGAGGCCAGCCAAGTTTCTCAGAGCTTGTGCCCAGTTTGGTCTTGAAGATCTCAAAGGACAGACATTGCACAAACTCTCTGGGCAACCCTTCTTACTGCTTGACTGTCTTCAGCGTGAAAAAGCTTTTCCTTACATCCACTCCCGAATCTCTCATTTTAGTTTATTGCCTCTCATCCTCCCACCAGGCAGCACAGTGAAGAGCCTGGCTCCATCTCCTTGATGACCACTATGTGAGTACTGAAAGTCTCCTGTTAAATTCCTGCAAAGCTATCTCTTCTCCAGCCTGAACTTGCCCAGTTCTCTCAGCCGCTCCTCACAGGAGAAGGGCTTCATCTCTCCTCTCTAACAACATTAGATTGTGATTTCTCAGAACATTAAGTTATTTTAATTGTTCCTCATGTTCAATGCTGTTACGTAAAAGAAACTGAAGAGATGGAATGCTTTCAAAGCATGGTAAACTCTTGTATTTCCTAGGCTGCACATGAGGGAGAAACAGTAACCTGTGACAAGGGTCAAAGAGTGGGTCTGATGAAGTGATACAAGCAGGTGAATCTGTATCAGGAACACCTCAGCACAGCTCTTAACAAGCTCTGTCTCCAAGATGACTGACACTTATGAGTCATTGTAATATATATTTAGATATAAGATTACATAAATAATATCCAAAGGCATGTTTTGTCATGCTTAACACATGTGTAGGGGCCAACAACTCCTAAATGTTTCTTAAATCTTTCTAAAGTCCCAGCCCTGTGACTTCATCTCTCTCTTTCCAAGGAGCTCTCTCCTCTCTCTTTCAGTTCCCTAATTCTAAATATGGGAGTAACATCACTTGGCCTCAACAAAGGAATTTCCGGTGTTAGAACTGGTGCGGTGCTTTGAAGGTGTGAACTGCTACTCTGAGCACCTAAATTCAAGGCACAAATGGCAATGAGTTGTATCATAATTACAAGCTTTTTGACTATTTCTGCACTACACACACAGTCAAACAGCAGTAATTAAACATGCAAAATCCTGTCCAGTACGCAGTGGATTCAGTATAAATCCTGGTAAGTCTCTTCCCTGGCTGCACAAAATTCCTCAGCAAGGTTTTTGAAAATAGAGCTGATTCATGAAACTACTCTCCCACCCAAAGTTCCAGTGCATGCAGTGAAACTTCTGGTAGAATTTAAGCAGTGACTGTAAGGAGGTGTATTTCTTTACCACCAAGTCTGTAATGAACATATGAAAAATAGGGCAGGTTGTGCCTCCTTTATTAAGGAGGTACCTTAACAGCAGAGGAAGAAGTCTCTGAAGCACATCACACAGGACACAAGAGGTATCCTGCTGCAGAACTGCCTTGGACTTCTGCAAAATGTCAAGTGACAGTTTTGAAGCCCTGCTCTGGACAGGGGATAGGAAAAAAAGCAGTGCAGTAAATTCATTCATCAAATTTCTACAAGAAACTATGTAGCATCTTATTGTAAGGGTTTTTGTTTTGGTTTGGTTTTTTGCACACAACCACAAGCACCACTCCAAATCACAACTGGAAGTGAGAGTGTCCTAGGACCACTGCAACACCGATTGCAAATGCCAACCTTCTAGAAAAACTTTCCTGCTTTCATTTCATTCTTCCTCTTGGAAAACAAACAGTATGATGCCTACACTCCACCTGTATGCACTTGTAAGTCATAGACTGGGCTTTCATATCCCCTATGCCTCATATCTATGATGCGAAGGAAAAGAAAAAAATATGTTTCCCTTGTTATGTGCTACTCCCTGCCACAAAAATGAGAACAGAAGGGTGAAATACTAATTTAGGACAAGATGAATCAATTTACTCTTAAGCCAATATTTTATATACCAACAGAGCCTGTCTCACCTCTCTTGGCACACCTTGTGCTGTTGTTAACACCTGGTCAGACTGTGACAGGTTCCAAACTGAACTATTTTACAGACTGCCTTGGTGAACAAACCACCATATGAGGAAAGCAATAGAGGCTGAAGCTTAATTACTGACTCTTCATTTACACTGACCAGTTCAGGAAAACAAAGCACAAAATGACAAAATAGGAAACCACTCAAATTATTCTAGTGCAGACAGATTGATGGCAAGGGTGGGAAACTGTTGTATTTGGTAACGTTGTATCTTGAAAGCTGTTGTGGGACAGTTATGACTAAATGCTTTCAGGTCATGCAAAGTCTGCAAGAACTTGAGGAGAAAGTCTGTCCAAGATGAGCAGGGAAGAACCATAGAACAACCAGGTTGGAAGAGACCCATTGGATCATCAAGTCCAACCATTCCTATCAAACACTAAACCAAGTCCCTCAGGACCTCATCTACCCGTGCCTCAAATACCTCCAGGGAAGGTGACTCAACCACCTCCCTGGGCAGCCTATTCCAACACCCAATGACCTTTTCTGTGAAAAACTTCCTCCTAATCTCTAGCCTAAATCTCCCCTGGCAGAGCTTGAGGCCATTGCCTCTTGTCCTGTCCCCTGTCACTTGGGAGAAGAGGCCAGCTCCCTCCTCTCTACAACCTCCTTTCAGGTACTTGTAGAGAGTAATGAGGTCTCCTCTCACCCTCCTCTTCTCTAGGCTAAACAACCCCAGCCCTCTCAGACGCTCCTCGTAGGGTCTGTTCTCCAGTCCCTTCACCAGCTTCATTGCTCTTCTCTGGACTCGCTCCAGAGCCTCAACATCCTTCTTGAAAAAGAGAAGAAGAGCATCCTTCTTGAAGAAGAAGAGGTGGTCAGATCAGCTTAGCTGTTCACATGTGGGCAGGCCCAGAGGGAGTTACCCTTACAGGCTTCCCCACATGAACTGCTTGACAAATTCAGTGGGCACAGAATCCATTCTATACCCATGAGCAAAGTAAATAATGGGATTACATTTCTCAGTCCCTGCAGATCCCCAAGAGAAGGAAGCGTGGGTGGGAATGGCTTTGGAGAGGGAATCTATTGAAGCACACAGCACCTCTGAAGACAGCATATGCTGTCTCTTTAGCTTATGTTGTTGGGCTGGATGAGGCAGATAACAGGTCCAAGGGTTAAGTCTATGAGCCAGAGCAAAAAGGATCCTTGCTTCTGCTTTCCCCCAGATCAGTAAACCAAAAGCTTCAGTATGACAGTTGTGCAATTTTTTTCCACACTGTACTGCTCTGGGTGTAGAGGTATCCCTGACATTATCACTTGCCCTTTCCAGCAAGGCTGCCACTGCATTTCTTGCCTCTAATCTTCAGTAGGAGGAGTAGGAGAAAAAGAGATTTCCTTCCATTAGAAGTGGGAGGAAAAGTGATCAGATGCCCTGAGCTGTAGTCTCTACAAATCCAAATCCACAGAAGAGTCTCTGCCTCACACCTCCCCTCAGGAAGAGGAATACAATTATCAACAGCTTTCACACCTACTGCAGAAACTGTATTTGAAACCCTTTGTCGTGAGTGTCCCTCCACTGCAACCCTTCCCAAATTCTTCCTTGCCACTGTTTTATATTGGGCCTGGAAAAGAGGTCTTGCTATTGTTCTTCCAGATCTGAGGCTTCTCATGCAAAATCTCAACATTATGCCCAAGGATATCACACCAGGCCCCACAGGCAATCCTTTCCAAGAGAACACTGTGGACAATCAATTGCTTTCATGCTCTTCATTTGCTAACATATGCTCACCCCACTACTTGACAGGGACTGGGACCAGTGGTAACTGCCTGCTGTAAGTTCTCTGAGTCAGAAACTGCTCAGTTAGTGCAATGAAATCACAGCCTCATGGGAGCTGCCTACAATACTGATTTCTAATTAATAGTAATTTTTAAATTAATTAATTAAAGACATTTCCTTTAAGTTGTATTACAGTTCTTTCTGTGTCTTCATTTCCATTCTCACTCACAAAACCTCTTTTCCTACCTTACCATATCTCCATCATGCTTTCTATTGATTTTCCAATGTCCTTTTGCCAGTCTTTTTTCCATACAGAGCCCTCCCTATCAGCCCTCCTCCAGTAAAACAGTTCTACCTTATAATGCAGGCAATGGTCCTCTTTCAGTTTCCTGATGTCATTATACCTTGCCTCAGTCTCCTTATGTCACCACACCTTGTAGCCAAGCCTTTTTATCTGCTTTCACACCATCCACAGGACTTGAAAAATTTCCCCTATCACACTACCTTACTCTTTATAGGTATATGAGGAGAACACTGACACGTAAACTTACATTGTGGAAGAATGTCTGTTACAGTTACAAGGAAACCAAGAATTTAGTGAGGAAAAAAACATACACACATCCCCCTGGTCCCACGGGAATACCAGTTCCAATCAAAACACTCCAAAGCTTTTAAAGTATCAGATGCCTTCATACCTGCACTCTTTTCCTCTGAATATTTTTTCAAAGCAAAGCAGCACACACTTTTATGCCCACTTCCTCACATGCATACATTTACTTTCCAATCCTCTCAATCCTGACCTCTTGCCCTGCTTTCAAAGCAGTAAACTCATCACTTCACTTTGTTGGGGGTTTGTTTTAGCTTTCCCCATCTCACTTTGGCCTTTCCAGGAATTAAAGAAATAGAAGTATTTCTACTTTCTTCCACTGAAATAACACCAAGTGAGCAAAATCAGGGATTGAACTTGGAAGACTGGGAATGCAAGTGTTCCTGAGCCTGTTAAAAGGAAAGATTAAACTGCAGGAGCTGGTTCAAAGTTAACACTTTCACAGTACCTGAAGATACCCAAAGGTAGAGAAAATACTTCTAGTATAACTAGAACTGGAGTTACACACAGAGAAAGGTAGAAAGTGAAACTAAAGTACTATACTCCCATGAACTGAAACATTAATACTGAATTATTCCATTTTAGTTTAACATTTTGCTTCATTTTCATGGGCACTTTGATACATCCCTCAAAAGGTGGTTCAAAAGGTGGTATATCTTAAACAAGACTGAGTGCTTCATGTGTGTTTGCTTTTTTGGTTTTTTTTTTCAATCAGTTATTTTACTTCGTAACTGGATACCTTTGGTCTCTGGGCAGAGAGTGAAGCAGAGCAATGTACACAGACAAACAGAAGTAAAGTTAACAAGGGAAGCCTGAGACAAGACCACCCTCCAAGTGTCTTCACTGGCAGCATAGGCTGGGGTGAATGCCCTTTGTACAGAGTTACCGTTTGCATAACATAAAATATCTGTTTGCTAAGTCATGTTTAGGTATTTCTCTACACTTATGCAAAGAGCAAGAGGGCATATTGTGATCACACCCATACCCAATTGGACTGTTTCAAGTACAAGAACCAAGCAGGTGCATTAACAGTAGTTGCTAATATCTTTTGCTACAGCACATTTTCCATAGGACCTCACAGACCCAGCTATTTCATTTAAAAAGTGAGTCGAAGTTTATTAGTGAAATTTAGAGTAGGTTTGTACAACCACCTGGGTCCTCTCCTACACTTCCTGAGCCATAACAGCTTTGAGACAGAGGACTGATACAATCCCAGCTCTTAAATCCCAGTAGTAAAGGCATTCATGTAGGTCTTCTTCACTGTGCTGCCAAAGTTTGGTTTTCATCTCCAAAGATTTTTCAAAAACATGATATCTAAGAACTCAAATGCTGGCAATAAAAGGAGCACATCAGAGCATCCTCCTGACTGTAGAAAGCTGTGTTTATACCTAGCTAGTGCACTGAAAAAGACGGATTTTTTTTTAAATGTCTGCTGCCCAATGCGTACAGTATCCTGGAAACATCGAGAGATGCCTGATCAAGTGCCTTGATCATTCAGCTGACCTATGGCATCAGTCAGTCCTGTGTAAAGACAGGTGTCCTATGGGAGAGCCCCGGTGTGGGAATGGAGCAAATTAGAAGGCCTCCTCCCCTAGAAAGGGAGCGAAACCAGGCTTGTGAGTGGGGAAGAGAGAAGGTCAAGATGAAATACCCATACACCCCAACTATATCAGAGCAGCATAAGGACAACAGCTATCAGATGTAAGAGCAACAACAGGCAGGAATCAAGCAGGAATCAAGACCTCTCCTGACAGATTTTAGTCCATACAAAGGAGAGAAAGCCTTAAATAATCCATTCCATTTTTACAATGTGTGTAGAGAAGGTTAGGAACAGAATATGTTATGTTCATGACTTCATAGTTCCCAGCTGAAAATTTACTTAAGCAAGTAGCAGGTACCTTGGACACAACAACTGGACACCTGAAATTTGATACCATCATGTCTCCCTGAAATTTGATACCATCTAGCTCAGCAGTAAATGCTATAGCAAGTTCTGGGGCCTCTGACACATTTGATTTTGAACAAAAGCATCTCTTTGTCTTTTCATCAGAATTCAGGTGTGCTACTGCACAGCATGAAAACAGGACAAGTACCTTATGTGCAAGTACCATGGGCTGTCTTTCATTATAAATAATAACTTTCAATATAAATAATAATAACATATAGAAGATATGTCTGCAAATGGTCACATGAGCAGAAAGAGAGCCACACAGAAGAGCAGAGGTCACCTATGATTGTGAATCTGAGGCATGTCTAGAAAATCCATCCCATAAACAGTGACCTAGTGAGAACACCAAACCAAAAAACTATGCAATAGAACAGAAAGGACAAAATAATAACATGTCCTCTAGTTGGTCAGACCACTGCAGATTTCCCAGGTGTTACTTCTGCCAGTTATGACATGTACACCACAAACTAAACAATAACTAATAAATATAGATTGACTCCCTCTAGACTGAATCTGAATATAAGGTTTTACTTTGTACATTCTAAACAAGAGGTTTACAAACAGACACTGAAGACTGAAAATTACTTAACTGCAATGTCCCTTACACGAATCTGCTTCAATCATTTTGCATTTCTTCACAACTTTTAGCACTTAATTAGCACTTTACAACCATTAATCTCAAACTGCTCTTTAAAAAAGAGATATAAAGGATTTTGTCTATCCTTTTCATAAAGAAACAGAGGGACAATAAGGTACAGGACTTGGCTGAAAATATAGAGACAGTCAATGGTGTAGGCAGAAACTAAATGCAAGTCACTGCATTACCAGCCTGGATCATACTACTTCCTCCATATAGCAGCCAAAACATATGTTTAATAAAAAGGTTGTCTCAGGTTGTTGCAAGACCTGGGTGAACTGGCATACAGATTTCCCCCTAGGGTTGACATGAAGGAGCAAACATTGCAAAGAACAAAACAAAGTTCTAGTTATTCAACCAGTAATCACGATTCCATCTTGCATTGCTGGTCTCTGATTTTGAAACTTCTTGCAACACTGCTAAATACTCTTCGACTGCCAGAGCTCTTGAACTATAAAAATAGCCATACTATGTCAGAACAAGGTCCATCTAATGCAGAACTACATCTCAAACTTCAGCCAGTAAAGAATCATAGAATCATAGAATCATAGAACAACCAGGTTGGAAGGGACCCATCGGATCATAGAGTCCAACCATTCCTATCAAACACTAAACCATGTCCCTCAGGACCTCATCTACCCATGCCTTAAACACCTCCAGGGAAGGTGAATCAACCACCTCCCTGGGCAGCCCGTTCCAATGCCCAATGACCCTTTCTGTGAAAAACTTCCTCCTAATCTCCAGCCTAAATCTCCCCTGGCGGAGCTTGAGGCCATTCCCTCTTGTCCTGTCCCCTGTCACTTGGGAGAAGAGGCCAGCTCCCTCCTCTCTACAAACCTCCTTTCAGGTACTTGTAGAGAGTAATGAGGTCTCCTCTCAGCCTCCTCTTCTCCAGGCTAAACAACCCCAGCTCTCTCAACCGTTCCTCATAGGGCCTGTTCTCCAGCCCCTTCACCAGCTTCGTCGCTCTTCTCTGGACTTGCTCCAGAGCCTCAACATTCTTCTTGTGGTAAGGGGCCCAGAACTGAACACAGGATTCAAGGAGCGGCCACACCAGTGCTGAGTACAGAGGGAGAATAACCTCCCTGGACCTGATGGTCACACCGTTTCTGATACAAACCAGGATGCCACTGGCCTTCTTGGACACCTGGGCACACTGCTGGCTCATGTTCAGTCGGCTGTCAACCAACACCTCCAGGTCCCTATCCTCCAGGCAGTTTTCCAGCCAGGCTTCTCCCAGTCTGTAGCTCTGCATAGGGTTGTTGTGCCCCAAGTACAGGACCCGGCATTTGGCCTTGTTAAACTTCATGCCATTGGACTCTGCCCAGCAGTCCAGCCTGTTTAGGTCCCTTTGCAGAGCCTCCCTACCCTCCAGCAGATCCACACTTCCACACAGCTTAGTGTCATCTGCAAACTTACTAAGGGTACACTCAATGCCTTCATCTAGGTCATTGATGAAGACATTGAACAGGGCTATACTGAGCACTGAGCCCTGGGGAACACCACTTGTCACTGGCCTCCAGCTGGACTTAACACCATTTACCACCACTCTCTGGGCCCGGCCATCCAGCCAGTTTTCTACCCAGGAGAGTGTGCGTCTGTCCAGGCCAGAGGCTGACAGTTTCCGTAGCAGAATGCTGTGAGAAACTGTGTCAAAGGCTTTACTGAAGTCCAGAAAGACCACATCCACAGTCTTTCCCCCATCCAGCAGCCAAGTCACTTTGTCATAGAAGGCGATCAGATTAGTTTGGCAAGACCTGCCTTTTGTGAACCCATGTTGACTGGGCCTGATGACCCGGTTCTCTTGCAAGTGCTTCAGGATAGCACACAAGATCACCTGTTCCATGACTTTCCCAGGCACTGAGGTCAGACTGACAGGCCTGTAGTTCCCCGGATCCTCCCTGCTACCCTTCTTGTAAATAGGCACTAAATCGACCAGCCTCCAGTCCCGTGGAACCTCCCCAGTCTTCCAGGACTGTTGGAAGATGATGGAAAGGGGTTTGGCCAATACATCCGCCAGCTCCCTCAAAACCCTAGGGTGAATCCCATCTGGCCCCATAAACTTGTGGGTGTCCAGTTGGGCAAGCAAGGCTCTGACCACCTCTTCTTGGACCATGGGAGCCTCATATTACTCCTCTAGTTCCGAGGTTTGTACATAGAGGGAACAGCTTTCTTTACAATTAAAGACTGAAGCAAAGAAGGCATTAAGTACCTCAGCCTTTTCCTCATCCCCTGTCACCATTGTTCCCTCTGTGTCTAAAAGGGACTGTATGGTCTCCCTTGTCCTCCTTTTATTATTTATATATTTATAGAAAGATTTTTTTGTTATCTTTCACAGACTTAGCCAATCTGATTTCTAGTTGAGCCTTAGCCCCTCTGATTTTTAACCTGCGCAACCTCGCTTCCCTCCTGTAGTCCACCCAAGAGGCCTGTCCCCTCTTCCAGAGCCTATAAATATTCCTTTTCTTGCTAATCCTTAGGAAGCACATAAAATATGGAGAGGGTGTTGTGAAAGTCTGCTGGAAATATACTGGTATAACCTCTCAACTTCTGCCAAACTGTGACTCAGATATTTTGGTGTTCAATGGCAGCTAAAGGATTTTCCTTCTGCCAAGCTCATGTTTTTTGAACACAGGTAAATGTTAATACCCGATATATCCCTTTGTAATGAGTTCCATTGCTTTATTTCATAAGTAGGGGGAAAGTATACTGTTTTGTTCCTTTTGAACCAGCCTCTTGACAATCTCATTTGAAGTCCTAACTTCTGGCTTCAGGAGAGAGAATGATCCTCTATTTGCCCCTTCCCTGATGCTGCTATCTCACGATGCTCCTATCTCCTCTCTCATATAGAGAGCGTCAGAAATCTTTTTACAAACATGAAAATGCAAATCAATTTAGTAACTTGTTATACAGAAGCTGTTCCTTTAAATCATCCTTGTGTCCTTCTCCGTACATCTTCAAGTTTATTGTATTCTTGTGAAGACAAAGAGACCAAACTGTTCACAGTATTCAACGTGTAGCAAACCTTGGATTTATACAGTGCCATAGTAATGACATTAGTTTTGTTTTCTTTACTTTCATAGTAATTCCTAACACTCAGTCTGTGTCTTCTTCTTTTCTCTCTCTCTTCTTATTATTTTCTCACTATTATCTTTCCCTGTTACTGAACACAAAGCTCATATTTTGGTAAATTTATTATAACTCCAAAACCTTTCTCTTTATTGTCAGTAACAAGTTCTGTCCATGTTGCTGTATACCTTAATTTGGGATCATTTTCCCACATGCCTTAATTTACATGCATCTAAACTGAACATAAACAGACATTTTAATGAGGTCAGTCATTCAGTTTCGTGAGCTCCATCTTTAACACTTTGCTGCAAACTTTTTTTTCCCATATAATTATTATTATTATTATAATACAGTTAGTATTATCAACAAGTTCTCCAGCTCCCTCTATACTTTCTTTTCCAGATCATTTACAAACATCATGCAGCACAGGTCAAATTACTGATCCAGCTGGGCCTCCAAAGTGAATTGACCAGTTTTTCTTAGCCTATATTTTCTGGGGTTTAACCAACTATGCCTCCAGAGGACTTGCCATGGCAGCTTAGTTTCTTCAAAAGCTTCTAGAGAAGATTATAAAAGCCATTTGGAAACCAGGCTAAATGTTGTGGTGGCTGTTGAGTGGCAGTGGCTGCCACTGGCTGAAAGCTCTGCTCCCCAGCAGCAGGTGCCATTCCCATCTCTCCTACCCTCTTAGCAGGACAAGGAGAAGCAAGCCTCATCCTCCCCCCTATATCTACTTTCCAACTCTTCCTACTTCTTCCTTCTGCGTAGGTGAAATAGCACTGGCCTCAGTCCTTCATCACAGGAGAGACATAATGCAACTCTGCCTGCACTGCCAGGAAGCCGCAAGTGTCTTTAGAGAGGAGTCCCTGAGAGCACCGGTGCAATTAAAGTAGTGGATACCCTGCACAGGCATGCTGAAGAGTGATTTTGTAAGAATTATTGTTATATAAATGTGCTGTCTACTCAAAGAAAAAAAAAATCTCACACAAGCAGTCCCCTGTTGTGTAGGTAACTACCCAAGGGAGCACCATTTCACTTGAGTAGAGTTTTTGCCCTTCCCTGCTTGCCCTGGTTTCTGACTTTGTTAATCCAAAACTAGTTTAAGTGTGGTCCAGTGGAGACTTCGATGCTTGCTGCCCACATGTTACTATGTAACTCTACTTGTGGTGTTCATGTATGAATGTATGTCTTGGTTTTGCCCTCTTGATTTTGTTTCTTTCTTCTTTAAAATCAAAAATCTTCCTATTAAACTAACCTGGAAAATTATATAAGAAACATCCTCACAGTCAGCAAATAATGAAAATGTACAGCATCCAAAACATTGCAGAGTAGCTCCAAATGACTCACTAGAAAGACAGCACCATCCTGAAATTGGTTGGTGAAGTGAAGCTCTTGTAACAAACTTTTGAGCAGGAATGTGCCAGGAAATTTAAAGGCAGTAGCTGCTCTTTACGATCTCAAAGCATGGAACTACTCAGGATGAGCACACTTTATCTCACAGAAGTGATTCTACAGGTATCTCAGACTGGGAAGTAACTACTATGCAAGGTTGTAGGGCACAAGTAGACAGCTTGAATGCAAAGAAAATTAAAGGTACAGTTGGTATTAACATATAGACGAAACATGGCTTTAAAAGTTCAAACAGCAACTGTCAGCAAAACAAAGTTGGCACAAGGGTAACAAATGGGTTTTGCAATTAGGCTATTTTTACTGTGTAATACCAATAGTGTGTAAAAGAACAAATGTTGTGTATATGTTCAATGCCAAGCCTAAACGATTGCTAACAGTGTTGCTATGAAAAGATTAAAATGTCACCATCAATATTCACTAAAAAGAATTTTATCCCCCTCCCCAGGTAAGTGTTTTCATGACTGGAGTTTTACAAGACAAGTTTGTGAGAAAGAAAGGTGAAGGAATAACACAACTCAAATATTTAAAAGCATCTGGCTCATTGACAACTGTGCATATCCCTTCCCCTGCTTCTCACTAGGAAAAGATTCTACATGAAAACAGAACCTTGATTCTTTAGGTAGACAAAATTTGGATCTGAGCTCTGCCAAAGCATGTAGGTGTTTGGATCTTGTCGATTAAAGACATTTAATTTCAGATCCAGGTTCAATCTTTGAAGCTTGCAGGTGCTGAGATTCAGGATTTCATTCAGACTCACCCTTATTACTAAGAAGTCATCTACTGCCTGTCCTGCACATTAAGCAATAGACTTCTGCTAAGGATCTCATAGGTGGCTGCTGAATTATAAGCATCAGTAGCTACTAAATATCTGAGGTGGAGGGAGACTCTGAAAATTAAAGGAGGAGAATAAAAGGAATTTTCTCTGGTTGCACAGTTGTCTTGAAATTACATAGACTTGGTTTGTCTCTCACACTGGCATAACTTTTTGGACTTCAGTGAAATCACACTGACTGAGTACAAACAAAAACCACAGTCTGTACTAAGCTAAAGGGGTTATTTCACATTCAGTGTGTTGAAACAACACATTCCAGCCCAGTCATTGACACTCCTGCAGCCTTGTAAGCACAGAAAAGAGAGATTCATCCCACTCTGCAAATTACTGTGAGTGGAGAAGGAGGGTGAGCCAAACTTTCTCAGCTCAAAAAGATGCCAAACTGAACATAATTTTTAAAAAAAATTTTGGAAAAAAAACCCCCACATTTCAGCATGGCTTTGGTTCTCTCACTTCCTGATTTAGCCACACTGGGCAGTGTAATGGAAATGCTGGATAGTAGTACCCTTCCTTGGAAATGTGCAGGAGGGCATGCTTTTTACATGGCCTTGCCCATCCTTTTATCAGAACACTTCTCTTACATTCAGTGACATTTACCCCAAGGACACTGAAGCAAAGCAAGAGAGGAAGACTGCCACATAGGCTGCCCACCTGTCCCAAGAAAATCTTCATCAATCAGTTTACTGGGATATCTGAGGAAGACTGACAGATTTATAAGTGCCCTGGGTTTGTGTTTCAGTTTTGCCAAGTCACAAGACAAAACCCACAAATCTAGAAGAGGACTAAAAAATTATAATTTTATGATGAGGGAGCTGACAACTACAATATGCTTTGGGAGAAAGAAAGAAATAGCAACAGTACCTAATCAACTTCCAGATTTCTAAAGTCCCACCTATCTGGTCCTCCTGCATTGTGTGGTATCACAATCCTAGACAACCTGTCACACAGACTTCAATGGAGCTACTTATGGAGAGTGCTGAATTTGCCCACAGAACCCCAAAATCTCTTCTTCTGACGAACCAGAGACAAGCAGTAATTGCCAGATGAAATGAAAAAAAAAAAAAAAAAAGCCCAACAACAACTCTACTCAAGTTCTCCACTGTCTTGCACTTCACATGGTCATTTACACCTGCACAAAGTGAACGTGGAACACTTCCAAATCACAGAAGCAGTAATTTATACTCATTTCCACTGCATCAGGCATGAGACTTAAGAATCAGGCACTCTCTTACAAGCAAAATGTCCCTGAAAATAAATGACGAGTAAAATATAGGCTGTGTAATTCTACTTGTTCTGGAAAACAGTCAATTTAGAAAGGTTACCATAAGACAGCAGCAAAAAACTGCTCCTGAACTCCCAACATCTCAAGCCATAGCCTTGTCAATAGCACACAGGTTGCAAAAGATTATGGCCAGCTCAGGCCATGAGTTTCATTTCTGGGCAGGAATCCCAGCATAACAGATACTTATGCATATTCTGTCCTCATTTTATCTAATTACAAAAATCTCTCTAGGGATGGGGAGGGGAGAAGAGGTTTGATCACACGATTTTAGGTCACTTATGCAAGAGATTGTTGGGATATGCACTGGTCCAGAGAGAGCTGTAATATTTTAAAAGTTCCTAGAGTCTTCTAGTAAGGAAAAAAAAAGCATATATGTATAATTTTTTCCTGTTTATATAATTTTGGAAACTGACCAATAGGAAAGAGTTTAAATATATGCTGGTATTAATCAGTAAGGAGGATACGGAAATGTTTAAGAGGCAAAGACATTGATTAAAAAAAGACACCATGTTGTCCTAAACACCATCTGTAAATACATTCTTTCCTATATTATACATGCACACAAATACATGTCTATTATGCATACACTCAGTTTCCTCTGAATAAGACCTATAACATCAGAGCAAGATGAACAAGGTCAGTTAAGAAAAAAATCAACTTTATGTTGCTCATTTCAATTTTAATTTAATGGTTGCAGCTCTGGTGAAACATGCAGCACTGCTTTACATTGGTGAACTTTTAAAAACCACATTTAGGCATTATCTAATTAAGTAAAACAACTTAATATTTAGCAGAACTTCTGCTGCTTGCTTGCCCGAGATCAACATGGCCTAAGTCTTCTACAGTTCAAGAATAGGTACAAAATTGTACAATGTCCATCACTATCACAAAGTGCTTCAAACTTGTTCCTGAGTGTTTCAAACTTGCTCCTTAAAAGCATGAGAGAAGTGAAATACAGTAGAACTTCTTTAATATTCTTTAATTCTTTAAAATTTCTTTAATAGAAATATGCAAAAATTGCTTGAAACTCATATGGAAAGACTGGAGAATTTATTGGGTGAATAATTACCTTGGAAAATGACATCAGAATTAAACCAATATCCTTCAGGAACAGAAAACAGTAGTAACAGAAGGAAAAATTGGATCCTAAAGGTCAGGAAGTATAGGGAGAATTGCCAAAGCCAAGAGTTGGAACTTGCAAAAGCTATTAAAAATAGTAATATTCTTCAGACATCAGAATAAAAGTCATCAAAGAACGTTCAGCTGTTTTGCAGTTAAAATGGTACATAGATTACCTGTAATGTTGGTACAAGCCAAGAACTAAAGGAATGCTGTGCTTCAGTGGGATGACTGAAGTGGAAGATACAAAGAACTGTGATACAAAACCATACATCTATTACCAAGTTTTTTAAATGGAGACTGCAAATCATGATCACTACTGTATTACTGAAATATAGCAAACAAAATGAAATGCCTTGTTAATTGTTTTAGAACACATTCCTTGCAAATTTTTGCAGTAAGGCTAACTGAGGCAGACTTCAATCATCTGCAGTTTTTTAAGTGCAAAATTATCAGGGACATTCATGAACAAGGAAACAACTAACATGCAAGATCCATAACTTTTGCCAGAGTAACATGACGTCTTGCTTTCATCAGATACTGATATTCTAGACATATTTTTCTTAGCTATCTGGACTTTCAGAAAATGTTTCATACAGCATTATATAAGAAATTTCTGAAAACTGTAAGGGTTAAGGGTAAGGGTTAGTACAAGAAAAATTATATGACTGAAAAATCACTGAAAGAGGGCTGGACACAGTAAAAGTCCTAAAAGAGACATTATTGGTTGATGGGAGGTTGCTTCTGGAGTTCTAGAAAGGATCGATCTGGGGACTGATCTTGTTCAGTATTTCTATTAATGACCTTGGCACAAAAAGTACGTGTGCTGATAAAAAGCCACTTACACAAGTGGAAGGGACATCAAGGAAATTAAGAAAATCAGGCAAAAAGAATTAGATTAAGTTAATTCAGTTGAAATTTCACTTAATACCTTGGATATCATCATCTCAACAACAACAGCTAAAATGACAGGAGAAGAAATATAACAGTGTCAGTGTACCAGAGGACATGAACCACCAGCACAATACAACCACAAACAAATGTAAAAGCAAGGTGATCCCAGAGAAGGTAAAACATAAAGTTATATAGAGCAAAATCACACCTGGAACAGAGTACTACTGTACTCTGTACTACTCACACTCAGAGTTGAATATGAGTAATACAAGCTGGAGCAGAGAAGGCAAAGACAACAAATACTCCAGTCATCAAAGGAAAGGAAAAACCAGCACATACAGTTTAGTATATCAAAACAAAGACTGAGAGGGCTTATAACAGTGTCATACAAAAGCATGATAGTGGAGAGGAAGACATGGAGGGAGCAATGGTATTTAAATTAACAACTCCATGCTGGCACCAGAACAAATAGGTATAAACTGGTCACAAGTAGGGCTAGGCTAGGGATTAAAAATGCTATTTCCAACCATCAGAGCAGTGGGTTCTAGAAACCTCCCAAGAGGAGTAATGGGAACAAACAGTCCAAGTGGGGATTTAAGACAAGGACTTTTCAGTTTATGAAAGGGATTATCTGACATGGTACCAGGGGACTGGACGTAGGACCAAGAAACCCTCTTTTAAACCTACACTTCCATTAATTGAGCCTCTGTGGCCAATTTGGTCTTTGTCTCCTCATCCAAAAGTACCCACACAGGAACCAATTAGCGCCAACTGGGATGGCAGCCTTTATGGTATAGGTGTGTACCCACTAGATACAGGACCAGGCTCATACACACACTCAAGACAGGATACTAAACATAGCCTCTTACTTTAATAGGCACTCTAGCCCAGCCTGACCCTTGATTGTAGGAAAACATGCAAGAAAATCATGTTCAAGCCACTGTCATGGCCCCTTAAGTGTTTTGCCAAGAGATAATTAGTGCCACCATCCAAATAGTTCTTCCACAGGTGCATGTAGAATTCCCTTCAAAGATAGTCTATATCAAACCCCAAGGGTGAGCATCTCCCAGGCACTTCAGCCTCCAAGAACTCACTACTCTTTCATCCAGTCCCATTAGCCTGCTTCTCAGAGGAGACCTCTGCACTGCAGGTGCTGCCTGGAACACCACACAAGAACCACTGACCAGTTTAATGCAGCCTTACTGACAAGCAAAATTAAAAACCAAGGGAGGTAAAATGACAGAAAGCAAAAGAAACATACAGATGTAGCAGAATGTCCTCACACTAAGACTGAAATTTTCATGCAGCTTTTGCATCAGTGTAAAGATCTAACACTCAGCATTTGAGCTGGCCCCTATTGGAAAAAAAATAGTACTTATCAGGACAAAAGCAAAAGGTCAAAGCCCTACAGCCCTGAAAATAGATGTGCCAGAGAGAAAAACCTGACAGGTCCTGATTGATAATCATGGTTGAGAGAAGCTGCTGGAGGAAAACTGCTGCAGCAAAGGCTGCAGGGAGTTACTCTTCCAAAACTCTGCTGCGGCAGAAAAGGCACATGTGGCTTCTAGAGCAGGAGATGGACATGGTTAATTTACGGGGAAAGTTTAGCAGAGAAGGAATTGATGCAAAGAGTTCAGAGCCCAGGCGTGCAATTCTGTTACCAAGGGAATGAACCATTTGGCTGGAATTGCAATCCATTTTCAGGTCAGAGCCCTTCCCAAAGGCAGAGTGCCTACCCCTTATCTGTTCCTCCTCTTCTACTCTGAGGGGTGCATGGAGGAGAAGGTAGCTAGAAACAGCAGCCTGGTAAATAGACTGCCCTTTGAGGGCCAGTCAGGTTTTGACTTTGCCTGGTATGTTTGTGTTTAGCAGTGAAGAATTTAGAAGATGTGTCAGGAAAGACAGCGTCTCCTAACCCTAGGACTTTGTGGTTAAGTCAGCTGCAGAAACAATACTAGAAAGTTAATAATAGGGGAGGAGGGAATTTATTTTCAAATCTACTCAGCAGAATAAATACCTGAACTGGATACATATGCAATCCAGTCAGATAAGAATGCCAAGAGTCAGTCACTATTGAATTGCAGCAACAATGTGGAAAAAAATACACCCAAACAGTTACTCTTTTAAAGTAAAGTGACTGCAGATGAAGACAGGAAAGACAAACCACAGATGACATAGATGATATTATGCAGTAATGTGCTGCCAATATTTTGAGAAGCAGCACCCACGACTGTCCCTGTCAGCTAGTGTCTCAGAGTCACCTTCCTCAATAAAGAAGAACTAGATCTGGGAACTTCTTCATTTATTCTGACATTGAGTAAAACTGTTCTCACATCAATAACTCTTAATTCAATGCATGAATTGTACTGAACAAACTAACTGGTGTGCAGTATGTGTATTTTGAAATGCAAATCTACTTGCCTCTTGGTTCATTTCCATGGTAAAATCTTTGCACCCCAACAGTGCCTTTATCAGCTTTAGGCATAATCCAATGTCATTAAGGATGGTTTGGCAATATTTACCTGTGAACTTCTTCCACCAGAATCAGGCAGACACTCTTACCTCACTTTCCCACTCTTTGTCTGTACCCTTACTTTCATTCTAGCCAGAGAAGTGCTGCCAAAGAAGAGTCCTCATTCACTTTCAATATATAGTGTCTAATACTCAACACCAAAACCAAACCAATGTGGCTTCTAAACCTCTGATTCTATCACAGTGTGACTAGTGTGACCATCACGAAGTCAGTAAGTGCATGCCATTCCTCTTATCAGAAGAATGGAGAAAATAATTCCTCAAAAGGGATGGTGATGCTTATTTTAAGCATGATTATAAAGCATTTCCCTGCTCTAGCATGCAAGTGCACATACTTTACATTGCAAGTAACATATTTTTCCTAATTCTTTCATGCTGGAACCTCCTGAAATCCAGGTGGAAGAAATTTTAGTATAGCTGCTTTCTGCTCAGTCTGAAGAAATCTCACTCCTGTGCTGGGTTTGGCCATGATAGAGTTCATTTTCTTCATGGCAGCTAGCTTGGTGCTATGTTTTGGATTTGTGCTGAAAGCAGTTGATAACACATGCATGTTTTAGTTATTGCTGAGCAGAGCTTACACAGAGTCAAGGCCTTTTCTGTTTCTCACACTGCCCTGCCAGTGAGGAGGTGGGGGGTGCACAAGAAGTTGGGAAAGGACACAGCTGGGATGGTTGACTCCAACTGACCAAAGGAATATTCCATAGCATACAATGCCATGCTCAGCAATAAAAGCTAGGGGAAGAAGGGTGATATTCCGAGGGATGGCATTTGTCTACCCAAATAACCATTGGCATGATAGAGCTCCACCTTCCTGGAAAAGGCTGAACACCTGCCTGCTGATGGGAAGTAGTGACTGAATTCCTTGGTTTGCTTTGATTATGGGCATAGCTTTTGCTTTACCTACTAAACCATCTTTATTTCAACTCATGAGCTTTCCTCACTCTTCCCCTTCCAATTCTCTCTTTCATCCAAATGAGGGAGGATTGAGTGAGTGGCTGTGTGGTGCTTAGCTGCCAGCTGGAGTTAAACCACAACAGCTTGGTAGAGCTACTCAGAGTAGGCAAAGGTAGCCTTTTGCAGATAAAGAGGGACTCTCCTTTAGACCTACATTCATGCATAGGAAGTTAACTACATTTTAGCAACAGGTAATTACTTCTCTACTCAGCCTGACTAGTACGGGAACCATACCTGACTGTGAAAGTAACGTCATAACTTATCTATGCTATACAATGAGTCAGGGGTCAGATTTAATTTTGTAGGCTCTGACCTGCCACGCTGCAACCAAAAAACAAAACTGTCTCTCCATGTGCACAGAGACAGAACAGAGAAGTGAGTCCTTCCCCAAGACAGCACCAAAATGCATCACCTCATCCTCCTCCAAAACACCAGGGTAGATGATATAGAGTTCATCCTCCAAGTCCAGAAGCCATCAAAAACTCTCCTCCTTATCCTATATGAGGGGCCTGAAACAAACATTTCATTTTGGGAAATGTCTCAGGAAGAACACATGAGGAAGCAGAGCAACAAACAATACTTAAGATGGATACAAATCAAGATAAAATATTAAAATCATTAAAGGGTTGCTGCTCCCTGAATGGTGGGAAAAATGAAGAGAGTTAATTAAAAGCCATCTCCACACAGCGCTAAGCGAGCCTACGCTGATAAATTAGCAGCTAGGACTGTGCTTGTAGACGTCATTGGGGGAAAGAGGTTGGGAAGCAGAAGAGAGGAAAGCTGGGAGAAGATAAAACATTTAGCTGAGACTATCAACAAAAACAAAACAGGAAACTGAGAAAGGTTTTCCACATATTTCACCCCATCAACATATTTGGTTAGATTTCAACATTAAAAATGACTGCTGTCAACATAATGCCAGGTAACTTGACCAAGTTACTAATTTGTATAAGCACAGAAGAAGAGAGAGAAACAAGAAGTCTTTGGGGCCCCATTCTGCCTAAGGAGGTATTAGTATCACTTTCATATACATGCCATTTGATCACTGAGGACTAGCATCACCCGAATTAACAGAGGGGCACAAACTTTTCCGAGAAGCACCTCCTAAAAATTGAAGGGTCAATCAGACATGATGAAGCAGCAGAAGTATCACAGTGTTGCAATTGAGAGGGTTTCACCACACCTTCAAAGAAAGAGCTCACTGCTGTGTCTTCCCACCACCAACTCTCACCCATCACATCTCCTATGCCTCTTAACCTGCATTACTCCAGCTATAAAAGATACTACTCTTTGCATTAAAACTGTGCTCCTGATTTATTCCTTATTTCACATCAACAGGTACATGCTAATGAACTGAAAACTTCAAGGATACAGAATCCATAGAGAACACACAATAAACATAGTCTTCAAAAACGCCCTTTAGTATTGTAGCTTGTAGACACAAGTGGATTCATGTTATTCATGACCCAATATGGGACACTGGCGAGTGATTTATCTAAACACTCAGGAGGACAGCAGCCTCAAACATGATGCAGTTTTTATTCATGGTCAAAATCAAAGGAGTTTAACAGTATGACAGCTTTCAGAAGCAGTGTTTCCATTATCCCTTATCCAGATCGCACAAGTTTTAAAGCAATCATACACATAAAGTATATTTGTTCCCATTGCTGACTAAATACAGTCTCTCAGGAAACAACACTGACAACAGTCACAAATCCATGGAAGACTTTCTTCAAAACTGTTCTTGAAGGAAATGGAAATATGGACATTACTTTTCCCTTGAAGAAATAATACAAAATTTGTGTCTTCATTTTAGGTCTCCCTGTAGCATTGTTCACTGGTTAGTGAGCTACCTGAGCTATAACTCCAGCTATTTAAAGTTTTCTCCCAGCTCTGTGACTATTAGCATTAGATTGTAGATCCACAGGAACACTAGAAATTGAAAAGCCCCTAGAACCAGGCCAAAAATTTCACAGCCGCCTGACACAAAGCACTGAACTTGTGTTCACTTCCTCTTCCAAAACATGAAATGCACCAAAAATGTTTTCAAGAGAAAATTTTGTTCCAGCAGGCATAATCTATCTTCCTGTGGCTTGCATGAAGCCAACTCAAAGCATAAAAGCAGCATAAGCACTGTACTTTGTGTTTTGCCAGAAGTAGCATGCCCACATCTGATCAGATCAAATCAGCCCTGCCAGCTGATGCAGTAGGGCAGACTGGAATTGACCAGCTCAGGGCATGGCCTTATTTCACTGCACGACACCTGATTTTCTTTGCACCGTCCAATCTACTTAGATTTTTGAGACCTAAAAGGCAGGAAGCATTAATCCATGTATTTGTAGAGAATTTAGCACAGTGTCTTAACCAAGGCCTTGTATCTTGTGTGACAAGGGAAAATCTGAGAAAATACAAGGTGTGTGGGATTCCTTTCTTTCGCATACTAAGATTTCATACACGTGTTACAGTTGCACTTCCTATCAATTTATAAAACTTATCTGTAAGCAAAGACAGCACTTTCAGGTGCAGGAGACTGATACGACTCCTGGTATTATATGAACGGAGAGATGATCCTCAGTTAGACTGGATCAGTTATGTCAGAAGGGACTGCAATACTAAATATCACTTCCAGCCTCTCTCATCAGAAGAATAACACTGATGTAGCCAGTGTCCCCATCAACACCTGAGCAGGGGACTTTCTTCCAGCTACAGCTCAGCAGAACACGAAATTAATGACTCAGGATTTGGCAAGCACACGCTGCTGATCACAGCCACCTAGTGCACGCTCATCAGTACCCATCCATCCCTGCCCTGCTCTCACTGGTCCACTGACTCTCTGTGAAGCGTCCCTTCAAACAGTGCTGGGGTGCCAGTAAAACCTTCCATGTGGCTGGAATTGCAGCTTTCTAACTGCACCCAGCTCACATGGGTAACCTGAAATCCGAGACACATGCTGACACAATCTGCAATTCCCATACCAGAGGGGATGGAGGGGTGAGAAGGATATTCACCAGCAGCCACTGAGACACTGTATTATTCTTGTTTGAGACACCTGCTGGGAATCAGTGGTTAAAATATGCTCTGCTGGGAAATAAACCATACATAACAATGAAAAAAGTATCAGATTTCTAATAATTTAGGCTATTAAAGATAAGTAAGAATTATGAACATTCAGTATTCAAGCACTCACGATATTTGTGTTACGTGCCACTCAGTTTAGACAGTGAAATTACATTGGGCAGTTCTGCTCTGTCTTTTGAAATAAGAAAAGAAAACCACTTTCTGCTTCTCACGCACTAGTCCAGTGTGTTTGGGTTTGTTCCACAAACCGTATAGAAGTTTTAAAAGGCAAGAAAGAAGCATTTCAAGCTAAAAAAAAAAAATTAATAAAAAGAAGGATTTTAAAAGTATGCTTTCTTTTAGATTGTGTTGATAACTTTCCTTAACAGAAACAAACCAGTGCTAAAACTGGGATCTGCACTAAGGAAGCAATTAGCACAACCTGCATCCTGGTCAAAACTGCCAGGCAGAGCCAGAAGAGCTGTACAGTACTAATGAAGCCCTGTGAACAGGCCTTAAGCAATGTTGCCCTGGAGCTGCTTCTCTGCATGTGGGAGTATGTCACCCCAGCCAGGGAATCCTGAGATCAGAGGTCAGTCTGTCTAGGGGAGAAAAACGTCAACTCAAGAACCTGATTCATTCTACTCCTACAAGTCCTCGGGGATAAACAATACAGGGATGGTTCTTGCTCAAGGCAACATCATATACAGATAACATAGTGATGAGCCCAGAATAAATACCAAGATTGTAAAATTGATCTACCAAGCAAAGAAATTAAGCTCTGACATGAAAGATAAGCCAGAGTGAGAAAACACCAGTCTCTGCAAATAATAGTCCTAAAAGATGGTTTATTCGCAGCCAATGAAGACGTTGGAATGGACAGCAGAGGTATAGCCAACTGTCATATGCTGCAGAAGACAGATATACAAGGTAGAAAAAGGCTATTTTTGAAAGCAACTTCCAAATACTACTCCTGCAGCTTTAAGAAAGCAGAGGAAGAAATCAATTTTCATTAGGCTACACAAAGGATGAGGCACTTTACCTTCACTATGACTCAGATTGGAGAAGGAGCCCCGTTTTGCTTTGTGTACTGGACTTCTGCATGGTCTGGGCAAACTATTCCCACTCAAACACTGTGAATCCAATCTAATGTGCATTATGCACCCAACCCACTGGACATGTGTTTACCTTGAAATCATTACACCCTCCAAAAAAACGTACCTTTGGGCCTTTGTAGCACAACCCGCACAGTTCAATATTGTCTTCACACACCACAAATAATATGCTTAAAAGTTTTTTCTTCAGCAACAACTTTGTGATGCAACCTCCATCCACACACACAACTGGACAGAATGAAAGGCTGGGACATCAAAAAAAATTACAAAAGTACTGCAGCAACTAATCACGTACAAGCAAATCATGGAACCAGACATAACATTGTAACTAGGTCACATACCATTTATCAGACTCTTTCATATTCAAACCACTGCATCCTTACATCTTCTTAACTCTGCTTCTCTGCCCCTGTGTGACTTTGGTTTTATGCTTGGATTTCCTTGCGTAAATACAATAACATTCACCTCTTGTTTTCACTGAAAGCTGGTGCAGAGATACAGAAAATACACATTTTATGTGGACAATAGTTTGCATTCAAAATGTGCCACACTAGGATTTATTTATGTTTTTAAGTGAAATCAGACCCACACTGGAAATGCAGTAGATAGGTTGGTGTGCAATTTAATATGTCCAACAACACTGTTTTGTCAAGCAGAAGAGAATTCCCTTCTGCAAAGCCACATTAAAATCACCTCCACATCACCTGTAAACACTGACAACCTGTCTGTCTATTTTATTGCTTCCTTCTGCTGAAAGCAGCACTGCACATTATACTTTCACTTTAATATTAAAAAACAGCAACCAGATGCTTATGCAACAATAAATTTGAAAAAAAAAAGCACTTTTCATCAGCACTCAATCAGGACATAGGACTGTTCCAGGAACACATAATGGGATACGGGACCTTCCAGTTAAGAATCCCCAACTTCAATTCAAGCCAAATTTATCACTAATGAAATACTCTTGCCATACAAGAATCCAAGACCCATATTGGTCTGTTGCCGTCATGAAACAGGGATGTGAGCACAGTTTATTTCTTCACAGTTGTCTCATGCCACAGAATTCATCATCACAAGAATGGCCATTTGGCAGCCCAGGGGTCAGAACTGGCTGTCAAGGCAATTTTATCTGAGAAGGTACAGCAATTGGAAAACTGACTGCTGCTGTGTGCTTGCAGCAGGAACGCAGAGATGGATCAGGCCTAGTAGGATTTATAAGGCCAGCTCTAGCGCTGCACACACAAGTCTGTGATAATCTGATCCCCAAACACCTGGTAGGGAATAAGTGTCCCCAAGCATGTCAAAGTCATCTGACAATAAACAGCCAACAAGCAACCCAGCCTAGCAATTGAGCCTGAATTAGCCTCCTTTGTCCCAGAGGTTGTCTTGAGCAAAAGAAAGAGAGAGAACTAGAACTGCTGCTCCAAGGCCAACCTACTGGAAGGCAATAGCTGCGCTGCTCCGGTGAGCATCTCAGCAAAGAGTTATACAGCATGAGGCAATCTCACACACAGAAGAGGCAGTAGCCTGACCTATGTTCCAGTGACTATGATTAAAACTGAAATAAAAGTCAGTTGTGGGGATAAAGACAGAGAAGGGATGGGAAGGAAACACTTCTGTTTCTAGATAAGACTTTGTAAATTACAAGGTCTTAATTACATTAAATACATTACAGTACCATATACACATGACTAATAAGGCAGAGATGGAGGAAATGGGACTAGATGCTAAGTCTGGAAGCTGAATAACTGCATTCTAGACTTGATCTTTGAATTAGAAAGTTTCTGAACCACATTGTCCTAGTTTAGCCATCCATAAAACAAAGGCGATAATCCTTTCTTCACTGGGGTGTTGAGAGGTTTAATTAATGTTTACACAGTCCGTTAAGATTTCTGACTGACATTTGAAGTAATTCAGAATACTTTTAACTGCATTTGTTTCTTCTACTGCACTGTTCAAATGTCTCCATATTGAGATCCAAAGGGGAAGAAGATGGAAATTAAAACTGTAGAGATAGGTAGACAGACTATTGGGGGGGAACCATCGAAACTATCTGAATAGTTTTCCACAGGTGAAGAAAGTGGTGAAGAAAGTGGTGAAGAAGAGGAGAAGAGCAACTGAAGAAGGGAAGGGAAGGGAAGGGAAGGGAAGGGAAGGGAAGGGAAGGGAAGGGAAGGGAAGGGAAGGGAAGGGAAGGGAAGGGAAGGGAAGGGAAGGGAAGGGAAGGGAAGGGAAGGGAAGGGAAGGGAAGGGAAGGGAAGGGAAGGGAAGGGAAGGGAAGGGAAGGGAAGGGAAGGGAAGGGAAGGGAAGGGAAGGGAAGGGAAGGGAAGGGAAGGGAAGGGAAGGGAAGGGAAGGGAAGGGAAGGGAAGGGAAGGGAAGGGAAGGGAAGGGAAGGGAAGGGAAGGGAAGGGAAGGGAAGGGAAGGGAAGGGAAGGGAAGGGAAGGGAAGGGAAGGGAAGGGAAGGGAAGGGAAGGGAAGGGAAGGGAAGGGAAGGGCTAGCCAGAGAAAGAGGCAAGCTGAGCATTAAGAGTTGTCAACCATTAATAAGGGACTCCACACACTGTAATGTATTCCAACAGATGCTCAGGTACACTGGAATACATTGTCCCAAGAGACTAGTCTAGCATGAACAAGGCCACATATGTGTCCAAGTGCCGGAGAAAAACTGAACACTGGACACGCTTAAATGCACAAGCACACGCAGAAAGCTGCTTGATATCTGGGCTGGGATTTCTCAGTCTTCACATTGTCCCTCATCCCGGAGCAAAACCTTTGTGTGGCCAGTTTCTATAGGGGGCGTTTGTGGGGCTTGAGATACAATCAAAACGCAGGCAGAGGAAATGCAAATGTCATTCGGCTCCCCTTCATTGTCAGGAGGGCCACGTGAGAATAAAATACTGTGCACTGCATCCCTTCCCCTATTACATGTCCTACTGCTTTTGTCCTTATTTACTCCATGCATAATTTATTTACATGTGTATTGTTTTCCCATCAGCAACTTTAAAGAATAAGTAAGAATTATAAAACGTTTTATTAAGCAAGTTGTGGTAAAAAACGCAGGTGGTGTCAGGCAGGCAGTACCAAATCTTCTTCCCGCACATCGCGTTAGTACTTTGAAAGGCACCCGGAAAGCAGCGAACCCAGCACTCGAAGTCTATTGTTTCCTTCTCTCGCACCCTGAGGGGCGAGGGGAGGAGAAGACGGCTGATTATAAATGGCCTAATCCTGCCCTCCCCGACGGTGGCAACAGCGGGATCGGAGCCGCCGGTTCCTCTCGGCAGGATCCGACCTCCTTGCAGCGCCACGGAGGTGCGAGGCGCGGGGGCGACGTCCCGTCCTCCGGCGAGGCTCCCACCGCCGTGCCCGTACCCCGAGAGCCCCCCGAGAGCTTCCCGTCTGCCCCGTCGCCCCCCGAGCCCTCCCCTCCTCGCTCCCGGCGAACCGAGCGGGCTGAGATGGCTTTTCCCAGCGCAGGTGAGGACCCGCGCGGGGCGCTCCGTGATCCCCAGGGATGGTCCGTCGTCCCTGGGGATGCTCCATGGTCCCCGGGGATGCTCCGAGATCCCCAGGAGTGCTCCGTAGTCTCCGGGAGCTCCGTGATCCCGGGTGATGCTCAGTGGTCCCCGGGGATGCCCCGTGATCTCCGGGGTGCGCAGCCAGAGCAGCGCCCGGGAGAGGCGCCGGGAGAAGTTGCTCTCTCGCGTGTGCGAGTATTGAACCTGCCATCAAATGGGGGCCGTGCCGGCTCCTGGCCGTGGTTTTCGGAGCGTGTTCAGCCCCACAGCACCCCCGCACGAGGATACTCGGACTTCTCTGATCTCCGCCTCGACTGCCGCGCTCCCGTCTCCCCAGGATTTTTTTGCGAGGTGCTCCCGGGAGGACGCGGTAAGCGAAAGTAAAGGTTTTCCGCCAGGACAGAGAAGGGGAGGTGATAAACGTGTCAGCACCCCTGCCCAGCTCGAGGCTTTCCTCTCCCTCCGAAGCACAGAGAGACACCAGCAGGAATCCCTGGAAAAAAACCTTCAAGTGTTTTTCCAACTCCAGCCGGAGAGACCCGAGTCTGGGAAAAATAAATTAAAAAAAAAAAAAAGAAAGGGAGGAAGGAAAGGGAGGAAGGAAAGGGAGGAAGGAAAGGGAGGAAGGAAAGGGAGGAAGGAAAGGGAGGAAGGAAAGGGAGGAAGGAAAGGGAGGAAGGAAAGGGAGGAAGGAAAGGGAGGAAAGGGAGGAAAGGGAGGAAAGGGAGGAAAGGGAGGAAAGGGAGGAAAGGAAGGAAGGAAGGAAGGAAGGAAGGAAGGAAGGAAGGAAGGAAGGAAGGAAGGAAGGAAGGAAGGAAGGAAGGAAGGAAGGAAGGAAGGAAGGAAGGAAGGAAGGAAGGAAGGAAGGAAGGAAGGAAGGAAGGAAGGAAGGAAGGAAGGAAGGAAGGAAGGAAGGAAGGAAGGAGGGAAGGGGGGAAGGAAGGAAGGGGGGAAGGAAGGAAGGGGGGAAGGAAGGAAGGGGGGAAGGAAGGAAGGGGGGAAGGAAGGAAGGAAGGAAGGAAGGAAGGAGGGAAGGAAGGAAGGGGGGAAGGAAGGAAGGGGGGAAGGAAGGAAGGGGGGAAGGAAGGAAGGGGGGAAGGAAGGAAGGGGGGAAGGAAGGAAGGGGGGAAGGAGAGAGGGAAGGAAGGAAGGAGAGAGGGAAGGAAGGAAGGAGAGAGGGAAGGAAGGAAGGAAGGAAGGAAGGAAGGAAGGAAGGAAGGAAGGAAGGAAGGAAGGAAGGAAGGAAGGAAGGAAGGAAGGAAGGAAGGAAGGAAGGAAGGAAGGAAGGAAGGAAGGAAGGAAGGAAGGAAGGAAGGAAGGAAGGAAGGAAGGAAGGAAGGAAGGAAGGAAGGAAGGAAGGAAGGAAGGAAGGAAGGAAGACCAAACCACGACCAACCCATCCTCGCAGCCCTAATTCCATCTCTGAAAACTCAAACATATAAACAACCCACTCAGTGCAGCCAGAAAGTGCAAAGGGAGCGTCACTGGCAGGTACTGCGCTTCCCCGCGTTCTCGTACCGAGAGCGCTGCCCCCGTTAGCGGAGAAGTCGCTTTAAAAAGGTTAAGGTGGCTCCTCTCTGCGCGAACGGTGCCAAATCCCACTCTCCCTAATGCCTTCATGGATTAGTGGCGTGCGCTGCAGACCACAAGGAAAATAAAGGACGCGATCCAGAAGACGAGCAGCGTCTCTGTCTCCGCTCCCAGCCAGGAGCGGCGGCACCTGCCCCCTCCCTCCCTCGAGGTGAAAACGAGACCAACTCTCTCTCCGGCACTTCGCAAAGCGAAAGCCGGTCAAACGCACCGACACACCTCCCTGACTTCCTTCCCCCGGATCGGCGCCCGGCGAGTCCCGAGTCATTCATTCCACCCGAGCCGGCTCTTCCCTTCCCTGTCCCCGCACCGACACTGACCCCGTGCTCCGGAGGGAGAGAAGGGGCCGCTCCGCTCGCGTCCCGGCTCCGCACGGGGCGCGCATCCCCGAGGGATGCGGGCAGCTCCTCCTCCTCCGCCACCCTCGGCAATTAACCGAGCCAAACGATTTCTTCCCCTCGTTAATTTCGGCGCGAGGAGCGGGGACGCGTTGTACAAAAAGCGAACGCGGCGGCGGGGCTGAAGGAGGGCGGGAGGAAGGACCTGCCGGGAGGCTGCGGGCACCCGGCTCGCGCTGGCAGCCGGCGCCGGAAAGGCGCCTTTTTTCATATTTAAACCACGCGGAATATGTACATTTTTGATTCCTACTTACGCTTTCAGGGGGTTGTGAATGACAGTCGCCATTTTGCTACAATGCAACAGAATATTGTGCCTCGGAGTTCTAAAGGTTCGCTGAGGGGGAGCGGGCGGCCAATGGCGGCGCGCCGGGCCGGCCCCGCGGCCAATGGGGCAGCGCGGGCGGAGCCGCAGCTCTGCCGGTTATTCAGGGAGCTGTCAAAGCCCAGAGGTCACTCCCTCTCCGTGGCACCGCCGGAGAGCGGGTCTTAAAGGGGCAGCGCCCGCAGTGGGGACGGGCGCGAAGCTCCCGGCGCCGCGCCGGGACGGGCGGAGCCGGGGGGCCGCTCGCCCCTCCCGCAGGGGCGCCGTGGGGGACGCGCTCCCCGGCAGCGCCCTGTCTGGGCCGTTCCCCGTCTCTCCGGAGCCGCCGTCCTCGCCGGGTCCCCGGGATCCGCCGCTCCCCCTCCCCTAGGAATTTCCCTCTCGCCGTCAGTCACCGCGGCCCCGGCGCCCTTACATAACGCTCCCTGCTCGCCCGTCGCAGCGCGGAGCCCCTGCAGCCCCCGGGAGCGCGGCGGGGCTAGGGCAGGGTACTCCGCCGAGGCTGCGCTTACCTGCGGCTAATTAAAGGAGATCGCAAATGAGTTACGGAGCCCGATCCAAGCGATCGAAGGGGCGCTGAGCCCGCTCTCGCTCTCCGAAGTAAATCCACTGAAGTTCGCTAAATCACACTGGAGTAAAATGAGGCGTCTACAAGAGCGGAATCAAAATCCGAGTTTTCGTCTCGCCTGAAATTACCGTGAGCTTCCTCGTCTAATACTTCACCCTCTCTTTCTCAAAGGTCTTGCCTCCCTTCAAGCATCCTCTATCCCTTTAAAAAAAAAAAAAAAAAAAAAAAAACTCGACAACCACCAAAACCAAGACCGCTTCTCCCTTCTTTGCATTTATACAACCAGAAGAAACTCGAACGAAGACGGTCAAACTTGCTGCCGTAACAGTACGAGAAGCGCAGACTGCAGAACAGTCTCGACTCGACTCTCAACTTAATGAACAAAAGAACGGAAGTAATGTTTGTGAGGTAATCGGGTGTTAACATAAGTAGAAACGGCAATCTCTCTGAGCTAGTGGGCTGAACTTTAAAAGGTGAAAACAACCCAGATCTCAGCCACCTGCTTCACAAAATAAAACTTCCCAATACTGGAGCAGAAGAGAAAATTTTGGAGAGCGATTGCGAACAGAAAGACAGAGAGGTTATTACCCACAGTGAAGAGGGGTGAAGAGACGACTGTAGCAGTTTCCCATTCATTACTGATTCATCAGAGGTTTGCAAAAAGTTGTACTTTGTTTAGAGTTCCTTTTTCCAAAGCATCGCCTACTCCAGCTAGTAGGTTAGCCTAGTGCTACTGTGCCAAGTGCATATCCCCGGAGGGAATCGCCTCTTCCATCAAAGCAATCTGAGCCACTTGGTTACAGGCACTGCTTAGGACAAATAAACTTCCTGTCAGCTGGAGAGTTGCCAAGATTCTGAGACCTATCCCAAAACAGTTCTGGAAAGCAATCTTTAAGAACGTTTCCATTATCACATCACATTACATTATTTAATACAGTAGTAGCCCAGGTGACATTGAATGTGACTTCAGACCCCCCTTCTTCAGTGCTCTCTCACTGTTCACAGGAAAAGCTAACCACAAACTGCCAAGTTTTTGCACGCACATAACTGATGCATATGCTGTAAAGAAATGAGTGGCTTAGCGTGCACCTGAACTGGCAATCATAAGCTAGCAGGGAATCCTATATCACATCTTGCATGAAGATTTCTGGTTTCACTTTTCTTATTGCTGTGATATTCTCCTAACAGCAAATATCAACTGCATTTTAGTGTGTAGCCTAAGATGTGCAATATTCACTTGCACCGTAACAATGACTTCACTTCACATGAAAGAAAAAGTAGCCCAGGACCATATCATGCTGCAGAACTGGATGCAGATTGGTGCTACCAAGAAAAGGCACCAAAATTCAGCCAAGTTCTATAAAGCCCTGAAATAATCTAATGCAAACTCGTGACATTTACAGAGAATTTTTAAAAAAAAAAAGTTTGAAAGTTTGAGATTATTTTTAGGAGGTTAATGAGTCCCCCTGGTTGTATTTGGTTGGATATATAGGCCTATACCTGCTCTGCAAGCAGGGAGCTCTTGGTACAGCTTGGCAGGGAGCATATTGTAAAAATGGGAGTAAGCTACATGTGCTTCCCTTGCTGCTCCTGTTATTCAGTTAGGCCTTTATCAGCTAACAGCAACAACAACAAACTGTGACAAGAGCCACAGATGACCTTGGGTTGTTGATAGTCCTTTTCCCAGCCAGGCCCCATGTTACTGGCCAGGATGATCAGTCAAAAGCTCTGCCTTGCTTGGAGGAATCTCCAGGACACCCAAGGACAGAGCTGCCATATCAGAACAGTAGGAAGTCTCACTTGTGGTAACAAAGACATCAAGTTTTGCTCATGTGTCCATACAGTTTTTCTATAGTGCATTTCATGTGGAATTCTAAACCACTTAGGTTGTCATTTTATCTGGAAAATAAAAGGCAGACATGGAACACTGAGTAGCAATGAACTACACAATTTACTCATATAAAATCTCTATTTGCAAGTAAGGCAACTACGACAAACCTATGTTAAGCCACACTGTAGTTCCTCCATCTTCACTACCTCATCAGCAACTGATCATTTATGAACTAAATTCTTAGATTAATTTTCCTTCTAGTTTTAGGGTACTGTAAGTTTTACTGCAAGTCAGCCACAGTGTTACTGTTATTTTACACTCCAATGCAAGTCCAGTACATCTGAAAGACATTCAGTTACATATGCACTAAGTTCCAACATCAATATCTCTACATTCCCACTTTGCTTCTGATAGTTTTGTTCAGATCCACCTGAAATTTAACAAGGAGGCTGCAAGAAAATATAAATACTGTACAAATATTTCGCATTAAAAATATGCCCACACAGGGGTTTTTATGAGAGACTGTGTTTGGGCAGTCAACATTTAAATTTTTAAAAAAGGAGGGTAAGTTTTGACATAAAACCTTAGGGTTTAAATCTTTAGCATTAACACAGGGCCTAAGCATGCTGCGTCTCTGGGGTCAGAATGAGCAGGGCTTTAGAAGGCAGTATCCACTGCCTGACCTCTGGTCCTCTGTACAGAACTGCAGTCAGTCTCTACCTAAGCAGAAGAAAAACAGTGTTGTTTCTTTTCATCATATTGGGAAGTGTCATGTCTCTTAGATCATACTGCTGCCCTCCTGCTCCACCTCTATTTCAAACATTTTTACTATTTACATAATGCAACTGCATTGATACTTACTGTGAGGTGTCAAAAATATTCCTGCTCACCCTGCAAGATCTTATTTTGGCTGAGGATCTTTCACTATGATAGAGTATTCACCCTGTAGTTATTGTCTCTTGCTCTCCATTTTATTTTGTTAAGTTTTAACATAAAGTTGTTCTCTTCTGGAGGGAGGGAAGGTTAGATTCTTACTTCTACATTCCTCAACTCTTGAGAATTGGAAAGTGAAACAAACTAGATGCTGATATTGAAAGCCACAAATCTAATTTTGCTATAGAAGGAAACATAAAAGACAGACAGTAGTTAGTCTACCAGAAGCCACAGGATTTTTTCAGCTTTAATATTCCCAGGTATTTCTAGTGATATACAACTTGGTTGTCTTCAAATGCATTGATATTCAAAGGACCAGACTCTCACAGGTTTAAATATGACAGCATGTTCTGTGTGCTCTAATATAGCTTGTTACAGCAAAACAGGACCCCACATACACAGATCTCCTGCAAAAAATTTGAAGCCTTAACTCCTTTTTATTTATTCAAAGTTGTACAGAGATCTTTCACACACTGTTTCTTGTCAGTCCTCCTCCTCACTCTCTTTGGTCTTGCCTGATATCTGGTTAGCTGAAAGAGGAGGGAAAGATATCAGACTGTCAATGTTACAGACTCAACATCAGCGCTCTACAGACACATCACCAAAAATTTTACACAGTCAGCATAACAAAGACAACTATGGAGCTACACAGCGTAAAAATTGGTGCCAGTGACTCATTCTTTGCAACTTTGGGAATTGCATTCTTAAAATGTGACCTCAATTTTTTTTTCCCAAGCAAAATACCACTCTATAGTTACAGCAACAATTTTTTGATGTGTTCAGGATACTTTGATTTCAGGTCTGATTTTGACTTCTCAGAGTTTTAATTTTGTATTCAATAGTTCAGTTCTCTATCATGTTACACCTGTGTTACATCTATGCTGAGGTCTAGACTCAAACCATTTTATTTTTAAATGGGGTATTCAGAAAAAAAAAGATTTTAACATTAAACATGAGCCTCTACTGCAAAGAAGTACATTGAGGTCTTAAGTTTTCAAAAGTTTGGGGAGACAGAAGTTGTTTAAGTTTTCAGATTCTTGTTCAAGTCTGTCTCCAATTCAACAACCAGCTGAAAATGTATTTAATGTGGTTGCTAGAAAATTACTTATGTTATCATGGATTGTTCCTAAATTTCTCCCAACAACAGAAAATAACATCACAAACTAACTGCCTCAGATGGAGAATACAAATCTTTATGGTACCCACTGCAGTATGCTAGTAATATCAGGAAAAACAATCTAATAATACAGTTAGACAAATGCTTTGAAGAACACACATGTAGTAACTATACTTGTCTACTCCATGAGGGGAGTCATTTGTTAAAATTTAGAAGGGACAAAACAGAGTTCCCATCATGGCGCATAAGAACTACACATTTAGAAACACAGGCCTTATTTCTTGAATGAGTAAGTAGCTGGAGAAAAAAACAATTTTAAAGAAAAAAAGTGAATACTTTAGGACTTCTTTTCACTATTTCCTGTTTTAAAGGTAGAAAAAAGTGTTTCTACGTCCATCAGTGGGATACAGGGGTGGTACTCTGATTCATCTGAGATAATGTTATGCCTCCCTGTCTTCATCCACTCCTAGTGTAGGGCTAAAAGGGAGTTGCAAAGGTGCCTTCAGTCTTGGAGGCAGCAGATTGTATAGATAAGGGCTCTACTACTTAGACAGTTTTCACCACCACCCCCACCCCCAAAAAAAAGTTCCTGCATGGGGTCTGGGAATTCTGACTTCCTATGGTTTTAACCACCTTAAAGGTTTCAAATGTACCCTAAGATTGTTGCGACATGACTTCCTTTTGCCCATGAGCAGAAAACAGAACGTAATAACTTGCTAAATAACCTTTATCTCTAATAAGCACAGAGCACACACTGTAATTATGATTCTAAGACAGTAGTGCATAATGAATAGCACTCTATCTGAGAAAATTAACAGCTCTGAGAAAAACATAAAACTGCCACATTCAAGCAAAGAGAGCGTTAACTTGAATTTTGCTGTTGATTTGAACAATTCTACCTTTCATTCATAGAATCATGGAATAACCAGGTGGGAAGAGACTCATCGGATCATCGAGTCCAACCATTCCTGTCAATCACTAAACCATGTCCCTCAGCACCTTCTCCACGCATGCCTTAAACACCTCCAGGGAAGGTGAATCAACCACCTCCCTGGGCAGCCCGTTCCAATGCCCAATGACCCTTTCTGTGAAAAACTTCCTCCTAATCTCCAGCCTAAATCTCCCCTGGCAGAGCTTGAGGCCATTCCCTCTTGTCCTGTCCCCTGTCACTTGGGAGAAGAGGCCAGCTCCCTCCTCTCTACAAACCTCCTTTCAGGTACTTGTAGAGAGTAATGAGGTCTCCTCTCAGCCTCCTCTTCTCCAGGCTAAACAACCCCAGCTCCCTCAGCTGCTCCTCAGAAGGCCTGTTCTCCAGTCCCTTCACCAGCTTCCTTGCTCTTCTCTGGACGCGCTCCACAGCCTCAACATCCTTCTTCTGGTGAGGGGTCCAGAACTGGACACAGGATTCAAGGTGCGGTCTCACCAGTGCTGAGTACAGAGGGAGAATAACCTCCCTGGACCTGATGGTCACACCGTTTCTGATACAAGCCAGGATGCCAGTGGCCTTCTTGGCCACCTGGGCACACTGCTGGCTCATGTTCAGTCAGCTATCAACCCCCAGGTCCTTCTCCTCCAGGAATATTTCTAGACAGACTTCTTCTAGTTTGTAGCACTGCATAAGGTTGTTATGCCCGAAGCACAGGACCTGGCACTTGGCCTTGTTAAACCTCATCCAACTGGACTCAGCCCAGCAGTCCAGCCTGTTCAGATCCCTTTGCCGAGCCTCCCTACCCTCCAGCAGATCCACACTTCCACACAGCTTAGTGTCATCTGCAAACTTACTAACTCAATGCCTTCATCCAGATCATTGATGAAGACATTGGACAGGGCTGGACCCAGCACTGAGCCCTGGGGAACACCACTTGTTACTGGCCTCCAGCTAGATTTAACACCATTTACCACCACTCTCTGTGCCCAGCCATATAACCAGTTTTCCACCCAGGAGAGTGTGCGCCTGTCCAGGCCAGAGGCTGAAAGTTTCTGTAGCAGAATACTGTGAGAAACTGTGTCAAAGGCTTTACTGAAGTCCAGAAAGACCACATCCACAGTCTTTCCCTCATCCAGCAGCCAAGTCACTTTGTCATAGAAGGCGATCAGGTTAGTTTGGCAAGACCTGCCTTTGGTAAACCTGTGTTGACTGGGCCTGGTCACCTGGTTCTCTTGCATGTGCTTCATGATAGCACTCAAGATCACCTGTTCCATGACTTTCCCTGGCACTGAGGTCAGACTGACAGGCCTGTAGTTCCCTGGATCCTCCCTGCAACCCTTCTTGTAGATGGGCACAACATCAACCAGCCTCCAGTCCAGTGGAACTTCCTCAGTCTTCCAGGATTGTTGGAAGATGATGGAAAGCGGTTTGGCCAGCACATCAACCAGCTCCTTCAATATCCTTGGGTGAATAACTGATTCATTACTGATGAGATCACCTCAGAGAAAGGAATGAATATTTCACTGTGAGTATCTGTTGAGTCCACTCTAGAATTAGTTTTTCCTAGTGGAGTAGGCAGTAGTGAGATGTCCAGACACAGCTTGAGAGTAACAACTTTTTTGTTTCAGTTTTCAAGGTTTCTTGTTTAAAAAGTGTATTTAAAAATTAGATTTAGCTAGACAATGCCTTTCCTGCTAATTTTTTTTAGGGTTTTAGAGTTATTTGTGAAATATTTTCAGTTCCTTTTTTTTTCTATTCTTTTATTAACATCTTCAATAGTTCCACTCCCTCTTCCACATAAATACAAAGAAAACCCCAGCATTTCAGCTTTTAATTTTTTTCTTTCCTTCTTTTTTGTTCTGTTATTTTCAAAACAATCTGTAACTTGAAACATCCCTCACTTTGTATAAGTTCAGAATGCTGTTGAGGTGAAAAAGAAAACATCCACATAAGCAGCACTTTGGAATTTGTGAGGAGATAAGAAGGCACGAGCTCATTTTATTGCATAGATTGGCCAAACATCAGTGGAAAATGCAACTACGGGGAAAATAAGACTTCTTTTGTTTAGTTATACTTTAAATCCTGCTAAACAGAAACAGCTTTAAAAGTGTCACAAAATTGTTTTTCCATTTCTCATCCAACTTTACCTTGGTAGTGGAGGGAAACAACTGAAAGGTACAGACCAACTTGACTAAAATAGCAGCTTAGGTCAAGCCTAACTTTTAAAGTTGCAGATTTCAGTGGACATATGCAGTACCGGTATAATAAAAAACTGATCCTGGGAATCTGTCAGACTAGGTTACTGCAGTCATTGTCACAAGTGAGACAACTCTGATTTTCTTCCCTCCTAAAACTCCCCCAAACTTGCACCTGTGGAGCTTTTCTGATATAAATTTCCCCAATCTGCCTCTCAGGCCAGAACTTCCCTCTTCAGAATAATTTTTCTGGTACTTTTAAATAGAGATAGCCACCCTTTACATAGAATCAGCATTCCCAAGAGAATGGGTGATTTTGTTTGTTTTCTTGGTTGTTTATTTTATTTAAAAAAAAAAAAAAAAAAAACAAGGGTGGGGCAGCTCTGCACGCAGGACACCTCCTAACACAGGAGCCACCTCTCCAGAAGGAAGCTCTTGCCCCAGCCATTCTTCTCACACTTGTAACTTTGTGTCAAGTTCTCTAAAAAAGCTTAGGCTTTTGCTTGTGTGGGCAGACTTTCGCTGACATGCTACTCTGTGCTGCCTCAACAGAAATCAGCTAAGAACTTGTCAAAGTTTATTATGAAATTCCAAGGAAAGAAAAAGGCTGATGGGATTCTATTTGATGGAAAGCTCATATTTTTGCTACCTCTGATGCATCTTACTAGGCTAATTCTAGGACTAACCTGTAGAGCCATTGTGCCATTCCAAGAACGATTGCCTAGTGCAGGATTTCCCACATGTATACATAGGGCCAGAATCTCATCTTTCGTGTGCATTACTAACATGGGCCTACTGACTTTAGCATTACTGCTATTTACCCCAATATCCACAAGTTTTGGTTTATACAGGCATAATTCCAAAACCCACCATTAACAGCAGTTACCAGTGAGTTCGATTAGGCCATAGAGGCTCAAGCTTCCTAACTGGTATGCCCACAAACCACACACTCTTCTCCACACTGCTGCAAGTGGCACTCATATATACCACATATATATAACCCATCTTCAGATCTCAAACTGGCAGGATAGAAAGACTGCTGTACAAGAACTGAGGGAAGAATACAAATCTAAATACAACATCATCACATAATGTTTACATTCTTCATCATGCCAACCATGCCACATGGTGAAACCCCAAGTTCCCTACCTCTCTGTTCACTCCAGTGCCTGCTTGTGATGGTTTTGTTTGTTTATTTTGAAGATCAACAGCCAACTAAGAGCATGCAAGCCTGTGCATTTGAAAAAAAAAGCCATAGGAATCTTCAATGTCAGACAAATTCCCAACAAACGTACCTGAGAAACCTCAATGCAATTTGAATGTTTTACTGCCTGTTGTATTCAGGAGTGATCAAGCACTATCGTTTGTAAACCGAGCAAAACTTTGTAAAACAAGGTGTAAGACCAGTCACCTACTAAGGACAGTGTCTTATATGTGTTGAATTATGCACTCACTTGAGAAATCCAAAAGGTTTGCCCACTTTGCTCATGTTCCCTCCCATCTGGTGCCTATGGCTAAAGCCCTTATGATGTATGATTTAAAGGCATTAGAACAACTTTGGTCTACAAAGGTCTACAAAGAATATTTCAGCTGCTGCTGCAAGGCTCCAGCTTGCACAAATAGCTTACCAAATTATTTTCTATGGGGAGATTTTCCCTGTCTGGTTACTGCAAACATCAACATTTCAGCATGCACAAGCAGTGAGAATCCAGCTTTCAGGAACCCTGTGCATCCAGCTGCTACTAAACAAAGCCTTATAATTGATCTTTACCCAGTTTACAACGCTTCAGAAATGGTATCAGCATGCAAAACTGACTGCATACTTCTGCAGTCCCCTTTGGCCCTGCAACCAGTTCTTAGCCTTTCCTAGCCATTGTCTAATTCTTCTCCAAGGTGTTTTTGTTAAAACCTTTTCTCTCCTCACACATAATAATTTCTCCCAGCAATCATGACCATCCACTCTCATCATTCTTCTTGACGTAGGCATTGGCCAAATACTCTTAGCGGAAGGAGGATAGCATAGAACAGTCTGAAATGTACTTGCTGTGGGTGAGAGGTGCTTATTGCTTAAGATTACTTTCCTATCATACAAGCAATGGATTCCCTTACTCTATTTATATACTTGTAATAATTCACTAGCTAACACTTTTCCCAGCTAAATAAATGCCCATCTCCTGAAATGGACTCAAACTTCTGGAGCACAGAGGTTATGCAACAAGGGTCAGTATGCAAAGCCCAGTGCCAGAGACATGCAGCTGTTTCTCTCACTCACACTCCCTCCTTCTGATTACTGAACATGAGAATCCCACTTGTATTCCATATACAAATGTAAGCATGCTGTATTCCAAAGCTGGGCACTATTACAAACTGGAATGCTGAGGACATTCAAGTCTGGCCTACTTGTCTGCATAGCATCAAGAATGCTAGGTCAATAGGTACTCATTTTGCAGTTACTGCAGTTTTCCCTCCTGACTATATACTCTAACCCAGCAGCAAAGCTTTGTTTCCAGGCCATATTCTTACACAAATATCCTACTATCTCTGCTTAAAGGCTTATAGAAGCCTCATGCTGTTTTAAAAAGTCATATCAAAAAAAGTAGGTCCTAGTTCAAGTAGGCCCTACTTCAGCAAAACACTAAAGCATCTGTCTATGAATAACCATTGATAACATCCACTTGCTAAAGAGCAGCCAGGGATGGGGCAGGGATGGTTTGTTGTGGAAACAAGACAGGGAAGAGAAGCAACACTGGCATCAGACAGAACTGGAAAACAATTTAGGAAGCAATGGCAGCAGAGACTTGGATATTGTAAAGAAAGGATTTAGAATAAGAATAGGTTTACACAGCTAACACAGAGTCACTAAGGGCTAAGAGTCCATAACACCTTGAATAAGAAGGCTGGGGGATTTTTGAGTGTTGTGATATAGCTGTGTAAGCTTAGATTCAAACAGCCTAAATTCCATATGGGCCCCCGTGCCTAGTGTTTCCTGCTTGATAACTCTAAGAGCAATTGGATTCAGGGCCCTAGCATTAGTGTCCTTAAGGCTAAACGTTTGGGCTGCAGATATTAAAAAAAAAAAAAAAAAAAAAAAAAAAAAAAAAAAAAGCAGAAAAATCCCTGTCAGTCAGATTCTGCTCCCATTTGTAACACGCAATTCCATCTTAAAGGCTTGGGTCTGCCAAAGTTGGCTTCAAAACATCGTTCTGTCCAACATCGTCACCATCAAATCCAGTTAACAGAATCATAAAATAGTTTGAATTGGAAGGAACCTTAAAGATCATCCTGTTCCAGACCTCCTGCCATGGGCAGGGACACCTCTCACTAGATCAGGCTGCCCAAGGCCCCATCGAACCTGGCCTTGAACACATCCAGGGATGGGGCAGCCACAGCTTCCCTGGGCAACCTGTGCCAGAGCCTCACTGTTCTCACTGTGAAGAAATTCTTCCTTAGGCCTAGTCTAAATGTGCCCTTCTCCAGTTCATAGCCATTGCCCTTAGTCCTATCACTATAAGATTTTGTGAACAGTCCATCTCCAGCTTTCTTGTAGCCCCTTTCAGGTACTGGAAGGTTGCTATAAGGTCTCCTAAGGGCCTTCTCCAGGCTGAACAACCCCAGCTCTCTCAGCCTGTCCTCACATGGGAGGTGCTCTAGCTCTCTGATCATTTTTCTAGCCCACCTCTGGACACCTTCCAACACCTCCATATCTTTCTTATGTTGAGAATTCCACTAGTAAATTGTATTCTGCATTGATAATGCTGTAAACTAAAGCAGAACATCATCTATTCTTATAGAGAAGGTTTAAAACATACAAATGCTGCTGCTGAAATCTCCTGTGCAGATTTTCATACACTGTTTTCATGAAGTTGACTCAGCAGAGAAATCGGTGCTATTTAAAGTCAGAGTGGAGAGTTAAAAGACCTGACCCGGAAAGAATTTAGCATGTACTTGTATCCATATGCACAGAAATTGGCCAATACGCGCGCTCTTAACGAAAACAGATACTCTGAGAGAAACCGCACAAGAGGCAGGTATTTCTTTTATCTTTCTCCACAGCAAGTGCTTGGTTCACAGGCGGGTGTGCAGCATTCCAGCCGCGGTGTGCTCCGGTCAGTGCCCTGCCCCCGGGAGCGCTCCGGGGACACCAGAGCACCTCCCAGCTCGGCGCCCCCTGGCAGCTGCTCGCGGAACGGCGCCGGGCAGCGCCGCCGGGGTCCGACCCCGCGGGGACCGGGAAGGGGGCGCAGCCCCTCTCGGAGCCCCCACTTAGCCGCAGTTCGGTACGAGAAGGAACTTCGCTGTCACACGTTTGCAAACAGAAAGGCGCGTCTGTGGGATGGAACACAACACCCCCCCGCCCCGAACGGCCGACCGGGACCGGCTGCGGGAACATACACCGAGCTGCGGGGGCACTCCCCGTGCTGTGGGGAAACGCACCGAACTGAGGGGACATGCACCGAGCTGGGGACATGCATCGAGCCTTGGGGACATGTACTGAGCTGGGGACATGCATCGAGCCTTGGGGACATGTACCGAGTTGTGGGGATACGCGCCGCAATTCAAGGACATGCACCAAGCTGAGGGGAGACGTATATGTGCTATAGGGACATACATGTGCTGTAAGGACACGCACGGCACCGTGGGGACACACACCTCACTGGAGGGACACTTACCATGCTGAGAGAACACACACAGTGCTGCAGGGACACGCACCGCACTAAGGGGACATGCACCACGCTGTAGAAACATGCACCGCGCTGTGGGGGGACACACCACACTGCAGGGACGCACACTGCACTGTAGGGACGCAAACTACACCGTGGGGACACGCACCAAACTGCAGGGGGACACACCGCAATAAGGGGACACACACCACTCTGTGGGGACACACACCATGCTGTAGGGACAAGCATCACGCTGTGGGGACACGCACCAAGATGCAGGGACACACACCATGCTGTGGGAACACACACCACACTGTAGGGACACGCACCATGTTGTAGGGACATGCATCACGCTGTGGGGACACATGCTGTGCTGAGGGGACACACAACCTGGCTGTGGGGACATGCACTGCACTGCAGGGACACACACCTGCTCCTGGCACGACCAGCAGCCACAGCCCAAGGCTCTCCCTCCCTACTCCCCAGCCTTCCAGCTCAAAGGTCTCCCGCAGAGAAGGTTGGTTTTTTTAAACAGGGAAGGGAGAAGGGACAGGGGATAAAGCAGATTTTAAGGTTTGAGCATTTGAACAATTTGAGCATTTTCAACAGGGAGAGGAAGGAAGGTATCTTAAATGTAACAATACTGAGGTCGGAATAGCTGTATGCCCTTCTGGCTTTGGAACTCAAGACAACTTAGTGAATTTGGCATCAGGTAGGTGGCTTAACTAATTTTCTAAGTTTCAACTAAGTTCCCAAGGATTGCTTTTGTATTTTTGCAGTATTTATCCCTCATTCAGAAGTAAATATTGCATCAGTTAGCAGGGAAGAAAGACCAGTGCTATTCTGTTGTCTGAATTTTCCCTGCTACCATATGAGGGCAGCAGGGCAAAGGAGAGTGGGAGAAAGGACTCAGCCCTGCAACCAAAAACTGAATTAATGCAATCCACATAAAGGTGCTGAATTAAAACTCTGAAGAAAACCTTTGTTCTGGCATCTCCTAAATTTTTTGAGAGCTTGACTTTGCAACCTTAATGCACTATTGTGTATCTTTCAGGTTTTCCCCAGAACACTGAGTACATGCACTAGCATCAGGATAAAGAGGTTACACCTCAGAACTTCTATTTTGACCATTCTTTACACTCAGGCACTGAGTCCCTCTCCAGCTTTCAGGCATGCACATGCAAGCATGAACACAGATCTACAGAGTCTCATTTAACCTTTGAAGTCAGGCTGGAAGCCTTGGGACAATTTCAAAACTACATTTGAAAACAACTTCAAAAATAATAAGTGCTATACACACAGCATTACTAGTTTTTCTCTTCACTTTGCTTTATTAGTATGGAGATATTCCTTGGAAGCTCATTTTTGAAGTGTTTTATCTGCTTTTGCTCTCTTCACTTGAAATCATAGTTCTGTTTGTAACACTTTAATTATTCATACAGCAGATAACTCTGATTTTATAGTGGTGATGATGACGCTTCAGGTAAGAACAAAACAGAAGGATCAGAGGAACACCTACACAGAAAGATGTGGTTTCATGCCAAAATATTTAGTTAGAAAAATTCAAGCAAGAGAAGGATGAAAACTGTACAAGACATGTCTCTGTGAAGTTTAATATTTTTTCACCATACAATGATCTTTTAAAAAAGCTTAACAACCTGTAGTTAAGAACACCTGGGATTTATTACATATGTCCCTCAAATAACACGGGACTTCTTAGAGCCTACAGAGCCAAAGAAGCTTATGAGACATTTGTTTAGTTGAAGTCTTGTATCACAATGAAGCCAGTTACGGTATTTAAACCGATTTATTTCATACATATGAGAAAGCATCACTCAGTTTATAACACTGTCAAGAGAAGTCAAAACCAATTATATCAGTCAGTGGAAACCCCTGACAAATGCAAAGTTATGATTTCAAGAGTCCTCACATTTTGGCATGCTTTCCAGCATCAAAGCAGTTTCAAGTTCATTATGGACAGATCTTTCATTGAACTAGAAAAATAACCCTATCAACAGCTAATGAGCTTTTTTATTTCTCCAAACTACAAAAACCTTTTTCTCCAAGAATAAGGAGTAAACAAAACATTCATCCCAAACAATTGTCTCCAGGGAAAAAATAGCAGTCTGAATATCTCAAGTCCTTCCACTTAGCCCAACTTCTACTGAAGTGGACATAACTTGAAGGAGAGCCTTGTGAAAAGGATACTGTGGTGAAACGGTTTGTCACAGGCCTTGGCATTAATGCACCTGGCACTACTCTCAAGCACTTTGGAAGCTGGGCAGGACACACCTGCTGTCACACGAATAAAGAACAAATTCCTGCTTTTCCACTCAATCTTCTCAACTGTTCACATCATGTCTGGCCACAAGTGAGTGTCAGGATAAGATGACATCCTCCTGTCTTCTAGCCTGGCAAAAAGCCAGTGACAGTAACCTACCCAGACCACTGTCCACCAAAATGGATGGGCATGTGAAGTTTCCTACAGGAAAGCAGGTAGTGTGGCATGTTGAAACAAAATGCAATATAAAAGCGAAATACATTAAGTCTTTTAATTTGTCCATTAACATCAGGAATATTAAGCATCATAGTCAAGTTGTGGTGCCCAAAAATTACAAGACAGTGCCTGATTCATCCCTCAGATTAATGTAGGTAGTCACTTCACGAGTCTGACACAAAATAGTTATTAATTACGAAAAAATGTAAAATGCATATTATATTTACACTTTAAGTCAATGGGTTCATTTTGTCTCAGCAAAATGAACTGAAGAGGTGCACTTCATGTCTCTCAGGAGATTTGAATGTTCTTAGATGAGAAGCCTTTAAATGCCATTCCAGGATTTAGCACCTAATCCACATTCCATAAAAATAATTCTAGAGAAGTAAATAGGCTTTGCATCAGATCTACTGGGGTGTGTCCTCCCACTCCATGGCCAACCTTGCCCACTCACTAGCTACACCATGATGCACAACAAATCTGGAGCTGTCTACAGCTTGTTTGGCTGGCCAGCTGAGCAAGCTTGGCCAAGTTACTACAACAAACTATTCTAGCCAAGTGTCGTGCTTACTGTAAGCTTTACCGAGGAACAAAGCTGCATATAACTCAGAACAAGAAAGAAGCTGCCTGGCCATTAAACAGGGTTTACTGTCTCAGGCACAGTCACACACAAGTATAGCAGTGGCACTGCTGGACCCAGAGGCTGATGCTGCCTTAGCTACCCTTCCACTGGTGTTATCATCACAAAGCTTTCAGGCAAACACAACAGAAATGCTGGTCACATCTCTAAACTTAAAAAATGGAAGAGGAAACAGTTGGCTTTAGAAGCCAGGATAGCCTGTTTATAATGTTTTAAGAAATACTACAGAGGTGACTTTAACTTCAAATCCCTAGACATATAGGTGGTTTGGAAGTTTTTGGTTGTGGTTTTGTTTTGGTTTGGGCTTGTACTTGTTTGGGTTTGGCTAGGCAACTGTGATTTTGATTATTTAGTTTCTAAGGCTCTCTGATTTTCTTCAATGGCATTGGCATTACCCTTCAGTACAGACACCGTTTACATTACAGTGTTTATACTTACAGATTTCCAAGCAGATATACTATATATGCTGTCACCAAGAAAAAAAAAATGGATAAGTAACTGTGGAGACATTTTACAGAGAAGAAGATCTGGATGCTGTGGGAGTGATTGATACTGAGCAATTCTAACAAGGCCTTGAAACAGAGAACTGAAAGAAAAACAAAGGCCATTCAGTGAGAACAAGAGACAGCTTTCTGATAAACAAAGGCCAGCTGAAAGGAATACAAGAGCTAGTTCGGTGGGAATGAGTAACAACTGAAAGGAAAACAATGGAAGAGAACTATGAACATAGTTAATTTTATTGTAGTATGGTCTTTTAGCATGTGCGGTAGTTTAGCCAATAATATGTTGGTAATAGTTACCTTTAGCCAATAATACACTATAGATACCCTTGTGGGCACCCAGTTATGTAAGTAAAAAGGGTATATAAAGAAACAGCTAAGCTCAATAAAATGTCTTTGATCCATCAGATTACAGTCCATGCTTTTAATCCCCTCAAGTAACAGGTGTACATCTGGTTGTAATGTTTATTTTATCTCTACGGTCCTGCTTTCAGTTATTAACCCAATATAAGCGGTTTTTAGCCCCTGTTATGCTATACTCCCACACAATAAACATTTCCCATGTACAGAATCACAGAACAATCACAGTACGACTATCAACAAACAGATTTTTCAATACCTTGGCAAGTCTGCCCCATAGCATAGTGGCTACAGGGCATTCAGAAGAGACAGGCAAGAAAGGAGGGGCAGAGGAATTGCCTCTATATCAAGAAATGGATAGAGTGTGAAGAGTTGTCTCTGAAGAACAGCCATGAGCAGTTTAAAAGCCTATGGCTATAAGTCAGAGACAAAGGGAACCTACTGGTTGGAGTTCACTATAGGCTGCCTGATCAAGAGCCTGATTGATGGTGCCTTCTTACTCTAGCTTCAGAAGGCATTGCACTAGCAGACTCTCATGCTGCTGGGGGACTTCAACCACCTGGACATTTGCTGGAAGACTAACATGGTGATCTGTATGCAATCCAGGAGACTTCCTGAATGCATTGAAGATAACTTTTTAAGCCAGGTAATGGACAACCCTACCACGGTAGATGCAATACTTGAGCTGGTGACCATCATTGCAAGTGAGCTAATTAAGGACATCAAGGTTGGAGGCTGCCTGGGATGTAGCAGTCTCACACTGGTGGAGTACAAGGTCCTGAGGGATATGGATCAAGCAAAGAGTAAAGTGAATTTCAGGAAAGCGAAGTTCCAGCTCTTCAAGGAGGCAGTTGATAGGACCCCCTGGGAAACTGCCCTCACAGACAAAGGAGGAGAGAAGAACTGTTAAAATTTTAAGGATGCTTTTCATAGAGCACAAGAGCTCACCATCCCCAGGTGCATGAAGTCTAGCAGGGAAGGCAAGAGACCAACATGGCTGAGTCTCAAACTAAAGAGCAAGACAGGAGTATAGGGATAATGCCTAGTTGTGTAGGGACGGGGTCGGGAAGGCCAAGGCATAGCTGGAGCTGAACTTGGTGAGGAATGCAAAGAATAACAAGAAGAGTTTCTACAGGAATGTAAATCAGAAAAGAAAGGTCAAAGAGAGCGTACCTGCCCTGATGAGCAAGACTTACAAAGTGGCAAAAACAGACAAAGAAAAGGCTGAAGTACTCAACAACTTTTTTTGCCTCAGTCTTCACTAGCAACTTCTCTTCCCTTACCTCTTGAGGGGATGGGCTGCATGATGTGGACAGGGAAAGTAAAGTCCAGAGAAGGGCAACAAAGCTTGTCAAGGGTTTAGAGCACAAACCTTATGAAAAGCAGCTGAAGGAGCTGGGGTTGTTTAGTCTGGAGAAAAAGGAAACTGAGGGGAGACCTTATGGCTCTCTACAACTACCTAAAAGGAGGTTGTAGCAAGGTGGGGGTTGGTGTCTTCTCCCTAGTAGCTAGTGACAGGACAAGGGGAAATGGCCTCAAGATGTGCCATGGGAGATTTAGGTTGTATATTAGGAGGAATTTCTTTCCTGAAAGGGTTGTCAAATATTGGAATAGGCTGCCCAGGGAGGTAGTTGAGTCATCATCCCTGGAGTTGTATAAAAGACAAGTAGGTTCATACATGGGGACAAGGTCTAGAGGTGGAGTTAGCCAAGCTAGATCGATGCTTGGACTCAATGATCTCAAAGGTGTTTTCCAACTGAAACCATTCTATGATTCTAGGAAAGTCTAAGATCATGTTTGAAAACACCTGAGGAACTTCAGTGTACATACGTCCATGGGACTGGATGAGATGCATCCAAGAGTTCTAGGGAAATTGGCTAATGTTGTCACCAAGCCAATCTCCATGATATTTGGAAAGCCATAGCAGTCAGGAGAAGTCCCTGCTGACTGGAAAGAGAAACAACACACCTCATTTTTAAAATGGGTAGAAAGGACAACACTGGGAACTACTGATCTGTCAGTATCATCTCTGTGCCTAGGAAGATCATGGAACAGATCCTCCTGGAAGCTATGCTAAGGTACATGGAGGACAGGAAGGTAATTCAAGACAACCAGCCTGGCTTCAGCAAGGGCAAGTCCTGCTTCACCAACCTAGCAGCCTTCTCTAAGGGAGTGACTACATCAATGGACAAGGGAAGACCCACAGATGTGGTCTATCTGGACTACTGTAAAGCCTTTGACATTGTCCGCCACAACATCCTTTTCTCTAAATTGGAGAGATACAGATTTGACAGATGGACTACTTGGTGGATAAGAAATTGGTTAGATGGTCACACCCAGAAGGTAGTGGTCAATGGTTCAATATCCAGATGGAGATCAGTGACAAGCAGTGTCCCTCAGGGATCTGTTATGGGACTGGTGTTGTTTAAAATCTTCATCAATGACACAGACGATGTGATCAAGTGCACCCTCAGCAAGCTTGCAGATGACACCAAGCTGACTTAACAGATTAACACCCCTGAGAAATGGGATGCCATCCAGATGGAACTTAACAAGCTGGAGAAGCAGTCTTGTGAAAACCTCATGAGGTTCAACAAGGCCAAGTGCAATGTCCGACCCTTGGGTCAAGGCAACCCTCAGTATCAATACAGGCTCAGGGTGAAGAGATTGAGAGCAGCCATGTGGAGAAGGACCTGGGGGTTCTGTTGGATCAGAAGCTCAACATGAGCTTGCAGCCCAGAAGGCCAACCATATTGTGTGCTGCATCAAAAGATGCATGGCCAGCAGGTTAAGTGAGGTGACTATGCCCCTCTACTCTGCTCTGGTGAGATCTCACCTGGAGCGCTGTGTCCAGCTCTGGAGCCCTCATCACAAAAAAACATGAACCTGTTGGAGAGGGTCCAGAAAAGGGCCCCAAAAATTATCAAAGGCCTGGAATATCTCCCATGTGAAAGACAGGCTGAGGGAATTGGGGTTGTTCACCTTGGAGAAGACTACAAGGAGACTTTATTGCAGCCTTTCAGTACTTAAAGGGGACTTATAAGAAAGATGGGAGAAAACTATAGCCGGGCCTGTAGCAGCAGGACAAGGGGTAGTGGTTTTAAACTAAAAGAGGAGTTTAGACCAGATATTAAGAAGAATTATTTTTTGCTGAAGGTGGTGAAGCACTGTAACAGGTTGCCCAGAGAGGTGGTAGATGCCCCATCACTGCAAACATTCCGGGTCAGGTTGGACAGGACTCTGAGCAACCTGATCAAGGTGAAGATGTCCCTGCTCACGGCAGGGGGGTTGGACTGGATGACCTTCATGGTTCCTTCCAATCCAAACCATTCTATGATTCTACGATCTCTCTGGCTTGAATTCTACCTAAGTCAAAAAAAATTCCAAAACAAAATATAGCTGATCCTCAAATATTTTTCCCTATTTTTTTTATTTCCACTAAAAAAAAAGTAAGAAACTTTTCAAAACAGTTGCTCTTAATAATTCTACCAAGAATGATTCTACCTCATTCCACAGGGCTGAGACGGATGACTTTATGAACAGATGCAGCTGCCTGCAAGAAATGGTATTAAATACTTGTATTCCTCATTGGAAGATTTTCTTAGAGGACAATTTTCTCAAGTCAGAAGCACTTCTCTGCTGGGTACAGTATACATGCAGAGCTACACTATATAAGGACATTCCTCCCCTATTTTAATTTTATCCAGAACCTGTGGAAACAAATTTACTTCACTGACTTATCACCACGCAATGCTCACACTTTCTTTTCTCATAGAAGTTCTCCTAGACCTTGACCTTACACACACTTGGTGATCATCTGCATTTTCCTTTTCTTTCACACTTGGCATTTGGAACACAGGTGATAAGGTATGTTAAGTATTCAAGGTCAGGATGCTCTGCCAGCTAACATAATTACACTGTCTATTAGCTTTAGGAAGGCAGCAATCTTTCATAAAGAAAACAATTAACTGTTGTTAGCCAACTTACACTAAACTGTTAGGTGGGTAGGGAAAAGGAAAAAAAGAAAAAAAAAAACTATACACCACACAATACTACATATTCTGGGTAATTAATACAGCTGTGGTCTGGTAGCATCTTAAAGCCTCTGGAAGCTCTTAACCATTTCATAGTGTTCTGTCTTCCTTCCTGATTTCCACAGTGTTATAGTACAGAACTTGCACCATCGTACAGCCAGTTACTTCAGCTGTTCTTCTTTCCTGGGGACCCACAGAGTTTTCCAGCTCCCAATTATAAAGTGTTTCGCTCAACCAAATGTTTTGCTCAACCCATCCCATAAACCATCTTCTATATCCCATCTCCTTTTCCAATTTCCATCCAGTTAAGCTAAGAGCTAAAGTTTTGTGGGTTGGGGGTTGGGTTTTTCTCCTTTTTTTTTTTTTTGGAACTGCAAACTGATATATTGCATCTTGTATGTGAAACAATTACTGGTTCAGTTAAACAAAGCACACAAGCAGTTTCAGTTGTCTTTAGACTTTTGAAGACCTTCTTTAAAATTACTGCTAAAATAAAACTTACCTTATCTGCAGCTTTGTTTTAGTTTAGCAATTTACCTGTGACAGACCACAGTTCCCTGTTCCTGGCTTCTATTCAGTGATGAGAAGAGAGGCAGTCTGAAAAACAGCTCCTAGAAGAGGTCCATGAAGCAGAGCATTTATGGAGCCAGTTTTGAGACGTGAAACAGGCATTCCAGTAGACTGAAGGTGATGCAAAAGTCAGTCATAAATATCAGTGTACAGATGTAATTGGAATGACCCAAGGCACAGGAGTCTAAGAATAAAATTTAAGACTGAGGCCACAATGATACCTCTGGAAGTATCCAGAATATGAAGCAGCATATAAATGGTAATCAAAACATGAGTAGATGATGCACAGTACCATTACGACACTAGGTATCTGTAGACTGTTATTCTTAACTTCCCTTCAAACTCCACCTGCCACCAAACAAACAAATCAAAGAACCCACACATACCCTCTACAGAATGTACTGATATACAGAGGTTTTCCCATGGCAACCTTCCCTCCTCCTACCCTTATTCCCTCAGGATGTGCTCCTAAAAGACCTCAAAAGAAACTAACTCTCAATACTTTTCACCTCAATAACATGAGCTTCTTCCCCCTCCTGCCATGTTCTCCCTGAGAGAGGATGTAGGAAGAAGAATTCTTATCTCATAAAACTTCCATTCCCTTTTCTTAAATAAAGACATGCAAACCCCACAAACACTTGAAACAAGAAATTCCAACACACATCTTCAAAGGCAATGGGCGGGGACGGACAAGGAAGACTAAACAAGTCACTGTTGCATCATTTAAACAGTAATTCTACAAACGGTACATCTACAGCACACAATGCACACAAGATAATTGAGGAAGCTCATGGTCCAATACAGCACTGTGTTCATTCATTGCACATTTATGAGAACCACACTCACATGATTATAATGCTTCCTGCACAAAAGTGTCACCAATTATTTTCCTTGGGATGTGAGCAGGATATAGACTTGAGAAATGAGACTTTAGTAGCCCTGTGACACCCTGTCCTTAGTTAACTTACTATAAACCTCAAAGTGCTTCTTTCTGAAAGCAAAACACCAATTTCCAGATTGATATTTCTGGAGAAGCATTTTTTGCTGTATTATCATCAATCTCTAGATCTGTTCAAAGCCTTGTGTATTTAATATATATATATATATATATATATTAAAAAATCTACTATGAACATGATTCCTATGGTCTATGTCACCAATTTTTCTTCCAATGGAAAATCAACTGACAGAGCTCTGACATCTGCTATCGATGTGCAAAAGCAAAACAGTTCACCTCTCTCTGTATAAAAGCACAACCCTACATCCAAAGCAGACATGGGAGAATATGAATCAGCAGCACACAGGATTTTGACCCCCAAAGAAAAGAATTTCTTGGAGATGTTGACCAGTTCCTTTCACTGGTAATTTTTAAATACAAGGTTGGAAATCAATCCTGTAACTGCAAGCATTTTGTTTTTTAGAGACACATAAGCTGAACAAATTAGTGTGGAGCAAAAATGAAAAAAACCTGCCAGCTGTCACTACTCTAAAGACATTTACATCATGAACTTAACCTCTCAGTGCAGGTCCCATGTTCCCCCCTGTGAAGAGGCAGGTCAGCATTATTGAACATAGGTTTCTTCAAAGATAACACCATGAGGATATTCCAGCCTACAATGCCTCTGCAAGGATTATGAGGTTCAGTTCCAGTTCTGTATTTTGGCAGTGAAAAGCCTTGTTACCATCCCTGCTTGCTTGACATATCATTTTACCATCTGCAAACAAAAAAAAAAAGGTCTTTTACAAAAAAAAAAAAAAAAAGATTTCACAAAAGTACTAAAACTATTAATAAAAAAGCCATATTTCTGTTTTGAACTTAGAGATACCAGACCTACAGCTCCACAGAAAACACAGCAGAGCAGAAACACCTCTCTGGTCAAAATTATTTGCAAATCTCATGCCTTCAAATTAGTATTCTCTCCACCCATACAAAGAACTACATGGTTTTGTAGACTGAGATATGTTCATCTATGTGTATGTACACAATTTATGTGTAACTACACCACCAACAGGAAGAGGTGAATACTGTTACATTAGGGTTCATGAGTAATAATGACAGGAGCCAAGAAACAAAAAAAGACATTTTAAAGCATTAGGTAACTGTTCACACTGCACATGAATCATATTTAAGATGTTTAGGTAAAACATCAAAAATGTTCAAAAGTACTTCAGAGATACCTAACACCTTGACATCTGAGAGACAGCATGCTATTTTGGGAGACAAATGTAGTATTTAAGTGCAGCCATTTCTAGAACAGAAACTTACAAAACCAGCTGGTGCAGAGATGCCTGCACTACATCACAGGAATAGCAAATTTGAACCAAAATGGCAAAGTAAACCCTTCTTTTTACAGCAAAACAGGATTTTAACATCCCTTCAGAATCAGAGTCAACAGGAGTTACTTTAAGACAAAGACAGTAACGTGCATGAAATTTAGCACTGCTGTTTGGATTTCAGCTTGACTTTCTACAGAGAGAGATTTCAATTAAAGTCCACATATGTGTAATGGAAGTGAGTTACTGCCACAGTAGAGCACTTTATCTTCTGAATTCCCAGTCTTAGACTGTTTTTACTCTAGGAGGCAATTCAGTAGACATTTTGCTTCAGTCATTTGAGTTTGACTATACACAACAGAGCCAATCTGATTATATTAGCAAGTACATGTACATCTTTTCCATATCTCTAAGACTATGGCTGTCCTGCAATAACAGATTTTATACACAAGTACAGCAGCCTAGTAATAAGATACCTTGGATTCTCAGGATCCAAAACCCTTAGAAGCTACAGCAGGAAACACATGTGCTAAACACTTACATTACTCTAACAAGCTGGCAACAGTACCCACCAGACCTGCCTTCTGCACTCATGACATTGCTGCTACATGGTTCAGGAGTCTCCTTGCAACTGTTCATTTAAAGTCTAAAAGGATTCAAGGCTGGGGTTTTGTTTTGTTGCTGTCTTTTGGGTATTCTGTTTGTTTGTTTGTTTGTTTTGTTGCTGTCTTTTGGGGATTCTCTTTGTTTGTTTGTTTTGTTTCTTCCAGTTAGCTCCAGTGGCATCAGGAGCAGCAGAGTCCTGCACTGGGCTATTGCAACCACAGGACATGACGCACAGTCCTTGAGGTACCAAACCCAGCCCAGTCACCTGTTCCTCCCATGGGAGAGAGTCAGTGATGACAAGTGGAAGGTCTCCAATGAGATTTCATCAGAGACCCATGGAATGTGCCAGCTTATTTAATGAGGCCTATAACACCACTGCTCCATTTATACCTATATGCAAAACATGTAAATTGTTGGCATCCACTTATGCCTGCATATACTGCCCTCAATCTTCTGATTATAATCAGAGGCCATCAAGTCCCTTTATCAGTGCCACATACTTCTTCAATAATGTCTTTTATTGAAAACTTCCTAAGCACCTAAAGAATTTCAAAATTGGACTTAATTTTGGTAAGTTTTACATAAAAATTCTTGAGAATTTTTATTTCTTTTGACCCCACAAGAAAAATTTAAAAAAAAAAAAAAAAAACAAGAGAGAGATAAGAATAATTCATTAATCAGCATAAAATTCAGTAAATTGGACACTTACATTAGGAACAGCACTGAATAGAAGGCTAGGTTTGACCAGACTATTTGGCACTGCTAAGGATACTTGAAAGGAAGAGTCTGCAGACATGGTCTCAGAGCACAGTTTGAATTTGTATCCACCGATAAGTTAAAAAAAAAACATAGATGTTTATTACAATACTAATACTATATAAAATACTGTGTTCAGTTTTAGACTCCTCATTTCAAGACAGACATTGAGGTCCTGGAACGAGTCCAGAGAAGAGCAACACAGTCAGTGAAGGGTCTGGAGAACAAGTCTTACAAGGATCGGCTGAGAGAACTGGGGTTGCTTAGCCTAGAGAAAAGGCTGAGGGGAAACCTTATCACTGTCTCCAGCTACCTGAAAGGAGGTTGTAGAGAGGTGAGTGATGGTCTCTTCTCCCCAGTGGTAGGTGATAGGACAAGAGGGAATGGCCTCAAGTTGCACCAGAGGAGGTTCAGATTGGACATTAGGAAGAATATCTTCACTGGAAGGGTTATCAGGCACTGAAACAGGCTGCCCAGGAAGTGGTTGAGTCACCATCCATGGAGGTATTTAAAAGATGGGTCGATGAAGTACTTAAGCATAGGATTTACTAGTGGACAGGTACAGCTGGGCTTAATGATCTCAAAGGTCTTTTCCAACCTAGTGATTCTATGATTCTAAGAGCTGATATATACATAATCTAACAAAAAAATTCCAGGAGTTACTTATTAGTATACAAGTGCTCCTTGCCATATTAACAGCCAGAAGTATGGGCTTTTAAAAAAACTCTTAGCTAATGCAATGATGTAAACTGTGAAAGTTCAGTTTCATTTGCCAACTTTTCAGGGTTTTCTCATGACCTTCAGCCTGCAGGGGAGACAAAGCATCAGGGGAAAGAAGCTTTATTTTCTTACATGAAGAGAACTCTGGTTAAAACATGTAACATTGGACCTTAGAACTATAAATACAAATAAACTCATTTTAAGTAGTGTTGCAAAGGGATTCGCTGGTGTACTTCTGCTTTCTAAATTGATTTCTATAGGAATTCGATACTTGGTGCAAAAAAAAGGTCCAAAACAAACTCCATGCAGAGCCAGGAGACAGCGGGTTTGTACAAGGGCGCTGCTGCCCTCTTCTGGGCTTGATGGGATCTGGTCCCGCACCTCCAACCCCAGCAGCACTGGTGGCAGCTGCACCTCCCAGATGGCCAGGGCTGGTTTGAGAGCTTCACATTAAAAAATATCTAAAAGCTCTGACATTATTCATACAGAACTGCTGCACATCATAACGCAAACAGTAAGCATACAAAGTTACACAGGCTCTTAACGCAACTGCTTTAGTTCCAGTGGCATTACAACAAGGTTTTTAGAGTAAGGGGTGCCTCTCAAACTCTGACTCACCAGGACAGGCTGTCCAGGGCAGTATCTAGATTTGCCGACGGGGAAAGTAGCCAATTAATCTCCTTGTTTGTTTTCTGTGAGCCGTCTAAAGTAAGCCCACTGACTGCTTTTTGGCTTGGCTAAAGGTAGCTCACTAGTTTTCTTAGCCTTGGAGGACTGGAAATCTTACCAACAACAGCTGAAGTAGCAGTTTCTGTTTCCTTTGCTAAATAGGCTACAGGGATTTTCTTTTCTTGGGGATGTGGGGGGTGGCTTTTGTCCAGGGGCTGTTGCTGTTTTGCCAACCAATGCAGGTCAGATAGGGGCAGACCAGGCATTAATTATCGGGGAACCCCCTTTCCTAACTGACTATGTGAAACTTTGCAAAGCCTTAAGGAGTCAGGCACATCTCTTAAGAAGAGAATAACTTTGCCTGGGTTTGCTAACATTAGCATCAGGGCACACATTGATTGCAAACAAACTGCCTTTCGTTTGCTTCCAGTGAGGTGGCTGATCCCAGGAGTAGGTATCACAATCACATCATCCTGCTCCAAAAATCATAGAATCACCACCACCACCACAACCAGGTTGGAAGAGACCCACCAGATCATCAAGTCCAACAATTCCTGTCAATCACTAAACCATGTCCCTCAGCACCTTGTCCACCCATCCTTTAAACACCTGCAGGGAAGGTGAATCAACCACCTCCCTGGGCAGACTGTTTAAATGCCCAATGACCCTTTCTGTGAAAAACTTCCTCCTGATGTCTAGCCTAAATCTCCCCTGGCAGAGCTTGAGGCCATTCCCTTTTGTCCTGTCCCCTGTCACTTGGGAGAAGAGGCCAGCTCCCTCCTCTCCACAACTTTCCTTCAGGTAGTTGTACAGAGCAATAAGGTCTCCTCTCAGCCTCCTCTTCTCCAGGATAAACAACACCAGCTCTCTCAGCCATTTCTCATAAGACCTGTTCTCCAACCCAGCTTCCAACCAGCTTCCTTGCTCTTCTCTGGACGCGCTCCACAGCCTCAACATCCTTCTTGTGGTGAGGGGCCCAGAACTGGACACAATATTCAAGGTGCAGTCTCAACAGTGCAGAGAACAGAGGGAGAATAACCTCCCTGGACCTGATGGTCACGCCATTTCTGATACAAGCCAGGATGCCATTGGCCTTCTTGGACACCTGGGCACACTGCTGGCTCATGTTCAGTCGGCTATCAACCAACACCCCCAGGACCTTCTCCTCCAGGCAGCTTTCTGGACAGACCTCTCCTAGTCTGTAGCTCTGCATAGGGTTGTTGTGCCCCAAGTACAGGACCTGGCATTTGGCCTTGTTAAACTCAGCCCAGTGGTCCAGCCTGTTCAGATCCCTTTGCAGAGCCTCCCTACCCTCCAGCAGATCCACACTTCCACACAGCTTAGTGTCGTCTGCAAACTTACTAAGGGTACACTCAATGCCTTTATCCAGGTCATTGATGAAGACATTGAACAGGGCTAGACCGAGCACTGAGCCCTGGGGAACACCACTTGTAACTGGCCTCCAGCTGGACTTAACACCATTTACCACCACTCTATGGGCCCAGCTAATACAACCAGTTTTCCACCCAGGAAAGCGTGCGCCTGTCCAGGCCAGAGGCTGACAGTTTCTGTAGTAGAATGCTGTGAGAAACTGTGTCAAAGGCTTTACTGAAGTCCAGGAAAACCACATCCACAGCCTTACCCTCATCCAGCAGCCAAGTCACTTTGTCATAGAAGGCAATCAGGTTAGTTTGGCAAGACCTGCCTTTGGTAAACCTGTGTTGACTGGGCCTGGTCACCTGGTTCACTTGCATGTGCTTCATGATAGCACTCAAGATCACCTATTCCATGACTTTCCCTGGCACTGAGGTCAGACTGACAGGCCTGTAGTTCCCTGGATCCTCCCTGCAACCCTTCTTGTAGATGGGCACAACATCAACCAGCCTCCAGTCCAGTGGAACTTCCCCAGTCTTCCAGGACTGTTGGAAGATGATGGAAAGGGGTTTGGCCAGCATATCCGCCAACAACCTCAATACCCTTGGGTGAATCCCATCCTGCCCCATAGAGTTATGGGTGTCTAGGTGGGCAAGCAAGGCTCTGACCACCTCCTCTTGGATCATGGGAGCCTCATATTGCTCCTCTAGTTCCGGAGTTTGTACACAGGGGGAACAACTTTCTTTACAATTAAAGACTGAGACAAAGAAGGCATTAAGTAAGTACTTCAGCTTTTTCCTCATCCCCTGTCACTGTTGTTTCTTCTGCGTCCAATAGAGACTGTATGGTCTTCTAGTCCTCCTTTTATTATTTATATATTTATAGAAAGATTTTTTTGTTATTTTTCACAGACTTTGCCAATCTGATTTCTAGTTGAGTCTAAGCCCCTCTGATTTTTTGTCTACACAACCTCACTCCCCTCCTGTAGTCCACCCAAGAGGCCTGTCCCCTCTTCCAGAGTCCATAAACATTCCTCTTCTTCTTAATGTCACCCAAAATCTCTCTGTTCGACCAAGCTATTTTTTACCCTGCCGTTTTTTTTTTTCCGAAACACAGGGATGGCTTTCTCCTGAGCTGCTAGGATCTCCTTTTTGAAGAGCTCCCAGCCCTCGTGGGATCCCTTGCCCTTACGTACTGACTCCCATGAGACTGCCAACCAGCCTTCTGAAGAGTTCGATGTCTGCCCTCTGGAAATTTAATGCTACTGTCCTGCTAACCACCCTCTTCACTTCACCTAGAACAGAAAACCCTATCACCTCGTGATCACTTAGTCCTAGGCGTCCTCCTACTGCCACATCCCGCACAAGGCCTTCTCCGTTCACAAACAGCAGGTCCAGGAGGGCACCTTCCCTTTTTGGTTCATTCACCAGCTAATTCTTCCACCCCAGCAAAGCACTGTTTGAATTGCAAAGCATGGCCTGCAACTCAGCCAGCTCCATTAGGGTACATGCATTTGCTTCCACTACAGTGAGGCATCAGACTTCTCCCCCTTATCAATAACAATTAGGGGCTGGAGTTTGAAATTAGGATCTGCATCAAGTGCAGGATCAAGTTCTGCCACCCCTTCATTAATAATAATCAGGGGTTGGAGTTCGGGATCAGAATTGGGAGTAGGACCCCATTTCACCGCCCCCTCTGTAACAGTTGATCAAAGGATCAATTTCTGTCTCAACATTTTCTCATTTTTAGCCTCAGAACTTGACTCTATAAATCAGAAATGCAGGCCTCAGAAAACGGCCAGAGCTGGTACAGAATGAATGCTTTGTACCTAACCACCTGTACTTGCCTCCTTATCTCAAAAATGTTTTGTACCCATCTTCAAGCCTCCTTGCTCCCTACCATTGTGAAAGATCCATGAAGCAAGGAGGAAAAGACAGGAAGATTAATGACAGGACTTACCACAGACCCATAGCATGCATGCAAATTGATGCTGACTACTGGCCTTCATCAGAAGACCCCAGGTCGACCACTACTGCCAGAAGGAGTGCATGTGCAAGGGGAGGAGACCTGCAGACACTCCTCTCTTTGCATGTGTGGCCTGCTAGGTGGAGATTGGCACATCTCCACAGGCAGAGGCAGGTCACAGGTGTATTGACTAGCATAAAAGACAGCTCTGGAGCAGCTGAATTGAGGGGAAATGGAAGATCAAGACAGAAGACCCCCTCCACCGTGGAATCACCTCCAGCAAAGACCAAAACAACAGAACGTCTTCTGGACCGGGACTCTCAGAGATGCTGGACATCTGTGGACCCGTGGTGGTAGCTATGAACTCCTTTTCCTTCCCTCTTCCCCCAGTCTCTTTCCTTGTTCTCTGTCTCTTTCTATCATAAGTCACTTTATGGGTATAATTAATAAAGTCCCAGTTTAGATCGAAATTTGACTCCCTTGACTATCTTTGAATTATTTGCACTCTGAAATCAACGAACCATCACACATATGCTTAAGGGTGGATCGTGATACCCTCCTCCCAGAAACAATGAGCCTCATACTCTAAATTGGAAAAAACAGTTTTTGCAACACCCCTCACCACTGCCCAGCAGTGGTGATCCAAACACTTTTGTTTCACCCACAGAATCCCACTGCCCAGCCACACACTCAGCCTCTGGGTCTGCATCCAATGGCAAAACAATTCCTGGTCTGTAGAGTCCTTCAACTTCTTGCTCAAATAATCTTTCCCTCGTAAGTAACCTCTGTTTTAATCAGGGGTTGGAGCTTGGGGGCAGGATGAGACAGTGAATCAGGTTTCACCATCCCCTCATCTAAACAATAGGTGGCCACTTTCCTTACCAGATCAGCAGCCTGTTCTGCAAAACTCGAAAAACAAGTTTCCCTACCAGCTCAACAACCACAGAGCAGCTGTAATGTCAGCCTCTGCTCACATGAATAAGCATCCTCTACGCTACCTCACAAAATCTCCTTTGCCCTTTTCACAGCAACCGGTGCCTTCTGTGTTATCACAGCTCATAAATCAAGCTTTAAACTAGGTGTGAAGGGGGAAGGGATTCTGTCCAGGGTAGACAACTGCATGCCTGGACGTAGGCCACTGGAGTTTAGGAGGGGGCGTGCTGGTGAGGACCACCAGCGCGTCACCATACAGGAAGTGGGGGAGAATGCAGCCTCGCTCAACAAGGGAGATATAGATATTCTGACATCAACTATTCCAGTTAATAGGCAATTGGGAACAAGCACTGTCCCCTCTAGGAGGGCTGAAGGCTCAGCTACTCAGCTGAAGTGCATTTACACCAATGCACACAGCATGGGGAATAAGATGGAAGAGCTGGAAGCCATTGTAGGGCAAGGTGCCTATGATGTCGTTGCCATCACGGAAACGTGGTGGGATGACTCTTATAACTGGAGTTCGGGTATGGTGGGGTATAAACTCTTCAGGAGGGATAGAAAAGGTAGGAGAGGGGGTGGAGTAGCCCTCTTTGTAAGGGAGGACTTGGACACCTCTGAGATGGACTGTGGTGATGAGGAGATTGAGTGCCTGTGGGTTAAGATCAAGGGAGCCCATAAGAAGGGAGACTTTGTGATGGGAGTCTGTTACAGGCCACCCAGCCAAGGAGAAGCAGCTAATGAGCTCTTCTTTAAACAGCTGGGGTCAATCTCCAAGTCAGTGCCTCTTGTCCTTGTGGGAGACTTCAATCTCCCTAATATCTGCTGGAAGTACAATACAGCAGAAAGGAAGCAGTCTAGGAGGTTCCTGGAGTGTGTGGAAGACAACTTCCTTGCACAGCTGGTTAATGAACCTAATGAACGAGGGAAGGTGCCCTCCTGGACTTGCTGTTTGTCAACAGAGAGGGCCTTGTGGGGGATGTGAGAGTAGGGGGTCGCCTAGGTCTTAGTGATCATGAGATGATAGGGTTTTCTGTCCTAGGTGAAGTGAAGAGGGTGCTAAGCAGGACGGTAGCGCTAAATTTTCAGAGGGCAGACTTTGAACTGTTTAGAAGGCTGGTTGGCAAAGTCTCCTGGGAGACAGCACTTGAGGGCAAGGGAGCCCATGAGGGCTGGGAGCTCTTCAAAAAGGAGATCCTGGCAGCTCAGGAGAAAGCCATCCCCGTGTTCTGGAAAAAAGGCCGGCAGGGGAAAAAAACAGCTTGGTTAAGTAGGGAAATCTTGAGTGAAATTAGAAAAAAAAGGCTCTGGAAGGGGGGACAGGCCTCTTGGAGGGACTACAGGAGGGAAGCAAGGCTATGTAGGGAAAAAGTCAGAGGGGCTAAGGCTGAGCTAGAGATCAGATTAGCTAAGTCTGCAAAAGACAATAAAAAATCTTTTTATAAGTATATTAACAGTAAAAGGAGGACAAGGGAGACCATACAGTCCCTTTTGGACTCAGAGGGAACAGCAGTGACAGGGGACGAGGAGAAGGCTGAGGTACTTAATGCCTTCTTTGCCTCAGTCTTTAATTGTAAAGAAAGCTGTTCCCCCTGTGTAGATACCCGGGAAACAGAGGAGCAATACGAGGCTCCCATAGTCCAAGAGGAGGTGGTCAGAGCCCTGCTTGGCCAACTGGACACCCACAAGTCTATGGGGCCAGATGGGATACATCCTAGGGGTTTGAGGGAGCTGGTGGATGTATTGGCCAAACCCCTTTCCATCATCTTCCAGCAGTCCTGGAAGACTGGGGAGGTACCTCTGGACTGGAGACTGGCTGATGTTGTGCCCATTTACAAGAAGGGTAGCAGGGAGGATCCGGGGAACTACAGGCCAGTCAGTCTGACCTCAGTGCCAGGGAAAGTCATGGAACAGGTGATCTTGAGTGCTATCATGAAGCACTTACAAGAGAACCGGGTGATCAGGCCCAGTCAATACGGGTTTACCAGAGGCAGGTCCTGCCAAACCAACCTGATCGCCTTCTATGACAAAGTCACTCAGCTGCTGGATGAGGGTAAGGCTGTGGATGTGGTCTTTCTGGACTTCAGTAAAGCCTTTGACACAGTTTCTCACAGTATTCTGCTACGGAAACTGTCAGCCTCTGGCCTGGACAGACGCACACTCTCCTGGGTAGAAAACTGGCTGGATGGTCGGGCCCAGAGAGTGGTGGTAAATGGTGTTAAATCCAGCTGGAGGCCAGTTACAAGTGGTGTTCCCCAGGGCTCAGTGCTAGGTCCAGTCCTGTTCAATGTCTTCATCAATGACCTGGATAAAGGCATTGAGGGTACCCTTAGCAAGTTTGCAGATGACACAAAGCTGTGTGCAAGGGTCGATCTGCTGGAGGGTAGGGAGGCTCTGCAAAGGGACCTAAACAGGCTGGACCACTGGGGAGTGTCCAACGGCATGAGGTTTAACACGGACAAATGCCAGGTCCTGCACTTGGGGCACAACAACCCTATGCAGAACTACAGACTGGGAGAAGCCTGGCTGGAAAACTGCCAGGAGGAGAGGGACCTGGGGGTGTTGGTCAACAGCCGACTGAACATGAGCCAGCAGTGTGCCCAGGTGTCCAAGAAGGCCAATGGCATCTTGGCTTGTATCAGAAACAGTGTGACCAGCAGGTCCAGGGAGGTGATTCTCCCTCTGTATTCAGCACTGGTGAGGCCGCTCCTTGAATACTGTGTCCAGTTCTGGGCCCCTTACCACAAGAAGGATGTTGAGGCTCTGGAGCAAGTCCAGAGAAGAGCAACGAGGCTGGTGAAGGGGCTGGAGAACAGACCCTATGAGGAGCGGCTGAGAGAGCTGGGGTTGTTTAGCCTGGAGAAGAGGAGGCTGAGAGGAGACCTCATTACTCTCTACAACTACCTGAAAGGAGGTTGTAGAGAGGAGGGAGCTGGCCTCTTCTCCCAAGTGACAGGGGACAGGACAAGAGGGAATGGCCTCAAGCTCCGCCAGCGGAGATTTAGGCTGGAGATTAGGAGGAGGTTTTTCACACAGAGGGTCATTGGGCATTGGAATAGGCTGCCCAGGGAGGTGGATGATTCACCTTCCCTGGAGGTGTTTAAGGCACAGGTGGATGAGGTCTTGAGGGACTTGGTTTAGTGTTAGATAGGAATGGTTGGACTAGAAGATCCGATGGGTCCCTTCCAACCTGGTTGTTCTGTGATTCTGTGATTCTGTGAAACATTTGTACCATAATGGTGTTGATTTGTAACTCCTAGATGCTGTACAATCAGAGAGGTGAGGGGGAAGGCCACTATACAAAACCAGCTTAAGGACACCCTCAGGAAAAGACTATGAAGGGGTGTCTTACAATGACCGCAAAGAGATGGCAGTTACCACTACATCCTTTTGTTGCTCCTTCAACTTTTGCTGACCAACTGAGGAGTCCCTAGCATTTCCTGCTACCAATTCCTGTGGCCCTGAGTTTTTGTCTGTTTGTCCCATGCTTCCCAAAGCCATCCTAGGACTAATGCCTCATTAACATCCATCAAGGCACGGGTGGTCCTGAGGCACATGGTTTAGTGTTTGATAGGAGTGGTTGGACTCGATGATCCGATGGGTCTCTTCCAACCTGGTGGTTCTATGATTCTGTAAAATCATTTGCTGCCCAGCAGAGGAAGGCTTAAATATTATTTAATCCTCAAGGGGCCTCAGCTAGAAGGGTCACTTTAGAGCCACCACTCTTTTCTCCCAAATAACAAGTGATAGGACAAGAGAAAATGAGCTTAAGTTGCAACAAGGGACGTTAGAAAAAATTTCTAGCAGAAGAGTGGTGAAGCAATGGAATAAGCTACCAAGGGAAGTGGTAGCAAGCCATCTTCCCTGGAGGTGTTAAAAAAATGTATAGACGTGGCATTTCGGCACATGGTTTAGTAGGCATGGTGGTATTGGGCTCATGGTTGAATTAAATTATCTTAGGTGCCCTTTCCAGCCTTGATGATTCCAGATTTTTTCCCTAAGCTTTTGAGAGATGCCAAGAGGCTGCACTGGCTTCTAGCTCCCCCCAGCTTCCAGCTCCCCCCAGCTTCCAGCTCCCCCATGCCAAAGCATGGCCTTTAGCAAATGAGGGACCCAGAAAAGGAACCAGTGCTGCCTTTCAGTGACACCCACTGCTCAGAAACAAACACCTCTGCCTCCTTCCCCCATCACACCCTGCAACCCCTCTGCTTCAGATCTCAACGTCCAGAAGACTGAAGCCTCTCCCATCATACAGATCACAGAATGGTTTGAGTCAGAAGGGACCTTAGTCCTGGTTCCAACTTAGTTCCTGGTTCCAACCCCCTGCCATGGGCAGAGACACCTCTCACTAGCTCAGGCTGCCCAAGGCCCATCCAGCCTGGCCTTGAACACCTCCAGGGATTGGGCAGCCACAGCTCCCCTGGGCAACCTGTACCAGTGTCTCACCACCCTCAGAGTGAAGGAATTCCTCCATAAGTCTAGTCCAATTCTTCCCCTCTCCAGTTTAAAGCCATTCCCCATAGTCCTATCACTACGAGCCTTTTTACGAAAGTCTCTCCTCAGCTTTCATGTAGGCCCCCTTCAGGTACTGGAAGGTTGCTATAAGGTCTCCTCAGAACCTTCTCTTCTCCAGGCTGAACAACCCCAACTCTCTCAGCCTGTCCTCATACGGAAGGTGCTCCAGCCCCTGGATCATCTTTGTAGACCTCTGGACCTGCTCCAACAGCTCCATATCCTTCTCATGTTGGGATATTCCAGAACTGGACACAATACTCCACAAGGTCTCACAAGAGAGGAACAGAGGGGCAGAATCCCCTCCCTCGACCTGCTGGCCAGACTTTTTTTGATGCAGCCCAGGACACGGTTGGCCTTCTGGGCTGTGAGCACACATTGCTGGCTCACGTCCAGCTTCTCATCACCCAGCACCCCAAGCCCTTCTCTACAGGGCTGCTCTCAATCACGTCATCCCCCATCGTGTCCTGTAACCGCGGATTGCCCCAACCCACGGGTAGGCCCTTGCCCTTGTTGAATCACACGGTTCCATTGCACCCCATCCCGCCCCGCCACGCTCGTTACCCCCCGCCCAAGCGGCGGTCGGCCATGGCGCCTCCCCGCCCATCGTGGGGCGGGGCGGGACGCGGCGGCGCCTCCACTCTGGGCGGTTCTGGCTACGGGGTGAGTTCGGGAGGCTCTGGGCCGGCGGAGAGGGCGGTAGCAGCGGGGTTGGTTGCGTTCGAAACCGCAGTCGCGGTGCCAGTGCCGCTCGGCCTCTTTTTCCTTCGCGATCCGATGCTGTTCGGGCTCGAAAACTTTTGGTTTTGTCTTCCTCGGCGCTTCCGTGGTTTTAATCTCTAGGCCGCGGCGGAGTTGCCTGGTTCTGGGTGGAAAGAGGCTGTGTTATGAGACCATCTGGTGCGTTTAAGGATGGGAGATGACGTGGCTGAGAACAGGAGGAGAAGGACTCGAGGTGCTGATCGATGAGAAACTGGACGTGAACCGGCGGTGTGCGCTTGCAGCCCAGAATGGCAGCCATGTCCTGAGCTGTGGCGAAAGAAATGTGGCCAGCAGGGCGAGGGAGGGGATTCTACCCCTCTGTTCCTCTCTTGTGAGACCTCGTCTGCAGTACTGTCCAGCTCCGGCATCCTCTACATATGTAAAGAAGGATATGGAGCCGTTGGAAGGGGTCCTGAGAAGGACCACAAAGATGATCCAGGGGCTGGAGTACCTTCCATATGAGGACGGGCTGAGAGAGTTCGGGTTGTTCAGCCTGGAGGAGGCTCCAAGGAGATCTTAGAGCGACCTTCCAGTACCTGAAGGGCATACAAGAAAGCTGGAGAGGGACTGTTCACAGAGGCTTGTAGTGATAGGACTAGGGGCGATGGGTATAAACTGCAGAGGGTCAGATTTAGGCTAGATATAAAGAAGAATTTCTTCACTGTGAGAATAGTGGGGCACTAGCACAGGTTGCCCAGAGAAGTTGTTCAAGGAGGTGTTCAAGGCCAGGTTGGATGAGGCCTTGGGCAGCCTGATCTAGTGGGATGTCCCTGCCCATGGCGGGGGGGTTGAAACTAGATGATCTTTAAGGTCCTTTCCAACCCAAACTATTCCATGATTCTATGAGACTGTACCAGGCAAGTAGTGCTGAAGCATGTGTGACTGTTTTATAGGTAGAAATGAAGAGAAATTACTGGAGAGGCAAAGAGAAGCATGGATGGAACACTCGGAAGCACAGCTACCATCCCCATTGGTATGGAAGACCCAGTCACAATAACTGTACTGAAAGGCAAGTACATGCAGCTTCTGCTCAGCATGAGTTAAGCTGGCAGATGTGATGCCTGGTTAAATTTGCATAATGGTGGCTTTCTAGAACTGAGACTATTGCCATTTTAAAATCTAGTGGACAGTGCTTTTAGTATACCTGTCCTCTCTAGTAGGAATGGAATTGCATTGATTTCTGGAGATTTAGCACATGTTCACAACTGTATACTGATTTTTAAATGAGATGTGATTCCATGAGGTAGTCCTTTCAAGTGTGTCTGATTGTCCATAAACTCTTAATATGCTTTCAATATGCAAAGGTAGTTCAGGGAAGAAAAATGTTTTTAAGTACTTTATTCTACCTGCCCCATTTTATACCTCAGTGTCTACTGTGTGTCAAACCTGTCATTAAAGGATCTTCCTGAATGTTTGAAAGAACGTTAAGTAATGTAGTATTAATAGCACATCTAGCAAATATAAATAATACCAAATGGAAATAAATAGCAAATAAATAAATAAATGTAAATAAATAGCAAATGGAAATAATCCACTGCCTCAAAATAATAATAATTGGCCTTGAAAACTGTACATTATAAACTTTAGAATTTATACTTACCTGTGTTTGACCTATTTTTATGGCTCTTTCTTTCCTGTGTTCCTCCCTTACTGCCTCTTGAAAGAAAAAAAGCCAATCCTTTGCTTTAATGCTCTAAGCATTTTTTAAACTATATTTTTAAAGAGAGATGCACACAGGTATATGTGAGTTGCAGTGTTAATTGTATTTGTGTAAGAAGAGTTAGAAGTGCAAATGGACCCTCATTCAGTGACTATAAAATCAAACATTTTATTATAAAGCTCTAAACTGAAGTGCTTGGGTTTGACTTGGAGTGTTTTTTCCCTTTTAGGTAAGTTATGTCCTTTAGCTGTTTTCAAAGTTGTATAAGTAAGCCACAGTAGAGGTGGTGTTCTTCGTTTCAATAAATTAAGATTCTTTCAAAACACCTTGGCTTAATGCTTTTAAGGTGACATGTAATAAGACCTGTCTTAAAAAGCAAGAATTGTACATGTGATTGGAAAAGGTCATTGTGGAATTCTGCTCATATATATCAAATGTACCCATTTAAGTTACTTAAAAAAGAAAACTGCAGTTACCCTGTCAACTGCAGTGTTTATTACAAAACTGGAGACTTTTCTTTCTTAGAGTTTATGAAAGCTTTTGTTTATTTTGCATGTTTCTGAACCTCATCTCTGAGATTCTTGTCATGAAAGGAATGGCAAAATACTATTGACCTGATGTCAGTGCTGTCTCTCGCTTTATGCTGTGAAGATTTACATGCTTTGAGGAGCAAGCTTTTATTTTAATTAGAGAATACAGTAAAATTCCCAGGATAAATCTTTCACTGAAAAGAGTTAAAGGCACTTCCAGAATCAGCAGTCACCTCTAATATTTTAACGATTAATTACGGCTTTTAAGATGGTGGTATCTAATGTTCTTGAGAGGTTTTTAAACCAAATAGTTATACTGTTTCATGTTTGTAGTTTAGTGCGTGGAGATAACAGCATGCATTTTGCAGCCCTGAAAAATGTGCTTCATTAATGTCAATAACAAGCTGCTTTCTGGATTGTGGGAAAGATGCATATGACAATGAACCTGTCTTGAAGGCAACACTACTATATTTTTTTTAGGCAGGAACAGGAGGAAGCACAGACCCCAGCAGATACAGTCCCCAGCAGCAGTAGAGATCCTTCTTCATCCAGTTTAACACACAACTCTGCAGTACCAGGTAAGAGAATGTGTTTCTTGGTTGAAAATCAATGTCTATGTTGTGCATATGAAAAAGGCAGTAGTAGCTGCTGTAATAATACAGTGTTAAAGGAATGATATAAGCAGTAAAGTCTGTAGAGAAAAGTAACAGCAGGTAATGTAAAAAGATGTAGAGAGCAGGTCCAAATACATCTCAGCTCACGAGTGCTTTTCATGTTTGAGAACTTGTGTGCTTAGCCAAGCTAATATAAACTGAAGAACCAGAATTCTGTTTCTCCCTACAGAAATGTTGCTCTGAGAAGAAAATTAACTTACTTTCTTTTCTTAAATCTGCTGAAGATGTTATAAAATACATCTTTCAAAAGAAACATTAAATAAGCCAAGAAAATAAGAAAGCATATTAAAAATTATAACTTGCACTCAGTTATTCAGTCTTTTAAAAGAGACAGCAATCTACCACTACTGCGGAGTGAAGCAGAAATTGTCTCTCTAGGCCCTAAGTGTATTTTGTAGTCTGTAAGAAGTAGACTTTGCTAAATGTTTGTTCATTATCAGTGAGTCGACTGGTGCAACTAGGCTTGATGCACTAGGAGTGCTATTGAGCAAGATGTCCTGCTTGCATTCTGGTTTCCTGACTCATTTAACAACCCTAGCAAAAGCTAAACCTGTAGGAACATGTATTTCTTCACAACGGAAGAGTCCTGAAACACCACTGGCTCTATAACAGACAAAGTCAAAGTTTAAAGAGTCCTTTCTGTCTGTCGCCGTTTTGTGCTTAAGAGGTTATGAACATGTTAGGAGGTGTATCCTGCAAAACATTTATTGCTGGGTAATTAGGTTCTGTATACTAAGTGCAGTTGATTTTACAAACCTTACTGATTCATTCACTATTTTTATGTTTTTGTTAATCTGAAGAAATTTTGGTTGCTTGTTGCTAAGCCAAAACCTAAACGATGCTGTCAAGGAGCTGAATTGTAAAAAGCAGCAAAAAGAGGTTGCTTCAAATGCAATTTTTGGTAGTAGATGAAGTTTAAATAAAAACTCTTGAAGTGAAGATGTTAACACTTATGTCTTCTGAATAAATCCTTTGTTTTGAGACAATGTTCCATTATGAAGACATCAAAGTATTTTACCTGTCTGCCTCTGAATTTACCCAGGCAGTGAAGCACTAAACTTGAATATTTCTCTCATCCCAGTTCATCTTTAGAAGGAGCCTCTATGTATTGTCCAATTGTACTCTTGATTGTATCTAAACCCCTTGTGTATGTTGGAAGAAAAAGTGGCTTGTTGTGGGAAGTGAATATTGGTTGTGGGAAGTGAATATATTGGTTTGGGTGATACCTTGTTATCAATTTTTTTTTTGGCGGGGAGTGGGGGTGGTGGGGTACAGGCCCTATCATGCCTTTTAACCAAGAGTGTCTTTTCACAATCGATTTATGAAGAAAGGCCATTTTTGTTCTGCAACAAAACTCCTCTTTGCTTCTCTGATCTGTCTGAATTTCATCTTGGTCAGTGGTAACATCTCTTCTGTACCTGTGTAAAGCACTGCATTTGAAAACTATAAACAAACCTTTTTTTCCCTTTAAGTGGCTGTCATCTATTCCTAGTCTGTATTGTGCTCATCTGCCTGAGACCTGCTGTGACCTTCCTATGAAGATGTGGGATGTCAAAGAGAAATAACCAAACTTAGTTTTCCATCTCCTTTTGCCTGGGTTCTGACACTGTTGGTTTTTGTTTGTTTTTGTTTAAAAAGAACTGCCAGGATTTTACTATGATGCAGAAAAGAACCGCTACTTTCGCCTACTGCCTGGACATAATAACTACAACCCACTCACCAAGGAGAGCATTCAGTACAAGACAATGGATTGCAAAAGACTGAAACTCTTAGAAGAGGAAGAAAAACAAAAGAAGGTACATTCTGAAAAAGACTGCAGCTAGGCTTTATTGTGCCCTGGCCCAGGACCGATTATAAGTTAAAGCCTTTCAGTTCTGGCTGTGATACAGTTCCTTAGGCTGTCTGAAGAAATGAAAGTTTCTTTTTGCTTAGAATTTATAGTCTGAAGCTTTCTGTTTGGCTGTTACACACAGGAATGAAAGCAAGTCATAAAAAAACCCCAAACCTGTAGAGTTACAGGAACTGTGCTTAAAATTCCAGATTGTCCAACAATTGAGTTGGGACATTGCATGCCAGATTTCAAATCACTGCCTTGAACTGGCAAAGTAGAGTCTTGATTTTAAGTTTTCCACATGTTTAATAAAAGTACTGATTGTATTCCTGGACCTTGAAGAAACAATACTAATGATATTTTTGTGGGAACAGCTTTTTTTAATGTAGAATTTGTTTGGACAGGTAAAATCAAGGTCCTATGCACAGAAAGTCTGTATGCTTTTCATAATATGTAAGTCTTACAGCAGAATTAATGCTGATGTGGTATATTGGTAATGTTGGTAAAATACGTAACAAGAACGACTTTTTAATTATGTGAAAGCCATGTCTTACAAATTTAGAAGTCACAGTTCTGCTTAATTGTGCTGTCATATAGAAGAAGTGAGCAGTACTTTTTCTCCTTAGGTAATGAACTTCTCACTTCAACCAGCTATTCAGCTCTCCAGTCTTCATTGTGAAAGAATTGCTGCTGGTTTGGCTTTGGCTTTTTTTTTTCCCCTGTTGTTTTAGCTGTTTCCATGAGCAGTTTAGGTTTCCTGGATACCAAACAGCTGCTGGTCATGCTGCTATTGATTGGAATTGTGGATATACGTCCCTTTCCAAAATCTGTGTTTTTAATAGAGACATTGGCTATGGAATGAGAGATTGGAATATTGGAATTAGAGTCCCAGATAAGAACATTTTGTCTTTTGAATATTTGTTTTGTCAGAGCATTATCAAGGAGGTTTCTTACTCCGTAGCTCTGCAAAGTATTCTATCCTATGGTCTCACCTGAAAGAGTTTACATGAAATTTAAAAAAAAATAGTTTAGTGTTGTATAGTTAATAGCAGTCTTATGATATAATGGTATAATGTTTTGCTCTGTAATAAGAATTTAAGGTGTTATCATAAACCAAAAGATGACTTCACACCTCTTTCCTGTTCACTCATTGTGTTAGACCAGGGAGATGGTGCTGGAGTGTGTTTTGGAGAAAAAAGTTGCCTAATTATCCCAAACACCCAGGAACCATAGCCATGCTTGCATTGTAAACAAGCAAATCACCAAGTACATTTCCGTGTTATTCCCTTCCAGAAAACAACAAGGCCTGGACTGCACTCTTCCATGCTGTTACAGAAAAGGCAGCTGGGTTTGCTGAGCTCCAGAAGCTATTGCAGGTACAATGATTCAATTTGTCTTCTGTACAATATCAAGTTCTACTCCTGGTGTAACTGTTCCTGTCAGGTTTCTTGTATTTCTTACTGTTCGACTTAGGATGAAGAACATCATATTACAAGTGTAAAACTTCACCTTTTTTTTTCCTATATATGCTGGTTTGCCATATTGTGCTTTATGAATACAATGCAGCTTTTCTTTCCATTAATACTCTTCAACTGACGTGACTGTTCCCCTGCCTCCCATTAGAATTGCTGTGCTTAGGTTCAGTAACAATGTAGAAGGGCAAGTTAATAACTTCCTGCGTTATTTCTGCTACTGAGCATGTACTGGGGTTCAAAATAACATGATAAAATTCCATGAATCGTAGAATCATAGCATCGTAGAATCATAGAATAGTTTGGGTTGGAAGGGACTTAAGAGATCGTTGAGTTCCAACCCCTCTGCCATGGGCAGGTACATATCCCACTAGACCAGGCTGCTCAAGGCCCCATCCAACGTGGCATTGAACACCTCCAGGCATGGGGTGTCCACAGCTTCCCTGGGCAACCTGTGCCAGTGTCACACCACTCATAGTGAAGAAATTCCTCCTTATATCTAGTCTAAATCTGTCCCTCTCCAATTCATAGCCATTGCCCCTAGTCCTGTCACTACCAGCCTTTATGAACAGTCCCTCCACAGCTTTCTTGTAGCCCCCTTCCAGGTACTTGAAGGTCACTATAAGATCTCCTCAGAGCCTTCTCTTGAACAAGTCCAACTTTCTAAACCTATCCTCTTATGGGAGGTGCTCTAGCCCCTCCCATGAATGTAGAAGATGCACTCATTCATGGATTATATAAGTGAAATTGCACCATGCTAGTTGTTCAGGCATTTTTTCTTCTGCATTTAGGAGCAGTTCTGGATATCCTGGCCAGAATTCTTTTCATTGGTGTTAAACCTAGGCTTACTTGAATTACTCTCTTTTCCTTGCCCTCCCCACCTGCTTTTACAGGCTGATCCATGAACTAAAAGTAAACTGCATGCAGAGAAGGAAGATAGAAATCCACCGCCCAGATTCCTCGGTTGCTGGAACCAACAATTTTAAAATAATTGTGGTATGTTATGAGAACAGTTAAGATTTTAGGATAGAGAGGGACTATTGTCAGTAAAAATTCAGGATCTTGTAATCAAATCTCACAGGTTACATTTTGCTTCCAAAGATGCATTATTCCTGTTCCATTAGTTCTCAAAATCCATACTTTGTCATTTTAAACAGCTAGGAAGGGGCTGTTCCTCTCCTAGAAAGGAAAATGTTGAGAAGGTTGGTTATGAAAGTGATCAACATGCTTTCTTGGAAATAAACAGGAATTGAAGAGAGAATTAGTGTGGGGCCAGGGGTAGGGGTGGAAAGGATTAAGAGAAAGAAGAAAATGGAAGAGAATTTGGGAAGTTGTAAAGCCTATGTCCAGAGAGTCTTTTTAAACAGCAGTAATCATTTTGCATCTTATGATCTGAAAGCGGTTTCTACTGGTTTTGATAGTACCACATGCATAGGAAAGGTCTCTGGAGCAAGTCTCCTTTTTGGTAAAGGTCTGATTGCTTTTCTAACTCACATTTTTTTCTGTGCATGCAAATAAAAATGCATTGGCAAATGTTTTTAGAGATGAATGGAAAGCGGATAGTGCTAAAGGGATCAGAATTAATGTGTTGCTTCATTTCAGACCTAATGCAGCACCCTTGAGCTGCTTTTTGCAGTAAGTGTGACCAGTAAGCTTTTGTTTTGCAGGCAGATGTTGCTTGTGAACGGATATTCACTGTGAATGATGTAGACCATGGAGGATGTAAATATGGTATCATCAACCTCAGTGGTTTGGGGAAGGAGTCTCTCACTGTGGAAATGTATAACAACTTCTACTTCACAAACCGCAAAGTACTGTATTCTGTTCCTGCTTCCTTCAGTAGTTGTTTTCTGAGAACGCTGTTCTTGGGAGGCACAGGTGGAAATGCATGAGGGTTGGGCAGGGGTTAGAAGGAGAGAATGGAAGAATCTAGTGACGTGAAGTTTGTATAAATGCAGAATCACAGTAAACTTAGATGAAAGCCCTCAGTACCAGTGCAGATTTTCAGGAATGTTATGCTACAAATGAATTGTAGAAGTACCAGCTTCCCAGGATCATGCTTACTTCAGAGTTGCACTTGTCTGTATCTGACAAAACTGATGTTGAGGACCAGGAACAACTAAGATTTGCATGCTTCTTTCTTAAAATAATTTTGGGAAAATGTGTTTATCCTTGAAAATTAAGAATATTTTGTAATCTCTTCATGCTCAGATTCTTTTAAGGATGATCCCTTAAATAATAGGAAGCAGTTGATGTCTCAGTCAGTGTTTGGGGAGATTTCTCAGTGCTGCTCTGTCTGTTACATTTAAGAGGAGTATTACCAAAATGCTCATGTCTCATTACTGGGCTATTTAGTGGACTAAGGAACCGTGCCCTTCTTTGTCATCTTTGCATTGAAATACCCTTTAATAAATTGAATAAGAGATCACAAAACATGTTTTCTTGCATCTGAAGGCAAATTCTGTGTGCTGGGCATCACTGACTCATCCGGATTCTCACGTTTTATATCCTTTTAAAAGAATTTCAGTTCAGCTTTCACAAGCCTATACATGCTGCACAGCAGAGATGACTTAAGGGAAGACCTCTAATGTCATTGCCCCAGAATTTAGGTTTTCTGCAAAACTGAGAAGGTTATAAAAATTGAAAGATGTTTGAGCTAGTGAGATGAATGTATGGTTCTGTTACAGATACATGTAGAATTGTTTCCTGCCTTGGAGATGTTACACTTCATGAGTAGTGTAGATTGCAACACCCAAAATGACCTGATCTTTAGAAATTGTCTGAGGCAAAAGAACAAGAGAAAGGGTCAAGGCAACAAGCTTTATCTTTGAAAGTGGATCTCTTTGAAAGTGAGTCACTTAGTTTCTACTGTAAACCATTCTCGTATTGGTTAGGGTGAGAGGAGAATGGGAGTGATGCTTTAGCATTGTGCCCTGCAACTTTCAGAACATGCTCTGCACATGTGTCTCAGAAGATGAAAGTTGATGGTTTAGTAGAGGAAGCGGTAATAGACAGTGCAAAGACAAGAGAGGAATAAAAGGAGATTTTAACATAGGCGATGGTGGGCAACAGATGTGCTATTAAAGTACCAAAAGAGAAAATTAGTTAGATAAGTATGTAATGGCTCATGGGAAAAGCCAAGCAATTTAGTACTGATCCAGAAGGATGGCGGGAGTTCATCAAGCTTGCTCATAGTTTTTTAGGAGTTGGAAGATTGGTTTGGTTATTTGGTGTTTTTTCTCTAGTCATGTCACAGATTTGTCCCACTGAAAAGTATTTTATTCTATCTAAAGTGAGTCTTCTCTGTTTCCCCACTTTCTCCAACATCTCTCCGTGAAAGACAGATCTATATTGATGCAATGTCATCAGCATGTAAAGAAGAGTCATCCATGTCTGCCATGCATTTTTCTTGTCACTAGAAAGATGCCTTAGTAGTATTCTTATCTTGTATTTTTACTACCAGAAAAACACAAGCAAGAATCTGAATCCTTTCTACCTCTTTCCCATGAAAGAAATTAAGAATCAAGACTTAATGTGCCTTACAGTTTACAATTAAAGGTCTCAAAAGAAAGCTGTAGCTGTGTCAGAGAATCTTGCTTTCCCCAGCTATGAATATTAGGCAGCCCGTTCCATTCTAGATCAATCTTTGTTTTCCTCAACTCACTTCAGCAAGCTGTGTCTCATGGGAATTGCAGAAACACCGGGCTGTGCCAGTCTGCTTCCAGCGTCATTGTTCAGCAGCACTAACCCAGGTAGGGTGTTTTTGTTGGTGTGTTTTATTCCAGTTTTCAATAGCAGTTATGGTATGAAAACAGCACAAAGGAAAGGTTATTTCCACACTTCTCTTCAGTAGCTGATGAGACTGTTGTATCCTTGTAAAACTTAGGAAGTCTGAAACAGCTTAAGAAGTGATAAGATTAAAGAACTTTACTGCAAGAATTAATTAACAAGCAGTAGTCAAAGCACTAGTTTATTTTTAGCTGCTGATGTAGTACTTGACTTCAGCAGGAGAACAACTCACTTGTAAAGTAAATATTTGAGATTTTTCATTAGTACCTTGGCCTGTAACCAGCACTAAGAATTACTCAGATTTCCTTGTAGACCATCTAGAATCATTGCAGAATCCCTTCTTATAGTAGTTACTCAGGTATTCTCAGTGGATTAATGAAAAGGTGGAAGGTTGGTAATTGTCTCAGCCTGTGGCTGCTTGAACAAGCTAATGCTCGGTTGTGTATAAGCATGATTGATTTGGAGAATCCTGTGTCTTAAGTCTGATGTTTGTAACTGTGTCTTTGAATATGTGTTTGTTCAATGTTCTTGGGGCAGGACTTAATTAATTGGACTTTCTTAGATCTTAGAACAATGCTTCTTCAAGTCACACAGTACAGTCCTCCAAGCTGGTTTCCATTCAGACATTGAGTTAAGTTTATACAGAGGAAAACTGTGATAGATAAGAGTTATGGACCTATTTTAAATTTTTGATGCCATGCTATTTCTGCTTCCATTAAAAAAAAAAAAAAGAAAAGATGCATAGAGTTATCATGAACTTGAGGAATTGCTGAAGCTGAAGCCAAATTGTTCTGAAGAACATTTTAACCCCTTCACCATAACCACATGCCCTGAGTTCCACCAAAGTCCTCGTATCTAGTATTTCCTGTTGACTGATTTAGGTATTTCCAAGTTTCTTGGCTTACTTCACTCTCGTAAATTGTTGTTTTGAGAGAACCATGCTAAATAGATAGTGGGAGCAAAGTAGAACTTAACCTATCTATGAGGAACTTAACCTATCCTATGAGGAGCGTCTGAGAGAGCTGGGGTTGTTTAGCCTGGAGAAGAGGAGGCTGAGAGGAGACCTCATTACTCTCTACAAGTACCTGAAAGGTGGTTGTGGAGAGGAGGGAGCTGGCCTCTTCTCCCAAGTGACGGGACAGGACGAGAGGGATGGCCTCAAGCTCCGCCAGGGTAGATTTAGGCTGGAGATTAGGAGGAGGTTTTTCACGCAGAGGGTCATTGGGCATTGGAATAGGCTGTCCAGGGAGGTGGTTGAGTCACCTTCCCTGGAGGTGTTTAAGACACGGGTGGATGAGGTCTTGAGGGACTTGGTTTAGTGTTAGATAGGAATGGTTGGACTAGAAGATCCGATGGGTCTCTTCCAACCTGGTTGTTCTGTTCTGTTCTGTTCTATCTGAAACCAGCTTTTAGATACGTCACCTGTGCTGTCTGATATATATAATTGTGGTGCATATGCCATGAAGGAAGTAAAAAAAGTGAGGACTGCAAATTTACATTCACTAGTAGACTTTGTGCAGGAACTGTGTGAGTAAGGGTCAAAACTAGGGTACTGTTACTTACTCAGGCTTGCTTGATTTTTGCTTTCTTTTAAAGGCAGGCTGAGAATTTACATGTTTAGGTTTTGGCTAAACTATAGTTTATAAACTAAATGTTTTGTGTTTCTACCCCACTTGTCTTCAAAAAATGGCTTTCTTAGTGCAGTAAGACAACTGTTATTTTTCTTTCTCCTGCAATGCTCAACTCTTACAACTGAATAAAAATCATAGTCATTTATCTATATAGACAGTAAGTCTTCAGCTTAGAATCATGAAATTTTTGTTTGCTGTCTCCTTAGTAGCATAGGGACACTAGGTGGGTAACATATTTTCTGTTTCAGACTGAAATGTTGGAAGTATGGAAATCTAGAGAAACTTTCTTAGCTATCATCCTGTCCTAATATATTATGGATTCTATATGTGTTTCTCCTATCTCCTAGGAGATAGACCTGGAATCCTGTGCAGCTTCAAGATATCCACTGCCTGGTCCTGTGCTTGGTGCCTGAATCCCCAAGCAGATAACTGCTTCAGCACAGGTGATCAGCATGGCTAGTAACCCTTTCTAACTCAGTGGGAAGGACTTCTTGCATGAATCTCCCAGCTGCTACCCAAATTGCAGCTGAACAAACATAAACTGTCTTCATTAGGCCTGACACGACGAGTTCTTGTGACCAATGCAGTGACAGGGCATCGACAGACTTTTGGAACCAGTAGCGATGTGTTGACACAGCAGTTTGCTACACAGGTCAGAAGAACCATACACTCCTCATTTCTTCAGAGTGCTGCCCTGTTGGTGGGCTTCCTGTTCTGTTTGTGATGGAACTCATCCTGCTGTACATAAGAGTGTCATTACTGTTAGAGTTGGATAGTTGTTCCACAACAGAGCTGATGTTGTCTGATGCTGCATGCTTGAATAGCAACAAAAAAAAACGGTTTACAAACTCTATGGCAACAGGAGTAATTTTTGTTAATTGTACAGAGGTAAAAAGGAAATTTAAGAAGTACAAAGGGCACAGTAATAATGCATTGTAAAATTGCTTGGGTTTGTCAAATTACCTCTATAAAATACTAATAGAAAACTAATACTAATAGAAAACCCTCTATAAAATACTAATAGGCTTGCTAACAAAGATAGAGTGAGAATGGTGAAATCAGAATATGAGAATTCCAGTTCCTGTTTTTCTGTTATGTTAGGCTAAGTTCCTGCTTACCTAGTTGAACCTTTATGGCTAAAGTAAAATAGTTGAGGTTTGAATGGAACCTCAGCTGTTGAATGACTTGGCTGAAAAATGCTGCAGTGTGCAGTAATTCTGATTTTTAATGTGTGTTAATAAAATAATGTGACAACTGCTCAAAAGCTTGACATAGCTTCTGTCTGTATAACTTATGAGATCCTTTCAGATGTTACATAGTACGCTTCTTTCTCTTTGTTTCTTCCAGACACCAGTGCTGTACAACGGCTGCCGTTCAGGTGAGATTTTCAGCATTGATGTGCGTCAGCGCAACCGAAAGGGCCAGAGTTGGAAAGCAGTTCGCCTTTTCCATGACTCAGCAGTTACATCTATTCGCCTTCTTGAGGCTGAACATTATCTTATGGCAGCAGATATGGCTGGAAAGGTATGATTTTGTTGCATTTAGGATATTCTGTTCCTTTTAGTATACGGGCATTGATGGGTCCTTATCCCAGTCCCGATGTTGGATGCCCATTCTTTGCAGAGTGGTAGGGGACTGGGTGGCAGTCCCGTGTGAGTCTTCTTCCAGATCCACTTATTTATCAACCAGCAAGTTGCCTCTGCTTTCTTGATATATCCTCTTTCAAACAATTACTTCACTTTGCAGATAAAACTGTGGGACCTGAGAGCAGCAAAGTGTGTAAAACAGTACAAAGGTCATCACAATGAATATGCTATTCTTCCTTTGCATGTAAATGAGGAGGAAGGACTTCTTACAGCAGGTGGGTTGACTTTTTTCCCCTTCTACCTGTAGAGTGCATGGCAGTGAGTCTTAGCTACAACTGTTAGAAGCTGTAAAGCTGTAAATTCTCTAAAATTCAGAATAAGTTTAGCCTTAGACATACTGTAATATACTGTGAAAATTAAGAAGTAACATTATGGATGCACATGTACTGTAACCACCCCCGGGAGGTGCTTAATGGCTTTCTCTCTGCTGTGTGTTGCAGAAGTCCCATTATCCTTCCCACAGTGTGGCTTAAGAGTAGAGTGGAAAACACTTGTTTTTGAAATTCAGGGAAACAACATGTAAATGGGACTTGGTGATAACTTGATAGAGAGAGACAAAAGACTGTGTACCTGTTTATGTGATGCTTAAGTGGGTAATGTGATGGAGCCTTGGCAGGTAAGCCTAACTCCTGCAACCTGTCTGTACCACTCAGGTTCATTTTGAATATACTTGTCTACAATCTGAGATTATTTTACTTGAGTTAGGGGGAGGAAAGGTATCGATAAATGAAGCCATGAAGTATAGCCGTGTTTCACAATGTCACTGTAAACACAGTGACCTCTGATGAGAATAATTCTGGTTACTTTGACAGTGAGTTTTTCTCCACTTTTTTTGGCTTAGGAGTTTGATAATGAGGAAAGCACTCTAAATACTGATTTATTGTGCCTTTTACTGCCTAATAGGAAATGCGGATATTTCCCACTTTTTTCAGTTATTCAGCGTAGAATTTCTATTCTGTCAAGTATTGATAAGCATTTTACCTCTAGTTGCTGTAGAAATACCCAGGGCTTTTCCCCATAGACCTTCTGCTTCTGTGATTATAATCTTACAGAGTTGTATGAAGTACTTATTCTGTTATGTTTAATTCCATTGTCCTCTCCTTTGTAGTTGGTCAAGATTGCTACACCAGAATTTGGAGTCTCCATGATGCCCAATTGCTTAGAACTATCCCTTCTCCACACCCATGCTCCAAAGATGCCATTCCTAGTGTGGTGTTTTTTTCAAGACTTGGGGGTAGCAGAGGAGTTCCTGGCTTACTTATGGCTGTCAAACAGGATCTCTACCACTTCACCTATAATTGACACAATATTCTCCTCAGACCTGGTCTACAAAACTGCCAGCCTATACATGACTTCAGAATTTTTGCACCAGTCACTGTGCTGTAGAGTCATCGTGTACTGCTGTTGCATCTGCTTTACCTGTGAAATTCTGGGCCTTCCTCAGCAGGTTCAGGAAATCTTGCTGTACACATCTCGGATGTCTTGTAAATAAAAGCTGAATGTTGATTTAACTTCTTAAATACTCAGTCTCTTTGAAATCTAGCTATAAGCTTTGAGAAGGAGGTAGGCTGCAGCTGACTAATCAGCTCATGCTGTGAAAAGCCTGCTCTAACTTATCCTAGTTTGGTCACAAAACCACATTGCTGTGGCTGCAATGTGGTGGAATGTAGTGGTTTCGCAATGTGAAGTGGCTGGTGTTAAAGAAGCTGACACTCTAGATGTTCTGGGGCTTTGTTTGGAGTAGCTTTGGTCTGAATCTCTGCTTTAACTCCCTACTGCATCTGTGGTTGGAAGCAGACTAAGAAATGGCTCTCTCCCCACTCACACAGATAGCCCTTTGAGCTGGGTCCTGCTAAACTTTGTCCTTTGGAGGTGATGATAGCAGCCCACCGTTCCCTTTAGAAGGCAGCATGCATAGAACAAAGCCCCTTTCCTGGTCCAGTACCTGCTGAACATCCTTGTGAATTTATCACAGTGTTTCCTAGTGAAGTCCACACCCCAAACTTGGAGTCTGGTCAGCGGTCTGGAATGGCAGACTTGCTCATACAGCTGTATCCAGAGACAAGAAGTGCTTTTCTATCCTGGGATCTACTTGAAGAATTCACATGTACAACTGTGTCATCAGGAATGCCACTTCTCATGGTGTCCTACCAGCTGAGCACACAAACAGATTATATTCATCACAGAACACCGGGGATCATCTGGCCCAACCTTTGAGGTAATATCTAGTTTAAATGAGATGGCCCAGAACCAGTGTGAGGTGATCAACCACTTTAAGATGGACGTTGTGTCCAGCTGGCCTAGTGCAATGGCCATATCAGAGAACTAACCTGGCTGTCCTCATTCGAAGTGCCTTCTGACAAGAGGAATTGGCTGCATGTGCACATAAAGACAAGTGTGTCTAGTGACTGTGGGTGTAGCTTGTAGTCAGGAGTACCCAGGGCAGCACTTTCACCTGGGATGTCATCTGTGTCTTCATTGCAGAGGGGGTGCAACAGTGTGGAACATACTGAGAAGGAAGGGGCCTGCAATCCCCAGCAAACCTTTTCTACTTCACTAAATTGCATTTGAGGAATAAATAGAAACAGGACTAATACTTGGCTTTCAGCTGCTTACCCCATTCTCTTCAAGCAGGCGTGACTATTTTTCTAAGACTTTGCCATGTGTTGCAAAAGGAAGCGTCACAAGTTCCCTGCATTGCAAATCCAGTACAGCTCCTTACAAAACCAGTGCAAACCTGAGCATAGCTTGCAGGATTTTTGTTTGCTTCCACTGCACACCTCTCCCCTTTCCTCTTTTTCAAATTACTTTGGATAAGAGTGAATTATTCAAATACAGATGTCAGGAAGGGTGTGCCCTCCTAAAACTCCTCTTGGTCCTGGAGGGCTCTGTCCTCTCACAATCTCCATGCCTAAGCAATGAGCTGTTCTAGGACACTCTCTTCTCAGCAGCTCCTATTGCTCCCCATGTTCCAGCGTTACACGTGATGATCTCCTTCCCTTTCTTTATATTTATTTTACCCATTAATCTATACAGAAGACAATGCAGCAGGAAAACTCTTGGGAGCAGTGTAAAAACTTTACAGTGTGAATACATTCTGTATGAAATATCTGTTAGAAGAGTAGTCAGGATGAAAGATGAATCCCAGCAAATCATAGAATCATAGAACAACCAGGTTGGAAGAGACCCAATGGATCACCAAGTCCAACCACTCCCACCAAACACCAACCCACGTCCCTCAGCACCCCGTCCACCCGCCCCCCAAACACCTCCAGGGAAGGGGAACCAACCCCCTCCCTGGGCAGCCCGCTCCAATGCCCAATGACCCTTTCCGTGAAAAACTTCCTCCTAATCTCCAGCCTGATACACCCCCCCCCCACACCCCGGTGGAGCTTGAGGCCATTCCCTCTCATCCTGTCCCCTGTCCCTTGGGAGAAGAGCCCAGCTCCCTCCTCTCCACAACCTCCTTTCAGGGAGTTGGAGAGAGCAATGAGGCCTCCCCTCAGCCTCCTCCTCTCCAGGATAAACACCCCCAGCTCTCTCAGACGCTCCTCATAGGGCCCGTTCTCCAGCCCCTTCACCAGCTTCGTGGCTCTTCTCTGGACTCGCTCCAGAACCTCAACATCCTTCTTGTGCTGAGGGGCCCACAACTCAACACAGGATTCAAGGAGCAGCCTCACCAGTGCTGAGTCCAGAGGGAAAATCACCTCCCTGGCCCTGCTGGTCACACCATTTCTAATCCAAGCCAGGATGCCATTGGCCTTCTTGGCCACCTGGGCAGATATTCAAAGCAGTCTCTTCCCTGTCTGAGGATACATACAAAACTCTGAAATCTTTCTTGTATTCCATTAACAGCCAGCCCCCATTTCTGTGTAAACAGACTGAGCTGTGAATTCCTCACAACTCTGGCTCCACTGATACATCTGGCTTTAGCATTCCTCTGCAGAGCCTTCTTTCTCACACAACAAAGAGGGGATGCTGTCCACATACTCTGTGCTGCCCCTTCTTTCTACAGATCTTGTTTACAAGACCTCATTTGTAAGTTTTACAGGCGCTTCTCATTCCATCTACTACACTTGGATAATCAAGAGATCTTGAGTCCTGGCTTGCTTTTCTTTTCAATTTAAGAAGACAACTCTGCAATTTTTCTTGATTAGTTATGTTAATTAGGGACATTTTCTGTTGCATGCATAGTGATTAATGCATATAGCACAACTTTCAAAAGCATTTGCATTCACTTAGTGAACAGTGCATACTGCAAGGAAGCATCTGTTCATGAAATAGAAAAGTAGCTAAGCCCACCCCACTGCAAACTTGTAATCTGACAACCAACTTGACATCTGACAACCAACTCAGAGCTGAGTCGGAACATACTTTATATTGATATTCTTGCTAGTAATCATTTGTGGTTCAAGCACTTGCAGATAGCAAACCACAAGGACCACAAACTCCCTGAAATAAGAATTAATTCCAAAATTGAAATTAGCATTTAAATTTTACATTGCTCTAAACTCCAATAATGCCTGTCCTGCAAGAACAAGACCGTGCAATGATTGTGCCTAGTTACCGTGGGAAACACAGACCAGGAATTGTGGCAGAAAGGCATCTTACATAACTGAAGAAAGTTTTTCTTTGTTCTCTTTTAGGCAAAGGTCATAAACCAAAATTTACTCATTTGCTTTCTGTTGATTCCAAGAACCAAATGCACGCGCATGTCCTTGCAAACCCACTCACCCAACAGCCAATGCTTCTAATTAAGCCTGCAACAACAGCATGAAAGGAGAGGGGAAGAAAGGCCAGAAAAGTGGTAATTTGGCTTCAGTGATAAAAAGCAAGCAGCCTGCAGGCAGTGACTAAGATATATTAAATAACCTATTTCATTATGTAGCAATATGTTGGACCCTAAAGCAGATAAAAGCAAAGAACTACAGCACTCTCCCCCTCTACTACAGTATCAAAATACCATAATACCTTGCCTCATCTCCTTAGCAAGTATTGAATCTAGTGTGAAACTTTAGAAAAACCAAACCTACACTCCAAGATAGATTTCAGCATCCTTCATCCAGCAGGCACAATTTGCTTGGTCCCTTTTGCTCACTGGAGCAAGGCTCAAAGCAAACCACCAGGCCCTCCTCACTAACCAAACTGCCAGTCTCTCCCATCAATGTGATTTTTTTGGAAGCCAGAGCTCACTTGTGTTCTGTTCTATATACCGCACTTCTATTAGTCTCAGAATCATAGAATGGTTTGAGTTCGAAGGGAACCTAAAGATCATCTAGTTCCAACCTTCCAGCCACAGGCAAGGACATCTCTCACTAGATCAGGCTGCCCAGGGCCCCATCCAACCTGGCCTTGAACACCTCCAGGCATGGGGCAGCCACAGCATCCCTGGACAACCTGTGCCAGTGCCTCACCACTCTCATGGTGAAGAAATTCCTCCTTGTGTCTAGTCTAAACCTGCTCCTCTCCAGTTTATCGCCATTACCCCTACTCCTATCACTACAAGCCTTTGTAAATAGTCTCTTCTCTAGGCTGAACAACACCAGCTCTCTCAGCCTGTCCTCCTATGGGCAGTGCTCCAGCTCTCGGATCATCTTTGTAGCCCTCCTCTGGGCCCATTCTAACAGCTCCATATCCTTCTTAGTCTGAGGATTCCAGAACTGGACACAGTACTCCAGATGAGGTGTCATAAGAGAGTAATAGAGGGGTAGAATCACTTCCCTCTGCCTGCTAGCCACGCTTCTTTTGATGCAGTCCCAGATACATTTGGCCTTCTGGGCTGTGAGCGCACATTACCGGTTCATGTCAAGCTTCTCATCAATCAGCAGTCTACTCCAATTAAAGAGATTCTTTCCATATGAAACCTTTTGGGTCACATCAAGTTCTTAGATGTAGCAGGTAGAAACTTAAACTTCTACAGTTTTAACTTCAAGTTTCTAAAGCAGGGAAGGGATGTGCTTTTGGGTCTTCTGTGGCTGGGGGTTATCTTTCTGTTGACCCTGATTTATTGCAGTATACATGGCTTCATGTTCATTCCTTCTCTATTATCCTGATGACCACTGAAACTGAGAGGTTAAAAAAATAAGAGGGGGAAAAAAGAATCTACTAGCCACGATTTCACTCTGGTATTCTTATATTTTGAGCTTAGTACAGATATTCTAATAGCACTAGAAAGTTAAGCATTTGGTGTGAGTGAGAATTTAAACAGGAATGTGTGCATAGTCTTGAGATGTCCCCTTGCAGAAGCTGCTTTCAGAAAAGTTATAATCTGGCAGTAGACAGTTCAGGTTTGGTCCCCAGGCCTTAAATTGCTTGTGAATACTTGCATATTAAACACATGCTGTGAACTGAATCGAGCAGTCAATACTAACCCAAAGCAATTTCTAGGCTGGAGTTCTGAAGACAGGTTGAAAGATGCTCAACTTGACTGTTTAAAGTACTTCACCAATTCATTTCATGTTTCAAGGCACAAAGTTCATCATCAGTTTTAGGTAATATCTGAAAACATAATCAAGAGCTCCTGTCTTCTTGTTCAAACAACTTCTTTCCTATTTGCAGTTCTATTAATACCACAGTAGCTGCAAAGCATACTGACGCCTTCCTGACAAGTCCTCTGCACATTACCATCCATACACTACTGCTTCTCTCCCCAAGCTGCTGTAAAATTACTTTTTAAGCAGAATCAGAAAGACTTAGCCAGTTTTCCAAAATGTCAGAAATCAGAAAGTTATGTGTGTGTGTAAAAACATAAAAGTGTATCTGTATTGCTTTATTTTTTGCTTGAGTTATATCCAATTAAAATGAAGTTAAAAAGCCAAATGCATTTTAATTTTGGCCTGAGATAACTGACTAGCTGCCATTCTAATTTAGCTTTGTCTCTGTCATATTATACTGTTGATTTTGAAAGCCTTTATAGTAAGTTCTTATTTATTTTGGCATTACTATGATTTCATTGTTGATGTGCCTGCACTAGGAACAAAAGCATTTCAAGACAGAATATCCATGTCAACATTGCTTTACCAAGAAAGAGTGCTCAGCTAAAGCAAGGGGACACAGATGACAAAAATCAGACAGTTCTATTGCTTGTCCAATTCACTCTCTGTTCTCAAATTACTGGCAGGCAAAGGCATATGTTGGTGCCAAATTATATTACAGTCATCAGCAATAAATCAAATGCAAGAATGATGACAATAAATGGAGCTGTAGTGCCTAACAGCTCACAATGAAACATGGAAACGAGAGGCTGCAAAACACAGTGAGGTAATAGTACTTAAGCCTCATTGTACTGAAAGCAAAAATATGAAGAAGAACAGGGTCTGCATGACCATGTGAGAAGCCAGAGTCCTGCAATGTTACAGCCCAGGCTACCCTGGGGCATTTGTGAATGTCTCAGCACAGCCACAGCAGAGAAGACACCTAGTATAAATGCAAGGCAGGTCTAACATAATGATGGTGTTTATTTCAATAAATAATGTTTTGTTGACATCAAAAGCTAGTGAGAGTTGTCATGTTTTCCAGAACATAAACAAAGGTCCAATTCATAAGTGACACAGACAGGAACACATGGGATGCTTTGGCCAACTTCAGCGAGTGTAACTTCACTTGTGAGGAACTGGGAAGGAGCAGGAATAAGCAGGAAAACCAATTAGGGGGGGTGGGGAAGTGAAAGACAGAACAATTTTTCGTATGCAAGAAGCTACATGTTCCAGCTTGCTGCTACCATGACAATAGCTACTTGCTACAGACATGCTGTTCTGCCATCTGTTTCCCTAGTTCTAAGTCTCAGGAGCAATATGCACCTGGTACCCATATAAGTCACATTTGGCCCACCGATTTTGGCAATATGAATCTCACATATATGCACCACAGAAGGAGAGAAAAACCCATACCACGATCTGAAGATGAATCTTCATGCTGAATTGGCATAGCTACCCACAACAGAAATAAATCCATCAGAATAGAGCAATTACGTCAGAGTTTTTTTGTCTACAAACCTAGACTTGGTTTTGTTTTGCGGAATGAAACTCTATAACTCCATTAAGGGTTATAAAGCAGGTATGTGTTTATTTGCCGGCGGGTGCGAGGGGTAATCCTCCTAAATCGCACACCGAACAGTCTAACAGGCAGATAGTTATAATGTGAAGACATGCCTATTCATAAGCACCTATTACATATTCATGACCTTTCCCCGCTTCTTATTATAATTAGATTCGAGAAGCTTCTTCTATACTTGCACAGGCACAGTGTTGTGGTCTGGGGCTCAGGGCTGAAGTAGTCTTCATCTTCTTCATGAACTGTCCCTGAATTCAATCTGTGCCGCAGGCACAGTCTCATCCTGGTTGAGCTGCAGTCAGCTTTCTACTGTTGTGCTTCTTCGTTATCAGTGAATGTCTGTGAATGAGCTTCTCCATTATCAGCATCCAGCGTCTTCAAGGCCTTTACTAACAGACAGTGCATATTTCAGTAAGCTAAGCTGTCTAAGTTTTCCTAACATTTCTGCAGTTTTTCTAACTGACTAATATGCCCGCACATCAGTTTGTGGTGCTTTTGTGATGTTTTTCACATATCTTTGAACATCAGTAAATTCACATGATTCTTAGTCAAAGGTTTGGATAGCATTTTCTATTGGAAGAGGCACAAAGGCTGCTTTTTCTGCCAACAATCAATCTGAGAGCATTTTTATGGCAAGAGATTTACATCAGTCAACTTCATCCTGGTTTTGTGCCCTATTTCAGATCAACTGAATTCAATATCTTGCCAAGACAGTGTGCCGATTTACCTTTAGTTGATCAAAACTGAAATTTCATGGTAATTAATATGTCCTCAGTAAAACTCACAGAGATCTGGAAATCTTCTGGAAATTGCTCACCTCTTACCACTGCCCTTGTAAATAAACAAAATTTCATCATACAGGAGTTGCATTAGAGTGTCAGCCATGTCTCATACAACCATTATGGAGCACCCACAGTCCAGGCTTTAGCGGAGCTCCAGCAAGGCTGCCATTAACTGCTAATGAGTTTTGCAACAACTAACTCTGGTTAGGTGCTACCAATACCTCTGCACGCAAAGCATCTCTCCAAGTTTAGGAATAAAACCCTCAGAGGTTTCTACTGCTAGAATTGTCCTTTCTCTTCAGTCCCACCCAAACCACAAGATGCTCCCATGTCACTTGCTTTAGTGATTTTTTTTTTTTTTTCAGAATTCCTATTTCCTTCATTTGAGTTTCCTTTTGTCTATTGAATCCTAATGTGTTAACACCAAATAGCATTGAGCTCTGGTAAAATATGTATGTATGCTCTTTGAACAGAAAATCCATTTAATAACCATATTCTATACTCTGCATTTTCACAGCACCCAAAACTATCAGAAAAAATAAAAGTTCTTATATACAGAAAACAGCAGTGAAGTAATCCTCTCAGCATTGTCCAGAAGGAGTAACACCAAGCCTATGACAGCTTAAGTTCCACATAAGATTTTGCTTTGTTAAGCAACAGTACAAGCAATGCAGCTCCAGGATAATCAATCAAGAATGGATTCTGCATATTGACAGGCTGCTAAGTTATTAAGGTCACAGATATACCAAAATACATACTAAAATATAATTTTCTTTGACCAAGTGGTAACAGTGGCTGTGACAGGGAAAAAGGGAAAAAAAACCCCAGACAAGTCATTGAGATAGATGCCAAAGATTTATACAAGGAATGTCATGGTTGTTTTCTCTTTGTGCAATCACATGGTAGTAAAGCTACATGCATAAACAGCACACAGGGAACAGCCTACAGACCAAGAACACATTGCTCACCCATTAAAAAAAAAAAAAAAAAGAATACTTTGAAGCACAGCATTATGCTGTATGTGCAGAATGTCTTTTAAAGAGAGGATTTCTACCTACTCATGCCTTCCCTTGCACAACTATCCTTTCATGGCACACTTTGCTTAAAAAACCATTAAAAACAGTAAACTCAGTCAGTACTAAATGTGTCCTGGAATGTCTTCCACGTCTACTTCCCTGTGTAGCCTGGATGTTGTTGAAGGGGCAATCACTTCGTGAGAATGTTCTTTCAGAGACCACTTGTTACAAGATAAAAATCAGTACGCTTGCTCAGAACATAGTCTTTTATAGCAGTTAATTTAATAATACAGTCCAGAAACAGGGTGTTGGGCAGTCACCTACACAAGAGCACATTTAATAAGCTGGAGGGGGAAAAATATTATAGTTCCAGGACATTGCATTGAACTCCAGCCACTCCAAGAGGAAAAAACTTTGATGCGGTGGAAGAATTCTTGTTTACATAAGCCAAGAAGGGAGAATTTTAGATGGTTTAATCCACAATGGTCTCTTACTTCTTATGACTGGAACCACAAGTCCAAATCCACAATACAAGACAGCATTAGTTAGGTTAAATGGTGCTTTTGATAATAAAATCAGTGAATTCATTGCAGTACTTTAATAAAAGGATGAAGTCCAGTGAGTGCCAGCTGTTAGAGGCAAAGAAGAAAAAGTTCCCATTTTCCAAGTGGATTTCTAAGTTCATATTATTACAAAAAAGATAAGTCAAATCTGTGCAGTTTCTATGCGACCACATCTGAGAATACAGAGGCACAAGACTCTCAGAATCTCTTAGGGGAGGGGAAGAAGTCATCACAACACAAACGTCATATTTCAGAATTGCCTAAATAACTTGTTCTCTTGTTCTGCTCTGGACAAAACGTTTAATGGCAACAAGCTGGCAGAAAAACTTGAAGAAAACCTGAGTATGTGAGAATATTGTCAGTGAGAGCAAGACCCTGGTACCTTTTGATCTGTATTGAAGTTGAAATGGCAAAATCAGAATGCTTTGCCTTATGCCATGTGATTCGCTTTACCTTTCAGAGCTATACTGGTCTCTACCAGGGGGTTTATTTCAACTTGATACCTCTTGCACTGAAAGACCATTACTCATATCATAGTTCAAACAAACTTCTAATGAATCCAAGTTTCATCTTCCATGGCTAGAAGTACACCTCCAGATGAAAGGCCAGTTGAATTAACAGGTGTAATTGATACATAAAAATTGGAGATATCATGGCAGCACAGAGTCCAAACCTTCCTCACAGGACATTGTGATCAATAAGATGTTCCAAAAGGACCAGAAAGTGGTCTGATCCAACCTAGTACAGAACACCATCATCCATCATTTGAACTAGGAATACTCAAAGTTTCATTAGCAAACCACATTCTTAATATACTAAATTACACATAGATAAATATATATATAAATTTAATTGGAATAAAGTACACTGGATTTTGCTTTGCTCATTTAGAAGGGAGTTCCCTCCCTTCCCTAATTAATTTGAAATTAAAACCTAGAGGCTGAATGTAAGCTCATTCCCAGAGTTCCAAGATGGATATAACATAAGAGGAGGCCAGAAACTGGAAACATGCACTCTGGTTGCAACAAGTTCAGGTGTGAAAGGGAGACCAGATACTTCATTTGTAACCCTGAGAACATAAAGAATTGCAAAGATCTGGAGAAGAGCCTAGGGCTAAAGGTCACCAGGCTTTTTATTGCAGTTAAAACAAACTCGGACTGGGTGATCCCATCCACGAGAGGGAACCGCTCTGCGGTCATGCGAGCATTCATCACAGAATCCCTGTCCACAGGCCCGACAGTGGTGTTTGGAGAGTTTGATACTGAATTCCTTCCGGCAGCTGTGGCAGTGCAGGATTTCATGGTCTGGTACCCAGTATGCAGGTCGGGCAGCATCTTTTACCAGACCTATGGAGGAATTGAGGTGAGAGGATGAAAAAAAAATAACCTGTGAACATAAGCACGTCAAGAATATACTTCAGTGGAAGTACTCACACATTAAGTCATACCACTGACATTAACAGGAAGACGGCCTACTGACAGAATACTAGTAGCTATTTAAGGCCATCCTCTCAAATTCTCCCTCTCTTCAAAGGCACAAATGGTTTCTCCTTAAATGGTGGCATCTTCCCTTACTTGGGTTCTTCCATATGTTGAGAAACTTGCTTTTCCCTACCTTCAGCTTCAGCCGTGGCCAAAACCCCACAGTCATTAAACCACACATTCAGACACACATGTACTGTCTAAACTGAGAAAGGGATATATTTGTCCTCTAATTGAGTTAGACAACAAACACCCACAAGAGCAACGACTGGACATGCTGCAGGCAAAGCAGTGGAACAGTGATCAGTGCAATGAGCCAGAAGTCACGTCCAAAACCAGCAGACTCAAATGCAAAGTGTTCGCTTACATACCTGAACTGCCATCCAGCACATGAAAGAGCAGCAGACTTTCACTGTACTAAGCTCACCCTTAAATATCACATTCCTGATTACCAACATGGAGAGCTTCAGATTCTTAGCCCTCCCTTGCAGAATTACCAAGTGCCAGCTGTAACCATGAACATACTACACTTAAAAAGCACTCAGCATCTCTGGAAGAAATCCACACCTGATAAAATACTTCCTAATTGGCTAGTCTTTAGGGAACTCCAGCTGGCAGGTCACTGCAGTGATGCATCAGGGGAGCATGAATTACTAACAGCTTGGTGCACACAGATGACTGGGAGAAAAGAGAAGGTATGAACTACAGAAAAAATATGATGAAGACAAAAAGGAAACATCACACAAGAGAGGTGCACAGGGGGGCACAGAAGTCTCAACCAACAGTGGTATAATAGCAGAGGTGCCAGCCTACCATACAAGTTCCTGAAGTTTAATCAGGAGGGTTGCTCTGTGAAAACAAAAACGCCCTAACAAAAATTAAAAAAAATCCACAGAAGAGAAAAAAGCTCACCTAAGGGAATGTCCATGGCTGTCACCACTGCTCCAAGAGTGTTCTGCACAGCTTCCCCCACCTTCCTGGCAATAAGTGTTCCCCCTTCTTCATCCGAAGGCAGCTCAGCCACATCTGCACGCCACAAGACTCAACATCTCAGTTCAGCACAACTTCTCCTACATTTCAGTTAATTTACATCAGCAAGGAACAGCAGTAAACCCAAAAGGCAGCTTGGAGTCCCTCCTGAGCCTTTATCTCCCACAACCCTGATACTGGATTGCAGAGGTTTCACTTTCACTTTAGCAATAATGGACAAAATAGAGTCTGCTGAAACAGCAGCATCTTTGTTCTGATGCTAGCTCCACACCAATGACAGGTGCCCGAAAAACAAAGTAAAGATCCAATTAGAAAATAATTTTGTTGAGGGGTCAGATATCTGGTAGCTTTTTGCAAGGGTCATCTTCCTGCCAGAAGACACTGAGCTCAAGCTTCCCTCTGAAAACTCTGTGCCAAAGCCCAGTTTGAATAACTCTGACTACACCCAGAAGCCAAGGACAAAAACTTTGGACTAACTACTGCTCAGGGATAATTCTGACACAATAATTCAAAATTACCTAACTGCATGCCCCTGTTTTCATAGCAGTTGTCACACACGCGCACTGGTGCCGGTCCCCAGCCTCGCTCAGGCACTGGACGAGTCTTGGAAGAACAGCCATCACAGAAACCATCTCCACAGGCCCGGCAGTGATGTTTAGTGTCATTATCTTTAAAAGGCGCGTTGCATTTATTACAACTCTAATCAGAACAACATAGAAAGAAAAGCTGTTATGTTCAACCTTCCTGAATAGAAAAATAGAGAGCAGAATCCCAGGATAGCAAGACTCAGACTGAAACTGTGAAAAATACAGTTACACCCAAGATTTGCGTGGTACCAGTCGCATAACTTTAGCCTGGGGGAGAGATTCAGGCAGGCAGATGTAAATTGGTTAAGCCAATAGATTGCTATGATCCCTTCATTCACAATCACAGACAATTACAGCCACATCATGCAGGGCTGAATGGTGGGTATTTGCTCTTTGGGGAAGCGAAGAATTCAGAAGAAGTATCTGTTCCCTGCAAGACACAGTGAATTATTTTCTAGTTAAATTGATTGGGTCAACTTTTTGTATCTGCTATAAAATCAGAGTTTAAACCTTGCATCCATTAAAATGGTATTATCAACTGCACTTGCCAAATTTAAGATGGTGATTCTTTGCTTTGAAGAGCAAGTTCACACAAGCCAGGATTTTCTGTGATACTGATAGGAGAGGAGGTCATACAAATAGGGAGGAAAGAATCTATTCTGCAGGGCTGGGCAGAGTCTCTGTTCATACTTCTTCTGGCTGAGTCAAGAATGGGAAAAGCTGAAAGCATTTCAGTTCTCAAAATTGTAAGAGAAGGGCTTGCTGAAATAAAGCAGGAAGCATTTGGAATCTGCAAAATACTATATTACTTAAAAGGTGAAGAATAAAGGGGTTTTAGTTATGCAAGGCTTTTCTCTGCAGCAGCTGCAGTTTACCAGGATCTGAGAGTTGGGTTTCCAGTAAGCTGGGGCAATCTGGTCAGTCAGCCAGGAGGTCACAGCTTTTGTGGGTCCCAGGCTAAGTTCAGATACTGACTGTGCCATGAAATTCATCCCATCCAACAAACGCTGGGCTGCATTGTTGTTGTCTTTCAGAAATCCATCAGTCTGGAATGAAATGGATATTCATTTGAGAATATCCACAGAAAACTTACACAGAAACCTTACTCTTTTTAGAAACAGATGGCCTTTCAACATACTTCTCCAGTTAAACTGGAGGGCAAGCACAAGAAAAAAAAAATCATCAGCCCTGCTTTGAAACACAGGCAGATTTTACTGGTGTATCATTCATACAAAGCGTTCATAAACTGGCAACTTCACCACTTCAAGACAGAAAAGATGACAGAAAGCCCTTGCAAAGATTCTTTTCAACAGCAGAGATAGGGACCAGTTCTAATGAAAGCCAATCCACTTTCTCCATCAAGAACCTACATAAAACTTTTATCCACAAGAACCTACATAAACATAGAATCATAGAATAGTTTGGGTTGGAAGGGACCTTAAAGATCATCTAATTCCAATGCCTCTGCCATGGGCAGGGATACCTCCCACTAGATCAGGCTGCCCAAGGTCCCACCCAACCTGGCCTTGAACACCTCCAGGGCTGAGGCATCCACAAGTTCCTTTGGCAACCTATTCCAGTGCCTCAGCCCTCTCACAGTGAAGAAATTCCTCCTTTCCTTATGTCTAATCTAAATCTTCCCCTCTCCAGTTCATAGCCATTACCCTCCTAGTCTGATCACCACAAGCCTTTGTAAACAGTCCCTCCCTAGCTTTATTGTAGCCTCTGTCATGTACTGGAAAGTCATTATAAGTTCTCCTCAGAGCCTTCTTCTCTCCAGGCTGAATAAGACCAACTCTCAGCCTGTCCTCCTATGGAAGGTGCTCCAGCCCTCTCATCATCCTTGTAGCCCTCCTCTGGACCCATTCTAACAGCTCTATATCCTTCTCATGTTGAGGATTCCAGAACTGGACACAGTACTCCAGGTAAGGTCTCAAAAGATAAGAATAGAGGGACAGAATCTCCCCTCCCTTGACCTGCCAGCCAAACTACTTTTGATGCAGCTGAGGATACGGTTGGCCTTCTGGGCTGCAAGTGCACATCACTAGCTCACAATGAGCTTCTCATCAGTCAGCAACCCCACAGACTTTTCCACAGGGCTGCACTCAAGCACATCATCTCCCATCCTGTACTGAAATGGGCAATTGCCTTGACCCAGGTGTATGACCTTGCACATGGTCTTGTTGAACCTCATGAGGTTTGCACAGGCCCACTTCTCCAGCCTGTCCAGGTCCCTCTGGATGGCATCCCATCCTTCCAGTGTGGCAACTGCACCACTCAGCTTGGTGTTATCTGTAAACTTGCTGAGGGTGCTCTCAATCTTGCTGCCAATATCATTGATGAAAATATTAAACAGCACTGGTCCCAGTACAGACCCCTGAGGGACACCACTTGTTACACATCTCCATCTTGATATCGAGCCATTGACCACTGCTCTCTGAATACAACCATCCAACCAGTTTCTTATCAACTGAACAGTCCACCCATCAAATCCACATCTCTTTTGTCTAGGAAGGATGTTGTGGGGAACCATGTCAAAGGCTTTACAGAAGTCCATATAGATCACACCCATTGGTTTTCCCATGTCCGCTGCTGCAGTTACCCCGTCATAGAAAGCCACTAAGTTGGTCATACAGGACTTGTCCCTGGTGAAGCTGTGCTGGCTGCCATTAATCACCTCCCTGTCCTCCATATGCTTTAGCATAGCTTCTAGGAAGATCTGTTCCATGATCTTCCCAGGCACAGAGGTGAGACTGACAGGTTGGTAGATCCCAGGCTCGTCTTTCCTACCCTTTCTAATAAACACGTCCTTGATTGCACACAAACACAACAACAATCTAGCAACCAGACTTACCCCTGGCCAGACATGCTCAATTTCTGTCCTCACTACAGTGTTCACAGGATCTTGGTTGCCAAACCAGTACTGTCGGCTGCGGTACACCACCCCACAGTTAGGACACTCAATCACATATCTGCAGAAGAGAAAGATGAGTTAGCTCAGTGAGATATTGGAAGTCCAGTGCACCAGGCAGCATAGAGGCAACAGAGTACACAGAGTTGCTGTACTCACCCTGACCAGGCATACTTGGCAAGACCTAACCAAGGGGAGTCAGTGGAAGCAGAGGTTTTTGGCACCACACTGACATCCATCCCTCGTTCATAACAGGCCTATAATACAAAGGCTCAATTAAAACTGCATTCTTGGGAATCCCAAGTTCCCAGTCTCACGGCTGCTTGGCTACATAAAGCATATAACTGGCATACAGAGCCCTCTATAGCAAAGGAGGACACTCATCAGAATTGATCAAAATAAAAACAAAACCCATTATCAATAACAACATCAGAGAAATATTTCTACAACAGTAAAAAAATGATGGCAGCTGAAAATTTTCTTGTCTTCTGCACACGTCCTTGAGGAAGATTGGCTAAAAGCAAACAATGGGCATAAGCAAATAAGAAGAGTAACTACATCAAGTGTGTATGTCAACATCATCCAGGCTGAGAGTAGCTGGGTTCACAATTAGCTAATGATTCATAGCACACAGAGTTGATGACCTCTCCAAACAAAAATACAAATCCAATGGGGATCAGTTTTTCTTGTCAAGGCCATGAATACCTCTCCCATTTGAAAAAATGCAATAAAACAAGCACGGGTACATGCCTATCATATTCTTCATTTATTGGGCCATCCCTTCCTTCTCTATTATCCAGGCCTTGTCCTTGTGTCCCTACTCACCTTGCAAGTGTAGACTCTGTTATCATACTGGTGAGAATATCTGCATCGACTTTTGGATTCATGAGGTACTCCTTCCTTTGCATGATTCATGCTCTTCTTACAGCCACACCTGATTATGCAAAAGCAAACCTTGGGATGATGTCAGATATGGGACAGATGTCACCAAGAGTTCCTTTATGTTACTACCTTGCATTTCTTTAGGTGTTGTTACCCCAAACCAATCTCACAACTGTACCCACAGCAATGACATCATTTATTACTGAAAGGTAGGTTCTTTGCAAGGACATGCAGCAACTGTTCTACAGTACAAAGCAGCAGCACACAACAGTTCAGTGCACTGCAGCATATTCAAATTTCAAAGAGAATTTTATTAAAGACTAGCCAAGTTTGGACCAGGACAGAATTAACACCTCAGCCTTTGCTAGCAGCTTCTAGAAGTTCTCTAATAAGCATAAAAGAGCAAGAATGTAGCACACTACATCAAATTTGAGAGAAAATGTTTCCAGAAATGCAATCAGTCATAACACCGGGCTGCTAGTACCTCACAGACTCAGCACACTGACTACCATCTATTGCCCTTCCAGGCTCAATCTTTGTGCTCTTCCCAGAGAGCTACAAGCCAACCTCTAATCCAACCTGGGAGTCCACTTAAATGTAGTCACCGAACACAGGCCAGGCCCATGGATTGCCTGGCCTGTGTGCTCTAGGATTGTTTATACTGTTTAGGTAATAAAAAGCACAAGACAAATCATCATAGGAAATTTTAGGGGATTTCTTTAGACACTCCTTTCTCCTTTCTTCCTGCCCTGTGTGCATTGTGGAAAAGATACAGGCAGAACAGATTTGTAGCCATACACACACACAAAATTAAAAAAAAGTCAGGCGAAGACCACGCATTCAGCTGGGGCAAGGCAATAACAAGTCAGCCAATTCATGTGTCAATTTTCAAGCAAATTCTTCCTGGAAGCATTAGCTGTTGATAGGTGATGTCATGTGTTAAGATGTCACAAAATGTTACATTCTACGGCTGCAGATCAGGGTAGCGCTATCTTCTAAAAGGATGAGGATGTATTTCTCATCTACTTACCCACAGCTGAGGCACACAGAGGAGCATGTGAAATATTCATCTGGAAAGAAAGAGCTGTGAGCCATCTGATCATCGGGTATCTCCCCGCTGAACCGGTCACTTAGAGCCTGTGAAAGAGAAATTAATTAACTGTTAAGGGACTGAGAGTGACACAGACATTTCATGTAAGCTTTTGCAAGCAAAATCAAGGGTTCCTCTGCTGGAGGGAATGGCAGAGAGACTACACAGCTAGACAATATATTATGAAGCTCAAAACCAAGACAAGTATTAGAAACTCAGCAAGAAAATTTTGCACGTGTATACAAGTCAGCTGAATGCTTGCAAGGGATTTAGTCTTTCCCTCTCCTCCTGCCCCTACTTTGAATTTTATAGCAGAAATGGTTGGTAGAACATTGCATCCACCTCTGTGTATACAACCCATGCCCAAAATAGCAGGGTGCTTTCTAAAAGGGCTTTGCAGTCTAGAAACCATCAGAAGAAAACTTAATTTCTCACATTACGTGAGAAATTATATAAATATATGAAATATTCTTTACTCCTCAGCTCAGAAAATGCCACCCTGAGCTTACCGCTGGCTCCTTGAACAATTGCTCTTCTCTGGTGAAACCACAAGACTGAGACAAAGGGATTTGTTCCCTTTCCTGGGAGCATTTGTTCTCAGATTAAGTCAGTCCTTGGCACACTTAACTTTTTCAGCTCTTTTGGGTGTCATGTTAAAAAAAAAAGTAAGCACTGAAACAAAGCCAGTGATGAGGCTTTTTCTTGATGGAGATATCTGAAAGCTTAAGGTCTAACTAAAACTCTTCCTACAGCTGAGGTAACCGTAGTGGTTGCTTTCCTTTCTCTTCTTCCCTCTCCCCTCCCAGGGAGGGCAGGTGGTGGTGGAACACCTCTGCTGTCTAGCAAGGATTGACTAGATATACACACAGACATACGTATATCTCTCACCACAGCTTCTCATAGGTAAGATCTCTACACAGACATCTAATTTGACAGAATTTCAAGGAAATTATCTTCCAGATCTCTTGAATCCATTGGCCATTATTGGTCAATCTTGAAAAAGTTAAAGGAGATGGACACAGATCTTTAGCACGCCTGGTGTTCTCAGGAATTAAAGTAGAATAGGTTAATTTGTAGTCAGTAGTGATCTGAACACAGGAACCATTTGACTGGACATGAATTTAAGTATACTAGCAGCTATATCTGGAACTGCATTCCTTCATTATTGCAGTAAAGCCCAAGAAATTAAACTGAAGTAAACCACTCTGGCAGTTTTTCCCATGCTGCCTGTCTGCTCCCTAATGCAAGGAACTGTGTACATGCCACCCTGATATTTCCTTCTGTGCTTCAGCTACCCCAATTACAGAGCAGCTGGAATTATGTCTTTCAACAGCTGTAACTAACATCAGAAAAGACTGCTAGAAGTACCTCCATCTGTAGATACACCACATCTCTGCCTGCCCCTCCTGCACGATACCTGTGCTTTTTGGGCCAATGAAAATATGATGCTAACCGCGTAACAGTAGCAATGGGTGGAAACTTGTAGGACATACCGCAGATATGAAGACACAAAAATCCCTCTGACATCGTAGCAATGTAAGCCTTATAAGAAGGTCACTAGCAGCATTCCCCAACACTTTTTCAACAGTCTTCTTATCTCATGCTGCATCTTAGAAATGATACATCCTTTGGCTTGATCTCAAATTGTTTGTTAGCTACCGATACATCTCCTTCCTCCTTTTTGCCTTCTTAGGCATTGGGTTACACTATGCTCAGTGATAGGTCTTGCTAATGATTAACTTCCAAGTCTCTTGCATTTGCTCCCTTTGTGCTGAGGCCATCATTAGGAATTTCATCAATATCTCCTTCTGTGCCTCCTATTTGTAAACTCCTGTCATTAAGTACTTGTCATTCACAACATCAGTTATTTTTTTCTTCCCCACTCACTTTTCAAAACTTTCCTCTGTTCCACTCTTTACCTTTTCTTGACCTTTCAGGGCCTTTGCTAAGGTGCCTGTAAAAAAATCTACCCAGCCTACCTGGCAGTTACAAAAAAATCATCTTCGTTGAAGACCTTCTTTAACTTCAGACATCTGCAAGTCTGTGTCATTGGTTCACATGCTCTACCTTTATCAGCTGCAACTGACACTTACTAGCAACAGTGATACAAATAAAGACTGTGACGAACTCCTCTCCACTTACTTTTAGTGCTTTGTAGATAACCCCAGGCTGCCTAGGTGACCGAGTGGTATTGTTCTCTAGCTGCTGCTCCACAGCTCGTCTAAGTCCAGAGAAATCTGTTGGAGGATTGTATGTCCTTGTTCCCTTGTAGTGGATTGAGCTGAAAGCCTCAGGAAAACAGCTTAGCTTCCGAAATCGATCCTGAATGAGCTTCTCAGGAACTTCAGAAGGATGATCTATATACACAAAGAATATCAGCAAGTATATAAACAACTGATGTTTAAAATAATACTGAAATTGCACAGTGTTTTCATATGCAATGCAGTGTTAGTTTTTCTAATTAAACCATCTCATACATCTGGAACACACTTAGCATATTTTACAAGTAGGAAAAGAAAAACTGTTTCCAAAAGCAGTTTGATTTTTGATACACAGCTTCATAGTCCAAGTTCCACAGGTAAAACCAGAAACTTCTAGGTCTGAAAACACAGCTATCCAAAAAAAGAAGCAATTAATGACATAATGTAAAGAAACTCCATGTTAGCATACTTGTTAGCTCTTCTCACCAGACCATAACTTGGTATAGCTAGACACAGCACCTGATAAGCAGAGGACATGAATCTTACACAGGTTGCTTATTCTCCATGCCAATCACGTAACAAGAAAGATCAAGCCTCGGTCAGTCCTTTGTACACAGTGGAGCACTTCAGAGCTGGTCACATCAGGTCAGACTCCGAGCTGACCACATTCTTCTGCCTGTTTTCAAGTACCTGCTGTACATTTCAGAACAAGGCAGCTCCCTCCATCTCACCCTCAACACTCATCTGCATTATCCATCAAGACAGATGGGTACAGCTTGCTGCAAATCCACCTGCTAAGAGGTTTCTTTCCTATTCCTACCATGATCAAAAGTGATCATAAAAGTATAAATTCATATATATTCATATATAAAGTCACTAAATCCAACTTGCTGAAACAGCAAGTAACAACTATATGAAACTTTAAAATTGCTCATCAGCAAATTAGCATTTAAGAAAAGGAACTGCCTTGGCAGGCAACTTAAACATAATTAAGAAGGCATTCAAATAACAACCAGAAAGAAGGACAAATTATTCTATCTCAAGAGCTCACTCCTTAGAAAACCCAAAATGAGAATGTGGGTCAGCAAGGAGCTGCTGTGGTATCGCACAGCAGAAGACTCCCAGATGCTCAGAAACAGCAGGAATGAGCCTCAGACACTGCAGGCCAATTCATTATGGCTCTAGCTCATCAAATCATCAGAAACGGATAGAATGAGGAAAGGTTTCAGCATGCCTTTTGGAAACAGAAAAAATGAGACCAGGAGAAGAAATTTACATCCTAGTGGAGTCAAAACCAAAATGTGCTTTAACAGTGCATTTCACTCAGACTTACAAATAAAGTACACAGTTTAAGTAGGCATTATCCAATATGACATGAGCCAAGTCGAAACTACTGGTGAGCAAAACTGGAATCAATGGGAATAATAGCGTGCCGGACCTGCTGCTTTGGCTTTATCAAATACTTGCACAGAGAAAAGTGATGTTAAACCACTCTGTGCCACCACAATCTCATACTCAATCTCACATCAGCCTCAGAATAACAGTGATCCACAGAATTTAAAATACTAGAATGAGGGTACCATGAGTTCATGTGCTTCATGAGGGTGGTGGAACACTGGAGCAGGTTCCCCAGTAATGGTGCCAAGCCTAATAAAATTTAAGAAGTATCTAGACAACATCCTGAGACACATGGTGCGAATGTTGGGGTTGTCCTATGCAGGGAAAGGAGCTGGAATCAATGATCCTTATGAGTCCCTTTCAAACCAGGACATTCTATGATTCTATGTTCCTAGTTTCTACATACAGTTTTATTTTGGGGTCTTATGCAATAGGATCCTGCATATCCCTGCCAAAATCCCAGAGTGTCTGCCATATCATCCATGCTCATGATCTTGCACAACGACTCCTATGACTGGCAGAACTCCCATCATGACTAGTCAGTAATGATATCCAGCTGGCTAAGTGGATTATTCTGGGTGATCTGGGGTAGTCAGATCACCATCAGGGAATGCTTTACAAGTTAGAGCACAACCCAAACCACATCTTCTACGTGGTAGTAAAGAACGCTGAAGTACACTTCAATGCAACCTGATAATTTATAGATAATGTTTAGCACATTGTAATTCAGTTTCTTACTGCCTACTCACCAGAGCCCAGCAACTTGGTGTACACAGTCTCGTGAAAGATGATGACACCCGGACCCAAAGTTGACAGAGGAACATCTAGGCCACAACGGGCTGTGGTAGCTTTTAGCTCCTTGGTGAAATGTTTTAAATAAGCCTCCGAGGCATCACCAAGGAATTTGAAGAGATCATTGTGGAGCCTGTCAGCACGAGTACGGTAGATGACAAGGTCAGAGATGGCCAGGACCTTCAGCAGCAGCCTTGTTCTCTGGCTCAAGTTCACAGTGGCCCCCAGGAGGCCCTCTGTATCAATTACCACCACTTTGCGGACAGGGTCATAGGCTGCCCAGACTCCAACTGTGCAAGACTCTTGGGCTGGAGACGTCTTGAAGACTTCCCGGCCATAGAAGAAAGTGTGGTTAAGGGTGTGAGACTTGCCATCCCCCGTGTTCCCAAAGATGGACACTACTTTTAGATGCTGGTCAGGACTGCAGTCCAGTTTCTTAATAAAGTCTTCTTCATTCCTTACCTTCCCCCAGAAAAAATGGAGAGAAAAAAAAAAGAGAAAAATATTATACCTATGCATCTGGAATAGACAACAGTGAAAACACAGCTGCTTTCACAATTCATAAGATTAACAAGAGTGATTACTTTCTGTTCAGATTTCATCATAAGTTTCTGAAGTACCAAGAAGCCCAATGCAAAATATTAAAAAGCAGTTTTGTAATACATAGACATCACTGGCATTTAGGTTGTTTCATCCCATAGCTGTTTTGGAAGCTATGCATCCCTGTGATTACCTGTCTATTGAAACCTCTTGTACCTCACCCCATTTCTTGAGGCAGTCCTTTTGGAAACAGAAGCACAACCCCGCTTCCAAGTCCATCAGAACAGTTACTGGAGTATGGCAGAGTCTCAGTAGCACTGGACTCCTGGCAAACATCCAAATTCTGCTGCAAAACAGGGAAGTGCTTTTGTCACCTTAATTTGCCTCATCCACAGAGGTTGAGCACCTCTACAGGCAGCAAAAGCTCCTCTGCAGCTGTGCTACATCCTTCCACAGCAATGGGTTCTCAGTCACAGCCTGTCCCAGAATCTGCTGATCTGGAGCTGACAGATTCCTCAGGAGAATGTGCACAGTGAAATTTTGCCATTTCTAGTCTCAGAGACTTATTTACACTTCTATTATAGGTTGTAGAAGAAGATTCTTTTCTAGAAAAAGTAGTTTTTACTCCATCCTAAGTTAGAATTATGGTTAGCCTTCCTTTATAGTTTTAACGGCATTTCCATTCACAACTGTCATCCAGCTCCCCGTACAGTCACTCCATCAGGCTGAGCTGAACTTAAGGTGAAGCTTTTTGGCAGGAAAGCCAGAGAACTTTACAGCTAAAATCTTCTCTAAGGAGGACACAAAACCTCATACCACACTGCTCTGGAAGACATTTAGATCTGAAGTCTCCTTGTCACCTGTACTTAGAAATCTATTATGCCTAACATAACAAGTTTCTTAGATGCAAGCCTTAATAGAAGTAGAACTGTTCAGAAAGAAACAAGAACTACTAAAATGTCATTCCTGCCTATGAATGTTTTGGAAACAATGTTATTAAAACAAAAATGTGTTAAAAGCTTAGGAACAAAATTTATGAAAACAGAATGGAGTTTCCAGTGACCTGTACTCATACAACTTCAACTCTGGCTCCAGGCAAAAAAACCCCACATGAAGTGCATCAGACATTTTTTCCATAGTCTTCTCCTTTAAAAAAAACTTCATGAAACCTTTAAGGCTTGATAATATTCACAGGATCATAGACTCACCAGGTTGGAAAAGACCCACTGGATCATCAAGTCCAACAATTCTTACTAATCACTAAACCATGCCCCTCAGCACCTTCTCCACGCATGCCTTAAACACCTCCAGGGAAGGTGACTCAACCACCTCCCTGGGCAGCCTGTTCCAATGCCCAATGACCATTCCTGTGAAAAACTTCCTCCTAATGTCTAGCCTAAATCTCCCCTGGCGGAGCTTGAGGCCATTCCCTCTCGTCCTGTCCCCTGTCACTTGGCAGAAGAGCCCAGCTCCCTCCTCTCCACAACCTCCCTTCAGGTAGTTATAGAGAGCAATGAGGTCTCCCCTCAGCCTCCTCTTCTCCAGGCTAAACCACCCCAGCTCTCTCAGCTGCTCCTCAGAAGGCCTGTTCTCCAGTCCCTTCACCAGCTTCCTTGCTCTTCTCTGGACGCGCTCCACAGCCTCAACATCCTTCTTGTAGTGAGGGGCCCAGAATTGAATATGGTATTTGAGGAGAGGTCTCACCAGTGCTGAGTACAGAGGGAGAATAACCTCCCTGGACCTGCTGGTCACACCATTTCTGATACAAGCCAGGATGGCATTGGCCTTCCTGGCCACCTGGGCACACTGCTGGTTCATGTTCAGTCGGCTGTCAACCAACACCCCCAGGTCCTTCTCTTCCTGGGAGCTTTCTAGCCAAATATTCAGGAAAGTGATGCACACAGACAGAGCTGTGCCACAACAACACAACAGCTCAAAACAAAAATCAAGAGTGCTTGGCAGAGTATTCATCAGAGCACCTTCATTTGCTAGTCTTACGCTGTCATTTTGGCTTACACCAGTATTTTTGTTGTTGTGTTTTGAAATCTTATTATTTGCCTGACCTTATTTAAACAATATTTTTACTAACTAAAATACATTTTCTGCAATCAAGAAAGACATCATGTAAATAATAAAATTTATAAGCCATTAGTCTTGCCTGACCATCAGCATGCAACATTTTCTGATATACTACCACCACATCAATAAAGAAGATATGGATCTAACACACTTTCCAATTAAAGGAGAAATAAACTGCAAGATTTGTAACAGTACATCCAAATACATAGAATCATAGAATAGTTTGGGTTGGAAGGGACTTTAGAGATCATTGAGTTCCAACCCCTCTGCCATGGGCAGGGACACCTCCCACCAGACCAGGCTGCCCAAGGCCCCATCCAACCTAGCCTTGAACACCTCCAGGGATGGGGAATCCACAGCTTCCCTGGGCCACCTGTTGCAGCGTCTCATCACCTGCAGAGTGAAGGAATTCCTCCATATGTCTAGTCCAAATCTTCCCCTCTCCAGTCATTCCCCCTAGTCCTATCACTACCAGCCTTTTTTACAAAAGTCCCTCCTCAGCTTTCTTGTAGCCCCTTTCAGGTACTAGAAGGTCACTATAAGGTCTTCTCAGAGCCTTCTCTTCTCCAGGTTGAACCACCCAAAACATCTGAAACAAATCTTGAGTACAAGTAGACAAAATAATCATGTGGGGAAAAAAAATATTATTTCCCTTAAAACATTACTTAACATCAGCAATACAAGCCTTTGTGTTCACAGTTCAGAAAATATTTAAAAATTATAAAGTTTACAGGAATTCAAACTAACACTCAAAATCAACCTATAAAACAAACCTGAGAATTACCTGCACCACACTACATTGCTGTGACCCATCTCTGCAAAGCTCCCCACAATCACTCCCAGAAAAGGTAGTGCATGAACATAAAGAAGTGCAGCCAGCTGACCCCAGAAATCAAGTGCAAAAGGCTACTAAAGAAGCAGCTGGAAACTTCCTGCTTTTGCCCCAGGAGAAACATTTGTTGATAGTCCCAAATACTTCTTGCTACCAAATGAGACAAAGGATTGAGTAGCTTTCTGTGAAGAATAGACATCCACTGCTATGAAACTCACAACATCAGTAGAGCTATGAAAGGGGATTTTAGACTATCATAATTCAAACCCTGTTTCCACTAAGGTCATAGACTAATTCAGTCTGGATGGGACTTCAGGAGGTCATTACGCCCTACCTCACCCCCAGCTTGTACCACCTTCAAACAGCAAAGATTTTGATCTTAAGCAGTTACTCAAGAAGAATCAAGGCTGACTTAAGTCCAAGAAGCTCTACTTTCCCACTTTAGTTTGTCTCCAATACCTTTTCTGCTACACCACTTCCCATGGAAATTGTCATTTATACCATTATTCAAGTCTTCCTTATATAGATTAAAATCCATAATACAAATACATAAATGTAGTTGATAGAGAAATGAGTGCTTTTAAAACATAAGTTTCCTAGAAGTTTGATGAAAATAAATAGCAGAGTAGAAAAGAAATACTCTAATAACCCTTCTGAGGAAAAGGTTTATCTCTTATCTCCGAGGAAAAGGCTGTGGATGTGGTCTTTCTGGACTTCAGTAAAGCCTTTAACACAGTTTCTCACAGCATTCTGCTACGGAAACTGTCAGCCTCTGGCCTGAACAGACGCACACTCTCCTGGGTAGAAAACTGGCTGGATGGCCGGGCCCAGAGAGTGGTGGTAAATTGTGTTAACTCCAGCTGGAGGCCAGTTACAAGTGGTGTTCCCCAGGGCTCAGTGCTAGGTCCAGTCCTGTTCAATGTCTTCATCAATGACCTGGATGAGGGCATTGAGGGTACCCTTAGCAAGTCTGCAGATGACACAAAGCTGTGTGGAAGTGTTGATCTGCTGGAGGGTAGGGAGGCTTTGCAGGGGGACCTGGACAGGCTGGACCGCTGGGCAATGTCGAACGGCATGAGGTTTAACACGGACAAATGCCGGGTCCTGCACTTGGGGCACAACAACCCTAAGCAGAGCTACAGACTGGGAGAAGCCTGGCTGGAAAACTGCCAGGAGGAGAGGGACCTGGGGGTGTTGGTCGACAGCCGACTGAACATAAGCCAGTAGTGTGCCCAGGTGGCCAAGGCGGCCAATGGCATCCTGGTTTGTATCAGAAACGGTGTGACCAGCAGGTCCAGGGAGGTGATTCTCCCTCTGTATTCAGCACTGGTGAGGCTGCTCCTTGAATATTGTGTCCAGTTCTGGGCCCCTTACCACAAGAAGGATGTTGAGGCTCTGGAGCAAGTCCAGAGAAGAGCAACGAGGCTGGTGAAGGGGCTGGAGAACAGACCCTATGAGGAGCGTCTGAGAGAGCTGGGGTTGTTTAGCCGAGCTGGGGTTGTTTAGCCTGGAGAAGAGGAGGCTGAGAGGAGACCTCATTACTCTCTACAAGTACCTGAAAGGAGGTTGTGGAGAGGAGGGAGCTGGCCTCTTCTCCCAAGTGACAGGGGACAGGACAAGAGGGAATGGCCTCAAGTTCCGCCAGGGGAGATTTAGGCTGGAGATTAGGAGGAGGTTTTTCACAGAAAGAGTCATTGGGCATTGGAATAGGCTGCCCAGGGAGGTGGTTGAGTCACCTTCCCTGGAGGTGTTTAAGACACGGGTGGATGAGGTATTGAGGGACTTGGTTTAGTGTTAGATAGGAATGGTTGGACTAGAAGATCCGATGGGTCCCTTCCAATCTGGTTGTTCTGTGATTCTGTGATTCTTGTCCATTCCACACAGCCACCAAGATACCATACTTAAGCTGAGTAGTCAAGCTCATACCTGCTAGCCAGTAAGCACACTGGCTTGTGCATGATAGCACACATACTGCTTCTTACCCAGAAGGCAGAAGTAGAGGATACACACTGATAATGGGAGGCAAACATCTCAGGATCTCAATTCTACTGCTCAAAGAGTTACTTGTTATTACGTAAACATTTTAAGTTATCTTGAATACTGTGTTCAGTTTCGGGCCTCTCAGTACAAGAAGGGCACCAAGGTGCATGAGTGTGTCCAGAAGAGAGCAACAAAGCTGGTCTGAAGCACAAGCCTTATGAGGAGAGGCTGAGGGAACTGGGGTTGTTTAGCCCAGAGAAAAGGAGGCTGAAGGGAGGTCCTATCACTCTCTACAACTACCAGAAAAGAGGCTGTAGTGAAGCAGGTGTCGATGTCTTCTACCAAGTAATAAGCAATAGGATGAGAAGAAATGGGTTCAAGTTGCACCAGAGGAGGTTTACATTGGATATTAGGAAAAAAATCTTTACTCAAAGAATTGTGAAGCATTGAAACAGGCTGCCCAGGGAAGTGTTTTGACAGGTAGGCCAAAGGACTGGGAAACTTCTGCCTTTATTCAGTCTTAAAGCAAGGCATCATCAACCTACATAAAAAAGTTAAAATTTATACTGCAGCCACATCTGCCTCCCAGTGACACCTGCAGAAGTGAGAAAGTGGAGGAGATGGAAAGAACAGAAGGACTGAAAGACAGCAAGCTGTCAGTTTCCTTTTCTTTCTTGAATGCACCTCAAAACACTCACATCCTGCTCCTACTGGAAGCACCCAGGAGCCCCTTGCCCCCAATGACCCTATTTAGTTCAGGAACTGAACTAAGTTCAGGCACTGCTTAAATCAACAGTGCTAATTCCAGAGTGGCTTGCTATGAGCTTCTCTCACCCATAATACACTCTCTTTGCTTCTACACCTGCACTCCTTTAAGTGTATAAATAAAAAAGAGACAGGAAGCAAGCAAGAAAATTGGCTTTAATTACAGTCCAGGAAAGTTGCATCGTGAAGAAGGTGCAAGAACAGTTCCAGAGAAGAGAAATGTTTGTAAGTGGCTACATTCAAATTAGCTGGGAGTCAGTCTGAGACTGTTAAAGGAGCTGCATGTTTGTGGAATGTACTCTTCTGAAAATACTCTTCAAAATACTGGTGTATGTCTAGGAGAAGAAAGAACACTCCTAACCAACAATCGCTAAGTAGTTTTTCTACTACTTTACGTCAAGGACTGAAAAACACATTAGTGTAGGAGAAGGAATTGCAAAACTGATAACAGACTGGGACGGGAAGAATACCAAAAAACAGCAAAGTAATAAGAGAAAAATTCCTGAAATGCATGACAGCAAACTCCCAAAAATACTTTTGCAGAAAATCTCTCATAATTTTCTCCTTTACACTAAGGAGTTCTTTTGCAAAGATGTTGTATAAAGACAAAATGAAACTGGACAGCGTTCCAGAAAATGCATACACATAAGTAAAAAAAAAAAAGATACAGACCAGTGGAAATGCTCAAGAAACAGTGAGACAGTATCAGGACTCAAAACAACTACCCTAACCTAAGTTGTGTGTTTATTTTTGTATTTTGCTGTGTTTTCTTTAACAGATTTACAAGCATAGAGGAGTTTTAAACAATACTGATTAATTGTTTTTCTAAGTTTTTAAGGGAAGTGTCTTCTGTGAGCAAGGGCAGCACTAGAGCTAGCTTATTTGAAAATTCAGCAAGTCAGAGATAAGAAAGGAAAGCTGACATCTTGACAGAGCAGATCAGGAGATTTCAACTGGGGGGACTTACACACATTAAAAAAGAAGGCATGCACTTTTGAGCCTAACATGGCAAAGCGGAGATGTGGAAGTTGCAGTGAGAGCAGTGACAAGACTGAAGCAATTGACTGAGGAAGTAATCTCCACAATACTATTCTGAGTAGAGATGAGTAAGGAAGATAGACCATGCCAGAGCAATTCAACAAACTGATGCCAAAGTTAGAGAACACTTTGATTGAAGCCACAGCTTTAGATATGCCATAGATAAGGTCAAAAGTTTAATACCGTGTAAAGAGAAACTGCATAACACAGTCTGAGAAAAAGGACCCAATAGGGTCTCATGAGCAGGTGATACCAAAGAAGACAAAATATGACAGAAGTCATCAAAAAGGTTTTATGAGGGGCAATAAGGAAAACAAATTTTGTGGTTTAGGTCAAGATGGCTGGGGACTAACTAGAGAGTCAAAACATCATGTTGTGTAAGGCGTACCACACCTGGTGTTTGACTTCATAAGGAATAACATCTTTCTCTGATTCTTCCACAGACTTGCAGTGCAAACTGGGATTTAACCTTTAACATAATTTTCTTAACATGAGATAAACCAACCTGTCCTTGAATTGCTCAGATATTACGTTGTTATTATGAACACCACAGAGAAGTCGGTATTTCACAGATGATGCGGGAGGAGGGGGACACCCCGCTCCGATCTTTAAGGATGCTAGAGGTTGGGGGACACCTCGCTCTGATCTTTAAGGATGCTAGAGGATGGGGGACACCCCACTCCAATCGCTGGGGATGTGGAGGGAGGGGGCACCCGTCTTCGGGGATGAGGAGAAGAGGGACATCCCACTACGATCTTTAAGGATGTGGCAGGAGAGGGGCACCCCACTTCAGTGGCAGAAGGTGTGGGAGGAGAGGGGCACCCTGCTCCAGCCTCTGAGGATGCAGGAGGAGAGGGACACCCCTCTCCCATCTTTTAGGATGCGAAGGAGAAGGACACCCCACTTTGATCATGGGGATGTGGGAGGATGGGGTACACCCTGCTCCCATCTTTAAGGATGCGGGAGGAGAGGGGTACCTTGCTCCAACCTCTGAGGATGCAGGAGGAGAGGGGCACCCCTCTCCCATCTTTAAGGATGCAGAGGAGAAGGACGCCCCACTCCGATCGTGGGGATGCAGGAGGATGGGGGACACCCTGCTCCAATCGGATGCGGGAGGAGAGGGGTACCCCTCTCCCATCTTTAAGGATGCGGAGGCAAAGGACGTCCCACTCCGATCGTGGGGATGCGGGAGGATGGGGTACACCCTGCTCCAATCTTTAAGGATGCGGGAGGAGAGGGGCACCTTGCTCCAACCTCTGAGGATGCAGGAGGAGAGGGGCACCCCTCTCCCATCTTTGAGGATGTGGAGGAGAAGGACACCCCACTTTGATCATGGGGATGCAGGAGGATGGGGTACACCCTGCTCCGATCTTTAAGGATGCGGGAGGAGAGGCGAACCCTTCTCCGATCGCTGGGAGATGGGGAGAGAAAAAAGTTTTCACACATTTCCCACTCGCCTCCCCAAGGCAGAGTTGGGATCCCCCCTGGCCAGAGCCTTCTTTTTATAGGAATGGTTGGACTCGATGATCGATGGGTCTCTTCCAACCTGGTTGTTCTATGATTCTATGATTCACATGTATGAACTTAAGCTACCATCAGTTCTTTACAAGAAACTGCTTCACAAGCAGTGGCTTAAAATGGGACCTTTCCTGACTAAGTGGATTTGAAATAAGCATAAGAAGTCTTCAGCTTTCTCAGCTTATAGTTATGTTTGTAAAGCACCAAAAAGCTCCAAACTAGCTCTGAGCAGGTCACCATATCTATGCAACATGACACAAAGACAATTAAGCAGATCTCAAAATTATCATCTTTGTCAATGCATTGCTGAGCCCAACCTAAGAATCTCTACTTCTCAGCTAAACTAATTTCCTAAGGCACAGATCCTTGTGGATTAATCTACATTGCATCTGGATCCGAACAAGCTCAGTAATTACATACTATAAATGTCCTTCAGTTTCAAAGCTACCACTTCCAAGAAGCCAGTAGTAACAATGAGATGAAACAGCCACTTGAGCACAACAAATATAAGTTCCAAAGGAAACTAAAAAAGAAATCTTTGCCTTGCATTCTCATCTCACTGAATTAATTCAAGTTATAGATGTGTAAGCATGTGAGTACCTCAATTCATCATGTTTGCTAAGCAGCATAACTAGTTTTCTGCTTAATTGCATATGGCAACCATTTAACATTGCTACAGCAGATTCTACCACTGGTATCAAAATCAGCAGTTTCTTCTCTTATTTCCTAACGAATGCAATAATCTTCAATTTCCAAAGGTCAGGAAACAGATGGTTAAAGACAGATGGACTCCACAATTCTGATAAATCCTTCTCCTTTCTGCTCAAACTTAAAAAGCTACACACCTTCAAATACTGAATCTCCACATTTCAAATCATTACCATTTTGGCATTTTTTAACAAAAAGTTGGTTTAAACAGAGAATATTCTAAGGATTTATCCTCAATTAATCAGCAATAATCTTGCTAATGTCAAGCACAAGTACATTTTTCTATAGCTAAATTGACTGTTCGGTATTATTAAGAGTAAAAGATGCTACAGAAGATGTCTTCAGAGCTAGCTAGTCATCTGACAGCCCTCTCTAAATAAAAGTCCTCATACTCACTAGCAGAATCATCAATATAACAGCAAGCACTAAGTTCAAGCTGAAAGAAAATATTTTCATTGAAAGCTCTCAAACTGCTTTGACACTGGCTGTGAGATGTCACATAAGTATCCAGCTATAAGGAAGAGAAGATGAGTCCTGATGGAAGAGCTCTGATTCAACATCTTGAGAGTAAAGGAAGATCATTTTTGGAGAGCTTTTTCAAGCCTGTTCTGATCAAATCGCTATGATCTGATAAAGGACCACTGCTGTCCCAACAAGGAAGTTGGCCTCATTACCCATGACATTTAAATGGCAATGCACTTGCTAGCAAGAGGCAGCCAAAACCCTGCCTCAATAAGACTTACAGATTCATAAGCACGAAGATAACTTAAACCAGTACAACCACACACTCTTATGAGCAGCTCTCCAAGTCAGCCCTATTTTAAGGCATTTCAGAGCTTGCTCTGCATCTTAAAGCAATAGTTGCATGTCATGCATTATGAGAAAATGTATACATGCTTAGGAGAGGCACACAAACTTAGAACTTCTATTACACCTGAAACTGAATCACTGTTTACAGTCCATGGTGTCCTGCTTAGTATGTTTCCTATGTCAGTGCATCATAAGTACCATCATCCTTTCCTCCCTTTCCCTTCCAAAAGCTATAAGGATCTGTCAGTCAATATAACCAAACTGACCAAAATGTGACCCCCTCTTCCATAGCACTGAGTATATAAAAGATACTTATGTCACATATCCTTGCAATGCATGGCAGACACAACAACTGTCACTATGATGGATACAAATTATTGATCTACAAACGACCAGAATGTCATCGCATTTTTTTGCCATTGGTAGCATGAATGTAAAATTATAGTAACCACATATTGAGCCTTGAGACAACGACATATTTTCCTTCAGTGTCTCCTAAATGAGGCTTAACATAAAGGATGCAAACTGGTAGCCAGAAGACAAAGCTCTGTTTTCAGTTGTGTAACTAACCTGCTCTATGACTGTTACAAATTGCTCTTTTTATATCTGTAAAGTATTTTCACAATGTAGAGCACTTACACTCAACAGAGGCTAACAGAAGACTTAACTAACTACATATATTGAAAGTTAGACTCTTTATAATAATGCTTCCTGAAGCTGTTACTAGTCAGCTGATATTTCTGTCATTATTACCAGCAAGCCTACCCACAACTGATGGCCAATATCCCCTCATTCAGCAAAAGGCTAACATATATCTGTGACAAGCAGTATAGCTTAACCATGGTGTCTGTAGGACTTGAATGGCATGTTTTGGATCCTTATGTCTAAATTCCTAAAAGTAGGATGGATTTACTGATGATAAAAGACAGTAGCAGGGGGCTACAGAGTTGCATTAGCACTGCTTGGTACAGCGCCCACTCCTAGTCATATGGTAGATTGGCTGCCAGGACTCCCATTTGCAGGATATCTACTGCAATGCTCTCAGTTCAATTTTGTTCAGGAATGATCAGCATCCTGCACAGATAGCTCTTATCTTAGTTGTGTGTCTCAGTATTAGAGTCAATTTTCTCACTAGCTTTGCTTAACAAGCCTCTTAAAAGAGGTCCTTGTCGCACATAAAGTTTTAGTGAACCCAACCTTTTGAGGAACTTGTAAGGCCACTCCAAAGCACTGTTTCTTTTTGTCCCAAGATACTCACTTAGTGCCACTTAGTGAGCTATTCTCATTTTGTTACTGTTGCTGCCTGTTAGGCTTTGGGTATTAATTATGTATCACAGCAGTATTTTAGGTTAGGACAGAAAACAACAGATCTCACCCATTCAAACAAACCACAAGGCTTCTTACCTGAATTTCTTCAGTTTCATCCACCAAGAGGAAACTAACAACTTTCTCTGTCATTTTCCTTCTCTTGGTCTCCTCATCCATTCCCTCTTCCTCTTCCTGCTCTTGGGCTTTGCCAGCATGGTATATGGTGACAGGGTGCTTCCTTCTGTTCCCTCCAGCATGTGTTCTCTTCTGACATTCCACACAGAGGTTGATTTTGCACACCTGGCACCTCACTGCTGCCATCTGCCTCGAGCCTGTCATGCTGGCATGCATTATGTTCCCATTGGCACCTTTGCAGGAGTCACAGTACGGGACATGGCCAGGTCTTATACGGGTCCGTTCATGGTTCCGTAACCTTTCTGGCTGATGCAGCACTTCTTCACAACGCTGGCACTGCAGGCTCCTGCACTCATCACACTCAAAGATTGCTTCATCTGTCCCACTGCAAACATAGCTTTCCTGGCACAGGAGTGTCGTGTTCTGTCCTTTCTCTGCAGTTTGAGTGTGAGCACTCATCTTCACATTTCCTTAAAGCAATGTTTTCCTTTCCTGTTTCTGTTCTGGACAATGATAGGTGTAAAAGTTAGTTGCAAATTTAGTACTTTCTCAAGGGACAGTAGCATAATAGGAATTCTGTCCACAATTTTAAATAATTAATAGATGTTTCTGTAAAATGCATACACTGACCTGCCTCCCAAAAAAAAGTCTTGTTAAGCATAGATGAAGTTTTCTTTCTCCAACACAAACTCAAACGACGCAGCTGCCTTCGTGCATTGTTGTGCCCATGTGCTGGTACACGACCGTTCTCTGCTTTGCTGATGAGAAAAACCACGGTCTGGTGAACTTCAGCAGGTGGACAGGGCTAGGATTTCCCTAAAGCGGATCAGAGAGGGAGAACACAGAGGTGGTAAGGGCATCAGAAACCCCGTACATCAGAAACCCCCGCACACTGACACGCAGAGCACCGTGTCGACACTAGAAAATTCTCTCCCTTCGCTCGCCGGCTCCTCCCTCAGAGCTCGCTGTCCAGGCGCTGGGAGCTCCCTGTCTCGCCCCGCCAGGAGAACACCCCCCGCAGCCCCAGGGTGGGGCAGGCCGCTAACGCTGTCTCGCCCGGCTCCGGGGGAGGCGGCACCGCCCCCGTTACGTAACGCGGGCGCCCGCACCCACCTGCGGCCGCGCCTCGCCCGGGCGGGAAGAGGGGACCCGGACCCGGACCCTGCCGGAGAATACGAACAAAGGCGGCGCGGACAGACGCCGGCCGGGCTATTGTTTACAAGCCGGCGACCGCCTTCCTTCCCCTTCCTCCCGGGGACTGAGGAGGCGCGTCCCGGCCGCGCCTTCTTCTTCCCCTACTCTCCTCTCTTCTCCTCTCCCCGCGCCCGTCCCGGTTCTCCCGTCCTGGTTCTCCTCGCGCGGCGACCGGAGCGGGAGAGCTGGACCCGCCACCCTCGCCACCCGCCGGGATCAGCTGATCGCGGGGAACTCCGGGGTTATTTTGGCCCGGCGGAGACGGGAAGGGGGCGGGCGGCTGAGGCACGCCGGGAGCTGTAGTCCAGAGCTGCCCAACGCCGCCCGGGGCTCTTGTTCCCTTGGCTGTATTCTCTCGGCTGGCGCACCGCCCTGATCCCGAGGGTTGAGAAGTTAAAGACAGAGCATCATACAATAGTTTGGGTTGGAAGCGACCTTAAAGATCATCCAGTCCCAACTCCCCTACCATGGGCAGGGACATCCCACTAGATCAGTTCTTCCATCTCTTAGTAAGTAAAGGAAGGAATAAATCATTATGTTAAGGGAATGAATTAGCTTAAGCAATAATAAGAATAATCAGAATCAAATCTTGGCCTGCTTGCAATTAGAAAGAATGTGATTGTAACAGGAGTTTAGCTTGTTTACTAGTTGAAACAAGGAACAAATCAGTTATTGAAAAGATGGTCCCACAGCAGGAACAAATGACAGACCTGAGCCCAGCAAGAGGACACAGTGAGGGAGGAGATAATATAAAGCCCATCAGAGGCTTCTTAATGTTAGCGTCAGCATGACAAACACATAACATTCCAGGAAGGGTTATATGTGGTGCTTTATTATAAGGCCCCGGGAACCAGGGGACAGTCAGTACCCAAATCTGGTTCCACCGACCATTAAACGCGACTGCAATTTATTCTCGTCAGGTTTCGCAATCTAATGTATATTCAACATATTGAATAATATTGCCTAATGCATATGTATGTTTCAATTACCTCATAAGCAAGTTTTTTATCAGCTCTTGCTGCGCTTGCGTGCCTCCTTCTGGTAGTTGTGCAGAGGAAGGTTCCCTCATCATCCTCAGAGGAAAAATAATTTTTATTGTGAACTTTTTACTTTTCTTCCTTTGGGCAAATGTCCAACGTGAATTTACTGCCAGTTTATTGAAGTTCACAACAGATTCTTATACCTTATGCGATTAATACAGGTTATTGCTTAGCAAGCTGATTCAACAATCGTCCTTTAGCAACAAGCAATCAATTTGTTGCATTAATCTTATGCTTTCCCATGATAAACAGCCATGTGAGTATTCTAGCTCATAGCTCAATAGACTACAAAGTAACAACTCAAGGTCTTTCAAAGAAAAGTTACCAGTGAGAAAAAAGAGAAGCATTACAGTGGAACAATCACTTAATGTTGTAAAAGAAACTTTGAGCCTGTATAAGCCTTTGTATTCGTGGTGGTGTTAGCAGTCCTAAGTAACTAACACTTTCTACACCACTAGGTTTTAAGATTTCTTGTAACATTAAAACTACTACATACATTTAAATCATTTCTTTTCTTGATTTGCAACTAATTCAAACTACTGTATATAATAAAGTTTTAGATTCTTGCTCCAACATTAAGACACAAAGAAACTATGATGTGCATACAAGAGTGGGTGACAAACTATGATAGACATAAGGAACAATCTCTTCACCATGAGAGTGGTGAGGCACTGGAACAGGTTGCCCAGAGAAGCTGTGGCTGCCCCATCCCTGGAGGTGATCAAGGCCAGATTTGATGGGGCCTTGAGCAGCCTGGTCTGGTGGCAGATGTCCCTCCCTACCCATGGCAGGGGGCTTGGAACTTTAAGGCAAACAAGGAGGTCACTTATTGTCTGAGAGGGAGCCAGGCACATGTTTAAATGAAGTCTCAACAAGGAGTGCCACCAGTCACTGTAGTTATTGCCCAGTGAGTGAACAGCCAGCATGTATTCAGTTGAAACAGATCTGAAACAGAGGCACAGGACTGCCAGAAATGCCAGGTTCACAGTCAGAAATGGACAATGGATACAGAGGTAGCTAAAGCAGCCCCACAGTGAGGTGATATCGTCAGCCATGGCAGTGGCTCCTCTGAAGTTCTGGCCCATGGCTCTGCCTGGAAAGGGCAGGGTGCAACAAGAAAAGGACAAGTTATTTTCTACTGGCTGTATATGTGCACGATAGAATGTGATTTGGACAATATGCAGAAGTATTTTTGTTGTAGCATAGCCAGTAGACAAGCAATTTATCTTCTAAAGTAACCAGGGTTTTGGCTGAAAACTTGGATCAAATGCTAGTAGTCATCTCATTCAAGGAATGTGATACAGTTTCACTTCAGTGGACTTCACCTGTTAATAACTATAGACAGGCAGCTAGTAAGTGCCCTGTTGTTTGGTTCCCAGATTAATTATATGCAAGTTGTTAGAGTCCGAAAGATTTTGCTAAGAACACGAGGCAGAGTTGCTAGCACTATAAATGTTTATTAAAAATTGTAAAAAATAAATGCGCATAAAAGTCAACAGCTGATCGATCGGTGGTTGCCCCATGCCAAATTGGAACGACCCCCACTTGAGTATTCAAGGGAGTTTTATAGGCATAAGCTTCTACCATTAAACAAAGACTTCAAAAGACATGCAATTAGCACAGAAATTTTACAAGACAGATAGCAACATCGTGGTGTTAGCTCATATCTTCAGAAAAGGATTTATGGTCATCCTCAGGAGAGATGTCTCCCAAAACTCCCCTTCATTCTTTTTTTCCTCCCCAGAGCCTGGGGCAGACGGGTCTTATCTCCAAAGCCTCCGTACCAGGCCAGCAGCCCACCCTTGAAAATAAACAAGAAATAAAAATGCTCTGGCAGGAGAATCCTTGTCATTCCTTGAAAATAAACAAGAAATAAAAATACTCTGACAGGAAGGTCCCTGTCACAAGTAATTTAGAGAAGGAGCCAAATTACATGTCTGAATATCCATGCAGACAGCAGTGACAGCAAGTTTATCTTTTGTGAGGTGAAGCATCATTACACAAAAGTAAATCAGCAGACCCAACTATGAAAATGAGGCGTCAGCAAATTTTCTGACACTAGGAGTGACTGAGGCTTTGTTAGAATTCAAGTGTTTTACTGAAGTATTTTTGTTCTACTAGAATCTAATATCTATGTCTGTGTAACTAGGCATATCTATGGTTTATATCCTTCTCTTCCATGCAGCTCAGTGATGACAAATGACTGACAACTGGCACAGCAGCTGTCTCCTCTGTTGTTTCATACTATTACAAAAATGTATTTGATTACTTTGCGGAAAAGATTAACTAGACTGACATCTATAGGAATAAACTTCTGCTGAGCCAAATGTCTTCAGAGTAAAAATTCTTATTTCGTGGTATTAAAAACATACACTTAAAGGCTACTTTTAATTAAAACCTTACAAAATGTACAGAGTTGGGCTAGTTATTACTTGCTGCATAAAGCCTAAACTTTCACACACACACACCCCCCAGCTTCCTACTCTGTCTCGTAGAAAAAGTGCAGCACTACTCCTCCTGCAATAGGAAGCGAATGTAGTGTTTCTCTATATGGTCCAATCCCCTATCACAGTCAAGTCTTAAGGATTTGTTAGAATCATAGAATCATTTAGGTTGGAAAATGTGGGGGAATGGAACTTTACCACTGAGTTGGTGGAGGACCCTTTTGGAAACAAAGAAGATTGCTTTTCAGAGGCCCCTTTTAATGGAGTTTAAAAGATTAACAAGGCTGCAGGAGTTTGTACGTGCCAAGGACGACTTGTCTTAGGGCAGAAGGGGGAGTCCGGAAAGTCCCTGATAATATCTGTGGGCAGTGTACTTAGCCAGCAACTTGAAAAACAAAGAAGTAAGCCACCCCACTTAGGATAGCAGGCGGGGTTGACATTTAACCGTGAGGCCAATAAGAGCTTGTAGTGATGTATATGAGTCAAGTTGATTATAAACGCTATATAAGGAATGCTGTAATAAGAAATAAACGAAGTTTGCTTACCACTCATATTGAGTTGCTGCTTTCTTCCACCGAGCCATCAAGGGAACCAAGACCCTTCCCCAACAGGAAAAGACCTTTAAGGTCATCAAGTCCAACGGTAAACCTAACGCTGCTGAGTCCTGCTGAACCATACCCCAGAGCACCCTAAGCATGTTTGTTTCCCCCCCACTTCCTATGAATTTCCTTGTTTATATGGATTCTTAATAAGATTTACATGTAGATTTAATTTCTCTTTTAAATGCCCTGCTTAAAACTGTAACTTTGTTATATGTCAAAAATCCATTCTGCCTGTTCCTTTGAATACAAGTTTTACTGACTTACATGGAAGCAACGTAGCATACACTGAAAAGAGAGAAACCTGCATTGGATAGAGCAGATAGGCAGGAAGGATGCAAGATCCCAACAATTAGCCACAGTTACGACAACTACTCCTTTATCGCTCTAGTAGATCCTTTTTTACCCAGTGATTTTTGAAGCTGTGGATAGGAACTCTCCTCCACCCATGAAACATTTAAAATCATAGAATCATAGAACAACCAGGTTGGAAGGGACCCATCAGATCTTCTAGTCCAACCATTCCTATCAAACACTAAACCAAGTCCCTTAAGACCTCATCCACCCGTGCCTTAAACACCTCCAGGGAAGGTGACTCAACCACCTCCCTGGGCAGCCTGTTCCAATGCCCAATGACCCTTTCTGTGAAAAACTTCCTCCTAATCTCTAGCCTAAATCTCCCCTGGCGGAGCTTGAGGCCATTCCCTCTTGTATGCATATGCAAATGTTGCACAGTCTAGAAACACTCTGACCTCTGTACCCTAAAACACCAGCCTGTTTGGAACAATGTCTCATGTTTAAAAAATAGAACAACCTGCAGACATTGAGAACACCTTTCTTAATTTTGGTCTCAGTACTTAAAATCATCTTCTGCATTCTTCTTGACTGGCTCGAGCATAAAACTCTGGAGTCCATAGTGAGGAACTGAATAGAGTGAAATGTGATTACTATCTGGAAATTTGGATCTCAGTTTCACAACAGAAAGGTAAAGTGATAACATGGATAGGTTTAGGGATGGGCAATTCTAAAATTCAGTAGCATAAAGAGAAAAGATGTGGAAGTGATTATTTTTACCAGATGCTTCTTATGCTACTATTCTTCCTTGGTCCTGGAGGCTAAAGGTCATGGCCTGTAAAAGGAGAGTAAGTGCAAAATGGGCCGGTTTTCTGGCTTAACAAGATAGATGAATGCCTAAATCAGGAAAGCCTTCAGGATGTTTCCTGTAAATAAAAGTGCTTGTTTACAAGAGTAGAAGACAGTTTGTATTTCACATTTCTTTTTCAAGCAGATATTAGTTTCAGTTTGAGAGAACAGCATAGAAATAGGAAACTCAGAGGATTCTTTTTATGTCCTCTTTTCCTTGGTTTTCCCCAAGCATCAAAATTGAGGGGATTGATGCAATGACTACTGCCTAATGAGCAGAAGACCTTTATTTAAGCTTAATGGCTCCTTTATATATGTTAACTAGCAAGAACGAGCAGCCCGTTTTTTTCTTTACACTGATTGGTTGGTTTTGCTAAGATTAAGTGTTTGTGCACCATGGTGTTATATGGTTGGCCAAGATTAACTGTTCATGCCTTCTTCATGCTTCTTCTTCTCTCAGCCAAGGTCTTCCAAGGACAGCCTCCATTTTCCTGTGTCCTTCAGCCTGCAAAAACCTCTACAATTCCTCCTTTTTGTTTTTCAACTAAAGCACCCAATAATGTCCACAAAGTCAGCATCCACCCCATCTTTGTCAGTCGCTTTTGCTCTTGTCTTGACGTACGGATGTACCCATTTGGCTGTTATCCATTGAGGTCCTTTATTTGTGTGGAATTCCTAAAACAGCAAAAGCTTGTCAAAAGCGAATTTGAACATGCCGACTTGTCTCTCCTGTGAGAGCTGTGGCCCATACGGCTTGCGAAAAAATAGCTATTGAAACATGAATATACTGTTGTTTTCTGAATACCTTAAAGTGAGTCACATCAGTTTGCCATATTTGCAAAGGGCCTAGACCTCGTGGATTTACAGCTGGCATGGGCCCTATCACTGAACGCTGACAATCAGAACAACATTGGATGATTGCCTTTGCATCTCCTCTGGAGATTCCAAATTGTTTTGCCAATGTTTTAGCAGATTGATGAAAAAAATTGTTAGAGTTGCACCTACTGCAAACGGTCTGGCAATGGCGCTGCCCACACAGGGTTAGTTAATTTGTCAGCAATAGCATTGCCACGTGTTAGCTCACCAGGCAAACTGGTATGACTACATATATGAACAACATAATAACCATACGATCTTGTTTGTAATAACCTTAACAAACATTTAAACTTATTAAGCAACATCTCATTCTCTATATGATGCAAGGCTGACCTTTCTATATCTTGAATGACCCCTACAACATAATGTGAATCCACTACAAGATTGACGGGTTCATTTTGAAACAATTTAAAGGCCTCTATTACTGCTTGTAACTCAACAACTTGAGGTGATCCTGGACAAATCACCATATGCTTTTTCCATTCCTGATCATCTTTCCACACTACCACTGCTTTACCTGTTCTGCCACTTCCATCTGTAGATAGAGTTTTTCCTTCAACTGGATGTTCACAATTTTTTGTCTTGTGTTCTATTTGCATTTGTTTTTAAAAAGTGATTAACTTATGTGCTAGATGTTGTATCTCTATTCTCCCTTTGTATCCTTGTAAGGCAACTTATATTGGTAGACTATTTTGGTAACACCATTGTAAATAATTGTCTGCCATAGGTATAATTATACTTTCTGGCTCCTGACCACAAATGTCTACAATTCGTTGCTGTCCCTTAATAACTAATTCTACAAACATTTCAACTTGTGTCAAAATACTTTTTTTGGGTCGGTGAGGTAAAAATATCTATTCTAAAATCATTAAAGGATCTTTTGCTGACTTGTTCCATTGGGCAATTATCCCTAAAGGCTGTTCCTTTTGATTACAAATGATGAATTGTGTAGCTAAATCATTACTGACCCGATGACACTGTACTAAACTAATACGCTCAATGATTTCCTGTAATGCTTGCTCAGCATCTTTTATCAATGTTCAAGAGACACTTAAATCAATATTTCCTCTCAGTAATTCAAATAATCATGTCAATAGCTGATTATCAATCCCCAACAAGTTTTGAATCCAATTAATATTACCCAACAATATCTGCATATCATTTAGTGTATTGATTTTTACTTTTAATTGAACCTTTTGAGGTTCTATTGTGTGTTGTAAAATCTTCCATCCCAAATATTTCCACGGACTTCTCTCTGGATTTTTTCAGGAGAAATTTGTAACCCATATTGCTCTAGACAATGTTGCAACTCCTTCAGTTGCATATTCAGATCTGCCTTTCCCATTACCAAAATGTCATCCATATAATGATAGACAATCAATTCTTTATGATGATCTCTAAAACTGGATAGAGCACGATCTACATATATTTGGCACATTGTTGGCGAGTTTTTCATTCCTTGTGGCAAAACAACTCAATGATATTTTTTCATGGGTTCCCTTCTATTAACACTTGGCACAGAAAAGGCAAATCTATGTGCATCTTAATCATGCAGAGGTATTGTGAAAAAGCAATCCTTCAAATCTATGATTAAAATATTCCAGATTTTTGGTACCATTGTTGGTGAGGGGAGACCAGGTCGAAGTGCTCCCATATCCTCTATAACTTCATTAATTTTTCTTAAAACATGTACAAGTCTCCATTTTCCAGTCTTTTTAGGTATAACAAAAACTGGAGTGTTCCACGGACTAGTTGTTGTACAATATGATTTTTCTCTAACTGTTCTTGGACTAATCCTTGTAAAATGGCAACCTTCTCTTCTGTTAGTGGCCACTGATGTACCCAAACTGGCTTTTCTGTTTTCCAGTTCAGTTTGAATATCGGTCGCCCACCAGTGGTCACCGCTACATATTTTTCTGATTAGTAGCCAGTGTACATCCTATTTGCCCCAAAACATTCCTTCCCATTAAATCCATAGGAAGACGGGCAATGTATGGCCTGATTTGGCAGGTAAACCCGTCTTCTGTACTTATTTGAATTAGATATTTACTTTGCATAGTTTCTGATGCACCCACAACTCCTGTTAGGCCTCCATGGGGGTTAGTCAGTTCCCATGTTTTCGGTCAAAATGTTGAAGAAATAACTATGACATCTGCACCCGTATCTAACAACATATTCATTAACAATCGCTGCTGTCATTGCACATGTGTTACTGTTACTAACATTGTTGGGGTTTGAGCAGTTATTTGTGCCTCCCAAACAATGTTTTTGTCACTCCCTGTAGAACCAAAACCTCCCTCTCCCCTTGGAATATTTTCTGCTAGACAAATTTGTGCCTTAAAAGGTATTAATTGGGCAATTCAGCTCCTCTTTTCAATAGTTACTGGAGGGCTGGGTGCCCATACCATGGCTTGAATTTGCCCTTCAAAATCTCCAGCAATCACCCCCGATAATTCAAAATTTCCCTGTAATGCAGTACTTGACCACACTAACAACAATACACTCAGTCCAAATCCTAACGGCCCCTGGGCATCAACTGGAACACATTGTCCACTGTTGTTCCACAAAGTCACTGTCTCTATTGTGGAGAGATCCACTCCAGCTCTTCCAGTTGTCCTTGTTGGGAGGCAACCAGGCACCCTGGAGTCTCCATCTTTGTCGGGCAGCCCGTTTCCCTGCTGTTTTCTAGGTGGTAGGGGTTTCCCATCCTTATGTACTGGGAACAACACTGATTCGCATAATGGGGTCCTCGCCACCATCTTGGGCAAATATCAGGGGCTTGTGACTGTGCCAGCTGTTCTGATCCTTGCTCTTTACTTTTGCACTGATAGCCTAAAGGATCCAGAGCCCCACAGGTATAACAACGATGCTGATCACTTCCTTCTCTAGGCTTCCAAGCTGTGGACATTGCCTCTGCCATGGCTTGCGTGTGGTATTTTATAGAGCCCATCCTGTTACATGCTTCTATCATTTGCACTAAGGTTGCACCCCGCGGCAGGTGTAGTAAAAGGTCTTTACAGTCCTCTTAGCATTTTCCACCACAAGTTTCATCATTAACACCTGTTTTGCAGCTTCATTATCTATCTGTTTGTCAATAGCATCACACAATCGATGAATAAGTCATATATGGTTCAGTCACGTCTTGGCGAATACTAGAAAACGATTTCTCAGGCTGTCCCATCTCCAGGATTGTCAGCAAGGCTCTGTATGCTGCTCGGGCTGACTCCCATAAGACATCAGGATGTAAATGTGCTTGCACATTCAGGTCTGACCACTGAACTTGTCCTGTTAGCTGTTCCGTGGTTATAGCAATCCTGGGGTTTCCTTGTGGTTGCCCAATATTCTCTACAGCTAGTTCTTCACAGATCCCTTCCCACTTTGATGCCCATAACAACTTTTGTGTTGGGCTTAAGACCATAGTCGCTACCTGTTTACAATCCCAGGGGACTAGTACTTGTCCTAAAAACACATTATCCAGCCATGACTGTGTAATTGGGGCTCTCAAGCCATTCATTTGTACTGTTTTTCGGACTGCCTTAATGAGATCCCATAGAAAAGCTGCCCACTGAGGTGGTGCATTTTCTTAGAGCTGAACTGGGATAGCTGTTTTAGACAAACTTTTCCCTTCAGCTGCAATGTTTTTAAATACATCATCCCATCTGTGTCTATAATCTTCCAATGAGTGATACCATGACTCTGTCCCTTTCTCAAATAGGGGAGCAAATGGATGTACAATTATGTTTTCACAAGCAAATTTTTGAGGTTTAAGAGTTGGTCTCTTGGGTCTCACTACACTTTTCCTCTCCACCTCCACTACTAATTTCTCCTCTTCGTCTTCTGACATACTCAAGGAGTTTACTTCAGAAATCTCCTGACCTTCTTGTTCTTCTGAATAATCATTTTGCATTCCTTTGCTGTCTAATATTTGGTTTTCTGCCCCAGATGAGGACTTCTCCGCTTTCAGTGCTTCTAAAGTCTCTAATACTAAGCACCACATGGTTGCTACACACATGGCAATATCATCTCCATGGGAGACATGTTTCCAAATTAAGTCCCCTGCACATTGCCAGCTTTTGAGATCAAATGCTTGAGAGGCTTCTGTCAGAGCTCCATGATCTTTGAGCCATCTCAATAATAGCTGCAGGGTATTTTTATCATAGGTAACTCCTTGTTTTGCTAAAATATGCATTATCATCTTTACGACAGATTTATCTTCTGCAGATATCTGGGCTCCCATCTCTACTACTATATCTTCAGTCGTTCACCTGAATTCGTGATTAGGTGATTTGCCTGGGCATAGGTTTGACCACTCAGTCCAGCTGGCCAGATGATCTCCAGCAACCACCCCCACTCCCAAGCGCTGGTTTTGCAGATCCAGCTGCCTTGTAAACTCATCACATTGGGGTCACCATTTGAGGGGATTGATGCATGGACGAATGCCTGATGAGCAGAAGACTTTTACTTAGGCTTAACGGCTCCTTTATATATGTTAACTAGCAAGATCAAGCAGCCATTGGTTTTGCTACTTGTTCCCACCCTAGGCCAGGAGTACAATGTGGTGTTATACAATTGGCTAAGATTAACTGTTCATGCCTTCTTCATGCTTCTCTCAGCCAAGGTCTTCCAAGGACAGCCTCCATTTTCCTGTGTCCTTCAGCCTGCAAAAACCTCTACACAAAATGAGTACCATTTTTTCCTGCATAGGTACATTTATAAGTTATTTGAAACATTAACAGTAGTCAGTATTGCAGTTACTAAATTGGTATTAATTGAAGGGAGAGAAGTGGAATAATTATGGAATAATTTGTAATTAATAGAAAGCAAAAATGCTGTTTGTGAAAGTGGAAGGAATTGCATTTGATCTTGAAGTATTTCCTACATCTCCTACTACTAAAATATTTACCCTCACCCATTTTAAAGGAAGATGATGAACAGGACCTTAGCACCAGTTCAGTTGTTGACCATTCAGTAGCAAGGATGACATCTGCTTTGAACTGAAGAAGTCAACAGTGCCTGCTTCAAATGTTTGTCTTGCCACTATGCGTAGTGGGAATTTTTTCTCATCAGACTCTGGTCTTCTCAGCACTTTTCCTTAAGTGATATGGGACTAGGTGAAGTGAATATTTGGTTTCTATATGCAAATTTGATTTGTTCAAATTTGTTGTTGTGTTGTATGTGTTATTTTTGTGATGATGCTGTGATGTGAAAGCCAAACCCAATTATCAATGCCAATTTGATTATTAACAAACAAGTCTGGGGGATACATGGGTTAGTCGACCTAATGTGTCCCACTAATGAGTCCCCCATTGGCTGCATGACTTTGTACTGGTTAAACATGCATGTTTTTTGTGGGTTTCAGGAAATACTGGTTAAGCAGTTATATGTTGCATGCCCATTGCTTTCTGGGATGCATATCACAGTTTCTCTGTGTCTTCTGTTTGCCTCTGTTGTTTGTTATCTTATCTCAGTCCTTCTTGAGGCTTCAGGCCTGCCTTGTGTTCCTGCTGTGGGAAACCCTTAACATGATTTATTCCCTTATTCAATGAAACAGGGTATTTGTATAAAATTGTATTTGTTTTATTGTAGAAATAATGGTGAGTTTTGTCCAAATTGTATATGAATGACTGGTGGGTGTTTATCGCATCCTGATGTAATGCATCTGGTATAACAAGAAACTGTGGGTAACATATAGTTGGCATTTGAGTTGTCCTGAATGCAAGGTCTGGGACAACAAGGAAAGATCCACCCATCCAGTGCAAGTGAGTTGTGGCTGGGAGACAGAATACAGAATCCATGAGATGGGAAGCTGGCAGAGTGGCTGCACTTTAAAGAAAAGCCAGCTGGGATGTATTTTAGATCAATAAGATCTCAGATTATAAGGGGATCGGTGGTCCAGCAAATGGTGGACAAACAGAAAAACACTGACAAAAACTTTTGATAATCAGTGGTGGCTGGTGTATAAGCTTGATTATGAGAAAAGTGGCCAAAATGCCTTGTTGTAATTAATGTTGTTCTTGAATTGTGAGGAGAATTGGGTAAAGTAATGTCTGCAGATCTGTTTTTCAGTTTGCAAAATCACCTGGAGTGGCAAGAGAATGTGGCAAGAGAATAGGGTCCGGAATTAAGAAATAATCAACGTGCATACTGTAGAAGAATCAGGACCAGGTGTTGTAGCTGAGCTTGAATGGCAGGGACCCAGGGAAGTTACCCGAGGATCCACTGCTTAAAATAAAGCTGGGAAATACAGGTAAAGAGGTTATATTTTAATAGATACGGAAGCCTCTGTGTAAACTAGCACCTGATTCCTGCAGATAAAAATAAGATATGGTGATTGTAATAGAAGCTACTGGTCGAACTGAAAAGGCATTCTCTATGCAGTCTGCTAAATATTAATTGGGAAAACAAATAACTATATATGAGTTTTGTCAGGAGACTCCAGACCACTGTTGAGAGGAGATTTATTAAAGCAGTTAGAGACAGAAATAATATTTGGAGCAGGAGGTACGAGACTTAAAGTGAGAGATCATCAACTAATCAAAGTACTGAGTTTGTCTTTAAATCAGGTGGAAAAGAAACACCGGTAACAGCAGAGACTTTGGAACAGGTTTATCCAGGCATATCGGCTTGAGATATCTGGCATGGTCAGAAATGCAGAGCATGTGAAGGTAAAATTGGCCCCTGTGAACGTCAGGTAATTCCCTCTATGACTAGAAGACTGCAAGGGGATAGAAATGATTAGGGACAATTTTTACAACTGGGATTACTAAAAGAATTTAAATCAGAATATTTCCTCTAAAAAAACTAGATAAAATGCTATTGTTTAGTGCAAGATTTAAGGGCCATAAATAAAATTGTACGAAGAACTACACCCAGTGGTGGCAAGTCCCTGCTGTACCTTACCAATCAATTAAAAGACCAGTTGTGGTTTACCGTACTGGATTTGAAGGATGCCTTCTTCTGCTTGATATTGGCTGAAGAAAGCAAAAAGGTGACTTGCCTTTGAATGGGAAAACCCTGAAACTGGCAGTAAAACACAACTACTCTGAACAGTATTGCCTCAAAGTATAAATAACAGCTGAACTAGTTTTGAGAGCCAGCTAGCTCGAGACCTGAAAACATGGGACTAGAACCCTGCTGCAGTATGTGACCTCCTGAGAGTTACACAGAGGAGGACTGTGAGCAACGGACCTTAAGTCTATTGAACTTTTGGACTGATCAGGTATCAAGTCTTTCAACAGAAGGCCCAGCCTATGCAGCGACAACTTACTTACCTTGGATTCAAGATCTCCAGAGGACAGACAGCCCCATGACAGATACATGGCCTGGATGCTTACGGGCAGTTGCAGCTGTAGTTCTTAATATACAAGAAGCTCAAAAAACTCACTATGGGCCAAAAAAAAAAACCACAAAAAAACCCCACAAAAAACCCTGTAATTGTGTCACACACAGCCTCAGTGGTGTTGGAGCAGAAAGGAGGTCACTGGCTTTCCCCCTCTAGATTTTTGCCATAATGGTGGAACAAGATGATGTGAATATAATCACCACTAACAATGTAAATCCAGCATCTTTCCTTATTGGAGCTGCTTCAGCATCAGTGATACATGATTGCCTGAAGACAATGGAGACAGTATGCTCCAGCCACCGGGACCTAAATGAAAAACCTCTCATGGATGCAGAAGATTCCTAGTACACTGATGAAAGCAACTTTGTGAAGCAAGGACATCGCAAGGCTGGATATGCAGTGGCTACCACCAGAGAAGTGATCAAGGCCAGACCATTGCCACAGGAACATCAGCCCAAAAAGCCGAAACAATCACTTTAAGTCAAGCACTGGAATTAGCAAAAGGAAGGAAGACAAATAGATGGGCAGATTCAAAATACTTCTTTGGAGTGGTGCATGCTCACGGTACTATATGGAAAGAGGGAGGACTCCTTACTGCCCAAGGAAAACACATTAAACCTGCAGCAGAAATCCTAAAGCTGCTGGAAGCTGTAAATATTCCAGAAGAAGTGGCTATCACACACTACAAAGGTCACCAGAGGAGTAATACTGGCCGGAAAATTTATAATAAATTGGCAGGAAATTTTGAGGCCAGGATGGCTGCAGAAAAAGGCAGAAGTAATATGTGCTTTGATTCCAGATGGTAAACTTCAAATCCCTGATTCTGATTTAAAATTGGAGAAATATCCAAGGGAAGATAGAAACTTGGTTATCAATAGGGCAGCAAGGGAAGTAGTTAATGGGTGGTTTTATGTTCCAGATGGATAAATAATAATGTCATCAGGAATGCTATGGAAATTGGTCTTATAGGAGCGAAAAATGAAACAACAAAAAACCTCAGAGAATACCAAAAGAAACCCACTGGGGCACAGATGTTCAGTATACATAATAGGAATGCAAATAAATCTCTCTGAACTCCCAATAGAAAAGGGAGGTACTGGTATTTTTTAGTATTAACAGATACTTTCTCAGGTTGGCCAGAAGCTTTTCCTTGCAGGACAAATAAAGCAGAAGGCACAATTGTATTATTGAATGAAATTATACCTAATTTTGGAGTGCCTGCAGTAATGTCATCATGTAAGGGTACTTATTTGTGCTAAAGTGGTAAAAAATTTAAGAACTGATTGGCAGTTACATCCTCCATACTGACCACAGGCTAGTGGCCAGGGGGAAAAAATGCAAGAAGCCAATTTACATTGATATCAAGCACTTCCTTTGGCCTTATTTAGTAACCAACCCAAGGTCCAAGGAAAGTATTAGCTCTGTGTTTGTAATTGCAGTATACAGGAAAGATCTCACAGAATTGCGTGATTTTGTCTAACTGTCTAACAAAACCAGAAAAATCCAACAAAAGGAAAAAAAGGAAAACTAAAATCTTACATATGGTAGCTCAGGATAACACCTCATGGGGATTCACTACCATTTGGGAAAAACTTACATCTTGGCTCCCAAATCTAAATTGGATCAGACAGCAGTTTGCAACGATAGTTGGCACATTGGTTTTGGTAATAATGATCCTTATTTTGGTCAAATGTTCCCTGTGGTGCCTTCAAAGTACTGGAGACACATATAGAACTTGGAAGAAACATCAACTTCGCCAGAAGTTGGAATCAAATTAATATTTTGAGAAGATGCTAGAAAAAGAATCTTCATGTTAAGTAGTAAAAGAATTTACTAACTTTATAGAAAAGGGGGGATTGATATAGGACTATGTGAAGTACTAACAGGATAACCATTGTTTAGCAGCTTGAGATAAACACTAACACTTAAGGGTAAACACAATCGTAATAATTTAGCCGAAGCAACTGACACTTGAAGGACAGCGGAATAGAAACTGCTCACACTTAAAGAATACACAGGATGACAGCTGTTTAGCTAAAACAACATATTTCTATAAGCCTTTATATAGGAGGGGGGCTTGTTGCGAGAAGATTTCTGATAAGCAGGACAAGTCACCTGGACCCCTGATATGAGCAAAAACAACACTGATAAGGATGGCAGGGATCTGGAGAGCACGGACATAGATTGAAGCTAAAGGAAGTTAAGACAACTGACTCCATCCCTAGGAAAATCTGTCACAGGCAGAAAACAGGAAGAAGACTCTTCTCAAACTCATTATAAGAAGCGGGGAAAGGTTATGAGTATGTACAGGCATTTTTGGGGATATGTAACAGTTCACTGTATAAAGCCAAGATGTGTTGCCATGATGGGCATGCACATTATTTTTGAGAAATAATTCTCCCGTGCGTCTCAGCACTGAATAAACACACCTACTTTAAAACTTGATAAGTTATAGAGTCTTGATTCCGTGTGTCAAACACTCAAAAGTGTTTAGAAATGTTCTAAACAGCTTTGTGCTCCTGCTGTGGTCTACCTCATAATCATTTGTTAGACTGCCTTCTTTCCATTCACAGTCATTTCCTCTTCCATTTGCAATTGCTTGCCATCATTGTGATACCTACAGCAATTACCATCGTGCATGTAACATTGGGGGGAATGGTACATTTTAAATTGTCTTATAATGTAGTCTAAATGCTGGAAGCACGTCATGGAAACAACTATTTGCAGACCACAATAAGGCTCAACTGCTTTATAGCACAGTGACACCTTTTTGTTGAGCATACGGCTGCCTAAGATACTGGTGTTTGCATTGTAAATCCTTAGGTTTTCCAGCAGAAATGCAACTTTCCATGAAAGCCAACCATATCCTAGGCTGCATCAAAAGAAGCCTGGTCAGTAGGTCGAGTGAGGGTCTCACTCTGTTGAACCCCACCTGTAGTACTGCATTCAGCTCTGGAACCCTCAGCACAGGAAAGCCATGGACCTGTTGGAGTGGGTCCACAAGGCCACAAAAACTACAGAGGGCTGCAACACCTCTCCCGTGAGGAAAGGCTGAAAGAATTGGGGTTTTTCAGCCTAGAGATGAGAAGATCTTCAAGCAGCTTTTTGGTACTTAAAGGAGGCCTGTAAGAACAATGAGGGCAGCAGGGCTTGTTGACTGGACAATGAGTAATGGCTTTAAATCAAAAGAGAGGAGATTTACAGCAAGTATAAAGAAGAAATCTTTTACGATGGTCTTGAAACAGTGGAATGAATAGCTTGTCCAGAGGGGTGGTAGATGCTCCATCCCTGAAACCTGAAAAAAGGTTAGGTTGGACGTGACTCTGAGCAACCCAATCAAGCAGAAGACGTCCCTGCTTGCTATAGGGAGGTTGGACTGGACAACTTTTAAACTTTCCTTTAAACCCAAACCACTCTGTGATTCTGTACTTTTACACCTACTGTCCACCACAATGCTTTTAGCTTTCCAGGCCCTTAAAATTTGCTAAAAGCTGCTAAAACACGCGTTTCCTCCCAGTCAGCCCGTTAAAGCTACACACGCGTTTGCCCTGCGGCGGCACAGCCCGGCCCCGCGAAGCAGCACCCCGGCCTAACCGAGGGGCCAGTGCTAGGCCACTGCGGGAAACCTCCCCAAGCCTTCTACTGCCGGCGCCGGGAGCCCCGAGCAACAGAATTTGACCTCAAGATGGCGAAGGCCCAGGCGGACTCAAAGCGCGTCACACGCGCGCCTCTAGCAAAGATGGCAGCAGCCCGGACGTCTTCTTTTCTTTCTGCGCCCCTCTAGCCGCCCAACTCGATGGTCGGGCGCTCTGCGTTCGGAGCGTGGGGGCGCTCTGGCACACCTGCCTCTATGGTGACGCGGCGCGGTGCAGGTCGGGCAGCTGACGGAAAGGGCGGGGCACGTGACCCCACGCAGCGCGGCGGCGGCTCGGCACGGTGTGTTCGCGGCGCCTCAGGGCCTCCTAGCCGGGCCTCACGCGGCCGAACGGCCTTCTCCAGAGACATCCCCGGCCCATCCCCGGCCCGCGCGGCTCCCAGCGGCCGTGGCGGCGCTCCGGCCGCGGCTTCCGCTCCGCAGCGAAGCGGTGAGAAGTCGGGGCGACGAGCGAGAGAGGGGAGGAGGAGGCGCGGCCGGGCCGAGGCCGCTCTGCCGCACCCTAGCGGGAGGCGGCGTGCGCCTCGTGGCTACCCGGGACGGGACGGGGCGGGCGGCCTCGGAGAGGCTCTTGCGGGTGGGGACGGTGGCCTGGCTTTCCCTCTCCCGCCCGGGAAGCTTGGGAGGCTCTTCCGCCCCCAGGAGCCGGGCGGGGCGGGCGGCGACTCCACTCAGGCGAGAGGAACGGAAGCTTCGACCGTTCCCCAGGCGAGACCGGCAGCCCCTGGCGGTGGGGTGGCCGTGCCGCTCGGTGCGGGCCGCGTGAGGTGGTCTTAGGGCCGGACCCGAGTATTCATGAAACGTGTGTTGTGCGTGGAAGAATGGGAGCGATTCATCCGTGTCAGTATCGGCATGTTCATCTCATGATGTCTTTTTCCATTGTAAGGTGGGGGGGAGTTTATTTAAATAGACCAAATATCCTCAAACCCAACTTGGTTGTTTTCTTTTTTTTTAATTTTTTTGTTTTGTTTTGTAATGGGCCTCAAATGGGCTTACAGGAAGTGAAGGGTTAGAGCTGTGGAGTTCTCAGTCTACGAGGGACTGTTTACAAAGGCCTGTGGTGACAGGATGAGCGGCTAGACATAAGGTGGAATTTGTTCTCAGTGAGGGTGGTGAGGCTCTGGCAGAGGTTACCCAGGGAAACTGTGGCTGCCCCATCCCTGGAGGTGTTCAAGAAAAGGTTGGATAGGGCCTTGCGCAGCCTGGCCTAGTGAGAGTTGTCCCTGCCCATGGCAGGGGGGTTGGAACTAGATGATGTTTAAGATCGCTTACAACTCAAATTATTCTATGATTCTATTCACATTAAAATACAGGCACATGGATTTTTAGTCATTTTTTGTGGGTTAGCAAAACATTTAGGTGCTTTAGGTGTTGCATCAGCCTTTATGGAAGATAGTCTGGAACAAATTTAAGGACAGAGGAACAAGGTGGTTTCTTACTTCCTGTATAAAGGCGTGGCATGGTACATAGTGCTTCGTGTTTCTCTGCTTCTGTCTTTCGAGAGTCCATTCACTTAATTGTAGTGACCCCAGCCATGTTTGCATTTTGAGAACTGGTAATAGCAAAGTTAAAGTGGAGAGTCGCTTATTGTATTGATTAGAGCTTTATATGGGTGCAGAGCCTCAGGACTAGGAACTAAATCACTGATGTTACAGTTCCAGTGACATGCTTAACATAGCCTTTGGACTGAGGCTTTGGTTTGGATGAGTGTGTTGCTTTTTGGGTTGCTTCATAATAATTGTTTGGGATGAAGTTTATTCTGTGGTAGTAAGTGAACACTTTCTGGATCACTTCTTGAAACAAGGCTTGAGTAAATGCTAGGTTTCTTTGTTCAGAAATAAAGAAGATTATAGATTTTCTAAGTGTATGTGTCTCTCTCCATCTCTGTGGTGTTTGATGCGTTCTTTAGCTTCCAGGCAGTTGTGGAGAAAACTGTAGGGCTGTATGAGAAAGTGGGTGTTTTTGCTGAGAGGATTACTTGGCCTCAAGTGAGAGATTTTTCCTTTAGGGAGGGAGGGTTTTTGTGGTGAGAAGTAGTAATGTTAATAGCATTCCCAGTGGGTAACAAAATAGACTTATTTTTATAATAGAATGATGTAAAATCTGAATATTATATAGAGACTGATGTAAAAGCCTATGTGATAGTACTAGCTTTAATAGGTTGGTTTACTGTGTATGTTTTCTCCAGTTACTTCTGAGAACGCTTTTGTTGCTCAGCTGCAACCATCATATGACTCAAAGTGTATAAAATAAATTTGTCATTAATTAGAAGATATTATTCACTCTCTGTTCCTCCTTAGGTATTGGCAATAGAATCAAATGCCAAAGCATTGTATGATTCTTAATAGAAATTAATCCTTAAAAACCATTAACCCCAATTTTTTTATGTGTGTGAAAGGTTCTTTTGTTTTCTGTGAAACATCATAATATGGATATACAAATTAGATCATAGAATTACCAGGTTGGAAAAGATCTCTTGGATCATTGAGTCCAACCATTCCTATCTGCCACTAAACCATACCCCTGGGTACCTTGTCTACCTGTCTCTTAAATACATCCAGGTTTTTTCAGATATCCCCTGATGCAGCTTTAGGCCATTCCCCTTCGTCCCTGTCGCTTGGGAGGAGAGGCCAGCTCCAATAAGGCCTCCCCTCAGTATTCTCTTCTACAGGCTAAACAACCCCAGCTCTCTCAACTGCTTCTCATAAGACTTGTTCTCCATCCCCTTCACCAGCTTCATCACTCTTCTCTGTACTGGCTCCAGAGCCTCAACATCCTTCTTGTGGTGAGGGGCCCAGAACCGAACAAGGTATTCGAGGTGTGATGTTTTGATGTAACTTCACTCTAACCAGGGTATTACTAAATAACGTATTGTTACACACTATAGGTGTGGATTTTGTCAGGCTCACTTGTAATAAACTCTATGTTAAGATTATAATCAGAGATGGATTGCAATTCAATTAGAAAAAAACCAGGGAAGTTTTGTGCTTACTGCTCTGTTATCTGAGGCACTGGCTTGCATAGCTATTTTGTGCAAATTATTCTAGACCAGGTATACAGATTTTTTTGTGGTACAGAAGAATTGTATTGGGAAAATATTTAAAAAGTTAAAATTGAACAAAACGAAATTGAGCTATATCAACCATACTGTCACTGCTGTTATGACATTACAGGTATGTACTTTTAATACAGATGAAGTTTGTTTTTGTATTAAACTTTAAGGGTTTTTACAGTTAATTTTAACTTTGTTTAGTGTAACAGCAGTTCAGAAGTAAGTATTATAATTGTTCGTTTCAGGGGGAACATGTGAAAATGGTTGAAATGTTGTACAGCTTTTAAAATAAAAGTTATGATTTGTAAAAGCAGAATACTAAGGAGATTAATCCTGTGGTGCAGATAGAGTTATGATGCTGCCCTGAGTATAGTAGTTACCAGTGATTTTTACTAAACTTGCAACCTGTTTATAACCATATCACTTCACCACATTATTAAAAGAATGAATTAAACAAGTAAAAAAAGAGTTTAAAGAATATGATGATTAAAAAAAATAATTACATTAACAGTGCGGCCAGACCAGTACAATCTTCTCGTATAGTCAGTTCCATCTTATTTGGGCTTTTGGGAGCTGGAGATAAAGAAACATTGGGCAGCAATGTCTGAACAATGATGACCCTTGTTTCATAGTAATTCTGAGTTCCTTGTGGTGTCAGATGCTTGAGTCCAGCATTCCCTCAGGCCAGCCCTGTGTACTTACTCAGTTGTGTGTCAGAGCTGGAGTGCTTCTAATGAATGGAACCTATCATAGGACAGTGCCAGAATTAACAAGTCTTGGTGAGTTTTACCTATTCTGAGAGCTGTATGGGTATCCATGTACTCTCCAAGTTTCAGAAGACTGGTGCAGTTGGCTCTGGGTGACATTTGGTTTCACCAGGGCTTACTAACTCAGAAGAGCAGTGTGTGAAAGCAGCTGAACTCCTAGGCCAGAGTTGAACCTGATATATTATAGTTGTGTTTGTGTAGCACTTGCTTTAGTTAATAGCTTGTGCTACTAACTAAAGGGGCTGCTTAAAGTAAGCTTAGATGTTTTACCATCTGTAACATCATTAATGTGGAACTTGCAAAAATTACCTAAGACTGATGAAGTGTACACCTGCATTACTGTGTTAACTTGGATCAGGAGTGTGCTTTTGAAGGAAATCTTGTAGTCTTCCTTGGTTGGGAAACATTTTTTCACATTGATTTGCATTATTCCATTGAAATGGATTCCCTTTGGATGAAAATAAATAGAAAAATGCAGCCCTAACTGTAAATGAGTATTTGTTCTAGTGAGGTGAGCCTCCCCAAAGTCTGTAGGGTGGACATTAGGGTCTCAGCTCCATCTGTTTTGTTCAGCCCACTTGTCTTTTACTGCCCTGCTTGCTAGCATAGATATAGCCTAAACTGTCCTGATGCAAATCCGTGACTCTGGGATCTGAATATGTCATTTTAGTATTTTGAATGGTGCCAGGCCAGATGCTTGCTGCTTTTCTTACCTGTGTATCTCTGTGACTCCTGTAACATTCACACAAATTAATCTCTTGCTTCAGGAGCTGCTGGTTAAAATGCTGCTTACATCTAGTTTTACTTGAGGTAATACTTTCATAAGTCAACTGATGTTCTGAAAAAATCTGAGGACTGTTTAATTCCGTACTTAGTGTATATTGGTGGAATTTGAAGATCACCGCATATAGTACAGAGACCAGAGGAGATGTATCAGACACTGATCACTGAGCTGTACTGGCGAGGTATTAGGACACTCTGCAGAGAAGTTCTGGATGTTGTTCCTGAAATTCCTGCAGATATATTCTACCTAGACCCATCTCAGCATCTCTTTACTCTTTGTAGTTGCTTATCAGTTTGATACTAGTCGTCTCTGACTGCTGGAAGTGTACGTTTCTTATATGTTCTCTAGCTGCTGACAGAAAAAAATGCACTGCTCCATTCTGTTCTTTGTAGCATCTTGGCTGCTGCAGGGAACTGTGTGCATCTTCCTCTTTCACCCAGATCTATCACTTCTCCAGAGAGCAGTTTCAATCTCAATGTCTGTTGGTCCTCACAGTTTTCATAACAGAATTAAACTGTTCTCTGCCAGTTTCACACTGCCAGTTTCTTTGATAAAGTGCATATCACAGTGAAGGGACTTCACCTACAGGCTGCCTGGAAAATTACTTCCTCTATTGTTCTTTTTTGCTTAGCAGACCACTCCTTAAGGTCTTGTGGACCTCAAATGGTGTAACGCTATTGTAGGCTGTTCAAAGCTATCTGAGACCCAGTAGTTTCATTGCTCTGCTGTCTTGTCCCAAAAGCTTTGAATTTTGTTCAGTTGTTTAGTAGCTTGCGGTATAGATAATGACCAACATCCTTAAAGATCTTATTTCCTGTCTATCCTGGGTCATTGACTGTTTAGTTTGGTGAATAAGTTTCAAAAAATAACACCAAGGTGGCTAAAGGAGTTAGCTCTGTTCCCTTCTGCACCATACAAATTTCAGATTTTAGAGGAATGTTGGCTGATGTATTTGTAGTCTGAAGAGAGAATAAACAGTGTTCTTCCAAATAAAATGTTTTGGCAGTATACCTTCACTGCTTTTCTTTGCTCAATTAGTTTTAAAAACTCAAGAATGTTCTTAGGCATATGGGTTCTAAGGGAGGCTATGTTTATTATAATGTATAAAATCGTCTTTACTCGACTGCTGGAGGAAGGCTTACTTGCATTTCTTCTGACATCTTAGACCTTGTGTCACAGGAAAATTTATTTTCTTCTTGTTGAGATAATGATGAATGTCCTTTGAGGACAATTAATAAACACCATCACCACGAACCTCTTGATATTTATGTAGTAGTAAACATGCCTGAGTGAATGATGCTATAGGGTTGTATGTATGTTCTTATTCCAGAATAAACATGTCCTGCTGTTCAAAGGTATTAATAAGTGCATTTGGGTTTGCCTTTGTCAACTCCAGTCCACTATAAGTGGTTGTCTTTCACTGTTATTCCCAGACTGTGTGGGAATAAAGTTTTGTTACGTGATTCTCTTACAATTTTTTTGCTCTTACAGTTATATCTACTGTTCTGGTAGAGCACTGGTATTAGCTCTTACCCTCTAGTATTTAAGACAACCATCTGAGTAGCAAGTGATGTTAAAGAATCTTTACTTTCCATGGTAACCTGTTGGCTTTCAGCTCATGGGCTATCATCCAAGTTGAGCTCTGGAAGATGTGTGAACTGGGAAGTTTAAAATAGATCAGACAGCCCTCTTCCAAGCTATTTTTAACTGTTGATGTGGTGGATGTGGGGGTCTCCCCAGTGTAACTTTAAATACTATTCCTCTCTATGTTGAGCATTGGGATGTTCCAGTTCTGTCTCTCATGTCATTCCACAGTTGTATTGTGTGTGATCATTTCTTGTACTAGAGAACTACTTGTCTTATTGAAAATGGCTTATCAGATTACTTCTGTTTTCAGATGCTGAAAAAAAATGGCTTTATTTTAAAGAAACCATATGAACTGTTTAATGCTGTTTAATTCGCACTTGTTATAAACCCTAGGTATGAGAAATTTGATATAGTTTTGGTTTTTTACTTCATTTTGAAATGCTTTCCTAGAAATGCTGGATTTCATTGTGAAAGAAGACTACTGTGTTGGTAACAATGAATAGCAGGGGAAAAAGAGTTAAAAATAGGTGTAGTTTGTAGTTGAATTGTTCCTATGAAGAGTTTGCACTGCTTTTGTAGTTCAGGTTTGGGAACTGACTAGTACTAGTTTACTTTTCTATCTTTTTGACAGATTGTGACTGGAAGAATGTCATTTCCACCTCATTTGAATCGCCCTCCAATGGGAATCCCAACACTTCCCCCTGGGATCCCGCCCCCACAGTTTCCTGGCTTCCCTCCACCTGTACCTCCTGGTAAGTTATGTTACTATATGGAAGTGGTGTAGAAATAAATTACCTTTTATTATTATGAATTGCGTTGTTTACAAAAGTTACTGGCTCTTAAGGTATTTCAATAACTCTGATTCATGTATATAACAATTGGGCTTCTAGTTTACCCACAGATCATGTCATGTGAACAAGCTTCTTTCGATCTACCAAAAGCTGCTTACTTCTGACCACAAATCAAACCATTAGAGACAATACAAGACTTTGGCTTGGACTGTTTTTTCAATACTGAAGCTAGGTGGTGATCTTTTTTTTTAATACTAGGTATTTTGTGAGCCACTGTTTCAACACTAGACTATGATTTTCAGTTCCTTTCAAATAAGCCATCATAGTAGTCCTTGGAAGTACTTGGTTACACCAAGTCTGTGTGGTGTGAAAATAAAGGAGTGACTTTCAGGGGCAGTCCAACTACTTGCATTGGGTTTATTCCACTTTTTTTTCCTAAATACCAGTTTCTTTTATTCTGCTTTTTACATACTTCCCTCCACACGTGTTGTAAACTTACTGTTATATTCTTCATTCCTTCTAATTGTCCCAGAATAAATGGCACCTTTTTCTTTCTTTCATCATCTGTAAGATTAGTTCTTCTCTGTTTTAGTGTTGAGACTTTAATTTATTGGTCTGGATCTGCTTCTTAATGAACGCTGCCAATAATAGATAACTCTGATAGGAGGCATGAGACCACAGACCAAGTGTGAGAGGAATACTTCAGAGAACTACCCCTTTAAAATTCGTAACAAGAGCTGCAGAAAATAATTCCTCTGTGTGTGGTCTTAAGCTGTGTTGTGCACAAGTCTTTTGTACATAATAAAGGTATTCAAATAATAAAGGTATTTTAAAATAACTTTCTGAAGAGTATTTTAAAATGCCCAATGTAAGTCTGTGTTCTGAACACTTGCTTCTTAACACGTGCAACAGAGATCTTTTTGTTCTTTTGCTGTGTTTGAATTTATATAAATAGTCTTGCTTCAGTATTAGTAATCCAAACACAATGTAGAGGAGCCTGGTTTTAGGCAAGAGTTACATTTTTCTGTGCATCCTACAAACATGATTTAGTTATTTGTACCGATAACATAAGAATTCTTGTGTTATCACTGAAAGTTTTCTGAGCCAAATACTCAGCAGAAGCTAAACAAAATCAACTCAAATGTTGGGCACAATCAGGAAACATATTGATGACAAGACCACAGGCATCATTTAGCTGCTAGGCAAAACCTGGTGCACTGATATACTGGTGCACTGACTTGTATATGGATCTCTCATTTTTTGGCACAGGTGTATTAATAAAATGCCAGTGACTTTATTAATGTCTACTCTGAAGTTGTTCTGTACATAGGATCAGTTTTAGTGGCTTTTAAAATACTGTCTCTAACTAGCCGATGACCAAAATTTCATGTTCTAGTCATCTTACTCAGCATATCATTTTCTGAAAATCATAAAATCATAGAATAACAAGGTTGGAAGAGACCCACCAGATCATCGAGTCCAACCATTCCTACCAATCTCTAAACCATACCCCTCAGTACCTCCTCCACCTGCACATTAAACACCTCCAGGGAAGGTGACTCAACCACCTCCCTGGGCAGCCTATTCCAATGCCCAATGACCCTTCCTGTGAAATTTTTTTCCCTTATGTCGAGCCTGAACCTCCCCTGGTGGAGCTTGAGGCCATTCCCTCTCGTCCTATCTCCTGTCACTTGGGAGAAGAGGCCAGCTTCCTCCTCTCCACAACCTCCTTTCAGGTAGTTGTAGAGAACAATAAGTCCTCCTCTTCTCCAGGCTAAACAACCTCAGCTCTCTCAGTCAGTCCCTGTAAGACTTGTTCTCAAGCCCCTTCACCAGCTTTGTTGCTCTTCTCTGGGCTCGCTCCAGAGCCTCAACATCCTTCTTGTGGTGAGGGGCCCAGAACTGAACACAGGATTCAAGGTGCGGTCTCACCAGTGCTGAGTACAGAGGGAGAATAACCTCCCTGGACCTGATGGTCACACTATTTCTGATACAAGCCAAGATGCCATTGGCCTTCTTGGCCACCTGGGCACACTGCTGGCCCATGTTCGGTCAGCTGTCGATCAACACTCTCAGATCTCTTCTCCTCCAGGAAGATTTCTAGACAGACTTCTCCTAGTCTGTAGCACTGCATAGGGTTGTTGTGCCCCAAGTGCAGGACCTGGCATATGGTCTTGTTAAACCGTATCCCATTGGACTCAGCCCAGCAGTCTAGCCTGTTTAGATCTCTTTGCCAAGCCTCCCTACCCTCCAGCAGATCCACACTTCTACCCAGCTTAGTGTCGTCTGCAAACTTACTAAGGGAACACTCAATGCCTTCATCTAGGTATTGATGAAGACATTGAACAGGACATTCCCCAGCATTGAGCCTTGGGGAACCCTACTTGTGACTGGCCTCCAGCTGGATATAAGTCCATTTACTACCACTCTCTGGGCCCAGTCATTCAACCAGTTTTACACTCAGGAAGCATGTGCTTGTCCAGTCCAGAGGCTGACAGTTTCCAAAGTAGAATGCTATGAGAAACTGTATCAGATAAAGGCTTTACTGAAGTCCAGGAAGACCACATCCACAGCCTTTCCCTCATCCAGCAGCCGAGTCACTTTGTCATAGAAGGCAATCAGGTTAGTTTGGCAAGACCTTCCCCTTGTAAACCCCTGTTGACTGGGCCTGATTACCCAGTTCTCTTGCATGTGCTTTATGATAGCACTCAAGATCACCTGTTCCATGACTTTCCCAGGCACTGAGGTCAGACAGACAGGCCTGTAGTTCCCCAGATCCACCTTGTGCCCCTTCTTATGGATGGGCATGGCATCAACTGGCCTCCAGTCATGTAGGACCGCTGGTTACAGCTAGAACAGTTTGCTTGTGTAAGAGTGAAGTTAGGAAAAGTATTCTTTGCTTAGAAACAAGGCTGTTAAAAATATTAAGTTGTAGGATTTCCATCTCTAACTGTGGAAGATTTGGTAAGGATGTAATCCTGATAGCTGTCATCATCTCTGAAGAGCCCAATAAGATTTATGGAAGAAATGCAGTAGTGGGTCAGACTAGCAGTCCGTGTAGTCTGTTGTCTGGGCAGTGTGAATTCAAGATGGTATTTAGAGTGGCTTGTACAGCTGTTTGCTTTCTGAGTCTTTTACCTCATAGAACTGTAGTTAGGCATGTTAGAGTATGATCTTTCATTTTTCCTTTATCCTTTTCTGGACTTGTCATACATAAACTTTTTGTTACTTTTTGAACTTGCAGATACTATCCATATCCACTCTTGCCTCTTACACCATATTTGAATTTAATTAACCACTGTGTAAACTGCTACTTTCTTATGTCTGTGTTTAAACCCAGTGCCTACTTTTTGTCCCCCTGCTACCCGAGTTCTGATGTAGGGCTTGGATGAGTTTCATTTTGTGGGTTTGTAAACCTTGTTCACATTTTTTGCTTTGCAAACTTCCACTCTAGAAGAATCTTGGAGTGTAGACTCTTTCCTAGTAAAGCAGCCTCTTCAACACTTAAGTCATGTAGTTGCTCTCCTTTTAAGGCTGTGTGTTCTTGCATTGCAGGAACTGGCTCTCTAGGTAATAGTCAAAGTATCAATGCACCAGGTTTTGCATAGCAGCTAAACGATGTCTGTGGTCTTGTCATCAATATGTTTCCTGATTGTACCCAACATTTGAGTTGATTTTTTTTTTTGGCTTCTGCTGAATATTTGGATTGGAAAACTGTCAGTGATAACACAAGAATTCTTACTATATAGTAATTTTAAAATTCAAATTCAACATCATGATAATTTTAGTTTTAATAGTTATAGGGCTGCACAGCCAGCATCTTGTCTTGGAGTAGTTTCTCGAGTCTATGAGATGCCATGGTGCATTAAAACTGAGAGTGTGGGAGAGCTGTATATCTTTTGATTCTCTGAACAGTTTGTAGGGATAGGAGGCAGTATGACTTTGATATGAAGGGACCAAGGAAGAAAACTGAGTGGTGGAGAAAATAAACGATGGAATCAAAGTAAAACCAGAGTGGATAAGAAGAAATCTGGAGAGGGTGTCTGAGGAGAAGTGTTATTTTCAGGACTAAGCACTGGAGAAAGTGGGAGAACTAGGAACAGTAGGTTGCAGAAGTTTATATAGGATTTTGTAAATACCGCAGTAAGAGACTTGGAGAAGGGAATCATAGAATCATAGAATAACCGGGTTTGAAGAGACCCACTGGATCATTGAGTCCAACCATTCCTATCAAACACTAAACCATGCCCCTTAGCACCTTGTGCACCCGTGCCTTAAACACCTCCAGGGAAGGTGAATCAGCCCACCTCCCTGGGCAGCCTGTTCCAGTGCCCAGTGACCCTTTCTGTGAAAAGTCAAAGGAAGGATCAAAAGGGGAGGACTGAGAGTGAAAGACAAAAATTTCTTTTTGAAGAATAAAAAAAAGGAGATCTAGGATCCATGCAGGGTATTTATCTGAAGAGCATGAGACTAATTTCATTGTTCTTGAGTCTCAGTGTCTTTACTGTTCAGAAAGTAGTTCTGAAAGCCATTCACTCAATATGTTTTAGCTCTCTAGCAGTTAGAATGCTTTTATTGCAATCACATGTTGGCTCACATAATAGTACTTAAAGTTGCCAGTGAATTTTATAGTGAGAAAGAGGATATTGCACGTTTTCACCTGAGTAAGCATTGTTTTAAATGAAACTTCTTAGATTGCCAAGTCAAGCATTGAGCAGGCAGGCAGCTTTGGGACTGGGGTTTTCTATGCCACCTTTTCTAAGATATTCCAGAAATAGTAGCATGAAACCTGGTAGCATTTCCTATAGGACCTCATCCCTAAGCTATATGCAGAATAGATTGTGCTGTGGAATTGAGCAAGTCAGGAATGAGTTTATCATATGTAGGACTTCAACTGCTTTTGTTTTTTCTTTATGGAATTCCCTGCCTCATTCATCACACAGCTTCTTTAAGAACAAAACTGTGTTTTGAATGTGCTTTCAAAATAGGTTTGTGACTAACAAAGTTGAAATGGTAGTGTGATAAAAGTGACCAGGACACACATGGTACATTAGTGTACTTGGGCTATATATGAATACTTTAAGAAACAAGGTAGTCAGTACTGTGAAATTCTTACTTGACTGTAATTACTGTCTGCTTTGAAAGTCATAGCAGCAATCAGTTCATTTGTATTCATCGGTAGTCTCAACAGGGCAGATTAATATTAATGTCTTGTCTTTCTCAGGGACCCCTATGATTCCTGTACCGATGGGCATTATGGCTCCTGCTCCAACTGTAAGTATTACAGTGGGATTGAGGTGGTAACAAAATAAAATGGAGGGTAAAACTTGGTAGGTGTCGAAAGTATTTTTGTTTTATTCTATTCCATGAGAATTCATATGACAAAAGGAAATCCTTCACTTTAAGTGGAACTATTGTGAAAATTTTATGTTAATTTCTGACCTAAACAAAGATTGAATTAATGTTTGGAGCTGCTAGTTGCAAAGGTGAAGCAATTTCTATTCTTGCAGGAAGATTGTCTTCTCCTAAATACACTAACTTAGACTTTGCCTTTGGATTATGCTTAGGAAGACCAGTTATAGCTAGATCAGTTACATACCAGGGCTCTTGCTTTTGAGTTTATTGGCATAATAGTCCTATGAAGGCATCACACTACCTAGGCTTATAAGGTTGTTGTGCAGCACTGCTAAGTTGGGCAGAAAGTTGTGCTTTGACAGGTTTGAAAACAAGCTCTCTTTCCCCATGTTGCTGGAAAATGAATATATGCATGCAATATGCATGTTCCAAAGAGCATATGAGAAAAGTCTCTTCATTACTAATTTCTAGTTGGAAGTAAGATTTATGATTTATGGGGCAGGAATAAGTACTCTTTAAGATAAAAAAATTACTTCCTGACTAAAAGGTGATTTACCATTTCTGTGATTTTGCATAAGTGAAATCTCCCCAAAATACTGAAATTTTGGTAGCTTCTGTTAGAGAAGGATACATGGTAAATAGTGTATTTAAGACGAAGATACTGGAACAAATGCATTCATTTTTTAAATGAAAATAACTTGTATGAAGTGGCAGTTCTAGAAGAGTGTTTGGAGAAACAAATTCAGTGCATGTTTGCTGTTAGGTGGAAGGAGAGTGTCGCAGCAAAATTAATCAAATAATCATGCTTGTCTCTGTATGGTTTACTTTACAAATGTTTGCTTCTTAACCCTTAAGAGGCTTTGACTTGTATATTGATTAAATAAAACAGTAATGTTTCTATGTTCTGTGAAAGCTTTTAGACCCGTTGTGTGTCTGTTGAATTTGTTCGAGTCAGTAACTTTTTTGTTTGCATCTGCCTTTTTAGGTTGGATAGGGTACTTCAAGTTCCAGAGACTCAAATGTTGCAAATTAGTTATTTGTAGAAGAAATAATACCCAATGTTAATGTATGCTCACCTTGATACCTTCCAGTAGCCATATTCAGATACAGCTTTTTTTTTTCCTGTCTGTCTTTGCCAGAAAATGATAGTGGGTTTTTTGTGTTCAAAGTCCAAACCACTTATTGATATCTCAGTCTGTAAGCCTAAGGTTCATATGAAAATTCAGTTTTGAAATACATGTGCATCCCCAACTCTTTCGTCTTATTTTGGTCTTATTTTGGTCTTATTTGGTCTTAAATTAAACCCAAAAAACATCCAACCCTTCATTTTACACCCTCTCATCTTCTTCCTAGGTGTTAGTTCCTACCACAGTGTCTATGGTTGGAAAACATCTGGGAATCAGGAAAGAACATCCTGGTTTAAAGAACAAAGAAAATGATGAAAACTGTGGTCCCACTACCACTGTTTTTGTAGGCAACATTTCTGAGAAGGCCTCAGACATGCTCATACGACAGCTTTTAGCAGTAAGTACAGTGGGCTTCTTAAATTTCATCCCTGGGTGATAAGTGAAGTAATGGCATATGAGCAGTGGGTTGAAACTAAAAGCAGAGTTAATCTCTAGTTCGTTACGCTTGAATTCAAAGTTAGTATGTGCCTAGTAAAGCTCTTAAACTTTAGCCACCAGTGACCATGGACATTATTTTATTTTTAGTAGTGTTTACCCCTTTTATACGTCATCTTTTCAATAGTGTTTAATTTTTCATAATGTTTTGAACACAAACTATATTTAATATTTCTCTTTAATGCAGAAGTGTGGCTTGGTTTTGAGTTGGAAGAGAGTACAAGGTGCATCTGGAAAACTTCAAGGTGATTCTTCATTCTTTTCAAAATCTGTAGTCAGACTCTTGTTTTTGTTACCTGGCAGCTTTTCGAATGTCTGAAACATTGCGCTTCTCAATACTTCTACATTTTAAGGTATTTTATGTGACACTTGACTGCTAAGTAATTCGTAGTAAAGGGCTAGTGTTTTCTGTCATTGTAATTAAGAAAGAATGAGAAAAATAAAATTGAGAAATAAATGTCTTGGTGGGGGTCTAGTTTTTCCTCACCTTTCCAGTCTGAGACTGAGTCAGGAGTTAGTAGACCGTCCCTGAGAAAGATTTACCAATTTGGGCTTAGCCTCCAAAGGAGCATAGATGAACACATTAATACTCTCTTCCTTTGCTATGCATAATCCTTCTCTGTTAAGGAAGTTTTCCTGATGTAATAGCTTCCTTCTCTATTGTCAAATTGAACTGATTTATTTTTTCTTGTGACTTTCCTCCATTGGATAGAAGAAACAATTTTGATTACTGGGGTTTTTTTTTCTGCAAGTAAAAATACCCTATCAATCTTCCATAGGGTTTGTGTTTTGAATGTTTGAGGTTTTTTTTAATTTTGAGATACAATTCAGTTTCTTCAGCTTTCTTATGTGTCATACTTTAAGTATTTTGCTCTTATAAGGTGTTTTTCTCACAAATTCCTGTAACTGTTGTGAAGAATTTAGTTTGAAATACCCCTTCCTCAAGTTTAACAGTGAGTTGTTGATTGATGTCCTTTGGTCGTCAGAAAACTGCAAATCCACCTAAGGCATGTCTTCACATATACTGCATTCCTTAAACATATCAAAGTCCTTTACAAACACAATAGCAGAATCATACAATAGTTTCAGTTGGAAGGGGCCTTTCAAGGTTATCCAGTCTCACCTTGCGTGATTCCAGGGATGGGCCATCTACAATGTATTATTTTTATTCACTGGGTCATTTGTTGCGTCAAAAATGAATGCAGTGAATGATCTTTCTAACTTTTTCTGATATGTACTCCTAGTTTTAAAAAGGCAGTGCCCATGTTCCAAGTTTATTTCTTCAGAACATTTTTTTTTTTTTTTACTTGATGTAAATTACTTGAAGAGCTTTATTTTTAATTTCCATAATCCATTTCAGCCTTTGGATTTTGTGAGTACAAAGAACCAGACTCCACACTACGGGCACTGAGACTGCTGCATGACCTCCAGATTGGAGAAAAGAAACTGCTAGTCAAAGTTGATGCAAAGACAAAGGCTCAGCTAGACGAATGGAAAGCAAAGAAAAAGGCTTCTAATGGAGTACGTATCTAATGTGTGAATCTTATTATTTTAACTGGAGGGCAGTGTAATGTCTGTGTTAGATCAGATTATTAGTGTGTCTCAGTTTCTGCCCTTAATTCATTTTAGGATTTTGATAGAATCACATTAATGAGTCTGAAGCTATGTTGAAAAACAGTGGAGTATAAGCTCTTAATTCAGCAGCATTCAAACTTATCTGTAAGCTACAACTGAATTAATTCTGTTATTTATTAAAAAATGTAGTAATATATACTGTACCTTACGATTCTGTTGCTTCATTTTTGTTTAGAAACTCTCAAAAGTATATAAACTCTAGAAGCAATTGTTATTATGACACGGCATCTGTAAATCAGCTGCCTGAGGAGAACTGGAGTTTTTCTCTTCTACCAATAATCTAGAATGAATTAATGAAGGAAAGAAGTAGTTCATTCAGTAGATGATACAGTTGTTAGTCAGGGCAGCTTACAGATATTTAGTAAATAGGGAAATTCCTTCCTGGAGCTAAGGATCTGTTCTGGCATAATTTCAGGTATATTTTACATTTGCATTAAAATTAATTTTATCTGTTTCTTTGCTATAATGATACATTTCATCTATCAGGTTGTTGAGCTTGGTCTCTAAATATTTTCAAGTTCTCTGCATACCTTAAGATAGTGCTTGAACCAGTTAGTTTCTGTAAAATGAAAGTGAGGAAAATGCTTATGTTCAGAAAACTAAAAGTACTAGTTGCACTGTAGCACTTAGATTTTTTAATTGCCTATTTGGAATTATTCTTAAAGGATGTGAAGTACAGGGAAATGCAATTACTTTTATTTCATTTTGTTTACCTGGAACCACTGGCATAATGATGACTTGAAGTACTTGATGCATTTTTTGACTGTGTACCTAGTGTGTGCGTAAAAATGGCTTAGTAAAGCTTAATGCTAACTTCATGAGTTTTGAGTGGAGTAATGTACTGATTGTTAACCTAGGTAAGGGTTTGACTGCCCCTTCCACTTTACCCTTTGTTGTTTACTGTTGGCATCACCTGTAATACTGAGCTTCACAGCTGATACTATAAACAAACTTGAAGTGTCAGTGGAGTTCTTATACATCTCTCAGGAATTGTGTTTTCTGTGAGCTCCTGTGGGTTATAATTAGTGCCCTAAGACTGATTGTAATAAATCAGGTGGTACTGTTTGTTACTTTGGAGGAGACAACAGTATGTGCTGATTCTGTTGAACTGCAGAATGAGATTAGCACTAGGTGTGGGGGGGGCTGTTTTGGTTTTTTTTATTTGTGAAGGTGCAAAGAAAGGCTATGAATTGCTGAGGAGTATTGATGAAGCATTTTGTAATTGTACTGCTTGCGATTCCTTTCATACAATCACTGGTGTGCTGGTGCCACTCAAATCCAAAAGTTGCAGTTTTTTTCTTTCATCTTTTTTGTTAAGATATCACACATGTATGCTATGACACAGTTTCTGAGAGACACACCAGGCAAACCTTTACCTAATTAGCTCCTCTCCCTGATCACTACTTCCCCTGGATCTCTTCAGTTCCACTCCTGTCACTGCTTTCTAGCTCTTTTCAGCCTGCTCCTCCTTGGTCTGGCAGCCTCCTCAGCTCAAACTAAATCCTCCCTTCCCCATCATTCTTAGCTGCTGCTCCATCAGACCTTTCCCTCCCCCTCACTCCACCCACCACCTATCGCTTGACGGAATAGTCTGCTGGATTGTCAGGTGAGATTCCATTTTTCTAAAAGGTTCAGGGGATCAAGAGGTGGGCTGCCTTGCTCAGTATGCAGATTGTTTTTCTAGCCTTTCACATGATGTTCAGTGAAATGCCCTTCTTTGTGTGTGCCCCCTTTCCTCCCTACAAGGTGGAAAGGGGCAAAGAATGTGAGGAACTACAAAGTAATTGATCTAACAATAATAAGAAAATGTTTACTGTGCCAGGAATGTTTTCTTTACTGTAGTTCTCCCACTGTAAGTTGTAGCTTCAAAGACACAGGTAGATGTTTGCATTGCATGGCACTTAAGTAGAAGGCTTTGAGGGAGTAACTGCTGTTGAAATGACTTGAAGTTCTGGTGTTTACAAGGCAGAAACTTTTGACCCAAGAGCTGGACTGTAATGATTGCCTTTCTGTGAGCGTGTGCGTGCTTTCTCTTTTCCTGTCTACCACCTTAATTACCATTTATCAGTTCTGTTTTATTGTGCAATCCTGTACTTGCCCTCTGCAGCCATTCCATGTGTAAAATTATATGGTCCCTGTGGTATTGTCAGTGTGAAAAGATCTGACTAAAATAATGCAGTTGATAAGTACTTGTAGACATTTAAGGTTTTGTGGGTTTTTATTTGATTTATGTGGCTTTAGGTTTTTTAGGGGGGTTGGTTTTTTTTTGGTTTTTTTTTTTTTTTTTTTACGTAAATGCTGTAGGGGCATGAATGTGGTGTTCAAAGGTGAACGTCTGAAATAAAACTAAATTCTCAGTTTATTGATTCCTGTTACTTTGCAATTTTTCCCTAGAACTCCAGACCAGAGACAACAAATGATGATGATGAAGCACTGGATGAGGAAACGAAGAGAAGAGATCAGATAATTAAAGGGGCCATTGAAGTCTTAATACGAGAATATTCCAGCGAGCTCAATGCCCCTTCCCAGGAATCTGAATCTCACCCCAGGAAGAAGAAAAAGGAAAAGAAGGAGGACGTATGTGTTTTGATTTTGGACAAAACAGATTTTTTTCTTCAACTCACCTTTATATAATGGCCAAACCTTGTGCAAACACTTTAAACCTAAACTTCTGATGAGAAAACAAACCAACAAGCATTGATGTCAGCCACAGTTTAATTTTCTTTTTAAGCTGAAAGCTAGCCAGTTATAGACACCATCCCTTTAGGATGGTTTAGGCATTTAAGCACCTGGGCTTCTTGGAACAACAGGTTTGAATTTGGGCAGCACCTAGGCTTCTTGGAACAACAGATTTGAATTTGGGCAGGACTGAGCCAACCTTTCATCCCTCTGAAGGCAGAGATGTTGCAGTTTAATCTGCATGTGCATATAAGGTTTTTAAGATGAGAACTTAATTCCTGCATACTATTTCCACTAAACGATGCCAGGGTAATTTTTCTAATGGCAGTAATTTGCTCTGGTAGTTCTTGACAAAATTCTTCTCTCTGCTTATAGAATGCATTCGGGTAGTGTGCTTTGATCCAACTGATTGGAGCTGTCTTTCCTGATGTGGAAGTTTTTCATTAGTTGTTTATGTGTATATCACACAAACCTTGAAAGGATCTTTTAGGGATGAAAGGCTTATGGTAATCTTCCTGTCTTACAAAAGCACTTTGTACAGGCACGTGTCTATTTGGCTGGATTTAATCAGCTGGTTTTCATATATTGTATAATGCAAAACAAAACCCGACAAAACACCAACCCTGTTAAGCAGGAATGAATGTTCTGGTTTAGACCTGCTTCTGTGAATAACGTTTTTTATGGAATAAAATGAACTGGAGAAGGGAGAATAAGAATGAGCAAACTCAGACTTAGCTTTTCCAGCCAAGTTTCTAATGTGGGGAAAATGAGCTTTCACACCTACCATTCTGCACCTGTTGTGAAAGAGATTGAAAAATTCTTTGACCAAGATTTTTATCCACTTAAGTTTGCTTCAAAGTTCTAATCTAAGGCAATAATGCAGCTTCAAATCCTTATGGGGTTTAAGTGTGGTGCAAAAAGCAACATCTCCCCCATGGGGCAAGTATATCTTCCCCACTACATTGTTAGTCATGGCTGACCTGAGATATGAGAGTGCTGAGCTGAGAATTTGTTTTTCTTTCCTCTCCCTCCCTTTGGGAGAAGATGCTTTCTTGGATGAGAATTTACAAATGAGTCGGGGTCTAATGCTATCAGCTGTATTTTTTGTTACAAGCATTGTTACAATGTGTATTGTCCTGTGGGTACTTCTATATATATATGTAGCCATGAATAATGCGAGGTAGTTAAACATTGTAAGAGATCATTGCAGTCTTGGAAGAGCTTTGTGCTGAGTATGTTGCTGGGACAGAAGGATGTTCTGCCAGCTCTGTGTAATATAGAATTTGACCAATCTGAGATAGTCCAGTAGACAAATAAGTTCTTTCTAAACACATAGCACTTGCGGGTTGAAATTGCGCCCCAGTATCTCTCCCATACTGAGAAGAAGGCAAAGAAACTTCAAAATTGCCATCTTTGGCCTATGTTGATAGAGGTGGGAGTCCTAGCTTGTTTCTCTCTTGTACTTAAAGAGGAGGAGAGAGAGGACTGTGGAGAGTGGGGGGAAGGGAAGATGGATCCAGGTATATGGGGGGTGAGGGTGGAGGTGGGGGGAAACTTACCATGTCTGAGGCTGTTATCCCCTCAAGGGCTTAGTGTGAAGAATACTCCCACTGGTGTTAGCAGCAGCCTGTTGTTAGTTCTTCTGGATGAAGGCATGACTGATGTGGGGAAGTTGAAAATGTGTGTGGGGAAACTGAGAGTGAGTGGAATTGGTTTTCAATTTTAAGCATGGGGAACCTCGCTAATTCGCATTTTTAGTTAGGAGATGCAATCTACCAAATTCTGCGAATTAGCGAGTAAATAAAATCAAGACATACCCACTGCAAATACGCTGATCATTTCTATTGGCAAGTGTAGCTTAGTCTTGTTTACGATGCTACAATGGCACACTAATATCTTGTAGTATACTTGTAACCAAGTGAAGTCTTTCTAATACAAGACCTCACTATATTTTAAGTAGTTCAGAGAAGGGAGAATTAGCGAGGTTCTTCTGTAATTTTGTTGAATCAAAGAAATGACATCACAGCAATGCAATATTGCTTTATAGTGCAAACATACGAAACATTGTTTTTCAGAGTAGTGTGCAATCTATTTTTAAAAAAAAAAATCTCCGTGGATTTTTCCGCAGATTTTCCGCAGATTTCCAGTGGCCCCACTGATACCTTATCCACTCATCACCAAGGTTCGTTTACATTGTAGGCTTTGACAATGACTATGTTTACTGCTAGTTGCCAGATTTGTGACTCTTGTCCATCTGATTTTTTTTTTTTTTTCACTCATTAACATCAGACTGTCAGGTTTGGCACTGCAGAAGGACTTTATTTATCTCTTGCAAGACTGGTTGTAAACTTCTAACCTTCAGCTTTTCTCTTTTTCTCCTGTGTCTGTACAGATGGCTCTTAATGCTTTTCCTCCTGTCCCCCTTGTTTTTTTTGTAGGAGGATATAAATGCTATAGAAATGGAGGAAGACAAAAGAGACCTGATATCAAGAGAGATCAGTAAATTCAGAGACACACACAAGGTAGTATTCTTGTTTTTGCATTTGATAAATATTAGGCTTTTTCAAAATCCAAAAAACACTATTATAAAATTTAGCATTACATTGCAATATCACTTAAAAATTATGTTTATATTAGGTTTAATATACATAATTCTTTACAAGTCAGAAAAAGACAACTACCACGTTAAAGTGGCCCTTGACATCTTTATGCTAAGACTTTGATTGCTACTGAATATTTTGCAGTCATCTCACTTTAACGTGAATAAAGACAACTTAAGTTTCTACACACATTAAGTCAAGGTATTTATAACTAAAGGCTAAACGGGGCTGCAGAGTTAGGACATACACTTGAGTTTGTTCCTCTAGGCAGATTTGTAACATAATCCGAGATTTTATGAAGAGTTGAAACTTGAATTAAATTTAAGTCTTTTTTTTTTAATAGTTCTAAGTTAAGAGTGGGGGAAGATTAAAACTAGGTCAGTGGTTACCAGACTTACCAAACTTTAGATGCATGGAAGAACTGTAAATTCCCGTAAAGCTAATCTATTCATTGACCCCCACCATTATGATAGAGATCATATGGTGACTAATGCAAGATGAAACTCACAGCTTGGAAGGTAACATGGAATAGGATGTAAGTATGAGCTTCTGTTTTTTATTATACTTATGGATGCCCCCTCAGAAAAATATGCAAAGGGGTAACTGGCTTGGAAATGTTTGTGCACATCAGGTCCCATCTCAGGGTTCCACTTACAGAAGTTTCCAGTAATGCTAGTGCATCTGTGAATGTTTCTGCTTTGGAAAATGATACTTGTGGATAGCAAAGCACAACTATGTATGTAATGTTCTTATTTTCATGTTTAGCTTAAAGTTGGTATTATTATTTATTCCCCAGTAAGACTGGAGTGGTCCTTGGCCTAGGGCAGTATCTGCAAGTTCCTCTTTCAAGCACATACTTCTACTTCAAAATACCCCCAAATCAATGTTAAAGAAAATGTTGAAGATACAGCAGGGTCAAGTATGCCCGTATTATTTAGCTTTACCACATGCAGTTGCTGGGAATGGTACCGTGTTTTCACACAGTTGTTTATGTAAGCATAAGTAACTACATGTTATATATACATGTATTCAGTTTTTCTCTTTACTGAAGTTTTTGGAGATAAAACCTTGGGGGAAAATTCTAGAAGAAATCATCTGGAGAAGTTCAGCAATTGAATGTGAGGCTGGTCAGTGGTGAAACTTCAGTAGAATTGTATTCAATTTCAAGCTCCAAGTCATCACTGGTACTAAGATGCAAACATGTAATAAATTCTTAAAACAAACAATGACCAAAACAAACAAAAGCCACGCTTCATTTATTTTAGAAGTTGTTGGGCATTTTACTGCATTTAATCTTTATTACTAGGGGGGCTACTTGGGGTTTCTTACCATTGAAAAATCAACTTGAAGTATTCATTTTGTATATTGGATATATTTTAAAAGGGGCTGTCGAATCTTTAGCCACTGGCAAGTGAGCACAGTGAACCTTTGCATGTTTTTGGTATGAGTTTATAAAAAATAACCACGGACTGTCAGGGTATCATCATTGCAGGGGGCGTCCATTTACAGCACGGACGAGTCTGAAGAGAGCTCAAGGTAAGATTTATAATTATTCTACCTGTTTCATTCTGTTCATTACTTCAGTACATCTGATACTGTTCCCATCTCATTACCCTTTCAGATCCTCTTATTTAGGCTGATAGAAGTTGATGAGGTCAGATTTCAGTTACAAAATAGACCGATTTTATTTTTTCAATTGGATTTTAAGAAGGTGGACCTGCAAAATGGATTCTGATACACCAAGATTTTTGTGTGTGTGTGTGTGTGTGTGTGTATACTTAGACATGTGTGAATACATTAAAAAAATAAAAAGGAAGAAACCCACTCTCTTGAGAAATCATATTCTCAACACGAACAAAGTTTTTTGAGAGTGACAAAAAAGCAGGAATTCAACCCAAGTGTTTTCTATTGGAACATCTAAGATAACCTGTAAGTATCAACCACTTCAGTATGTAAACTTTTCTGTAAAAGTATATGAAATTTGAGGTAAGTTGGATTTTTAGAAGTTGACAACCGAGTTTAACATCTGACCATACTGAGGTTTAACACTTGTAAAGCTGTAAAACACAAACCTTTTGAAATTAGTTTTCAGCCAAGTGTGTATTCCAGAATCCAAGTTTGTTGTCTCATATCAGTTTTCTTCCAATTTCTACCATTTTTAGTCCCTTTTTCCTTTTGTGATTTTAATGTATCCAACATTGGTTTGCTTTTATTGTGCTATCAATGCAGTGTAGTTTCACTGGATACATTAATCACTAGTGAATTAGCTTTATTTCTGTAATTCTTTGTTGGTTCTCTGGTCCTTGTGCCTATGGCGGAAGAGCACTTACCAGGTAAGATTGCTTTTTAAAGTTGTCTTAAATGCTTTGTTTGAAAGAAAAGAAAAAAAAAATCAAAACAGAGAAAATGCTGTTTCATTGTTCCAGTTTTTAATTTCATTTCAGTGATGGTAAACGTGGAGCCAAAGGGGATAAACCTGTTTATTCTGCTTAATATTTGTTCAAAAAAATGGTATTCTGGCATCCAACAGGTTGAAATTTGGTATACATGGTTGTTATTTGGTATATTTGTGAACCGTGTACTTGCTCTTCCTCCCAGAAACATAGCTTATAGGCAAGGTTAATCCAGTGTTGGCGGTCCATGTCCTAGCACAGCATCTGTAAGTTAACACGTAACAATTGCTTCCAAGGATGGATTTATCTATCATTCTGTTGATGTATTTTCTATTGTCTTATAGGAATTCTGGTCATAGGAACTGTTTCTAAATGAAAATAAAGTGGCAATTTTGTACAATTTTTAGTAAATCAGTAGCAGGTAACCCTTTAGTTTCTATGTTTCAAAAGAGCTATTTCCAACCTTCTTTTAACTCTCCATCTTGCAGTAGTGGAAGTTAAGGATTCCATTCTGCAGAGTCCAGTTCTTACCAATGAACTGCTAGAATGTTTTTAGGGAGGGAAAAGGGGAAAGGTTGCAGCTTGCTTCGCTGTATAATCATGTATGCCATGTGTAAGTGGATAAATTTCTTTACCCAAGTTTTCATATAGGACTGTTTTGGTCTGCCAGGGCTTTTTGGGAAACAACTCACTGTCCCAGTAAGCATTTCACTGAAATATATTTTCCTAGTTGAACAGAAATTATTTTATCAGCTACAAGTTCACTTTGCTTGTACCCAAGTGGCTTATAGGGCCAGTGGAATTCATGGGCCACCTGAATTGTGACTGGCAGTGCACTGTGTATGTGCCCTTTAGTCAGCTTATAATACAAGGCCAGCCCTACTCTGCTAAGGTTGGAGATTGCTGGTCTGTGTAGACCTATGCTTTGCACGAAACTTAGTCTTGTGATTGCTGCATTTTGATTTCATACTTAAGAGTTCAAAAAAAAAATACCCACCAAACCCTATTTAGTATTTTAAAATCAGTGGCGGTTTTGGTATTTCCATTACCAGCCTTGTGTGTTGCGCCGGGAATATCCAGTTTCTATAGCGACAGAATTAACTATTAAAGTTCTCTTGTTGGTTTTTAGAAACTGGAGGAGGAAAAAGGCAAAAAGGAGAAAGAAAGACAGGAAATTGAAAAAGAACGCAGAGAAAGAGAAAGGGAACGGGAGCGTGAACGAGAAAGGAGGGAGCGTGAAAGAGAGAGGGAACGTGAACGGGAGAAGGAGAAGGAACGGGAGCGTGAACGAGAGCGAGATAGGGATCGTGATCGAACAAAGGACCGTGAACGAGACCGCGATCGTGACAGAGATCGTGACAGAGATCGTGAAAGGAGTTCAGATCGCAACAAGGATCGGAGCAGATCAAGGTAAATGTACTGAATTTACTATTTCTTTTACTTATTCCTAGCGCTATTTAATAAGTGCATATAGTTCAGCAGATCAACTGCCACTGAAAAAAGAATCATCCTTTTGGAACATAAGTATTAAAACGCAAAATGAAAAATTTCAACAATGTTGTATTTACACCGTTTGGAAGAATACTTTTTTCCTCCACAACATAGGATTAGGAGGACTCCAATGGGCAATACGCAGTAAGAAACCACCCAAGCATGGTTTAAGCGTACTGATTTTATCTCAAATCTCTCTTACTTTTTCATAGGTACTTTTATCTTTTATTCCAGCTGAAGATTCTTTTAAGTCTACCGTATCTTTTAGCTTAAGTTGGTTTTACCTTTTCCTTTGGTTTGTTTTTTTTTTTTTTTTTTATGAAAGCAGTGGAATTTCTTTTCTTGTCTTAAATTGTGACTAGTCATGTCAGGCTCTAGATGCTGCTTTTTACCTCTTCACCATAGAAAAAGTAGCTATTTCAGTTCAAATCATCTGTCAGTAGAGTTCAAGTTGTCTGCAAGCCATGTAAACATGAAGGATTTATTAAGCATATCCTTTATTTGTGGTTTGGGTTTTTTTAACAGACTTATTTATGGAAACTTACCAACATGATCTGATTAGAATTGCCATGTGCTAACACTATGTTTCTGTGGATATTGTTATTCAATGGTTAGTGCTCAAACAACTATGTTTACATAAATGGAGTTTTGAATATAGTAGAAGTGTTGATTTACGCCCATTGCTATATCATTTAACCATCTCGGACAATTGCAGAAGAAAAAGTTGCAAGATGCTACAAATACTGCATTATGCATTTGAAATTAAATCATTTGGTTGAGCGGAGGGGAAGGCTTTGTACTTAACTTTGATTTTTTTTTTCCTTCAGAGAAAAAAGCAGAGACAGGGAGCGGGAACGGGAAAGAGAACGCGAGCGGGAACGGGAAAGAGAACGCGAGCGGGAACGGGAAAGAGAACGCGAGCGGGAACGAGAACGGGAGAAAGATAAGAAGAGAGACCGAGAAGAAGATGAAGAAGATGCTTATGAACGCCGAAAACTAGAGAGGAAACTGCGGGAGAAAGAAGCTGCATATCAAGAGGTAGATTGGGATTTTAAAGATTCCTTAAGGAGAAAAATATTTGAGGGGTGGCAATACATCTTCTGTTACAAAATGTCATTTCTTTTCCTGTTCCTTTTTGTAAATATATTTTTAATCCTCCGACTGCATGAATTGCTGCAGAATATGTAAGTCACTACTATTTTAAATTATAAATAAATGATTTGCTAAATTTTAATGCAGTTGGTTTTAAACAATAATTCAAGCTAATTTCAAAGTAGTGCTACTGTTTTTAATATTCTTGAGATTGGAGTGGTTTATTACTTCTGTTGCAGCGTCTTAAAAACTGGGAAATCAGGGAACGGAAGAAAAGTCGGGAATATGAAAAAGAGGCTGAAAGAGAGGAAGAAAGACGAAGGGAAATGGTAAGTCTTGTAACTTTACTTGTATTTTTTTCAGTCCTATTTACATGTGTACCAGTATCTTCATAGATAATGATTGAGCACATTTGTTTTTGTATAAACACCATATACATTTTCATATGTTCCGTGTCATGCAATTGGAACTAGACCAGTCTTTTTACTTCCAGCCTGCTCATGTGCCTGAACCTTCTATAATACATAGTATAATAGTCTATAATATATTTAAGCATTTTGTAAATTTTGATCTCTAGTTCATTTGTTGTGAAACTATCACAGTTATCAATGGAAGTTTTGTTAGAAAAGATAGACCTGGAAGAGATAATTATGTAATCTCATGGTTTTGCTCTAAAGTGTAAAGAAGTTAGTTTAAATTATAATAGTGTTATCTCACTTCATAATTCTCCTAGAGAAGAAGAGAATATATGAGAGAGTTACAAGTAGGAGATGGATTAGCAGTAGTTTCAATACAAAATATGAAAAAAGGCACTAAGGAAAATACAAAACACATTGGTTTACATGTAACCTAATTCTTCCTCCTGAATGCTTTAGAGGGGAAAAAATATTTGAAAGTCACTTAGTCACTTTCATGATCCTCCTGGATACTGGCTGTGGATGGCAGTTGTAGAGAACAGTTAAATTTTGTGTTGAATTTGCAACTATAATCATAACTTGTTTCTCAAAGTCATAAGCACGGAAATATCATACTGTTGATTTAAAGATATTGCTTAGACAAAGGTTAGAATGTCCTAGTTTAGTCTACTGAAAGAAATGCCTGATTTTTTTCTTTTCATTTTACCAGAGAGGGGGAAAATAATCCTCCTCTCTCCCCTTCACCCCCTTCAGGTTTAGGCCTATGCATTTGTAGATGTTTGGATTATTAACACAGCAGAAGAGTGCCTATCCTAGAAGTGTCCATTCTATTTGTTTCTATGTATAACTAGGTCTTTATTTCAAAGCACTGCTCTTGGGGAAAAAATAATGATAAAATACACTTAAGCTGATATGTTATAATATCCAGGAACTTTGATCCTCCTCTTTTGTGAACTAAACAAAAAAGGAGAGGGATTATACTTAGAATCCCTTTGAAATGCCAACAGCTCAACAGTAGCCTGCAAGTCAGAGAGGCAATCTGAGTGGACCCAATGGATGTGCTATTTGCTGTTTAATGTATGATAGGAAGTTTGCATATCCCTGGAAGATGATGCAATTCCAAAACATTTCAATTTCCTGTCTGGAAAACTCTAGTTTAAAGCATAATAACTATTAATAAATTAATAAATATAAATAAATATAATAAACTCTTGGAAAGAAAAACAGAAAAAAAAATTACAGCATTACATAAGTTTCAATTTCTTGCAGGCAAAAGAAGCCAAACGGTTAAAAGAGTTCTTAGAAGATTATGATGATGACAGAGATGATCCAAAATACTACAGGTATGACTTTGTATTGATTCCTAATAATAAGATCTTTATGGTTCATTTTAACACATTTGTGAGGTTTGTTTGCAGAGGCTCATGGATTTTCTATTTGATGGATTATGTGGCAATGTCAGGGTCATATCTAAATTAATAAGTGTCCCTTGATATATGCCATAGGGAAAAGGAGAAACTCTTTGCTGCTACTTGCTAACGCTTGGGAGCATCTTCTCCTTCCTATCACTTCACTTGTGGATAAGGCAGAGCAGACATCAGTATACTGCCAAAATAAAGTAGTGGGGGCAAGGAGAAGGGATCAAGCCTCTAAAAAGTTCATAAGAAGACTGTGAATGATATGAACAAGCTTGTTAACTCTATAAGCAATGGCAAAGATTGTACAGCATGGATCTAACAAATTTGCATTGAACTAATTTAGCAGAAGTGTTTGTTGTAAAGTTAAAACCTACAAAATAATTGGATTCTTTTTTTGAGAAGATCAGCAGTCACATTCTTTAAATCTGTTAACTGTGACAGGTAAATTCTTTAATGTTTGGAACTGGTATTTTAGATTCTTCTCTTATGATTCTGCTCTTATGGATCTGATTTTCGTTTAGTGGAAGTTGCATCTGTATCTGGTATTTATTGTAGTACAAGGTTCTTGCTGGAATGTTCTTCAAGTACAAAATCCTTATCTTTTTTAGGGGTAGTGCTCTTCAGAAGAGGCTACGAGACAGGGAGAAAGAGATGGAAGCAGATGAACGGGATAGGAAAAGGGAAAAGGAAGAACTGGAAGAAATTAGGCAGCGCCTCCTGGCAGAAGGACACCCAGATCCTGATGCAGAACTCCAGAGGGTAAGTAGCTCTTGGTCTAGCAGGAAAAAATATCTCAGTGGTATTGAGTAAAATGGTGTAGGAGATCTGATAGTTTAAAATTTGCTGGTTTGAGTCTCTTCAAAAGAAGTCAATGTAAGCAGAAAGGCCACTGGAAACAAAAAATAACTTCCAGATCTTTCTTCAGATGGTCTTTGAAAACAAGTTTGGATTAATCAGTATTTCTAGTTATAATGGCAGTAGTTGCATGTATTTGTTCTTAGAATCATAGAACCATGGAATCACCAGGTTGGAAGAGACCCACTGGATCATTGAGTCCAACCATTCCTATCAAACACTAAACCATGCCCCTTAGCACCTTGTGCACCCGTGCCTTAAACACCTCCAGGGAAGGTGAATCAACCACCTCCCTCAGCAGCCTGTTCCAGTGTCCAGTGACCCTTTCTGTGAAAAATTTTTTCCTAATCTCCAGCCTAAATCTCCCCTGGCAGAGCTTGAGGCCATTTCCTCTTGTCCTGTCCCCTGTCACTTGGGAGAAGGGGCCAACTCCCTCCTCTCCACAACCTCCCTTCAGGTAGTTGTAGAGAGCAATGAGGTCTCCTCTCAGCCTCCTCTTCTCCAGGATAAACAACCCCAGCTCCCTCAGCTGTTCCTCATAAGGCCTGTTCTCCAGCCCCTTCATCAGATTTGTTGCTGTTCTCTGGACTCACTCCAGAGCCTCAACATCCTTCTTGTGGTAAGGGGCCCAGAACCAAATATGGTATTCGAGGAGTGGTCTCACCAGTGCTGAGTACAGAGGGAGAATAACCTCCCTGGACCTGATGGTCACGCCATTTCTGATACAAGCCAGGATGCCATTGGCCTTCTTGGACACCTGGGCACACTGCTGGCCCATGTTCAGTCGGCTGTCAACCAACACCCCCAGGTCCTTCTATTCCAGGCAGCTTTCCAGCCAGACTTCTTCTAGTCTGTAGCACTGCATAGGGTTGTTGTGCCCCAAGTGCAGTACCCGGCATTTGGCCTTGTTAAACCTTATCCTATTGGTCTCTGCCCAGCAGTCCAGCCTGTTCAGATCCCTTTGCAGAGCCTCCCTACCCTCCAGCAGATCCACACTTCCACACAGCTTTGTGTCATCTGCAAACTTGCTAAGGGTACACTCAATGCCTTTATCCAGGTCATTGATGAAGACATTGAACAGGGCTAGACCGAGCACTGAGCCCTGGGGAACACCACTTGTAACTGGCCTCCAGCTGGACTTAACACCATTTACCACCACTCTATGGGCCCAGCTAATACAACCAGTTTTCCACCCAGGAAAGCGTGCGCCTGTCCAGGCCAGAGGCTGACAGTTTCTGTAGTAGAATGCTGTGAGAAACTGTGTCAAAGGCTTTACTGAAGTCCAGGAAAACCACATCCACAGCCTTACCCTCATCCAGCAGCCAAGTCACTTTGTCATAGAAGGCAATCAGGTTAGTTTGGCAAGACCTGCCTTTGGTAAACCTGTGTTGACTGGGCCTGGTCACCTGGTTCACTTGCATGTGCTTCATGATAGCACTCAAGATCACCTATTCCATGACTTTCCCTGGCACTGAGGTCAGACTGACAGGCCTGTAGTTCCCTGGATCCTCCCTGCAACCCTTCTTGTAGATGGGCACAACATCAACCAGCCTCCAGTCCAGTGGAACTTCCCCAGTCTTCCAGGACTGTTGGAAGATGATGGAAAGGGGTTTGGCCAGCATATCCGCCAACAACCTCAATACCCTTGGGTGAATCCCATCCTGCCCCATAGAGTTATGGGTGTCTAGGTGGGCAAGCAAGGCTCTGACCACCTCCTCTTGGACCATGGGAGCCTCGTATTGCTCCTCTAGTTCTGGAGTTTGTACACAGGGGGAACAACTTTCTTTACAATTAAAGACTGAGGCAAAGAAGGCATTAAGTACCTCAGCCTTTTCCTCATCCCCTGTCACTGTTGTTCCTTCTGCGTCCAATAGGGACTGTATGGTCTCCCTAGTCCTCCTTTCATTATTTATGTATTTATAGAAAGATTTTTTTGTTGTCTTTCACAGACTTTGCCAATTTGATTTCTAGTTGAGCCTTAGCCCCTCTGATTTTTTGTCTACACAATCTCACTTCCCTCCTGTAGTCCACCCAAGAGGCCTGACCCCTCTTCCAGAGCTCATAAACATTTCTCTCCTTCTTGACATCACTCAAAATCTCTCGGTTCAACCAAGGTATTTTTTCCCCTGCCAGCTTTTTTTCCAGAACATGGATGGCTTTCTCCTGAGCTGCTAGGATCTCCTTTTTGAAGAGCTTCCAGCCCTCATGGGCTCCCTTGCCCTTAAGTACTGTCTCCCAGGAGACTTTGCCAACAAGCCTTCTGAAGAGTTTGAAGTTTGCCCTCTGGAAATTTAATGCTACTGTCCTGCGAAGCACCCTCTTCCCTTCACCTAGAACAGAAAACCCTATCATCTCGTGATCACTTATTCCTAGGCGTCCTCCTACTGCCACATCCCTGATAAGGCCTTCTCTGTTCACAAACAGCAGGTCCAGGAGGGCGCCTTCCCTTGTTGTTTGGGAAGTTGGTTTTTGACTGATGAACTTTCTTAGGAAACAGAGGATCTTTAAATTCTTTTCAAACAATGATGGTTTTGAGAAAGCTTCTCTTTTGCTAATTATCTTTCATTGTAGATGGAGCAGGAAGCTGAGCGGCGTAGGCAGCCACAAATAAAACAAGAGCCAGAGTCTGAGGAAGAAGAGGAAGAAAAGGCAGAAAAAGAGGACAAAAGAGAAGAGCCGGAGGAAGAAGAGGAGGAGCTTGAACAAAAGCCCTGCCTTAAACCAACTTTAAGACCCATCAGTTCTGCCCCTTCTGTTTCTTCTGCTAGTGGAAATGCAACCCCAAACACACCTGGTGATGAATCTCCCTGTGGCATTATTATCCCTCATGAGAATTCACCTGAACAACAACAGCCTGAGGAGCATCGGCCCAGAATAGGACTTAGCCTGAAACTGGGCAAGTTTACATTTTATTTTAATGCTTCATATCAGATCAAAATGAAAAAAATGCCAAGCTGAGTAGCCTTGCAGTTTTTCAACTATATTTTATGTTTTAGCATACTTAGATCAGATTGTTGTTATTGAGATGCTGTGTTTGGTTTCTTCTATCTAGGAGATACCTTTTAATAAAGGTCTTCTTCCAAAATATGGAGAAGGAAAAGGAAGGGAAGCTTTGACATCCTCAAGGCTTAAGTTTCTTTAGGAATGCTCTGAGCTGGGTTTAGGTATTTTTGCAGGCTTAAGTTTTTTTAGGAATGCTCTGAACTGGGTTTAGGTATTTTTGCAGGCTTTTTCACCTTATTAGGTCTCTAAATGTCTCTTCTAAAATGTCATTGCTGATTTTCATGCATGTAAGTATATGTTAGATTTAAGCCCTAAACAGTCATTATGTTTGTTCACAAAGACCTTTTTAAAAGAAGAAAACTGAAATTTAGATTATTTTTAATTCCTCTTAAAGTAGCACAATAAATTGATGACAATTCCAAGTGTAATGTGAGCAGAGAGTTCCTTAGTATTTTAACAGTTTCCCTGTGTTTTTCAAAATAACTTTGGTTTGAGAAGGAGAACTAAGGATATTTGTATTCCAGAAGGTTTGTGCACTTATTTCAATTAAATTATAGTGAGTGGGGCTGCAATGTTAGCTCACACTGTGTTAGATCTGGAATGAAGAGAAGACTGTACGTTACTAGGCTGACTGATGATTAACTTTTCCTACAGCTAGATTAATTGTAACCTTTCACTTCTATGCTCTGCCTCTGTTAGGGTTTGAACTCGTGCTATTGTCTACCCTCAGTGGGGATGTTAATTGGTTTCAGGGCAGGGAAAGAAGACCCATTTTATTGAAAACCTAGAACAAACTCCCTTTGAGATCTTTGCCTCTTTTGCTGTTTTTATAAAAGTTTGAGAGATTAAAATGCTGTTGCTAGTTATTCGCAGACATTTATATAACATACAAACTGATATTCCTCAATAAATTTGTAAAGAGCAAACTGTCTGTAGTTGCAGTTTATGAATATGTTATTCTGTCTTTTGGATTACAGGTGCCTGCAATAGTCCTAATCAGCCCAATGCCGTAAAAAGGAAGAAGCTTGCTGTGGATAGTGTTTTCAATAAATTTGATGACGAAGACAGTGATGATGTGCCTCGGAAAAGGAAACTTGTCCCCCTGGATTATGGAGATGAAGATAAAAGCAATATCAAAGGCAGCGTCAATACAGAAGAAAAACGTAAACATATTAAAAGTCTAATAGAGAAGATTCCTACAGCAAAGCCAGAGCTCTTTGCTTATCCTCTTGACTGGTCAATTGTGGATTCAGTAAGTGGATTTATTTTAACCAGCCATGAAAAAGCATCATTTTTCCAAACAAACCTTGGCATTGAATAGAGAAACAGTGTTCCTGGAGCCCAGGAACTGGAACATCATCAAATAGAATCAAACTTGAGTACTGTAGTTCTTGTCCACATTTATACTTATTCTGAAGTATGCCTGCTTATTTTTGTTTGGTCTCTCCTGAATGGTTGCTGCAAATGGAAATACTTGCAAATGCCAAATCACTAAGGGTTATCTCATGGATAGCAAAATGTATTTTCTCTGAATAGTTGTTTAGGTCGCTGGCTGCCTATCTGGCAGTATTGTTTCAAGGTAGTAAAGTTTGTGGAAATTTTGTTTTTGTTTGTTTTTCCAGACTTTAATGGAACGTCGAATTAGACCATGGATCAACAAGAAAATAATAGAATATATCGGTGAAGAGGAAGCCACGCTAGTTGACTTTGTTTGTTCTAAGGTTAGTATCTTGCACTTCCTTTGTGAAATCTGGGGTTTGCTCCATCTTTTAAGATGCTGTAGTGACTGCAGTGTCTGTATTTGAAGGCAATCTGTTCTTAGCTTCTCTGTAGTCTATGATATTTGTCAGCAGAGATGGTTGGTGTACTTGGAATCAGTATGTACCCTAATGTTTCACAAGTTACCTCCTTTAATGCTTACGTACAATATTGTAGATGCTAGGTGCTCTCTGTTACCTTTTAGATAAACATATGGAACTGGATAAAGAAATTGGTAGTTAAGAGCAGCTGTTTTAACTGCTAGTTTTATCATCAGATTTCAGAATTAATACCTCATTGGCCCTTAACATTTATAACTTAAATATAGGATTTTTGTGTATTCAGGGGGATAAAAGCCAGTAGCTTAATTTTTTGCATACACTTTTGGATTAACTGGAAGAACTTCTTAAAAAGGTTTAGTAGTAGGCAAATATAGGTTTTAGAGCTAGCATTAGAAGTCATTCTTTTATACCTTTTAGTTGTTGCATGACTCGTTTGAATTCTTTGTAGCTTCAGCCATGAAATTACAAACTGAATTCTAATAACTTGTCTTTTAGAATTTGTCGTAACAATGCTATGGCTTTTCATCAACAGTGAATTTTAAAAAATCCTTTTGGTTTCCACAGTACTCACTTTCATTAATGGCTTGTCTTGGTTTATCTTAGGGCTACTGTTTGGGAGGGAAAGCTAGTGACAGTGTTGTGGCACAAGTGAAGGTGAAAAGCTGAATATTTGCCACGCATAAATTTATATATATGTAAAAAGCCATTTTCTGGTACTGAAAGATAAGTTGATTCTGAAAATAAAATTGAAATACTTAACTGGCAGGTGGAAAATGCAGTTATTAAGAGTTATACAGGGGAAATTTCACCTTTATTTCTTCCATTAGGAATTCATTTTTGAAGGAAAGGGACTTTATTCCTTAAATTAGGAGAGCATAATTGAAGAAGAAAGAAAAGCCAGTAAATACAAGACCTGTTGAATTTCTGGAGCTTTGTAGTATTTGTACCTCAGTAACTAACTAGCCATAAACCAGCACTCAATATGATGAAATCTTATATAGTTCAATACTAATTTTTGACTTGGCTACTACTGGGAACTAGTGCAAATAGTTTTGCATGGACAGAGCATTCAAAATCCTTGAAGCAGTTGGTTTTTTGTTTGAAGATGTTTGTTTGGTTTACTCCGAGTTTTTACTCTGAAAACATTTCTTTCTTTCAGGTTATGGCTCACAGCTCACCACAGAGCATATTGGATGATGTTGCCATGGTAAGCAGAAAATATGTAACTGATAATGCAATCTACATTATACTGAAGTTAACAGTCAGTTGTGCAGTATAGAAGTTCATAACAGAAATATTTGGCATTCATAGAATATGCACAGAAAACATGCATTATATATGAAAGCTGTTTTGATTAAACAGATCCTGCTAGCATAGGTGTGTTCTTGTAGTCACATCATCTAGATAGAAGTTACTGATTCCTGCTGAGTTTTTCAGTATTCAGCAATGTGGAATGAAGATTCTGTCCCTAACAGTAGAGGTAAGTATAAAAAATAACAACTATATTGGAAATACTAAGTTTTATTCCTTCTTATTGTAACTAGATTTTTATAATTAGTGGTTATATTTTAATTAATGAGAAAAAAGGTGATTTTCTCTAGAAAAGTAAAAATCCTTTTTTGCCTGGTGTTGGAAGAGAGAAACTTCATTAAACATGTTACTGTTTCACCATGTTTTCATACACTGAAAGGTAAATAAAAACTAATAGTTCGCTGTCTTCCAGTAAGGAAACTTGGAGGCAGAGTTGTTAAGGGCCCAGATTCATAGTGGTAGTTAGTAGTGACACAGAGAACAACCTACTAGGTGACCTGGGGAGCTTCCTGAGAGATGTTTTACATGCTAAATGTTTGCATGGATTCAAGAAAAGCCTGGATAATAAGTTCAAGACAGATAAATCCCTTGAGGGATCACTTAATAAATATCCAAGGAAGTTCCAACCTGATAATGAGCCATGATTAGCAGAGAAGTAAGGGAAAATGCCATGTGTATATTTCCTGTTCTTGCATTCTTCCCAGATGTGCCATTTCTTTGCCTCTTCCCAAGGTACTTTCAGAGACTGGGATACTGATACTTCTGTCTCTTAGTGGTCATCAGCTGCATTATACAAGTATATAATTAGAGCCTTGTCAAGTCAGATTATAAATGCAGGACAGACAAACTCAGTTTTATCCACTGTTTCCCTCAAAGGTGGATAACATTACCTCCGCTTTGTAGTTCTTATATGTCTAAAACTAGACTTCATAACTGGAATGCCTAACCTACAAAATAACCTATAAAATGTGTGTTTCTTACAGGTACTAGATGAAGAAGCTGAAGTTTTCATAGTCAAAATGTGGAGGTTGTTGATATATGAGACAGAAGCAAAGAAGATTGGTCTAGTGAAATAAAGCACTCTACTTGCTTCTGGGGTTCCATTTCAATTTTGGGCTTTTTTTTTCTAAATCCATCATTCAAAAACTCTGAATTTTCTCTGTTCTCAGAGACTTGAGACATGTATTTTTTTATGTGGAAAATGTGAATTTTTTTGTCCTCTGGTCTGAGGGCCCCCTTACTCTTCTCAGTCAGTTATCTGAATCCTGCATTGGTTGTTTATAATTCACAAGGTACAATTACTGGTATGTTTTATAAGCTGCAGCTACTGTACATGCTCTCTGGTAATTTTATGTTACTCTGATCCTGTAAATAATCAGAAAAAAGCGTGCCCCCCTGTTTTGCAAAACATTTGCACTTAATGTGGAACTATTATCAGTTACAGATGAAGACAAATTATTTTACTGCAAATATATCATTTTGATTAGGGGTTTTTTTTGTTGTTCTTGTTTTGGGGTTTTTTGGGGGGTTTTTTTGTTGTTTTTTGCATACTCTCCCTCTTTATTTAAGGAATTTTCAGAATACAGCTTAAAAATAACTGGCTTGAGCCACAGCTCTGTGTTCCTGTTGTCCCCTCATCTAACTCTGGAAAAAGAGTTCCCTCAGACTTTCCATTCTGATCTGTATCAGCAGTAGTCCTGGTACTTTGCTGCCCAGTTAGAATTAATAATGGAGGTGAGAACTTAATCTCTTGCAGATGTGCTTCTGTCCTAGGAGGTGCAAATTGCAAGATTTTTTTTATTCTTTGCTCAGTTAAAACAACTAAGATCACAATTCAATAAGTGCTATTTAATGATTATTTTTTTTAAACCTTCCATATTTTCTGATCAGTTTCATTTTAGCCCTTCAGTATTGTCCCTTCTGTCCCTAAAATAATCAGATGTATTTTTTTTAAAGAAATTATATTTAAAACTATCTTTTTTTTAGTGTTTGGAAAAATATACCTGTTTCGATGTAACTGACTGTTAAAGCTGGCAAAAGATAACCATAAGTTTTCAAACAAAGCTGAAATTTTGTTTGTACCCATACTGCTAATCAAGCCCTGACTTTTGTTTTCTACTATAAACAGTCTGTTGCCCACAAAAAGAGGGTGATATTTTCCTGCCTTGTTTGTATGGGTTTTTATAAATAGGCCAGTATGGTATAAATGATGAGATGTACTGTAAACTGCATTTTTTATCTCATGCCTGGGTAAGAAGACAAATTGATAATGTGCTGTAGGCCGTTTTGATTGCAAGAGGACTGTATTCCAGGGAGCAAACTGTCTTGAAAATATTTTTAATTTTTAAACACAATTCTTAATAGCAAACAAATTAAGTAAAGGTGTTCCAGTATCTCTATATTGTGTTTAACAGAAGGACACAGGTTGACCTGTTCAGAAAACGTAACTATAACCTTGAATTACTAGTTCTTTATATCTGGAGAGGACACTTGAAAACACTGTTCTTAACAAATGGGATTGTGTAAAGGTTCCACCATGTAAATATTTCAGATATTAAAAATGTATATATTTGATTCAAGGACTGATATTCTTTTGGAGTCTTGTGCAACATGCAGTTATATTTAACACTGTTTCTAAATCAACAAGTGTTCACAGATGATGGTTGGGTTTCTTTAAAACTACCTCCTGCTTTGCCAGGTGACTAGAAGCCTGAAAATGCAGATGTGATCCCAGTATATTCTTTCTCATTCCTGTAATGCTAAACACCACAAAATGTTTAACAGTGTAATGCTCAGATGCTACTTTTATGTTGTGTTTGAGTTTGCAAGAGAATATTTTGTTTTCCATGTGTATATGCTGCAACCTTCCTCTTTTTTCTGCAGCTTGATGTTACCCTAAGAAATTACATCCCCATCCCACAGGTTTGCATCAGCATTTACCAGAAATTCTCCAGATTCTAAATAAATTCAAAGCTTGCTCTGTTTTCAGTAAGTACAGAGAAGAGGGAGAGTGAACATTACGGTTGGACTCGATGATCCGGTGGGTCTCTTCCAACCTGGTTGTTCTATGATTATATGAGCATGTTTTGTCCTGCTAATATGGCTTTCTCACGGTCAGTATTGGTAGTTATACAAGCCAGATGCACTGTAATGGCACAGTATTACAGATGCCTGATGTCTGTCGTTACCAAGATTCTTCAGTCAAAGTTCAAGTTGTGAAACAGCCTATTTTCATCTGCCCTAAACTAAAGCTGTATTTCAGCAGCTGTGTTATTTATGCATTGGACATAGGCTTGTACTCTTCTTAAGAGACCAAAGGCACCTGGGTGAAGAAAACATCTAAAACTTCAGCTGGAGTGTTAAATACCCAGGTAATTAAGTTTTTAGAAGCAGTTGGGACATACAAAAAAAAAAAGTGGAAGTTGAGGTTTTCTTCAATAATGGAAGGAGGAAGGTGTATTCACTATAACATCTCTGGCTTTGCTTATGCAAGTACTTCAACAGATTTTTCTCTTTCAGAATACAAAATGTTCTGGTGTTTACATCTTACTCAAGTTATTACTTCTTAGTGATAATTTAGTTTTGTGTCTGTGTTGCTAGATGAGTAGAACAAATTACACATTGCTGGGAGTTTCTTAATATAGAAAGTAACTTTCCCTTGATAGCTGTTTTTCTTTCAGCATGCAGTAACAATTGTTTCATAAACTTGGAAAATCTGGGGTAGAAAAATTTTTTTTTGCCAACATTACAATATTTTACTCTCTGAATATGTGATTTATACACACTGTATAACATAAGTACCTGAAAGAAGGTTGTAGAGAGGAGGGAGCTGGCCTCTTCTCCCAGGTGACAGGGGACAGGACAAGAGGGAATGGCCTCAAGCCCCGCCAGGGGAGATTTAGGCTAGAGATTAGGAGGAGGTTTTTCACATTAGGCATTGGAATGGGCTGCCCAGGGAGGTGGCTGAGTCACCTTCCCTGGAGGCGTTTAAGGCACAGGTGGATGAGGTCTTGAGGGACTTGGTTTAGTGTTAGATAGGGATGGTTGGACTAGAAGATCCGATGGGTCCCTTCCAACCTGGTTGTTCTATGATTCTACAATAAGTGAATGCAGAGATTAAGAGTACACTGAGAAATCAGATCCATTAGCAAAGTCTTTGTGTTGCCACTGTGTGTTCAGTGCTGCGTGCCATAGTATGATCCAGTCTGTGATGGAAATGTACTTCAAAAGTTACATGTGCATTGAGGAGGGAAAAAACTGATGTTTTTACAACAGAACTGGTACTAGTCACTGTTCTGAACTTTAATGTGGAACAAGGCTTTACGCCTTAACCTAACACTGATAATCCTTCTCTGTTATTTGGAACATGTGAGTACAAAACAAAATATAATTTTTGTTGTTAATATGTGCTGAGAGGAAATTGGAAATAATGAACAAGTATGTTCCATTACCACAAATGGTATATTTTTATATTACCACTAATTTTAATTTTATTAGAATATTCTACCTGTACATATTGATTTGGTCATTCTAATTTTGGATGTTTCCTTCCTCCCTTCCCTTTAAACAGGAGCCCACACTAAAGATAAACATCTAGCTAGATGATTATGGCTCTGTATGTGGGCAGGGAGAAGGCCCAAATCAGTAAGTTTACTTTCTTACTGAATTCCTATTTCTTGCTACTAATGCTTTCCTGTTACGGAGAGGGGAGCATTAGACCTTTTACTAAAGGCAGTAGCTACTTACAGGAGTAGTATTTTTAGAAAGGAGATTCACTTAAAGGCCAAGAGCTTCCAGTTTTATGCTATAATAAGGTTATACATTTCCATATTCTGTTCATTTTTCTGTGTAGAGTAATAGGATGTTATAGATGCAGACTTAGAAATTGGTACATAGCTCTGTGGTGTAAGCAGTGTAAGGTATTGTTAATATGCATTTCATGATTGATAAGGCTGATTCCAATAACAGAATAGTCTGTTACAGCTGTATGTCCGTGTTTGGTTTTGGTTTCTTTTTTCAAATGACAAATAGTTGTATTTGGTTAGTGGTTAGGCATCACTTTTGGTCTAAAACCAAAAAAGCAAGTGGTGTTCCCCAGGGCTCAGTGCTGGTTCCAGTCATGTTCAATATCTATTAACAGATTGGATGAGGAAATCGAATGCACCCTCAGCAAGTTTGCAGATGAGACTAAACTGGGAATAGATGTTCTATCTATTGGAGGGTAGGGGGGTTCTGCAAAGGGATCTGGACAGGCTGGATTGATGGCCTGAGGCCAGTGTGATGAGGTTTAACACAGCCAAGTGCAGTGTCCTGCACTTGGGGCATCAAAAACCCCATGCAGCACTACAGGCTTGGGGGAGAGTGGCTGGAAGAAAAGAACCCGGGGGTGTTGGTAAACAGCTGACTGAATGAGTCAGCAGTGTGCCCATGTGGCCAAGAAGGCCAACAGCATCTTGCTTTTATAAAAAAACTGGCTGGGGAAGTGGTTCTCCCCCTGTACTCTGAACTGATGAGGCTGCATCTTGAATACTGTGATCAGTTTTGGACCCCTTACTACAAGGAAGACATTGAGGTCCTGGAACACATCCAGAGAAGAGCAACAAAGCTGGTGAAGGGTCTGGAGAATAAGACTTATAATAAGGCTGAGAGAACTGGGGTTGTTTAGCCTAGAGAAGAGGCTGAGGGGAGACCTTACCATTGTCTCCTACTACCTGAAAGGAGGGTGTAGAGTGGTGCGTGCCAGTCTCTTCTTCCAAGTGACAGGTCATAGGACAAGGGGAAAGGGCCTCAAGCTGCATTAGGGAAAATTTAGACTGGACATCAGGAAATATTTCTTCATGGGAAGGGTTATCAAGCACTGGAACAGCTGCCCAGGAAGGTGGTTGACTCGCCTTCCCTGGAGACATAGATGAGGTACTTGGGGACACGATTTAGTCATAGACAGGTTGGAGTTGATGATTTCTAAGGTCTTTCCAACCTTATGATTCTAAACAGACACTGTTTGCGTCAAAATGCTCATATAAAACCTAAATTCTATGTGTGATCCTTCTGTGCCATTTCACTTTCCTGTAGATCTTCCTTTAGTATAGTTGAACAGCGAAACAAAACACCCATTTTAAACATGCAGAATTACATTGTCTCTCAATAGGTTTTAATTCTTAACATTTAGAATGATTACATGTATCATAGCATTCTTTATGTTAGTAACCTGGTAAGGTGATGCATTTTTTAGTGTGATGTGTCCCTACCTGTGGCAGGGGTATTGGAATGAGATGATTTTTAAGTTTCTTTCAAACTCAATACCATTCTGTTATTTTTAAAAAGAAATTCTGGATCACTTCAGATGTCATGGATAACAAGGTGCAAGTTCCAAGCTTGACCATGCCTTTCTTTCTTCCACAAGAGTCACAGTACTCTGCTTGCAAAGATGCTCCAAGGATTTTTATATTTAAACGTTTTTATTTTGTATGGCAAAAATCCCTTTATGAAAATAACTCTTTTTTATTTTCTATCTTTTTGCTTTCCTCCTCCTAGCTTTCCTCCTTCTTTCCGTTGTGTAGGCCGATGTTAAGCCAGACTTCCTAGCTTGCAGGCAGCTGCACGCCTCTGTCCTCGCGCTCCTCCCCTGCCGCCCGGCAACATCCGCCGGAACTGAGGTGTCTGCAGGCGGTGGGCCGGAAGCGGAGCTGGGTAGGTCAGAATGTTGGGGTGGTACCGCCGCTCGTCTCCGGGAAGCGCGGGGTGGGCGCGGCGGGGGCACCGAGGGCTGGTGTCTGTACGGGCGCGGCGCCCTGGGCCGGGGTCCCGCTGCTCTCGACGGCGCTGAGCGGGGTCTCCCCCGCCGCCTCCGGGGCCGCCCGTTCGCGGCCTTATTGGGGGCTGCTCGCCTGAGCTGGGGCCCCGGGGAAGCGGGGTCCGCGGCGCGTGGGTCGTCGGGGAGAAGAAGCGCGGGTGAACCCGGCTGCCGCACCTCCGCGACGGTCGTTTTGCGGGCTTTTCTAGGTGGAGAAACCTCGTGAAGCTCACTTTGTTCCCTCTGCTGTTTAGGTTAAATCTGAATGCGTGAAAGCTACGACTGTGACCGCTCGCACTGCGGGAAGCCAAAGGAAGCGAGAAAGAACTCTTTTAAACAGGCTAGCTTAATATTAAGAGCTTCCTTAGAAAAACTTTTTGGTGAGTCCCTTTTCGAGTAAAAGAATTAAAAACTTGATTTCTGTCTGTTTAGGCACAGTAATTTTTTAGTTTTCATTCATTTATAGTTAAATGTCTAACTTGGGAGTGTTCCTGTGTTTAAGAATAGAAAATAAACTTGTCTGGGAAGGTGTCCTCAATCCATTTTCTTAGCTCTTCAGTTTTCAAAAGGGATTATTTTAACAAACCATAACTTTTGAGACCTGTTAGATGCCATAGATGCTGTGATTTAAGCTTTGGTGCAATTCTTCTGTTAGCTACTCCTTCATGTAATCAGGTTCTCTCTGCTCCTCAGGACCTGTTTTTTTGTTTTATGTTTGTGGTGGGTTTGTTTACCAATTTTTAAATAGAAATTTGAGAGTTGATGGGTTTGTGGTTTTTGTTTGGTGGGGTTTTTTTTCCTGAAAACTGACATTCTTTTGCCTCATATTTGGTTAAAAATGCTAAACTTTTTCCTCTGTGGTGGCCCCATCACTGAGAATGTTTTACAACAGCAGCCCTAAAACAATGTTGTTTATATTCTCTATTCCAACTGAGGAATTAGAGCAGAGACTTTGAAAGTAAATGCAACATAATGTTTATTTACTTTCAGCTAATCTTACATCTCATTATATTTTAAATTAGATGTATGTTATTTTTAATCACAGATATGGAAGAGAGCCATTCTAGTGCATGCTGCTTTGTCTTTTCTTTTTCCAAACAGTTTACATGCTCCCAGTAGATTTATTAAATACAATAATATTTGGTATTGCCTCATAACAGCTCTTTAGTGTAAGGTACATGCCTGCTGACGTTAGTAAGCACTATATGCTGGTCTTTTAAGAAATATATTTATTTGTAAGTAGAGAAACATCTTGTTATGTATGATAAAATGGCTTAACCCCCTCTTTAAGTACAATGCTGTCTTGCAGCACTTGTGGATTGTTCCTGCCAAAATTGAGAAGCCTTGCTTTGTGATGTCCTCCGTTGTGTGAGTTTTTCAGGATCTGTCTATGTATTAGTTAATTATACTAAGCAGAAGAATAGTCTTGTTTTCTTTTCCTGGAATTATTTTCTTCTATTTGAGTGATTGAAATATACTATAAAGAGGACCGGTAAGTGCTGGATTTGGCACATGCTAGGAGAAGGAGCCACTTAGGATGGAAGTGGGAACTGGGGCCCCATCTGTCAAGCTGCAGTTTATTCACTTCCCTATGTTTTGTGTAACCAAGCCAGTAATTTATTGAGGCCTACTTGTTGTTTGTTAAAATAATGCTTTTTTTCTGAAACTTAAGGAGTTGATGTCACCCTTCTTCCTCTTCCCTCTATATTGCTTTATTCTCCTTTGTTATAGAGCACATGCTTTATTAATGTTTGTGGAGGAAAATGTTAGCATGTGACTTTTTTTATGGAATAATGTATAAAGTTATTGGAAGCGCATGGGATGTTTATGTTTACCACTAGGGGAAATTAATGCAAAGTGTTCCTGAAGCTCAGCTGAGATACCATTTTTTGTAGCTCTAGATTGCTCTTGGAGCATTGCAGTATTAAAGATGTATCCACATTTTAAACGATCACCTGTAAATCAGTCATTGCTTGGAGCTTCCCCTTGAGCTTATCCAGCAATCCAAAACCGAACGACTTGAAGCAATTATACTCTGCTGAGATAAATGCATGCAAGTGGTGCTCTGGGCAAGCATACAGTACTTCTCATTTATTGCACAAGAAGGAATGGAGAACTGTTATGAATTATTACTTTGCTTACTTCCGTGGCTGATGAACTAATTTGATAAAGCCTGGATGCTCTTATGCTGGAAAATCCCTATGATGGCCTCTTAGTAAAGATGTGGTGCAGTTTAATATCATGGTGTAGGTAGGAAACAGTTATTTTTGGTCTGTGTAAACTCTAAAAATTGGGGTAGGGAGGGGATGGAGAACTTAGTCATGTAAGAACACAGGCTGTTTACATATCTCTTTCCTTTCAGTGTTTGAAGAGGAAAGATCTGTTTTGTGTAGAAGTAAGTGATTTCCAGAGGACAGCCCCAATGACAGAACTGTCTGCGCATTTACCCCAGTTTCAGCATGGGCAGCTGACAGAAAACTTCCCTGATAACCACCTCAGCAACACCGTATGTAATAATTTTATTACCTGGTAGCAGTAAAATCAGGATGAATAATGAGTGTGGATGAACGTACAGTTCAGAACTCTAGAAATCTATTTCTTGGAAGTAGTTTTCTGTCTGGACTGTTCTGGTGATAAGCAGTGCCAAAAGAAATGTTCTCTGAAATATCTGATATTCTAAACTCATTTTTACATATGAATAAGACTTTTCCGAGTTTAAAGTGGAGTTGGAATGGCCAAGCCCTCAAGAAAAATAAGCAAATGGGGTGGGATGCTCCCATGTCAGACCTTCAGAAGATTTAGTGATCTCTCTAACCTGGCAGGGCTCTGCTTGATTCACAGGTTTCTCAGTCACAGAGTTAATTTTAGTGTAGTCAGAGCTTGAAGTCTGGGTTTTGTGGTTGATGTTGCTGGTGGACTAGCCCTGTGCAGGAAGAACAGCACTGTCTTGTCTTTACTTGTGAGTAATTGTCAAGGTGCTTACGGAGTTCTTGAGGTCTTGGGGATAACTCAAACCTTAAGATTTTGTATGATTGCTTTGAAAGACCCAAGCGGATAACTGTTGCTATAACTGTACTCATTGTACCGCTTGTGTTTTGGTAAAACCAAGTTTAGATAATCTTTCTGGGTGTGGTGCTCATGCTCTTGAATTTATCGTGCTCAGTTCTTTGTTCCTGCTACAGCTCTTGAATTTCAGATTCCCTTGTGACTTGGAAATACTCTCATAAGTAAGGCTGGGCCACTTGTAGCCATATTTATGACAGTAATTAAAGAGCATGTTTTAATCCCTGCTCTAACTCTTCTATACCATTGTTTAAGAAGAAATTTGAAAAATCCTTGTCTATCTAAGATCAGCATCCTCCTTCCTCAGTAAAAATATAAAAAAGTTGAAAACTTATTTTTAAATTAAGAAGTCGGTCTGCCCTTACTGATTGTGGAAACTGTAAATAGAAGTGGAAACTTCCTTACTGTCCTTTGTGCTTTCACTTCAGAGGGAGTAATAAGGTTTCTTTTCATCTTGGACAGGTGAGAGGTTAGCTTTTATTGAACAATTCTGCCAGATTAAAAGGGCAGAGCTCAGTGATAAGCTGTGGGCTCGCCATCCTTTTGGATAACTTCTTGATGTCTTGTCTTAGTAGTGAGGGAGGGATGCTTCTGTTTACTACGGGACTACTCTGCTAATGGATGGTACTGATGGAGTACTACTACTTATGCTTTTTCTTTCTGTATTTAAGTGTAACTTGTAAGTGTGGTTTCAGTACTTAGTTGTATCTGTTTTTCTCCACACATCTGCTTTCTTTTTGTATATACGTACAAAAATTCTTTCCTGCTTAAGTATAACTAGCCTTTGTGGCTAATAGTCAGTGTGTAAAATCATTAAGTACTATAATTTGCCGTCTTTTCTTCCAGTCACGCACTAGAAGTTCAGACCAGTCTTAAATATCTGTCATTGTATAATAACCCTTAAATGTAAATGGTATGTGTGAGAACTAATGAAATCTCTGTCCACTGTCAGGCAAGGAGGTCTGTTCCTGATGTATGAATCTGGTTTAATAAATAAAAAGTTTTTATCTAATGTGTTAGCTTTTTATCTCTTGGTTCAGGGACATTGCATTAGGTTTGCTATTAACTGTTTTCCTGATGGGAAAACACTATCACTTGCTTTTGATATTGTTTGTTCACCTGAAAGCCGTAGTTGGTAACTTACATTTGCTTACGGTATTACAACAGGTGTTACTTTTTAGCTTCAGAATTTTCACTTTTAACTATGTCTGAGGAAAGCGAAGAGTCTGTTCCTTTGCTTCCACTTCAGCAGGAGTCCATGGTCTCTACTCTGTTTAATACTCATCAGGTAGGATATGAGTGCACTTTGTTTTTTTAAGCAGTGGGGTACGCACATGTCACATTTATCTACAACAGTCTGAAATGATGACTTTTTTTTTCTAGTTTTAACAGTGAATGAGAGAATAACTCTTAACTCTTTTGATGCTGACCTGTTTGTTATGTGCTGTGTTTTAATATGTAAAGGTGTTTTGCAATTGTGTTGGTCCTAGCTAGTGAAGGGAATTCAGTGGCATATATTGGTGTGATTTGTTCAGATTTTCTCTATATGTTTAGTTTATTTACTTTTTATATTTAAATGCCAAAAGTTAGTGCGCCATCATGCAGAACTGCTGTTACAGCACAAAAAGTGTGCAGAAACCCAAAGACTAGATCTGTTTTGTGTAGTGTAACTTATGATCACCTTCAGCAGTTTATTTAGACAGGTGGGCTTTTTGTTGTCGTCTTGTAGACTGAGAGAAATGCAACATTTTTCACTTTGACAGGGAAAATACTACATTTGAGCTATAGTTTGTACAGAAAGAGATTCAGTTGACAATCAACATTTCAGAATAATTAAACATCTATTTACATTTCCCCTGTATTCCTGTTTTCTATCTGATTTTCAGTAGTTGTATGTGAGGACTTTATGCAAAATGCCACATAATTCATCATTCTCTCATTTAATAAGAAATAAGATGGAAACTAAGATAATTTCAGGACATGCTTTAAGTTAATAATACTAAATGCAGATGAATGTTGAAAAACTTAATGCTAAAAATATCTTTACCTTCTAGTTTTAATTGTTTAATGAGGACAGTTCTAGATTCCTACTCCCCTCATATTCAGTTTCTTTTTTGAAAAATAAAGCAAATTTTCTTAGAGAACAGTTCTTGAAACCCTGCTGAGGTTGATCCTGACCATACCAGGAGAAAGGAGTAAATAGACAAACTATTTGATATGTATTGTTACTTTGTAATGTTTTGTAAAAAAAAATTTCATAAATTGAGGAAGTTGTAAAGCTTCAACCAAGATTTTAGCCGTGTCAGTGTTTGCTAGTCAAAGTCCAGGGACTTGTATGCCTTAGTCACTTAGGTGCTTTTGAGTTCCTGGATATATATTTAACATCTTGTCATTTCTGGGGTGAGGTTGGGATAATTCTGTATAAAGAACCTCCAAAACACTAGTTATTGTTTTATCAAAACACTGCAATGATTTAGAGATGCAAGTCAGAACTGATGTTTGAAAATAATGTTAAGAACAAGTAATGAGATTTTAACATTGCATATTTAAGAAAAAACTACCTGCAAAAGAGTACTTAAGCAGAAATTCCTTAGGTTATTAGGAAAGTTATCTTCCTTCAGTTTGTTGTACATTTTAATCTAAAGCTGCTTTAGTGCACTTACTCAAACTGAACTGTTTGTGAATGAAGTCATTCTGAAGAAATAAGATTAATTTTTTTAAGGAATCAAAAATCTTTGTGTTCTATCTCTTCTATGTTAAACCTCTTGAGTGGAGGGAATATGAACATTACATGAACAGTGCATCATTAACTTTGAATGTTGTAATGCAGTAAAAAAGTAGTCTATAGAAACTGTTGCACTTCAGTGATTATTTAGAGTGATTGATAAACCTAAAATGGTTTTGCTTCTTTGTAGTCCAGAACAGTTGAAACACAGCTCTCTCTCCTATTATGTTCTCTGTATGTGTACACCACATATAAAAGGTTGAATGCTCCCTGCTGATGTGGCTGCTTGGAGAGGGTGAAAAAGGTTTGTGACAGGAGGTGGTGTTCCAATTTGTGGTTTTGCTTGTGATTTAATCTTAATTCCATTGAAAATTTACTTCTGTCTTTTTGTTAGAATTGTGCCTGTGATGTTTCATTTAGCAGTATTAGGAAAGCTAAGATGAGAGTGGTGGAATCTCTTCAATGTTAGCGAAAGAATGTGGCAGTAGTGTCCTTGGGAAAGGAAAGAAGGAATGTGCACACTTAGTTCATCACAGTAAAATTTTGGAACCAAGTCTCAGTATGAAGAATGAGAATTACCCGAGTCTGATAACCATTTCTCTGTCATTCTTCTCACTAAAAATGTGAGAATACAATACCTCTTAAAACTTCTTTTTATTATATGTTCTAGTTAGTGTACTGTAGTGGGAGTAACATAGTAAGGAAAGTAGATATTTTCCTGGGATTTTCATGATGTTAGGGGCATAAATGTCTTGTCATTATTTCTACGAACAGATGTAGTTAATTCTTGTCAAGCTATGAGTAATCTACTGTCATACACCTTTGCATCAACTGTAGTTTGGACCAAGGGAAAACGCTGTCTGTTCTCAGCTTTTTCAGTTTTGTTTAAAGGAAAAGCAACATAGGTTGTTAGGTGCAACCATCCTACCTTCAGGTGCTGCTGTTTTTTAATATAAATGCCTCTAACATAATCCTGTGCTTGTATTCTTTTGATAATTCATGATGCAGTCAGTCACGACTGTTTGTCCTTGCTGTGACTAGTGTTCTTGATAGTATATATTACCTTCACGTATTTCACTCTCTAGATCATCTTCAGCTTAGTGAATAAGAATATAATTATGGGTAGTCAATGAGGAAACAGTTCTTTATGTGTTGCAGAATGATAACAGTGAAAGACGTCGCCATGAAAGTAGTGAGCGCAGAAGAAATGACAATACTGATTCCGAGACTAATGGGCAGCCACAAACCAACATTCAGCAAGTGGTGGAACAAGATGAAGAAGATGAGGAGCTGACACTGAAATATGGGGCAAAACACGTGATTATGTTGTTTGTACCTGTCACACTTTGCATGGTAGTCGTTGTTGCAACCATCAAGTCTGTCAGCTTTTACACACGCAAGGATGGACAGCTGTATGTATCAGTTTTTTCTCCTGTCTTTTCAGTGAACTCAGATAATTTTATTTAATAGCCATTTCTTCAGGATTCTCATTCAAACAGTGAACTCCATCTTGCCTCCCTTTTCCCCTCTACCAACCCAAAGGTAGTTCTGATTTTTTTCCTTTCAGAAACCAGACTCTATTTGTGGTACTATTGATTGGTACTGCTTTTTTTGTCTGATGACTGGTTAGGATAATATCTCGGTTGTTAGTGCTTGATTCAAATCCTCATCCTCATTTTAATATTTTGTTGTGCCCTGTGGTGTTTATAACAAACTCAGTACTGAGCCAAAGCCATTTTAGTTGTACTCTGCTAGAAAAACAAAGATTTTGGAAAAGGAAAAAACCAAAAAACCCTACCCACTTAAATGAAGTAACATCCATGCCAAGTTCTGGTTTGCTTATGCTGTTTGCTAAAGAAATTCAAATGCAAGAGGAAGATGGCTTTATGAGGTTCACTTATGGTACAGTTACAGAAACTTCCTGTATAGAATTATTTTACTTTTGCAAAATACTAGTGTGGCCAAAAGAATGCAGTTTCATTGAATGCTGGTTGAAGTTTGGCTTTGAAGTATTTTGTATAAGCATGTTATAAAATGTTTCAATAAAAGACTAAGTTATTTTTCCACAATTGAAGTTGTTTATTGAATAATTATTTTTCTTGAGATTTTATTTATGTTGTGTTTTCTTCTGTCTCCTCCATAATTGACAGGTTTGGGTTTTTTTCTGTAGCTAATTTAATTTCTTTAAGAAAATAAGAGTTCAGCTCATACTGTGCTTTGTTGAAATCACCGGGGGGACTTTTTATACTAAATCTGCTAGATGGTGTGGTGATAAAGGTCTGGCTGCAGTAGTATTCCAGTGATTTATAGCATGTAAGCAATTGTATCAGGGTGGAATTCTGGGGTTTTTTTGTTTTACACAATAGTACATATTAATAATCTAAGAATAGTGGAAAGATGAGTCTTCTAAGGAGTTTAAGTAAGGTTTGCCTAGTGTAATACTATGCCTTCTTTCAAATTTTGCTGAAGTAGAAAATAGCTGTGGCTTTTATAGCTCTGAATGGAAAGATCACTACAATTTAATTTTCATGTTGGCCTCATGTATTATAAACATCTGTGCTTTTAGTGACATTTCAGCTGAGTCTTTGTTGTTGTAGCATCTACACTCCTTTCACAGAAGAGACAGAGACAGTAGGACAGAGAGCCCTGAATTCAATTCTCAATGCCGCTATCATGATCAGCGTTATCATTGTCATGACCATACTCCTCGTTGTTCTTTACAAATACAGGTGCTACAAGGTGAGTATAAATATAATTGACTTTAAAACTAGCACGATTACTCTTTAGTACACTTTATTGAGAATGGAACAAAATTAAGGGTTATTGGTGGTGAGTGAGCAAAAGTAGTAGAATTGGTGATTCAGTTTAGTGTTTCAATTTTGCATCTGCTGTTCCTTTGACACAGTGGGGTCGCAATGGCCCAGTACTAACAGTGCTGCTAACACTTTTGTCAGTTAGAATTAGAGCATTTTTTCCTCTTCCTGTGAAATGCATCATGTACTGAAATCTTCCTGTGGCCAAGAACTACAAAGTACAGACCTGGTCCTACAATTGGAATCTATTCAGGACTTCAGGGGCATTTCAAGGGCTCCCTTCTCCTCACTTGCTCCCAGTATAGAAGTCTGCCACCACTGTGATGTATGCATGGCACGTACAACCACGCAATATTTAAGACACTTAGTGGATTCCATACACTGGCACAAAACTTAGCTCCACTTTATTTTGTTTTCAGGAGGGAAAGTTGTTTCTGGTCTTTGTGGCTCTGTGTGAAATCCTTTTCCAAAATATCTATGAAATTACTGGGAAATTATTTTTTCTTTGAGACTGCATACAGCTTGGAATAGTGTTTTTGTTAATATACAGACCTTCTTTTTTTTATTACAGAATGGCATTACATCTGAACTGAAAATTTTCTGTTTAAACTGTCAGTTCTATTCATTCTAATGAAGTACAATAACCAATGTATTTCGGCTAAGTTCCTTGGCAGCTAATCGGTTCTCCTTAGTTGCTGAAAGCATCAGTTAGTTTTACTAAGATTTTTCACTTTTCTGGCTTCCCTCTTGACATTACAAAGCACTGCATGTTCTCATTAAAAAAAATAATTAAAAAAATAGAATTATTAGACAACTAATTTGTCCTGTAGTTATTTGTTTGAATTAGCATAAAATAATTAACTTATTTTTAGAATTGCTAACAGGTACTTCTATGCTGCTACACCAGAATGCTGCAAACCTGTCCCTTGAATTCTGTTTCATGTGCTGTTTTGTACGTAGAATGTATTCTAGATTATAACGATGGTGCTTATGATGAAAAAAATGTTAGGCCTCCAACTGGTTGTGATAATTTGCTTATCTTTGCAAGTTTTTATGTGAAAACTCTTTTGAAGAAAGGAAATACTATTTCAACTGCACTCCTTTTGGTTTCCTCTGTTTTTTCATGTACATAATGAGTTTTGTGGTCCTGATTCTAGCTCCTAACCAGAAATTGCATCTTCAAAGATTACTCTATTTGACTAGCTTTTCATATTAATGTACTTTATTCTGCAGTGGTTTAGTCTGCCTAACCAAAATCTGGCTGCTGTAGCTCATTTTAGTTCTGCAGTTGTTAGGCTTTATTCAAGTTGTAACAGGCAAAGCCAACTCTGTACCAGCAATCAATTAGTGTTGGAGCTGTTGTCAAATGAAAAATGAAATTTTAATTAGAAGGCATGAACCTGTCATGGTATGCTGCTAGGAAATCACTTGGTAAAATTATTAGAATTACTTTGGAAAAATGACTTGTATGAAAAGAAGCTGATGATCTGGAAAATGCTATAGCAAATGAGATTCATATGGGGAATAAAACATCTGTGTAAAATGCCAACTTAGGTCAACTGTTGAAACTACCTCCTTTAGCGTTGACAATAGTTATGCAAAGTGTGCTGGACTATAGCCTTGGTGTTTGACATTGTCAACATTTTACTCTGTACAGGAATGAAGCACTAGTATTCACGTTATTGTCTTAAGTGCTGAGAAAGTTTAAAAGCTTCTGCTAGAAACAGAAGAGCTACAGATAGAAGTCAAGTTAATATTAAAAGAAATGACATAGCTTGCTTTGCCATTTTTTTAATGTGCTTTCAACTGGTTTTACAGAGAAATAAAATTACTCGAAGTCACTGATTAGATATATATGTAGCTTTACAAGTTGTTTGAAAGTTGGGTTTTGTTTCAGATAACCCATCAGTCTTACCTTTTACATGTGGAGTTTTTTTCCCAACTTGCTATGAATAGTGACAGTTTGACAGACACCTTGACAGTTTTACTGCGACTTCTTTAGAGGCACCATTCTTATTACATGTTAAGTCTTTTTGAGAATACACTAGCAAATATGGGAAGCCATTCTGTTAGATTAACAAGTGACAGTTTTTATTAGGCTGAAGGTTAGATTTGAACCTGTTTTGAAAGACGGTGTGAAGGAGAATGAGCATTTAAAAAAGAGTTGATCATTTTAAAAGTGCTTATGAAAAAATTGGGATTAGACTACATGTACTAAATTACTAACTGCAATAACTAGATTTTTAATTTACTAGAAAGTCCAGGTCGCCTCACATAAATGTGGTTCTTTTAGTCTTTGTGCATTTAAATTCACTTTGGCAAAATATTAAAAAAAACCCCTAATGTAAGATGCATTCTACTAAATAACCTTTCAGAAGAAGAACAACAACACAGTTTCTAAACAGCTTCTGATTACTTTGATCTGGTGTACGTATAGAACCAATTTAACCAGTTAATTTTGATTAAGCATGTCTATTCAAAGCAGGATTTCTTATGCAACTTGAAATTCTGGACTATTGCTTCTGACGGGTTATCTACTTGCAATGTTTGGTCCAGTTCTATATTCAAGAATCTGTGTTGGGAATTCATCAAATATGTTTCATTCTTTAGTTCAGGGATTACCAAAGTTACAGGCCTCTTCATTTTTAATTTTTCCACAGTAATATACAAGAGTGGTGTACGCTTTCATTAGTGCAAAGTGTAAGCTAAGCCCCTGACATTTCCAATTTTAATTTGTGTCGCCCTGCTGTATACAATCCTGAACTGTTTTATATTAAATTATCGAGGGTGTATATCTGCTGTCATGTCAAAATTAGGGATTGCATATATCAGTTATTGATAGAAAATATAGAAATTCTTATATATTTATACATCAATGACCTGGTAATTCTGAATGTCAGCTGATAAGCAGTGAAGGTTTTTCTGTGTTCCAGCACTTAATTCTGTAACAGTATTCTGAAAATTGTACAGAATCAGAGCAGGCTTTTTAATTGGGGAAAAATGAATCATATTTTCCATTTGTGTTAGTGCTGGATGCTTCTGCTACATTAGAACGCCACTCTTACCAGAATGGCCTAAAATTACACAAACAGTAGTGTTCATCGCATAGAATCTCTACAAAACACCACAAAGCACTTAAAATTCTTAGGTGTAAACTAAAATACAATATGTACATAGTAAATATGAATTAGGCAACAACCATAGAGAGGTATCCGAGTACCATTTTCTTAAATCTAAAAAAACAAAATAAATCTGTATTAAAATCTTTTTTCCAGGTGATCCACGGTTGGCTTATAATTTCTTCTCTTTTGCTGCTTTTCTTTTTCTCGTTCATCTATCTGGGGTAAGTGAACTAAAGCATTAATATGCTGGGTTTTGTTTATCATTTGTGTTTGTATTTAATTTAGAACAAGGCCTTGAATCTTAATCAAGAATTACAGCAAGTAAGCTATTGCAGTGAAATTTAGGCATTCGTATAAGTTCATAGAGTAGACACAAAAGAGAGATTTAGGGGTTCATAGTGAATCTGATATCATACAGGAACTGTCCCTCATGTATGCATTACCAGAATAAGCCGTCTTCCATGGGATAGCTTATTCTGTTAGTCTAACTTCTGACAACTAACTGTTCCATAGGAGAGGATTCAAGGGCAGTTGTTTACATCATGGCCTTGGTGGTGGGCTGTATATGCAAAGGCGGGTTGTATGGGAGTGGCAGAAAAGAATCTGCTCTCTCACTACAATATATTTGGTGGTTTTCTTTTCAAATTCAGGAGCATGTCTTTATCCCAACATCAAGAGAAGTTGGACATAAAGCTCAGTGTTCTTTAAAATGAGCAACCTAACCAGAGTTTGTAACCAGAGATAGGCCGGGAAATTATGCTAGAGTGTATTATTTTTGTAGCAGTTGATGACAGATACACTTGTCTTTGAAGAAGCTTATTTAATTTGGTCTCTAGGGGGAGAAAATGGTGTTCCTTCAGTAACTAATTTTTGCCAAATGTGATCTGTGATGCTTTTTTTGGTCAGTATTTTCTGTAGTCTTAATAATGATTCTTGAAATACAGGGCAATATGTGCTGCACAAATGCAGTGCAGGCTGCTTGGAAGTAAGTTGCTAGGCTCATTTCCTTTGGGTTTGAGTTGGAGTTGGCACTCTTTGTGAGCATGTGTGAGCAGAGGGACTGAAGACTTTCCAGACACTGCGTTTCTTCACCCGTCCCTGCTGCCTCACAGGAGTGTTGACTTCATTTTGCAGAGGTCCAGAGAGTAACAAGGGCATTTGTAGGCCGGTTATACATGATGGGAGTAAGGGGCATCCTGTTAACACTGTATAGGCTGACTAACAAGTAGGGAACACAAATTGCCTGGAGGAAAGCATTATGCATGTTGTAAAGTTCATAGTGGCTTGATGAGTTGACAGCAGGAGAATGTGCAAAAAGCTGTCACAACTATTTCTTCCCTAGGTTAGTGGAAATCACCTGTAACTTGGTGACAACATGTTTGTCTTGTTTGGTGTATTAGTTATTGAGTATCTGAATTAGTTTGTAGTATTTGATATGACAGAGCAGTAGCTTTTATTCTTCTGATTTAAAAAAATATGAGCCTAATTAACTGGCTTTGCAGTGATATCTTTTCGGGTCAATTTCTGCTTTGATGGAGTTGGAACTGGAACATTAATGAAAATGTTCAGAAAGGAGAAAGAGCTGATGTGAGACAAACGTGGGTAAAATTATCCCCTTTGTGAAAAATAGTTGAGTACTAATTAGAGATAGAATTTTACATTGGTGCCACTACACTGAATATGAAAATTAAAATGAAAATTCTGAAGCTTGCACCTGTAACTTTTTTCCCACTGTTTTAAGCAAATGCAGACCATATTTTTTCTGTTTTTTTAGTGAGGTTTTTAAGACATATAATGTTGCTATGGACTACATTACGGTGGCACTCATCATCTGGAACTTCGGTGTTGTGGGAATGATTTGTATTCATTGGAAAGGTCCTCTTCGGCTCCAGCAGGCATATCTCATTATGATAAGTGCTCTCATGGCCTTGGTGTTCATTAAGTACCTTCCTGAGTGGACTGCATGGCTTATCCTGGCTGTCATTTCAGTATATGGTAAGGTCTGAGGCAAAGCATAATTATTGTGGGAATTTCTGTTCTTTCTTTTTGTTTTCCATTTGTCTGGCTAGACCTTAAAAAAAAGTAGTTTAGGGCTAGGAGGGAGTATCATCCAAGTGTAGCAGGTACAGTGGTTACAGCCTTCAGAAATAAGATGATCTAAACAGAGGTCGCTTCCCTGCAGCTCAGGGTTTTGTGTGACTGTGTGGTGCCATCCTCCTTCATGATTTCTGGACTTCGTAGACTCTGGGAAGGAAAATTGAACTAATTCAAAGGAGGAAGAGATAAGAGTCCTGTGTTGCCATTTTGATCTCTTCTGTGAAGGTGGGGAGCTTTTGGTTTCTCATTTTCCCCAAGAATGTTTAGAAATTGCTGTACGTTGTTTGGATGCAGTCCCAACTTGTTTGGATGCAGTCTGCCCAATCTACAAGTTGCTCAGTTTTGTGGACATAAGCATAGATCAGGGTGTTGTTTCTAGTAATGTAATGAGAGGGAAGCAAGGTGGTTTTCACTACTCAAAATCATTTTACATTGAGAAGGACATAGTTAGGAGAGCAACTTCCATTGATTATTTTTTTTTTAAATAAAAAGAAAACTAGTTTTAATTACTGCATAGTATGCTTCTTCAGGCCTGTCAGTCTGACCTCAGTGCCAGGGAAAGTCATGGAACAGGTGATCTTGAGTGCTATCATGAAGTACATGCAAGAGAACTGGGTGATCAGGCCCAGCCAACACAGGTTTACAAAAGGCAGGTCTTGCCAAACTAACCTGATCACCTTCTATAATAAAGTGACTTGGCTGCTGGATGAGGGAAAGGCTGTGGATGTGGTCTTCTTGGACTTCAGTAAAGCCTTTGACACAGTTTCTCACAGCATTCTACTATGGAAACTGTCAACCTCTGGCCTGGACAGGTGCATACTCTCCTGGGTGGAAACCTGGTTGGATGGCTGGGCCCAGAGGGTGGTGGTAAATGGTGTTAAATCCAGCTGGAAGTCAGTTGCAAGTGGTGTTCCCCAGGGCTCAGTGCTGGGTCCAGTCCTGTTCAGTGTCTTCATCAGTGACCTGGATGAAGGCATTGAGTGTACCCTTAGTAAGTTTGCAGACGACACTAAGCTGTGTGGAAGTGTGGATCTGCTGGAGGGTAGGGAGGCTCTGCAAAGGGACCTAAACAGGCCGGACTGCTGGGCAGAGTCCAGTGGCATGAGGTTTAACACGGCCAGATGGCAGGTCCTGCACTTGGGGCACAACAACCCTATGCAGAGCTACAGACTAGAAGAAGTCTGTCTAGAAATCTTCCTGGAGGAGAAGGACCTGGGGGTGTTGGTTGACAGCCGACTGAACATGGGCCAGCAGTGTGCCCAGGTGGCCAAGAAGGCCAAGGGCATCCTGGCTTGTATCAGAAACAGTGTGACCATCAGGTCCAGGGAGGTTATTCTCCCTCTGTACTCAGCACTGGTGAGGCTGTAGCTTGAATCCTGTATTCAGTTCTGGGCCTCTCACCACAAGAAGGATGTTGAGGCTCTGGAGCGAGTCCAGAGAAGAGCAAGGAAGCTGGTGAAGGGGCTGGAGAACAGGCCTTATGAGGAACGGCTGAGAGAGCTGGTGTTGTTTATCCTGGAGAAGAGGAGGCTGAGAGGAGACCTCATTGCTCTCTACAACTACCTGAAGGGAGGTTGTGGAGAGGAGGGAACTGGCCCCTTCTCCCAAGTGACAGGGGACAGGACAAGAGGGAATGGCCTCAAGCTGCATCAGGGGAGATTTAGGCTGGACATCAGGAGGAAGGTTTTCACAGAAAGGGTCATTGGGCATTTAAACAGTCTGCCCAGGGAGGTGGTTGAGTCACCTTCCCTGGCGAAGGGATTGGGTGGACAAGGTGTTGAGGGGCATGGTTTAGTGGTTAATAGGAATGGTTGTACTTGATGATCCGACGGGTCTCTTCCAAGCTGGTGATTCTGTGATTCTTCGTAATGATGACTGAGCTACCTAGATGTAGTTTTTTCATAAAGCTTTAGAGGGCAGTGGACATTTTTGGTAAGATCACTCTATATCTCCGATTCTGGTTTGGTTCCCAGACAAGACTAAAATCCATTACTTAAAAACATTATCATAACTTGATTTTCTTTTTTTTTTTTTTTTTTTTTTTGGAAGCATGCAAGTGTGATGAATGAATGTGTATTCTCAAAGCTGCTGATAATGGTAAAGACTGTAAATCTGTCCAGTTGTAGAAGAGCAGGAGTTAATAAGATGTGATTAGCTCTGGTAGGTCAGTGCACTCCTTAGGTGTCTTCTTCCTGCAGATGGAGGGAGAATGTCCCTTGAGTGTATTCTCATAGATGTTAAGAAAATCATGCCTTCCCCACTTCCACTTATATAACTGGAACAGATCTGAATATTCCAAGCATTCATCCTTCGTTCAGTGATTACAAAACAAAATTACTCCTCGGATCATCTTCCAAGACCGCAATTTTGTTTTGTTGAGTAAAGAGGAGGTAAGTTTAAAAGCCTGCAACCCCACACTAAGAATTCTTTAGGTGAGTGGGACCAGCAGTGGTGATAAGGCAGTTAGCTTAGGTGTAGGACTGCTCTGTGCAAGGTACAGCTCCTGACAAGCAAGCTGTTACTTTGTGTCATAATTAATTTCAAGTGAATTTAAAGACACAGTGAGGAGCAACTGCAAATGGTAGTAGCAAAGTTAATATGTAAATGTTACAGCTTTCTGTCCAAATATGCAGGACAAAGGAAAAGTAGCTGAGGTTGGTTGTGGAGTTTCAGATTTAATTAACAAACCATCAGTGTTCAGGTAAGAAAGCAAATGGAGCATTAATAGATAGTTTTTCTTAGTGCTGTGCTTTGGTTTATGTGATTAAGTTGCACAGTCATCCTATTTTGTCAATTGTTTTCAGTTAATTTTCACTTATTCGCCCAGTGTCATATACTGTCCCATGAACAAGAATTAAGGGAAGCAACAAAACGCTGTTTTCTTATGCTGAATGTGCTTTGAACACCTCTCAAGTCTACGCAAACACAGCAGTTTTCCACAATACTTAATAAACCTGGGGGTTTTGCCTCTTTATCAGCATGATCACTTTTTTCCTCTTTAAGTGCGAATAAATTGGCAGTCATGCGTACTTCATGGAACTTATATAAGGATCACTGGTTGTTTTACAGTTTATTTTAGCATTAAACTTGGGTTAAGAAAAGCTTTGATCTTAGAAAGCAAGCTTGGATATTTCCAAGAGAGTAGCTTTTGTGAATTATTTGCTTTCAATTTGCAAATCAACATGCAGACACAGATACATTTGGAGTTGCATAATATCTTATGTGAGCAACATTTTTCTATATTTGTGTATGTATGACAGTAATAGGTAGAATAGGTTGTGCAACTGAGAATATTAGAAAGTATTCCTGTATTTGGAGCCAATAGCGCTCTTAGAAGGGTATGTTCATGATAGCATTTTATCTTATTACCAGTCTCTGCAAGCGTTGCAGAGAAACCTTCTTAAAAGTATGTGTGGAGTGATGCAAAATCTGTTTGCTCTTCCATCTAGATTTGGTTGCTGTCCTGTGTCCAAAAGGTCCTCTTCGTATGCTAGTGGAGACAGCTCAAGAGAGAAATGAAACTCTTTTCCCAGCACTTATTTACTCCTGTAAGTATGTTTCATTGGATACTTACATTCATTACTTACAATCCCTCACTCGGCTGAAGTGATTATTCTCATTTTATTCTGTTTTAATGTGATTCTTGTCTGCTGGAAATCTTAGCCTGTTTACATAGGCCACAGCTTTCCTTTCATTGTTGACTCAAAAATGTGGAACATCATCTGGCTAAGGTCTTTCAAGATGAAAACCCGCATGTTTTGTTACAAAATATGAGCAGGAAAATAATACACCTTGTTTTCACCAAAACAGGCTCTGAATCAAGCCTATTCAAAGAGAGTGTATGTTTTTAGAAAATATTTATCAGCTTTCAGTGCTTAAATAACCTGTGTGTTATTGGAAGGAAAGGGAGCAATTTCCACGGAGAGCTTTGTTTACGGAACTATTTTCTCCAGGGCTTGTCTTTCTGATCCGTTGTTTCTCCCCGTAGTTGTGAAAAACAACCTACTGAATGCAAATTGCTGTTGTGACCTGTGTATCAATTTGTAGATAATTCCACAGTTTCATGTTGCTAGTTGTAGTGATATGGATAGACAGTGAAAAAATCATTATGCCTGTAAAGCAGGAATTGTTACAAGACTAGTCAGTCAGGCTACTTCAGGGACAAGTTTACAGTGGAGAAGGTTTCTGTATCTGTCACTCTCGCTGTGTTTTACTGATACTACTTATAGTTGACTGTTCTGTGTGAGGAGAGATTAATGCTGAGAAACCACAAACTTGAATTAAAACACAGCATTTGAGTGTGACAACATTTCATTACCTCCAGACTGGAGAATTTCTTGTAATGGTGGAGGCAAAGATCAGTTAGCTTTAATGCAGGTGCTCTCTCTGAATTGAAGTTACCTCAGTACTAGTCTTAATAGACCTTTTTACTTGCAGATAAAAAAACTGATTAGTGGAAAAAAGCAAAGAAATTGTTATTGAGATTTTCAGAATGGGTCTCATATAAGTAATTTCTCTGGCAACAGCTGTTTCAGGTTTGTTAACATCTAGTATGAATACAACTTCTGTTCACCAAATTTTGTTGTAGCTGATAATGGCTGTCTTCTAGAAATTACTATGCTTTAATGAGAATAGAATTGCCTTTTGCAAAAGATAGCTGTATCAAAAGAAATGGATTGATGCCCACACTATCTCAGAATTGCATACACCTGAGGATGTGATTAGCTATGCTGTTTTGGGTTTGTTTTTTTAATAGCAACTATGATATGGCTAGTGAACATGGCTGAGGAAGATCCAGAAGCCCAGCGGAAAGCTTCCAAAAGTTCCACTTACGATAAACACGGTGAGTTTTGATTTGACAGGCCACTATAGTTATTGTTTTATTGGAATACGCGTTTATAGAGAATTGTTTTTAAGTATGCCAGTTACTGTAGAAGAGTGAAAGGAATGATGAATCTGTGAAGATGTCAAAAACTGGTCACTTGCTGTGCAGTTAATGTGACTGCATTCATTTTTCTGGCGTCCAGGATGTTGGTGAAGATTTGGGTCTTGCTAGACAACTATTGACTGAGCTCAGTTGTTTGTCAAATTGGGATGATATAGTATGATGCTAACTCATTTCTTTTTATATTAAACAGAAATGCCTGTAGCCTTCTTGGATATGTAGCTAGTGTTTAAAAAAACTGGTATTTGTTTAAAGGCATTATTAAAGCAGAGCAGAGTTTCTAAATTTATTATGCTTGAAGAGATGTATGTATATGTAACTTTCAGTAAAGTTTTATGTTTTACTGGAAAAATAAGCTGTCAATATTGATTAAAGGAGCTAATGAAATATTGAATGAGAGTTTATTCCTTAGACTGTGTTGTTTAAATTAGATCACCACTGAACTTCTGCATCATAATATTGAAGTACTCCTGAATACTAGGACTTGAGTGCGATGTGTAGGTGCACATTACAGTGCACCTGATAAGTGCACATTAAGTTCTGTTTGTTCAACTAAGTATTAAGATCCAAAGTGCGAATGTCTTGTAATGATGTATGCTAATGTTAAATGTTGACAAATCTTGTGGAATAGCTCATTTTTCCTCATTCTTCTATGATCTTTCGTATAGAGAGATTGTCATGTTTTAGAAGGTACGTTTTTGAAGTAGATCTTAAATGCTTTTCTTCCTTTGAGCTCCAGCAAACCAGATTCAGAATGAAGATGCTGAAGCAGATGATGGTGGCTTTAGTCAGGAATGGCAGCAACAAAGGGACAATAGAATAGGACCCATTGAATCAACACCCGAATCACGCACTGCTGTTCAGGCTCTAACCAGTAACTCTCAAACCAGTGAAGACCCTGAAGAAAGTGAGTATGGAATACTTTGTCTGATTTAGTAAATCCAAGTCTATCTGGTCTTAGTCATCCTGGGTACACAGATGTGGTATGTTTGAGCTAGCAGCAAGCTGAAGAGCTGCTGTTGCTCATGATCAGTACTGACACCTCATAGAAATAGATGGAGTTACTTTTTGGTAGTTCTTAGTTTTGTTACAGGAATGAGTAATATTGGCCAAACTGATCTTAAGTTTGATACACAGACTCAAAACTTTAATAGCACAAGCTGCTTTCAGACTGTTAATACAGTCAGTCGCAGTAGCTTCTGTCTTCTTTATGTAGTGTTCTGCTGCATCTTCTCTTGGATTTTAGGCCCTGTAAATACATTCATTAACTTTTTTGCCTTAAGAGTAAACTATTGTAATTCACTCTGCACAAAGCAATGTTTAAAACCTAATTAGAGACTGAAGTGAATGCAGACTGCCATAGGCTTGTTTATTTTTCTTCAGCATCTTGCTGAGGTACAATATCTGTCGAGAGCATGTGACATCAATACTTGGATATCTCTTTTAACAGACTCATGGTTTTCAGTTGCAGTTAAAGTTAGAAATGGATTTGCAAAGCTCTAAATAAATTAGGGTCTGCCAGTCTAATAAACTACTTTTCCCATGTGATGCTGCCATATTTAGCAGCTGCAACTGCTTTCTCTGATTCTCAGGTTTCTCTCTGATTCTGTTTAAAAATGCAGGAAATTATACTTTAAGAACAATTGTAGAGTTTTATTTTGTCACCAGATTTCCAAGTAATGACAGATGTGCAGTGATCCAGTCAGACTTGTCATCCAGCATTAGCTTATTACTAGTTTGGAGTGACTTTAGAAATTTGGAGAGTTCACTTGTGTGGAAGTTGTCTAGCCTTTGCTTACTTACTTGTTGTGCTGGAAGCAAGCATTAAAGTTTTGTTTCAGCAGTTAAAGGGTGTTAATAGTGCTTAAGAGCTTTTCATGAATGCAGTATTCTAGACCATATATTAGAAGTCTGCTGAAAGCGGTAATGGTTGCCTTTTAATTTTGTTTCCTTTTTTCCTTTTTTATCTTTTGTTTTTCCCCTGTTTTTCCCCCATTGATCAACCAGGGAAAACACTACTGTTTTGATGTTCTGAGTTCCTCTTAGAACTCTAAAGTGAGTTTGGGGCTGGACTGTAATCAAGTGACAAAGTAAACAATAGGCCAAATGAAAACATCTGTTGGCCTGATGTTGGCCTCTCTGACTTAATATTTTGGACTGAACGCTTAGAAATTGAACTGACATTCAGGAAGTCTTCATTATTTTATTTGCAGTATTTACTGTTATGCTCCCAGAGTTGTTGCTATGGTGGTAATTCCTATTTGAAAGAACAAGATATTAACTCATGCGTTTTTCTAGCATCTTGGACTAAATATGTTGGGGTTTTGCCTCTGTAATGTGTTCTGTAATTGCACATGTGCTCTTTAGAACTGGATAGCAGAATTGTAGGGGAAGTGGAATATTTTGCTGGCTATATGTTTTTAATTGACAAATAAAACATTGTCTGCAAGTGACTTGTTTCCTCCCCACCTTTGGCCAGCACTTGTATTTCAGTAGTTTGTCAAGTATGACATGACAACCAGAAGTGGATATGGTCCCAACAAATGTAATTATAAATACCTGAATTTGTATGTATTTTGTGTTGTAGTTTAACCCCAGCCAGCAACTAAGCACCCCACTGCTGCTTGCTTGCTCGCTCCTCCTGCATTAGGATGTGGGAGAGATTCAGAAGGGTAAGAGTGAGGGGAAACTCATGGGTTGAAATAAAGACAGTTTAATTGGTAAATCAAAAGCCACACGCGTAATCAAAGCAAAACAAGGAATTCAGTCACTGCTCCCAATAAGCAGGCAGAGGTACAACCACCATCTCCAGGAAAGTGGGGCTCCATCATGCTATAGGTAACTTGCAAGGACACTCAGTATTCCTCTCTTTCTCTGAGCTGTTACTACTGAGCACGGCGTTGTGTGGTTTGGATACCCCTTTGGTCATTTGGGGTCATCTGATTCAGCTGTGTCCTCTCCCAACTTAACTTCTTTTGCACCCCCAGCCTCCTCGTGGCAGGGTAGAAAAGGCCTTGACTTCATATGTGTACTTCATTGCAGTAACTAAGACATCTGTATGTTATCAATAGTATTTTCAGCACAAATCCAAAACATAGCACCATGCTAGCTAGTAGGAAGAGAATTAATTCCAGTCCTGCCAAAACCAGCACTTGATTTGGGAGTGGTATTAGTTTTGAAAGTAAAATGTTGCTATTATCTAACCTTGTTGATACTTAAAATAAATCTGTGTTCTTCTCTGACAGTTGATGATAGGTATTAGTATTGTCTCATTCTTAATGCTGCCATATATTCCTTTTTGCAGGAGGAGTAAAGTTAGGTTTAGGAGACTTCATTTTCTACAGTGTCCTTGTTGGTAAAGCTTCTGCAACAGCAAGTGGGGACTGGAATACAACTTTAGCATGTTTTGTAGCCATATTAATTGTGAGTATAATCTAATATGATAATAGGGATAGTTTCTATTGTTCATCAGGGACAAAGTTGTAATTGCTATGTGGTTTTTTTTCTTTGGAATTTGTTTATTTGGTGGCCTGACTGAAAACTGATGAGGGATTCAGCTGTGGTTTTCATTGTCTGTGCATCCACCACTTACACCTTTAGTTTTGGAATGCGTTAACTGTATCCTGTATTTCTGTGGGGTTAGTGTGTACATATATACTTTAATCTTTTGCTTGTCAGAGTACCTTAATTTCTCCCTATGGTTTTGTTTGTTTTTCTTCCCTTCAGGGTCTGTGCCTTACACTTCTGCTTCTTGCCATCTTTAAGAAGGCCTTACCAGCGCTTCCAATCTCCATAACCTTTGGGCTAGTTTTTTACTTTGCTACAGACAACTTGGTGCAGCCTTTTATGGACCAGCTAGCGTTCCATCAGTTTTACATCTAGCACACTTGATGCTGTTAATCTATGGATATTTGTAGCAAATCTGGGAGGAAGAAAAAATGTTTTTCCCTCAGTCCTCGAGTGAGACTGAACTTTAATGCTCAAGATTCCGAGCTTGAATCATTTCAACTTCCTCCAACGTTTTGGGTTTGGGTTTTTTTGTCCTGAGACAATTGCTGCAATGGGCACCATATGAATTTGCCTGTATAAAAGTGGCTTCTTCCTGATGGTTGGTCTAAACCAGGTGCTGTTATATCAGAGGTGATCTGATACACATACCTCTGGTAAGGACCACCTGTGTGAAAATTGCTAATGCTTCCACCAGCAATGTGATCTCTTATCACAGGTTGATTATTTTCACAGCATTAAGGGTGCTCAGGACTTCCTTGCTGTTAACAGAGGAAGCTGACAAATAACATGGAACAACTTGTCCCTGTAGCTCCATGAAGAGACAAAACCCAATTCAGACTTCTGCAGTGGTTTTTTATGGCAGTGGAGTCCTGACTCTGCTTTGTAACAAGAAAGAACTTTGTAGCAATTTGACAAAGGGAGAAGGTACTGTCACTCTTAAGAGTGCTCCACAACTTCATAGCCTCTGTGCCTCAGTGTGCTCAGTGTAGTAAATTTAAAAGCTTTTTTTGTTGTTGTTGTTTTTTAACACACTGGAACTAGAGCCTCCTCTCAGTTTCAGCACTTTGTATCCTCAAGCATGGAGTGCATCTTCTGTACATCTACTCCAGTTTATGTAGCTGCTTAGACTGAATTATTTGGCCTTAGTGGATCATAAGGTCCTCCTTTGGATCTTGAATCCTAAAAGGTTAATAAACTACATGAAAAAGCAAGTTCAGGACTTATTCTTTGTGCTCTTGCAAATCATTTTGCTGGAACACCGTTTCAAACCCTGTGTTTGAGAATAGTCACTAACAGCATGGACTGCATCATTCATATATATTCCTTTTATTGAAATTCTTACAAAATAAGTAGACATTTGCAACCAGATGGAGTTTAGTTTGCCAGATCTGGAGGTTAAATTGCTATTAATGCTTTATGCATCACTGAAAGTTTTCTCTTCACAAATATGGTTTACAGTTCTGTTGACCTGAAGTATTGGTCAGTCAATTGTATTAACATCTCAGGTTGGGCAGGGATTGTTTTTTTCCATGCAGTGACTTTTTTGGTGGGGGTACTTAAGTGAGACATTACTTAGTATTACCAAGGAGCAAAATTTGTGGCCCTCTTCACTTTAATTGCCTCTCCTGTGAGGAAGAGAAGACCAGAGAAATGAAAACTCAAAGTCACTGAAAAGATGATGTGAGATTTTGAACTTCTCATAAGAAAATGAATTCTAACCTTAAATCTTTCAAACTCTATTTTCTTGTTCATTTGGAAGAACTTGTTTATGAGTAATTACTTGGAAATGAGTCTTGTATGAGATTAAGTTATTTTTGCCATTGGCTCTTTCTCTGTACAAAGTCTTTTTATGTGAGGGAGGAATAGGAAGCAGATACTACTGATGGGCATTCCATTTTACATGCATCTTGATACTGGAATCTTTGCCAAGTAGAACAACTGTCAAAATGCTGATGCAAACTCCTCTTACCCATTTTCTGGGGCTTTGTTCTAGTGCCTGTAGACTCAAAAGACTGTGACATCGCAGATGCTCACCAACCATTGCCCAAGTAAGGGAAGAAAGGCTGTGATACATCACTCTGCTTTAAAACCAAGAAAGGCTTAATTAATTATCTTTGGAAGTGTATGGCCCTTTTCTAGTATGACTTGCTAACTGTAATGTTAGTGTTTATGTTTGCATAAAATGTCTCCTCTAAAGTATTTTATTCATCTCATTTATGTGCTGAATTTGTTGTGGTTAACATTAATAAAGTAATCATATCAAAACTGCTCACACTTAACTTTTCAAGTCAAACTTGCTTGTCTTTTCTGGCTTAAGTCACTGTTCTGTATTTTGCTGTAGTGGCACTTGACCTAGAGGTTTGGGGCGGGTTTTTTGTTTTGTTTTGGTTTTTGCGTTTTTCTCACAAGTCTTAGGGTTGGTCCCTTTGTGACTTGTCCCTTTCCTGAGCATTGTATCTAAGAAAACTCCCTTGTCTGTTTTGTTGGGCATCCTAACTGTTTTCCCATTGTCTACAACAGGTTCCCTTAAGAGAAATTCAACCTGAAATTCAGATCTATTTGCAGATCTGAGCCAACTCTCAGTTAGTTGTTACTTAAATGCAGCAGTTATCTTTTTTGTTGGTTGTGTTTGTTTGTTTAAATATGCACCATGGGAGCACTAGCTCCATGAAGAGTTGCTTTAGAATCTGCAGAAATACACAAAAGCCTTTCCAGGTACTTGAATGGGCGTTTGATGTACAACCCAAGAAAGACCTCAACGTCTTCAGACACTATAGTGCTGGTCTTCCACTCTCTAGAGCTGCTTCTGCTATCCTGAGGTTTTAATTTATTGTTAGTCTTCTTTGGCTAAGCTTCAGATTAAATTAATGAGAAAACATTGTGCTGAGTTATGGATTTACCTAAAACCCAACCACTTCCATTTCTCCGTTTTAAAGGCTGAGAAATTTAATCCTGAGCAAAAAGAGTTCTTACAGCAAAGGTATATGACACTGTCATATCTATGTATGGTTATTATGGTGGTAGTCAAATTCACATGTCATCTGTGTGATCTGGATCTTGAAGATACCAAATGGTTATGCAGCACATTCAGAATAAATGTGACTGAGCACATGATGACTTCTTTGAGTCAAATAATCAAGGGCTGTGCTTGACTAAAAATGGCTGTTCTCAGTGTGCAAAGTAGACCCTATTTCAGGCATAGGAGACTGGTTCTTCTTGGATATATGTGTGTGTCTGTGTATCTATGTGTATGTGTGTGCCTATTGAGATGTAGATATGTATTATATGCACTCTGGGCCTGTAAATGGCAACTGTTCTGCCACTAGTGTAGTCAAGGATTAAATGTGCAGGACTACATTTTTGGTAGACGGTACTGTATGAAGAAACTTCTCAGAATGCTTTATTTAAAAAAAAATACTTCTGATAATGCTGTTGAAATGCGTTTAATAGACTGTGGAACACTAGCGCTGTGATTGCATCTCACTGGTAACTTGGTCATTGGGAGAGCTGAAACGTGAACTAGAATGGAATTCTTATACACTCAAAGCATTTACTGTTTTCTTTTTTACAAACTGGTTTGTATGTAGTCTGAATTGAATGTGAACATTTTTTTAAACACCTTTCTGGTTCTTGATAAGATACATTTTTTAATAGATTATTGCAAATTTTCCTGTATTTGTCTAACTATTAAAATAAAAATTGCATGGATCCTGACTTGACTTGCCTTTACTTAGAGTTGTTGGAGACCTAAACACTGTATTTTTATTCAATGTTAGATGAGTAAGTTTCTTGTCTTAAGACACTTATGTAGATGCTTTATTTCCCAGAGGAATAACTTCAAAGAGGTTTCTGTAGAAATACTTTCTTTTAAAGAGTTTGTCATAGCCTGTTGCAAAACCACTCAAGGTATAATTAAGGCATGAAAAAAAAAGATATGAGACAATACTCAAAATGCCAGCTGGCACAATGAAGATCTGTGTTTCTGAAGAAGGATGTGTAGGACACTCAGAAAGAAAACGCTTCAGGAACAGTGGTATGTATGGTCATTTTTGTGTTGATTTCATATCAATACAGGTGAAAAGGCTTTTTCTTAGCAGCATTTTTGGTTTTGTTCTGGTGAAGTATTCACTGAAAAGTCCAAATTTGTCTGAGTTGACCGAAGATGTTTTGAAGATGTTTCTTCGGGATATCTACATGTCTGCATAGAGGACCTAAACAAATGTCCACCCTGACAAGTAGAAAGGCAAGCACAGGTGGTAGGAAACCTGCATGGATGATCAAGGAGCTCCTGCGTGAACTCAAACAGAATTGTAGAAGAGGGTGAGGCAGGGGTAGATGATACCCAAATGGGATAGAGAGTTGCTTTCTGATCTTGCAGGTATAGAGCTACAAAAGGCAAAGCTGTACTGGAGTTTAATTTGGAAGGGAATATTAAGAGCAAGAAGAAAGATTTCTACAAGTATATAATAGCAGAAGAGAAAATGGGGTTAAAAAGATGCACCTGTCTGCTGATAGGCGTGTGAGACCTTATGACAATGGCTCTAGTACTTGACCTTTTACTTACCTCAGCCTTTAGCGGTAAGACCTCACCCCATTCCCTGGGAACCTGTCAGGGAAAATAATCCTGGAAAACTTCCAAACACATGAAGGACAGAAGTGTGATTGAGATCTACGGAGGGGAAACCAGGGCTGAGCAATCTCACTGCCTTTTACAATGTGGTTGCTGGCTTATTGGATGAGAAGGTGATGGTTACTTCAACTTTTGTAAAGCTTTAGACACTGTCTCCGATAATATCATCATAGACAAGCAGGCAAAGTATGGGTTAGGTAAGTGACCCTAAATCCAGTTGGAGACGAGTGACTACTGGTGGTGTACCCCTGAACTCAACATGGGGTCAATACTGTTGAAAATCTTCAGTATCTGGATGACAAAAGGGAGTGCACCCTCAGCAAGTTTGATGGTAACAGAAAATGGAAGAAGTGACTGGTTGATGAATGGTTATGCTGCCATTTGTAGGAACCTCAACAGTCTGGAGAACCAAGCTGAAAGGGAATCTAATGACATTTGAAGTCCTGCAACTCTGGAGGAGTAACCCCAGGCACCAGTACATACTGGGGTCTGACCAGCTGGAAAGCAGATCTGCAGAGAGGGACCTGGGGTTTTTAGTGGATGCCAAGATGACCAGCAATGCAGCCTTATAGCAAAGAAGACCAGCAGCATCCTGGGCTACATCAGGAATGTTGTGAGCAGGTCAGAGGAGATGGTTCTTCCTCTCTGCTCAGCACGGGTTAAGTCACATCTAGAGTCCTGTGTCCACGTGTGGGCTCCCCAGTAAAAAGAAGACTAGGTGTCCTAGAATTAATCCAGTACAGGGCCACAAAATTGCGCCACAATATGCGGATTTCTTAATTCCAGTCTAGTTCTGAAGTGTGATATAATGAAATGTTTTCAGAATATAAATAATTTTTGAAACTAGTAGTTAAATCTCTGAAAGTGAGACTCAGCACCTAATTTGAGTTTCCATCTTAGTAGTAGTTCATCTTACTGAGGTTAAATACTGAGCTTGGAGATATAATTCTAATATTCTAATTTAATTACATTTTTGGTTTTACTTCTTTTTTATGTAATCTTTTGTGGATCATTAAATAAGTTTCTTTTATTGACAGCATCAGCTGTCATAGAAAGTTCAGTTTGGTTTGTAGCAGTCATTGCTAGGTACTTTTAAATTACTGAGAAATCACAATTAAGAGTATGTCCAAGGCCAATTTCTTGTCTGTAAGTACCAGGAATTTGTGAACTCTATATGGAAGAGAACCAGCTTCCACGTACAGGAGCCAACAGAACTGGGTTTTGGATAAAGAAGCAACTGGTCACTTCTGAATTTTACAACCTAAATTTGGTTCTTTTCTTCTTAAAACCTCATTTTCTGCAGGAAGGCGATTTTAGCTTGGCAGCAAGAGACACGGACAGTTACTACCAATGTCATTTGATTAGATTTGCTTTTTCTTTGTTTGGAAATATGCTTTTTACTCTAAACGTAGACTTGTGTTCATGTTAATTTTCTGTTTTCAGTAGTTCTACATAAGGATTACCTCCTTTTGTCTGGGTGGTGCTTCTTGCAGAATTAAGCATTGTGCTTCTTACTGTTTTGTATTGTACAAGTCAGGGTGAACATATTTGAAGAATCATAGAATCATAAAAGACTTTGGGTTGGAAGGGACCTTAAAAATCAACTTGTTCCAACTCCCCTGCTGTGGGCAGGGACACCTCCCACCAGCCCAGGCTGCCCAAGGTCCCATCCAACCTGGCCTTCAACACCTCCAGGGATGGGGCAGCCACAACTTCCCTGAGCAACCTGTGCCAGTGCCTCGCTGCTCTCATAGTGAAGAAATTCCTCCTTATATCTAGTCTAAATATTCCCCTCTCCAGTTTATAACCATTCCTCCTAGTCCTGTCACAACAAGCCTTTGAGAATGCCTAAGAACACAACTGGATGTTCATCAAATGTTAACAACTGCATATCCAATTGAATCAATAGTTTATTTAATCATCCTCAACAATAACACGCAGTAACTGATACAGTAGCATAATTAAATGAAGAATATCTTGTTACTATCTAGTTATTGGCAGACTTTGCCCTGGGCGCAAACTTAACTGTTTGGTTGCAAACTGTGTGACAAACTCAATTTCCAGTTGTTACCTATGTGGAAGTAATTTAGTCTTAGATACAGCAGAATACCTGCAGGTGTCAAGGGGGAGATTTGTAAGACCAGAAGTGGCTGGTGTCTGGCATCACAGAGCAGCTAGAGGGGCTGGTGAGTCCCCAGTGTGCTTTGTTTCAGCAGGAGGCTCAATTACTGTCTGTGGGACAAAAACCAAACTCTGCCTTGGAGCAGAAGTGAGACAGCAGTGCCTGTCCAGGTGTCTGCAGCCAACTCCCAGCAATAATCACTTCTAAAGCTGTAATCACAGCCACATGGCAGCACTGAGCACTGTGCCTTTTTTACTGCTTTCTATTCTTAGTGCTCGTAACAAGGGATTAAAGAGCATGATAAAAATAGGCACTTAAAAAAAGCAGACTGTTATGAAATATGATTTGCTTTTGAAGTACTGTATTTAGTACATGATGAATCCTGTAGGAGAGGCATGTATGCTCTTTCAGTCACTGCTAAGGTTTCAAAACTATTTTAAGAACAGCAGAACCTGGTCGTTGTCATAGTAGCAATAAACCTTTTTAATCCCACTTCCTGTGGAGATGAAGCTGTTGTGTACCTAATCTTCTTAAAGATAGTCAAGGCTGTGACAAGGAGCAAGGGATACTACACTGAGAAGTTACTGCTCGTTGCTCTGGTAAAGTTTAGTGCTTTTGTGTTTAGGGTTTGCTAAGGGACATATCTCATGACAAGCTAGTAGGAGGACAGTCATCTGGGAAGCCAGCCTTCATTTATATCACAATTTAAATTAAACTGTTTCTAGGTAGGTCTGGGCAAGAGCTTGGATCTCCCACAGTTTAAAAGGAAGTTTTTGACGAAGTGCTTTCACCTTCAGTGTTTCCATGTTAGAGATTCTGAAGCTTCCCAGAGAGCATTGGGTCATATTTATATATTGCTGTAAAGCCTATAGTCCATGAAAAGTTAAGACAATTTAAAATTCCTTCAAGTATTTGGATGTTGCAGAGTGACATTCAAATATACAATAGATAGTGAGGAGAAACTGCAGAAAAATTATAAGCTCTTGAACTGTTTTTCAGAGGTCAGTTTAGCCAGATAGGGAGAATTTCAAATGTTATGTCAAAATAATCATTGTAAAAGATTTTGACAACCTAAACCAAAAGAGCCATGAAAATTTGTTCATGTGTATCTAGAACTAAAAACCACCTTCCTTCTCACCAGATCAGACTTCTCAGTGATTACCGAGATCTGTGCTACTGCCAATTTATTTGGTGTAGTGTGGTTACAGTACTGGATTACATGACCTCATGACCTGGTAATAAGCAATGTGCATCTTTTCTTGAACCAGTATTTCAATTGATATGTGCTGAGCAATAGTAACTGTATGTGGATTTTGTTTGTTTTCCTGAAGTCTGCATATTCTGGCTAAATGGAAACTTGGTCTTTAGGACAAATCACACAACAGCAAATGAAAGAATGTTTCCAAGGTTAGTTACTTGCAAATTAAGAAATAAAACATTTAATTGATTGCCCCTCAATAAAGTTTTGATCATGAGTAATTGTTTTTTGCTCTTTCCCTTCCTTTCCAGCAGCCCTTAGTTCAACATGATGTGGGAATACACATTAGACAAATCATTGGCTATTATTCCTTTCCCTCTGCCTGTGGATGAGATCCTGGTGTTAGATGGAAGCTGGCCAGTTACTGCAAAAATTCAGCAGCACTCTCTTGACTGAAATGCCGTAGCAAGTTTTAGCGGTGTTGGATAACTAACTGCCCCTTTGGTGACGTTTGTTTGATGCCTTTTGCTACCACTAAACCTTTTGGTCAGGTCTAATTACATGTCAGGGCACACTGCTCACTGAGTTACATTTAACTTCCGTACATTTGATCTGCCCTTGCAGGCAGATCAAGATGCTGGTTGGCACTGAGGGATGAGGGAAAGTGGTTCCTTCCTCTTTACCCTCTCTTCTCTCAGTGTTGGCTTCAGGTAATGTGGTGGCAGAGCAGTGAAGACCTCCAGATGGGGCACAAGGCAAGGAATCTGATGTGGGGATGAAATCCCGTCAAACAGCTCCATGTTGGTGCCCAAGAGATCTCCTGTATAATGTCCTTACCCGAAGACTTGGTAGGCGGGATGGAGAATGTCTTCCCAGCAGAACTGTTTGGAGTGACTTTGTAAACTTTCCAATTTGACACTCTGAATGAAACAAAGTTTTTATTTTAGAACAGATTCTATTATGAAACATTCTTCACACTTAAAAATAATGATTTATCTGAAGTTTCAACACTTCATCGGGCTTTGGAAGTTTTTTTAACCACATATCTTCCATAATTTTATAGTGTGAGGCAACAGTTTCTTTTTCTTCTTAGATGGTAACAATACTAGTAGGGGGATTTTTTTTTTCCAGTTTATATAAGTAAGCTATCTCTTTGGTATTTACACTACCCAGTTGGTTTCTTTACAAGAAAGCTCTAGGATAAGTCTGTTAAATGTATCAATTTTTCTTTACTGCACTGCATTATGCTAAATTAATTCTTAAATGTTTTGATCTAACTGGTGAGTAGATGGATGCTGAATGGAAAAAAACACCTCTGTAATTCTTTTATATCTCTGTAGATGCTCACAATATTGAAGCATGTTATATTTTATGTCAATGATTTTGATCATAATTTTGGGTGAATATCCTTCTGGTGCAGTATTTTAGATCAAAACTTTTAAATAATGTAGTTTTACATCCAGCTCAATTCAAGTTCTGCCAAATTGCCCAAGGTATGATTAATACTTACAATAGTAGCTAAAATAAAATTTCATGTTTTAATAAGAAAGCAGATTTTATCAATAGTTTCTTAAGCTTTGCAGAGTGAGATCATCATTGTATCAATGTTTTACAGAGTGCTGAGTATTTTGACACACATAGTAAAGGGGTTTTTTGGCTTTTATTAGGAAGAAATTGAATTGTGTGCAAATGTCTCCCACTCTTAGTTATGGGAATGGTCAGTGCCTCTAGGTGCTGCTTTTTCTTTAGCGCTTTTTTCCCCCCCAATGGTTTTACTATAATTATAGAGATGAGAGCTCTTTATGCTTAATCTTGTAATGAGTTCATTTGCATAATGCATTTATCCAAGTGGACTTCCTAGGTGGTGAAACAGAGTTTGCGCCTGCTGTACTGGCTGCTGGACATGCCACTGGGTATAAACCAGGGATGGAAAGGCTGCAAGAAGAAACAGTGTGGAGAGCTCCAACACTGCCACTGGACCTAGTGACACACTGAGTATATTTAAAAAAATATATAGTCAGTCATTAAAATAGTGACCATTGCTAGTTGGGGATGATAACCTTAAAGCAGCTATTATGACACAGTAAAGCGCTCTCTCCTACTGCAGTTCTATGAATATTGCCTTGGGCATTTGTATCTGTGGCTGATAAAATTAGACTTAGATACAGCAAAGTAAGTATGTGCCTGAGAAGGTGAGGTGTGTGGTTTGCAGCTTTACTTCTTATTCCACTAAGTAGTTTGTTTAATCAGTTATTTTAAAACCCATTCTTGATGAGGTTTGCAGTTTTTATTTCCTATTTAAAAACCTAGGATAATGTGTTGTCCCCCTTGTGTTGCTGAGAAATCCTGAACGAATGAGATGCCTACTGATTTATTCCAAAAATGTTCCCAAGGCCACTTTGAAACAAGGTAGAAACTGGAATTCCTGTGGTCTGCTTTCAAATGGATATTTAAAGGGCATGATTTTTGCATCTCCTTCTCAGGCTCTCAGAGGTATACACATACTAGAAAACCTGCCTTTCTTGGCCTGTGTGTGCCTCTGGGTGAGAGGAATGATTGATTCTCTTTGGCTCAGAGATGCGTGAAGAAAACCCCAGTATGTCTCACATGAAGCATCTTCAGCTTGGCAGCCTCATTTGCTTCTAGTACTAAAAGCAACACAGTTGCATGTGATACTGCAGTTGGATGTGGTAGCTCCCAGCCCTTATGGGAAAGTACCAGAAGTTTTACTTCCACCTGTGCCTCTTTCTACCATTTTCCTGTCATTCATAAAAGCAGGAGTGAGTGTTCCCTGTGGTTGCTACCCTGTTTTGTTCTCAGTCTTTCCTGCCTTTATCTATCTCAAATCCATGTGCATGACAGAGAGGTGGAAGAGAGGAAGAACATGCAGGAGAGGGTGTCACGGTCCACTCGTAAGCGGACTCGTGATGGTTCGTTTCATTTCTGATTTCAGAGCTGCAAAATAATAACTCAAAGAGAGAGAGAGAGAGAGAGAGAGAGTCAAGGGAGTCAAATTTCGATCTCGACAGGCACTTTATTAATAATGTCCCTAAAACGACTTATGATGGGAAAGAGAGAGAACAAGGAAAGAGATATGAAGGAGAGAGAAGGAGATGAGGTTCATAGCTACCGCCACGGGTCCACAGGTGTCCAGAGTCTCTGGGAGTCCCGGTGCAGAAAGGTGTTCTGTTGTTTCAGTCTTTCTTGGAGGTGATCCCACGGTGGAGGGGGTCTTCTGTCTTGGTCTTCTTGTTGCCCCTCTCCTTTCAGCTTTTGTGGAGCTGTCTTTTATGCCAGTCTATGCACCTGTAACCTGCCTTTCCCATGGGAATGTGGTAGTCTCCACCTAGCAGGCCCCACATGCCAAGAGTGTCTGTGAGTCTCCTCCCCTTGCGCACGCGCTCCTTCTGGCGGCGGTGGTCGATCTGGGGGTCTCCCGATGAAGGCCAGTAGTCATCATCACCTTGTGCGCATGCTCTGCTGGCTGTGGGCCTGTGGTCATTAATCTCCCTGTCTTTTCCTCCTTGCTTCATGGATCTTTCACAATGGTCAGGAGCAAGGAGGCTTGAAGACAGGTACAAAACATTTTCGAGATAAGGGAGCAGGTACAGGTAGTTAGGTACAAAGCATTCGTTCTGTACCAGTTCTGGTTGAGTTTCTGAGACCAGTTTTCTGAGAGCTGTGTTTCTGTTTTATACAGTCAAGTTAAGAGGCCTAAAAATATGGAGAAATGTTGAGACAGAAATCGATCCTTTGACCGACTCTTACAGAGGGCTGACAGGTTTAGCAATGGTGTCTCTCGGTATAGTATATACTGTAGTGAGAGGTTTAAAACCATATTTTCCTGATTCGATATGGCTATGAAATGACCAGACAGGTACCATTCAGCTGAGTGCATAGAAATCACTGATGTTTTTCAGAATGCTGATGGCACAGTTAAGCCTTTAATAATTACAGAAGCATTCTTCCAGGTGAGTTAGCTTCCCTAGAATACGCAGAGGATCTGGGCATGACTGCAAAGTAGAAATGTCTTGCTGTGCAGTTTTCAATCCTTCTTCCTAAACTGGTTCATTCAAGTCCACATTTTTTAAATCAACATCTTCTCTAGAGATCTGTCTAAATTTCAAAAAATTTTTGGATCCCTTTATAACAAGATATCCAAAATGAAACATTACATTTCACTTCCAGTGGGGTGGAAAGAGGAAGAATCTGAAGGTACTTCATCCTCCTGTGGTGCAATGCCTGTATGTAATAGAGCCTAGCAATGCTTTATTATTTTCCCCTGCTATGCTGTGTCAGCAGTTTCTGTCTAACATGCTCTTTCCCCAGAGCTCATAACACTGCTGTTTGCTGTGTGTGTTTGTACACTGAATTCTTGTGGTTTGAATTGTTTTCTCAGGTATGCTGTTCTACAGTTTTCTGAGATGAATTTACTCATTGGTGTTTGCCTCTGCCTCCAGTTCTTCTGCAGCAGTAGAGTCCAGAATTGACTAAAGGTAACAAACTACAGTTCACATTAGAGTCTTGTTGTATTTCTCTAGGTTTAGTGATTTTTGCATTGTTTTGCTACTGCAATTTTTGTGAGCATGTTTTCAATTCCTACTTCTTATTTCATCAAAGAATATTCTGAATCAAACCAAGCCCAGTAATGATTACCATCTTTCTTTTTTAGAAACCCTTCTCATGCTATTCCTTGTTTTCATTTTACATTTTTATTTCAGTAGTGTCTCTTACCTAGTTTCTGTTGCCAGGATTCTATCTGTATCCAAGGCAACTTAAGTAATTTTGAGAGTAAGATAGCAAGAGGTGATGTATCAATTCCTAATATCCAAGTAAATTACCTCTGTGACCCTCCCTCATACATCATTGTAATCCTGCTTGATTTAAAATGTTTGGATGCCATATGTACAGTTGTGGAGACAGGGAATATTCCTCACTAATGAAGAACTGCTGTTTCGTAATGCTGCAACATGTTCCAGCCTATTCCAGTGTCATGTGCATCATGTGGGATCTGGGCTGACAGACAGTGCAAATGTTTCTTCAAGAACTTAAGGACATATTCATATTATGTTTAGATTCTCCCACTCTCTTTTCATCTGAAGGATGTCACTCTTTCTGCTCATTTTATAGTGTTGTGCAAAGTGCCCCATCTGCCAGCCTGAGAGGGGCCCGGTGGTGCATTTGTGTGAGAGGCACTGGGATGACTGGCTTTGTGAGTGACTTTTTAAACCTCAGCTGTGAAAACTCCCAGGTCTTTGAACACTGTCAGAGCTTGGCCACTGTCCAGCCCTGTTTTCATCTACTGCTGGAGGAAATGTGAAAGTCCTTGGAAGAAAAAGCTTCGTTTCTGTGAACCTGGCAAGGAGCAGGGGAAAATGAGTTGTGGGATGAAGTATCTGAAACTCTCTATAGCTGAAAACAACCCAACGTGTTTGTGGGAGCTATGCATGTGAACACATCTATTCTCTCTAAACCTTGTATTGAATGTGTGTGATGGGACTATATGATCTTACCAAGAGGTCATTTTAAGGGAATGGGAATTGGCATGCAAGAATGAAAGCCATTACACAATACTGTGCCCTGGAACATTATTTCTGTGAGCTGAATATAGTGGTGACAGACTCATGTCTCTATATGCTATACAGCAAGTGAGACTGTGCGTTTCTGTGAGTCTGTAGAACAGGCTGAGGGCTTTTGAAAAGGTACAGATCTCAGCCTGGAGGAACTGATGTGGGGAGGAAGGAGACAGACACCATTTTCTGTCCTTATTTTTATTCTTGTCTCTGCTGTGGTCTATGCCTTCTGACCAGACAAGCAGTGCTAAATTGCACAGATTTTTTTCCTGGAGAGCTGCATAAAATAACGCCTTCATATCAGCTGAATTAGTTTCTTGAGGGTGATATTATTACATCAGATCCCTGACTAATTAATGATTCTTATTGTCTAGGCAAGTACATTAATTAACTGGATACATAAGAAAGTCTGGGTCAAACTTCAGAAAGTCGGCCAGACTCTCTCAATCCCTTGTGGCTTCTGGGATCATCTGGCTGCCTGGTGTGACCTAAGTAATCAGTGTATTGTCAGACTGGCATGTCTCAGTGCTGACTCTTGTGGGTTCACAGCAGTGTTTAGCACCAGTTCTAGATTCTGCTCTGAGATAGCAGATGTGTCCAGGAAGATGGTTTTGTGTGTTCAGACAGCACCTGACAATGACTTGGAAGTAGCTTGGGAACCCCTTTGGTAGGTCATTTGACATATAACTTCTGGGGCCAGTGTTATTGATAAAACTGAAGTTACTTCACAAGAGGAATGGGACCAGGGTTTAAAATCTCTCGCCTGCATTCACTAGCAGAACACAATCCACCTTCAGGTGGTAGATAGCCCAGTAACTGTGCTTACTGCTGATTGTGACAACTGTTGTGAACTCCTTCAATAGAAGATGGGATACGGGCTGTTGTGGAGTTAGTCGTTGGATAGAGCTTCTCCTGAAAAAAAAACCTGGAAATTTGTTTTGTTCCTTCCACCTTGCCCAAACATAAGATTAGGAAAGAGGAAGAGAAACCAAGGCTAATTCTCTCCTTTATACTTGGCTTATATTTCTGTAGGCTTGCTCACCTCGATATATATGTAAGATAAAAGTCAGACTATACTCTTGGGACTGAATGTCAAAGACTGCAGTAGGCGTCTGGCATGAAGAGGTTTCTTTGTGCTTTAATGGGCACTGCAAGGGGTTCCTAAGAGAGTTCTTCAGATGAAAGTTGTTTTTCTATAGGCAGGTTGCATTGAGTCTCACTTGGCTGCCTTGGCTTTTGCTGCACAGCACATATGTTACTGTGGGTCTGTCAGCCCTTCAGTAGGTTTCTGTAGTGCAATAAAAAATAAGTAGATTAACCAAGTAAAGACGATTAGAGACACTTTGGGGAAGGGAGGAGGATGAGCAGGAGGGAGTATAAAAAGAGACCACAAGACTGTGTGTGCCAGGCTTCCCAGTGCATGTTACACAGGGTGGCTTTCTTTGTCCCTTTTGGGTTTGGGTTAGGCAGACTGAATAGAAACAATCCTGACGCCATGTCCAAAGAGAAACTGGAATCACTGGTCAAGAACATGGAGATCATGCTCTCTGAGGTAGAGCAGCTAAAGATCCACTGCACCAAACAGACGGAGGAAGTGAACCAGGTGGTACAGGAACTGCGCCGAGAAAACAGGGAGCTGACAGAGAAGTATGAACACATCTGTCAGGACCTGAAGGAGGCCAAGGAGGCTATTGCCCAGCTGCAGGACACCAAGTCTGCCTTTGAGGCAAAGGAGCGGCAAGCACAGAAGCTCAACCGGCAGCTGTGAAGTGGGAGGAAAGAGAGGAAAGAGATTTTTTTTAACCTGGTCTAAGAGTAAACAGAAACCTTCAACTGCTGCAACAGAAAATCCCTGGATTGGTATTTTAAAGCAACCCATTCCCCTCCTCCTCAGATGAAACCTGTGCACTGGAAAAACCCATCTCTCTGTGCAGGAAAGATCTCAGGCGCAGCTGGAATTCTGCCCCAGAAGGCTCCTTTGTTAATGACATTAAATGCCTCATTATGCTGGAAGGGAAATCTCATTCCAGAATCCCTTGTCAGAGATCTGAGCCATAGGCATACAGCTATAGCTGCCAGTATCTGGGCAACTTCTCATGCCCCAGGGAGCTGCACAGGGACAGAGCCTGGGAAAAGAACTGTCTCTGCCTTGAGCCACTGGAGAGAGCTGCGCTGCGAGTGTCTGCTGAGATGGAGAAAAGGGTCATCATCTTGACAGCCTCTGTAGCTAACTTTTCCCTGTTGCACAGCAAGGCTATGATGCTGCCCTTGGTAGGGTGTCAGTTTCCTTGCTGCCGGATGCTGGAAGACATCACCAAGAGCTTATGTCATGCCTCATGCTTCCAAGTACTTGCTATAAAGGACATGTTGGTCCAGAGGATTTTTTAAATGCTGTTACAGTCCTCCTCCAGTTCCAAAGTGAAGTATAAGAAGTGGAAAGGTTTCTGTCTCAATTTCCATTTCAATAGCATTAAGCGCTAATGACTCCACGTTTAGCATGGTAGAGTTTAAACCTCTGTTGAATATAACACTTTTTTAACCAAAGATCTATGTTTTGGCACTGGATTTACTTTTCTTAAGTAGAAGTAACATCTATGAATGGACTGGGAATTAAGAAGGATAAATGTATGTGGGGTGGAGGGGTGAGAATAACTTGTTGGGAGGTTTTGCTTTCAATTTTTCTCTTTTCCTGTCTCTCCTAAGCAGCATTTGGGGTAATCAGTGCAGGTAGTCAGTGTCAGCCAAGCACAGCTAAGGGCAGATGACTTTTGACTCCACAGTGAATAGCTGGTGATCTCCGAGGTGAGTGTGGAGAAAGTGCTGAGAGAAAAATCCTTAATGTTTAAATGGAGAATACCTGGAATAATTGCAGGATTATCTTTATTTTGGCTGTGATGATCTTCCTTCTTCCCTCTAAAACTTTGCTTTGTTTTTATCTCCATCTGGCAAGCTTCCCCAGAGTGAGGGCTAACATTTGGGAGAAGCAGAAAAGCTGTTTCCATCCCTGAAGGGTGCAGGATCTTGAAGGCATCAGGAGCAGAGGCACACTGTGCGGGGTGGAGGGGACTAATGCCACTGAGAGGAGGGAGTCAGCCCAGGGGAAGGGAAATCTGGCTGCTTTGGTTTCCCAACGGAGATATGGGCAAGGGCAGAACAGCTACCAAGAACTTAGAACTCAGTCCAGCGCTGGTGAAAATAATTGTTGTTACTGGTAGTAAAATACAAAGGTCAAGCCTGAAATTAGCTCTTTGTTCCTTCTCTGCCTTCCCCTCTGCCACACCAATCTAGGCTTAATCCAAAGTCTTTGGAAAATAAAATTTTCCCATTAATTTTATTGAGCTCTGGGCCAGACCTTATGTGAAGAGGGCTGCTGTTTGTGTGGCAAACAAAGCAATGGGATATCCATCAGGACCAGATTTTTCTGTGAGTGGGAGCTGTAACAACATGCTTTGTTACATTTTTGTGATCTAGAGTTTTATTTTTTGCTGTTTTGGGTGGAGCAGACTGGAAAACATTTGGAAGATTGTAGACTGTCTTTTATGTTTCCAAATGTAATCTGAATACAAATGACAAGTCTTGACCCTTTGCTCCTTGCTCACCAGTAACAGCTTGGGGAGCACAAGACATTAACATTCCTCTCTACACTTGTTTGTATGAGAAATAAAAATATTTTCTCTTTAAAATGAATCTCTGGCTTAAATCTGCTTGCTACCCATGGTTTCTTCTACTTCTTGTATATAATTAAAATGTAAACCAAATAATAAAAGCAAAACAAACAGCTGAGGGAGCATCTGTTCTGGATAAGACATTGCCACATTTAAAACATGTATATGTTATTTTTTGAGTCTATGTATGTATGCTTGCTAAATATACTTATTCCTGTTTAAATCCTGTGCAGCAAGGAATAGACTAAGGGAGACCCTTCAGATCTCTCTGTGTTCCCAGGTTAATCTCTCTAAATGAGATTCTCTGAGTGGCTGCCAAGTTTACCCTACACAATATTTAAATCCATGATACAGAAAAAGGAAATGGGATTGCAGTGACCTTAGGGTCAGTTTCTTAATACTTTTCAGGATTCAAAGTGTCTAATTTTGAGGAAAGCTTCTTCAGCGGCATCCAGATACAGGACGCTGAGTACTCTGGTGGGGACTGACTTTTGAGGCTCTGCGGTTTTTCCCCTGAGCTGAGATCCCAGAAAATCCCAGGCGGGGGAAGGGCTTCTGGCACCGGGCTCGGTCAGCTGATCCCGCGCGGTGCCTGACGGGGAGGAGGCGGTCCCAGCGGCTCCGGCCGGAGATTTAAACGGCCCCCTGGTAGCGTGGCAAAGAGGGGCGTGCTAGTTTGAGCAGCAGTTCGAGCGGGCAGGGTGCAGAAAGGACTCTAAGATCAGAGAGGAGGAAGCAAAGACCATGGTGGCTACACATCAGAAAGTTAAAGCTTCTCCGAGCGCTGCAGCCTGCAGGAAGGATGCTGCTACCCAGACGCAGCCACAGTGGGTACGTGCAGCTGCCCAGACCCTGAGCTGTAGGCAGTGCCCCCCTCTCAAACCAGCTCATGCCTCTGCTTCTGTTACGGGCTCCACTTGCAAAAGCTGTCTTCGAGTGGAGGAACTTCTTCGCATGGTAGAGGAGTTAAAGGAGGAGGTTAGGAGACTGAGGACTATCAGGGAATGTGAGAGGGAGATAGACATGTGGAGCAGTTCCCTCTCACTCCCTCAGCAACCTGTTGCACCTGGTGTGCAACACCGACAACCACCCACCTGCAAACTGCAAGCTTGGGGCTATAAGGGATGGGGAATGGCAGCAGGTTCCTTCCAGAAGAAGGAAACCTGCTCCCCTCAAGCAGTCAGCAATACCTGAGAACCCCCTGGCGAACAAGTACCACGTGCTCCAGGAGGAATCTAGTCCTGAGGATGATGGCCACCATAGCCTTGAATCTTTTCCTAGGCCACACCATCCTCCACTAAGAAGAAGAGGAGGGTAATTGTTGTAGGGGACTCCCTCCTTATAGGAACGGAGGGACCCATTTGTAGACCTGACCTGCTCCACAGAGAGTTCTGCTGCCTGCCAGGGGCATCAGGGAGGGAAGTAGCTAGGAAACTCCCTTCCCTGATCCATGAGAAGGACTACTACCCTCTGGTAGTAGTCCAGACTGGTAATGATGGTCTAGCAAGCAGTAAAGCTAAGGACATCAAAAAGACTTCAGGGCCCTTGGGAAGATGATGGAGGGCTCTGGGGCACAGGTGGTGTTCTGCTCCATCCCTAGGCTAAATGGAGTGGATCCACAAGTTACTAAAAACAACTCTATTGATGCCTGGCTCCAAACCTGGTGCAAGGAAAGGAGCTTTGGATTCTTCAATCATAGGGTGGTTCGTGCACCCTCTGACATGGTTGCCAAGGTTGGGGCACATGGGTCTCCTAGCAGGGCTAAGGCCCTTGCTAAGAACATAGTTAAGCTCATACATCGAGCTTTAAACTAGATGTGAAGGGGGAAGGGATTGAGTTAAGGCTAAGCAAATGCATGCCTGGATGTGGGGCACGAGAGATTAGGAGAGGGTGTGCTGGTGAGGACCACCAGCACATCATCACACAGGAAGTGGGGGAGAATGCACCCTGGAGCAGCAAAGGAGATATAGGTATATTGGTGCCAGCTACTCCAGTTAACAGGCAATTGGGAAGAAGCACTGTCCCCTCTAAGAGGGCTGAAGGATCAGCTACTCAGCTGAAGTGCATTTACACCAAAGAACGCAGCATGGGGAATAAGAAGGAAGAGCTGGAAACTGTCGTAGGGCAAGGAGCCTATGATATTGTTGCCATCACAGAAACATGGTGGGATGACTCATATAACTGGAGTACAGCTATGGTGGGGTATAAACTCTTCAGAAGGGATAGGAAGGGTAGGAGAGGAGGCGGAGTAACCCTCTTTGTAAGGGAGGACTTGGACACCACTGAGATGGATTGTGGCGATGAGGAGATTGAGTGCCTGTGAGTTAAAATCAGAGAAGCCCATAAGAAGCTAGATTTTGTGATGGGAGTCTGTTACAGGCCACCCAGCCAAGGAGAAGCAGCTGATGAGCTCTTCTATAAACAGCTGGGGTTAATCTCCAAATTAATGCCTTTTGTCCTTGTGGGAGACTTCAATCTTCCTGATATCTGCTGGAAGTACAATAGAGCAGAAAGGAAGCAGTCTAGGAGGTTCCTGGAGTGTGTGGAAGACAAATTCCTTGCACAGCTGGTGAATGAACCAACGAGGGAAGGTGCCCTCCTGGACTTGCTGTTTGTGAACAGAGACGGCCTTGTGGGGGATGTGGCAGTAGGGGGACGCCTAGGACTAAGTGATCATGAGATGATAGGGTTTTCTGTTCTAGACGAAGTGAAGAGGGTGGTTAGCAGGACAGTAGCATTAAATTTCCAGAGGGCAGACTTCGAACTCTTCAGAAGGCTGGTTGGCAAAGTCTCCTGGGAGACAGTACTTAAGGGCAAGGGAGCCCATGAGGGCTAGGAGCTCTTCAAAAAGGAAATCCTAGCAGCTCAGGAGAAAGCCATCCCCATGTTCCAGAAAAAAGGCTGGCAGGGAAAAAAAACCAGCTTGGTTGAACAGAGAGATCTCAAGTGACATTAGGAAGAAGAGGAATGTTTATAGGCTCTGGAAGAGGGGACAGGCCTCTTGGGTGGACTACAGGAAGGAAGTGAGGTTGTGTAGGGAAAAAATCAGAGGGGCTAAGGCTCAACTAGAATCAGGTTAGCTAAGTCCACGAAGGATAATAAATAATCTTTCTATAAATATATAAATAACAAAAGGAGAACTAGGGACATCATACAGTCCCTTTTGGGGGCCTTGCTTGCCCACCTAGACACCCACAAGTCTATGGGGTCAGACAGGATTCACCCAAGGGTATTGAGGGAGCTGGCAGATGTATTGGCTGAACCCCTTTCCATCATCTTCCAGCAGTCCTGGAAGACTTGGGAGGTACCACTGGACTGGAAGCTGGCAGATGTGGTGCCCATCTACAGGAAGGGTTGCAGGGAGGATCCCGGGAACTACAGGCCTGTCAGTCTGACCTCAGTACCAGGGAAAGTCATGGAACAGGTGATCTTGAGTGCTATCATGAAGCACATACAAGACAACTGGGTGATCAGGCCCAGTCAACATGGGTTCACAAAAGGCAGGTCTTGCCAAACTAACCTGATGGTCTTCTATGACAAAGTGACTTGGCTACTGGATGAGGGAAAAGCTGTGGATGTGGTCTTTCTGGACTTCCGTAAAGCCTTTGACACAGTTTCTCACAGCATTCTGCTACAGAAACTGTCAGCCTCTGGCCTGGACAGGCGCACACTCTCCTGGGTAGAAAACTGGCTGGATGGCCGGGCCCAGAGAGTGGTGGTAAATTGTGTTAACTCCAGCTGGAGGCCAGTTACAAGTGGTGTTCCCCAGGGCTCAGTGCTGGGTCCAGCCCTGTTCAATGTCTTCATCAATGACCTGGATGAGGGCATTGAGCAAGTTTGCAGATGATACAAAGCTGTGTGGAAGTGTGTATCTGCTGGAGGGTAGGGAGGCTCTGCAAAGGGACCTAAACAGGCTGGACCGCTGGGCAGAGTCCAATGGGATAAGGTTTAACAAGGCCAAATGCCGGGTCCTGCACTTGGGGCACAACAACCCTATGCAGAGCTACAGACTGGGAGAAGCCTGGCTGTAAAACTACCAGGAGGAGAGGGACCTGGGGGTGTTGGTCGACAGCCGACTGAACATGAGCCAGCAGTGTGCCCAGGTGTCCAAGAAGGCCAATGGCATCCTGGCTTGTATCAGAAATGGTGTCACCATCAGGTCCAGGGAGGTTATTCTCCCTCTGTACTCAGCACTGGTGAGGCCGCTCCTTGAATATTGTATCCAGTTCTGGGCCCCTCACCTCAAGAAGGATGTTGAGGCTCTGGAGCAAGTCCAGAGAAGAGCAAGGAAGCTGGTGAAGGGGCTGGAGAACAGACCCTACGAGGAGCGTCTGAGAGAGCTGGGGTTGTTTAGCCTGGAGAAGAGGAGGCTGAGAGGAGACCTCATTGCTTTCTACAACTACCTGAAGGGAGGTTGTAGAGAGGAGGGAGCTGGGCTCTTCTCGCAAGTGACAAGGGACAGGACAAGAGGGAATGGCCTCAAGCTCTGCCAGGGGAGATTTAGGCTAGACATTAGGAGGAAGTTTTTCACAGGAAGGGTCATTTGGCATTGGAATAGGCTGCCCAGGGAGGTGGTTAATTCACCTTCCCTGGAGGTGTTTAAGGCATGGGTAGATGAGGTCCTGAGGGACTTGGTTTAGTGTTTGATAGGAATGGTTGGACTCAGTGATCCGGTGGGTCTCTTCCAACCTGGTGATTCTATGATATGCTGTAGTGCTTCCAGCAGCAGTGTGTGGAGAGTGTTGTTCAAACATGGCTGAAGCAAAAAGGGCATAGTGAGCTTGACTTGTTAGAGATAGAAGAAAAGTAAAGCAAGGGTAAACTCAAGGTCACAGTGTCCTTGGACAAGCTGCAAATCTGCAACAAGAGTAGCAAGCCAACTGTTTTGGCGGCAATGGTAAAGAACCAATAGTGAGCTTATGTTTTGCAATATGTATGAGCTGATTAACGGTGTTATAAAAGAGTGTAACCAAAGATTAATAAACGAGTTATGCTGATGACCAATTGGCTGCATCTCCCTTCTCCGGCAGCAGTGGACTTGGTTTGACACCCTAGAGACCTTTCTTTCTTTACCTTGTCATTCAGTCATCAGCATACTTACCTGGGATGCCCGATTACTGTTCAACTTTATCATGTGCTTGGAAGAATTTGAGCATATCCCCTGAATAAAATACCCCAAGCAGTAAGCTAAAATATGTGAGTGGCTGCTCATTTCTCTTGATTAGGCTACTGCACTTATCTAAGAAACCAGTTATTAATCTGAAGACATTCCATTTTTAAGCACGTGATCCAGATGTAGCTGTAAAATCAGAGATCCTTGTCGTTTGGCTAAATGACTAGGGACTGATCAAGAACATCAGCTTATAATACATCTCTTTACCATGGTTTCCTGATCACATTAATCTCCTGGGACTTTGAGATCTCCTAAACAAATTGAACACAGATCCTTCCCTTCCTTGAGTGAATGCTCAAGCCACTGAGACCAGCTTCTCTTCTGGAGACTTTGTGAGTCTTGTCTGAATGCTGCTCAAAGGGAGGGGAGAGGAGGTAGAAGAGTTAGGAGTGAAGCTCCTCCCTGGAAAGGAGAGGAGATGGGGAGAATGTGTCTTCAGTGTTTTTCTTATTTTTCACTAATTAGTTTCCCTAAAGTCAAGTCTGTTTTGCCCATGAGTTACTGGTGAGCCATCTCACCATCTTTATCACGACTGACGAGATTTTCCATTATATTTTCTTGCTTTGTCCTGCTGAGGGCAAAGAGTGGTGAGGTGATCATCTGGCAACCAGCCAAGGTCAACCCACCACAATGCTGCAAGTGTTCGACAACTTCAACTGGTTAGATAGGAGCTGAGTTCAGTAAAGTGCGCAAATCTTTAGATAGCCTTTGAAAACAGCCTCTGGTACCATGAGATCCTGGTGATTTATTTCCATGAAAAGTCCTTCTGGAGTATAACTAAAGAGAAAGTAGAAGTCTTACTACTGATCTTGGATTGTGGAACTTGAAATCCCTGTATCACAGCTCATACAAGGGTTGTTTCTTGCTAAAAGCATTTCACTGATGGGCTTAGAAAGGATATATTTTCCAGCTGTATCCATTTACTATACACTCACCTCAGCTGTTTCTTGTTGATAACTACATCTTTGACATCCAGATGCTGTTGCCTCCCGGCTAGGCACTGGGTAGATCTGTTGGCAAGAGGCAAATGCCTGTGGTTCTGACTTTATTCATTCCATAGTGAACTGTGAACATCGTATCAAGAGACAAGAATGGTCTTGAATCTGTGGATTATCTTACTTTCACTAAGTGGTAGGTGTTGAAAACAGTCAATGATCATGTCCTTTCTCCTAGAGAAAAGGTACACACACAAAACTGCCTGTGGAACTGCAGGGCAAAGGTTTATTTCTCATTTGCATTGTCTTTTTCCTGCTGAGGACTGGCCTTGAGTTCAAAACCACAATAATATCTTCTGATTTTATCATACCTCTACTGGAACCAGGAAGTATGCACAGATTTTTCTTTTCTTTTGTTAATAAATGGAGTTTCATCAATGTTTCATATTCCTTAGTAGTGGTAAAAGTCTGGTAACTTCTTGTTTTATTTCAGCATTTTAGGAGGTTATCTATTAAGTCTTTATGGAGTTAAAAATGAATCCAGATGTGTTTACACAGTAGATGCTTCAATGCCGTAGGCACAGCTGTTTTCTGGATGTATTCCGGCTAGACTCCAACATAAAAAGTCACATTTTCCTTGCCTCTGAAGTCTCTTGTAGTTTTACCTATCAACAACAACACAAGAATCACAACAACATAATTAAGCTTGGTATTTCCAAGAGACATTCATTGAGAGTCCTGCTGCTGTGAGAAGAAATTTTAAGAATCAGGCATTTATACATTCCTCAGGAGTTATGTATTTTTTGCCTGCTAGATTTTGAACCTTTGGGATTGGATTTGGAGCCTTTTCTCAGCAATGTTATGAGCTAAAAGCTTTAAACCAATCTAAAATTGTAGTTTATCTATATAAGGCCAACGGTCCAGGTTTTGGGTTGATCAGCTGTCATGAAGCTGTGACAACTAGCCGGAGGGCAGTAGCCAACAGCCAGTTGAGTATATGGGTGAATAAAGAAAAAGCATGTGAGGATTTAACTTCTTTCTGACGGAAAAGGGGGGCCCATGGCTTGACTGAATATATTTTCTTGATGGAAGTTTTTAATTTCCATATTCTTAATTAAGCATCAACAATATCCAGCTGTTGTCTCTCCTAACAATGGGAACCATGCATCAGCACCACCATTAGACATTCTTTTGGGGTGTATTGTATCTTTCAAACTTTTTGGGTTCCCCTGCTTCTTGGTGGAGGTGTTGCCAATTTGTGTTCATTTTCCTGTTAGGGTTTGTCCTTGTTTATTGTAGCAAAGTTATCTTGGACAAGAAAGTACAGGATTGTTCTTTCAATGGAAAAGATGTAATTTTTATTTGAACTTTGTCTCTTGTGAGATGTGTAAAGGTAGGATTTGAGTACTGTATACTTTCTTGGAGAGTACCAAAGAGGGTGTCTCGACCCTGTCAAAGGGAGGAGGAAAAATATGGGTTTGTTTTGTCTGTGTGACGATCCAGAGAACAAAGGGTTACTCCCAGGGTGAATATCAAACAGTATTTATTCCCAGAAGGCACAACAACGAGCCCAGGTGACACGTTGGAAAAGGAGAGGGATAAGTAGAGAGGAAGAAAGAAGAGGAGGGAAAGAAGACGACCTATGGGGTGGGGGGGAGGGGTAAACAATGAGGGTGGCATGCGTGATTTTGCAAGGATCAGGGTTAATATAACAATAGCGGAGTAAACAGTAAACCAGTGAAAGCATAACATTTGAAGGAAAGTGCAGTTCTTATCCATAGTTTTCTATCCTTTGGGTTGCTAGCAATGGTAAATAGAGAGCTCCAATCTTAATGCATGACCCACAATGAATAATTTTGGAGGACCCAAAGAGGTGTCGCTTGTTTCCCAAAAAAAGACTTTAGAATTAGATTTAATCCCACTGGTTCAAATAAATTTAGGTGGCTTAAAACCAGAGTATTGAAAACTTGAGGCATGTATAAAGCCTCATAGTAATCTGGTTTCTCCAAAGGATAATGTTGGGTCCTAGGGACAGAACTTATAAAACTGTGTGATGATGACATCCTCAGGAGTCACCATTATTTTCTTGCTTCCAGTTGAGATCAATGGGTTTAGATCTCTCTTCCTGAGAAGCAATAACATTGTTAACAGAGAGATGCAACTTATTTTGAAACAAAATATTCAAGTTAGGGAAAATCCAAAAGTCTATGATAGTGTATGGCGAGGTAGTGTACTGTAATAAACGCAAAATTAACAATACTGTCAGAAAAATAAAAATAAATAAACAAATAAATAAGACTGTCAGAAAAAAAGAAAATAAACAAACAAATAAATAAGAATGTATAAGTGGGAAAAAAAATCAATAGTGGGAAGTTTTCAGTCCATCTTTGTCATCAGAGGTTATGGGCCGGCATGGCAGGACATAGAGCATGTCCCCAGTCCACATGGTTCCATGGGTGATCATCCAGGTTTCTTTGTGGTTCGGTTGGATTTTCCCTAAAAAAAACTAAAAGAAAACTCGGTCTGAGACAGGACCATTTTTAAAAGGAAGAGACAAGCCACCATGTAAAGTAAGAGGTACATGACCAATATTTGGTCTTGGAGAATAGTTTAGTTTGATTGGGTCAATCCCCTCCTTCCCTCCAGGTCAGAGGGAGGGAGGGGTTGGGCAAAAGGCAGTGATCCTAGGGCATCCATGTGCTCCCCAGCAGCCATTTACTCTGGGCGCCGAGTCTGGGCCTTCAGTTTGTGCCCATTCCTGCACCACATCACATGTAAAGTAGGTAGTCAACACAGGTCTGGAGAGGAAACTGAACCATAGCCTCAGTGCCTTTATGGTATTTTTCCCAGTGGCTCGTGTCCCTGCCTCAGCTTGGACAAGTCCCGATACTACTTCCACCCCTACTACCACATGTTGTTTTCCACTCAGTTTTCGAAATGGTCCCATATAGTCAACTTGCCAGGATTCCCATAGTCCTCTTTCCTCTCGCAGATGGAGTGGGGGGGGGTCTTGCAGGGGATGTTTATCCAATCTTGTACAACATGTGCCACATGCCGAGATAATGGTACTACACATTTCTTGTGTCACAGGCCATCCTCTGCTGGCAGCTTCCTTTACTAGGTCTCTGGTGCCTGAATGGCCCCGTTTAATGTGGAGCCACTCTAATAAACATTCCCATTTTTCTTCCTCTTTTTCCTTACCCAGAGTGGCTAAGTGAGTGAGTGAATCTACCTGATTATTTAGGATGTGAGCTGGGTAGTCTCCCCCTTGGTGGGCAGCCACCCATCCAACCAGTATAGGCCTTTGTTTTGCGGCTTTCAAGATTTCCTCCCACCTTTCCTTCTGCCATACCGGCACTTGGTTTACTTCCCACTGGTTTTGTTCCCAGAAGGGGAGCCATTCTGTGCAACCCTTGAATACGGCATAGAAATCAGTGTAAATATATATAGGGCTAGTATGGTCTGTTTTCTTTGTGACTACGCTCCAAACAGCCATCAGTTCCCCAACCTGCGTGCTGCCTTCACCTTCCATTAGAACTTGCTCTCCTGAGTCCATATGGAGAGCTACTGCCCCATACTTCTACCATATAACTAAGAATTTTACTTCTGTGGAAGCGAGTTGCACTTTTTCTGAAGGGATTTGGGGCACCAACCCTTCCAGGTGGGCTATAACGCTCTTCTGGGTTTTGCCTACAGCAGTGGAGTCAGATCCACCTATTAGTGACTGGCCACCTTTCGGCTCAGTTAAGAGCGGTCCTCCCAGTTTTCCAACCACTTAAGTTTGGTAGCTTTCGTCTGGGGGCTGCTGCCCTTTTGCCAACCAAGGTCGGTCAGACAAAGGCAGGCCAGGCATTAAATATCGGGAGATCCCTTCTCCCATTCCAGGAGTAGGGGTTCCAATCCCATTATACTGCTCCCAAAACTTATCTCCTTTAGTCCAGCCTATTCCTGCCAACATCATAATGCCTAGTACCTGTAATGCAGCCAGCCCTGCTAGGTCATATCCATTTATTTTTCCTGCTGTAGAGGTTACAAATTTCTTCCTCTTATCAACAGCAGTTCGGGGTCGGGATTTGAAATCAGGGACCGCATTAAAGGCAAGATCAGGGTTTGCTGCCCCGTCATTAATAATAATTAGGGGCTAGCATTCGGGATAAGATTCGGGGGTAGGGTCCGATTTCACTACGCCCTCCTCTCCGAAACAATGGGCCTCGTGTCCCAGACTAGAAAAATCTGCCTCATAGTACCCCCCAATAACGTCAAAAACCGGCGACGTAATGCTCTCGGTTTGTCTAACAGGAAACTGGTGCTCAACCAGCCGCCTGGCCCCTGGCATTGTATCCCACAGAGAACTCGAAAAACTGGTTTCATCCTCAGGACTATCTAGTGCCAATGAGAGCATTCTTCACCGCCTTTCCTCTAGCATATAATTTCTTTCTATATCCTCTACACTGTTTCGCAAAATCCTCTTCCTCAGAGCATCCCGCTTAACTTTCAGTAGTATCAGTTCAGTTTCAAGCTCACAACGTTCTGCCATATCTACGAATGTCCACATCAGAAAGACCACCCCCGCGACAGCAGCCCAGAATACAAGCACTTCCAACCACGCCAGTAGCGGGTAGCGCAGCCAGGAGGAGTACAAGTCCCCCGGAGCAATCATAGCTGTGCCTGAAATCACCATTTTCCTTTCACCCTGTCGCCGTTACAACAGACAAAATCCCACTCCTGACACCAAAAATGTCTCGATCCGGTCAAGGGGAGGAGGAAAAATATGGGTTCGTTTTGTCTGTGTGGCGATCCGGAGAACAAAGGGTGAATATCAAACAGTATTTATTCCCAAAAGGCACAACAACGAGCCCAGGTACCCAGCCGCCCGGAGTTACAGAAATATAAATTCCCAGTCCACGCAGTCACGCACGTCATGAGGTCAAGGGTAGAAGCAGGGAGAAAAGACAGGAAGAGCAACATAGATTGTATCACCACGTGGTCCAGGCTGCTCAGGTCCAGGTCTGCGTTTCAGTCCCGGCTCAGCAGGCACTTCCGTTCTGGCGCGGCAGTGGGCCTGGGCAGGAGCCCTCGGGGCTCCTGGGCACGGCGCCCCTGGGGTCTACGCTGGCCCGGGCCACGTGGCGACCCCGGGCTCCTCTGGCCGCGTGGCTACCTGGCCACCTGGCCTCCTGGCGACTCCCCGCCCCCCTCCTTCCGTTCCCTGCCCCCCGGCCACCTAAGCAGCCGGGGAGGGCAAGGGGAATGAGTTAGTGGTGGGGGCAGGCTTCAGAGAAAAGCAGTGTCGCTGGAGAAACAAATGTCTAAGGCAAATAAACAAGGAGTCTGTCGTGACAGAGGGATTGACCAGCAGGGATAAAAAGAGCTGAAGTCCTACCATAAAATTTATTTTGTGTCATCTGGTGCATTTATAAGGCTGCTAGAAGGTTTCTTTTTCTTTTGTATCTCTATGTGTCTAGGCTCGTCAACTGTTGCTAAAGATATTGTCTCTTTTTATTATCTAAAACGATCTTGTGGCGCAGAAGAGAGCAGTGGTACCAGTTCCAGAGATTTCATTGTGCATCTTGATATTTTCCTTGGAAGATTCAGCATATGTAGTTATTGTACCTGAATGCTTTCCTTTTGAAAGAAAGGCTGTTTCTCACGGTTCCAAATGAACTACTGATGAAAAAGAATTCTAAATCTGGAAGGCAAACAAACAAAACAACCCAGACTTAAGACTTCAAATTTATTGTTGTAGTCTTGGATACCTCAGTCATAATATTAAGTAGGGCTGAAATGCTGGTAGGTATTATAACTGCCGGAGCAGAGTCTGTTTTTATAGATCTGTGGTCTCTGTATTTCAATATTTATTTGTTTTATGCTAAACACAAAATCAAGAAGGGAGGAGGGGGTGTGTTGTCGATTCTCCAAGATAAAACAACAGCAACATATAAGTTGTTATGCAATGATTTCTCTAGTATAAACATGATTGATGGCATGAGTTTTTCCTTTACTGCATCCAACTAGATTCCTTTTCCCTTAATGATTTTTCTATTGATAAATTGTTCTCTCATGGGATTTTTCAGAGGGTTTCTGAATTGCACGGCCTTTGTTAGAAGAAAAATACAGAAACCTGAGCTGCCATTGTCTTTGGTTAAATTCAGATCTACAGTGTCAGTATTTTCAGAACTTGGGGATCTCCTTAACTCTGCCTGGAGCCAAATCTTGCTGTGAATTGTATTGAAGTTCAAAATTTCTTTCGTCAAATGCATATCTGTGAAGTGTGACTCAGGCTTTAGTTTTAAAGTAAATGTCACATTAAATAACATTTTTCAAAGTTAAGAGCTTGCTGAAAATGAATGCCAAAGGGATTTGTGGATAACTCTCTCTTTTTTGAAATGCTGCCTACAGCTAAAATAAAGCTAGTTACAAAGGGCCCCACCCCTGTGGTAACTTAAGGCACGGTTTAAAGTTAATGTGTGTGCTCACACACAGACTGCAGGAGCAAGAAACTGCTCCAAAACGTGCATGTGTGCGTGCATGCTTACATCTCTTGCTTTCCTGAGCAAAACCAAAAACTCTTATGAAGAAACATAGAGGCTGAAGGGGTTAAATGAAATACAACTCTCCTTTTCCTGTGCAGTAAGGATTAGTAACCAAACAGAAGCTGGAGAGAAGAGTGCCTAAGAACCACTGTTTGAACCAGAACGATAGTGGAAAGTGAGTTTTGGAGCTTGGCTGCGGACTGGTTTGAGTGCTCCCAGCTATTGCACTGTCCTTTCACAGGTACATACAGAAGGTAAGATTTGCCTTTGTGTTCTGGGCTGTCTCCTGATACCTCTACCTATCCATTCTCTATTGGTCTTTTCAGAGTTGTTTGCTTCTTAAACTACATTTATTTACAACCATTCGTTTCTTTCAGTTAAAAGAGTACAGGGGAGAGGAGAGACTACTGTTTATGACTGCAAAATTTTGTTTTCTAGAATAGAGGGAAGTAGATGTTTTATATATTTAGTGAACATTAATCCCTTTCACTCACAGCTAATTACACTGGGATTAATCTAACCAAAAATGTTGTTCCTGACATTGTAGTTGGGGGGAGCAGGGGAGTGGAAATGGAAAGTATCACTTTGTTAGGATGTTAGATGAGCCCCCTGGGATCAGACATAGGCGCTCTGCCAGAAAGAACACGGAAAGCAAGAAGAACGTAGCAGGGATGTTGACTGGGGGAACTCTGGCAATTTTGCTTTTAAGCATATTTTCCTGTCCAGTGTGAGAAACTGAGACTTTTTTCCAAGGATGTTCACAGGTTCTCACACACTTTGGAGCATCTTGACACCTCAGAGATGTTTGTTTTTAAAATATTTTGCTTTATGAATGTAAAGGTTTGATGGCTTTGTTGGAGCAAGAATCTAAAACCAAGAAGTTTTAAATTTTATTATATACAGTAGTTTAAATTAGCTGTAAATCAAGAAAAGAAATTATTTAAATGTATGTAGTAGTTTCAGAGTCACAAGAAATTTTAAAACCTAGCACTGTAGAAAGTTACTTAGGAATGCTAACAAGGCCACGAGCACAAAGGCTTATACAAGCTCAGTTTCTTTTCCAATAGTAAATGATTGTTCTGTTGTAATACTTCTCTTGTTCCTCACTGATAACTTTTCGTTAGTAGGTCTTGAGTTGTTACTTCAGTTTCTTTTCAATAGTAAATGATTGTTCTGTTGTAATACTTCTCTTGTTTCTCACTGGTAACTTTTCTTTAGTAGGCCTTGAGTTGTTACTTTACTGCAAGCTGGAATGCTTAAACAGTTGTTTCTGAAACGCTTAGGATGTGAGAATCTATTGTAAACTTCAAAGAACTGATAAAGCTTGTAGATGAAGTCATTGAAATGTACATATGCATTGGGTAATGATGTAACCTGTTGAATATACATTAGATTGTGAAACTTCACGAGAATAAAATCTCGGTCAAGCGGAGACGGGGTGGGGGATCAGATTTGCGAAACTATTCCCTGATCCCTGGGCCCCCCCCCCCCCAATAAAGCACCAACATATAACCCTCACAAGAGTTTTATGTGTTTATTGTCACGCCGATGCTAACAGCTTTACAGAAATGCTGGGGTTGTGTTAGTTTCTTTGTAGTATTTGCACATTCCAAATCTGTTCATTAGTAAACAGCCTACTCTGAATGTAGCATTTGAGAAAACGTGTCTGTTGAATGACTTTAGGTGATTTTCAACCTAGGATGTAGGGTTTTCTTTGCTGGTCTATTTATGTATGTATATTTAAAAGAATATTAAATAGAAAAATAAATTGACTTAATTTTAAAGGAAAGCAGTGCTTATGCTAAAGTTAGAGCATGGATGGTCTCAAATGTTGCTGTGAAATGAATGTAGTAAGCTCTGATGCAGAAAATGTATCTGGTTTTGGGATGAGTTCTTTCTCTGATCCAGCTACTTACTGGTCTGGTAAAGAAGTCTGGTAATATAGTTGCTTGAGGGATTAATTGCCTCACAAATTAGGCACCAAGATTCATCTGCACTCTCTGTAAATGGCTGTGCCCTGACATACTGAAAGGGTTTTAGAAAACAGGAAAGGAGTTATGTTGATGTAACTGGTTTTCTTGGTAGTTCTTGAGTTGGAGATAGAAGAGCAAATTTTATTCTGAAGTAACACTGATATTCTGTTAAAACAGAGAATCTACAGAATAATATTCCTATCTTGATTGAGGGACTCTTCTGAATGCAGTGTAAATAAGGTAAAATACTTTTCTGGGCCTCAGAAGAGGCTGTTCCTTAGGCTGCCAGAAGGCTTTCTTTTTGTTCAGAGGAGGGCTTTAAATATTAATAAAATGGTTAACATTTTATTAATTCATGTATGTGCCTCATGACTCAGTAACTCACCAAAAGAAAAGCTTTTTTTATATGAGGACGAGAGCTGATTTTTTGAATAAGAACAGCACCTAGAATACTTAGGATGCAATTGCAGTAGTCCTTATGATTCGTGTTACAGGCTCACCACTAGCTGAGGGAAGGAGAAAATGTTCTCTCAGTGACATATTGACGCCCAGTGAACTCCAGAGAATATAAATTGCTTTAGTCTTCCCTCTATAGGAAGGATTTTACAAAACTGATGATAAGCCCTTCAGTGCACCTAGCATAGCCACTGAGCCTAGACTGGAATGGGTGATTGCTCTGATCCAGTACAGTCATTTGCAGTTATGCCCATGGTATGATGGACTTGTCAAAATAATGTATTTCACTGGAAATGTTACTCTGCTGGATACATTTTCACTGTCTCAATTTTTTAACATACTTGGATCTGAAACATGGTTTGTTGTGATCTACTCTTGTCTTGGACAATGAATAATAATTATTAGTAGGTGTTTGAGAGGGACTTCGTATTAAAGGATTTGGGCAGGTACTTTCTCATATCCATAGTCTATGTACAAACTGCTTGTTTGTGTTTTATCACACAGTAACAAGCTTGCCTTCTTGACATCCAGACATCATATACAGAAAACAAGTAGCATCCACAGATTGTGTATTTCTCTGCCTAACCCTTAAAGCAGTGACTGGAGGCTCTAATTTGGGTATCCGCGGGAGAAACCAGCTTCAGAACAAAGAACCAATTTATTTTTAGATCACACAGTGATCACACAGTTGAGTATGTGCTTCCTTTGAGATCTCTGCAGGCACTGCAGTGTGATCACACCCTTCTAAGATAATTTTTTATGAAGTTAATTTTTAGTGACAGATGAAAGATGCTAGGTCCGGTATCCTTAGAGACTGCAGCCCTAATTTCACTAGCACACATTTTGCCTCTAAAGTTTGTTAGTCAAAAGTTCTGGGTTGTTTGGGCTTGTTTGTTTGTTTTCATTTTTTTGTGAGTTCTTGACATCTTGCCAAGTACTGTAAGTAAGCCTACTGACTTCTCTGGGGGAATTCCTGCTTCATCCCACTGAAGGTGTGTCTGCATCTCAGTTGGTAAAGGTGATTCCTTAGGGAAGTGTGGTGTGCTTGGTATGTTTACAGATACAGCTACTTAAAACTGAGTTAGCTTAAAAAAAAAAAAAAGGTTATCTTAGGCTCCAGAAACAATGTAGAGGCAACAGTAATCAACCTCCACATGAAGTCCAGGCTAAATGCTCTCATGTTCTCCTGTATATGTTGTTTATTTATTTATATATTTTGCAAATTTATTTAAAGGAGTTTTTATAAGTTATTTTATAGGTGTTCCATAAGTATATTACAAGCATACTGTTGAGTACAGTGCTACTCAATGAACAGAGATGTAGATCTTGCTAAAAGTTGCAGAAAACAATTCACATTGTTTTAAAGCCTCCTGTTGAGATAACTCTAATTTTTTTTTAACCCTCTGCTGCAGATTGCTATATTTATATTTAGGATGGAACAAAGTTAAATAAAATTGGAAGTAATTTTCCAGCATTGAAATTCTTTATTTTCTTAAGGAATTCTCCAAAATTTTAATAGGAAGGGATTAGTCTCTGCTGGCTAACAGATTTTTAAACAGCAGCAGAGCTTGTTATTGGGTACTGCTTCTGATCAGACTAAATAACTCATTTAAATGAAGCCTGATCTGTGACAGGGCAGTAATAAATGTAAAAGGTAGTTAACCATTCCTTTTCAGTTATATTAGTGTTTGGGATATTATATCCTTGTCATGTGTTTTCCATAGGCAGTGTGTGTGGCTTCTCATTGCAAGGTTGTCTGTCTAAATTAGTCTATGTGCAATTGTTGTTATCCCTATATGCTCCCAGATATAATTAACAGCTAGGCACAGTAAGACTACCAAACCAGAAAGCCATTTACCTCTTATAATACATTTCTAGCTTCAAACCTAACAGTGGAAAGTTAGTTGCAGAAAATTGAATCTCAGCTGATTTTAATAAATAGACAGAAAAATTATCCTCATGAAATACTGTATTATGTCTTTTAAAGGAATGTTGTAGTGACCACATTTACTTGGAAGGTAGTTCTTCACTGACTTAAACCTTAGATACTTCACTGTGGATTTTGGACGGTGGGAAAGAATCAGCTGTACCTCCTCCCTAACCCCTGATAGGGTGTGAAGCCTTACTAAAGCTTCTGTGTGTTTCACAGTCTGATCTTACTCTTCGTGTGATGATTTATCAGCTACAGTTTTGAGTGATTTTGTAATTCAGATTAAAACTGTATGACAGAGGTTTCTGTAGCTTCCCCAGGTGTTGGCACTAACTTGGCATTGCCGTGTAATTCCTTTGTAAAAACAAGGTCAGTCTGAGTCACCCATACAAAGCAAAGGCACAGTGCAGATTTATGTGCCTGTTAAGGATCAGACTGAAGGCTAAGATGAAAGCATATTGATAGAGCAGTCTCGAAGATGCTTGTGTGTTACTGCTACTTAGTTCTGCAGCCAGCTGCCACTTTACTTTTTTGTGTGTGTATTTAATAAGATGAATTTTAAAGTTACTCTAGCTGATATTTTCTCTTTCATAAGACACATGATATGGCTGAAAGTGTATCTCAGCAAGGTTACTTTCTTGATGAGGATTCTTCAACTTGTAGCATGTATTTAGAGTGAATTAATACATCTGGATACCAATGCAAAAGATATCTCCCATAAGCTTTTACTCAGACAACTTGTCTTGTTTTTCTTTATTCTCCCTCTTTTCTCACTAAACCCTTTCAACTAGTCTTATATTTAAACACGTTTATAAACATTTATCTTTTGGTATGTATATAAAAAGCTTTTTATAACTGTGCTTCATTGCATGGTCCAGGCAAAGGAAATTCAGCATCTTCTCACATCAAGAACCATATGCACATTAGTTGGCTTATCCACCCTAGCACAAAGGACATCAAATCCAGGGTTTTCTTTGGAAAAATTTTGAACAAGAAGTGGTTTACTACAGCTGGGGAAGACAACAGGTGTATTGTGAATGTGATCTCCTCTGCCTAAAGGGATTTTAGGCAGTTTCTTAGTTTTTTAGTTTTCTTGGTCCATCTGTACTGTGTGATGTAGTGCTCATGCTCTCCCAAATCAGCTCCCAGCCTAAGTGAAAGGAAGGGTTTTTTTACCCTCAGTCTCTGCTCCATGAAGGCCCTTTCTCTCCTCATCTTCATTTCATCCTTTTCTGTATGTATATATTTTCCCTTTTTATCTCTTACTTCTGAGTAGATGAGCGGTTTTGAGAGCAAAGCCAAAATCATCATGTCTTTAGCAAATAAAATTAATCTAAAAGTTAAAAGACTTCAATTTGAGTCAATGGCTAAAAGTATTTATGCCAGTGGATAACTGAGCAATATATCATCATCCTTTCTGATTTCTTACCTCCTTCAGCCAAAATTCTAAAAACATAACAACTGAGTGAGATATGATGTGTTAAAGGAGGTGGAGTTGGAAGAAAAGGAAGGAAATTCTGAAAAGGAGCAAGTAGCAGGATCACAGTGGCAACTTCTTGCTTTTGTGCTGGATGTGATAAACTTTACAATAAATAATATCTATCTATATTGCAATAGGCAAATGTTTATTGCTAGAGTTGCTCTCCTGAGGCTCACAAGCCACACAGAGGCAGCTTCTGTGTCAGGGCTAACATAGATGGGAACAGTTGATCCACATTGGGTAAATCAAATCTCCAGCTGCGAGATAAAATGAGATGTAAGGACCAGATGAGGCTAGTATTGCTGGGTGGCTTTGCCATTTACCTGCATCTTCTTCCTATGAACCATTCCCAGGACAGTGCCTGACCCATCTGCATGGTGTGTGTCTTTTGCCATGGAATTATTTAGAAACATTATTCACAGGCAAAAGAAGACTGATCTGTCTTATGCGCCAAACAGAGGAGAACCGTGTAGCACTGGCTTTTCAAATACTTTCAGAAGGAACAGAGAAGAACCCAGACTGATACATCTCTGAACAATGGGACTCATTAAACCTGCTTTATTCTGACTTTGTCATCTGTTTTTCTAGTGTCTAAACAACTTAAACTCTTCATTAGGCAAGATTGGTACTCATAACATCTCTTTTGAGTTTGGATTCCCTCCTGTTGAAAAGAAAACTTCCTCATCTAAATAGGTTAAAAATCTAATATGTCTCTCCAGCCCAGTAGCTTTTCCCTCAAATAAAAGATAGCTTTATGCTTTTGAAACGCTGAATTATCCAGGTGGTTCAAAGTTATTTTTACACACGTATACACTCAATATAGGTCTTGTTTCCCTAGGGCCATAGATGTTAAGTTATTTGGAAAAGAGGCTAAGTATAAGCAGTCTTGAACTTTATTTGTGTGTTGGAAGAAAGGTTTTATGTGCATAAACTTGTTGGAGTGGAGAGGGAAGCAAGACACACAATCAATGTGATAGATAAGCAAGCTCCGATTTATTAGCAGGTTCGGTTAGGTTATATAGTTGTCAGACAGAGTAAAGGTGTTTACTTAACATCAGACTTCTAATTGGCTACTTGATTAAAGGCTGTGATCACACAGCTGTGGGAAGTTTTTCATATCCCGGGCTCATTCCGAGGGAAGCTATCTGTTACTTCTCAGGGTCAGTATCTCTTGTTTTGCATCCTGTTCTCCTACAATCCGTGCTTCAAGGGCACCTTGTTCTTGTGATGTTACTTGTGGAGAGATACAGAGTTGCTACACAGGGGAGTCCTTGATTAGCTGTTCCAGGGAGTTACGGCCTTGTGAAAGCAACCATTCTTCCACATAAACTGATACAGGAGTCATTAAATCTGTCTTTGATTCGGAAACATACTCCTGATTTTAAGGAAGATTTGACTGATCTTGCTAAGTAAGTCTGCCTGGTCCTGAGAAAGAGTTTGTAACTCCATAAAATATTTTTACAGTAGTTCACAGCTGCCTCCGCTATAGAGAAATGTCCAAGACTGTCCATCTGTCTTTTCCAGACCTTCTATTCGTTAAGGCAACAATTTCTCTGCTGTGTGGGTTCAGTGTTAAGCCTTGATATAAGGGTGTTTATCCCTATTTCCAGTTCTACTGGAGTTCTTGTGTTCTGTCCAGAGTTATGAAAATCCAACCATCTCCTTTGTAGTGTTCTGACCCTCCTGTCCACATTACCAGGGAGAAGTAGGTGCTGTGGGGAAAGTTGTTATGAAAGAAAGGGCATCAGAACATCCTTTTGGAAGTTTCTGAAATCTACACAAGATATTATTTGATCCATGCTGTTTTGGAATAGAAGGGTCCTGAACTGCTAAAGTCAGATTCAATTTTGAACCCCTTTGAACATTTTTAGCACTATGGCAGGCATTCCTGCATGTAAGCTTTCCAGCAGCTGTTCCATGTCTTGAGTCACCATTTCCTTTCAGGCCCTGCTACTGGTTTTGGATGGAAGGAGAAAGAGATGTTGTTTTAGCACACAGTGAGAAAAGGGAGCTGGGGAGGGTTGAAAAGGATTGAGGGTGGGCAGGAAGCACAGAGAGTAGCAGCTGCTGTTATTACAAGTCAAAGCACTGCAAAACACTTCATTCCTTCCGCTGCATATCCAGGCTTCGGTGAGAAGATTGGCAAACAAGCAGAGTATTGCCACTGTATTTCAAGTCCTAAAGGGAGTGAAAGAGCAACTAAATCTGGAAGCAGAACTGGTCCTTCTTTCCCCAAGGTTGCAGGCAGATTCCCCAATTCTATGTGTATTGTTCCTGACTGAAAGTCAGGAAAAAAGGATTAGTGCTGAATACTACATCTGAGGAAGCTTTTATAATAACAAGTTTATTGAAGCTTGAAGAATCAGTCACAAGATTTGTTTTGCAGTGAGAGATTCATAGGATGCAGGTTCTGTTCTTCCTTCTCACTATCCTTCTTGGGATCTGCTGATGAGTTTAATAGGCCTGGAGAGTCTAAACTTTTTAATGTGAAATTTGAGGCAGATGTTAGACATATGACAGCAATTCCCATGGAAGTGCAATGTCACAAAAATACAAGCAAGCACCAAAGCTGTTAACTCTTGCTTCTTTGATGATGAGGATTTTCCTGAACACTGTCAGCTGTCTCTAGTTATCTCTTGCAGAATCTTTTTATACCATATTGGTAAAAATCTCCAAAATATGAACCACTTGGAGAACTGCTAGAACTGCTGTCGCTGCTGAGTTGTTTCTCAGCATCATTCAAGGAAGGTGCTGTTCTTTGTAAATTGCTTGCTGCAAAATCTTGCAAAAATCTTTGCTGTTTATGTGCATGTGAACTTGTAGCAAAAGGCTGGCTATCCTTGCACTGTGAAAGTGATGTGGCAGTTGTTTAGGATTGTGACACACATCTACAATGACTGATGAGATAAATATTTTTTCCTTGATGCTTTCATGTGAAAGGAAGATTTCTCTATATTTTCTTTTCCCTTTCTTTTCCAAGATAAGAATGAAGCTTAGACTAGAGAAAACAATACTAGGAATATGTCAACTACCTGAAAGGAGGTTGTGGAGAGGAGGGAGCTGGGCTGTTCTCCTAAGTGATAGGGGACAGGACAAGAGGAAATGACCTCAAGCCCTGTCAGGGGAGATTTAGGCTGGACATTAGGAAAAAAAATTACACAGAAAGGGTTGTTGGGGACTGGAACAGGCTGCCCAGGGAGGTGGTTGATTCACCTTCCCTGGAGGTGTTTGAGGGATCGGTGGACAAGGTGCTGAGGGGCGTGGTTTAGTGTTTGATAGGAATGGTTGGACTCGATCCGGTGGGTCTCTTCCAACCTGGATATTCTATGTAGTCCATCTTCTCTTTCTGGGCTCAATTAGCTGGTCGTGAGGTGACAAGAAAATGGTCATGAGAAACAGGCAGTTTTGAGTGGCTGAATTGTCCATGCTCATAGTTGTAAATATTGGGGAGTGGTGATTGGTGTGGGTTTGGTTGCTTTAACTCAAAAGGGAAAGGATAAAGTAGCAACAGGCAATGTATCAATGAAGTATTGTGGTCCCAAATGTGTATAATGCCCCAATTTTCAGGCACTGTTAAATCCCGATGCTACACCTGTTTGTGTGGCCTATTCTCCTTTCTAGGAGATTTGCCTTTAAACAAGCAAGATCACACAAAGTCACATACAAAGTTCACCAAGCTACACAGCATGCATATAGTGTACAGAAATGTTAACTGTGTAATTTCTTACTTTGGGTTGGTTGCAGTCAGTGCAATCTGAGTGTTTTATTGTGCGTCTATGTAAAAGAGTAGGAGGACAGACATGTAACAGCGTGTAACTTCTCCTATGCCCAGGAATGATATTCTCATAAAACCAGAGGAAAGTTCAAGGAAATATTTGCAGTCAACGGTTACGTTTTGGCTTTCTCTGCAGGGTAATTTCAATCTTTGCAGTTGCCTTCATCTTTGCAAGTTGTCCAGTGATGAAACTGTTTTTCTTCTCTCACCTTGATTTTAGTTTCACCTCCATTTGTACTGTATGGTATCTTAACTTTTTCTGCCATACAAGCAGCAAAGAAGCAAGCAATTCTGATTAATAATCTTTCTGTTCCCACAGGCAGAGATGAAGAACGTGTTCCTACTGCTCTTGCTAGCAATTGTGCCACCTTCTGCATTTTCAGTAAGTGAAAACTCTTCTGAACACTGTTACAAGAAATGAAAGATACATCTCTCAAGGACCGTCAACTTCTGTAACTCAAATAAAGGATTCCTGAAAGAGCTAATAGGTTCAAATCATCAGGTCTACTGTGGTACATTATTAAAAGTCCAAGGCGGCAATTAAATAACAAAATTCTGGTAGTGCCTTTGGATTTAAGGGGTGTTATCTGCCAAGTAGTGATTGTTGTCTCCTGCTTCAAAGCTACAGAGTTATCATTTGAAGCAAAAAGAATGAATATTTAGTTAGCTGTTTTTTCTCTTTTCTTATTGTAGTAGTCTAAGCCATATGGTTTTGCTTTACTGGGGGAAGTAAACATGTTAAGCCAATTTGATATTGTATTAGAAAAAGAATGCAGCTACTAGGAACTGAGATTCCTCTTCTTTTCTGAGGGGGAAGTAGGATCTTTCTGAAGTAGGTGCACCTTAAGAACAGTTCCTCTGAGTTTAACCTCAATATATTAATGAGTTGAACACCTGATGTAAAAGGTGAATTGCTGAGTACAGTGGAAGTGCTAGCAAGGGAAGAAGTGATATTTTTGTTAGGTGTACAGGAACAGAGAGAGGGGGGAAAAAAAGAGGTAATTATCACCTGGAGTAAGTGCTTTGTGAGAGTAGTGAGGAATTATAAAGAAACCATTAAAATTAATGAGTTAATAATTTTAATCTCTAGTATGATTATGACTTCGTGTTCCCAGATTCAGCATTTGCAAAGATTTTCTAGGCCTGCTTTGAAGATCAAGGATGAGAGCCCAGAAATCAAGCATTTTGTGAGTTGTCATATATTTCCTATCTAACAGATGCAAATAACTCTTAAATGAGATCTTGCTATCTCACATCTAATAGACAAGAGTGCTGTATGATAAAAGTACCAGAAACTGAATATACTATGTTCACTTCATCTGCTCACTTGCCTATCTCCAGTCTGGTGACTTTTTGGAAGCAAAATGACTGAAATACCTGCAACTCTGAAGACTGATACTTCTCTGTGGCATTACATTCTGTCCCCTGCACACAATCAGTAGATCCTCTTGTAGACATGCTGAATGAAGAGAGGAGTTTTTACTTGACTACCACTTAAATTCAGCTTCCCTAATACGCTGGATGTGTCTACAGCATGAGGAAGCAGGAAGATGCAGAAGCACTGCGGCAATTCCCCGTTTTTTTCTGGGAAGGAAGGGAGAAATATGGGCCGTTTTTTATCAGATACTGATACAAATAGACTGAACCGTAGCAAGAGATGGTTATCTTGGGAAAGCTGGAGTTGGCAGGACTAATCATAGCAATGGCAACTCTGTGCTAGACCAGGCTATGCAACAGCTGAGCAGTGAAACTGTCTAAACTCCCACAGAGGGGAGCAGTCTGGAAAAGCAGTGCTTGTATGTCTGTTTCACTGCTGCAGAAGAGGAGAATTGCACTGCTGCCCTGCTGTTATAAATATACATTTTGTTCTTATGTGATGGGAGAAAGGAAGGGTGAAACTAAAAACTGAGACAGGAAATACTGCGTGATGGGAAAATAAGTTCAAGAATCACTTGATGTTTTACACCATTCTGCGCTCCTTTAGGACTTCACCTGGGATGGCAGGCTTATGGAAAAATAATTTTAGTCCATGTCACATGCCATAGAAAATGTCCCTTCCCTGTTCTGTCCCTTGTAATTCCCAGTGCCAGAGGTATAAGAGATCGTCAGATGGCCTGGTTGTTTTCCCCACACTGAAGGAGAATCATAGAATCATAGAACAACCAGGTTGGAAGGGACCCACCGGATCTTCTAGTCCAACCATTCCTATCTAACATTAAACCAAGTCCCTCAAGACCTCATCCACCCGTGCCTTAAACACCTCCAAGGAAGGTGACTCAACCACCTCCCTGGGCAACCTATTCCAATGCCCAGTGACCCTTTCTGTGAAGAACTTCCTCCTAATCTCTAGCCTAAATCTCCCCTGGCGGAGCTTGAGGCCATTCCCTCTTGTCCTGTCCCCTGTCACTTGGGAGAAGAGGCCAGCTCCCTCCTCTCTACAACCTCCTTCATTTACACTTCATTTAATGTGTAGTGGTAGCATATCTCTAAGAAACTGAGGCTCTGTCACTTTAGCTATGTTTAATATTAAATCCACAGCAACCTTGCAGCTGAGACAGCAGCAGTTGTTTTGATTTTGGCATCAAATTATCTGACAGTATAGCAGCATATGGTAGAAAGGTGGGCCAGCTCCAGCTGTACAGTGAATAGTGTACATGCCAGGAAGAGGAAGGTGGTTGTGCTGGACCAAAACCAGCAAAAAAAGCACAGACTAATATGTGTGAGTTTTATTTCAGAATGAACTGCTTACCCCTTAGATCAAGCATGTCCAATATAAATAATGTTTACTTCTTGGAGACATTTTTTTTCCCAGAAGCAGGAAATCATGACATTGCAAGCACACAAGCTGACAGTGCTAACCGGAGTACAGCTATAAATGACTGAACTGCAAGTGTGTGTGTATTATATGCTAAGGGGTTGCTTTATATTAAGTAAACACAAAATCAGTCAGATTTCTCCTTGCCTCAATTTCTTTTCTACAAGTGTGATTTCATGTTGGCATCCGGAATTCTATCTTTCCAGACTGGAATGTTTTATCTGCCTGTACCATGGAACTATTTCAAGGAAAATGTGCTCATCGGGAGAAGAGTTTTATTTAATCTTTTGTGATCTACAGGTCATAATTAGATCATGTCTCATTCTTATATTTACTTCTAGATTGTACTGCAGGTGTACTTAAAGTAAAGGCTAGTTGAGGCTTGGCTGAAAATCATATTCAAATATGTCTTATCTGGACAGTATTGCTTTCTCTGTGTGTCTTAATTTCTAGTTTAAAATGTTGTTTTAAATTTCTTCTAAGGAAATGAACATTACTATTGTTTAAACATTGTTAATCTATTGACTGAGTTTGTAAACCCCTTAACCAGATCTGGCAGAAAGGGCAAAGGTTAAGGTCATACAGAAACAGTGAAAGGAAGAAAGAGATTTCATTAATATTCCTGTTGAGGGAAAGGTAGGAAAAATGCTCAGGAATAATTGTACTGGGTGTAACCAGTTCATTTTGTCCTACATCCTATTTCCAGCTATTTCACAAACGCAGAAAAACATAGTCTAGAAAAACTATAAAAAGATTGGTAAATAAGTAGCATTTTTCCCCAATACACTTCCAGTGTCTAGTCATTTGTTGGTTTTGAGTTCTTTGAGCTGGAGATGTCTCTGTTTCTCTTCCTTGAATTTGGTCAGTGTTTCCTTGAACGTCTAACATCACAGCATTTCTATCATAACTCCAAGATCCTGCTCTCGAGAGATAAAGATCTGTTTATATATAATAACTTTATTTGTTAGTATAGGATTTATGTTTTCTCTGGTGTATCACTTCATTTACCTACATGAAATCTCAGCTGTCATTTTAGTGAAAAGTCACTGATACTGTGATGTTCCTATGTACTATACTAGTTCTTTGTGATCTGTTTCTGGTTCTCTGTCATCCTTTATTACCCTTAATTACCCGTATCAGCTCTCTTTGGTATTTCTGAAGCTTTGGTGTAACTTATAAATGTATTGAGGCATTCAGTTTCCCTATGGAATTCTGCTGCTAATGTCAGTTCTTGAAGTGGATGGAGATTTTACCCCTACCTTTGTTTTTGTCTTTGGGCCACCTGCTCATTATTCATGCTAGGAATTTCCTTCTGGTTTCTTAGGTTCCTGTAGAGTTTTAGGTGAAGTATTTTTTTGAAAGCTTTCAGAAATCTGAACGTATATGACAGGTTAACCTTCTTGACCTCATTGTTTATAAATCTCTCAAAGAACTGCAAGAGTCTTAGAAGTATTTGCCTTTAAAAAAGCCTTGTCAACTTTTCCCAAAATATACTGTATTTATGCTGGTACCTGCTAATTCTGATCTTTGTTATAGTTCCTATTAATTTATCAGTAGCCATCAGTTTTACACTGCATGGGTGTACAGTTCCTTGGGTTCTGTTGGGATCCTTTTGTAAACTGGTTTCAGGTTTTCCACTTTCCAATAATCAGATACCAAAGACGTTTTAGCTGAAAAGGTTGTCTGCTAGTATGTAACAGTTTATCCATTCCAACCTTGAGTTGCTGTTAGGCCCCTTGAAGGAACAACTTCTGATGACTTCATACTGTGTGTTTTGTCTGCTTTTCCAAGTTAGTTTTGCATTGTGAAGTTTTCACTCAATCTCCCTCTTTGTGGAGTTTTCTGAATGTCCCCAGTTTCTTCCACATGGGTTCCAAGAATTAATTTGACTTCTTTACATTGGCTGTGTCTTTTTAGAGAACTATTTCTATATCCTAGTCAGATCCAGACCACCCAAAGTTTCTTGAAGGCTTTCCATTTTTGAAAAGCATATATTATCTGCTCTGCCTGCTAGCCAGCAAGCCAGTGCAGTCTCATGGGGCAGCATGCACCTTATCCTGCAGTGCATCAGGCATGCACCTCATCTTGACCAGGTGACAGGAATGCAGGGTATTTGGAAGGAGACAGATGTATAATGGGACAGCCCTTAGAAAGGTAGAAGAGGAAGGAGTGTTGGGAGTGGGGGGTGTGAATACAGGGAGCATGGGAAAAAGTAAGGAACAGTGAGAGAATGGGTTAAATGATGCAGGGAGAACCTGAACTGTTTTGAGGTGATTAAGGTATAGAGGAACTGATGGATGACGATGGAGGAACGGTGGATAAGAAACTGGTTGGATGGTCATATTCAAAGAGGAACAATCAATGACTCAAAGCCCAGATGGAGATCTGTGACAAGTGGTGTCCCTCAGGGCTCCAGTAATGGGACCGGTGCTGTTTAATATCTTCATAAATGATATTGTCAAAGAGACTGAGAGCAAGCATCCTCAGCAAGTCTGCAGATGACACCAAGCTGAGTGGTGCTGTTGCCACACCAGAAGGATGAAATCTCATCCAGAGGGACCTGGACAGGCTAGAGAAGTGGACCTGTGAGAGCCTCATGAGGTTCAACAGGGTTAAGAGCAAGGTCCTGCACCTGGGTTCGGGCAATCCTCATTTTCAGTATATGATGGGGGATGATGTGATTGAGATGATGTCCCTGTGGAGAAGGACTTCTCGGAGCTGGTTGATCAGAAGGTTGACATGAGGCAGCAACGTGTGTTTGCAGCCCAGAAGGCTAACCATATCCTGGGCTGCATCAAAAAAAGCGTGGCCAGCAGGTCGAGGAAGGTGATTCTGCCCCTTTATTACTCTCTTGTGAGACCCTAGCTGGAGTATTGTGTCCTGTTCTGGAATCCTCAACATAAGAGTATGGACTAGACATTAGGAAAAATTCCTTGACCATGACCATTCCTTGACCATGTCTTGGTGAGACACTGGAGCTGGTTGCCAGTTGTGTTTGCCGCATCCCTGGAAGTGTTCAAGGCCAGGTTGAATGGCGCCTTGGGTAACCTGATCTAGTGGGATGTCCCTGCCCATGACAGGCGAGTTGGAACTAGATGATCTTTAAGGTGCTTTCAACCCTAATTATTCTATGATTCTATGATTGTAGTGGATTTGTTAGAGGGGATATACTAACAAACCATGGCTTGGGTATTAGAGGGTGATGAAAGGAAATATACACAGTGAGTGTAAGCCAGAAATAAATGATGACTTGGATTATTTTCTCCTCTTTTGGAAGCAGTTCTTGTTTCAATAAGATTCTCTCTCTCTTTTTCTGTATCATTTTGTATTTCACTCTCTGCTGTCACTGGCTTGTTCACTTTCATTCTTATTTGTCTAGTTTTGCTCAAATGCAATTCTTTGATTGCATAGTCGTTATTCATAAAAATATTACTTGACATTCTTCACCTTCAAAGCTCCTTGCAAGCCTGCTGTGTCTAAGCCAAGACCAATGGTTAAGACTGAATTAGAAAAAATGCTTTGCTGATGTTGTTCTGTTTAGTTCACTTATTTTTTGTTGCATGTTTGTTTAATAGTACAAGTGGTCACAGATGGATTTATCTTGAAAATGCCTCTACTGAAATAGTAACATATGTCTACATTATAAACATGAGATATACTCAATGTTTTCAGCTCCCTTTCAATTAAAAGTGTGTTGAATGCCACATGATCTGTAGGGCTTAGCTGTATGGAAGTATTATAGGGGATCATTATTGTAGTACTGCATAGGTCTTCATGATACAGAAAGGAGAAGGAAATGGTTCACATCCTGAGGAACACATGGTCTAACAATACACTCCAGGTTGGTTTTGTCAGGGCCCTGAGGGCAATAGGCTTTATTGGCCCTGACTGGGCTGCCTACATCCTGCTCACAGCACAGGACTCCACTGCAGACCCTGAGCTGTCAGCTCCTGCCCTAGTGATGCTACAGCAAGGCTCCACACCGCTTTTTCACTCAGAGGGTGGTGGAGCACTGCACCAGGCTCCACAAGGAAGTAGTCATGGTATCAAACCTGACAACATTCAAGAAGCATTTGGACAATGCCCTCTGACAAGGTATGAATTCTTGAGTTGTACTATGCAGGGACAGGAGTTGTGGGTCCCTTCCAGCTCAGAACACTCTATTACAGAATCACAGAATCACAGAACAACCAGGTTGGAAGGGACCCATCGGATCTTCTAGTCCAACCATTCCTATCTAAATCCTATCCTATGATTCTATGAGCTTTACCTCTCCCAGCCATGGGCCTCAATGAGCCACGTCTACCTGCAGTCCCATGGCTAGCAGTGCCCTGTTCCCAGGGCTGGGAAGTACTCTGTCTTGTGCTGCATCCTGGTTTGCCCTGCTGCCCTGGGAGAGCCAGGAAGACACCTTGACAGTTTTCTTTTAGCTTCCCCTTCCCTTATTAACTTTTCTCTAGGCAATGATTACTCAAACATAGCAAAGCTGCATTTTTCACTGAAGACTTCATACTTCCCAAAACTTTGGCAGTGAAGCCATTACAGAAGCAATGACTGTGGTGATAACTTCCTTTTCTAAGCATTCAGTTTTCACCCTTCTTTCGTACATGTTTTTTCAATGGATCTACAGTGCAGAGGTGCATCAAAATAAACACTGACTTTATTTCAGAAACTAGAAACCCCAGAAAGTGGACATTTATTAAATAAAAGGATATAGTTATTTCAGAAATGCTAAGAAAGATTAAAGAGAGAGTGAGTCTGATTCTGACTGTGCTTTTAAGGTACAGAAATGCTGCATAAAATAACAGTAACATGACGTTATCAGTGACAGCAACATTTGTTTTCAGTAGGTAATGATTGTACGGGGCCTTGTAGTCAACTTTCAACATAAAGGATTTCCCACAATATTCTCAGTGTTTGCACTGGGATTTGTATCAGATCTGAATGGAGTCTAGTAAGATGTGATGCAACTCAAGATGTCACAGTAATAACTTTTCAGTGTCCAAAAAGATGATTCAGTTGCAGCTCAATGGACCAAAGCTATGTGTGTGTAAAATGTTTCTCTAACACTTTACAGCTTTGAGATGATTTTTCTGGCTGATATTCCTTTTGGGATGTGCATAAATAGAGAGATACTGAGAAAATTATTGTTCCTGCACTCTACAGATGCATAAAGCTTGCAACAGAGTCCCTGCAGAATTTATTCTCTATATGAGAAATAAAGAATGCTACTTCTGTGCGAGGGATATTGGAATATTTATCAGGTTGGGATGTGAGTCAAAGATAGGCTTTCTATACTAGTTGCCTTCCAATAATTTGACTCTCAAATGCTCTTCCTTTGGATTTTTATCTACATGTTTTCTTCTCCCTCATGCTGACTGAAAGACCTCTTGTTGCCAGGGTGAGCTAATACTCCTCCTAAATCAGTGAATTGATATAGAGGAATAAGATGGGTGGTAGCATGTTTCATTCTTTTGATACTAAGGGAGGAGGGATTACAGCAGGAGGAATTCTTTGTCTGAAAGGAAAACTTGGGAAAATAAGATGCCTTGCTGAAAGCTAAGACTCTGTTGATGGAATTACTTCCAGAAAGCCAAAATGAGAATGCAGAAGGCAGACACTGAGCTCAATATCTGGAAGGGAAGAATGGGAGAAGGGTTTAGCAAGGGGTCAGGGAGATGTTGACTTGGCAGAGAGAAGGTATGTGGAAGGGTCTGTAACCTGGGTAATGCCATTGAGTGAGCAGGGTGAAGGCAAACAGTGAGTCTGAATCAGAAAACTTGTCCTGAAGGATTTTTTTTGCAGAGGTATTAGAAAGAACTGTGCAAAACTTGTGTGAAGAAAACCAAATAGCATGGGTAAGGAAGAAAGTGTTTCAGATTAGAGCAATATAGGCAATAGGCAGGAAGAGTTTGGGGTGACTCTGCCACTAGATAGTTGTGTGCAACTTGGTATGAAGTACATAAATATGATCAGCTAGTGTCCCTTACTGTTGCTCTGCCAGAATTACTCCTTAAAAAAGTTGAAGGAGAGAAAGACCATAACTCAGGGACATTAGGTTAGGCAGGTAGTATGTGTAGGAAATCACAAAAACTGTTTAGATTACAGGAATTAACCCACGCATCTTGTCTGATTTGGGTTCAATGGGTATTTCATAGGCTATTTTAGCAGTGATTTGGATGTCTTATGTAAAAACAGTTATCAGTTAATTGAAGTGAAAATTATACAAGCAAAGAGCTTGTGCCTTCTCTGTAGACCTTGGAAAGTGACCTAGGTGGGTGGAAAGTGTTTCCTGAGTACTGCTATGGTGAAAATCTCCATTTCTGGACTGTTCTGCCGCTCCAGCAGAAACCCCTTACAATGGCACTTTCTGACTGGGTAATCATTAGGGTATAGCTAACATCAGGATGCAGGAGGGACAACAGGGAGGAATGGAAAAGGAGCACAAGGTAGAAAACTTAGACAGTGTGTATGTAGGCTGCTGTGTCAAAGTCAAAAGGGGTTATGCAAAACTAGAAGATAAAACTGGGACTCATACCTAAGGATTATATAGATTCAGTGGGAAGGGAGTGTGGGTTGAAGGGAGTTAGACTACATCTAAAAAATCTTTTATCATTGTATTCTCTTCCTGCTCACTCTTCACTGCTCCAAATGTCTAAGTATTCAAATGCTATAAATTACCTTCTCAGTTGTATAATATACACATGAAGTGCCCTACAGGTGCAGCTGCACAGCAAACTGTGTTTTTATAATGTTACTTCCTATGTAACCCTGCATTTACCATCTTTTCCTAAGCTGAATTAATCCTGTTGCATCTTGCAATTATTCTTTTTTTCTCAGGATATTGCTGTTCTTCCTACTAAACTCCCATGTCCTGCTGTATGTGGATCCCATCAACTGCAGTAGGCCCTTTTTTTCCTGAAAATATGTTACTTCATTTGCTTCTAAGACAATGTATTGTATTTGGTTCCATTGCTCATGTAGCCTCTTGTCTATATTAATTTGCTTATTTCTCTTAGACTTTATAAACACAAAATTAATTAAGGCTGTAGATAATGGTGGCCCAGACCTCACGGACTTAGTTGGGTAAGAGGGAAGAAAATTCCCTGTATGGAATTTTGTTGCAGTAAAAGTATGTTCCAGGGGTTTCCTGAGTTTATTTCTCTTAAGTATCTTGTTTGAACCCAAGGAATTGGCATTAAGGGGCTCAGTTGGTCTGGTGTGGAGTGACAGCACTCATAGTCTCCGAATTAACTATTTGCCTTTGCTACCTTGCTTAGGGGAGATGTTATCCTCCTTCAGATGGTTATTCAAAAGTGCTGAGATTTTGTAAATAGGCAAACAGTAACAGTTCAAGGGAGAGAATAAATCCAGATATACTTCAGGAAGCTAATACTCATAGATATTAGAGGCTTGATGTTTCTGATGTGCCACTTTTCTCTGCCACTTTTCTTACTAGGAATACAGCTCAGTGAGACAGTATCTTTTGCAAGAGAACGCATAGGACCTTTGCTTCATTTTAATTGTTTTGTTCCTGTGTTACCATATCCATTTGATGTATGTCTGTGGGATTTTTTACTTATAGGGCCACCGAATGAAAAGGCAGATTGACGTCTGGGGGAGCTGGGGTGAATGGGGCAAGTGCAGTCGGAGCTGTGGTGGTGGGGTTAGCTTTCGTCAACGCCGCTGCTATTTCCAAAGGTGAGGACTAACCACTTTTTTCTTTCTTTAAATATGTTCTTTTCTTACCACGCCTGTGCACTTATGTCCTAATATACATCCAGACCAAAACAAGAAGGCATTTGATTCCAGGGGAATAAGTCACCTGAACCTGCTTTGAGATGATTCTCAGCTTCAGTCTCATCACTGCTGTTTTGAATTGTGCTCTCTTCAACACATCCTTGCTTTGGCCCCTTTGCTAGAGTGCAGTGATTTCTCTGTGGATCTGATATTGTGCAACCAGGTGATTGCTACAGCAGCAGCTGTTCGGTCAGGTCCAGCATGGCAGGCCTCAAGGAAAGACAGAATTGTCTAGAGCAGCAGAGTTCGCTCCTGAGAGCCAGTGGCTGTACCAAGATTTTCTCAGTCTTATGGTTCCTAGGAAGGTAAATTGCCCGAGAAGAAACAGAAAGGTAAAGCAGGTTTAAGCAGCAGTAACACTGTGTCATCTCACTGGCAGCTGGGTTAAATGCAGTGAGGATGACAACTGGGCTGCACCTGTTGGGAATGATAGACCTTAGAGATCCTGTTGTGGATAAAACCAAAGGAAAGTGGGAAAAAAAGCCTGACTGTCAATAATATCCTGGGAAAAAAAACCAAACCAGTCTCTTTATTTTTAGAGAAATTGGAGGAGGGAGGTTAATAGAAGAATTCAGAGTTAGGAAACACTGCTTCTTCCCACCTAGAATAAAACCAGGTCTCTTTTCAAGGCTGCTCAGGTACACACCTGTGTACACCTGACAGTATCCCGGAGGGACTGTCTCTCCATTTCAGGAATGCTGAGATAATTAGACACTGATTGACTTTTCCTCCATAACTCTTACTCTCCATTATTCTCAGTTAGAGTCAATTGACTGGAATGAGGGTTTTGCTCACTTTCCATAGGCATGTTTAGCTTTTTGTACTGGTGGGCCTAGTGTGCACATGAGCTTCACAGATGATGTGTGTACCTCTTCTAAATTGGCCACTACCCTCCTGCTGCTCATAACATGTTTCTGGTTCTGGTATGGATACATCAACTGTTTGCTGCTGGACAAAGGACTAAAAGCTCTGTTTCATTGAAACGTGACCCTGAGGAGCTATGCTGCAATCATTCATGGTGTGTGTCTCATTCATACCAGAATGCAAATTGTAGCAGAAAATGGCACTAGAAGCTGCCAGCTTGCTTTACTGGAAAAGAAGTGCTTTTTAGTTATTTTGCTGTTTCAGGAAACTCTGTGAGGGTGGTATACTCAATATGTAGGTGATTTGTAGTCTGTCAAGAGATATTTGTGTGTGTATTCTTCAAATAGCTTCATGTCTCTTGTCTGCCTTTCAGGACAGAAGGTACTTCCAATTGTGTTGGGCCAAGTCGAAACTATCAATCATGCAACATTCAGGTAGTGCTCTGTTTGTGGTGTGTTCTTGTGGTATGTTTGTGATTTTTTACTTGCCTGTTGCGCTTTTTCCCCAAGGAAACAGCATTCCTGTTCAGAAGTAGTATGTCATTATTAGTTTCTCTGACATCACTGGTGAATGTGGTTCATCAAGAGTATCCCTTCAAAAACACATTGAATCTATGCCCCTGATTTTGTATGGGAGCACTAAAAAATAAAACCCAATTTTTTTGTGGTACACTTAGTTTTCCACATTTTTATAATAGCCTAATATAAACATTTTTCTCCTCCAAACAGAGCTGTCCAGAAGGCTCCCAGGATTTCCGGGCAGAGCAGTGTGCTGAGTTCGATGGGACAGAATTCGAAGGAAAGAAATACAAGTGGCTTCCATATTATGGAGGTAATGATAAACATCTAGGGTTACACTTCATCCCTAGCTATTGTCAGTACATTTTGAAGTGATTGCAATGTTTTTTTACTGTGGTATCCTTGTAGGGTACTTCCTTAGCTGGAGCGGGGGGCAGGGCATGGCATGTGACAGATCTTTTTGCCAGCAGAAAAGCATTGCTCTCACAAAAGCTCTGGGTGCATGGGCCAACAGACAGCTCTCATTGCAGCAGTACATAACTGTCTCTTGAAACAGACACTCTTTCAGCAATATTGCCCAAGAAAGCTGGAACTGGTTGCAGCTAGGTCCTAAAGTATCAGAGAAGCAAAAGCTCTGCTGTATTTTTCAGTATTGGCAAAAGAATATTAACAGGACACATGGAGAAATGAATGCTCAAAAAATTATGACCTATTTGTCAACTGGCCCATGCTTTCTTGAGGAACTAGCCCAGAATGCAGGTATAGGAACAACAGGTCCGTGCTCCTAGCTTTGATATGTTATCATTCACAGGGTTTTAATAAATTATGAAACATTTCAAGGTGAACTTATAGCTTAGTTTGTTGGCTGTTAAGGCAACATCTCCTTTGTTTTATGTACCAGCAATTGTTTTCATTCTAGAAAACCTTGTAGTCTAAGAGAGGAGATGGACAGTCCTACTAAGGAATAATCAAATGTCTACCTGGCCCAATGTAGCCCCACTCCACCACTGGGCAGCCAGGGTGCCTAAGAAAATGGTTGCATACAGTGACATTTACCAGGATGGGTCTGTGGGTTTTTTTGGCTCAGAACAGTTTGCGACTCAGAATTTTTTTCAATATCTAGCACTTAATATCAGTCCACTCCTCTCTTTCTGCTCCTGTGATCTAAAACCAGGCTTCTGATGCATTATCAAACTATTGGTGTTACTGTATAATGTCTGTTTTTTTCTCTCCTGCCAGCACCTAATAAGTGTGAGTTAAACTGTATTCCCAAGGGAGAAAACTTCTACTATAGGCACAAGGAAGCAGTGGTAGATGGAACTACCTGTGAACCTGGCAAGCGGGATATCTGTGTAGAGGGAGTTTGTCAGGTTAGTCATCTTGTTGCTTCCTTCATTTACCATTGGGTTAGTCAGCCTTTCTGTTTCTTCACTTTGTTCTACTTGACCTGTAATAATTGCACCAGAAAATGAAAATCATTGAGTTTTCAAGATGCCAAGGAGAACATGGACAGCATCTATCTATCTGTCTCTGAATATAAAATAGCGGATGCTAATGCTGTCCTCTGACAACTCCTTCCCTGCCTTATCCTGACTTCCCATATGCCCTAGATTCAGGCTTTCTCATTAGGTCAGCTTAACATTTTGCAATTTTTTTCTTTCTTACTTCTGTTATTACGATTTGCTCATGTCCATGCCACTGTTATCTGACAGGTCATTGGCTGTGATAACATACTGGAATCTACCAAGAAGGAGGACAAGTGCCTGCAGTGTGGAGGAGATGGCAGAACCTGCTATGATGTGAAGGGCACTTTTGATGCACCCAGCCTTCCTAAAGGTACAAATCATCTTGGGCAGCTGAGAAGGGGAGAGTTAAATTTAAACTCAAGCTCCCACAAGGGCTGGTAGAGATACCTGCTGAAGTGGTCATTGTAAGCAGGCTTAGATATTCACTTGAAATGTCTGTATGGCATGTGGCTCTTTGGCTGCATTAGCATCAGAAAATGTATTAATGGTCTTATCCTGGGAATTATTTCCTTAGTGAGATCATTCCTTACAGGTGGGTGTCCTTGCCATGCTCTTGCTGTTTTTCCCTGCTCAGTCTCTCCAGCAGGTGCTCTAAATGAATATAAATATATATCTCTCTTGAATATAATTATATACCTCCTTCATAAGATTATCCCCCTATCCAGTGTCCTGATAGCCACCCCAGGACTGGTGTAAGACTATAGAAATGGGACTATGTCTTCCGGCTTTGGGCAGTATAGTCATTTCTAGATAACAACTGCACTTATGGTCAAATCTCTCTATGCTGAGCTCCAATATGATGTTTGCTCAAATTCCAAAGGTTTAAAAATCTAAAAAATAGACATTGTGCTTTCCCCCCTCATGCTTACTTTTCTGAGGTGTAGTTGGAACTTTTTTACACATAGACTGACCTATAGATAGTTTTGGGTGAAGCTATTCAGAATTCAGGTAAAGCGACAGCTGAAATACTGCAAGCCACCATTAAAAAACTCATCCAGTTTTTCAGGCATAAATACAACCAGGAACATCTTCAGTACGGAAGTGTGTCTCTATGGCATCCACAGACAGATACTGAATAAGCCCCTTCCTTTTTTTTAGGGTACAATCAAATCTTCATTATCCCTGCGGGAGCCACAAGCATCCAAATCAAGGAGATGATGCCCAGCAAGAATTTTCTGGGTAAGTCTGATGTCAGAGTCTATGACCCATTTGGATTCCAGTCATTGTGTTAAAATTTGGTTTTGATGTAGACTAGGCTCTAGGATGTTCACCTCAAGGGCTTGGTACAGCAGAGGGCTGTCTCTGAAAATCTCTCTGGAAATTTTCACTCTCTGAAAATTGAGATGTGAATATTGAGTATTCTTGAAGTTTTAGTGATACTCAACTGTAGCCTTCAGTTTTACCTCCTTTTCTCTCTTGTGGTGACCTTGTTGTTGGATGGGGAATAAAAAGACACAAACCGTATTCAGACTTCCTGCCTCAAGCTTACATGAAGTCTAGTCAATACAGCAAAAGTTTCTGAGTTCTGCTGTTTACTGAATGTAAACTCTAACTCCTCCTGTCAGGCACAACTTTGGCATGGCCTTCTTTTGAGTAAAGATATCTTTGGGGTGTTTGTCTGTACAACCTCAAACGCTGGTTTTTCTGCAGAGGGCAGGAGGGGGAAATGTCATCACCCAGCTTTCTGGTCAGGGTGGAGCAAACTCCAGTGGAGAAAGAAAATACTCTTCTGCTTGCTAACTCTTCCATTGCCCAATGCTTTGGACAAATCAGCCTGATGGTTTTCTTTTGTAGAAAAGTGAATGCAGCACCAAAGTTTTCTGAATAGGATGTCTGATGAACAGTGGTGTAGAGGAAGTGGAGTGTGAATCCTACATCTTAATAGCAAGCAGAACATAGGCTCTGCCTTAGGCACTAGTGGGGAATGCAGAGAAGGGGCTGGAATATACTGGGGCAGTTTGGTTATGCAGCAAAAAAATCCTCAGTCTGTAGCAAAGCTGGCAAGAACTACTGTCTCAATGCAGAGCAGCTTCTGACAAAAGAGTATTACAGGGAGACAGCACTGTTGGGGGATGATGGTCTCAATTTTTTGTTGCATCAGTGATGAGTGGAAAGAGGAACGTACCTATTGAGTTCTTAAGGTCCTCTTTCAATGTGTGAATTAGTGCTGTGTTGGCAGATGCTGCCATGTTAGATCATTGCCACACTTAAAGGGTTACAATACTGATGTAAAGGAGCTGGAGTTCAAATGGTAGAGCTAAAGCATCTGGAGCCAGGTGTCAGTTTATAGGTGTGTTAATTTACCCTCTCCTCTCCTCTCCTCTCCTCTCCTCTCCTCTCCTCTCCTCTCCTCTCCTCTCCTCTCCTCTCCTCTCCTCTCCTCTCCTCTCCTCTCCTCTCCTCTCCTCTCCTCTCCTCTCCTCTCCTCTCCTCTCCTCTCCTCTCCTCTCCTCTCCTCTCCTCTCCTCTCCTCTCCTCTCCTCTCCTCTCCTCTCCTCTCCTCTCCTCTCCTCTCCTCTCCTCTCCTCTCCTCTCCCCTCCTCTCCCCTCCTCTCCCCTCCTCTCCCCTCCTCTCCCCTCCTCTCCCCTCCCCTCCCCTCCCCTCCCCTCCCCTCCCCTCCCCTCCCCTCCCCTCCCCTCCCCTCCCCTCTCCCCTCTCCCCTCTCCCCTCTCCCCTCTCCCCTCCCCATTTGTCTAGCCATCAAGAGCATACAAGGGGAATACTATCTGAATGGACATTGGACAATTGACTTCAGCCGAGTGTTGAATATAGCTAGCACGGTTATGCACTATGACCGTGGTTCGGAGGATGGTCTGGCCCCAGAGCTCCTCCATGCCCAGGGCCCCACCACAGAACCCCTCATCATTGAGGTAAGTGGCTGTGCCACCTGCTCTTGCCCTCTGACTTTGTGTAGCAGTTCTCACTTTGTGCAGTGGAATGCATTGGTGGGGACCACGAGGGAAGGATGGGGCCTCCAATGGGTTGCCCAGAAAGGAGGACGGCAAGGCTTGATGTTAGCTTCCTGCCTATTTTCTTGGGCTCTGACTTTAAGGGAGGGTTAAACCAGCACCAAAAGATGTGGGGGCAAGGGTGCTTCTTGTTATAGAGTGGTGCAGGCCAAGCATGGATAATTACTGTTATAGGAGCAGTTAGATCTTCTGGCTCTGCGAGTAAATGCACCCTTCTCTGTAAAATAAAGCTCTCTAATATGGTCTAGAAAGTGAGGAGAAAATGCAGTGTAGAGAACTGGAGTACAGATATGGTGGGGTACAAAATCTTCAGGAGAGATAGGAAGGGTAGGAGAGGAGGCGGGGTAGTCCTCTTTATAAGGGAGGACTTGGATACTGTTGGGATGGATTGTGGTGATGAGGAGATTGAGTGCCTGTGGGTTAAAATCAGAGAAGCCCATAAGAAGCTAGATTTTGTGATGGGAGTCTGCTACAGGCCACCCAGCCAAGGAGAAGCAGCTGATGAGCTCTTCTATAAACAGCTGGGGTTAGGGTTAGGGTTATAATGGGAACAATGCCACTTGTTCTTGTGGGAGACTTCAATCTTCCTGATATCTGCTGGAAGTACAATAGAGCAGAAAGGAAGCAGTCTAGGAGGTTCCTGGAGTGCGTGGAAGACAAATTCCTTGCACAGCTGGTGAATGAACCAACGAGGGAAGGCACCCTCCTGGACTTGCTGTTTGTGAACTGAGAAGGCCTTGTGGGGGATGTGGCAGTAGGAGGACGCCTAGGACTAAGTGATCACGAGATGATAGGGTTTTCTGTTCTAGGTGAAGTGAAGAGTTTGGTTAGCAGGACAGTAGCATTAAATTTCCAGAGGGCAGACTTTAAACTCTTCAGAAGGCTGGTTGGCAAAGTCTCCTGGGAGACAGTACTTAAGGGCAAGGGAGCCCATGAGGGCTGGAAGCTCTTCAAAAAGGAGATCCTAGCAGCTCAGGAGAAAGCCATCCATGTTCTGGAAAAAAAGCTGGCAGGGGGGAAAAACCAGCTTGGTTGAACAGAGAGATTTTAAGTGACATTAGGAAGAAGGAGAGAAATGTTCATAGACTCTGGAAGAGGGGACAGGCCTCTTGGGTGGACTACAGGAAGGAAGTGAGATTTTGTAGAGAAAAAAATCAGAGGGGCTAAGGCTCAACTAGAAATCAGATTGGCTAAGTCTGTTAAAGATAACAAAAAAATCTTTCTATAAATATATAAATAATAAAAGGAGGACTAGGGAAACCATACAGTCCCTATTGGACACAGAAGGAACAACAGTGAGAGAGGATGAGGAGAAGGCTGAGGTACTTAATGCCTTCTTTGCCTCAGTCTTTAATTGTAAAGAAAGTTGTTCCCCCTGTGTACAAACTCCAGAACTAGAGGAGCAAAATGAGGTTCCCGTGGTCCAAGAGGAGGTGGTCAGAGCCTTGCTTGCCCACCTAGACACCCATAACTCTATGGGGCAGGATGGGATTCACCCAAGGGTATTGAGGTTGTTGGCGGATATGCTGGCCAAACCCCTTTCCATCATCTTCCAACAGTCCTGGAAGACTGGGGAAGTTCCACTGGACTGGAGGCTGGTTGATGTTGTGCCCATCTACAAGAAGGGTTGCAGGGAGGATCCAGGGAACTATGGGCCCGTCAGTCTGACCTCAGTGCCAGGGAAAGTCATGGAACAGGTGATCTTGAATGCGATCGTGAAGCACATGCAAGAGAACTGGGTGAGATCAGGCCCAGCCAACACAGGTTTACAAAAGGCAGGTCTTGCCAAACTAACCTGATTGCCTTCTATGACAAAGTGACTCGGCTGCTGGATGAGGGAAAGGCTGTGGATGTAGTCTTCCTGAACAATTTTGACACAGTTTCTCACAGCATTCTGCTACGGAAACTGTCAGCCTCTGGCCTGGACAGGCGCACACTCTCCTGGGTAGAAAACTGGTTGGATGGCCGGGCCCAGAGAGTGGTGGTAAATGGTGTTAAATCCAGCTGGTGACCAGTGACAAGTGCTCAGGGCTCAGTGCTGGGTCCAGCCCTGTTCAGTGTCTTCATCAATGACCTGGATGAGGGCATTGAGGGTACCCTTAGCAAGTTTGCAGATGATACAAAGCTGTGTGGAAGTGTGGATCTGCTGGAGGGTAGGGAGGCTCTGCAAAGGGATCTGAACAGGCTGGACCGCTGAACATGAGCCAGCAGTGTGCCGAGGTAGCCAAGAAGGCCAATGGCATCCTGGCTTGTATCAGAAACGGTGTGACCATCAGGTCCAGGGAGGTTATTCTCCCTCTGTACTCAGCACTGGTGAGGCCGCTCCTTGAATCCTGTGTTCAGTTCCGGGCCCCTCACCACAAGAAGGATATTGAGGCTCTGGAGCGTGTCCAGAGAAGAGTAAGGAAGCTGGTGAAGGGGCTCAAGATCAAGTCTTACGGGGAGCGACTGAGAGAGCTGGGGTTGTTTAGCCTGGAGAATAGGAGGCTGAGAGGAGACCTTATTGCTCTGTACCTGAAGGGAGGTTGTGGAGAGGAGGGAGCTGGGCTCTTCTTCCAAGTGACAGGGGACAGGACAAGAGGGAATGGCCTCAAGCTCCGCCAGGGGAGATTTAGGCTAGACATTAGGGAAAAATTCTTCACGGAAAGGGTCGTTAGGTACTGGAACAGGCTACCCAGGGAAGTGGTTGATTCACATTTCCTAGAGGTGTATAGATCCTTTAGACATGGTGGGGAAATACTGTGAAGGGGAAAAGTGCTGCTGCTGTTATTTCCCTGACTTTATCACATGCTTTCACAGCTCATTAGCCAGGAGCCAAACACAGGGGTACAGTATGAGTACTACCTGCCTGTGCAAGGACAGATCTCAGATTACAGCTGGAGCTACAGTTCCTGGAGTGAATGTAGCATGGAGTGTGGAAGAGGTAAGGGGACAGGACATGGTCTCTGGGCTTGTTTGAGGTTTATATCCATACCCTGAAGACAGTGTGACCATGTGGTGCCCTCTGCAGTTTCTTCCTAGCAGTCTCCTGCTGGAAGACAGCACAGGTGTATGCAGAAGGCAACTAAGGTTTTGTTAAGACAGGATCATACATGGAGTTACAACAGGGCTATGTCCTGTAACTTGTATTGCTTTCCATGTCCTAATCCTCAGACTTGTTAATCGCATATGTTTAGGTTCTTCTTAGGTAGTGTTTGTTTTATGATGTTCTGCTGCTGTTCTTTGTGTTCTTCTCAGGCCTTTTCAACCACGTGAGAGATCTTCTCCAAGCTGACCTGGTCTACATAACTGAGTTGTATCATTCCCTCTACCACAGCCTGGAATATTCCCTTTCTGTAGGAGGACTATGTTGTCTCCTGGGGTATAACATCATGTTTGGTTTACAAATTCTTCCAGAAGCAAAGTTATGGTTTTTCAGCTGAAAACAAAAACCAGAACAAAAGCTCCCATTCAAACAAACAAAAATTAACAACCTCTAACTGAAAGCATGTCAAGTTTCTGTCAGCATCTTCTAGGCTTCTGTGCTAATGGTCATTTCAGTAGCCTAGTCTTGGGTGCCTTGTACTGACCAAGATATTCTCCTGCTTTAGGGTTCCAGTCCCGCTTGGTGTTTTGTACCATAGACAACGAAATTTATCCGGATTATATGTGCAGGAATAAACCACAGCCAGACAATAATCGGACATGTGGCCATCAGACTTGTCCACAGACAAAACGGTAAGATTCCCTTTCCTCTTCTAGACTCCAATTTCTTCCTTAGGTACTTTTGGAGAAAAGAACGACATTCTCACTACTCCTTTCTGCCATTATGGTTCTCTTCAAGGAAATGTTTCTTGTGTGCACAAGGCTTGATGTGTCCTATGCTCATTTTATAGACCAATTAAATTTACTTTCCAACACATGATTGTGGAAGATTGTCTTCTAGCCTACGTAGAATACAGGGAACAGATTCATTGGATTTTGTTATTTTCAACTGGAGAGAGCAAAAACAGAGGAGTAGGTCAGTGCTGGTGTCATTTTATGTCATTTCTTCATTCCCAATGTCCTTACCCTTAGAAGGACCTGAATCCTGAATCTTTTTGTTGTCGCTGATTTTCAGACCTCTATATCCAGCTATTTCTACCTTGTCGCTTGCTGATATAGCCTTGTAGTTGGCTTCATTTGTCTCTTATTGGGGCATCCAGACCTGTAATAATAGAGCCGTAACCATATATCTAATTGTATATCTGCTGGAGGCCTGTGAGAGTGCAGTTGTAGGTGAGAAGGCACTTGGAAAAATGAAAGCATTTCTGAATACATGGTAGCTTGTTGCTATTTGCTTTACCTTCTTTAAATCCTTTGTTCTGTGTACAAAGGACTTCTTACATCTATCTGCCACAGGCCTGGAGTCACAGTGGAGCACGGAGCTCTCAGATGAAAAGGTAATATGGAGAAAGATGTTACGGAAACCACAGGAAAGCAGCTGCTTACTTCTGCTCTCCATGTAGTTGCCCACTGTAGTCTGTGGGAATGTGGGAACTCTCCTCTTCGACACTGATGGTAGCAGTGTGTGGTGCTTTTCTTTTGATTCTTTCCAATGAAGACGATAGTGGAGGGTGCTGGCTGGCATCTTTGCTTAGGTGGTTGTGCATGCTTCTGGTAACTTGGTTATTATGGGACTTAAAAGATGACAGGTTTTTTCATGGCTTTTGACTGCTTATTTTGACTTGTTTTTCTCTGGAATCACTGTAGACTTGAAGGGGTATTCTAGAAGATTTTGTTTGTTTTTATCAAGATAAAGAACAGAAAGGAAAAGAAAGCATGATGTACAGGGTGATGGAAATATTGGCCACAGTGCCATAGCAAAAGCCTGAGCATTCTTCAAAAGTTCTTCTTTCTTTGGCATGGGCCTGACAGAAGGCATAAAAGTGCTTATATACTCTGATGAGTAGAAGGACAAGACATATATAATACTTAAAATGCACACTGAGGTATGAGAAGTGAAAAATATCAAACCCAAAACAGTTGTCTTTCAGCAAACTGCTGCTAGCCTAGGACTTGCAGTGCTCTGCCTTCTGATGAGGGTTGTACCTTTCTGGTTGACAGTGTCTTGCAAAGGAAATGAAGTAAGTGTCAGATAAGGTTCCTTGTCTTACAAATGAAGGAAGCTGTAGCTGACGCTCCCCAGTTGATACAGCCTTTCTAAAACTGTACATTTGCTTTACAGCAGGCAGAATACAGTTTGGGGATATTTTTATCCCCACTGGAACTTCTGAAAAATCTTCATCAATGAATATTTTGAGACCTGAAACACCGTGGGCATAAAGACTCCAGTATGACATGTATGCTGGAGCAAACAGCCCATGCCTTGATATACCTGCAATATTAACCGCAAGCAGGGAGCATACAGCCGATGTTCTCATGCTTGCTAGCTTGTTGCAACCTTAGAATCTTTATTAAGACCCTTGGGTTAATAGGAAAGGAATTCACTAGACGGAAAACATGTAGATAAGGGGCACATCTGTGGGGGGGTTTGCACTCCTTTGCTGTACTGCGGGATACTCATGGGTGGAAATTCAAAATTTTTCTTTTTTCTTGTTTCATTTTTCTTTTTCCTTTTTTATTTGATGTTGACATGACAAGCTTTGGTTAAGGCATGACATTTTTGCAGACATCAAGAGACCAAAAACCATGGAGAAAAATATTTCCCCTCTGGGAGAGCTCTGCTCTGCACTTCCAGAAAAATGAGTGTTTTGTAGTTCAGGATTTGTCTCTGGAGTGGGACTCATGCTCTGCACTGTCAATTAAGCTGGACAGCACTTGGTCAAATGGGAACTCACTTCTGGCTCTACTCTGCAAACGGACACTTTGCCTGTCTGATTACAACAGTGACACAACATTGACCTCTCTTGTGTGTCTGGACAGTTTAGGTCAGCTGATATTTGTTTGCTTCATTCTGTGACCTGCAGGTGGAAAACAGGAGAGTGGGGATCCTGCTCAGCTACCTGTGGTGGGGGCACCCAGACTCGCTCCGTTTACTGTGTGGCATTCAATGGTCAGAGCTCCCAAGGGGTGGTGGATAATGCTGAGTGCATGACCTTTGCACAGCAGCCTCGCAGCACTCAGCCCTGCAACCTGAGACAGTGTGCAACCTGGCGCAAGGGGCCCTGGTCAGAGGTGAGTTTTTGTGTGGGAGGCAATTCCTTCTTGGTACGTACTGAAGGAGGATCTGCCAAAGGCTGGGGATGAAGAGGCAGGCTCCTGTTCTGGGACTGTAAAAGGAGTGTGTCCCTGGACTGGTGGCATGAAGAATCACAGGACTTGTCCCTGCAACCCTCCAAACAAGTTCTCCAGCTAACTAGGAGCTGTGCATTCTGAATAAACATATCCTTGTTCCTCACACCCTGTGTGCCGCTGCACCCCTGTTCCACTCATTGCATGTTCTCTCTTCTCTGGTTTCCCAGCCCCTTCCCCATTTCTGTATTTTTATCAGATCCACCAGACCTGACACTGGCTGAGTTTCTGAGTCAGGCCTGGTGGAGACAGAGGCAGGAGTGAAAGCTGCTGTCCCTCAGCTGATGGTGTACAGTAACACTCTCTCCTTTAAAATAGTAAGTCGTGGCTCCTGCCTGTGCTGTTTATTTCCATGTATGTTGCTGCTTCAGCCATCACTAGCCCTGAACAGCAGTACTAAAATCACAACATTCGGTAAGCAAGATAATCTTCAAACACTGGTGAGCTGCTGTTTGCCATGTGTCAGTGCAGGGCTCCTCTGAACACAGCTGTGCAGTGCATTTTTTTTATGTCTGTGTGCATTTGTGTCTCCAGGATAGGAATTCGTTCCAACTGTATTTGCTCAGTGCTGCCATCCAGGCAGCATCTGTTCCAAGGGTTTACAAAGTAAACACTTGTCTGTGTCCAAGTGTTCAAAGAGCTGCAATTCAGGCATCCGGACACGTCAAGTCATCTGCGCTGACAGCGACTCCATATTCTACAGTCCTGAGACATGCAAAGCCATCCAGCCACAGAAACCAGCCACCGTGGGTAGCTGCAACATGCAGCCCTGCTACCTGCCTCAGCGTGAGTGGTATTGCTGCACATTTAGCTTTTCCTAAGATGCTTTTGGTTAGGAGTAGAAATTTCCAGTGCTGCACCAGCTTATGTTCTCAGCTTCTTGTCTGTCTGTCTCCATCCTGTGCATTTAAGTTTTGTGCACATAACCATAGGATCTTCAGAGTTCCAGTACTTGTGCTGTTTGAAATGTATGTAATCGGCTTGGGAATGACATTGGGGTGTATCTATTTTGAATTTGCTGTTCTGTGATGGCTCTGTCCCAGCATGTGCTGCAGACTGACCCTGAGGACTCCCAGTCAAGAAGGATGGCAACCTGGGCAAGCTCAGCAGACAAAAACTATAGCAAACTCTTATCCCTTTTATGGGCCAGCTATAAAGGAGGCCGAACTACTCAGAAGAGTTTGTTTGCTGTCTGTCTGGTCTTCATGCCACAACAGTAATGCCGACTTTTGTCTGCCTGCTTATTGCAGGTCACTGTCCTGACAATCCAATCAAATCCAATTGCTGCTCAGTAGCTGTTCCAGAAGAAGAGAAATATTTTCATCAGCTTTAGTCTCCTCTTGGCTCTTGGATGCATTTGCAATTATGAAACATAAGGCTGGGCTTACTGCATTTATTCTGCAAATGTCTCTCTTTGCAGAGGTCCCCAGTATGGAAGACACTATGGGATACAATGTTACTCACCAGTCCTTGCTGACACGTTACAACCCAAACAGCTCTGCCACAGGTTTGGAAGAATTTTATTATTCGGGGTTTTGGTGATGGTGGACTTGAAACAGGTATGGTAAGGTTCCTTCTTTTCTTCATTTCTCTTGCTCATTTCATGGGTTTCTAGAAATCTGTGAGCTAGGGACAAAACATCAATTCTTTCACACCATAGTAAGCACTAGCTGTCCATACAGAAGAGACTACAGTGTATAGATTCCAGAGTCTGGTAGCATGACTTAAGTGCTGGCTGAAAGAAATGCTGCCCAAAGTAGATCACAGGAAGAAGAAAGGATCATGTAAAGGGACCACAGCACTGTGGCAGGTGAGTTCTCATGGGAGAAGAAGGTGGTCAGGGCAGTGAGCAAAAAACATCAGGACAACTGAATCCAGAAGTGTAGGTCAGCAGACACATACTCAGGTGGAATTTTGATAGAGAAAAGCCTGTCCTCTAGCCTTGGGCAGGTGAAAGACATCAAAGACATCAACCTCACCAGGTTTTTGTGTTTACCTGCATGCTTTAAAGATTTCTCTCCCCAGATTCTGGTGATGAAAGGATGCCTCCTGGGAGCTCCGTGGTTCGTAGGACCTCTGGGAATTACCAGAACCCATCCACCAAGGACTATGGCATCAACTTGTTGCCTGTTCGCTGGAATTCCCAGTCGCAATCATCAAGTTCGCATCAGCTCAGCTTCTTTCAAGACTCCACTGCACGGACTGGCTCTCAGGACTGTCATCAGAGCCCACACAGATGCTGTCCAGATGGGCACACTCCAGCTTCAGGCCCTTTGGGTAGAGGTTGCCCCTTCAGTGCTTGTCACCGGAACAGGTAGCTGGAAGAAGATAGGTCTGAGCAGGGGTCCCTTGCTTTTTCCTAGGGGCTTACTGAAATTCACAACCTGTGCCTGTACAGCCAGGCAACTCAGGTATTGCTAAAGCCCTTCTGCCTTCTGACTGTAGGTATGGATGCTGTCCTGATGGTGCATCAGCTGCCCAGGGTCCAAACAACGTTGGATGTCCACAATATCACCATGATGGCCAAATGAGCAGAAATCAAGCCATTGTGGCCACTCCAGCAGTAAGTACAAAAACTCTTTGCCTTTTAGGAGTCCATCAGATACAAACATTCAGATTTGACCATGGTGACTATGGGCTTCTGTTGCGCTGCATGTCTGCCTGTAGTGATGGAGACCAATACTCAGGATAGTATCAGGTCTTTTGGCCCACTTTGCTCCTGTTCAGTCTGGGGCAACCACTTGTGATTCTCTGTAAGCAGGGGACAGTGTGGGTTGTTGGGACATGTCTGAGAAGTAGGAGATAATCTTGTGTAGGACTGGTTGAATAATCCTTGATCATCAAATTCCTGTCTGTCAGAAACTTTACATCTGGTTTCTAGGAGAAAAAGTGGGAAAAATGTTAATTTCCTTCATTTGTCAGCTTTGTTGATTAACTGAGGGCCAAGTGGTCAGGGAGGTTATTCCTCTCATAGCTTGGAGTGGTTTTTGAGGCTAGCTGAAAAAACTGGCCTGCCAATGGGCTGGTTAGGTCTGTCTGACATAGAAGTGCAGCCTAGCCCTGGTTCTATGGCTAACAGTTAAGTTTCCTGCCCCTTGTCAGCATGAAAGGCTCTAAGAACCAGACAAATGAATAGAGGTTCCTTGAACAGCTGGCCTTCTGCACATGACAGCATGGACACGGTCCTCACGTATGCATGATAACTCTGGTCTTTCAATTCCTTTCTCTAAGGCAAGTCAAGAGTTGTCCCAGCAGCAACCCTCAGTTGAGTGCCGCAGTTCCGCCTACGGTTGTTGTTTTGACAATGTTGGTTCAGCTTCAGGTCCTCAAGGGGAAGGATGTCTCAATAGGCCCAGCTACTGTAAGTGCTTTGGCTTCTTGGTTGAGAAATATCAGAATAGTCCTACAGAATCCAGTAGCATATGGAAACTTCCTGTGTAGAGGATCTGCTTTCTGTAAAATGTAATATATCTCTTTGAAAAGAAGCTCTGCCTGGTGGTTGAATCTGAGGAAACTTGGAGGGAGTGAAGAAAAGCATCCAGATGGTTCTGTTCTGTCAGTTACTGCAGAAATTCTTGTTGTCCTTTACTGAAAGCTGGACAGAATTGTGTTTGTGTGATCGCTGTCAGTCTGTAGGACTTCCAGGAAAGTCCATGGAAGACAGCCTGATGCAGCCTGGAGTGCTCCAAATTAGTTACCTGGGTTTAGAAGTAGGGCCTCTCCAAGGATATAGGGCCATTGCTCATCCTTCTGACAGCCCATGAGGAGGGGTAAAATGAGAGCTACACCTCAGGGTGGTGGTGCTACTCAGGGCTGCATAGATGCTTCAGCCAGCAGAGTTGAATACAGTGACTACCATGAGAGGGCACTAAGGCTATGGGGCAAAGGCATCTTTGCTTCCTTAGTTCCCAGCTGTCTCCCTTGTAGGCACATTCCTACTGCTTTGCCTTGCCCTTTTTGCCATAGCACAGAAGTTGCTTGCTGGTCATCTTGGGGAAATGAAAACTTTCTGGATCCTCCCTGCTCAACCACAGCTTGGGAAAAGACCCCTCAGTCAGAGCCCTACAGCCAGTGTTTGTCAGCATCTGGCTGTGATACCCGTGACTCAGAACACAGGACTCGCTTTGTAGATGCATTGGGCTGTGCTGCTCTCTCTATCGGCATGTAGAGGAGTATTCTGTAACGCACAAGGATTCCCAACTGTATCTAACCCACTTGCTTTGTGGGCTGGAAAGATGCAAATGGCAGCCACATACCTCTTGCAGGAGAAGAAGCCCCAGAGCCAACCTTGCAGCTACACAAGTCCCCAAGACTTTAATGTATCCATCTAGTATCTAGATTCAGAGAAGTCTCTGAGGGTAGTTCTTCTCCCACAAGTAGCAAGACTGGAGCAGAAACAGCTGCCCAGTTTCAAAGCAGAGTGGAGTGCGAGGCTCAGATGTCATGCTTTGCCACCTGCTGTCTGACCACAAGGCCTATCAGATCATCTGTATAGGTCGCTTGAAGTGCACATACCCTTGTGCTTTGTAAGCCTCACATCTCCCTCTGTTCTGGTCTTTTTGGTAGCGTATCCTGTCATATGCCTGCTGCCCAGTGCCCACGGCCCCTGCACAAACTGGACCACTCGCTGGTACTTTGTGACTGTGGTTGGCAAGTGCAACCGGTTTTGGTATGGTGGCTGTCACGGCAATAAAAACAACTTTGTCTCAGAGGAGGAGTGCATGAGAGCATGTCACAACTCTGTGAGTGTCAGCCTGCCAGAGCACCAGTCCTCTTCTGGCACAGGAGCCTTGCAACGTCAACACACTGCCTCCCGCTCTCATGCAGGGCATGCTCGGAGTCAACAAGCACCCCCAAGAGAGTCTGCAAGTCACGGTCAAGAAGAAAGGGCCTATGGGGCTTCACACACAGTGCAAAACAGCCACAGACAGGACAGCTGGAGAAGGAAGGTGCTACCAGATTCTTTGCCAAGAACTAGTGTGCTGGAGAGCCAGCGCTGGGGCACCCAGCAAAGGAGATTTGACAGCGCAAACCAGCTGCACTTGTGGCAAACAGCAGTGCCCAGGCCCTCACAGACACAGAACAGCAGTGGCCAGCAGGTGCCCCATGAAGGCAAGCCACAGCATATGGCTTCCAGAGCAGATGTTTCCATGACAGAGGGATTTGGGCACCAGATGACTGCAGACTCATTACCAGCATGGGCTCTGCAGAGGTGATGATTTTTTTTTCCCCTGTTCTGCCTTGTGAAGCCTCAGTGCAGCTTCCTCTGGAATAAAAATGTTACCCCAGCCAGGAAAAGCTAACTGGGAATACCTGTGGCCCTTTGGTAAATGAAGTTGTTCCGACCTGGGAGTTATCTGCTGTCCCTTTCTTTGTACGCTCTCTGTTTTCAGGCAGCACTGGAAGTATGGTGTGTAGAAAGACTGCAGGATCCTGGGATCCTTCTCTGGGTGGCATTCCTATGGTGTAAATGAGATCTGTAGGTGTTTTTCTTGTTCTGAACAACAAATTCGTCTGACTCTCTAACTTCAGAGCCTTTATCTCAGCACTGCATGGAACAGCAGTGGGGTGTTGTAGGGAAGACTTGTAAGACACTTTGGGTCAGGATCCACGCAATGCTACCCTGAAAATCAGGAATCTGTAGAGATGGATCTAAATGTGTCTGCAATGAATCTGTGTCTGTCTGCTGACATTAACCTAATTCCTTCAGAAGAAAGGGGTTGTAGAACTCTGTCTTCCTGGGGATATTGTAGCATTCATTCTATCCAGAACAGCCTTTGCTGTGTAGGAGAGAGGTCCCCACACATTGCTTAAGTGTATCCTCTCAGAGCTGAACGGGCAGCTGGTTCTGCTTTGCCCTGCGGTTCTGACTCATCCAAAGGCACATTAGATGACCCAGAGGAGAGCAGCAGAGGATCCAACAGAATAATTTTCTCCTTCAGAGCTATCCGAGAGGAGGACAAGCCCTCTCTTGTCACAGCAGTCATGGGACAAAACATTCAGCTGGTCTGCAAGGCAGGGATGTCCCTTTCCTCCAGAGTGGAGTGGGTGAAGGATGGCCATCCAGTCTCTTCTGACAGGTGAGCTCAGCTGTCTTCATTGCAGCGCAGGTAGGCTTATTGCTGGGCAGAGTGTCAAATAGGCTTGCCTACTCTCTTTTTAGTCTCACTGATATGTTCTTAAAAAAAGAGAAAGTACAAAAGGACGAATAAATAAACAAGCCCATGTATTGACCTAAGACCATGAACTGTCTATGTGGTCTGTGTGCAGCAGAAACAGATATGGTCTGCAGTAGTATTGAGGCATTGGCTAGTGCTGTGGGGCAGAACAAGTTCTGTCTCGCAACAAGGTACTGGTGGAAGCTGATGTGTAGGTAGTGATATAGAAAAAATGTTGTCACTCTTGGATTAATATTGGGGCAGCATTAAGTCAGAGGTCCAGAGTGAAGCTTGTAACCACTACAAGCTAGTATAGCTACTGTTAAAGCCTGTTCTTCCTGGAAACCCTCTCCAGCAACATTTTGGAGCCAGACATTCACTTTTTATTATGAAAATCACAGTTAAGAAAGGTCCGGTTCTGCTTTTCTGTTTGCAGATGACTGCCGGGGCTTAAGCTCCTGCCTGGAAGGGCAGTTTGCTGAGAGCAGTTCCTTGTTTTCCTATCTCTGTTTCCTCTCTGTTCCTGACCTCCTTTCTGCCGCAGTTATTTCCCCTGCCTGTGACCCCTCTGTGTTCAACAGAGGGGTTTTTTACCCTCAGCTGGGGAAGGCAACAGTTTATGTAACATCAGCATGAAGGGCTACTCTGCCTTGGCCAGTTGCTGTCTATGGCCAGGCAGAGGCAGTTAATTCACTGTTTCAGGTACAACTACCAGTCTGACAGCTCCTTAGTGATCAGCCATGTCAAGCCAGAGGATGCCGGGACTTACACATGCCTCATCTCTGACGGGAGGGCAGAGAGCCGACAGATTCAATTACAGATCACAGGTAACTTACACCAAAGAACGAAGAGGTTGTAGCTCAGGTCTTCTCATGTCAGTAACAACAACAGCAGCAGTAAAGCCAGCTACAGGAGCAAACTTCATCCGCTACCACACTGTGCTAGTAGCATTGCCATCACTCTATGTCTATCACATCCCAAGAGCTGATCAGTCTCCTCCAGTGCAGGGATACCAAGAGGGAGTGTGGAAGCAGCAGGACTTCTTTTGTTGTTGCCGCATGATAAAACCTTATCCCTAAAGCATTTCCAGCAGTGCCACCCAATAACTCTAGTTGTGGCTTGCATGTAACCTGCCTCATTTCCAGCACAAGTGAGCATGTCTTCATCCTCGAGAGCCATCAACTGCCTCCTTGACCCCTGAAAGGAGGATCCAGAAGAGGAGTTTTCTGCAGTTTCCTGGGCCCTCCATCTCTCACTGTAATGATGTGACCTGTCTGCTTATGCTGGTGCGGTTTTGTGTTTTGCCTAAACAGGTTCTGCTGGGTAGTAGATTCACTGTTCTGAAAAACGTGCTTTATTTAAGAAACAATTTAAAAAAAAAAAAAGTTGGGTCAGCAAGGCATCCTGTAGCCTTCAAACTCTGAAGTGTACTTTGTCACAGCAGTGGCACACAGGGCAGAAGTCATTGTGGCTTAGGGAATAATGCAACATGTTCACTGACAGAGGAGAGGAGTGTAAAATTGCTTGCCTTCAGGTCTGTGACTCTCATTAGTAGACAGTGCAGGCTTACTGCACTAGTCAGCCAGATAACAGATGGCTGAAGGGCACTTTGGCTCCAGTTCAGCAAGCTCTCCCAAGCTCATAGAAAGCTTATACAAGAGGTCACAGTAAGAAAGGTTCTTTTATTCACATATGGCATTTTATTGTGAATAGAGCATCAGACCAGTGTTCTGGCAGAGGGTGAGAGAGGTTGGGTCCTTCACAAGGAAAATGAGCCGCATCAAGAGCGATCCCAAGGCAGGAAGGCTGAACCGGCAGCTGGTTCCTCTGTGCATCAGCAGTTCACACACAGGTAAGTTCACATACAGCAACAGTTTGTCCACCATGCCTAGCTGGTGAACCATATGGCATCTCTTCATGTAGAAAAGCTGAAGATTGGAAAGGTCCTGGGTCAGCTGTTCTAGGGCACAGTTGGGAAGCAAAGCAGTACTGAACTGCTGACAAGAGGAATAGGCGAAAATCCCAGTTGCAAGCTGTCTTCTGTCCTCCCTGAGGGTTTCTTGAAAGACACATGTTCTGAGCAAAGATGTGCAGGATAGCTGACAGCAAAGGAGCTAGGTTCAAATAAAAATAGAAATATCAGGGGCAGCATCCATAGCTGTTTAAGTTAGTGTAGGCAGAAAAAGAAACTTGTGGAAATAAAAAGCAAAGGAAATAGGAACTGCTTAACTAGCACAAAAGAGACATTTATATTAAGAAAAAAAAAAAAGCTCTCATGACTTTAACCCCCACCCATTTATTTTAAATATTTTGTGAACAAACTAGTTTGACTCAAAACTATCTCCTCACATACTGACTGGTGTATTTTATAGCTGCTTGTGTGTTTCATACTTCTAGGCCCAACAGAAATAAAGGGGTACAAATTATTTTTGCCTTAAATGCAGCATGTTTGGGCTCCAGACTAAATGGGACCATGATCCAGCCAGTTTGCCGAGTTACCCACCAACATCCTTAGCTGCCTTTGCCTGAAAGTAGGAAGTGATTCATTGAATTAGAGCACTGAAGTAAGGCTCTTTAGTTTTGTTTTTTGCTGGTTTTTTTTTTTTTTTGAGATAGAGAATTCAGGTCAGAGAATTGGATTAGGGGAGATGATGTTTTATTTGACTCTGGGAACATCATGGTTTAGTTCACTTCTAGACTGGTGTTTAGCTGTAGTTATGAGAGAACAAAGAGCATGAAGAGACAAGTGGCGTGAGAGGTCGACCTCAGCCTTTCTGCTACACAAAGTGGATGGCAATTCCTGAGCCTTGCATGCAGCCAGGTGATTGCAATGAGCTCTTCAAACTCCAAAAAACATCTGCTCAATTTTGTGTGCCAGACAAGAACCTTGGGGGAAACTTTCTTGGAGTCCTATTCAGGACTTTGTACCATTTGCCACATGTTCATGTTGTTAACACTTCCTAGGCTGTTATCCAGAGAGCTGCTGTAAGAAACAGCATTGCTGTATTAAAAGGTTAAGCCAGCTAGTAAGAGTCAAGTTATGCTGAGCTGAAGTACGATTTGATGTAGGCCGCTCTTTTCTGAATGTTGTGAGTGAATGTTGGTAATGGCAAGTATCTGAGCTGTGATGGGGATACAGAGACCACCCTTTGGAGGTAAAAATAACATTTGTGATTTAAAAAGTCTTGTGCTCAAGGTCAGATTTTTAGTGAGGAAGTTTCTGCATTTTTTGCTGTGCTTATGGACATTGCAGGCTGAGAATGGATAAGAGTGAACCCTCAGTAGTAGAGGCCAGTGTTGGGGAGAGAGTCCGACTGCCCTGCAGAGTGGAATCGTCACCGGCACTTACTATTGAGTGGCAGAAAGACTGGCGGCCCCTCTCATCTCCAAGGTGAGCTCCCAGGTGGCTCCATCACACCCACAGGCAGATTCATGTTGAGGAGATCCCCCTTCTTGCCTTCTCTTGTCTTATCCCTGAGAGAATGGAGCTGCTGGCCATGGAGCCAGGGCCCATCCTGCATTGTAGCCAGACTGTACTGCCTGTCTGTTTTCACAGATCAAAGTCTGAATATTGCACCTGTGAGTGAACAGCTGTAGTACAGGGTCTACAACTGAGCCAAAGCTGAAATTCGTTCATGTACAAGATTAGCAGAATGAGGGCATATGGCATGGAAATTAGTCAAAAAACAGCTGGTCCGTGAGCTGGGGCAGAGGTTGACAGCAAAGAGAGAGATCAGGGTGCCTGTAGTGAAGCTCTGCAGCTACTGCTACTGCTACTGCTTTCGTACAGCTCCCCTCACCTTCTGTTCCCAGAAGCCTGCTCTAACAGCAAGCTTTTCCAGAATCTACAGCACTAGTGCAGGGATTTGAGGACCAGGTTGAACTGAGCTGCTGCTAAACCTTCTCGCAGTGTTCCTATGAAGGCTGGAGTCACATCCTGACCCAAGCACAGGCTGAGGGTCTTTCTGGTTTTGCTTCCTAGATACAGGCAGCAGTCAGATGGGGCCTTGGTGATCAGCCGGGTCAGCTCTGAAGACATTGGCTTCTTTACCTGTATTGCCTCAAATGGACGTGACCAGGACCAGCACCAAGTCCTGTTCCGACCTCTAGGTACTGGATGCATGTGCGGCAAGTTTGTACACATATGTGTGTACATACAATTGGGACCAGCAAGGGCTGGGCAGTGTGGGTTTCATGCCTGGTCATGCCAGTTGACTTCATACCTAATGTTTCACAGGCAGCTTAAGGACAAGGAAAGAATGAGTTGTTTTACCTAATAGTAATCTGTATGTGTTTAGCAGATCATGGTGCTTCAGGCAGTCAGGAAGACAAAGTAATAGCACAGTAAGAGTGACTTGTTTGTGGGACATTGGTGTTAAATGGGTATAGGAGCAAGAAGAACTAAAGAGGAGATTCTTCTGCACATGTGATGTGCTTGTGTCCAGTGAACGGAAAAAAGTTTTTGAGATCTTTGCTACTTGCCCTTATTTGATCCAAAGCCCCAGGAAATCCACATTCCCCATAGCAACATCATAATTGCTCCAAACGTGGTCTTTCAAGGCCTGGGGCTTGCAGCTCATCATAGTGTACACTTTTGTCATGAGGGAATGCTCCTACTAACAGAGGCAACATGGCACTGTTTTTGTGCTAGTGATGATTTCCTTTCTGGTTTAGGAGAGCTGAGGATCATTGGTCTTCTGCCAAGCATCATGGTACCTGAGGGAGGGACTGCACAGCTTTATTGTACAGTAATAGGGAACAATGTGAATATAAGATGGTCAAGGTGAGCAAAATAAGACAGAATGTCCCTTTCCTTCTCTTCCTGAACCTCATCACTTACCTTCCAAATAATAATGCAGGATGCCTTTCAGGTAAAAGAGAGATCCATGGTTCTCAGCCCTATCTCAAATCACCTATCCTTTCCTTATCATCTTGCCTATTACCCGAAGAATCCTGGGCAAGAACCCTGCAGGTTGTCGGGATCACCAAGTTCATGTTCCAGCCAAACGAGGAGGAAAGCAAATTAAAGCTAAGATTTTATTTAGTTCAGAAGGGCTCCGTGCTGGAAAGCTAGTGACATTACAGCAACAAATACTAAAAACGAGCAACCAGAGGAAGACCTATAGTTGGTCTTTATATAACTCTCTCTGCCTAACCCTAGCCAACAATTTAGCACCTACAATAATAGCAACTCTTCTCCCCAACTTCCTACTGTGACTGCTCTTTCTCCTTTCTGTCAAGCGGGAGCAATTCTGAAGTGTTTTAATAAAGGTAAAGGAAAAGCTGCATCCTCTTCTCTTGGAGGTTTACAGTGGTGTCTATGAATTTGTTCAGGAGTCTGGTAGGCCTTTTTCTTCCTGCTTGAAAATCAGTTCTGTTTTGGGGCCTTCTTGCAAAGGATCCAGAGAGCTGGATTGGTAATTGTTTAAATCCCTCTCCTCCAAGAGGATGAAGAAGCAGGCCATCCCAGAGAGAGAGCTTGCATAAATTTGATATTTGAGTTTAAGAAATGATGCAAGTTCAGAGTCTAAGTGAAACCTTTCTAACTAAAACATTTATTTTCTTTGATAAGTGAGAGTTCATAATTCAGGAAGTTTTCCTGCTGGGAGCAGAATATTCCAGGAGGAACCAAACAGACTCAGTCTTGCTGGTATTTTAAACAAACTTTTAAGGAAGAGAAAGAGGATGCATTGCTTAATACTCCATATGTTCCTCAAGCAATTTGGCCTGCTATCAATGCCAGCCAAACAAGTGCTACCAGACCAGAATGTGGAGAGAGGGAAAGGCACCCTGTATTTTCTCCCACCTCCTCAAACCTCAATAATGTGTGCCAGCAGGAAGGGCAATGTCTTTATGCAGAGCACACAGCTAGCTACCTCCCACAGAGACAGTGAGCTAATGGATGTAGACTCACTCAGGTTCATGCTACTACCCAGTTGTTGAGTCAGGTCATGGCAAAAGATTTCTTCTTCCTTCCTTCTGAATTTGTAATAATTCATTCCTTTGGTGGTTTCCAAAGAGTACAGAGAGTCCCCGTGGGTGGGAATAGTGGTGCGAAATATTTGTCACCACAGGAATGGAGTCCCCATGCGGGGAGACAGCCACCACATCCACCTGTCCCAGGATGGAACCTTGATCATAAGCAATGTTCAAGAGGCTGATGAGGGATCCTATACTTGCAGTGCCTACAGCAGCACAAGCTCCATCAATGCCAGCACAGAGGTGAAAGTGTTGAGAAGCAGGCCTAGCAGTGAGTGCAATCTGTCCTCCTGGCTTCTCCTAGCACAGTCCCTGCCTGTTGGTCACCATTAGAAGTCTGCCCATTGCGTATGCCCATTCAGCTCTGAACTCTGGTCATGGGGAGCAGGAGGAGTCTGGATTATCTTGCCCAAGAGGCCCTGCTTTCCCTAGGCAGAAAAGCAGGATGGTGGAAACACAACCCAACACTGCCAAGATGCTGGTGATTAGCTCCCTGAGGCCAAAATGACATAGTTGTTTGACCAAATAATTGGCCGTAAGATTCATATTTGGATTCTGGACACCATCCAACTGACTTTACAAAGGATGTAGATTGGTCTCTCCTCAGGAGATCAGCCCCAGAAAAGTATTCTCCTCCTGTATATCACCAGAGGCATTGCTTTCTCTTGCATCCTTGATATTGGACTACATTTAAAACAATCCCCTTCTTAGGACCGACAGGATGGAGGAAAAAGGAATGTGCTGTGTTTCTTGGGAGGGAAATGAAACCTGAGGACAAGGCCTGGCAGCATATTTACAGCTACCTCACGTTTTGTTTGGCTGCAGCTGCTGTGAATCACGTGGACCTGAGCAGGGAGTGTGTGGACCAGCCACACCTCGCCAACTGCGACCTGATCCTGCAGGCCCAGCTCTGCAGTAACAACTACTACTCCAGCTTCTGCTGTGCTAGCTGCTCTCGCTACCAACCACGGACCAGAGCTCCTCATCACCTGGGTTGACAGACACCTCCACAGACACATAAAAGTTCAGGTGACCTAATATGAGGGAATTCAGACTTCCAGTGTCCTTTTACTGCATGGAACTATTCTGGGAGTTTTGCCTGCAGGAAAGCTCGAGAGGATGAATGGAACTGAGTGCGGGGGGAGGTGACTGTTGAAAGGTGGGAGACCCACCACCCTCAGGTTTATTGCAAACTTCCTTTTCCACTACTCTACACCCTGCTGTAGCTAATCCACCTCTTTGCTTAAGGGTATTTGCTGTCATTCACAGAACAAGATGACACTGGGAACATCAGGATGCTGTGACTTTAGAGAAGGAGGATAACCAGCAGGAAAGACGACTAGAGAAATTCTTCATCCAAGCACAAAAGAAAAGGGCACTTAAAAAAAAATCTCTGAGGTGTTTGAAGATGGGCCTTAACTGTCTTCACCAAAGCACTAATGAGTGATGAACATTTGTAATCCCAGGGAGTAATTTCCATCTAAATGCAAAGGACTCTCACCATGAGAAACGGCTTGAGGCCTGTAAAATCAGTGTTCAGGCCCTACCAGGTTACTAGCTGGGAAGCAGCTCTAGTGTCACATCACTGTAGCTGTTTTATTCCAGTACACCTTAGCTGGATCAGTTTGGTTTCTACTTAACTGGTACCAGCTTTGGAGTGAAATGCAGAAGCAATGCTTCACAGAAAGCATAAAACAAACTGGAAGAATGCTTTTAACCCTTCCTCAATGCTAAGACCAGTTTAGATGAACATACCAACACTGCTCTCTGTTCTGCAATGCTGCAGTCTAAATAGTAGGGCGCAGCAGATGGTTATTTTTTTTCTGAATGAGAACTGTGCTTTTGAATTTATTGCAAAGTGTTGTGCTGGGTTTCACCCAGGTGAATAATATACAGGTAAATATACATGTAGGGGCATTTGACTTGCCAGAATAAACTTCCAAACGATCTACTGTACCTCAGGAAAGCCTGGCTGTCTGCATGGTGGGGGGGTTGATTCCTAACAAGCAAGGACTTCCAGATCCAAAGCAGCTATAGCTGAAAAGCAGCTGTCTTTTCAAGAATAGCACTAAGCAATAGTGAGCATGAATATGAGGCTCTGAAAAAGACAGTTTCAGGCATTGGGGGCAGGGGAGGTGGAGCTGAGATTATGTAATGATTTGTTAAACCAGGAAAGGCTCTTGTGTGTCTTCAGTATCTCAAAACAGAATTTTAACTTCTGAGCAAAAGAACTTTTTATAGCCTCCACGGCTGTTGGAACCTGGCACTAGCTCTAAAAGTCCCCCCTCCTCCCCATTCTATCCCTGCTGAGTCTTGGATGTGTTAATCGTATCAATTAGCACCATCACCCGTTTATTATTTGTATAGCTGTGGCTATAAATTGGTAGACTGGTGTGTGGTGTTGCTGTTCATGCATTGGTTGGGGGGTGGGTGGAGGACTGCCCCGTTTTTCTTCTCCTACTTCTGCTACTTTACTTCAAGGCTTCAAGAACAGGCAGCTAATTCCTGTGCTCCTACTGCTGTACTTCAGTTCAGGCTCAGTACTCAGGGCAGCGGTAACACAGAGGTGTAAATCCCCAGGCCTGACAGCCTAAAGCTGTTATGGATTCTAAATCCAGTAAATCAGTTCAGCTGCACCTAAAAATAAGAATTACTAACCTAATGATTGCACTCTCTTCAGCAGAGGTAGCAGAGGTGTGGCTTCAGGATGGGACACATGTCAGTAAAATAGGAACCAAATGAAGAGTCTAGAACCAATTCAGTAAAGGGGGGAGAGGTGACAGCAGCTATTTGGCGGGATGGGTCTTTTTGTGGCAGAATCTGCTTGCTAAAAAAGACAAAAATCCTTAATTGGCTGTTAAGATGCTTTTCCCTAATTTGATTAGGGAAAACCCTTTGCTGTAATCCATGGTATGCATTACAGTGTAAGGTTTGGGTATTTAGGAACTTCTCATTTCATTTGTACATTATTTTGCGTTTTACACCTGTATCTTTTTTTTTTTTTTTTTTTTTTTTGTGTGTATGGCCAGGATTAATATTCTAGTGTACAGGATGACTTTGCCTTCTGAGATCAGGGTCTAATCACAGACTGTGTAAATTCCAGTCTAAGAGAAGCCTTCCTGGTTCCCACGTGGCAGGCATGGCAGGTATTCAAGATCTGTGGACCTGCTCAGGAGTAGGGTTTGAAGGTGATTGTGCTTGTATCAGACCCTTTTGTCCCGCAGTAAGCAGACAGTTCTGCAATATCCATTTCTACTCTCTCAGAGGCTCTGTTTTTATAATATTTAAATATTTTGTGTAGCCAGCCTTCAATTAAGTGATATGGTTGTACAGGATGTGGGCAGGGAGTTCTTGCTCGAGACTCAGAAGAGCTGGAACAGTACCCTTTGGTCTGATGGGCAGGACTTTAACTTTGAAGGTGCTTTAGTTGAGTGTTTACCCCGACCCCCTTTCAGCTGCAAAACCACATTAGTAAGGATGCTAGTTGAAGGCTTGCAGTTCACTCCTTTAAATCAATGCAATAGTTAACTAAAGGGTCTTTTTGCATTTTTTTTCTTTCTGGCAAGCTGAGTGTTCCCCTCTCTATAGTGCCACTTCACTGCCAAAGGGAATTGTTTACTTTTTTTTAGCATCAAGATTTGTTTTCTTCCCGAAACAATAGATGGTAGGAAGGCCATATCTCCTTTACTGTTATCTCCAGGGTAAGGGAAGGGTGTAGCTATGCTGGGTTATTTTTGGCTGATCTTTGGGTACTGCTGTGAAAGATACAGAACTAATAGGAAAGGAAGTGTGCATAGTTTATTCCGTTATAAATATCTACAACTATTTGCTTACTTTTTGAAAGCTGAAAAAAAAGCATTGGCACCAACTAAAATACCATAGGGCATGTTGGTCATTAATATTCAGATCATACTGAAAACAGGTAAGAATCTGTAAAGCAAAAAAGTCCCACTTTTCTAGACCACATCACTGTGAAATTCACTGCATATGCCTGGAAGTGGAAATTTCTGGATATAAGGGCAAAGAATGGGAGCACTTCCTCTCCTTCAGGTTACAAAGCCTGACTTTTCCTTATGTCTAAAACTACATGGGGCACATAGGAATACAATAAGAAACAGTCATACTAACAGGTTAGGTATCAACTTACTGGGGGAACAGAACACCAAAGTGAGTTTTGCTTTTTGAATGTTGTGTCTTCATATTTGTCTGGAAATGTAAATATTTGATGCTAAAAAATACCAAAATACAAACCCAGAATCTGTTGTTTTCAGTAAAGCCCTCCATTTCTGAGCTTTAAATAGTTATGGGTCTCAAGGATATTTGCAAGTTCATAGAATCATAGAACAACCAGGTTGGAAGGGACCCATCGGATCATCGAGTCCAACCATTCCTATCAAACACTAAACCATGTCCCTCAGGACCTCATCCACCCGTGCCTTAAACACCTCCAGCGAAGGTGAATCAACCACCTCCCTGGGCAGCCTATTCCAATGACCAATGACCCTTTCTGTGAAAAACTTCCTCCTGATGTCCAGCCTAAATCTCCCCTGGCAGAGCTTGAGGCCATTCCCTCTCGTCCTGTCCCTTGTCACTTGGGAGAAGAGCCCAGCTCCCTCCTCTCCCCACCCTCCCTTCAGGTGGTTGTAGAGAGTAATGATGTCTCCTCTCAGCCTCCTCTTCTCCATGTTAAACAACCCCAGCTCCCTCAGCTGCTCCTCATAGGTTCTGTTCTCCAGCCCCTTCACCAGCCTCATTGCTCTTCTCTGGACTTGCTCCAGAGCCTCAACAGCCTTCTTGTGGTGAGGGGCCCAGAACTGAACACAGGATTCAAGGAGCGGCCTCACCAGTGCTGAGAATCACCTCCCTGGACCTGATGGTCACACCATTTCTGATACAAGCCAGGATGCCATTGGCCTTCTTGGCTACCTGGGCACACTGCTGGCTCATGTTCAGTTGGCTGTCGACCAACACCCCCAGGTCCCTATCCTCCAGCCAGTTTTCCAGCCGGGGTTCTCCCAGTCTGTAACTCTGCATAGGGTTGTTGTGCCCCAAGTGCAGGACCCAGCATTTGGCTGTGTTAAACCTCATGCCATTGGACACTGCCCAGCGGTCCAGCCTGTTTAGGTCCCTTTGCAGAGCCTCCCTACCCTCCAGCAGATCCACACTTCCACACAGTTTTGTGTCATATGCAAACTTGCTAAGGGGTCTTAAAGTTTGAGTTAATGTGACATGCTGTAAAAATGAGGGCATGTTAGGTATCCTATATGGATATGGTATCCATTAGGTTGGCAAGCAGCGCTCAGTAACATTCACCTAATACAAGAAAATACTCAGAAGGGCAAATTCTGAAAACTGAAGGGGAGGGATAAAGCTTTCACAAACAGCACTTCTACCACCAACATTTATTTCTGTTAAAGCAGATTATAAATCATCAGTACAAATATATATAACTTACATTTGCTTGTAAGGCCAAAGTTTAAAAGTAAAGTTAAAATGAGATGGTTTCCACAAGTCACCAGAGGCAGAACCTGGACCAGTTGCAGCCTTAACCACAAGGTTTCACAAATCAGTGGGAAAACCAAAGAAACCAAACTTAAAAACCTCTAATAACTATTGACAGACAAACATAAAATGGTTTCCCAGGTAGCCCCAGGATGTAGATATGATTACAGTAAGTTGTCACAGTTGTGTTAGAACCAACAGATTAAGACAAAGAAACTGCAGCAATACATGAAAGGAAAGAACCCATACTATATATAATATGTAACTGGAATCCAATAAAACCCAGTAAATTTTCCCCCTGGTTTTCAAATCATGACAATACTGTTCTTAATTTTATTTATTTAAAACTACGATATAATGACTTACTGGTTGTGATTGTTGTTGCAATATGCTACTTACAGTGAACAGACAGAAGAACAAGCTAGAGCCCCTTTTCCATCCCCCCAGTATTACTTACAATAAGAATCAGAGATAAATCAATCTTATGTACAATTTCTTACATCCAACCCCCTTTTTTAACCTTTGGCAAGATTACTTACAACTCATACAGTTTTTAATATCCAACTATTTAAAATATTCTAAATGCATAAAAATAAAGATTTTGGCTTTACTTTATTCTTTACATATAATATTCATTTTGTTACTCAAAATGGAAGCTCAGCTTTTTCCACAAATCTAGCTTTTGCTAAGCAGGTCACAACCTCCCACCCATAGCCACCCCCACCACAACCTATTTTTTCCCTGAGGGGGAATGTCCAGGACTTGCAGGGCACTGGAAGGACACAAGTACAAAACCTGCCTTCCTTTCTGTTAGATCAATGATGTTACTGCAAAACATTTTTCAGAACTGGGTGCCTTTATTTGCTCTGTTTGACTTCCAGCTTTCCAAGTGAGGGAGTGCAGACGGGGGTGGTTCCACGTTAAATTCTCTGTATGTTTACACCTACTCCATAACTGTTCCCTCTTTCTAACTCATTTTCATTTGAGGGGACCTTTGGGATTATAAACGCAAACTGATCAGAAATGGTCCCCTCTGCTTCTTTTATCCCTCTATTCTACTGTACAACTTATCCACCCCTCACACCCTCAAAGGACCGCTTAGAGTTCAATCTCAAATGTCTTCTGTAAATCACTTGAGAAGGGGTTAGTTGGAGAGGGATTAGTGCGTTGCTTTGTCTTGCTCTCTAGTGCTGCCCACTGTGCTTCGAATGGATCTACCTGCGGAGTAGCTGCAGGAGGCTGTGAATGCTTGTCCTCGGTAGCCCCTTTGCCACCATCAACTCCATTGAAAGCTGCAGAGCCATTATGCTGGGCAGGCGGATTGAAGAAAGGGCTGGCTGTAGCACTGTTGCTTTCATACTGAGGGAATGTCTGCTGTTTGACAAGAATGGGGGACTGATGTGGATGGGCTGCTGGAGTGTGGCTTGCAGTGCCAAAGACATTGGCTACCATCTGGGAAGGTGTGATTCCAACCACAGGTACGCTCGGGGCTGCATAGGTCATTCCATTTGCTACAGCATAGGGCTGAGCTGGAATAAATGCTGGCTGCACAGGCGGTACCACACCCACCGGCACCGGCTGAGGTGCAATGAAGGTGCTGACTGGGAAGGCTGGTGCCGACTGGGAAGCTGCTGGAGGAGGCTGTAACAGTGCCTGTGGGGCTGGGGTTGGCTGCTGTTGGGCTCTGACAGTCTTTGAGACCTCTTCCAACCAACGGTCTGCCTCTGAGGGAGTACGTCTGTGATTCCCTTGGAAGAGACTTGGTGAGGCCGCACCCGAGGAGGTGCTGCTCCATTCAGCACCTGAGAAGGAAATCAAGGGAAAGTCAGTATTCCTGCTCCTTACCTTTTTGTCAGTCAGAAGGGCTGGAGGACATAAAACCAGACAGACCTCCTCCCTCCACAGCTGAAAGATTGCTACCAACACTGGAAGCCTCTTTATGCATCCACTGTACTGTTCTGTTACTGGAAGACATTGGTCAAGAAGGAGTAGAGAAGAGTTTCTTCAGAAAAATGTAATTTTTTTTTTCTCTTCATAGTTGTAATCTGAGTCTTTAGGGCACATGGGAGAGCTGCTGCCTGCACCCCTAACTTAGTGGCAATGATCTAGCCCACAACCATCAATTCTTCTAACTGGGGAGTACTAGTTTCAGAATGTACAGCTCAGGATTGGTGGACTATTATAACAGAAAGCTGTAAAAACCCACCTTAGATTGTATATAACTATAGACAAGAATTGGAAAGACAGATGAAACTTACTAAATAGTAAGTTTCTAAAGCCTTTAAGCAACCAACTTAATCTCTCCTTACATACATCAGTGGGAAAAAAATGCACAAAAATTATTTTGGATGCACGTACAGATTCTTTCCTCTTCCTCCTCGAACATACACTATTTCATTACTTCCTTTTTTAGGCACTGGATTTTCTAAAATGATGCCAAAATAAGAATCAGTCCCGCTGATAGACCCAAAACCAGCGAGTTCATCACTTCCCTCCATCCACTTGTGCAAAAGGCTACTACTTCCAGCTTTTGTTAGTGTTCCTTCCACTTGCCATTAAGTGGCACTGACAATTGTCTCAAGGGCTCAATTATGCTTTTGATCTAAGTTCTCATAGCAATGCATCAGATCTACTTCCAATCTTACCAGCAACCATGGCTGCAGCTCCAGTATTAGCAGCAGGAGCATAAGCCCAAGGATTGGTTTCACGAACTGGCATAGCTGTGGACACTACAGCAGCTTGGGATGGTTTAGCAGCAAGCACACAGAAGGCAGAGGCAGTGCCATTAACTAAAATGGGAGTAGACAACATCAGTTCAATTAATTCATGCAGAGCATGCATGTGACTGGAATATTAGTGGGCCATGTCATATCTATCAACATACAAAATTGTAGACACTTCCACATGACAGCAGTTTGTGTACCAAATTGGACTGACAGTTGATAAAGCCAGCAAATTCCATTTCACCAAGACAACTCTTGTTAGCAAAATTGTGGGACGGTGGACTTCAATGTATTTGATAGAAACCTTGAGTTCTGATGACCAACTGAAGTTAAATTTGTTGGTTTTATAGAAAAGAGAGATGGCTCACCAGAAGTTACTGTAGAATTAAAATTAAGATTCAAAAGAACAGATTTTAGATACAAAGTAACAATAACAAGGAGAGGTTCTTTTTTCACACAACTGGTATAAAAGTGTATCAGTGACATGAAGATTTGAGACTGCTGCAAGTTCTACAGTTGGCATCTCTCCACAATTTATATAAGAGTTTGTGTGAAAAACAGCAATTATGTAGAGGCACAAAATCTCTTCCCTTGTGAGTCGTGGTTCCTACGACACACAGTTGTTAAGATTTTTGCAGTTAAGGAGGCAGAACATTAGAAGAGCAGTTATCTCAAAGCCAGTCCCTTTCTACAGGTAACTATCGTGTGGTAGGTACATGAACTTTTTGTTAAAAACAAAACAACAAAACAGACAAGATGATGAAAAGCAGGATGCATTCCCCCAAACTACTGAAAACTGGACTTGCACAAGAAATTAAGACCATGTGTTACTGGAAAGCAACATTATGTGCATTCATCACATCCAGCATGACCACAACACACAAAGAAATCCCAAACCTTGAAAGGCAGGAGACTCTGGTGCGACTGCTGTCACTGGTTTTGTCATGGGGGCTGAAGAGAAAGGATCTTCTGGTGGTGCGCTGAAAGCAGTGGTGATCTGAGAGCACAGGGCACTAATACTGTCCGTTTCCCCTTCTACTTCAGGGACTGAAATGTAAACAAACTTAATTACATCGGAACTTTAAAGCACACAGAAATAATTTATAAATACCAATGTGAAACTGAAATATAATCAGTTCCTTTATGTCCTGGTTCCTGCTGCTGATTTCTGTGACAGCATTTTTAAAAATCAGCGTTGAAGAACTGACCTGAAACAGAACATTTGTGTAATTTGTGTATTTTGTGTCTGCCAAGAGGGTAAGGAGATCAGCACTCCAGATTTAAAGTCTGTTATTACTGCTTCTCTGTGTTAATGCAAGAGTGGATGTTAATTTCAGAAAAAAAGGGTTTTCTATAGCTTAGTAGATATCTAAGTCTTATAGTATTAAAGTGCTAAACATATCAAGGATTTGACACTAAGATTTGGCACTCTGTGAAATGAAAATGCTTTTGATAGACTTAAGTATTCCAACAACATTCTTCCACAGTAACTAGATGAAATTTAAACGTGCTGACAGCAATGTACAGTGGCAAGTTAAGTCTAGAGTTAGAATGTTGACTACTCCAGTTCAGCAGTTGCTGAAATCCCCAGCTCCTGTGGTAGAATTATGAAAAGCAAGAGCTGAATGCTCAGATAAAATAGACCCTCAGTTTTAAACCAAGTATCAGCATAATGTGGATAAAGTAACATCTGGAGTAAAACTGATGACTTACCAGATGTCCTCATTATTACTAATTGCACTGCTTTTCAAAAGTACTGATCCCCAGTCCTTCATTGCAAAGAACTGACATGAGCAGGCACAATTAAGCACAAATAGTATAAAAAACCATAAGATGTCTCGACATAGCATGCACCATACCTAAAATTCAGGGCACGGCATGCATGAGAAGTGATTCTTTGAGGGATACTCCAATGCAGCGCAAGTGGTGTGACAGTAAGCAGCACTGGCAGCAGCATACACACAGGAACATGCATCAGAAATGTTCTGAATCATGAGAGTCACTGTAGTGTCCTCAGGGAGTATCACCAGTGAGTAGAGCACTAGTACTGTAAAACTGAAACTCAGTGCTGGCCTTAAAGCACAGGTCACCAAATAAGGATTCAAAGAGAAGTCAGACTAGGGTTTCGTGTTGTTTTTATCTTTGCCACAGTAATTTTTATTTCAGAGTTGAGAACGCTAAAACTAGCTCTGTCACTGAGAGTACAGCTGACCTGCAAGGATAACCTGGCTAAGGAGATTCTAGGACATTATGCAAGGTACTGAGCACCCCAGATGTTTATGTTGGGATGCCTCCAGAAAAAAAAAACCACTACCATCACATGAAAACTGTACCATGCATTACTGACACAGTCAGCTGTAGCACCTAATGAGTCAAGTTTCTTTTTTCAAGGTGAAAAGCCATTTTATTGCTCTCAAAAAGAAGAATTCAGACAGGCAGAAGGACAGACTGCAGAAAAGCATCACATGATCCCATGACAATTGGTTAAGGCCATGAAGGGATTTGTTACTCAAGATGCCCTGGCATTAAGTGGAGGAACTGGTTCAGTGACTCAGAGGGAAGAGCCAGCAACCACTAACTCACCAACACCCATTCCTGGAGCATTTCAAGCAGTGCTCCAATATTTCAGACAGCCATTAGAACTGTCTTCTGCATGTGAATATTGTATTTGAAATTCTTGCCTATTCCCAAAGCTGAAGTTTTCTGATATGATGATGTTTATTTGTGAGAAATGATCTGCTTGAGGCAGGAAAAAGAATTTACTAAAACCTGAGTTATTTGAAGCCGCAGACAAGGAAAAGATGAAGAGATAATTCGAGGTAATGTTCCACTAGAACCATTTGGTTTTACCTGAATTTTTCATGGGGAAATCGGTCTTCCTTTGCACTGTTGAAGGCAGCTCATTTATTCGCAAAGACAACTGGCGCTTAAAAGGAGACATCTTTTGGCTAAGGGCAGGGAATCCCCTGAAAGACCCTTGCCTGGCAAGCTGTTCGATTGGGGCATGCCTCCGTGGAATAGCGTGGGGATTGCTCATTTCTTTATCCAGAGAGGCAGCAACTTCAGCAGTAGGAGAGGTTGGTGAGCCAGAAGAGGGGGCAGTATTGTTTGGTGCAGCACCTGGTGCTACTGTTTTCACTTCTGTTTCAACTGCTGGAGGAAATAGGGTGAGGTTAGAAGAGTAAAGCAAAGTAATATTCAACTGCCTGCCCCTACTCCCATTTGTTTTGGACAGAGAAATTGCAGGAATTTGCATAACTAGTACTCTTCCAAACAAGTTCCTAATACCAGAGTGGAAAAATGTGTATACATTCGCTGTCTTCACCATGTCACTTTACATACATCTAGCCTCCAAAGTAGAACTTACTAAGGCTAGCCACTTCACAGAACTAATGGCCTCAAATGATTTCTTTCTAGTTATTCCTGAGATTGCAGCTCTAGAAATACCTGCAATTCATTTATGATTGAGAATGAAAAGCGAGTTGTGTGTTTACTTCTCCTCACACAAAACTATGGCCAAAATATTACTGCAGACTGTTTTAACTGATTTAGGGTGGCATAGCTCAGCAGCAGGCAACAACAGAACCCAGCTCTAGGATCTTCTTTTAAACACACCCTCCCAGCCCTGCAGAATCAGCAGCAGTAGCCAAACGCAGTGCACAAGCTTCAGCAGGCCAAAGGTAGCAGCAGCACTTAACAGGTTAGGCTGCATTCAGTGCTCAGGCTACGGCTCACCAGCTCCTCCAGGAAATTTATTACAGATAGATGGAAATGTGTTGCAAGGTAGATCTGGCCTCCGAGCTGACAGGCCTTGCTAACACTGGGAACACTTACAATGGGTTTCTGTGTCACTTCTTTAACTGAATTCAGATTTAATGTTACCATTCAATCACTAGTTAGTTGCACTGGAAGCTCCTCCAACTTAAAGTCACCTGTGTCACTTTGCAGGGTTTTGCATAGCATCACAATGCTTCTGTCAACCAGGCCTAATGGTAGAAATGTAGGATTAAAACCTAGTTTAAATCATGACACTTAAGATTAGAATAGCAATGGGGATTTTTTTACATTTCTGTGAAAACTCTCAATCATGTTGTAAGTGATGGGCTTTGGGGTGAATAAACACTGCTCATCAACACAGCAGGAGTAGGGGAAATCATCCTGTCCTGGTACGAACTCTTATTTTACCTATACTGCTTTCCAAACATTTTAGGAGAAACAATAATTTTTTTGGTTGATACATCCACAAAATAGCTAAAAGTCTAGTAAAGGGAGGAGTCACACTAGAGAGTTCTGAGTTGCTGGAATGGTAGGAGGAACTAATTATGTCATCCTGCAAGCTTCAGTACCCATGAGTTGCAGTTGCTCATTCAAGTGAAACTTTTCTAATCAGTGTTTCTTGGAAAGGATTTCACACACCTTCATTGAGTGAAGACTTTGACTCATGCCCTGAAGTAACAAAGAACTTGTGTTCAAGCTTCATTTAGCACATTTGAAAACTAACGTATGGGAACAAGCAGATGGATGATGAAAACGAAGATTAAAGTTTTGCAATCGAGTGGCAGCATAAAATTTGCTGTGGAACCCTCTAAAACAAAAGCTCAACTCCACTGTAAAGCAGGCTGTGAACAACATTTATAATATATATTTTCTGTTAGCTGTAGAATTCCACTACTTATAATAAAACTGGAGTAAGAAGTTCTACTTACACTTGAATTTCAAAACACTATAAATAGTGTTCTAAATGGCCAACAACTAAAAACTAACTCCTCACTTGGTTACTATTTTTTAATGTAATTAACAGGGTAACAGCTGTGTTTTATAGGATCATAGAATCACCAGGTTGGAAGAGACCCACCGGATCATCGAGTCCAACCATTCCTACCAATCTCTAGACCATGCCCCTCAGTACCTCATCCACCTGCACCTTAAACACTGCAAGGGAAGGCAAGTCAACCACCTCACTGGGCAGCCGTTCCAGTGTCTAACGACCCTTTCTGTGAAGAATTTTTTCCTTTTGTCGAGCCTGAACCTCCCCTGGTGCAGCTTGAGGCCATTCCCTCTTGTCCTGTCCCCTGTCACTTGGAAGAAGAGCCCAGCTCCCTCCTCTCCACAACCTCCCTTCAGGTACAGAGCAATAAGGTCTCCTCTCAGCCTCCTATTCTCCAGGCTAAACAACCCCAGCTCTCTCAGTCGCTCCCCGTAAGACTTGATCTCGAGCCCCTTCACCAGCTTCCTTACTCTTCTCTGGACACGCTCCAGAGCCTCAATATCCTTCTTGTGGTGAGGGGCCCGGAACTGAACACAGGATTCAAGGAGCGGCCTCACCAGTGCTGAGTACAGGGGGAGAATAACCTCCCTGGACCTGATGGTCACACCATTTCTGATACAAGCCAAGAGCCATTGGCCTTCTTGGCCACCTGGGCACACTGCTGGCTCATGTTCAGTTGGCTGTCAACCAACACCCCCAGGTCTCTATCCTCCAGCCAGTTTTCCAGCCAGGCTTCTCCCATTCTGTAGCTCTGCATAGGGTTGTTGTGCCCCAAGTGCAGGACCTGGCATTTGGCTGTGTTAAACCTCATGCCATTGGACTCTGCCCAGCGGTCCAGCCTGTTTAGGTCCCTTTGCAGAGCCTCCCTACCCTCCAGTAGATCCACACTTCCACCTAGCTTAGTGTTGTCTGCAAACTTGCTAAGGGTGCCCTCAATGCCTTCATCCAGGTCACTGATAAAGACATTGAACAGGGCTGGACCACTGAGCCCTGGGGAACACCACTTGTCACTGGCCTCCAGCTGGATTTAACACCATTTACCACCACACTCTGGGCCTGGTCATTCAACCAGTTTTCCATCCAGGAGAGTGTGCGCTTGTCCAGTCCAGAGTCTGACAATTTCTGTAGCAGAATGCTGTGAGAAACTGTGTCAAGGGCTTTACGGAAGTCCAGAAAGACCACATCCACAGCCTTTCCCTCATCCAGCAGCCAAGTCACTTTATTATAGAAGGCCATCAGGTTAGTTTGGCAAGACCTGCCTTTTGTGAACACATGTTGTCTGGGCCTGATCACCCAGTTCTTGCAAGTGCTTTGTGACAGCACACAAGATCACCTGTTCCATGAGTTTGCCTGGTACTGAGGTCAGACTGACAGGCCTGTAGTTCCCCGGATCCGCCTTAGAATGATAGAATCATAGAACAACGAGGTTGGAAGAGACCCATCGGGTCATCGAGTCCAACCATTCCTATCAAACACTAAACCAAGTCCCTCAGGACCTCATCCACCCATCCCTTAAACACCTCCAGCGAAGGTGAATCAACCACCTCCCTGGGCAGCCTATTCCAATGACCAATGACCCTTTCCATGAAAACTTTTTTCCTAATGTCTAGCCTAAATCTCCCCTGGCGGAGCTTGTCCTGTCCCCTGTCACTTGGGAGAAGAGCCCAGCTCCCTCCTCTCCACAACCTCCTTTCAGGTAGTGGTAGAGAGCAATGAGGTCTCCTCTCAGCCTCCTCTTCTCCAGGCTAAACAACCCCAGCTCTCTCAGCCACTCCTCACAGGGTCTGTTCTCCAGCCCCTTCACCAGCTTCATTGCTCTTCTCTGGACTCACTCCAGAGCCTCAACATCCTTCTTGAGGTGAGGGGCCCAGAACTGAACACAATATTCAAGGAGCGGCCTCACCAGTACTGAGTACAGAGGGAGAATCACCTTCCTGGACCTGATGGTGACACCATTTCTGATACAAGCCAGGATGCCATTGGCCTTCTTGGCTACCTGGGCACACTGCTGGCTCATGTTCAGTCGGCTGTCGACCAACACCCCCAGGTCCCTATCCTCCAGCCAGTTTTCCAGCCAGACTTCTCCCAGTCTGTAGCTCTGCATAGGGTTGTTGTGCCCCAAGTGCAGTACTCGGCATTTGGCCGTGTTAAACCTCATGCCATTGGACTCAGCCCAGCGGTCCAGCCTGTTTAGGTCCCTTTGCAGAGCCTCCCTACCCTCCAGCAGATCCACACTTCCACATAGCTTTGTGTCATCTGCAAACTTGCTCAATGCCCTCATCCAGGTCATTGATGAAGACATTGAACAGGGCTGGACCCAGCACTGAGCCCTGGGGAACACCACTTGTCACTGGCCTCCAGCTGGATTTAACACCATTTACTACCACTCTCTGGGCCCGGCCATCCAGCCAGTTTTCTACCCAGGAGAGTGTGCGTCTGTCCAGGCCAGAGGCTGACAGTTTCTGTAGCAGAATGCTGTGAGAAACTGTGTCAAAGGCTTTACTGAAGTCCAGAAAGACCACATCCACAGCCTTTCCCTCATCCAGCAGCCGAGTCACTTTGTCATAGAAGGCGATCAGGTTAGTTTGGCAAGACCTGCCTTTTGTAAACCCATGTTGACTGGGTCTGATCACCTGGTTCTCTTGCAAGTGCTTCATGATAGCACTCCAGATCACCTGTTCCATGACTTTCCCTGGCACTGAGGTCAGACTGATAGGCCTGTAGTTCCCTGGATCCTTCCTGCAACCCTTCTTGTAGATGGGCACAACATCAGCCAGCCTCCAGTCCATTGGTACCTCCCCAGTCTTCCAGGACTGCTGGAAGATGATGGAAAGGGGTTTGGCCAATACATCCGCCAGCTCCCTCAAAACTCTTGGGTGGACTCCATTCAGCCCCATAGACTTGTGGACGTCCAGCCAGGCAAGCAAGTCTCTAACCACCTCCTCTTGGATCATGAGAACCTTGTTCTGCTCCTCCAACCCCTGGGGTAGTGTGTAGAGGGAACAACTTTCTTTAATAGTAAAGACTGAAGCAAAGTAGGCATTGAGTACTTCAGCCTTGTCTTCATCCTCTGTTACTGTTGTTCCCTCTGCATCTAGTAGGGACTGGAGATTCTCCCTAGTCCTCCTTTTACTGCTGATATATTTGTAAAAAGATTTTTCATTGTCTTTCACAGACAATCTGATTTCTAGTTGGGCCTTACCCCTCCTGCGTTTTTCCCTGCACAATCTTGCTTCCTCCCTATAGTCCACCCAGGATGCCTGCCCCTTCCTCCAAAGCTCGTAGACCTTCCTCTTCTTATTGATGTCTCTCAGGATCTCCCTACTCAACCACACTGTTTTTTTACCCTGACGATTACTTTTCTGGAACATGGGGACAGCCTTCTCCTGAGCTGCTAGGAATTCCTTTTCGAAGAGTGCCCAGCCCTCGTGGACTCCCTTGCCCTTAAGGAGTGCCTCCCATGGGACTTTTCTGAGCAGCCTTCTGAACAGTCCAAAGTCTGTTCTCTGAAAGTTTAGTGCGACTGTTCTGCTGACCTCTTTCTTCATCTTCCCCTGCACTGACAACGCTATCATCTCATGATTGCGGGGGAGGGATTGTTTTGGTTTGGGTTTTTAGAAAGAACACTGCATCTGATTGGTTCTTCCCTCATGCAATATAACTCTACACATACATTTTGTAACCTGTCTTAAAAATCAAAATACATTATTTTCTAAGAAAAACACTTATCGTTTTCTGTTCCTTTATCGTAAGCTTTAGACTACAAGGATTACTCCATGTCTGACAAACTTATTCTGTTTTTGTAACATTTTCTACTTGTCCTTTTTCTAGAGATGTGGGAAAACATACTACAAGGGAATTTGGATGCATTTTTCATCTTGAAGCGACAAGTGTCTGGGAATAAGATTTGTACATAAATAAGGTTCAAGAGAGGGAATGCCACAAGGACATTCCGCCTCAATACTTACACCGGTTACAACTTGCCTCAGTGCTGGTTTTGTTTACTGTGTATAATTGTTTCAGTTGCACCCCATACCTTTAGCATCCGGCATCTGTTTCATAACTTCCTCTCTCTCTGCTTGTTCAGTAGCTGTAGTGACCCTGAATGACCCCTCTCTAGTGAATGTGGTTCTGCTGGCATCAAAGGTGGCAGTCACTCCACACTCCTTCTCTCGCTTCTGCTTGCGCTCCAGGCATGCTGCAAATGCACAGCCCACGGCATGACTCAACCTTTCCCCCTGTACAAGACAACATTGCATCATACAGTAACTGGAACAGAAACATGCACGTGTTTCAAGCATTGCGAAGTGATAATCTGCATTTACAGGAGGAATCTAATTAAGGCATTCATGAGAACTACTGTAATTGGCCACCTTTTGTATGGCTCTAAAATTAAACCTAGAGTACAAAGGCTCCCAAGTACTATTGCACAAGCAGTGTTCAGGAAGGCCACCCACAAATAAAAGAGACTGATAATCTGTTTAGTTTAACTGCTACTAGCGTGTTGGTGAGATAATGTGTCTATACAGATTCCTTGCCTCTAGACACATTTGTGAAGCTATCTTAAGCACATTGTCCCAAAGGACAGAGGAGCACTATTATCAGATGGAGAAATGTTACAGAGGGCTTAGGGAGACACTCCCATTGTGTGTAAGCATGAAAATTCAAAGTGCAGTGGTGACTCCTTACGTCTCTTAATTGCCCTGACTAAATGCACAAGTTAGTATTAAAAGTGCCTTCTGAACAGCACTTCCACTGTTAACCACTGAGGTCAAAAGGATCCACTGTCCAATAACTGTACTAAGGAAATGTAAGTCATAGGAAGACCAGCAATCCAGCTGATACCGTGGCTACAGTTGAGTCAGACACGCTATTACTACCAATAGCTCAACTCATTCATTATAATAAGTAGACTTGTTATTCACAGATGAAAATGGAAATGCTCCAGCTCTAACATAAGTTTTGCTAGGAATTTTATTTTGTATAATATAAGTGGGATTCAACAAAAAGCAGAAAGAGGAAAAGACCCAGATCAGGGAGTTAATTAACTTACTTAAGACTATACAACAAGAGGTTTATCGAGCTAACTTGCTTTCAAACATTCTATTGGAAAAATCTCTTCTCACTTAGAAGCAAACAAGATGCTAATTTAACTCAGTTTAGCTCCATCCCTTAACATTCAGATGGCTTTCCACTCTAGGTAACATTCACATACAAGAGACTGCATTCATAACCAGTTTGTATTTACTCACTACGATTTTGCCCTGGAAAAACTGTCAACGCTATTTCAGCTTTTGGCTGTATATGTTTTCAGATGAGAGTATCTTCTGTCTGTTCTCAGAAAAGTGGTTCCCTTCTGCTAGAGATGTCTGAGGCTGACTGCATTCCAAGCATACGCATGCTGGGTACCACTTCTCTCCACAGGACAAACCCACATAGAGATAGCAAGTAGTTCAGATATAAAGTATAAAAGAGAAATTAATTTTCAAGGACTGTAGTATTCCAGGTAGTTAATTTTACCAAGCATAACTTCCATCTAGAGGCTGGAAGAGTTGGACACTCAACGTATTAAACTTACCGTGTCCTTTACAGCCATAAAGCAGTGGCATATCCAGCGTCTTGTAGTGCCATCTCGACAGATGTATGAGAATGCCCGGTCAAAGTTCCTGTCTGGTGCACAGAAAGAAACCTTCTCTATTGTCTGATCAACTATAAGGTCCTAGACGGGAAAAATACACACACATGCACACACACACAATAAAAGAAATGTGAGAAGATATGAAGAAACATCTGAATAAGTAGTTTTCAGTGTTAACTGCAAGAACATGAGTTAACATTACAAAGAGGATAACCTGATGTGGCTATAATTATCACAGCAGCTCCAGTAGTCTTGCAATCAAAAATCTTTATTGTGGTAAAAAAAAATAAGTTGAAACTTACAGGAGAGGTCTGCAAGTGTGAAAAGATCTAGCAGCTGCTGCACAAAATGCAAAAGCCGAACTGCCAATTAGCTAAGCAGGGATGCAATGGAAAAGTACCAGCAGCACTGGTAATATCAAAATCCTCTGACTTGTCCCCATAGACTGATGGAAGAAGCACTGCTGAACAGAAGACAGCATAGTTGTTGAATAACACTATATTCATTATAAATGATTTTTTCAAGATTTTTTCAGAATTGTTTCCTTTGGTATATGGTTTGTCCTTGGTACCTGTGCTGATGTATTCAACCACCAGGAGGCAACAGTATATTCTCTTTTCAGGTCCTATACCTTTAATTTCCTCCAGGGTCTGCACAACTTACTAAACTTTAAAAGATTAGGTATATACAGTAATATTTCTAAAAATAATACACATAATTAGTATATTTTAATGAGGCAATTAGTCAACTGAGTTCAGCTACATCAGTACATTTATATTAGAAAACGAATTCCTCAGGGGCAATAACTTCAGTGTTGATGACTGAAACTGTAACAGCAGCTCTGGAGAAGCTTAGTCACACAGCAGGTGTTTGGCAGGCGGTCACACTGAGGAGGGGTATGAATTTTCTCTACTTGTTCTCAGTTGTTGGTTTACAGAAATAATCATCTAGGTTGACAAAGTAAGGGTTAAATGACACAAACATAAAACAAATAAGCTTCAGACTAAGGAGAGTAAAAATTGTTCCAATAGCCATATAATCTTTTAGAATACTACTATGCTTATAGTGCTGAGTCTAAAGCTCTCATTTATAATTGCCTACATATAGATAAAGCCAAAAACTTGTTGCTGTTATTTGTGTACAAGCACCTTGGTGGTAAATACTGTGCTATTTCACAATTAAAAATTTCTAGATTATTCTACAAGCATGTCACAAAGACATTAGACTTCTACTTCAGAGATACAGCTTAGATGTTAGAATTAGAAATCACTGAACTTCTTACTCAATTACTTTTGAGCCTGAAGGTATAATCCCTCTACTTCATTTACTCTCTTCATTGCATTTTTAGAATCTCTTTCTTGTTCATTCAGTCCCATTCAAGGATTTGGAAATTACATTGATTAACATAAGTTTATTATTATGGCAGACTTCTGCAGTGATGCAGAACAAAGCCAAGGGACTCCAAGTCAACAGAATTTATGAGTAAAAAATTTTTTCCAGTAAATGCAACAAAACCAATATTCCAAGCCTGTGCTAACTGCCACATCTTATGAAAGATATTTTGAAAACAGTGTGGCATGAACTGGGGGGAAAAAATTTAGCAAGCATACATATGCTTACAAAGCAAGAAGTTATTAAACTAATTATACACTTTGGTCTTCCTTTCAAATACCAATATTTGCATGAACATAAAAACTGGTGTCTGTTTAAAGTTATAGCACATATATTAATATAGAAAGATTTTAAAATTTTGTCCAAGAGAAATCTAACCTTTGTTTTCTCATCTACAACTCTGAGTCCATCCGCTGAAACCCACAGGACTGCTTTAACGGCCTTCTTCCCAGACTTTCAAAAAAAAAGAAAAAAAGGAAAGAAAAAAAAAAACAGTTTTATGCCAACAGCATGAGACTGCTACCTGCTTCCCCCTTCCAAGAACCGTAACATTAAGTGTAGATGAAGTCCATGGTCAGTAGAGTGCCCAAAGCCAGATACTCAATCCAAGTTGCAAAACATTCAGAGAACCAAGCCAAAGCCAATAGCCCAAAAAGAGCACATTGTGGGGATGCGAAGAGGGCACAGGACAGGTGGAGGCAAAAATAGTATGTGTGTCCATTGACGATAAAGAATTCAAGACTGACCAAGTGTGTGAAGAATTCCACTAGAGAGTCAGAAAACAGTAATTCATAAGGAGTTACACCACAGGTAGTTGCTTTAGCACAAGTTTAAACACAGGAAAATTTTTACCTTCTATTGCCACCAGCCCTGCCCTCTGCCTTAACAGTCACATGGCAGAATCATGGCATCGCCATCAAGCAGTGTCATCACACAATCAGTGTTAAAAAGCATCCAAAAATCATCAGTTACTGTTTTATGAGTTTAATGCTACGATCAATCTTCCAAATATGTTTCATGCATTTATTAAGTGCTAAACATCATATCTTGGAAGATAGGTAGAAAAATATAATTTCTTAACCATTTGTGGTGGATCTTGAAAAAGCACTAGTGAGGCAGGCTGAGGCAGCAGAAGAGCACTCTGTCCTTTATTCAAGATCTATCTGACTGTGTGATCAGCTGCCACAAGCCAAAAGGTTAAGCAAAAGTGGGAAACACAGGAAGGCTTCAGGAGCCACCTAACTATGGTTTCCTTCTAGATTGCTTACTGTTTAAGGGAAAGCTACTGAAAACAGTATAAACACTTGACATGACATTCTTCTGAAACTAATTCATTGAACAGAAAATAGGTACAAGATGACAACATGATTTTACTGGCTGCAACAAAGAACTACTAAAAGAAAAATATTTTTTTTCTTTTTAAATGGGTTACTTTAACTCACAAGCCTCATACTTTAAACCAGCTAATAAAATGTTCTTTCCATGTTTTTGGAAGCACTGAGTTTACAACTGTTTGTGTCTGCTTCACTCACCACAGACCACTGCAGGGAGTGAACAGAACAACAGCAAAAGAAGTCGGGGGAGAAGTATCAGCTAGTGGTTTCATGCAAGAATTGCAATTAAAATTATTTTTTTAAACAGTTCATTGCAGATGTATATAGTTTATATTCATATGGCAAGTAATGGAGCAAGGACACATTCTGGCACAGACAACCACATGTTCCAAGTCTGCGGCACCATTTTTAACACTGTAAGGTTGAAATATCTCAGAGTGAAAACTCTCCTATTCTATCACATTGTTTTCATTCTCAGAGAAAGCAGCAAGTGTGAAGAAAACAAGCTTGGCAGGACTTCTGTTTGTTTTCAGGGAGGAATGATCTGTCCCAATTTTGGAAACAGCAATGACACCTCAAGCATTTTCAAAAGAACAGAGAATGACACTGACTTGTGCGGAAGAGTGATTTAAAAGAGAAAACAGAAAATAAGCACGGCATGAAAGCAACCTATCAAGAAGCGCTTGCAGAAGCAAGTTTCCAAATGACCATTCAGGCTGCTGGATACCCCAGAGAAGATCTGAAGTAAAACTTCTAGATTCTGTAATGCTACTACAAAACGCAGCCTGTATTTTCAATGCTTAGCTAGCTTCCATAGCCTAAAACTCCCTATTAATCCCAAACACAAGTAGTTTGTAAAGGTCTGTCTCCTTGAATTGTTTTAAAAAAGGAGCACCAGTACGCCATTAATAGTCTCAACATCTTTATTTCACGTGATTACAAATAATTGAGAGGACAATGCCTGCAGGTAACTGTTTAGTTTAGATTATCATCATTAGAAACTGACATAATTATCTTTCCCCAGCAAACAATAAAAACCTTGTTTCCACAGAAGTAGTGAATAGTTCCTGAAGTTTGTACTGAAGTCAAGTTTGAGCTGGGTACTTCATAAAGATGTACTGTTCTTCAGCAGAGCTACTCCTCATCTGCTATTTTACCAAATGAGGTTTTAGAAATGGCTAAGACATGGAATTTCATGTTTCCCGGAATAAAATGGGAAGGCTGAAGCGCCAACTGAGTTCTTCTCTCCCACTGGAAACATAAGGCTCCTCATGAAAGATAATCAAATGTCAGTTTGCTACACTAAGAGAAAAACAAAACACACTTATCTCCCAGCTCCTCCTTCTAGATTTATGGTGGATGCAGTGCTTAGAGGATGTAAGTCCTTACATTCCACATCCCAAACTCAAAGCTACTACTGTTGGGTGATGTATAATTTTCCCATCTGCTGAATATTCAAGCTTATCCGTGCCTATAAGTGATGTATAAAGGAACATACTTCTCCAAATCAGTTTTTATTGGATGTATAAATCAAAGTACTCCTCCATTATGGGTAGAATACTGCCAAGTACACCATGATTACAAAGCAGATATGAGCATTTGCACTCCTGGTACACATGGGACAAAGATCAGACTGGATGCAAGATACTGCACGAGAAGTGAACTCCAATGCAGGATCACAGCTTCTGTAACAATCACTGAAAGGTACAGGTGACTCCAAAGAGAAGCATTTAAAGCAAGTGGCTAAGATCCACTGGAAAAGCATGGTCTCAAATGTTGCTACTGAGGAACTCATCTAGACATCCATATCAGTTGTTTGTCTTCATATTCAAGAGCTTCCAGATGACAGCACTGCTGGAGGAGAGCCACATGTAGCACCAATTCCCAGGAACCTGGTTTGTCAGTGCTGAGTCAGCCCTGATAGAAACCTCGTTGCTCAGCACTTCCTAGGTCAGTAATCTGCTCCAATACATTTGTTATCTAGACTAATTTGAGAGTTCTCAGAGGTCTCTGGGAGGGTGAGCAAGGCACCCAAGGGCCAAAAAACCAAAGCAGGACCACTGTGGGCTGGGTACGATGGAAACCTTCCTGACAAACCAGTAATGCCCTAGAGATGTGCATATAAAAATTTAAAAAAAAAAAAAAATCGGAAAGGCATAGTTCCTAATCAACAGTGCTGGTCATGACAATTTAACTGTTAGAAGTGACAGGAATATGGAGACAGTAGCTGCCAAATTGTAAGGTGGAAAACAAAATTTTAAGGATGGCCAAGCAGAACTGAAGTTTCCCAACGAGGCATTTTTTTCAGTACCTCTAAACTGTTTCCAGTTTTTCTGTCTATTTCAGCCTGTCACAGGACTAACTGTAAGCTGTATCTGGAGTCCGAGGTATATATAAAGAAAATATTTAATTTCAGACTCTGTATAAAACATTGCATGATGAGAAAGAAATGCATGCAACTCAATGGAAGCAAAACATAAGATCACCAAATCTGTACTACTACTCATTATAACAGAAAAGCTCGTTCATGAATAGGGAATAACTTGCTCCAAAGACTTCTGTAGGTATGGAAGCTACAAACATGTTACATTATTTTACTATAAAATGAATCTTGGCTTAAATTGAAACGAGGATAGGTCTTCTGAAGTCATAAGAACACTAAGTTAAAACGTTTTATGGAAATTTCAAATGTAGAGGTAGGGAACAGCTGAGAGTTAATAAGGAAGAGCACTCCTTGAGAGATCTACATGCACTACTTGGCAGAGATGTAGACAACAGGAATAAAGTACCCTGCCACCAGTACCGCACATTCTTAATAAGGGCTAAGAGTTTCTTCCTTTGCATCTGAGACACTGTCCTCATAAAAGCAAGAGCAACAAAAGAAACAGTAAATTTTTCAGTGACACTCTTGAGCTGAAATTAGGAAAATACAGTAGGTAAACACCTGATCTCATTTTCATATGTTTTTGAATTAGAACTGTGCTGAAAAAAAGGAAGGTTTAAGAGATGGTATGTGTAGGTACACTGCCTTCTTCCAAGGCTACCATTTGGGGGTCAAGTCATGGTGCCAGGCAGCCAACCACAAAGCACTTGAGGCACAGATCCAACTGTTCTGCAGATATTTGCCCAGGTGATGTAGGTTGGCACAAGTTTAAGGGTTTAAAAGGAAAATTCACATTTTTTTTCAGGAAGACCAAATCACTTCAGAACACTGGATTTCCAACACAGACCATTTGGATTTAAGCTTCTGTTTCAGGTTGCTTTTTTAACCATATTCTTCGTTGGATCAACATATTTCCAGGTTTTTTTAGAAGCAAATATTATGAAATGGATTAGGGGACTCAACATCTTGATTTTATGGCAGTGCTATACCAGGGATGTAACTCCTTATAGTGAAAGCACAAATGAGGCATTAAACTTACTTTTCCAAAGAAGCCTTTGAAGAACTTCCTTTCCTGGAGGAACAGGGGGGGGACAAGTCGAGCGCTATTACTGTAGGTAGCTAAAATGTCCCAGAGTTTCAAACCAATAAGCACACACAAGAATAGGGTTTGGAGGGAAAGGAAGGGGGGTTTTAGAGTTATCCATAAGAAGGTGCGACAGGCAAATGTGAAAATAATCCCACGAAAATGCAGATCAAAGAGAACACACGCAATTCTAATAAGCTACTGCCCTGAAATTGGTGGAAAGAAGAGAACTTCAGCCCCAATTCCATGCAAAGTGGTTATTTTATTTTCACTCTCCTTTGTTTAGTTCCTTTTAGTTAGGTTATAAATCAAACTTGGCAGCAGACATGGTGGTTAAAGCAATTAAAATACTGTATGGGCTCTTAGAAAATGCAAAATTCTAACTCCAGAATTACAGTCAAATTTGCTCTGTATTGATCATTCTTTTCCAAAGCATGTGATTTGTAAGCTAGAGCAATATCTATGGTTAAGCAGGGCTAAAAGCTTTCATTTTATTCTGTTTATTTGCAATTTTGGTTTACATGCTACTCTTACACTTCACATCTTAACATGGTTCTCTCTGAAAAGTAAGGAATTTCACTTTACCTTGTGGTATAACTAAAACACAAATGAAACTTATTCCTCTTTTACTCTCTCTAAAGCCTTCCAAGGCTTTATGCAATATTTATACAAACACTAGATATTCATTCTACAACCCTGAACTGATAAGCTGAACAAGACCTCTTTAAAGACAGCTCAGACAAGGACAAACAATTAGGCAAGAGCTGAACTACAACTTCTCAAATTTCTTCACCCTGGAAGTGATTATACCAATTGCCCAATTCATGTTAAGAAAAAGGTAGTAAACAATTTTGAGCATATTTGCATACAGTTTAGTTTACTGGCTTTATTTTGATACCAGACTGTGAAAAGAAAACCGCACAATCCAAACAATCTCCCAAGAGAATCCTTCACCAGTCCTAGTGCTCCACAAGCCCAGCCACATGCTGCTCCTTGTTTGAGGGAAGTTGGCATGAAGCATATCACCATTCCTGCTATCTTTCCAAACTCTTCTGCTTTTGAGAAATCTATGGTATAGTAGTAACAGAGAAGAGGTGTAGAACTGCAGGTGAGGCAGAGAGCATCTTTGTGACAGCCCTGACCCCAAGTTAACATCGTGCAACTTAAAGATGTTGATTGCTGATAATAATACTATAACAAAAATACTATTACAAGTATCCTGAGACAGGGTCTAGAGAATTGACTGATAAACAAGATTATATTTAAAACAAAGCTAAGCCAACAAAAACCAGGAAATACAAAGAAGGGAGTGTCAATCTTGACTTTGCATTTCCTGACTTCTCTTGCTGTTTGCCTCTCTGTCTAACACCCTTCCACAGAGCTTTTTACCAAGTATCTGTCCACTCAGACAATGTTTGAAGAACATCTTTAAGTTCAGTCAGTTGAAAAGCTTAACAGTTTTTAGAGGCAGGAACGGTTATGTATTTGGACAGGATGTGCTGAACACCAGGAGGGGAACTCATCAGTGTTGTGTACATAATAAGAAGGGGTTGGATGCTGCTGCCAAGTTGAGCAATAATTATTGCATTATAAATAACAGCTTTTTAAAGATTGCAAAAGCTAAAGAGATTCACCAGAAGCTACCTCATTTTCAGGTGATGGTTAATTTTGGTTCCAGCAAAATGCTTGTTAAACAAGATTATTTTTTAAAATAAACTACAAAAGGTTAATGGAAAAGGCATCATGCAAAATGGCTTTTAAACACACACTAAGTTAATATGTGGTTTAGAGATAACTAAATGCATGTTTTTAAGTATTAAATTATGTCTCTTTACCTGCTAAAACAAGAACATATATTAAAACAAATGCATCATTTAAAACAAAGAGTGGCAAGTTGGAAATCAATACTACACACTAAAGCTGATTTAAAATCAACACACGATATGAGAGTATACTTTAGTCTTTATATGATGTTCCAGTACCTGAGTCAAATACACTTACAGAGCCCTTACAAAGTTATTTTCCAGTTTATACCAAATACTTAAAGTGAAGTGGTTCTGAAGAAACCATTTAGTGCTTAGTGATCAAATACAAGAATCCTACCAGATATGAAATGTATACACAGTTAGTAACATATCCCTACTAAGGCAAAAATGTAAGCTACATTGGTAATATCCTACTAAGAGGAAAATGCAAGCTCAGCTGGTAACATAAATCCATGCTAATAAGAGACTGATAGGTGAATACATGGGTTTCTGACCTATTAATGAGACTATGGTGCCATTTCATCAGAGAGAAAATAGGGATATAACTCAAGCTTTGACTTCATCTATTTAAACATTATTATAGCCTGCACATTATAGTATTGTCAGTGTGCAATTTCAGAGTTAAGAATACAACAACAGAATACTGTATGGATATGGGTTTCTCTAACTAAAATTGGCTTTTTTTTACTGAACTGTCAGTAAAACAATGTCTAAATAAAATGCTCACCATCACCTGGTTACAAGTTCTGCAAGATGCTGTGCTCAAAAACAACTACACCACATTAAACAAGCATGTAAACTGATAGGTAATTTTCAACAGTAAAGAGGCAAAGATTTGCATCTTTTCTTTCAAAAGGCAAAGTAGAAATTAAGCAATTCCTAAAAATTAGCACTATTCTCTATTTGTCTTGACAAATTCTATAAAGTGCTTTAAAATTCATTAGTTAACCCTAAAAAAAAGAACAGACTTCAGTTCTCCAAATGAATTGCCAACTGCTGGAAAACATTAATTGAAAGAAAAAAATGTTTATCTTTCAGAATATGTAAAGATAGACAGAACTTAATTTTTGGAAACTACAAGATACAAATGTTCCACAATTGTGAATACGAGAACAGAACTACCATTTATTGACAGAATTTACAAAAAGCCTACACATTAACTGCAAAGAACACAGTAAAGATTAAAACAGGCCACATACATTTTGATGCAATTTGCTAATTAGGAGAACATATTATACAGAGAAGAGTTTTCATAAACAGTGAAGCCCTAGAGCAATACCCCCAGTTTAAGACCTACATGCTAGGGGGTGGGAGGTAGAGGTTGAATTGCAGTGAGCAGCTTCAAACGAACTTTAGATCTGATGTAGTCTAGCAACTAAAGTATACAAAGTAGTTTCAGTAATCTGAATCTTTCTTTGGACGCTCATTGAGAATTTCACCTCTGCTTCTCAACTTCCAACACTGACAAAAGAGACAATGTAAAGAGCAATCATAAAAGACATCGGCTTGTGTCCAATCTATATATAGATATCAAAAATGTCAAGCCACAGAAGAAATCAAAATTACCTGAAGAAAAATGTTTTATCTATGCAAATGGGTAAAGCCCATGCCATTCACAATTTGGAATAATAAGATAGCATAGAATAGGGAAATGAAACTATTTACTTCCAGAGAATGCACTATAGAAGCTGGATACCCAAGTCTGACATTTGAATCAGTAATTCAGGTGCTTAAGAATCACAATTCTGGAATTATCCAGATTCCATAAGAAACTGGGCCCTATGTATTTACCATGTCTCATTATTTATAAGCTTAGCTACACTTAACTGGCTTGTGAAAGTTTTGGGGTTTCTTTAAAAAACTAGAGAACAAGTACTTCACAGTGTGGTTCCCCAGAGAAGAAAAAAATGGCATGGAGTAGATACCGCAAGGTTATTTGGTGTGCTAATGGAAGTATTCTGACAGAACAAAAACCGGAATGAGACAAAACCAGATACGAATCATTATGTGGTCAGTACTTGTGGTTTTAGCTACATAAACTAAATCCACAGAACAAAGAAACTCATTTATATTTTGTGAGGCCCTTTTTAATAAAAATCAGTCACCAATCACTGTTGGACTGAATGGGAACAGATGGGACACTGCTTTAGCAGGTTCTATACGTTAGCCGAGAGAGAAAAGAATGAAAAGACTTGATTTCAATCGGAACACTAAACCAATTCAGAAACTTTACAGCACAACAGAAGGAAGAAAAGATAACCTATGATCCTCTGTTGTGTGCTAGGAAGAAGAGAAGAACAGGTTTATTTGGAAACCATCTGAGCTCCCACATTTGGCAAAGGAAAAAAAGTAATGGCTAGTAGTAGAGGTGCAGTTTGATGTATTTTAGTACTTTTGTTGAGCTATAAGGATCTACTAAAGGCATCACTGAAGAATGTATATTGCTAAGACATGTAAGAGAAGTGATGAAAAGGATTGCAGTTCCCTATCCCCAGACTTCAAATTTTCATGTCCCTTCTCCTTCTGTTCTCGTCAATGCCGTTTTAGCCTCAGTTCCCTGACAGACAGATAGCTGCCTTTCTAGAGTCCACCATTTCTGTAGGATTTTGTGGTATTACTACCGCAGGAAAGATGACAAGACCTCTTCAAATGAGCCACAGAAATAAAGAGCTTTGAACGAGTGCCATTTGCAGGAGCAAATGTTCACAGAAGCCAAACTAAGAGCAGCCCACTTCATGACATATCAGAGTTAGGCAGCCTTCAGGCCACTTTGAGCAGATGCAAGCCAGATTATTTCATGCACGACTACAATGTTGCAGTGCATTAGAAAAAAAGCAGCCTAAATCAAGTAATATTTTTTATAATAACAGTGAATTAAGTCACTATTAAGTGGCAGGCAACAGAGGGAGAGAGAGAGAGGGAAAGGAAAACAGAGAGGGAGAAAGAACTGTTAAAAAACAATGGCTAAAGTTCCGTGTGGTACCAACTTAGTTTCAAAGGTCACAGAAGATTTTTACACATTTGTTTTGCAAATAGTTTCTGCGAGTCTAAAGAGCAGTTGTAACTCTCTCCCTCTCATCATCAGATTAGCATGTCCCCCTAACCACAGCAGTGCTCTCAAACCAGCCAACTGTTCTAATAGCATGGGTCAAAAGTTCAGTCTTTAGCTGGGGCACTGCTGCCAAACAGACCTTTTCCAGTAGTACTCACAACCCCAAAGCCAACTTGCTCACGAAACAAATATACATACAGATTTCAGTCTCTTCACGGCATCTTCACAAATATGCATTCCTCTGGATTCATCCACTTCAACATGTCCTAGGTACTGCAGGAAAGAGAGTAGGGGGAAAAAAAAAAGCTTAATAATAGCTCCTTTAACTCCCTGGGCTTATAAATCTAAGCACTGAATTCATCCCAGTAGAGCCGAGATGATAAACATTAACAGGACTTAGCTAGCCTTTGTTTGAGACACGTACCAGAAGACTTGACTTTGCATTTACGTGGGGCACCAGCCACAAGTAATAAAGCATAATATGCCTAGAAATTTTGAGGGAAAGACAGGTTTTCCCCAGCTGGGGTGGGGGGGAGAAAATAAACTGAAAAGTAGAATTGTATTTTCCTGATTATTCAGCATGAGCTTCAGCCACTTTTTTTTTTTTAACTAACACGGTACGAAATACTTAAGGCAATATAGAGATGACTGAAAAAATATTTTTAATAATGATAAATATAGAATCATAGAACAACCAGGTTGGAAGGGACCCATCGGATCTTCTAGTCCAACCATTCCTATCAAACACTAAAGTAAGTCCCTCAAGACCTCATCCACCCATCCCTTAAACACCTCCAGCGAAGGTGAATCAACCACCTCCCTGGGCAGCCTATTCCAATGACCAATGACCCTTTCTGTGAAAAGCTTCCTCCTAATCTCTAGCCTAAATCTCCCCTGGCGGAGCTTGAGGCCATTCCCTCTTGTCCTGTCCTTTGTCACTTGGGAGAAGAGCCCAGCTCCCTCCTCTCTACAACCTCCCTTCAGGTAGTTGTAGAGAGTAATCAGGTCTCCTCTCAGTCTCCTCTTCTCCAGGCTAAACAACCCCAGCTCCCTCAGCCGCTCCTCATAGGTTCTGTTCTCCAGCCCCTTCACCAGCCTCATTCCTCTTCTCTGGACTTGCTCCAGAGCCTCAACAGCCTTCTTGTGGTGAAGGGCCCAGAACTGGACACAGGATTCAAGGAGCGGCCTCACCAGTACTGAGTACAGAGGGAGAATCACCTCCCTGGACCTGATGGTGACACCATTTCTGATACAAGACAGGATGTCATTGGCCTTCTTGGCCACCTGGGCACACTGCTGGCTCATGTTCAGTCGGCTGTCGACCAACACCCCCAGGTCCCTCTCCTCCTGGCAGTTTTCCAGCCAGGCTTCTCCCAGTCTGTAACTCTGCATAGGGTTGTTGTGCCCCAAGTGCAGGACCCGGCATTTGGCCGTGTTAAACCTCATGTCATTGGACACTGCCCAGCGGTCCAGCCTGTTTAGGTCCCTAATATATTTAGTATCTAATACTGAATTATACTACTAAGTAAGATATCCAAATATACTTATGTGTCCAAATACAAGACATTTCAAGGTTGCAAACATAAAACATCCTTCTTCCCCCCAGCCTTTCTATAAATCATAAACTAAAAATGTTTATCTTCGTTACAACAATAGGCTCTTATGTGGGCACTGGAATATTCATTATTCTCACAATAAGTTTTTTAAAATATCAATTTTCTGTATATTCATCTTATTAAGCAGTACTTAGGAAAAAAACCCAGCAAAACAACAGTGAAGAGAAACTTCAAGTTTCAAAGCTTTTAAATTAAGAACTGGAGTAACATTAGCCTAAGCAATTTCAAGAAACACAGCGTAGTGTTCGGAGTACTATGGATAATTTCATTTGACATTTTGGGCAGGGGGGGAAGCTCCAAGTTTTCCAATTTCTCCCTACTTTTTCTAATCATAGTTCTTTTTCATAGGGGAAGGAAGTGTTCTCTCAGAAACATTCATACCTTAATTCAAAGTACTTTACTCCTTAAGAAAACCATAGAAACTGTTAAATAAAACCTTTCCAAAGTTTTGTAGTAAGAGGAATAGGCCAATGGAACTTACCACAATTGCTGTGGCACTGTAAGAGTTGTATGCAATTCAGCTTTTATATTCTAGACAAGCTACAAAGTGAAGAAATAGTTTTAAAATACTAGAATCAATAACTTCATCACTTAATGCAATGGTAAACCTAGTTTAATCATGGTTTGAGAAGTGAGAAGTCTCACTCCATCAGAGAATATTCTGTTATGAGTTAGCTGAAACCTCCCAGGTTTTGTTTCATTAATTAGGATACCATACTGAACCAGATGGACAAAAAAGATTTCACTCTTTAGCACCATATTGAGCATTCTTAGCAGAGTGACTTAATAGATTTAACTAAGTGGTCAAATTCATACTGTTTTAAAGATTTAATAGAAATTTGAATGTTGAGGGTTTTTTTCATGGAAGGCAAGAAAAAGAGACTCCACTACTACCCAACATATTAAACTGCCTACCTACATAAACTACAAATCACTTAAGATTTAAAAGATCTTAACTGACAGAGGGCTTTAACATTAAATCTCACTATGTGGCATTTTTTAAACAGAGTAAATCTGGATAGAATAATTCTGCAAGAATTTCACTTAAGCCAGCCCTCACCTCTGGAGAACAGTTCCATAGCACCTATTTATATCAGCGTATCATACATGGATTTTCAGTTGTGCTATTACTCCTCTGGAGGTTTGAGAGGTGCAGAAATTCTGTGGTTGTACATACTTGCCATGGGAAAGTTTTGCATTTGCTAACTTAAGAGTTTCTCAACTTCTCTTTAAAAAGGGAGTGATGCAGTCAGGAACAAGACTGAGGTTTATAGGGGACAGAAAAAAAATGATACATACGTGGAATGAGACACTTGGTTAGCAGAACCATAAAGTAAAATGCAGAGGACAGCTTTTGGAGTTCATGATCTATCTGCACATCTTATTTACCTCAGCGTAAGCAAAATGCTTCTAAGTGAACATCCAAACCATTCACCCCTGCACTTGGCAACCTGCTTTTTGCTTAGAAAGGGAGAAACAGAGCAGTGTAAACACTGCCTCATGTCACATCCAAAACAGACAACCATTTTCCTCCTGTGTTGCCAAACCTCTATTCAAGTCCTATGCTCCAACTGAAGCAAGTCATGCCACTACTAGCAGAGACAGCAAGTTTAGCTGAAGTTTTCAATATCTCTTCAATATCGCTTCCACTCCAGTGAATGGGGACATTATTACACATATCACATGCATCTACCCACTCCAAAAGGGTACAATCCACAGACCTCATTGAGCATCAGTCAATTCTGAATTACAGAAGAAATTACACAGCCTCACAGTACTACTTTATGATCCTGAGGACAAAAGGTGCCTTGCACTTACACTTTATACCCTTCATGAGAAAAAAAAACCCAAAAACCAAAAAACCCACACAACCAACTTGTTCTTCTCAATGCACCATTTCTGCACAAGCCAGAAGCTTATCACTGTCAGTATCACTGGCCTTGTGAATTTTACAGGCAGTTTCAAAATACTTCCTGGTGGTTTGTTAATTTTTTTTTCTGGTGTGGGGCAGGGGTGTGTTAATGCTTTACAGATACCAATATATTTTTAAGTTACTTTCTTGTGAAAATAACTTTCAATTGTGTAATCAGAATGCTGTAGTCATCTTTTTTTCAGACAAGTGCCCCTTAGGCAGCAGGTCCCTTTCCAAGTGTGCAGGCTTATTTACAAAAGCTACTTCCCCCACTCAGTAGACTGAGAGTTGATATACATGGGTCTCGTATTTAAGCAGTGCAACAACTGTTTTCTGACTTTTAATGGGTAGTAATCAAAAGTGCGAACATGTCTTCAAGAAATTTGGCAAACAGTTCTGCCAAATTGCAAAATTCTGCCATCAAAACCTTTTCTAGTACCCTTATATTTAAATCAGTAGTGTTAAATTGTAATTATGTTACTACCTAACCTTAAATTTGAAATATTAGCTCCTCTTATTCATGCAACAACATTTTATCAATGATATTTAAAATCTACAGAGAAAGAACAGACTTGCTAGTTAGATTAAGACATAGTCTGCTCATTACTGCCTGAAGTGGAAATAAAACACCAGAATCCAGGACTTAAAAACAAACCATCACCAAGCTCCACTGTCCCACCACAGGAATGAGACTGAATGGAAACCACTTTAAAAAGCAGATATTCAAATCCTACATTTCTAAACACTGCCTTTCAAGATGCCTGAAAGGAACTTTCCTATCAAACTATAGAAGAAACATACCGTGAAATGCCTGGGCAGTGACTTGTCCCATATAACTGGAATCTCAGGCAAATTCATCATGGCACATTACCACAAACACACTCAAGGGTGGGGATGCATAATTACTGGATACATAAAGTCAATGTAAACTGCATAAACCGTACCATAGTGGCTGATGACTTTGCAGAACAGTGAGAAAGAGGGTACCCTGGGTATATTTGCAGAAAGCACTCCCTGTCACAAGGATGACTGCAGCTAGCATTCCTGGAGAAGGTGAGTACTTTTCCATCATAGAAGTGCATATAGTAGGAATGCAGTATTAATATTGAATGCATTCCTACTTAATTTCCATAGCAACCAATGACTGATAGTCATGACATCAGCAATTCTCAGTCATAAGATGCTTTGCTAGAGATTTAATCGTTATACCAGAAGTTAACCACTGACACTTTTACAGAAAGCCAGATTCCTTGTGGGCAGAGTACACATACAAACTAACATAAAATAAAAGCTGTAATCCAAATAAAATACTTCTAGAGCTGTTAAAGAGCCCCTTAACACAAACGATTTTTAAACAGAAGTATTGCTTATATTAACAGTTTTCAGGAAACAAAAAGATGAGAGGATGGTACAGCAAGTAATAAAAAAATCCAACAAATTTTCCCTCTTCACCTCTAGGCTCTACCTTCTCTTTCACAAGATGGTGGCATCCAGTATCAGTCTCAAGTCAAACAACTAGCAATCAACTAGGGAAAAAGTTAACTGGTACATGGCGAAACGCCCTTAGAATCTGAATAATGCTTGAGAAACTTTATTCTTTTTCAACATTGTAAACTTTTCCCAACTTTATCTAAAAATGAAATGTTACCATATCAAGTGCTTTTGGTGATGTTGTCCTACTGCCTTCCCCCAAATATACATCACTGAAATAACTCCTAAGAAAACATCAAGGGCTGATGTATCACATCAGAAACACAAGTGTATCCACCTTCTATGTCCTAGAACAATAAATAACTGCCTTGATCTATGTCTTCACCTCTTTCACAAATAATTGGTTGACTCTTTTCAAAAAGAAAGATGATTCACCAGAATTTCTTCCACCTGAACAACTCACTGGAGCCAGTTTTGTTTGTTCAAGTCTGGTAAAATTCTATTACAATCTGTCTTCCGAACAGACACAGTTACACAAATCACTGAATTCCCTTCTATATCAGCAAATGTTCACATGGGCTGTTTCATTTGCAATAACAGCTTATGTTTTTCAGATTACATTTGAAACTAGAAGGACACAGGGAACAAGCTTACTGTAAGCCTTGGCCAAGGTGTGCTGCGCTAGGAACTAGCTGCCACAGAGACAAGCACACCACCATCTCCTTTGCATATTTCCTAAAGGCAGCAACATTCCTCTGTCTTCCTCTGTCTAATTACTGCTCCACTTATAGAGAGAACAGTATTTGTAACAGTAAGACTAACTACCTGGCATCTGCACATGTAGATATGCTTCTGGAATTGGTTTTGCTCAAGAATTAAAGCCTGAGCTCCATGGTTTCACACTGAAATTTTATTTTGCAACTGGACATAAGCTTAAATCCAGAAAGCCTGGAAATGTCTTAAAGCTGAGCTACTTTTCCACTGACTCCTGTCAAGATTTACATTCCAATATTCAATACTTTTCTTTCCTCTTTTACACCCATGCTCCTGCTTTTTAATTCATTAGTTTGAAACAGACGTTTGCTTAGGCACAGTTGTAGAAGCACAGACAATAGAAACTCCATGATTAACAATAAACAAACTAAGCTGAATTCTGCTTAGTCAAAGCTATGGGTTAGTTACGACGCTACATACGTCTTTAAGGTCAAACTTCTTCTGCTTCCCTAAGTCAAAAGACATGAAAATGTCTCATCAACCTCTTAAACCCCCCAAAACAGGAGCTGTAACAGCCTATGACTGCAAAACGTCTCTAAGTAGTGTGTCAAAAGGATAAAATTCTAAAACCAAAGCAGTACCTATAACAGTTGTTCTCCAAGTCTCTTCACATCACACCCACCCAAGATCCACATCGTGCATTTCACTTACTGGTCCTCATATTTACCAGTGTGAACAGAAACAACACTGAGGGAATAACAAATGTTTCCAGGTAGGTCTATTGAAGATGAAGTAGCAAAGTTTAACTACATGCTGGTGAGTCTCACCTCTGTGCTTCACAAGATCTGGGAGCAGATCCTCCTGGAAGCTCTGTTGAGGTACTTGGAAAAGAAGAAAGTATTTGGTGACAGCCAACATGGTTTCACTAAGGGCAAATCATGCCAAACAAATTTGGTGGCCTTCTACAGCATTGTTGGAAAGGGGAAGAGTAATTTACATCATCAATCTGGACTTGAGCAAAGCATTTGACACTGTCTCACACAACATTCTTGTCTCTAAATTGGAGACACATATATTTGACAAATGGACTGTTTAGTGGATAAGGAGTTGGATAGATGGTTACACTCAAAGAGTTGCAATCAATGGTTCAGTGTTTAAGTGGGAACTGGTGACAAGTAGCATTCTTCAGGGGTCAGTGTTGCTTAGTGTCATTGTTGGAGAGATGGACAGTGGGACTGAGGGTATCTTCAGAAGTTTGCTAATGACACCAAGTTGCTTGATACAATCAACACTGGGGGGAAAGAATGTCATCCAGAGGGACCTTGACAGGTTTGAGAAATATTGCCTGTGTGAACCTCACAGAGTTCAATAAGGCCAAGGGCAAGGTCCTCCGCCTGGGTTGGGGCAATCCCAAGCACAAACACAGGCTAGGCAGAGAATGGATTGAAAGTAGCCCTGAAGAGAAAGGCTTTGGAGTGCTGGTGGATGACAAGCTCAACGTGAGTCGGCAACATATGCTTACACACTAGAAGACCAAACTGGTGTTCATGCCCACGGCTGGGGGTTGGAACTAAATGAACTTTAAATGCCCCTTCCAATCCAAACCATTCTATGAATACAGGATACACAAACTGCTCTATTCTTCATATCATCACAAATCCCTCAAACAAGTCAGAGGAGGAACTCAGGATCTTATGTAAGACAGTACTTGTTCGAGGCAGAATCTACATCCACATCTACATCAAAGAGGTCAGCCTGGAAGTATTAAGACCCTTCAGTAACATGAGATCAATAGTGTAGATCACCTACTCTGTAGCTACATACTGCACTGTTAGAAAGGAAGGTTCTTTTGCCAAATTATTGCTGTTAATGCCTATCCTAAATTCCTTTGATGAGGCTCAAACCCAGTATTTCTCCTAGCCCCTTTACAACTTCACACACATACTGTTAGACTTAGGTTTTCAATTCTTCAAACCAATGTGCAATTCCTACATTTCCAGGAAATCAGCACTAGTAAATAAGTTTAAATTATTCTTTTTTTTTAAAAAAAAAAGGAAAATAAAAGAAAATCAAGGGTTCATAAAATGCAAATTTTCATAAACACGTTGCACAGGTGCACACGGAACCTTTTCTTCAAGTCCTGCAAAAGAATCGGTTTCCACTTATGACACTGGAAGCCACTTAATTTTTTAATTTTTTTTTAGAAATACCGAAAAGTAAAAAGTATAACCTAATTAAAACTTGATTTCCAACACCTAGATTATATTTAAAAGAAATATTTCTGAAAGGACATCCAAGCCACTTCAAAGGCTCCAAACCTCAACATTCTTATCCTTAGAACAACTTGAAATTTACCAAATTTAAGAATCTAACCATGGCCAAAGACAGGAGAGTTTTAAAATTGAGTATGAAGCTTCATTTAAAACTTATTTGCAAGGCTATTCAAACAAAACTAAGTTTTGGACACAAGCATGAAAAGCTTAAAGATCAGGGATTTCTTCTGAACATCACAAAAATCGATATGAATGTATTTGAGCTAAGTCTCACACCTTTGGTTACAACCACCACTCTTTTATAATTAGTTGTCTTCAAGTGTTTTTCCTGTCATCTTAAATGCTGCAGGATTTTACAAGCATCCCTTTACTTGCTCCTGGGTTAGCATTCAGTAGGAACGGTTATTGTTCACTGCTAACACCAGTTCATGACTTAAGAGGTAGGGATTTATGTTTCATTTGTAATGCTGTGCAACGTTTCAGAAATCAGAAGATTTGTCACACTAACTTCTTAAAAATACTTCACATAGTTTCCAAAGACTATTCAAGCATCTGAAGCTTTCGCAGTCAAAAATATCACATGCCTAACTTAAAGGCACTCTAGTCTTTAACATAGCAACGTGCTGGTAAACTCTGTCATGGCTACTATAAACTAAAAGATACAAAATAAATGCCACATGATACCAGGCACTCAGCAGCAAAGCCTGGACTTCAGAAGTGTAAATGTGGTTTGTTACTTTCACATGGACCTTTTTCACTGATATCTTGAGTCTTCTAGTTGAAGTAAATGGAATAAAAAATGCAAGTAAACTTGCAAGCTACAGGTGAAGTAGCCTTAGATGCATTCAGGTCAAAACAGGCTGACCATTAAAAAAACATGAAAGTGACAGAATAAAATCAATTCAATTAATTAAAAGATATATGTGACTGTTGCATGTTCTAAAAGAAGTAGGAACCAGATGTTAATATTCTGTTTAACACATCCAGTTGGTTAGAACTGTCAAGAATTCACAAATGCTTGGGGTTTTCAGCTCTGTCAAGTAGAGGGAAATGACATAATTTTTCTGATATATATTTCACAGGCCAGTTACTCTAAAATGCATTTGTATGAATAAAAACTACTTATCCAGAGGGACATTTGAAAAGGCATTTCAGAAAAAAAGAAGCCCTAGTGTCAAATATTTTAGCCATTAAAACATAGAACAGCTGCATTTTCTCAGTGAGGTAGTGTCTGGAGCAAGAAAGTAGGTTTGAAAATGTGCATATCAATGAACATTTTTTGCAATTATGATGTATAAAGATTGTGTAAAAATAAATCACAGCACTGATAAGCACAGCTTTAACATCTGTTAGAATAATCTACTTCTGAACAGTTTTAAATATAACTTCTAAGTCTTTTATACTTTGCATATATCTGGCACAGCTTTTCTCTTGGAGAGAAGATTCACTACTAAAACTTTACTGCTGGTTACTTTACTGGTAACTTTACTACAACAGTGGAAGAGAATTTGCCCCAGAAAATACAGTTCTGCATAGATTTTCCAGAGTCTCTAACAGACCTACATTTAATAACCGGGCAACTCTGAGTACATCGATAAAAGCTGCAATGTATCATGCCTCCACACCACAAAAGTCAGCAGAGCAATACTGTTACATCCGCAATGGAATAGTAAAGTCTTCTGCATTACTCTAAATACAAGTTTACAATCTTTTCACACCTTTGCTGACAAATGGGCACCTGCCTCTCGGCTGATGTGGTGGAGTGCAACACAATTCTTTGGTCATACGCTCTAACATCCTGGCTCTTCTTTCAATGTAACTTTAGTGGATTCAAAGCAGTTTACAGAGAAGACCATTGCAGGAAATTCAGTAACCATTCCAGCACCCTATTTTGAATATGTCAGATCACCACCTCAAGCGTGGTTAGATTTCCAACACAGTGAAGAACTGTCTGTAAATACATCCCTCACACACACTAAGATGACCGAGAAAATATGATCAGTAGCTGGTTAAATACAACATTTTTAGTGGAAAAGCACAGATTGTTAAATAAAATAAACAACACAAACAAAAAGTGTTAAGGCCTAAAAGTAACAGTACACACCCAGGGTTATCACTACCTCCAAATTTATGAGCATAGCACTGGAGAGAAGCAACTGTGCATCAAATCCACTTCTGTGAATTTTAAAGCAACAATATAACAAGAATTTTGCCAGTACTTTCCACAGAGCATCTTCTTTACAGAAATTAAGACGATTCACAGATGCAACAGATTTGCTCAAAACACAACAGGCTATGGATTTAAATTAACAATAAGGATCAGATGTGGATGCAACACTGGAAGATCTTCAAGAACTATAAGGTAGAAAGTTACCAATAACACTAAATCTGTTAGCAGTACAGCATCCTTGAAGAACAATGAACAAGCAGGTACTGGCATCCCTGTTCAACACTAACATAATGAAGCCTGAAAGCAGGATGAGATCCTGTTTGCAACATGACTTCTGAAGTGCTTTCCATGTTCTGCAATATCCAAAAAAGGATAAATATGTGCTAGCACTCTAAAAACACCCTGCATCTGAGGAAAATATAAATACCCAAATACCTTAAAAAAAAAAAAATCAAAGTCAACACTACTTTAAGAGAATGACATATCTTTCAGCCAGACTTTCATGATCTCTCTTTTACCAGAGAAACCAAGACTAAATGTTTCCTACTCTGCATTTGCAGTAGTCTCCTCTCTCCAATAAAAGAATATTAGTCTTATCTAAATAAAACAGCAAACATTAAAAGAAACAAAGCTCTCAATACAGTTTCTACTATATTAGTTTTACATATTTTACTTTCATACAGAAAACTTTAAAGACATCTGCAGAGAAATCTGTTAACAGTTCTTGTGTCTTCACCAGCTGTACAGGTAAAATCGTCACCCCCGCAAAAGCCAGACTCCAGTCTTGCCCCTCAGCTATGTTTTGAGCTCTGGAAAACCACAGCTAATGATTTTTAGAGAGTGGGCAAGGCAGACCATAAAGAATAAGGACAGACTAACCCTCCCACCACAGAAAGATCTTAAACTGTGGCTGAGCATCTATACTATAGGTAATGGATCTCTGGAATTCTCTCTCAGGGACTTTAAGTAAATGAAGATAATTTTGCTACGTTTCAGATTTTAATGATTTCCTGTTTATTAACCACTTTCCCCACAATACCTCAATTTATCCTGCTGCATTGAGGGGCATCAGGAAGAAAGGTCATCCTCATCAAGTATTTAAGGACATAAGAGAAAGCATATTTTTCCTGGAATGTATGAATTTCCAAATAATACTCAAGAAAAACATAACAGGATACTCTCCTTCAATTGCACAAAGTTCTATTCTTTTTGTGAGCAAAATACAGTACCACCTACTAAACCAATGACTCTACATCTGGTATATCTCATTCATTCCCAATGGTATGCTTCCTGTCTGCACCTATTAAACACCAGTTAACACCCACTTTGCATCCACTGCTGCCCATCTCAATGCACAGTATTTTGAAAAAATAAATTCTAATTGAATAACCTAAAGCACCTCAATGTCAACTTGTTCCAATTTTAAATTCTCATCTAACTGCGAATTCTTTAAGTAGTTGAATCTACTATTCTGACCAAACCAACAAACACATGTAAAGATTAATTACTTCAGAGTATTTTTTCAAAGAAAACAAATAAATTAATTCAGTGAATTCCAACCTGAAGTGGGCAATTAAGGGTATTGCCATGACAGGATGCAAAGATTCATCCATTTCTATGCCTCTTCAGCACAGAATAGCCCTAAACTTTTTTTTTACTTGGGCTACATGTGCCCAGAACAGATGAATGCTTTGTTTAAGTACAGGAAGCATTTGTCATTGTAAGTACTAGCCCTGACTAAGAGTTAAAAAAAAAAAAAAAAAAAAAAGCCTTCATGCAGCAGTAAGTGGTTCACACTCCTTGTGTTCAGTAAAGGACTGGAAAATATTGAGTAAAACTACACGTCTAGAAATTGAGCATCTTGCTTTTCAATCTGTGTAATTGTGAAATTAATGGAGAAACTATTAAAAACTACTGATTAGCAAGCCAACATCTCTGTTCTCTCCTAGGAAGTGTTAAACCTTAATCTAAGTTCCAGCTTCCACAGAGCAGTTACTCACTTTCAAAGCTCTGACAGTTCCTTTCTTTTAGCAGAAGAGTAAAAGAAGACAAAGACAAATAAGTAAACAATCATAACATTATATACATTTGAGTATATGTAAAAACACATATAAACAACTAAAATGGGATAAGGTAGGTCATGAACCTATCGTGAAAGCTATCTTTATTGTATATCTGTGCATGTCCACAGGTTCATGAAAATATGTAACAGCCCATTTCAGGAGTTCCACTTGCCAACATCATTTGTTTAACCATCAGGCAGAATTTATTTAAGCAAAACACAAATGAAAAGTAATTACTGGTGAGATGCGAGAACCATGGACTGTTGTCCTTGTGCATAGATATTTAATCTGTTAGCTTTCCGTAAGTGTTATCTGCTGTCTTTTGTAGAGTTAGTACTAGTGTGCCTTGTGGAAGAAAGGTTTTGATTACAAGGGGAACATAGGCAATAAGATACCTTAAATTTCACATTTATTTTTATTACTGCATTTCTTAAGTATTAGTATTATTACTCTACATATAAAATATAATACTCTTCCTTAAGTAAAGAGAAGGAGAAATAGTGATACAAAAGAAAATACATATTATAATACCCCAATAATCTCCAGTGAGTTCTCAGAATATAAAAAGGTAATTTCAGTTTCAAATGCATTAATAGTCTGTCAGATACACACAAAAAAATGATAGTACAGAAGACACTCTCAGAAGTCAGCAAGTGCTTATGACCTCAATAACTATAAGGAACCTCGGGTATTAACTGGCAATGTTTTCAAATATCAAAAGGAAGGAAGGATTCCTTTCCAAGCACTGCTTACCTTACAAGCCAAACTATAATCGTAACTCCACGTTTAACAGAGAGAACCAAATACCTTTCCATGCAATCCAAAAGGTTTATCATTTCTGCTCTTCCAGAAAAACAAAGACAGATACTGTATTACTCCTTTGCCTAGATTATTTCAGCCAGATAAAAATGTAGGGTATCTCAGACAGTGATTTTCCAAGGCAATTGTTACATGAGTCATCTGGCTTTAAAAAAAAAAAAAAAAAACCACCACATCCTTTGCAATAAGAGCTGACTGTCAAATAGGTCAGTGTGTAATGAGTATGTTGCTGGTTTATGCTTGCCAAATAAACCCCAAATAATTCATGGCAAGAGTACCTCATGGATATCCAAAAGAAAGGCAAAAACTCTTACCTTAACAGGAAAGCTACACTTGCCAGTACGAACGCCTTCTTCGTCAGTCTGCCACTGATGAGGCCTGCTGGCCTCTGGGACATAGACATCTTTCTTTCTCCTAAAGCTTTGCCGTAATTTGTTCATTTCTCAGATTTTCACGTCCTAGAAGAAGAAAAAAGAATGCTGCTTGTAGTCACCAACACACACACATTTAGCCACTTTGGGTCAATCACTATCATGACAAATGTCCCTGTGAAAAAATCTGACCTTCAGATGAATGGAGGTACCTGGAAAAGGAAAATATTTTGGACATAGATTCAGAGAAAGACAGACATTCACTTAAAAGTGGAAAACAAATTCACATTACTTGTTTAGCATCTCTCCACAGCAACAGAAGCATTAGACCCAGGAATAACCATTACTCTGAGCATAAGGTTACTGGAAATAGCTAACAAAGAAGCTCTGAAGGGTGATGCGCATGAAATCCGACCTCCCTAATTTTAAATACCTACCTATAACACCAGTAGCACAAGCTTCCAGGCATTCATGCAAGGATTTGTAGTCCTAAAACCTGCTGTTAAAATTAAGTTCTTGTGCGGTTCTTTAAGCACAAGTGATAGGTTCATGCTTTTTCAAAGGGAATGACAGTTTCTTGTAATTACACCTCCAAAGCCTAGAATTACGTAGTTTTTATACATGACTGTGTATCAGTTTCTATTTACAAGCCAACCTACACTTTACATATGCTCTCATTTACTAGCTTCAAACTACAAATAGCCAAGAAGACACCAGAGGAAGTACTACTAACAAAAAGACTCAATATTTAGCTACAGAAGCAAAATTGTATGGGATACAACATGGGGAATATGGAAGGCATGCTGAACAGCTTCTTGAGATATTGCTACATTTTCCTGAAAAAGAAGTCTTCTTATGAACATGATGTCTCATTTTGATAGAAAAAAGATGCCGCAGAATGCAAGGTTAACTGGATTATATATGCTTACTTCCCATTAGATTTACCAAACTACAGAACTATAGATGTTTATGGGTTTGAATAGGCAGCCTCTGAATGAGAGCAGCTTTTAAAAGCAGTTTTAATACTGTTAAACCCTTAAATGAACTAGTGTCTTCCAGTTAAAACTATTTGACATAGGTGAGAAAAATCAACATGCTTATGTTTGTGGTATCTCACAGTTAAGAATATTATATTAAAACGCAATAATTTCAAAGGTGAACAAAAGTCAGAAATTGGAGGCATTACAGAAAATCAATGCCCAACAATTTCTTTGTCACTGTCTTCTGAAAAACCTCCTTCCACAACTGTTACTTTTCTCCTTAAGCTGTACATTAGGTGAGTCAGTCACAGCATTGGCTCATTTCTCCAGGATCTTCCATCCTTCCATAAACTATTAAAAGGAATACAGTAAAATAAATACTAATTTAAAGATATGTCCATGGATAAAGAAAACACTATTATCACTAGAACAGGAAAATTTAAGTGTAGTCATGTTAATACTTGTTGAAGTACTTCTCCATAGGGTGCTTCAACTCACAGAATCACAGAATCACAGAACAACCAGGTTGGAAGGGACCCATCGGATCTTCTAGTCCAACCATTCCTATCTAACACTAAACCAAGTCCCTCAAGACCTCATCCACCCGTGCCTTAAACACCTCCAGGGAAGGTGACTCAACCACCTCCCTGGGTAGCCTGTTCCAATGCCCAATGACCCTCTGCGTGAAAAACCTCCTCCTAATCTCCAGCCTAAACCTACCCTGGCGGAGCTTGAGGTCATTCCCTCTCGTCCTGTCCCCTGTCACTTGGGAGAAGAGGCCAGCTCCCTCCTCTCCACAACCACCTTTCAGGTAGTTGTAGAGAGTAATGAGGACTCCTCTCAGCCTCCTCTTCTCCAGGCTAAACAACCCCAGCTCTCTCAGCCGCTCCTCATAGGGTCTGTTCTCCAGCCCCTTCACCAGCCTCGTCGCTCTTCTCTGGACTTGCTCCAGAGCCACAACATCCTTCTTGTGCTGAGGGGCCCAGAACTGGACACAATATTCAAGGAGCGGCCTCACCAGTGCTGAATACAGTACTGAATACTCGCAAGGACACCCACTCTTGTATCTGCTGAAGACTGATGGATGCCATGGCACAATAAGCAAAACTGCTGTTCCAGCTGCTCTGGTGCTTGGGAGCCTGGTCAGTGTGAAGCTCGAAGCCCGCCTGCCCAACCTTCCACTCTGGTGACTGTGAAATGAGCAGCGATACTCTCTTCAGCCAAGAAGGGCAACAGGTCCTTAAACTGATGCAAAGAAGCACAGTAAGGCTCATCTGCCTGTACTCCAAGTATGACCAATCAAAAAAACACTTTGGAGAAATTTCAAACCTAGAAACATAAAAACAACTTGTGCAGACGTTTTCAAGGTCATCTCAAAAGCTTCATTAAGTAACAAAAAAAAGAACATGATGCAGCCACTGTACTCCTTGTGAAATCACAGTCTAAGTGCCTTATCATAACATCATAACATTTGCTTATGTGAGCATTTCCTTGGACTTCTAGGAAGCACTTCTTTCACCCATGAGACTGGTACCTTATCAGAGGCGTATTCTGACCAGGCATCTCGATTCACAGGGGAGGATGAGAATGAGAGTTCCTCAACTATACTTCCCGTGAGAAGCTGAAGCAGCATTTCCCTCAAAGTTTCACTGGAAACAAAACTAATTTTCCTACATGTTCTAATTCTGAGGTCATGCTGTCAACAAGTGGTTTAGGGATAGCTTATAGTCTTTAATAGAAATGCTGACAAACGACAAAGTTAATTCCTGGTCAGGCAACCAGAGAGTTTTCTCCAATTGCCACATTCTGATTTTCCAAGATGTCAGACTGTTTCAAGTAGGTTGCAAACCAGTTTTCCCTGTAAACACCTAATATGTTGGTAACATGCATGTCAGCTCAATATAACTAGAATTGCCATCTGATGAAAAAGGTTTAAGTAAAATGATTTACACAGGCTGCATATTTAAGGATTCAGGAGAAAAGCCCACACATGGCTGCTATTAAGTGCTGAAATTTCTACTAATTTTGTCTGGATCTCAAAATCCCTGTGCCAGAACTCTAGAGAAAAATGAGTGAGTATCTTCCACTTGAATTCTTTGCAGTGCACTTCATGCTTCCAAACAAGTGCGGCATGCTTGCCAACACGATGACAGACACCAACCTAGGCAGCAACAAGCTGGTATGGTATTTTCTAATAAACTGACAGTGTGATGGTATCCATTAGAAGCTTTATAATCTGTTTTGGGATTAAACAGGCTAAAAGTTATCTGTCCTTGATTTTTTTTTTAATATTTAGCAACTAATAGGTTTTTTTAATAAAACCCAAGAAACACCAAACCAAACCAGCAAGAAACTACTTCCTTTTTACTTTTACAACCCCAAATCCAGCTTGGGCTTGGAGAGGGGACAATGGAAAACAGTATTTGAAGATACAGCTGGTGAGAAGCTAAGATGGGAAACTCAATCTCTAATTAAAGCACAAAATGTAGAGTTATATCAGAGACAAATTGGGAACAAAGGCTGAAAGCACTGAGATCTTCAGGAGAAATGAGGAACCAGAGTCACTTCAAGGTTATCTCTACCAGAAGGCTACTAGCAGACAGCTTGACATCTGAATGGTCATACCCGTTGGGAAAGAAAAAAACACCCAAATCAACATAAACAAGAAAACCTCCACCACTTTTGCAATCTAAGAGATTATAACATTTGACTAAACATTAGACCAGTTCCCAAAGCACTACACAAATACCTAAACAAGGCATGGAAAACACAGAATTTATTTACCTAGTGAGTCTATACAGTTGTGTTGCCACTCATTTTATGCAAATTGATATATTTTTGATATTTTGAAAAAGTAGCTCCAAATCCAATCTAGGGAGAGTACTTTGGCACGACTATTCTTCTGACCACCTGAAGAGGTATCATTTTAACCCATATCAGTTCCCTGAAACCTCGGGGGCAGCATAGAGACAGAAACCACACAGTCATGGAGAAGAGTGCATGTTGAAGCAATCTTGGCTTCATTGCCATCATCAAGTTATGGTTGCAGAACAAATCACTGCAAAATAAACTAGCATCTGAATTCACGCCTTGCTAGCTGCTCTGCTGTACAAATGTGTACACTTTTACCCTTCAGTGAGCACAAGCCAGTAATTTATCCTTCAGAGAGTGAGGTGGGTAAACTTTCACATGAACTGTAGGTATATCAGGTGGGAGCTGACGATGCAAACTTGGTGCTTAGCTGGAGTCGACCCAGGTACTCATGCCTTCAGAAAAGCAACTCATTTACATTTTGCATAGACATTTCTTTCATACTAGTTGCTGCCACAAGGTGATCCAAACCACCAAATCTGCAGGGCAGAAGGACAGTATTAATAACTGAATTGTATTCACAAATTTAAGTGGTTAGATTTTAGGTTAAGGGTACTACAAATTTCACTCATCTAAGCAACCACTTACAGTTTCAACACTGAGGCTAAAAAAAAAAAATAGCACAAACTCATTTTTACCTCTGTTCTGAAGTCTAGCCTTTGAAAAGGTTATTTAACTTGTATTCAATTATGTGGTATCTCTTTTGTTTGCAATGGAAAAGGATAAAAACTGATTTTAAGTCTTCAGTTCGGGCAGTTTTCAGTTCAGGGTTTGGGATTACTTTCTGTTTTCTTTCAGAATTGAATACTGTTTACTATTTATTTTACCAAGTTAGAAAAAAATAAAGTTATGGGTCAAATAAGGGCAAAGCACTCTCTGCAGCCTACAACAAATAGAGAGTAGCCAGGGCATAGAAGAGAACACACACACACTGATGCCATCCTCCTGCTTTACAGCACAAGTCCTTCTGCAAGTGTGAGCTACAAGGAACAGACCAAACTAACACATCAGTAAAATTCCTAGAAGTATGCATTTCAAACAGCAGAGAGATTTAAGAACAATGTGTTATAGGGATCACTAATAAAGAAAAGTATTATTCACATCTCTATTGCCTGCTGGCCACACACAGGTTAGACAGAAGCAACCATACAACTATGAGCTCCTGTGTGCTTTTCTCTAGAGAAATGCACCTAATATTGCTAATAAAAAAAGGACCAAGCCAAACAGAGACTGAAACCCAGAGCAACAAGTTCATCCATCTATAATAAGTTTTTTGCCTAAGAATTACCAGATATTTCTTGACAGCAAGGATTTCTGAATAAAGATGCATTTTTCCTGCCAAAGTTATCTGATACTTCAGACCTAAGAGGACATGTGAATTAACCTAATCTCATTAAAACAAAATGTGTTTGCCTAACCTGCTTACTAGGGAGAAACTCCAGAAATGTTGCTCTGCACAGCTGTGAAGATTCCTATCCTCAGAAAACTCAGTGGCTCGGAGTTATTGTGCAAGTACGACCTGATCACACCTGTCCAAAGAGTCACATCTAAGAGTCATCCCCTTAGCATTATGAAGCACTTGAACTTTACTACAAAATCCACAAGGGTCCACACTGGGAAACACAAACAGCCCTCACTTTCACATTCCATGTTGCTTTTTCCTATAAAACTCAGTTCACTACTGACACTTCAGCATTATTGTAAATCTGCACTACAACCAGGACACTAGGACATCAGCAAGGAAATGAGCTTTTTTCAAGCCATTTTCTTGGGACAAATTTTGGTTTTGGCAGGCTTTCCTACAGTACAAGTACAAACTGGTTCAAAACATTTAGGTCTATTAGCTTTCTAATACACAATTTGAATCACTAAATTTAAGATACGGTAAGAACATTTCACTTACAAGAAAGAAGCAAGCTAGGAAAGCAAGGTGATTTCTGCCAAGGTAAGTAGTCTCTTGCTGTCTATTATGAAGCTGCCAGACTGGGGTTTTACGTCTCTGAAAAAACCTTATTAAGCATTGCTGCTGAACAAACTGTTTCCTCTCCTCTCCCAATTACACAGTACAAAAACATGTAATGCCCTATCTCTCCAAGCCTACTGTAAAGGTTAGCCAAAACTTGTTGCAATTACGCTGCAACAGCTTCTCTGCAATTATTCACCAGCATAAGAACACAGAGTACCCTTATCATCTAAGGAAGAAAAGGTCACCCCATGTGTCAGATTTTTAATGCAGAACTCTGAGCCTTTTTGTAAGTTTAGATTCCATAAAATCTAATTAAATCCAGCATTGTCACATTGAAGCAAACGACGGCAAGTAACCATATGAGCATGCCTGCTAAAATGTTAACAGTCATGCTTACGCAATACAGTATGACTAACCGCATTATTCACCACAAAGCTTTCCAACCCATTTACCCTTTCATTACCCAATTAAGATCTAATAATACAAGTAAGCATTCTAAGACATCAAAATACACATAAATGTGAAGCATGAGTTCATTTGTTGAGCCAGTAAAAATATCTTGTTGTTGCTGCTGTTACTGTTACTTAGAATTGAAATTAAGGGGATTTACCTTGTTGCACAAAAATAGTGTTGGATACATAAAAAATATAGTCTTCTGAAACAAGCATATTAACTGTAGAAAATTCACCTTCCAGCACTGAAAATAATACTTAAGTGATACTTTGAAAATACAGCAGAAATGGCAACCTTAAACTCTTTGACCAAGGCGGTCAGAGCTGTAACAATAATATAAATTTCTCTGACAGTATTCTTGGTAATTGTGGTACACTGTCATCATAAGACGTGAGGTACCAGACCTCCTCTCACATCCATCACATTTCTTGCTGTCTCATGTGAGCACTCCACTGCTGTTTCCAGAGCACTTGACAATTCTATTTGCACCATGAATGAGGGTGGAAGAAGGAGGGGAACAATGTTACAAGAGTAACATCTTGCTGCCTATCACCAGAGTTAAACAAAAATTAGAGGCAGCTTATGAAATATCAGGAAATGAAGTAACGAACTCTAATACTCTGTCAACAAATTTGTGGCTAAAACATTTAGCTACCAGAAGTCACACACACAGAATCACTACATTGGAAAAGACCCCCAGGATCACTGAGTCCAGTCATTCCTACCTGCCACTAAACTACGCCCCTCAGCACCTCATCCACCCATCTTTTAAACATCTCCAAGGATGGTGACTCAACTACCTCCCTGGGAAGCTTGTTCCAGTGCCCAGTGACCCTTTCCATGAAATTTTTTTCCTGATGTCCAGACTGAACCTGTCCTAAAGCTCAGAATTTTGTAAAATACACCAGACTTAAAACATAAATATCCCCAAACTGCAGCAACTGAACGCAGCATTTGGTATTCCACAACAGTATGAAACAGAAATACCAGCACAGCAACCGCAGACAGACTCTTAAACTGTCAGAAAAGTAATCACTTTGATCATTGCAAGGCAGAAGTTATTCCTAAAGATACGCAATGATCTTTCCAGCAGTCATAGGTGCCTCACTTGCCTCTCTAAAGCCTGTGAAGTTCAGCAAACAACAGAAAGCCTCATTTTCTCCATCAATGACTATTCTAAAGCACATGTCCCAATTCATCAGACTCCACAGCAACTGCACACTCTACAGTCCTGTACGGTATGCTAAAACATTTAAGTCCAGAGGTACAAGGGAGTAATTCCCTTGTTTTATAAGCTTGCTCTAAAAATACCATGTAACGACAGCCCTAGTGAAAAGCAGATCTAAACACTCTATATGACACAAAGCAAGTTGAATTATACTACCTACAATAACCCCAAGGAAGCAGAAGTTTTCCGAAGAAACACTAACCGGACCTTATGGAAAGCAGTTCAAGCTTTGCAGTTCATCTGTACACATGTAAAGAATTTTAACTAACCAAGTTGTACCATTTCCAAGTGAACCATTTACATTTAGGGGATCTAAATCTTGGACAATTAAACAGTTCTCAAACATTAATACCTTGCATTTAAGAGATATGCTTACAAAAGCATGTCGAGTTTAGAGAAGAAAATATGGAATGGGTTGAAACAGTAGAAAGATTTCCTTTCAACACCCAGATCCAAATAGCAAAACTTTAAGTATGTCAAACCTCAAAATAAATGCATTTTAAAAATTAAAATAATTTTGCAGGTAAAATAAGAGTATTTTATTGGTAAAGTGGTCACAAATGTAAGTCTTTTACACTGGAGCAACCTCAGCAAGACCTGTGAGTGTTTTATACCAAATAACCAAGGGTTGAATAGACAAGAAATTGTATTCGGTATAGCAAACATCTGCTGCTTCAGAGCAGAAAAGGTTAAATATAAATCAATCAATTGTATCTTTGTGTACTGACCAACTTGCTGCCAAGTTCAGAAACACATAAACACAAACTGCAGTTTTGGTTCTACATCTTGAGTGAGAGTCGAAACAGCAGACAAATAAGCTGTGGATCCAGAGCACACATTTCAGGACCAACATGCACTTTAAACCATTTGGAGGATCTATTTCAGTAAGATTAAAAAAATATACTCATACTGTAGCTTCACATAGTGCTCCACAGACAGCGGCCACACTCAAAACAAAAACAAAAGCCACAACATTTTGGACCCAGCAGCACACAGCAACCTTATATGTCCAGTGCACCACCCAGCAGGGCTCACTTTTAGGAAGCATTTGGAACAACAAACTGTAAATTTGTATCAGATTTATGAGAAGTCTTCAGTGGGAATGGATAGTAGCACTGCCAGGTCTGTCAGCAAGTAGAATTTGGGTATAGAGAAAACTAGTAAATCACACTAGGTAAATCCACGAAAACAGCATACTTGGAGGCATAATGGGGAGTTACACAGGGTATTCTGCTGGAAACAGTGGGTTTTATTTTATTCACATATGCTCCCAAAAGCAAACAGTTAAGTGACTGTTTACAACTGATATAAAATATTCTGCAAATTAAACTGATTGTAGAGATACAACAGAATCTCACAAGAAGAAATGATTCTGTGATAAAAATAGTAGAGAGAAGCACTTGGAAGAAGGGTAAGAGAATAACTCTTTAAATAATGACAAATATTAATTTAGCTACTCGTATGATTTAGGAAAGGCTGTAAGTCAGATGTTTAGTCCTCTAAAAATTTAACTGTCAAATAAATAAACAGTTGTAAGAATTATTACAAAAGCAGTACAGCAAAACCAGTAAGATGATGCAACGTAAGGTCAGGCTGCTCTTGGCTTCAATACCACATAGTTCTTCTAATTAATAAACCTTTTCTGAAATGAAACAAAAAGATGCAGAAGGGTAACAGGGATAATTAGGACTACATCACAGCTTCTGTTCAGGGACAGATTAGATACAAAGGTCTTTATCTCAGAAAAGCGATTTGCTGGTGGGGAGAGCTACAAAAATTATGGTATCACAAGTATCAGAACATGAACACGGAATGATGATCGTACCAATTCTTACATTGTAGAAACTGGGGAGTGATGATGGAATTCTCTAGTAGTGAAAGTATTTATAAGAGTATTTTTTATATGATATGCAATCATCTTGCACAATTCCTTGTCCCAGGATGTTTTGCAAATAAAAATATGTAAAAGGGTAAAAAAAGCCAAGTTTAATTATTTTATCAAAGTTTCCAAAGGATATTAAAAACTACAGTGGAGGCGCAGCCTTTCATTCAGGGAACCAACCAGTCCAATCTGAACAGCTAGGAAGACTCATTTCTTGTCTGCTTTAGCCTTATATTCTTCCCTAGCATCCAACACTGACTACATCAGAGAGAATTACTGTGCTACAGAGCCCTTGCTGCAAACCAGCATAACTCAAAGCTAGTCTCATGTCACCACTGATTCAACTGGTCAAACCCCTGTGTTGCAGCTGACACAGCATCACAGTTTTTAGCATCCAGCACACCAGGACCAGTAAGAGTCTGCTCACTACATGTGGTAAAGACCTCCTTTTCCCAAGCTGACAGCAGCAGAAGTTTCTATAGCACCAGGCATTTAAACGAAAACAGCCCACAAATTCATATGTTCCAGATAGTTCACAAAGTCTGAACTACTGTGGCAGCAAGCCAGGTGTGCACTAGTCAGTCACAGCTGGAAAGGGAAAGTTAGTCTAGGCTGCTATGAAGTATGTGTGAGGAAAAAGTAGCTCATACTAGATGATAGATGATACAAGATGATAAATAACTCCCTGTTATACTATTAAAAGCTCAACTTGGGAAAAAAAAGGAGAGTTTATGACTTTAGAAGAAGGGGCAGGCAACTGTTGTTTAGAGGTTATCATAGAACCATAGAACAACCAGGTTGGAAGAGACCCACTGGATCAAGTCCAATCGTAATGCAGAGAGAAACTTGAAAGGCTAAATCCCAACTAGAACTTAATCTGGATTGTGCTGTAAAAGACAATAAGAAATATTTCTATAAATACAGAAGCAACACAAGGAGGGCTAAGAAGAATCTCCATCCTTTAGCAGATGAGGAGGGAAACACAATGGCAAAGGATGAAGAAAAGGCTGAGGTTACTTAATACCTTTTTTGCCTCAGTCTTTAACAGTAAGACCAGTTGTTCTCCAGGTACCCAGCCCCCTAGCTGGAAGACAGGATGAAGAGCAAAATGGAGCCCCTATAACCGAAGGAGAAATGGCTAGCAAACTGCTACACCATTTGGACACACACAAAGCTGATCTGCTTGAGGGAAGGAAGGTTCTACAGAGGGATATGGACAAGCTGGATCAATGGGCTGAGGTCAACTGTATGGGGTTCAACAAGGGTAAGTGTCAGGTCCAGTGCTTGGGGTACACCAACCTCAAGCCTGTAGTGCAGTATGGGTAGGACTGGCTGGAAAGCTGCCCAGTAGAAAAGGACCTGGGGGTACTGGCTGATGGTCAGCTGAATATGAGCCAGCAGTGCGCCCAGGTGACCAAGAAGGTCAACAGCATCCTGGCTTCTATCAGAAATGGTTTGGCAAGCAGGAATAGGGAAGTGATTGTTCCCTTCCTCAGCACTAACAATGCTGTGTGCAGTTTCAGACCTCTCAGTATAAGGAGGACATTAAGACATTGGAGCGTGTCCAGTAGAGGTAAACAAAGCAGGGGAAGAGTCTAGAGTACAAATGCTATGGGGAGCAGCTGAAGGCACTGGGGTTGTTTAGCCTGAAGAAAAGGAGACTGAGGGGAGACCATATCACCCTCTACAAGTACCTGAAAGGAGGCTGTAGCACGGTGAGTGTTGGTCTCTTCTTCTGGGTAATGAGCAACAGAACAAGAGGAAATAGCCCCAAGTTGCAGCAGGGAAGGCTTAGATCAGGTATCCGGAAAAAAAATTTCAATGAGAGGGTTGTCAAGAATTGGAACAGGCTGCCCAGGGAAGTGGTAGAGTCATCATCCCTGGAGATGGTTTACTGATTGATAGGAATGGTTGGATTCAATGATCCAGTGGGTCTTTTCCAACCTAGTAATTCTATGATTCTATGGCTCCATGGTGGACTTCACAATGTTGAGTTTCCAGTTGGACCTGATGATCTTGGAAGTCTTTTTCAACCTAAGTAATCCTATGATTCTACGATTTCTGCAGTGGGCCCAAGCACTTCAGTCATTTCTTGGTAGTTGTTATGTGGCATTATAAGATACTCACTCCCACCCTCCAGCAAGTAGATAAATACAATTAAGGTCCTTTTATCTATGCATTTTCTTCAGTTTGTTCACATTAAACCAGCTACACTTCTGACTGCAGCCAACGCAAAGAGAAGAGTGAGTGTGACAAAAGGCATTTTTAATATTATTTTATAACTCACAAAGTAAAATCATGAAGGCTTTGCATCAAGCTTTTGTGAAACTGGCAGGTTTTGATAAGAAAAATGAGCCTAGAGAAAGGATAGCTTTTTCTGGCTGTCAGAACATCAGAAAATCATTCGATCATCTCTCAACAAACCTAGCAACACAAAAAAGTTCACTTTCACGTAAAATATTGATGTAATCTTCTTAGAGGAGTCAGTCTGGTGTCCAGCATAGCAACTGTGGTTGACACGTAAGAATATTTCTGTGAAGAAGAATTTATTTACTATACTAGGAATTATAATGTTAACATTTGTTTACCCATCCAGTGCATGAATAACTCTTTTCTCATAACACCTCTTTGCAAAACATTACCAGAACTAACAGGATTATTTCCCACATCTGTTTGCTTTACACAAATGTAATCATATCAGAAGCAAGCTTAACAATATCAGATACAAACTATAAATTCTTTTAGAGCACACAGGATGTAACGTTTTCTGAACTCCCTCGCCAATTGACTACCTTTAGAAATACTCTGCATCCTCCTTGGAGTCTACAACAAGCCAAATGTTTTATCACTCACAGAAGAACTCACAACAAATTTAAGGAATCTGTCACCATAATCCCTACAAGAGGTGACTGAACAGGGCACTAATACAATTCCAGTTTTCTGGTACAATTTTGTATATACACAGCTAGTATTCCTCATGATTACACAGCACAAAACCTCATTTTGTGCCTAACATTTCCCATGTCTGCTTACTGCAAAGCCTTAAGAAGATGCAAGCACAACTTCTGTGGCACGTTTACACAGCGATTTTGAAAACTGTATAGAACAACATAACTAAAGAGATCATACCTTCTAAAAGTATTTGGCTTCATAAAATCTCGATCTATATGATTTGTTGCAAAAAATTCCCCAACCCCAAGCGTCATATAATTAGTTATGAGAACATAATGTTCATACAACAACAGCAAGCAAATATAAGCTTGGTTACTGACATTTCTTTTTCTCTCACATTCTGCAACAGTACTTTTCTTAAAAGTCCCCCTCAAAGCTATACTCTTGAGTCCATGGACATATAAAAATTATGAACCTATTGGCTGAAGAAAGACAGAGATGATAAAGTCAAGTCCAATTTGGGCTAAAAAAGGTTTCACTTGAGAATTTGCATCCTTTCCTCCCTGTACATTAAAAGCTAAGGGATTTTTAGATGATTTCAAGTGTTTCTCAAAGAACAACCCCACAGTCTGAAATCGTTACACCATTATGCCAGCTTAGCAAATTGCCTGAATCTTCCTTTGTTTGTGGCAACATACCCAGAGCTTCTCAGAGTCATGCCAAAACCTTTTATCTTACTAATTTCAATGTTTGCATATTACCAGCTGGGGATATGGAGGCGGGAGGAGAAAAGGGGCAGGATCTCAATGGAATACGGAGAGATTTTAGGTGAGGAATATTTCTGGTCCAAGTAAAAATTAAGGTATAAAAAGACAAATCAGAGTGTATTTAAGGTCTGAGGGTTTTTTTGAAGAACTCCAGGTCAAGTTTTTCAGATCAACTTTTATAAACCGATGTGTACTTCCCTCCCTACTCTCTCTTCCTATCGCTTGGCACTTATGTGTGCCTTTATGGAAGCAGTAGATAGGAATTTAACTTTTATTGCCACAAAAATCTCACGGGCACTATTTTTTGAAATACTGATAGTAATCTCTCAGACATTTCCTTTCACAGAAGTCACCATGTTTCAATATGCTGTTTCAATACAATTAGTAACACATTATTACTGATCAGCAAAAATATACTATGAATCCACAATTACATGGTCCAGTGAGAACTAGCACATTCAACTCGAGATGTCTCTAAGTCCAGGGCCCCACATCCAAACCAGTTATTTATACTCCCATTAGACTCTGTGGAGAGCAAAAAAAGTTCAGTCATATTTTCACTGCTAGGAATACTTAGAGCAGGTTTGTATATTTCTCTAGATAAATAACTTAGGCATATGAACAGACTGTTTCTGTTTCTGCTCTTTTTGCCTAATATAAAATTAATAATTACAAAACTCATCCAAGATAATGAATATTTTTAAGAAATATTAATCAAGAAATGGATGCAGCATGTTCAAGCCTCTAGCAACCTAGTCAAAACACTCAGTCTTTCCAGAACCACAAGGGATCTTCATTCCAGCCTGCAGACAACACTTAAACCAGCTTGTCAAATGTAACCTCTAGCACAGAGAGGAAAAAAAAAAGTCATTTCATTACCCAAGACAGACCGTCCTAAGCAAGTAAAATTGCTTTACCCAAATAACTGCACTGCAGGCACTCACATCAGCATTTCGTCTTCCTGTCAAAATTAAATCTATAGTAATTTAACACACAAGCCAAGTCTCTGGTTTAGAATACAATGGATTGAGCCTTACCATACCACCTTCACGGTCAAAAAATATTAGGATCTTAAATTCAACTTTTTTCTGTTAGTTTTCTCTTCCCTGTATGAACTCCAAGCCTTAGCATACAGGTTTTATTATCTCTTTCAAGATCAGCATGAACTTTCTGCTGCAATACAGACATGTACTACAAACAAACATGCATCAGAAGCCAGAACAAGCCTTTGCATGTGTTTTCCTCACAAATTGTACTCACATCTACAAATGGACTTTAATAAAAGGCCACAACATGCTTCCTAATACCAAAAGTTTATTTTAAACTTCCTATAATGATATACAACCTTCAATGAAATTATCTGTAATGTCTAGAAATTAATATCAAAAGTGTTCCCATAGTCTTAGTGCAGCAAGACACAGAACACTTACTAGTGAGATGAAGTTTAACCAATAGCAGTTTAACAGGTGAGCAATCAAACATTCAAAAGACAAAGTTAAGATACACATCTCAAAATGCTAAGTCTGCCTTTCAGGGTCCCAGTTTATCTATACGAGGAACCCAGACTATAAACTTCTTCCAAGAATACTGAAATCCCATAAATATTCACATTCACAAAACTCTTGATTTGCCATTACTCATGAACAGTTCTCCCACCTAAGAGATACTAAACTACTGTGTTTATTTTAGCCCTGATCTGTAAATAAATAGTTAACTTAAGAAAAGCATCAGAAAAGCACAAAATTGAGCTCTTTGCTTTCTTGCCATTGTTGTTCAAATCCAGGAAGAAAGTCCAGTATCAATGTCACACTGAACTACAGCAGTACATACAGAGAATATAGATCCCCAAAGCTGTTCTGACATTAGTTAAGTTACTGGTACAGAAATTGCCTCCCTCACTTCTGCCATGATCTTAAGCAAAATAAGATCCCATTTATCATACATGGTATCACACTTCCATCTCTTTTGGATTCCTAAACCTATCCCATAGCCATGAAGCAGCTCTTTGTCTCCCAGGAGGAGATCAGGTTGCCCATAAGTAGAGACTTTATCACTGTCTTACAACTGCCTGAAAGGAGGTTGGAGCAAGGTGGGTGATGGTCTCTTCTCCCAAGTAACAACTGACAGGACAAGAGGAAATGGCCTCAAATTGCAACAGGGGAGGTTTAGATTAGGCATCAGGAAAAATTTCTTCACCAAAACAGTTATCAGGCACTAGAACAGACTGCCTGAGGAGATGATTGAGTCCCCGTCCCTGGAGGTGTTTAAAAGATGAGTAGGTAAGGTACCTGGGGATACAGTTTATTAGTGGACAGGTAGGATTGGACTCTATGATCTCAAAGGTCTTTTCCAACCAAATGATTCTCTGATTCTATGAATAAGTTAGATCATGGGCAGGTCTGCCGAGAACAGTGACAATTCAGCAGCTCCACTTATGCCAACAGCCCTCGGGAGCACCCCAGTTTGCCCGAATGACCTGTCAGCCTGAAACTGAAATTCACAGATGCCTCTCACATTTCTAAATCGGCTGTTCACTATAGTAAAGCAGCCATAATGACCTAGAACAGCACAAAGAGCAGCGGCACAGAGTGCCAAAAAATGCATTACCCACAAGTGACACATGTTGGAAAATCACACAGCTGTAGCAGCCTCTTGAATCATACAGTAGCTGTCATCTTCCCAACATTAAACACCTTGGCAAAGGAACAAGAAAAGTCAAACAGGAAACAACCAGGAAAACTATCTTCATTTTCACTGGGCCTAACATTCATGAGAGCAATCAGTGAAGCTACAAGCTCAGCAGAGATAGAAATATCGCTCAATAACCCTGAAATCCCGCACCTGCTGGCAGCCATTCCATATCTGCAGCACAGCACGCTGCTACCAGTCATTCCTTAAAACTAGACAGGGCACAGAGCAAGCTGCAGGTCAAAATCATCACTTACAGAGGTTTCCTCTGAATAACATACTCTGATTCTACCACTGCCATATCGTGCACTGCTTGGAAATGGACAACTGCAGTGGCAAGCAGAAAATTTCACTCCTGATATGACTGAGTTTGCCATAGAAGCAGTATGAGCACTACAGCCTGCGCAAGTAGGAAATCTCGGTGCTGCTCAGGCCGGTAAATGAAATGCTACATCTTAGTTCTCCGTAGGAAGACAGCAAAACATCACCTTACTTTCACTAAAGACAGCTACTTCCTGGGATAGCAACTTGGAAGCAGAAGACAGGATGAAATGGAAAGAAGTCTACAAATGCCTGCAATATTACAGGGGGCAACCAGGAGCAGGGCAGGCATGAAAGGTACTCAATGCAAAGGATACTGGATAATGTGCTGCCAGATTCACATAATCATAAAAGTCACAACTGTGCTATCTTCACCCATGACTAGTCACATGGTCCACAGATTAAAATGGCACCTGAAATAAACTCAGATATTCTGGCAAGTGACTGTAGCAAAACTGTTCCACCCATAGATCACCATTCTCAACAATGTCATCTGTCTTCCCTCTTTAAGTCCAGAAGCCATTTAAAAAATGTCTACTCCTTATAGAATACGCAGTTTTCCCTTATACAATAGGCAGCGTACATGACATTGATAATATGGATACCACCATTTGGCACATCACTAAAATGATGTGGGACAACTCCACCTTCCTTCACAGGGAATGAATTACACGTTCCCCAATGAACCTTTCATGTACACTAAATTTCTTCTTATTTACTACATTCACAGGTATGGAACTTAGGAAAAGGGATTGCAAATAGTGAGTTGGTGACATAGTTACTGAATTGAGATAGAAAACCAGCTTATTCTACTCTAAGAAAATCAAACGTCCAAAGATGCTGGCACAATCGCTTTTTGCTGATAAATTCCACGAGAATTGATCTTGACTGCAAACACTGAGGGATCAAGCTTCATTTATGTCCCTTAAAAGATTATTCCAACTCAGAAATGGGAGTAGGGCAGAATTTGTATAAATTAGGAGCAAAATAAGTCAAGTAGCTATCACATACATTTCTCTGGCCAACTTAGCCTCGTGACAGTAAAATTATGCAAGCGTCTATAGTCATTTGAATTACAGCCCTCAAAAAGTGCTGTTGGAAGCCACAAACAATCTTTCCTCAAATTTCATACCAAGCATACTTCACCTTAAATCTACAGCAGAAAGATTACAATGAAATTCAGCATATCCAGGATTCAAAACCCTAAAGCTCAAAAACAACCACAACTACAGAAATTTTAATTCCCATGACTCACAATATTTTAAAAATTTATCGAGTCTGAACTACACCAGATCTTTCTTTTTACTCCCCCCTCAAATCTTACAAAAAAAAAGTAGTAAAAATGAAAGTGACAAAATGACATCACAGTCTCGAATGAAATGCTTTTCATAGCTCTAACGTGAACCTCTAAATTGTGACAGGCTGCTACAACAAAGCCAAGATAACCAAGGCTATCATGGATTGTCCTACAGCCACGCCCAGGAATGCAACAGATGCCAAAGCTCAACAGTTGGCCACTGATGCAGTCACACAAGGAATCACAATGTGCTCTGATCAGTTTCTCACTGTTGGAATAATACATTTAGTCATGTTTGCTATAAATATTTAGCTCTATAGATATAGGAGGAGATCGGAGCCATATGTAGGAAACCGAAATACTAATTGCACATTGAGTAACATTTCAGCAATAAAAAATAAGAAGAGATTCAGGAAGTGGCCTACTTTAAGGCATGTGGCCTGCGCATTCTGAACTCACAAAAACAGAGCAACTGAGAGATAAGGCTATGAAAGACATCAGGGACTTGGGCTAAGAAATTCCCCCATAAATTACATACTGATGCATAAATCCTGTTACCAAATTTATCTCTTCTAGGTAAGACAAATAAAATTTGTGTTAAAAAAATACATTAATGTGTAACAGACTGCCCTGTAACACAAGAGACAAGGGTGGAGACAAAACACAAACGTGTTTGGTGCACTGCTAGGCTAGGCTGAGGAGCATTAGCAGCCTCCCTCAAAGGCTGAGTTTTGTACAGCATGCCTAGATCTGCAGCAAGAAGCATTTTCATGTTTTCAGTTTTAGAGAGGGGCTCCAAGACTTGCAATTGTTCCACCTCATTCCTATGCTGCTTATGCAGTGAAAAATAACAATGCAGGTTACTAACTTGACAACAGACTCAGACAGAATACATGTTTTATTTAACAGAACTTCTGTAATTCCTGACGTAGAATAAATAAGATTAATTTTTAAAAGTTTTGATACTTCAAACAGTACAAGTAAAATCTTGGACAACAGTGCAGAGCGCACAAGCCAATTTCCACCTCCCTTAACTATTAAGGTGAAAGACCCAGAAAGATTTTGTGTCTCGGGGGGGTGGGGGTGAAGGGGGTGGTGGTGTAAGACCCAGAAAGATTGTGTCTGCGTGTGTGTGTCTCATATGTGCCGGACAGGGATATTTGACAGACCGACTTCCCTACTGTTAGACAGAAGGTTAGAAAGCATTCCTAAAACATTGGATAGTCCTGAGGTTCATAGCAGGAGGCTATATTTCCAGCTGGATAACAACATCATGTCAAACAAAAGTGGTTCTGTTAGTAAAACTAAGTTAGCTCCAACATGCAAAGCTCACACCAGAGCTCCCCACCTCTCTCAAGAGAGACTCCAAAAGGGACCAAGGGACTTGGAATACCAAGTAACCAGGCAAGAGAGATGACTGGACACCTCTGTAAAACATAAAAAAAAAAAAAAAGCATACTAGGTAGATCCATTTTATGTCAAGTTAATCGATGTTCACCCCAGTGCAAAATCATAGAATCATTAGGTGGAAAAGACCTTTGGAATCTTTATCTCCCAACTGTACCTGTCTACTACTGGATCATATCCCAAGCACCTCACCTACCTTTTCAAACGCCTTTTAAACACCTCCAGGCATGGTGACTCAACAACCTCCCTGGGCAGCCTGAAAATCAGAACAGAGTCCTTTGACTCTAATTTTCCTTCAGACGATTATTTTGGGAATGGGGAAGAAAAGAAACAATTTGCTTTTTGAAGATACAGCTGCTCACAGATTATGGGAGCAGGCACTATATTTCAGTATTACTGACTATGCATTATGTCCTAGGTCTGTGAGGGAAAAATTAAGGAAAAAAGGACTAAAACATGAGTAAAAAGAAATTACTTCATCACTAGCACAGCCATTGTCAAGTTGACCTTATCTAGCTTTTAAAGTGGCTAATCACTGACAAGCATCAAAGAGAAACATATTAAGTAGAAATCTAATATTAATAGCATTATGGATTGGCTTATTGAGTGCGATGCTTAAAAGCAAACGCAAGCAAAGCCCAAGCCTTCAAACTACAGAAACATTCAAATTCATCTACTAAATACAATGTAACCCCCCAGCATTAATTTAATACATTTCAAAGGATCAAACTGTTTCAACATATAAGTAACTAGTAATTAATTTTCTGAATCTATTGTAAGTAGTTGAAGATTCCCACTGTGAGTACAGTTATATATAATATTTAAAGACCTCACTAAATGTAAAGGTCTTGGTAGAGAGCTTGAAAAGTACTTCCACATGATATCCTCGTCTACTTTAGGATACACATTTGAAAAAGTAATAAATATTTCAATATATATATAATATGTACATTATATATAATATAAAAATAATTCCTGATGATACCTCACAATTCATTTACAGTATCTCTCAAATTTCAAAAATCACAAAATCTTATGGTAAAAAAAATGTGGTATTCTGTTTTTAAGAAATCACAGGGAAGCTATCAAGCTTAGTTCAGGGAATAAACACATCAAAGAAAGAAGAAATGACTCAGAGTTCCTCATTTAATAACATGAATCCAGTCCACTGCAGATTTTAAAAGAAAAATCTGCTACAGAACACCCACTTATACCTATAGAATTAATTTGTTGGTTTCCACAGTATTTAACTTACCATTTAAAAGAAACATCTGTTAAGAAGTCCACTGATTACTATCCACATACACCTGGCCAGCTACACAACACAAACAAATCCAGACAACATAACTCTCCAAAATTCATACAATGAAAAGATAACCCTAAACGATAAGCATATCGTGGGACTGTGACTGTTACATAGGCTTTGCTGTGTTCTCTGCCCCAAGACACTCCCCACAAATTCTCTTCGCTGCCTACATCTCCTCACACAAGGTACACAAACCTGACATGCAAAAGAAAGGGTTTGGACAGTCTTATTCTGGGTCAGGTACACTTCTGGGAAACATAAAAAGACTGGACATGGCCTTGAGTCAAACCAAAGGTTACATCTGAGATACATAACTCAGATCAGTAAGACACTGTGGTACACACAAACTGAAGCCATTCTCAGCTCTCTGGGTTTGCACTAGTATTGGAGACATCTGGTTCCCAAACAAATATTTTGTTAGCCATTACTACAATCCAAATACATTAGGACATCTCTATTAGAAGCAGCAGCTATATCCTGCTATAGAAACTAGCGCAGCTTACCATGACTGTAATTTATTACATTCCACCAGAAGCAGCACCGCCTACCTGAAATTAAAAACATAATCTACTGAACCCCCTTTTGGTTCTGCAGTTACTGTGTGCATAAAGTTCAGCCTTCGGTGACCGAGAACTGAAACCAGTAGTTTTTAGCAGGCAGGTTGTACCTTTTCTTTGGTACAACAATCTAAGAGAGACCTCCAGTGACACCACACCTTTTCTGCAAAGCTTGAGCAACTGTATGGGTGGGACAGGGCCCCACCAGTTCCTTGTTCTCTATAGGAGATGCACTATGTATCTTCAAGGCACGTGCAAGGCTCAGCCAGTTCCAGATGTGCTCGTTGATAACCTAAAAAAACTTGTAAAAACAACTGGCAAGGTAACATCCAGACCAAAACATTTTAAATCGGCTCTTGTATGTATAATCCACGTAGGAAGTCACATACCACTGTCATCCACTAAGACGCACCACCACTCTTACTAAACACGCTGTTGTATGTCAAAGCTCATTACAATACACATATCTCCTTGACTAGATATTTTCTGCAGAATATTTCACCCCCTTCCAATTGAACTTGCAATTATTTGACAACAGCACTTTTCTGGGTTACTATTTGTCTTCTCACATTTGGGGCGTCAGGCAACCCCAAAACAGCAGAACAGCAGAGCTTTGACTGGTGAAGTGATGGTTTCCCCTGTAATTGTATCAAATCTAGTCTTTTCTAAGAAGCTTTACATTTAATCTTAGTTCAAGATACAGATTCAGAATCCAATCTTAACATTGAACAATTACTGCCAACATATGTTTGTTTGTTAAACTAGGGAAAGTTCCGATTTCTGACTACTTAACCACAGAAGAGTAACATCATTGTGAATTTATACTCACATGCAAAAAAATGGAGAAGCGCTTTCAAATAGCATTATATGAGATGATAAATTACATCTGGAATTTCAGGCTCTTGAAACAGTTCTCGATGTTGAAAAACAGCTTAGAAAAAAATGCACAAGCTATACAGTAACAAGATACATTTATTATGTAGATCATCATCTATTTCAGGGTTGTCTCATTCTGTTTTTACATAACCAAAGCCACTAAGACCATTACGCATCTTCTCCTGCACATACCACACATAGTCTGTTTGAGCAGTTCAATTTACTGGTTGGTACAAAAGGCTGTATTGTATCACGTCTGCACCCTTTCCTGCAAGGAAATCTTTATCTGAACTGAGTTAAGCAGCATGAATGGGATTAAAACGGAAATGTTACATAGCCCTACTGGTATTTTAATAACCATGCCCCTTCAATTTTTATAAAGCTGGGGAGGGGGCAGGGGGAGAGAATAAAATGCCACTTTTCTCTAATTTCAGTGCTTTAAATTTCTGTCAATAACATGGGAAAAGTACATACATGTACCACATTAATCTGTATATCAAACAACATAGGTTGATGTAAACATCATTGATGAATAAAACGATCTCTAAGGTTCTTGTGGGGAAAAAATACTTCATGAGGGTTCATAAAATCATCACTCCCATTCCAAAAGTAGAAGGGAACCTAATCAGCTTGAAAAGATGCAGTTTCAATCCCAAACTGAAAAATTTACACAAACAGCTACTGTGGTTGCCAAAAGGGTAGATAGGAACAAATGTTCTTATATTTGAGAATCCAGAAACAATTCTTACAGTTACAGAATTTAAGTCATGTATAGGCAACACCATTCAACCACTCCTCACAACCTAAGGCAGTAGAGGCAGTAGCTCCAAGACAAGACATTTATAGCACACAGAACCCACATGCCACTACTTATTCTATAACTAAGCACCAAAACAAGATGCTATATGAACACAATGTCTCTGACAATGTACCATATTCAAATAGACACTGAAATATCTTCTAGATAACTGAACTCGATCTAATCTGGTGTTGGTAATTCCTGCCTGATGATGACTAACTCTCCTAAACCATCATTAACTATCAGGAAATATCCACCCCCAACATCAATTACTATTTAAACACAAACTAAACTGTTATGTTTTGAACTCATTCACTCAGAGAAATAAACCTGAGTCCTAATATTAATAGGAAAATGTAAGTTAGAGTCAGACTTCCATCTTGCATAACTGGTAAAGTTTCACAGAAGAATAACAACGGGCTTTCAGTCTTATCTCACTCCCTTCACCACACACAAAAATACTTTCTGAATTAAACTGATCCAAATCACTACTGCATCTGGGACTGTGGGTTAAAGAAGAGCTTGGGCTAGTACTTTATGTACTTTGTACAGTGAAGACAAAGGTATCCAGCAAGTTCTGCGTGTCTCTACTGTGCCCTTTTGCTACCGCTTCCCAGGTGGACTCCCCTGACCAACAGAGAAGATGGGCAAGAGTCTTCCTACAAACTCTGGCCTCAAAAAGAATTCATGCCTTTGCATCTACATTTGCCATTAAATTAAAAATGGCAGAGGAAAGTAAGCACTCATCAGCAAAAAAAACCCCAACCACCCACAGTACCAATCCAGTAAGTGAAACCCAACATCACATTTACATTCAGGAAGGCTCAGGAGTGGACAATCGTCTGTACAAACCAAAATCAGGAGACTCTCAGTAGGAAAGTCACAGTTATAATCCCAACTTTCTCATCTCCCTGAAAGTACTATTACAAAGTTTTCATGACAGTAGCCAACATCTTACTATGTTGTGAATATTAAACCTAGCCTACCTACCCTGCCTCCCCTGGTTTCCTGTTCTGTCCTCTTCCCATTTTTTCCCCTTTAATGGGTAAACAAAATCATGTTTAGTTTACTCAAAATAACAAAATAATAATTCACGATGAAATTTTTAGGTCCTACTAATTACTGTGTAATTTTTCTATTAGAATCCTACATATTCTATATCTGAATATTCTATATTCAGATTATTCCATATGTTTTTCTGCAAGGCAGCCTCTTAATTAAATCTTGAATTCCTAACAAGTATCAGTCCCTAAAACTTCTACCTTGAAGGAAGTCTGCAGCTTTGCATGAACAATGATTTTGTTTCAAAAGACACGATGGTCAGTAGAGTCTACTGCCTACACAGATCAGCTGTTTTCTTTATTAAACGTGAAAAAAATCAAACCTTTTATGAAACTTGATATTTATTCCCAACCCTCCTCCCGAAAGAGCTAACTAGTTATCAAACCACTGCATTAAATCTTCTGGCAGCTCTTTTAGCTGCAATCAGAAATCAGATTTACATTCAGTCTCAGGAAAAAAAAAAAAAAAAAAAACAAAAACCCACATCACCACCATAGCACACTGCACACACCTCCCTTCAGAATTCAATTTTAATTTACAAAAACAGCTCCTTTGCACTCATCTGATATGTCATCAGTAAAATGAGATTCAAATTTTTTAGAGAACACTTTCAGGGTGGCTTTCCTAACCCAGCACCCCCATATGCAGAGTGCTACACTTGGGAAAACACATTAAACTGCTGGTTCAGAGTTCAGTGAGCAGGCCAGTGAGCAAATAAGCTCTGTCTTCATTAGCTGGCATGACACCTCCTGCATTCCTTATGTCAAGTAGTTATTGAAATGTTACATCCATGCCACTGAAATGAAACTAGTGACACTCCTTTAAATGAGGAAACCTACACAATGAGCAACAGTAATCCAAGTAATCCAGAAGCAGCATCACCAAGCACCGCCCCACAGGCTCATGTGGACAGAAGGGAGGTGCTCAGAGAAGAAAGTTCACAAGGAGTCTTCCAGCAGAAAACATAGATTTAAAAACAAGTCAAAAAAAATCCCAACCCACCCAGCCCTCAAATTCTACCATAAAGTTGTTTGGTACTCAGTCTACATAGTTGTGAGGGATTAAGAGTCGTGACAGGCAGGATGGGGGAGGGGCGGGGGGAAGACACAAACAAACAAAACAATAAAAACAAGCACAAAAAAAACCCCTCCTTAACATTTATCTTGCTGAATTCCAAACAGCTGTGTCACATGGCATTAAACAACCTGCCAAACCATATCTACAAAGCAAGGGTAGAGTTTTTAAGGTAGTTAGTACAAAGGTCTTCCAAAATTAAGCTTTCAGAAATTACAGTTTTGCACACACTCCAGTTTACAACATGGACTTTGTAAAGATTTGAGACCTCTGCAATGATGTGTTTGAGTCCACAATACTATGAGGAAGTGCTGTAGCTGACATAACTCTTCTCTGCAGACGACATACCAAAGATGCATCATTATTTAAAATGGCTCCTGTTCTTAAAGTTGAAGATCTGTTCCCTGTCCTGTCTTGACCTTAAAGCAGGGACACACTGTCCTCCAAAACATCCTGTCAGGAAAGCATAACAAGAGTGCAAATTTGAAGATTAGGATAATATATACACCTTTGCTAGTTACTTACTGCGACTTCCAAAAAATTACTGTCTAAGAATACTGAAGCTTTCCTAACCAAGTCCTGTCCACTTTGGCACCTGCAGGGAACTACCAACAATATATATGTTAAGCTGTGTATGAGGCACTTTTATGTGAAAGTTTTCATTTGTTCCATCCATTCTGTTTTCAATTACATGTTTCCCAAAATTTGTTTAGCAGGACAAAATATTTATTTGCTATTTCTTCCAATATAGAGATTTGGAATTCATCAGAATATACAGTCCAGGTCTGTTCACTAAGGAAATTGTATTCATCAGTTTAGGAAAGCTGGGATGTTTTCTGCTTTTGCAGCTTTTTCCGTTTCCTTCTTTAGGACTACATCCCCAAACCAGCAAGGAGATGCCCATAACAAAGAACGAGGTTAACAAATATCTTGACCAAGCTTATTTTCTTTGTTTTGTAGTACTGGCACCAGGTCCTTAAAGAAAGAGCTGTTTAGGTCAATAATAAACTGCAGGACTCCTAAGTGGTAATAAACTGGTAATATTTTACCAATTTCCCTCCTAAGTAAAATTACTGCTTTGCTGGTCAAACAGTCTCGCCTTCTCAAGTATAGAAATATTGGCCCAGACTACTTGAATGACAACTTCAAATGTGGATTTACTGTGTTTTTATTTAGACCTTGATATTTAGTTACCTTTTCTCCCCAAAACAGAGCACTGATCTCTGCATTTTTCTTGCAGCTTATGCAAATGGATGGCATTGAGAAAAAAGACAGCTTTATTTAAATCTTTTTTAGTAAAACATCTACAGAAAACTACAAAAAAAGGGCTTCATTCAGTAGGACCTGGTTTTGTTCTATAAACCCTTAAAAATGTTTGTCAGAGTGAGACAGTTGGATGAGCTTGCTGTCACATTAGTTCAAATACTAAGTGTCAGCAATTAGTTTGCATTTCTAGATTTTTGCATTTGAAACTGTGCTAGAGAAGAAAAACTGGCAGATGAGATGTCAAACTGTTAATATTTTTTCTAGTTAAAGCTCTTAATACACTAGATAAAACACATTACCTCAGTTTTTAGCATCCAATTAAAACAACATGTAAGAATTTTTGAGGGAGGGGACATCAATTAATTGAACAGCAAAAAGAATTGTGCAAGTGACACACAGCAAAAAACAAAGACAAGTCAGAGGGTCAGAGTTGACCTTTTGTATATTAAATCCAAGTTCAAGCAGTGAAGCACACTTACATACTGTACTTTTTACACAATGACAAAGCAAATCACATAATCCAGACAATAAAGCAGATAACCAGAATCTGTAAATCTTGACATGTTCCTTATAATGTATACACACCCTTTCTTATAAAGGACAGCAAGACTGGGATCTCTTTTTTTTTTTTTTTTTTTTTTTCAGGAACTAGAAGTACCACTAAATTGACAAGTGCTGTTTTAAAGAGACATAAAATAGATGAAAATATTCATAAACAAAACCTTTTAGAAAGTGCAGCTATACTATGAGCTGCTTCTTGGGCATTGCACAAACTTGCAGAAAAAAAAAATTATCTTCAAAGAGTTGTACTAAAATTGTTGTGTTTCCACTGTATTTTTTAGGGTTCAGCTTTAATTGTACTAAGCAGGATGTGCAGAAGTCACCTTTTAAGGTTCAACTTTAGACTGAGTAAAGTTTATCAAAAAACCTTGGCTGAATTTTTATAACCTCCAGGACTGTTTACTTGCTTGTAATGATATGGGTCACATATTACACTGCACCATAATTACCCCTATTTTAAATGAGAAATCACCTCAGTTAAAATACTTAACTGCACTGGTACTTCAAGACCACTGGCAAACTACACAGCAGTCACTCCACTACATGTATCAGGGATTTGACTACCATCCCTTTAAAAGAAAATAATCAATCCCATTTAATTTCAACTTGAATCTAGGCACCTGGAATCAAGTATATACAGGAGGAAGAACAATACAGTTGCAACCGTATTTTTCTTATCAATTCCCTGTCAAGAGCATCTCAAAATTCTAACATTGATTTCACTAAGGCCACAGAAGCTTCTAGTATTTGAGAATCCATCCTTGGCATGAGATGCATTAAGGCCAACATACAGTTTCATCTTGGATAAAATTTTCCATATTTTGTTTCCTGTGAACTTCTGGGGTGGAGCTGGTCTCTCCTTAAATTGGCATAATGGTTATCACTGATTTTATCTTATGAATTTCTGGCATCCACTTCAAATAACAATCCAGCAGACAACACACCCTCCAGCTTCATTATTAGGATTAAACTAGGAACCTCTCTCCACTGACATATTCTTTCTGACAAGGATTATCTAAGCAATTGCCAAACTGATTGCAATTGATTGCAATATGATAATGCACAGACATTTAGGTATATTTGACAACAGAAAATGCTGCAGCAAGTTTAAGTCTCCAGGAGTTACTTTTATAAATAGTTTGGAGAATGCTTCTTTGAAAGTGGTTATTAAAAAGTGCCTTGAAATCCACAGAGCATATAGAACAATATCTCTGGATTCATTATACCAGAAGAGGTTTCTGCATGCAGGCATTAAACCTCCAGTCAACCAGCCTGCCTTCTGGCTTCTCATACAAGCTCAAGATACTTGTCTAACTTCACTATCTGAATGAATACATGTGGACAGCTATCACTGATACACTGATAAAATCCACTCTTAGCTGTGCCAAATCTGCCACAGAAACCTGAAAGCGTTGTTTGCACACATGAACATCTGAGTCAAGAATTAGGGGCAGCAGGTTAAAATTTTTCTTTGCATAATCACACTGTCAAGTTATTTTTATTTTTTTGGCTGATGAGCAGACTAAATATAATTTAGAAGTGATGGCTTTTTCAGTCATACACCACCATTTATGAAAAAACAAAGCCACAGAAGGATGCCAGTCTTAGATCATGCTAAAGATGTACTACAACAGACCAGTATAAACCCCTAAATAACAGAAATTGATACACTGTTCTTTTTAGCAGGAAAAAAATACCATTTGTAGCATACAGGCATTTCAAGTTTTTCTTCTGAAGCTTGTAAACTACTACCTGCTCCTAAGATGCTACCAAACTGTTGCTTTTCACTCCTCCAAGCAAAGGTAGTCACATGAAAATTTTGCTGTATAAGGCTTTTGAAAGCCTTCCAGAGTTCACACAATCACTACTTACTGTGCAAGTTTGGGCATGACAATCAAATCCAGGTAATTGCCTTCAAGTTCTCTTTTTGGACTCTTAATTTCTTGTATCAAACGTTTTATACAGCTACATACAAGATGCTTAACATATATCAGAACTGTTCCATTAAAGCTACACTGGTTACCCATAAATACAGACAACTTGAGAAGTTTGTTTCTATCACTGCTCTTAGCCTTCATACTCAAAGGCTTTGCCTCTTCACAGTCTACCTTTTGTGCAATCGTTAACTCCAGCTAAAAGATTTCTGACGACGAGAACTTCAAACCAAGACTATATGAACACCTGAAAGATATACGTAACCAAACGATAACATAAAGCAGCAGCACTAGTTCTGAAGACTTGTTGCATCTTCATGAAGAAATAACTTTGAAACCACATGCAACTAGTGGCAGCAGGATATAATAAACTGTGGGTTCAGCAACACAGGGAGACAGCAACGACCCTTTAAGTTTTCAAGAGGCAAAACACTGCATAAGCTGTGACTAAAATCATTTTTAAATTCCTTGCTTAGTTGAACTCTAACATCAAGAAACATTTAAATAATGGTCCACAGCTGTGACAATCACTTCCTCGAAACTTCAAGGACCCTTCAAAAAACGTTTTAGTTTTGTTATCACATTCTTCTCTAGGACCTTGATAGCTCTCTCCAAACAATTCTGCATATTTTTAGACTTATCACCACACTAAATGGCAGTATGGTGCCCAAGCCTAAGCACAAGTAGTCTGCCAACAGCCAGCAATGGTACAAATGGTGAAGTAAAGCGATGATGGTGCTGGAATGCAGACAGCCTTCTAGCAGATCTGCTTGTTGAAACTATTTGAACATGAGATTCCTGTCAGCCCATTTCTTCAGCTTACCAGGGTTCCTCTGAATGGCAGCACAGGAGAATTTGCTCATCACTTTCACAGGGATCAAGGTGTAAATTTCCAGACTCTCTCCCCTTCCTGGATGCAAGGGTGACATTTGCCTTCTTCCAGTTCTCAGGAATCATCTTCTGTTGTCATGGTCTTTCAAAAGTAATTGAGAGTGGCTCTGCTACAACATAAGCTCCCTCAACACTCATAGGTGCCTTCTGTCAGGTGCCATGCATTTCCTTATAGCAAATCTGTTAACATGTTCCCTTACCTGGTCTTTCCCTACCATAGGTAAGTCTTCATTGCTCCAGGTTTTCTCACTAATCTGAGGCCTAGAACTCCAGAAGTTAAATTTTACCAGTACAGATAAAAAGGCATTAAGTACCTCAGATTATTCTATGTTTTCCCTAGTCTTCTTTGGCTACTGATACACTTGCAGAAGCCTTTCTTGTTGCCCTTCACATCCCTGAACACCTACCTGAAGGCTGAGGTCAAAAGCTACTCCCAGTCATACCTCTTTTTACACTCCATTACTGTCACTCCTCAAGCATACACAAGCAGGAAGTCAAGTTAGGATGCAGTTGAGACTCAAATCATACAAAATTCAGGAAAAGCTATGACTTCTTGAGAAACTTCTTATTGGGTGTATTCTAACTTAACCATTTCAACACAACACAAACAAATCAAGGAAACTTTAACCAAATGGTTAGAACTGGCTCCAAATGGCCTCTCTACCTTGCCTAACCCCACAAAACAACACAAGTATCGTGCAAATGATGGCTAAATTTGCTCCTGTAGACAAAAACAGTCTGATTGAGAGATGTGATATGTGCTGGAATGAATGCGATTAGGTAGAGAGACAGCCATCTCCTCAACAGTAGCAGAACTCCTAGATTCACTCCACGATGAAGTGAATTGTTACTTTCACGAAACTAAAATGATGCATCAGGAAATTGAAGTGATGCATCCCTGTGGTTTTGTATCCTGGTGGTTTAGCACATACAGCTCTTTCATCTTATACATCAACCCATACCTTACAGCCTGCCCTGCATTTCTTGGGCAAAGGATTGTCATGCATATGTCAAGAGGGGAACTGCTCGAACAAATAATTTAAACAACTCATTAGGTTCAGAGAGTATGCATTAGAGAGCTCTAACTGTACACGCCTGCAAACGATTGAGTTACTACTCTGTATATACTGAAGGCAGCTTCTATGTCAGAGGACAGTACATATTGTACTCACTTAAAAGGTGCCAAAAGCAGTTCTGAGAATTAATTAAGAATGATAATTTAGGGTGATAAACTAGTTTAAACCAAGTATCCTGAACAAACAACAGCAGCAAATGCTCGAGAAAAGCATAGAATGGCTGATATCAAGCTTGTCATCAAGACAGATGAAAGTGAGCTCATCTTTACACTTATAAAATACAAACTCCTCTCAAACTTTAGCCTGTATCAAAATAATGAATTATTTTGAGTCCCATAAGTGGGACAAATGAAGCCCAGTTTTATAGAAATCCAGATATACTTTAGTTCATAGAATCATAGAATTATAGAACAACCAGGTTGGAAGGGACCCATCGGATCTTCTAGTCGTCAACCACACTTATCAGAGTTCTTTAAGACAAAAATGTATCTGGATTTTCAGGAAGTGTCTGACAGAGGCTGACAAGAAGTGTCATGTATCAGAAACTAATGCTCAGGGTAACAAAATGCTGCTACAGGATTCCACACCAGCATCTTCCCTCCCTCAGACTCACAAATCACTAGTGGCAAGTACTCACAAGTGCATACTTGGCTTTCACTAATTAACACAAGCTGAATGCTCCTTTCCTACTACTCCTCTTCCTTCTATACATAGGTATACATCATCACATGCTGTTGCTGTTCTCTCAGACAGTCCTTGCCAGCTGGAGCCATCACAGCTACACTTCCACTATGTGACATAAGATAACTGTTGAAGCCAAAGCCACATGGAGCCTGAAAAAACTGTAGAAACAGAAGAAAAAAGGTGGGGGGAGGAGAAAACAGTGGTACCTCCTTAACCAGTTACCTACCAATCAGTGGCTCCAAAACTAACTTAACAGGTTTACCCAAAAAGCCTTTGAACAAGACTTTAATTAATCTATTCCAAAACAAGCACCCATTTTTGCTCAGGGCTCTAGGTAAAATTCCAGTGTATTTACAAGTATAATCAGTTCAGCAGTCCCTCTTTCCAACACATTACTACTATTTTTGTTAACTCCTATATCACATGCCCGCACATCAAAACCACACTAAAACAGCCATCAGGCAGCTGTTTTATATACTTCTGATATCCACAATCAAATCAACAAAACCAGAAAAACAGAATGACAGATGAAGAAATGTTGGGAGTGGTACCTTCAGAAATAATTTAGTGAGGGGGCTTTTTGTGTCTGTTTAAGTGTGATAGTAAATACAACATTCTGCTTGAGCAAGTATTTTTACTAGACAGAAATGCATCTTATCTGCACCAAACCTTTTTTTGTTCATCAGTTTCAAAACTCCATGGAACAGGTACTAAAATGATTCAGTAAAGAATAATAATATTCTACAAAAGCTATCATTTATTTAAATTGCATTAATGTACTAGTTTAACGTTATCTTCCACTCATTCAAGAAGCAAATTGTATTGCTTCTCTATACAAAGGTGAAAAATCCATGCATTAATGAGATCCACAATGTTTTGAGCCTCCCTAAAGGCCAGTACACCCAAAGCTGTGTCCACATCAACATAATTCTGACCAAGTATTCAAAAATCTGGCTCAGAACACCACTACCAGTCACACCATTGAGCATTTTTTATATCCAAAGTGGCATATGAGCCAGTGCTCATATGAGACTGCTTTGTACCTGTACAAGTTCTCTCTGCACAGATCCAAGGAAAATGTATGAGCAAGCATTTTTATTTAAAACAAACAAACAAAATAAAGAAAAACCAAACAAACATTTTTCTCCAAGAACTTCAGCACAGTGAAGCAGTAAGTTCTTACTGGTGAACCCCAGGTCAGACATGGCTCATCAGATGATGTTTTACCACTTCCACAATTTCGTTTACAGAACCAAGAAACTAGATTAACTAGTATAAATGATCAATTCCACACTGTGGGTCAGCTGACAGCATCATTTTTTCTCACCAAAAGAAAATTTCTGTATTTGTTACCACATCTCAACCTATTTAATGGCCACTTCTAACAATCCATGAACAAACAAAAAGTTTCTTGTACAACATATCTGTTTATGCTACATGAATCTGGAAGAAAAACAATTAGGTCGGAAAAAAAATCTAAGTATCTTTAATATAGGGAATGGTTTTCCTGTTACTTGTTTTTAATTACAGTATGAAATCCCAAAATCAAACTCAATAGCTGAAGGGCTTAGCAATTGTGTCTTCTAGATTTTACTACATATAAAGAGAGGAAACATACCTTTAATACATTTCTTTCCAGGGCTAGGAATATCATAGGTCAGTCTTCAATATGATAGCCAGCAACAAGCTCATCACAGCTCCTGACTGGAAGCACTAATAGCAAGCTCTGCTAGGCAGAATTTCTCCAAGGCCTTGCTTAAGTGCATTCCATTTTCAGAAATATCAGTATGACCAGAACAATGACACAAAATATTATAATTTAAGTCCTGACCAGGTCACCCATCTGCATGAATTGCACAGAAGTGTACTGTGACTTCTGTGCACAACTGATGATAAAACAACCAGAAGCAGACATTCATAATGTGGAGGAAAAAAAAAACCAAAATAAAAGCTTTTCAGGTGCTGAATAATTAAATTTTCTATTACCTTTCTCAAAGCACATTGCTGGTTTCATTATAATTTTGCTGTTTGACTGCCTAGATCAATACAAGCAGCACAGGAAATCTTAAAACAATCCCCCCCAAATACTAGATTACAAATTACATGAAGAAACTACAACCTAAATACACATACTTTACATTGTGCTGGTCACCATTGAATGCGAAAAACTGGTTTGCCCACATAGTTAAAAGTAAAGTATTACTCACTCAATACAATCTAAGAAATAAGAGGTTCTTTTAATACATCTTTTTTGGAAATCCAGCACCTAGATTATTCATTCTGAAACTGTTTCTAAGATTCAATTCTACTGTATACACACAGAACCCAGGCTTTCAGACACAGTTACAAAAGATTCTTCTATCCTGCCATAAGACCACAGCACCGACCAAGCCTGAGAAACTCCCAACATTCAAAAAAGAATGGGCTACTTCCCCATGTTCCATACAGAACATTTTCCTACTGACAAGGATTAGATCTACTTTCTGTTATTAGTACTGCATAAAATTTGAAGAGGAAACAAAAAGGAATATTGGTATTGTGATTTATGACCCATTTTTAGATATCCTTGCCTATGAGAATCAGCTTCCCCACCTCCCTCCATTTCTCTTTTCTCATCTCGGAGTCATTATTCATCAGCCTGAGATGTAAAACATCAGAGGGAGATATCTTTAAAGTAAAATATTACTAGCTTTATAAAAAAATCTCACTTGCTTACTTAAATATTAGTCCTGAACTATTTTAATACCTGTTTAAAGGGCAATTTTACTTTTTGCAGGTTCTTTTTTTTTTCTATTATTTCAATAAATGAAATAAATAAAAGGCAGCCTGGAGATGAATCAAGTTTTTCATTTCGTCTGTGTCTATATACAAACAGAAGGAGAGGGGAAGAGTTACTGTTTGTTTTAGAAACAACTACACATGTAGCATTCCAGGGCCATTCACAAAAGATCTTCTGTGTGTGCAGTGTGTAGAGCCACCTTTGAACCTTGCCAACAATGTTCTGCATAAGTCAGGCTTAAAAGAATCCTCCAAAGTATCAGCTCATGGCATGTAACTATTATCAGCTACTTTACACAGGGCATCCAAAAGGATTGACAATGAAGTTTTAAGTTCTTCCCATACTAAACAAACAGTTTTAGCTTCTGCTGTTCTTCCACACAAACTCCTGCAACAGAGACTGATTTCTGAGTAAAACCATGGACCAAAAGTTGGTGTATTTTCTTATATTTAACTCACTGTTAATGAGTTAAACATCATACGTTAACTCACTTCTTATATTTAACTCGTCTTTCATAACCAGCCCTCTCTCAAAGGAGAAGAGATGATACACATGGAGTGTATACGGAGTAGGGGTTACTGTCTTACACAGTAGATGTTTCTCAGCTCTGCTGGGCTATAGAAGTGTGGGCAGTTAATTTCCTACTAGCTGATTCTATAGTTCAACTATATTTGGTTTCATTTAAATAAAAAAACCCAGAGATTTTAAGTTTTCCTTATCTCTGATGTCTGAATTTATGGTAACAGTTTAGCTTTACATCAAACCTAAATTCAAGTTACAGTTTCAGAGGTCTTTATGCATACTGTGTTTGTCTCTTCAAAAAGCAGATGGAGAAAGACAAAAGCTCTTGAGTGGGAGGAAGCAACAGAGAAAGGGAGGAATGTACCAGCTTGCCAAAAATGTGCCACAGCCTCTACAATACAATGTTAATAATTCTGCCTAATACAAATGCAATAAAGGTCAGCATTTTGTATCCAGAGTCAATCCCTTTTCCTATTACTGGACAGAACCCACTAATCAACTCTTTTTCTGCTTTATAATGACTCATCTTACTATTCCTTTAAAGTGAAGGCTGCCATCTGAGGTTTCTAACATTTTTCATAAACTGCTTTCAGATGCATGAAACAAAATATTATTTTAAAGACTGTGGTTTGCTGTTTCTGGCTGTATTTCCAAAAGTGTGGGCAACATTTTGAACTAAAAAAGCAATGGAGTACAATAGGTTTTTCAACTTCTTTGGAAAAATGAGCACAACGCAATACCAAACTCCATCTTTCCAAGTGCTACTTCAAAAGAAGTTCATCTTAACAACTTTAAATAGACCAATCTAAAACATGCACTATTTGGAGTAAATATAAATCAGTTCATATCTGGCAGAGAGAAAAGGACAGTTTTTTTGACATACATATTTCAGGCATAGTCACACTGTAGAAATATTTTATATTTTACATCCTGCTTTTTCTCCTGTAAGTCTTTTCACATTCAAAAAATAAAACACTTTTTAAAAGGAACACCAGATTCTACCATTTGGTCACATCTAGGGAGCTCTTGCAATGGCACCAGTAGCTATTTGGTGAATGCAGGAAGTGCTTCCCAGCTAATTTGTAATGCATGGTTTCTTACATTACTAATTTGAGAATTAATCAGATCATATAATAACAAAATAACAATCTTTCTTTTGTCTATGCTGAGAAGTCTCATGAGTTCCATTATACAAATATATAACAAATAAAGAACAAAGTGTAATCTCACTATTTCTCTCACAAGCTCCAAGCTTTTGTCACAAGAATCACCATAACCACAAACTACTTCTTATCATGATTTCAAAGCTAAATAAAGGCATATAAACCTCACAGAAGTTAGCCGAATAATCTTAAAATCAAGTGGGTTAAATGTTTATCTTTGAGATGAACAAGATTAATAGGAGCAAACCAGGGAAAGGGAAAGGAAAAGAAGGTGCTTGTATTTATATCCAGCAGAGCTCAGCTTTAGGCTTAATACTGCCTGTATTAAACTTAGGCCTAAGAAGAGTAATATTTAACAGTGAAATCTGTAAATGTCAGAAACCGAGCAATTCAGAGGTAACAATAAAGGCCTAGTTATGGTGATGGTTTCCTTCTGTGAATTTATTTCAATACACACTATGAGAAATCAAACATAAGATCATGTAAGCACAAAAAGGAACACAGACTGAATTTCCATCACAATTACTACCTTGGATTCTAATTATCCCAAAAAGCGAGTGAGGACTAGCTGAATACATGATGCTGCAAGGTGCAAGATGCTTCACATCTATCACTAAAGTAACTGCCTACAGTTCAGGTGTCTTGCATTTTCAGAGATTTGTAGTATCAGCTCTCCATCCCACCACCTCACACACGCACACAAATTAAAACTGAGTTCTTATACACAAGTTAAATTTCTGTTATATATTGCAGAAGTCAGCTAAGCAACAACTAGATCATGATCTAAACAACAAAAATTACAAAACTACTTTTCATCTTTTGCTTTTTTTTCCTGTTTGATCAAATAGCTGGCATTTGATACTAGACTAATATCTGTAGCTTACCTTTAGGCACCAGAATAATTTACAAAGGCACATGAAGAGAACCCAAGATTTAAATTTTAAAAACATATAGGAAGTGTCACTTAACAGCAGAAGCTATAGTTCAAACAAAACAGGGCTTTGCTGCTTTAGATCTACTTTTACCACAGTCACCAAAAGAATACTGCTAAGAAATATTACTCCTTTTAACTGTCAAGATGAAGAGGAGAGACCACAAAGGCAAAGGTGGGTTGGTTTGTTTATTTTCCTCCAAACAGAAAGAAGAAAAAAGTCCCAGCAGCTGCACTATCCAAGAGTGGACAACTCTAACCTTGAGAGCCACTTTTGCACAGCCCATTATTTGCAGACTCAACCGATGCACAGAGACAGACTCTCATTATCTAGGATAAAGGCAGACAGAGCTATAACATACATATCATCTCCTGAACAAAGCCTAGGACCCATCCAAATAGAGTCATCCCTAAGTCCATTGCTTATAAAGCCAAGTTGCTCCAGAGCTAGCTCACAATCTCCATCTTTCCTAGGGGAGCCAACTCAGACACAGCAGCAGCCCCAAATCAACTCCCCTCCACTGGGGACTACAGGGGCAGTGGGGGTCCAGTCCAGCTCTTCTCTGAACAGCCTCTCTCACTTCCCTTCATCCTTGCATAAAAGCAAAAGCACACCAGAAAGTCCAGTGTAAAGATACAGCCAGGGCAGCTCTACAAAAGACAGAGGCAGCACTGTGCAGCAGCTACAAAGGACCAGAGCAGCACTGTGGCAGAGGTCTGCTCAGTACAGAGCCAGCTGTTGGGGGAGATTGTAATTCTGCATGGAGCTTGAGAGCAGCCGCTGTACTGCTTCCTCAGTCCAGCTGGGATCCAACAACGCTGCTGGTTTGGATGCATAGAAATAGGTACTGGCCAACAGACCTTGCAGGATCGGAATCTACTTTGTATCTATGCATCTATTACTCAGCAATCCAAACAAAATCCCCAAACAAAAGAAATAATATACCGAGACAATACCGAGGCATTACAAAGAGTCAGGAACAAAACAAAACAGTCTTACAAGCTGGATTTGGACCCTAAGCTAAAAGCAGGCTATCTTTGATATAACCAGCAGGCTTCAAAGTGTGGCAGTCACTAATAGTTCAACTTACCAGGATTAAGCTAACAGCAACCTACAGCTGATCTTTTCAGAAAGTGCAAAGGATAAACTCCAAATTCAAGCTTCTCTCCATCTGCACCAACATCATCCCTGGTAGGGTTTTAAAAAAAACAAATTCATTCTGGTTTTTACAATTTTTCGGTGTTGACAAAATCTGTTCCAGTTGGAACTTTGTGGTTAGCTAGAATTAAGACACAGTAATGCAAAGCATTGAGAAGATGCAGAACCATAAAATGGTTTGAATGGAAAGGAACCTTAAATATCATACAGTTCCAACGCCCCTGCCATCAACAGGGACCCATCCCACCAGCCCAGGCTGCCCAAGGCCCCATCCAACCTGGCCCTGAACACCTCCAGGGATGGGGCAGCCACAGCTTCCCTGGGCAACCTGTGCCAGAGCCTCACCATTCTCATCATGAAGAAATTCCTCCTTATGTTTAGTCTAAATCTTTCCCCCTCCAGTTTATACCCATTGTCCCTCATCCTATCCCTAACATGCCTTTGTAAAAAGTCCTTCCACAGTTTTCCTGTAGCCCACTTCAGGTACTGGGAGGTCACTATAAGGTCTCCTTGGAGCCTTATCTTCTCCAGGCTGAACAACCCCAGCTCTCTCAGCCTGTCCTTGCATGAGAGGTACTCCAGTCATCTGATCATCCTCTGGATCCCTTTCCAACAGCTCCATATCCTTCTTATGTTGAGGATTCCAGAACTAGACACAGATGGGGTCTCACGAGAGAGGAATAGAGGGGCAAAATCACCTCCCTCGACCTGCTGGCCACCCTTCTTTTGATGCAGCCCAGGATACAGTTGGCCTTCTGGGCTGCAGACGCACATTGCTGGCTCATGTCAACCTTCTCATCAACCAGCTCCCAGAAGTCCTCCACAGGGACATCATCTCAATCACATCATCCCTCATGCTATATTGAAACTGTGGACTGCCCCAATGATATTGCTTTAATATGGAGATAAGCAAATACTTACACGTAACTGGAACTCAGTAATTTTATCAAATTATTAACAATTACTAGACCTTCTCTTAATCCTGCACCATCTAAACACACATTTTCAATAATGCCCACCTTAAAGTGAAAGAAACTTGTAAGAAATTAAGCCTTTTCTGTTCTTGAAATTTGCACTGCCCTTAAGTTTAAGTGCACAACAGAAGAGATCATTAATAATTACAACCAGTTTTCACACCTTACTGGTGAAGCATATCTCAGCTACCTTTACAGATTATCTTTCTGTGAAGAACAATCTGCCTCCACAACCAGTTACTCCAAAAGCAAGAATCATAGAATCATAGAACAACCAGGTTGGAAGGGACCCATCGGATCTTCTAGTCCAACCATTCCTATCAAGCACTAAACCAAGTCCCTCAAGACCTCATCCACCCATCCCTTAAACACCTCCAGGGAAGGTGACTCAACCACCTCCCTGGGCAGCCTATTCCCATGCCAAATGACCCTCTGTGTGAAGAACTTCCTCCTAATCTCCAGCCTAAATCTCCCCTGGCGGAGCTTGAGGCCATTCCCTCTTGTCCTGTCCCCTGTTACTTGGGAGAAGAGCCCAGCTCCCTCCTCTCTACAACCTCCTTTCAGGTAGTTGTAGAGAGTAATGAGGTCTCCTCTCAGACTCCTCCAGGCTAAACAACCCCAGCTCCCTCAGCCGCTCCTCATAGGGCCTGTTCTCCAGCCCCTTCACCAGCCTCATCGCTCTTCTCTGGACTTGTTCCAGAGCCTCAACATCCTTCTTGTGGTGAGGGGCCCAGAACTGAACACAGTATTCAAGGAGCGGCCTCACCAGCGCTGAGTACAGAGAAGAAGATCCTCCATTGCAAGTCTGTGTGGTTTAGACTCAAATTTTGTGACTTAAAGGTGTACTAAGAAAGTGCTGAAGACTAATACAGAGCTTACCTAGAGATGGAGACTTCATGTTTGAATGACCTCTAAAATCAGCTTACCTATGTAAAAAAACAAGCCCCTTTCTTAAAAACTGATAAGTAGTTAACAGGCTAACTCTTTCTCAGTGCTTGCTAATATCCTTGTTTGGGGAATATCAGTTTGCACCCAGCCTTCTATAGTCAGAATTAAAAATACCACATACCCTTTGAGTGTTGTCTGCTGGCACTTGTGGTTAGCACTACCACAGCCCCAGTAGTGTTGAGGCTCAGGAGAGAAACTGGGAATAGCCATTTTCCCATCTCTACTGCTAATAACTTACCCAAGATTCTGTTAACAACCAAGCTGAAATTGCTTTTAAGGGAAGGGTTTCTACAGATAAGGCTTTGTGTTTCAAGTCCTGTTAGTTAAAAAACATTAGCCATTTTCAGTCATTGTTATTTTCCATCAAACCCAGCACTTCAGAATTTCCTTGTCTGCTTCAGTGGATGAATCTTCACCCTCTGTTACAGAGGATTTCTGTGTACTCATGTATTTTAATACAAATACTAGTTGTTAGATTAATCATGAACACTACTAAATTTATGATCCTGTAAAGCTTCAGTTGGCATGACAGGCCTAAAATGAAATTATGGACTTGCGACTTATAATTGTGAGATCACTCCCTCCCTTTCATATCCAGAATTTATTTTAACAGAATCATGGCAGACCTTGTGTCACCAGCATCCATAAAGAAGGAAAAAAAAAGCAAACCCCATACAAGCTTTGCAAGTTACCTCCGTTTAAACAAAAAGTCCTCAGCATTTACTTACAATCTCTAATTACTTAATCTTTTGTGTTCTTTTTTTCTCACTGAAGTCTTTTTGAACAAACCCTTATATCTTCAGGAACAAATGTATTTTTTAATGCTTGAAAATGAAAAAAGATTAAACTTAAAGTAAGTCCATGGGAGGAAGAAAACACTTATGTTACACCTGCCTCCCTCCAGGATCATTCCTTACATTAGCCTAGCATGGAACCTGAGACCAGAACATACCTTGAATAGCATGAGTTTTAAAGCAATACATTGCTCTGTTTATGTTGTTAGTACTTCTCTGAAGCAGACACCATTACCTCTGTACCAATAAACCATTTCACTGGAAAACAACCACTGAGCGCACCAAGTCCTCAAGAAAAATCTCCACCTGCATAATTTAGTCAGAGGCCTCGACAGCCTGTAAGGTTAACAATCACTCTGAAACCTGCAAATATGTAAAAACCACATTAAAGAAGAATTTTTCAAAAATTTTTTAACTTTCCAAAAAATAATTCCCAAAACAATGTAAGAATTGCTTGCCAAATTCAGAAAAAAAAAATCTTACTCTCCAGCAAACAGACACGATATCCAATTCAACCTTGCTTGGAACAGATAAAGTCTCTGACTTTAAAAATCTGAATGTGTGTCTATACATATAGATTTATAAATTACTGGAACAATTGGTAGAGTTTTCCTAGAAACACCAGGACACCCACTTTTGAAGACACTACCATACAAATAATCCCTCATTATTAAAATAAGATTAAACCAACACACACATACAGTGTATTGCATCACCCTTACCAACACTAACACACAGAAGACCCAACAGATCACAGCTATGCCATGGCAAATAAACTGTTCATTTGGTGTCACACACCAGAATGAAGGGGGTAGAAAGAAAAGTACACACCCATTTCTCAAAATTGACCATTCCCACTAGAACACAAGCCCAAATAACATTCTATCAGTGAATCACCAATACTGATAATTCCAGAGACTTTTAAAGCAAAGAGCAAAAATACTGTGTTTAAGTGGTCAAAGCACCTGTACTTTATAATGGCACACAATTCGGCATCCACAATAAAATTGAACCAACAATAGTTATGTTGGAAAGTCTCAGGCAAAACCAAACGTCTTATCAAAGCATACGTAATCCCACTAAGATTCTCTAGATTAGCTGTCTTCATCACAGAACTAAAAAAAAAAATGGGGGCCCACATATTTCAAACTGTGCTGTTTATTGCTTATTTAAACTCAGACTTGCACACAGCAATGCTCAAACATCATTCTTTAAAGAAAATAAGACTAAAAACTAAGAGAGACAGAATACTCTACAGAAAAGTTAAGGATAAAGTACTAACATGTAGCTGAATAACCACAGCAGGCATCTTTACTATGAAAGCAAATCAAAGTGTGCTTAGTATTTAGTTTCTTCTCCTAAGTTATGCATAACATGCAAGTACACTTCAAAATAATTTTTAGAAACAGTGAGTACTTGGTATTTAGCATAACAGAGAATTACATAAAAGTTGGCAGGAGCAGACTGAAATTAAACATATCCTCCTACCCAAATAAATTTTACCGAGTTTGTAATCATATAACATTTCTTTCATTGCTAAAATTCTTCCATAAATACAAGGCGTTTCCTTCACCAATAACTGGTCCACGTGATGAATTTTCAAACTTAACTGAGCTTAGCTATACTTGAAGCTTCCTTGCGCAAGCTGTTTAATGTTAACAACTTCTTTTCCTAGAAATTCTGTAGTCTTGGCAGACCTTGTTTGGGGACTAACAGCCTGATGATCATCTACAGTGTTACCAGTCCAGATGTCGGTACCTGCTGGTGTTGTTACCTTTTGCTAGAAAAGTAAGTGACAGTTAACATTACAAGTTACCGACTTGATGCTTCAGTAATGCACATACAGTTAGTTACCTGAGTAACCCTGCCACACCTACAAACTGTAACAGGCTAGATACAGCAAATATATCATTCCACACCTTTAACAAGAGAAATACAGACTTGTACAGATCTTACTGAAAAATTCAGACAAGTGGCTGCACCTGTACTTGCTGCTGCCTCAGGGTTTCAGGCACAGAAATGCAAATTCTGCTGTTTGACGCAGCCTTTCTGAAAGCAAGAGCTGTGATTAAACGAAGACATTTAAATGAAGACATATAAATGTTTATTTCCATTACAGCATCTGTCTCAAAAATCAATGCTCACTGAGCTCTCTGTATTGTAAGAGGCAGTTCCTGAAACAAAGTCTCCTAGGAAAACGAGAGGTGAGCAATGAGGTGAGAGGAAATAGAATCATAGAATCACCAGGTTGGAAGAGACCCGTCGGATCATCGAGTCCAACCATTCCTATCAAACACTAAACCATGTCCCTCAGGACCTTGTCTACCCGTGCCTTAAACACCTCCAGGGAGGGTGAATCAACCACCTCCCTGGGCAGCCTATTCCAATGCCCAATGACCCTTTCTGTGAAAAACTTCCTCCTAATCTCTAGCCTAAATCTCCCCTGGCGGAGCTTGAGGCCATTCCCTCTTGTCCTGTCCCCTGTCACTTGGCAGAAGAACCCAGCTCCCTCTTCTCCACAACCTCCCCTCAGGTAGTTGTAGAGAGCAATGAGGTCTCCTCTCAGCCTCCTCTCCTCCAGGCTAAACAACCCCAGCTCTCTCAGCCGTTCCTCCTAAAGCCTGTTCTCCAGCCCCTTCACCAGCCTCGTTGCTCTTCTCTGGACTCACTCCAGAGCCTCAACATCCTTCTTGTGGTGAAGGGCCCAGAACTGAACGCAGTATTCAAGGAGTGGTCTCACCAGTGCTGAGTACAGAGGGAGAATAACCTCCCTGGACCTGCTGGTCACACCATTTCTGATACAAGCCAACAAGCAATAACCTCCTTCCTCTCACAGCCTGAAACTTCCCTGTGCTCAGGCTTTTGCCTAAGTTCTCTAATGCACCTGTTCCCATGCCAGCCCAGCATTCATTCCCTCTAGTCCTCCAGTCACGGCTCAGGTCCTCAGGCACCTGAAAGGTCTCCTCAAAGCTGGTACTTGCCCACCTAATAACAAGCTACTTGCCACATCACCAAGTACCCCTCGTTCAAAATAAAATAAATTAAAAAAAAAAACAAAACCAAAAAAAACCAAAACAAACCAAAACCAGTTTCATGTGGAAATGTGACCTGGGTTTAACCAGCTGCAACTGATATTCTTGATTCCATGCACTGAAGTATCTAGACTGATGATATAATCCCTCCTGGCTATAATCCCTCCACATCGAAAAGCAGGCTGGAGGAGACAGCTGTACCAATCCAGCTGCCCCACTGCTCTCCCTAGTCCTCTTTCTCCCTTACACCGGCATTTACCAGACCACTCAGAGACAATTCAACTCATCACAGCAGCAGAAAATACTCAATTTTCGCTGGTTTCATTCAATGGTTATAGTTTACAAAGGAGTCAAACACAAAAGACAGAGCACAAAACATATGATGTGCTATGAGAACACTCCTCCAATGGTAGCAGTCAGGTTGCAAATTCATGAGATATCCAGGGTTACACTTAAACATCTTCAGTAGTGTCATTGCCAGGATCAAAAACACTTGTTGATAAATGAGACTTGCTTGCGAGATAGATTGTTTTTTTAATTCACACCCTGGTCTGTTCCTCTGAATGTCATAACACTGCTTAGAGGTACCTCTACCACCTCCTTCCATGGTATTTTAGAAGAAATTACCCACAAACTACTGAAATGTTTTAAGCTTCAAGCATAAGGATCATGAGAATCTTGCCACTTAAGAGTATGACATCTTAACCCTAGAAAGCAAGAGGACTTGTGTCAGTAAAAAATATGTGGATTTTCTTCAACATCCCTTATTCTGTCTCTCTACCACACAAATTCTATTTTGAATGAGTCCTACACATTGGATTTATATCAGTAATTGATCACAAAATTATATAATCCGCTATTGTCCCACCTCTCCCCCTTCCTGTTAACCTCAATGTCCAATACTCAGATGCTCTAGTAGTTACAGTTAAAAGTTCTGCTTAAAGATCACTACACAATGATACAGACAAAACAAAAAAGGAGATTTTTCAAGCACATTAGACTATTCTGATCACCTTTCAGAGAAACTGTGATACTTCTATTTCCAGAAAGATGAGTCATAAAAACCTTAAATGGATGTGAAGAGCTTCCGTAATTTTGCTCTGAACAAGGCTGCAAGTAAAATATGTTAAAAGAAACCACCATGCTTATCTTCCATGTGGTTGAAGTCAAATGATCCCAACTCCACTAGGTAATCGTAACTGTAAGAGAACAATACACATTAGTGACACTTCTCTTCACTAAATCCTTTACAAATGTTATTGGGACTAAAGACGGGTATGGGGGCATAAATTCCCTACATTCAGGAAAAATAAAACTTATAAATTGCACTAAAGGAAAGAATTAGTATTAAAATGCGAGAACTCGTATAACCTAATTCCAAATGTAAAGCATTAGATAATGAAGTCCCCAAAGTAAACACAGAATTATATGATATCTCATTTAATACAGTGATGTGGCTTGCTTTAGCACCTAAGCATGAGACTGAAGTCCATACACCCCATACTAGAATTACAAGAATATTTTTAAATATTTTTTTCAACAGACTTCCTTGAAGCTGAACAACTACTTAGTAATCGCCATGCCAGATGTCATTAACATTTGCTTTTCAAGGAGGAAAACACCTAATGTCGTGCTCCTGAGGAAAAAACAATAAAAAGATCACCTTTGCTACTCCCCCAAACTAGTATTGTCTTCATTCATTTTGATGTGAGAAGTAAGAGCTAAGAATTACTACGATTCAACAAACTACTTAGCTTACACCTTAAGAACTATAAAGTCCTGGGTGGAAGGACTATCCACAGTTCCATGTAAATTGCTGTTGAGAAAAGCAATTCCTGTACTGGCACCATTCCCCACTTTCTGAAAACAGAACATCTCCAGAATTAGACCTGCAGCTTTAAGCCTCTGTTGTTAAGAGCCCTCCCTTCCAGCCACACATACCTTATAAATTCTGCATTACAAGCTAAACCAAGGAAAGTACAGAATAAAAACTCGAGTTTCTGCCATGAACTGCTGGTGATATCCACAAATACCACAAATCTTATCTAAAAGCAAGTCCTGGAAGTTGGAATTAATTCTAACCTGAATTTCAAAATGCTACAGTTACAGCCATTTTCCACTTACCACAGAACAGCAGCCCTCAGGATCTGGGGTGGTGGAATGCAAAACTGGCAGAAACCAGTTCTCTTCCACTGAAGAAACTGGTACAGCAATTCACAGTAGATTGATGTATTATCAGAACTAGACCGGATGTAAGGCCATTTCAGATAGATGAGTCGACAGATCGTTAGGCACTCATCTCCAAAACCAACGTCCCATGGCAATACAAAGAGCAGTTGGCTGCTCACAAAACCAGAGCTACAGATGCTTCTAGCAAAAAAAAAGTACAAAGCAATCATTAGCCATGCCATATTATCCATGGCCTCTCTCCTATGCAGAGATAACTTATGCATCTAGAAGAAACTTCCAGGAAAAGGGCTACTGAATGTATAATTTTCAGCTCCAGAGGGACTTCTGGAGGCTGAGACAGGTAGTCAGGACCACTTCCAAAAGGCAGCAGCTCATAGCTTCATTAGCTAAAGGAAATGACATGGATCTGTTGCAACAGCACAGCCCCTCTTCTTTCTCCCCCACCCAAAGCTCCAGTGCTACCACTTGCATAACTGGAAACAGAGAACCAATCCTGTTGAAAACAACCCTACAAAGAAGAAATCGTTCTTATTGTTTATTCAATTCAAGAATACAATCAAACAGTGCCCAGATAGCAAACTGTAATTCAGAAGAGCGAAGAGCTTAACCAGCATCAGGTCAGGCTGGACATAACTGATGATCCAGCATGTCAGACAGTTCCAGGCTACATCGCATTTCCAAGAAGTTTCTTACTTCTAAATATCTATGTTTTTTTCTGAAATGTAGGAGATAAGAGCATAACAAACTACACAATCAACCAAATTCATGCAGGTGAGAGACAATACCCAACAGGAGAAGGTAAGCTCTGTGGAAAACTGTTTTCCCAACCGAGTGACCACACACATTCACGGCAAAGCACAGCAGTACATTATTAAGAAATTAAGATAGGAAATAGAGGAATAAGGAAATTAAGACAGACTCAGTTTTTCGTCAAAAATAATGACTTTTATCAACTTCTTTAACACCCTTAGCATTTTCAAAACAAGAATAAAATGCCCACAGTTCACAGGACCTCACTGTATTTGGTATATCTGTATTTCTACCTCAGTACTACCTGTCTCAGAAGAAAGAATTACATCTACAGTATTCCAATAGCAATTTAGCAGTTGCTACATTAGTATCTGTTAGATTGAAATTCTTTTTCTTCCCATCTTAGTGATGAATATTCTTTCATCTGCAAGGTCTGCAGAATTGGGTCCTTAGCTTGAAGTTGATATTTACTGTAGGCAGACAAACCATGTTGACTTTTCCTAGTCCCAGTTACATTCCTGGTCCGGGCACAGGCAAGATACCAAACACCATATAGATACGACTATCTTGAGAACAAACACACAAGCAATAATTAATTACACTGAGAATAACTGATTTACGACTGAAAATAAAACTGAAGTATAGGATCATGTCTGAAATGTGAGGTAATGAACATGAAACCATATTATGTCAATATCAACAGCTAACTAAAATCACGCATTTAAGCAATAAAGGTCATTTCTGACACACAAATTTTGTACTTTTAAGACTAGGAAAAACTTTCCAACAGTACCATGCATGTACTTCTTTAGAGAAGTGTACTCTACCTCACTAGAAAGAGATATATAAACATTTGAAGGTTGTGCCAAGCCAATATTACAGGCTTTCCTTTAAAAAATAACAACAACTATAACTGGAGGATAACACACAAAGACTTTGAGTATTTCTTATGAAAATCCAAGACAAAATATTCAGGTTGGTAAGCAGAGGAAACCTAGAAATTATCTTGATGTATTACTGTGCTATTCCTGGGGGCAGCACAGAAGTAACTTTGTTACCATCCCATTCATTATAGTCTGGTGGAGGAATCTTGAGGATATTTAAGCAAGCAGTCAGAAGTGGCCCAGACAAAATAAAACCTGAACAAAATTATGCCACATAATATTATTACAGGCATTTACATGAAATTATAGGCAACATCTACCCCACCAGTACTATGCTGCACCTAACCATAACACATCCAGAGAGTCTAACAGAGGATTCAGTGAAACTATTTGCCAGTTTCATCTAAGGCACAGCTATATGTATATACATACACACAAAAACAACTATGAAAAGGTGGTAATAAAAACAACTGTTTTATGGAATCTTTTGATAAATATTGTGGCAAAGAGATACAGGCCGACCGAATCACAGCCCTTTATTTCCTTGCATGAGGCTGGCTTTCTGCTACCAAACTAAGAGAAATACACAGGGTGTCCCTGTAGCTCCAAGACTGATTGGCTTTTCACAGGTTACTTCCTTTACATAGGAAAACCCATACACTGCACAGTTGAGAGGTGTTTTAAAGAAAATGCCTCCAAAAACCAAATTCATGTCATTCAAAAAACCAGCAAGTAACCCTAATGTGTAAACAGATATGTACACACATATCATAACACTCCTTAAAAGCTACTCTATGCAAATCCAGCTAAAGAAAGAGCATGTTACATGAGATATTTTTACTGTATACACAGTAACCTATATAGAAATATCAAAATTTATAGACAAGCAAAATTCAACACTAACAGGCTAATTAATAAGAGAAAGAAACTCCCAAAAGCCATTATGTCAGTACATTTCTGCTAATATACAAAAAGCAAACCAAATATCACAACCACTGAAGCCCACAGAACTTGGTCTACATAAGACCTTACACCATGCACTAATTCCATACATGATATTTTTGAGCTGGGTTAAGGAATTTGACACACAGATGATATACGTTCTCAACCTGAGAGGCAATGACTCAATGTGACTTTACATTGATTGGGACAACAAGGAAGAACCTGTGCAGGAACCCTGGCCCAGCACAAAGCACTGAATTTTGACTAGTACCATTTAACGACAGCTAAATTTTTCTTGGTCTTTTTAGAGCAGATTAAGCCTCACAAGACTTTTGGAAATAGCATCAGATCTCATTCTTGTAAATGAAAAAACAGTCAGCAGAAATATCATGTTAAGCAGATTTTTACAATAAAAGAGCCAGCCTTTAAAAACAACCCCCCCCCAAAAAAAAGTATATACTTTAGAAAGGCATATTAGTAAACCAGTAGAAAAGGCTGTAGAATTCATCTCTATCCTCCTGCCAAGACATGAGTGAGCTATGATCCCCAGAACACAGCCTGTATAGCTCTGTAGCCCTGCAGTTACAGCAACCTGCAGAAATCAAATTAGTATTAACTGTCTTTTTATGAGAAAAAGTACCCATTGATTCTTTTCCACAGAATTTTGATTATTGCTTTGAGTAAGAAACAAATATAGAGCAAAAAGCCAAGCCAGCAAGTTTCATGGTACTACAGTACTTGGTTATTTGCTTCACACAAAATGGTCTAGGGCTACGGAGTTACAGAAAAAATTCCAAGATCAAAATGAGAAGATTCCTCTTAAACACATTTAGAAGGATGCATCATGCTTTGTTTCCCCCTCATACTGTGCATATGAAGTAAAAATACAAATCCAATACTTTTGCCATTAGTTACTAAACAGATGTTAGACCTGGCCTTATTTGAATTGTGATCAAGGCTTATTATTTGTGACATTCCTCCATACAGGAAACAAATTCCTACGTCTCCACAGATTTTTACTTCAGCAGTTGATGAATTAATGCCTTTGAAACCAGATGCTCGTAACTCAATACTTTAAGTCAACACACAAATACATGAGCTAAGTGAAGATCCAAGCATTTAACAGGCACTAAGTGATCGCCTGCTAGGTAGACTCAGCAACTTGGTGAGCCTGGCAGCAACATGCTCAGCGGTGCCCACCAGCAAACCGCATTGCCTTGGAAAAGCCAAGATATCTCTAGTCCTGGCAGATTACGGAAACGAGCTTCTTCAACAGTCTAAAATCAGTTTGTTGCCAAAAGAGGAGCTTTGACATAGGCTTGAGCTGCATTAATCAAGTTTAAATAACACTAAAACTAGAAGGAAAGAGACTCTTAAGGTTTGGGGGTTTCTCCCCAGAAAAATAAATCAAATAAGAGCAGTCACATTTGGATTATAAACACTTAGCATACAGTAAGAGTGGTTCTGGACAAGTGCACCAGTATGAAGCAAGCTAATAATTTTGGTTCCAGCTTCAGTATCAAAACTCACCAGCAAAATCTCAAAAATCCTACAGACTCCGCCCTCAAAGAAGCCAAGAGCTTGTTATCAACCCCAAAGCTCTGAAATAATCAGCTTCACATTTTCCTCAAGAGCACCTTTACATTTGGTATCTGTATTCCTCTTCCAGCAAGTTTCTCATACATAAACTGACACACTTTCTATATCTGCAGATACAGGTGTGACTGAAGCACATAGATTAGTATTCAGAAACATCACACATGACGACTACATAACACTAAGACTCCACAAAGGACTGCTCTGTAAGGACAGATGTTAAACAATGCAATTCAGGTTTTCACAGAGACATCCTGCACTTAAAAGGATTCTAGGTGAACATGCAGTTACATGTGACGTGATACCATTCCACATTGATGGCAGCCTATTAACACTTGCAAGTCTGTAAGTCTTGGTCAAGGCAAAAAAAAAAAACAAAACCTTTCTGTACCTCTGACAAAGTGAAGCAGTCCTCCCAATTTTGTTTTTTTTTAGGAAAGTTTTCTTCTTCATGATGCAACATCTGCTTTAACTGTACATAGTAAAGAACATCAGCTCAAATTTGATGGATACCACAATTAAAATGAGAATGACTCCTCTTCAGAGACAGTTGTGCGAGTGTGAGGTTACCACACTTAGCCCATCCCTAGCTCCTCATCCTCCACTCACTGCTGCTACCACCCACAACATTCCAGCAGAGAAAAATGGAAGAACATTCCAATTTATTTGAGGTTTTATCAGTCAAGCCACCTTAAAACAGTTTGTTATAGGTCATCATTAACCCAAGTCATGTTGATGGAAAGGTACAGTTCCAAGAAAGCTCAAAAGAATTTAAATCAGAGCTACTATGGGCCCATCTCCCACTCCCCATCTCATTCGCTTCCACAGGTAATCCCATTCCCACTCCCTGACCCTAATGGTCAGCCAAGTTGAGAAACATAATCCAGATGAAATCCAACAAAGAAAAAAAGCAATTCATTACCAGACTGATTAACTCCATGACTTTGTTTCATGCACAGTCACAAAGGCTTTCCTGGCTGGCAGGGGCAGAGGCACAGTCAAGAAGAGGTAGGACCATCATGACCCCAATTTAAGCTGCCAAGTTTCTTGACAAGTTCAGGCAAAAAACTAAAATGGAGCTGCTTCAGAAAAGAGCAGTCACAGCCTCCTCCTTTGTGAGCAATGAACTTCGCATAGCTGTTATATCAGCCAGTTTAGGCATCTGATCTAACTAAAGCTTAACATTTTTCTGTACCACTGTTTTCAGCTGGATCAGCAAAGAAGGACTGATGGAAAACTAGCTTCTTTTGGTAAAGCACTACCAGAGAAATTAAAGCTGCTCTGGTGGTAATGTCGTAACGTGACTGTAGAGGACATGCCAAGTCTCAGCTTGACCAAGTTTACACTTGGTATTTTGTAGAAAAAGAAAAGCAATATGCTCAAATGATACATTAAAATTAAGACTGGGCTGAACACGTAATCTATAACTTTAATATATGTTCACTGATCAACATAAAATCCCAAAAGCAAGACTAAGACTATGATTCACATTAGTTTAAACCAAGCTTGCTTGGTGAGCTGGCAAAATAAATAAGACTATAAATAACTTTTCGCCCCACATCCCGATCAGCAATTATACCAGGTCAAGCTGCCATGAGAATCTCTTGCCTGAAAGAGTCTATAAAACATCTTTTCTAGAGTGCAAAAGATTTACTTTTCTATAGTGTTAGAGCACTTTAACTTTCTTTTTTTCAATATTTTTGAGCTCCACCAAGATTACCAGTGGAATAAAACCGGTTATGGGCAGAATTCAAGAATCTTGCATGGCGCTGTAACAAGTTGTTATGAACACACAATAAAAAGTCTACAATACTATGTTTTCCTGATATCCTCTATTCCTGGAGAGGCAACTAAAAGTGCAAGAATTTTCACTGTCTCTTCAGAAAGTTTTAATCCCACCACACTCATTATGGTAGGACAGTAAGGTACATACAGATTATTGCAACATCAAGTAGCTATGTTAAACTACAATATACTTAGAAGCCTTTTGTGAGTTTTAAGAGCCCAGAGTGGTTTGTTGCTTTGTTTCTGTGGTGGGTTTTTTTCCTTCTTAAACACATAATGCTGTAAACTACTAGTACAGAACCAGAGGGTTTCATAACATAGGGTAAGAAGACAAACAAACTTGGCTGCTCTGTCTAGTTTACATGCACCTTCATTTCCACACATTTAAGAGATACAATAAATGCAGGAAAGTAATTCCCAGGCTGAAAAAATAAGTCTTCTGCCAATAAGGATTTAGATGGCTGATTTGAATTGCACTTCATATGTATACTTTAAGAAAAGGGTTCTTTGATATGCTATGTTTAGAGTGCTGTAAATCAGAGTTTTGACTGAGTCTTGAAACCAACACCTTATTTGATTACAGATTAAAAAGTGTATGCTGCAGGATAACTCAGGCCATCAAAGGAGTTTAAGAATTGCACACAGGAAGTAACACATCTCAAATTCATTTTTTTTGGACTTGGCTCACAATATTTTTTATTTCTTCAGCAAGATTTATGCTAAGGGGAAAAAAAAAAACAGCATTTCCACAGAGATTTGCCAAAAGATGAAGAAATGGAAAATGCTCACTGATGCACATAAAACCAGTACCATTTCTCTATGGTAACTATTAACTTCTGCATAATCCTAAGGACCATTTAGGCAGTAACCATAGATCAATAAGTCAAATAGAACTGAAGAGTCAAGAATCCATTTAAATATTTACACTTTTTGCACCAAGCCATACCTAGAGTATGGGTGGTCTGGTCTAGGGGGATGTCCCTGCCCACGGCAGAGGGTTTAGAACTGGATGATCTTTAAGGTCCCTTCCGACCTAACCTATTCTACGATTCCAATACCGTGGTCGAACAGAACGACAGTGCCTTCCATTTCACCCACTCTCTTCATTCGGGAGTCTGCCAGGAGAGGCAGGAACATAAAAAATATACAATAACAAAGCAAAACGAAACAAAGCCTTTAAACGGCGCAGACAGGCATTGTTTGCAGTCACCGGTACCTATGCTCCGGACGGCTGAATTAAGAAACACTGACAACACCCACAGCAGGAATCGACCCCAAAGCCCCCTTCGCACTCCGTAAACCATTAACGAGGGGGTTACATAAATGTACGGGAGCAGAGTAGCCGCGGAACGGGGTCGCGGCGAGGCATCCCCGCTGCTCCGAGGGAGGCATCGCCCCATCCTGCGGGGCCGCTCGTCTCCGCCAGGCGAGCGCGCTGCGAGCGGCCCCCGCCCCGGCGTCCATCGACCCCCGAGAGACCAGCCCCTTCCCCCGCGGCCCTCGCTCCCTCCCGAACTCCGTGGCGTGCCCAGATCCCCGGGAATCCCGAACTTCCCGGGGCGGGAGGAGACACAAAAGCGCCGCGCTCGGCGGGAGCTCGGAGGCGTCGCTCGCCCTGGGCTCCTCCCTAGCTCCCTCCGGGTTTCCCCCACCACCGCGAGGACCGACAGGGGCCCCGAACGCCACGGAGCGACCCGGCCACGCTCACCTGCCGCTCACAGCCGCCGCCCGTCGCCGTCGCCGCCGCCGCTCCGTCCCCCGCCCTTGCCACGATCCCATTGGCCGCCGCGGAGCGCCGGGACCGGCGCGGGGAGCTGCTCGTCAGCGCTCCGGCACCGCCCCCGCCGTCCCACCGGGATTGGCCCGAGCAGCGGCTGCCGAGCCCCGGGATAGGTTTCTGGCGGCTCCATCCGGATCCCAGGGGCGCGGACCCGTGTTACCCGGCGCTGCCCCGGGGGCCGACCGCCACCGCCACGAGGACGCTCCCCGATGCCGCGGGGTCCGGCCCCGGTAAAGCTGCCCGCGGCCCGCAGCAGCTCGAGGCCGGGCTCGCAGGAAAGAGGCGAGCAAGGCTCCTCTCTGCCGCACCTCAGCCTCCATTATCGGGACCAGCTGGGATGCGAAAAGGGTTTCCTCCCTGCAGCCCGAGAAGGGCGAGCGCTCCCCTACCCTCTAAGCGAATCCCAGGGGAGCCGCCCCGAGGGGGGCTCTGCCCGCACGGGGCTCTGCCTGAACGCGTTATCCAGGATGAGTATTTCTAACAGCTGCCTCCTTTCGCCAGACTTCCAAGCAGCTACTTTATCCAAGATGCAAGCCGGAACGGTTTCCAGATGATTGATCCGAAAAAAATAACCCAAAAACCCACCAAAATCCCCAGTCAGAAACAGAAAGAAACCCTCAGGAAATCAAAATGCAAAAATTACATGACGTTTCTCTGCATCATTATCTTCTTTCTCCCTGCATGCGCCATCCCCCTCATTCCTCTTTGTTTCTGAATCAAGCAAAGAAACAGAGCGACAAATAATGTGGGCCAAACGTGGGCCTTAATGTAAACTGGCAAACATCCAGAAAATAAAGCAAATGAAATCGGTGGGGATTTTAGAACATCGTGTGCAAAAACCATTTGCCAAGTTCACACAGGAGGTGCTCGGACAAAAGTAGGAGTGTGATGCTGACTCTGAGTTTCAGACTGATGGTTTGACTCCCAAATTGTCTCTTGTTCACAGATTAAAATAAAAGAAGATACTTTTTCTCCTTTTTGCATATGCCTCTGCTCAGAAAGCTGCATTTGTCCTCACATTTACTTCTCCATTAATTTCAGACCACTGCTCTCAGCCGGCAGTAAGACACTGCTATCTCTGAGACAAACACACTCCAAAATTACTGAAGAGATAAGACTTTTTACCAATCCTGAGTTCTCTTGTGGTTTTATGAAAACATTCTCTTGAATTACTGCCTTCCCAGTAGCTTCAGTGTAACTCTTAGCTTTACTCACAATCTATGGATTTCTGACACAATTTTTTATAAAACACAATGCCCTAAGTATTAATTTGTAAGGGACAATTTCTGTATTATAAAGATGCTCTATTTCAAATGAAAAATATTTCAGGGCTGGCAAGGGAAAGACCAGGACATGCTACTATAAAATAAAGTTCTAATATATGCTTCAGCTATATATAGCTTTTACAAATATCCATTAGATAGTTAGATTGATTTGTTGCCACTACTGCTTCTCTGCTCCACTGTTTGTATCTCTCCCTAACTTGACCTGCCAATATAGTCAGTGGTGACCAAAGGGAAAGGGGGCTGTGTTGGGAAAGGAAAGGAAAATGACCCTGGAAGTCACCTAACTAGACAAGCTGGGCATCTAACATAGCAAATTGCACATTCGTTGTGCTGCGCTGTGGGTCCGAGCCACATTCTGTGTAGTCAGTCTTCCCACAGAGAGGTTCCATGTGAGGAGGGAAAAGAATTCTCCAGGGCCTTATACTGGAAGCTTTAATCCTTAAGGATAACAAATAATTGCGAGGGACATCATAGCATACCCAAGAAACCAACCCTTTCTTTCCACCTTTTCTTGAAGACTCAGGACAGGACTCCATGAGTAATAGGTACGATTAATGGACTTGGCTGTTCCTGTCATGCCCACTCACTCCTGTCAGCCATGCCCTCCTAGCTAAGATCCCTTCTGATTGCAGTGCGACAGCAGGATAGTACGCTATCCCCTAAGGACCTGAGAGGATATTACACACACATTCACGATAGTGCCAACTCCATGGCATCATAGCAGATGCACAGAGGCTTAACATCCTCCTCCACTATTGGCTACCTAAAATGATGTCAGTGATTAAATCTCCCTTCTCTAATAACATTGTAGTATTATCCCTTCTAGGAACAAGCCATACCAGTAGAAATATTACAACATAAGCATTTTCATGCTGCTATAACAATGCTGACCCAAGAGGAATTCCATCTTTTTGACAGTACAGGTAAAATGGTGGAAGGTTTTATGTGTGGATGAGCACTGAAAATATTCAAAAATACTTCTAGAAGGTGACACATTGTCTGGTAGCAATACAAATCTGCTGTGGGAAGTGAGTAATCCAGTACCTTGCGAGTGTTCTCCTATCATGCTCTGAGCAGACCTGAACAATGTGGTTGCTAAACCAAGACATCCTGTTTGCATGGTATTTCCATTTTGGTAGTGCTATATCAGATGTAAGCGAGTAATGTCAGAGTACTTCAGAAAAACTTCAGTATATGTTGTTTTTCTAGGAAAAAAATATATAGTCTTTTGTAAGGCTTCTAAAAATGAGAAACTAACAGAAGAAGCAGATGTTGAACGGTGCTGCTGCATATTAGCATGGTTATCTGTTCATTTTTAAATAGTGGGTATTAATATATTTAATGAGCAAAGCTATGCAGTTGCCATCATTAATACAGAAAGGATGTGAATAACAAGAACCCTTTAAAATATTTCTTCCATGGAAAAGCATCACCAAAACAGCTTGTCAAGGGCCATGGACTGTGCCCATCAAAAGAACATTCTCTAGCACAAGATACACAATGCATGAAGAAACTGCTTGACTATATCTTCTGCCTCTGTTGTCTAGATGTGATTAATGCTACACGGCAAATACTTGATTCAGGCTCTCTGCTTTCATTTTAGGATGGGAATTTTGCCTTTGTGGCTGTCTACTGCTCTTCTGCTGAAAAGCAACAAGCCTTGGAGTCTGGAGCTTTGTATTTAGTCATTGCTCAGTGCTACCAAATGTTAGATGGCATCTATTAAGAGTACAAAACCCCTCATAAAATTATTTCAAAATGCTTTCAAAGTATGCATGCCTTGTCAAGGGGTGAGTAAGCTAAGTCAAGTGTCCTACTCAAATGTGTTATGTAAATTCAGTTTTAACTTACCACACAGGTCTAAAGAAAACACTTGTGCTTCCAAATCCTTCCAAAAGATAATTTAGTATGGAGGACTGGACTTCGTAATTATTATTTTCATAAATTTGTTTTAATTGGACTGTTCCAAGCCAAGGAAGGTTTCTTCTCTTAGTGAGGTTCTGTGTATAAGATAACCAGAATTAAAGACCACAACCAGTCACTGAATAAGAAAATCCCTAAGAAAAGAGAAACAGCTGGAGAGAGGCCAAAATCTCTGCCAAGAGATGCTTCAGTGAATGTATTCACCCGGATAAGGGGAGCCAGAGGAAAGCTCTTGAGAAACAGTTCCTGAATTAGCTTTCAGTCTTGTTATCTGGCAGTGAACTTTATGGTTTTCACAACGAAAAGTGGTCTTTGCAATCCAGCTTAGTGTCCTTCCAGTGATGACACACTCAGTGTCACTAGGCTGTATGAGAAAGATTGTTAGCTAAGGAAACCTGTTAATGAAGGCCTGAAATGTTCTTTTTCCTTACTGGGTATTGTTTTTGGCAGGAGAACAAAACCAACAGTGCAAAAGGAAGGTTGCCAGCAGTGTAATAATGAGAAAAGGGATTAGATTTGGTTTAGCTTTCTAAAAGTGACTGGTTTACAGTAACAGTTGCTGGGAACATAGAGAAAGTACTGCGCAGTTTGCATGGCGGTGAACAACTGAGTAACCAATACAGGGAGAATTTGCCCTTTCCACTCGTTAGTGAAGACTGTTCATGGCTTTGCAGGATCAGGACTTATCTGAACTGCTCTTTAAACTCAAGATTTCCATTATTTAAACAGGTTAAAATTAGGTTAAAATTAGGTTAAAATATCAAATGAACCTTACATCTCTTTGAGGTGCCGTTTACACATTTCTTTTGAAGTCATTTGTAGCTTTTTAATAATTTGTTCTCACCACATTTTTATGTCCTCTTGAATGAAATGTATGTGGCTCTTGGCAATGCAGCTTGTATGCTCATAAAATCTGAGTAACTTTGTGCTAAATTCTAATTAAGAGATGTAATTGAACCTCCAGTTGCTACTTTGTCTACGTGAGCAGCAGCTGGGGACCACCTAATCATTCTCTTCCAGCCTGGTGATTCTATGATTCTATCGAGGTCCTGAGGAACATGGTTTAGCATTTGATAGGAACAGTTGGACTCGATGATCTGATAGGTCTCTTCCAGCCTGGTGATTCTATGATTCAGAGGTCTGTGCTGCTTTCTTTTTGTTTATTTAAGGAGCTGTACATGAAACTATTCTCTCTTTATGACAAATTCCCTTGAAATATTGGACAATGAATGAAAACAGTATGTAGACCTGGTGGCTATTCCTCGATAACCATCTGAGTACTCTGTAAGTGATACTGAAACTGTATGGTTTTGCCTTAGGTCAAACCCCTTTTTTTTGTCACGCAAAAATATAGCAACATTCTTTAATCTTGAAAGCATTTACTGTTAGAAAGGCTAAATTATCAACATATTTTATTGTTATAGAGATTTCACCACCATTATTTTCCACTCAGTCCTTCATTCTGATACTTTATTATATACCCCCCCCCAAAAAAAAAAGAAAAATCCAGTATCAATCACCTGTCTCTCTACAGTAGAAAGCGACATCCATATGAAGATCAGAGCCCTCAAATGAGTCTTTGAACCTGCTGTAGTGGTAAACATCCAGAGTAGCTTTGCTGCAGTCATTGGAGGCATCTGGTGTAACCCAGGTCAGGCTCTGTGTACACAGCCCAGCTTCTTTGCACTTGAGTAAATTAAACACTAACATAAATAACAACCCAGATTTTTCAAAGGCCTTCTCCCTCCCAAGCCCATTTATCCATGCTATATATAATTAAAGCACACAGTAGCCTAACTTCTACCATATTTCAAAGTGCCTGCATCTTCGTTTGTTTAAGGGCCCCCTTCTGCTGAAACAATTTCAGCAGATAAGATTATTCTGGTAAGCAAGGCTTAACCTCGGGGAAACAAAGAATGGATTGAAAATAGAGAGTTCAACCTTCCCTTCTCTTCCAGTCAAGTCCACAGACAGCTTGCCCATTCCTCTTGTTTTAAACCCCATCCATGCCAGTCACTTTGCCAGGGCAGTGCGATGCCCCCTTCCACGCGTGTTTCCCACTGACCGGCTCTGCCCCGTGCTGGCAAAGCCGAGGCTGCGCAAGACATCAAAGCGCTGCCCACGCAAGTCCAAAATTCGGCTCTTAGAGCCAAGCCCATGGTGATACAAAAAGGACGGTTTGCTGCTGCTTTTCCCACAGCTTGGGCTGCAAAGGCTGTGCTGGCAGAATCCTGTCAGAAAACACCTCCACAATTAAAATAGTTTTGTATGCACAAAATGGGTCTTGGCCACTTAGAGCAGTGACAGGATGCGAGGCTGATTTCTGATGTTCTTAAGGCAATTCAAAAACCTTAAACATTATTGAATCATAGAATAGTTTGGGCTGGAAGGGACCTTTAAGATCATCTAGTTCCAACACCCTGCCATGGGACCGAGCCTCCTGCAATGTCTGCATCTGTTCTGGATGTAGACTTTACAGATGAACTCATCCTCATTATACCTAACTCATTATTTCTCCTCCTCAATTGTGAATGTCAGCTGCTTGTTTAAGACGCTGCATGAGGCCACATGTCATGTTAAACAGATGAGATTGTGACAGGTTGATAATGAGGCAATCATTGAGTCAAGAGGTTTAAAATGGACCCCCTTGCTTTTGCAGCATCTCAGAGAGAAGACCAGGTATGGCTCAATCCAATTCTAGTCTCAGACCTGGTCAGCAGTTTATGACTAAAAAGTTATGTATGCATGCTTATATGCCTTTTTGCCACAAGTTAGAATCCAGTTATTTGTGAGAGCCTCCTTAGAGACTGGTCCTCACTGGGTTAGTAAGTGCGGACTGTGGACCAAACCTTGCAGCAATTTCACAGCTTGCAGCAAAGCCCATTTCCCAGTGCTGAGGTAGTCAGTGATTTAATTCAAGTGATAGATTAAAACAAATTTGGGATTGACTTGATGAATTCACTGCTGTGTTTAGCAGTTAAACACTTATAAACGGCTAATGATTAGATATAAAGCAAGTAGCAGTAAAAACTTAAGTAGTTCTTTTCCTAGTGAACTGATGCAACCAAGAAGTGCACAGTTCTTACCAAGACATTTCTTCTTGGTGGAGGAAGAGAGGTCCAGGCACACAGACCTGTCTGTCAGGTAAGGTGATCATTTTTTCTTTCCCCAAATAAAAGGGGTGTCTTTGTTTTCATCTGAAGCAACACCAGGCTGAGGCCCTTCTGTCACCCCAGGTGCTACTTCATTGATACAAATGTGAGACCACCACCCAATCTATCTGTTTTACCAGATGCAGCTGTCTGTTGCCAGCACTCCCTTTGCCAACCACTCTCTTCTGCAAAAAACAAGCTTATTTTGCCATTCACAGCATCTAATAAATCTATTATACCACACTGTGAGAGGCAAATAATACCCCTGTGAGCCAGAAGGTTCCCAGGCACACCTGGGCTGTTGCTCCAGTTCAATGTTTTAGACTTACAGTAGCCCTGGAGATGATGCGCTCACACAAAATCCATTCCCATGTAGGATTGGAGGCCATCAAAGATTTTTCTCACAGAAGTTCTACATAGTGAAAGTTTTGTACTGTTTGACCAGAAAAGCATCAACACTGTCTGACAATACAAAGCCCTGTAGTTTTGCACATTTGTCATGAGCTGAGCCTTGCTGGCTTCTACCCTCCAGCAAAGCTTTGTATGCAGAAGCAGCAAGCTTTGGGAGTGCAGAGCAGCCCCGAGGATGCCCCAGCACCAGCAACCTTACTGACACTGTTCTGGGAAGCTTCAAGCCTAGGAGAGAGATGGAAGGAGAACGTAGGTCATAGAATCATGAAATAGTTTGAGCTGGAAAGGACCTTAGAAATCATCCAGTTCTAACCCCCATGTGATGGGCAGGGACACCTCCCACCAGACCAGGCTGCTCAAAGCCTCATCCAACCTACCCTTGCTCCAAAGACTGGGCATCCACAAGTTCCCAGGAAAACCTGTTCCAATGCCTCACCACCCTCACAGGAAAGCATTCTTCTAAATATCTAATCTAAATCTCCCCTTTTTCAGCTTAAAACCATTACCCCTTGTCCTATCCCCACACTCTCTGATAAAGAGTTTTCCTGTAGCCCCTTCAGGTACTGGAAGGTTGTTATAAGGTCTCCCCAGAGCCTTCTCTTCTCCAGGCTGAACAAGCCCAACTCTCTCAGCCTGTCCTGCTATGGGAGGTGCTTCAGCCTTCAGATCACCTTTCTAACCCTCCTCTGGACCCATTCCAACAGCTCCATATCCTTTGTAGGTTGAAGATTCCAGATAGATCTGCTAAGAGTGCTAGGTGGTTAGTGGATGTTACCTTCTGCCCGATATCTCCAGTGACAGCACAGGGAAAGGGAGTGATCGCACACCAGAGCTAAGCTCCATACAACTCAGATTGCTGCTACTTGTGCAGCAAGACCTTATTAATAAGTCTTGCCTCAGCTCACCTCATTAGGCTGCAGAGTCATGGTATACTATCCAAAAGCATATGCTTATGGTACCCCTTCAGGAAAAATCTTTTCGACACATGCTTAGAGTGTGCTCAGGGACCGCAGCTCTCCAGCCAGGGCTCAGACAGACCTGCATCAATTCCTACCGGAGCTGCCTCACCTTTCCATTTTCGTAGTAAGAGCAAAGAAACACCCTGCTACATTATCAGCGGGCACGATGAAAAGCGATAGGGCATAGAATCATAGAATAGTTTGGGTTGGAAGGGACCTTAAAGATCACCCAGTTCCAACCCCCCCTGCCATGGACAGGGACACCTCCCACCAGATCAGGCTGCCCAAAGTCCCATCCAAGCTGGCCTTGAACACCTCCAGGGATGGGGCATCCAGCGCCACGCAGCGTCACCGGCGCTCCCTCCTGCAGCAGATCCCATCCTCCTCAGCCCAGGCACCACCGCCCGCCGAGGCCCGGGCGGAAGCAGCCGGGAACGGAGCGGAAGAGGCCGGCGGGGCGGAGCGGGAGGCAATGGCGGCGGGCGGCGAGGAGGAAGAGCAGCGACGGCGGCCGGCGCGGCTCTCGGCGCTCTCGGTGTACCGCCAAGCGGCCAGAGCCAGGCAGCTGGAGCGGCGCCGCCGCGGGCCGCCTCTTCTCGCGGGAGGGAAGCGGGCCAGGGCGCGGGCGAGGCGCGGCGGGGCGGGCAGCGGGGCGCAGGTGGAGGCACCGCCGCCGGTACCGCTGCCGGTGGCCGCCACGCTCCCCAGCCTCGTGGCGCGGGCGAAGGCGCCGGGCAGGAGCTCTGAGGCGAAGCAGCAGCGCGGCCCCGCGGCGAGTCCTGGCGTTCCGGCGGCGGAGGGCGGCGCGGCGGCGCTGCTGCGGCGTCTGGGGCGGGTGGTGGACAGCCGGCGGCGGGCGACCGAGCTGTTCCGGTGGCTGCTGGCGCCGGTGCGGCCTGAGGAGTTCGCGGCGCGGCATTGGGAGCGGGCGCCGCTGCTGGTGCGGCGCGGCGACCCCGGGTACTACGCGGGGCTGTTCTCCACGGCAGAGCTGGACGCGGCACTGCGCGGCGGGAGAGTGCGGTTTGGCGCCCACCTGGACGTGACCAGCTACGCCGAGGGCGTGCGGGAGACCCACAACCCCTGCGGACTCGCCCTGCCTGCCGTCGTCTGGGACTTCTACCAGAATGGGTGCTCCCTGCGGTTCTTGTGCCCTCAGGCCTTCTCCCCCGCAGTGTGGCACCTCCTGTCCATCCTGCAGGAGCATTTCGGGAGCATGGCTGGAGCCAACGTGTACCTCACCCCGCCGGGGATGCAGGGCTTTGCTCCGCACTATGATGACATCGAGGCTTTTGTGTTGCAGCTGGAAGGGAAGAAGCACTGGCGCGTTTACAGCCCTCGATCAGATGCCGAGGTGCTACCCCGGTTCTCCAGCCCAAACCTCACACAGGCTGAGCTTGGTGAGCCTGTGCTGGAGATGGTGCTTGAGGCCGGAGACCTGCTGTATTTCCCCCGCGGCTTCATCCACCAGGGCGACTGTCTCCCCGATGTGCACTCGCTCCACATCACCGTGTCTTCCTACCAGAGGAATTCCTGGGGGGACCTCCTGGAGAAGCTCCTCCCTGCTGCTCTGCAAATGGCCCTGGAGGAAGATGTGGAGTATCGGAAAGGACTTCCCATGGACTACCTGAGGTACATGGGGGTTGCCAACTTGGATGCAGTTGATGCTCGGCGTGCAGCCTTCATTGAGAAGGTGCAGAGCCTGATAAAGAAGCTTGTAGACTATGCACCCATCGATGCTGCTGTGGATCAGAGAGCCAAGTCATTTCTTCATGACTGTCTCCCCCCGGTGCTTACAGAAAGTGAAAAGGCGCGGAGCATGTATGGCTTCCCAGCTCACTGGCAAGATGGAGGCCCTCATGATGTCGATATTCTGATAACAAAAGACACAGAAATTTGTCTCCTTAGCCATGGCATCATTAGATTGTGTAATGAAGAAGCAGGTGTGATGCTGTACTACACAACAGAAAATTCAAGAGTGTATCACGAGGAAGAACCAAAGTTCCTTGAGATTGATCCTGAGTATACAGACAGTATTGAATTTCTCCTCTCTTCCTATCCAAACTATGTCAGTGTGGATACCCTGCCATGTGAAACCCTGGAGGACAAGATTTCTCTAGCCACTCTTCTGTTTGAGAAGGGCATTCTGACTACAAAGAAGCCTCTGGTGGAAGTGTAACTCTTAAAGTTTTTTAAAAATAAATATGTATTTGTTTAGAAAGTGTTTATGTTCTCACTTCACACTAACTAGGTGTAAGGATCACAGTATCTCCTCTTGGGGCAGAAGGGCTTTGTCATGGCTAGGGAAATTGAATGTTCTGGTTAAAGAACCACAAAGATGATCAGTTTGTTGGAGCACCTCTGCTATGAGGACAGGCTAAGAGAATTGGGGCTGTTCAGTCCAGAGAAGTGAAGGCTCCAGGGAGACCTTATAATGACCTTCCAGTACATGAAGGGGGCTACAAGAAATCTGGAGAGGAACTTTTTTGGTGACCAGACAGGATGCTGTTGCTGCTCTCATCCTCTGACTCTTCTGTCTACTTGTCTTCAGGAGAGAATCGGTGGTACTCATCCCACCATTCATCTCCCTTGTAAATAGCTCGTGCCTCAGTGATGCCCTTCCTGGGCTGCTCCAAGTGCCCCCTTGCACCATGGGTCCTGCTCCACGGCTGCCTGTGCCACAGGCACTTGCAGCACAGGTCACCACATCACAGGTGCCTGCGCTGTGGCTTGGTGCTTGCAGACTGTGGTACAGAGCTGCACCCACTCATGCAGGTCTTTCTGCATTGGCTGAAAGCATGTTAACAGCAACTGAAGAAGGCACAAATTCTCCTGAGTTTTTTTCTTTCCCTGCCTCCCATTTTCTGTGGCAGCAAATACTTCAGCTCGTGTAGGGCATTCTGATAATTCCTCCTCAGTTTCTAAACCCAGCAGGGAAAGTGCCTGGGCTAAATACTCTGCAAATAACCCTTATGCATTTGTGAGGGGACAGCCAGGTAGAGATTTTTTTTTTTTTTTTCCTTCTTTATTCTTTCTCCAGAAGGACAGTTCTCACTGAGACCTGCTGACTGTGTCAAATGTTTTGCACTAGGAGGTGCTGACCCATTATAATTCCAGTAACAAAGGCACTCACATCATATAAAGTATCATTAAAAATGCTATTTATGAGAGCTAACAGCTGTTCGATAAAGGCAAGGCCATGCAGGTGGTGGGATCACAGGTAGTGGGTTCACAGGTACTGGGTGAGAGCTGCCAGCGGGCTCCTTCTTAAGGGAGAGCTGGCTGAGTTCTTCCTGTGGCCAGGGGATTTGCAGCGCAGCACACACCTGAAGCCTGACTGCATGTGCAGTGTGGCACAGCACAAGCCTGGGCGTGCTTGTGCTAGCTGTGTTGTGAGTCACTAACCACTGGGTGCACAACGATCTTCTCTTCAGGATCACTACACTGGCTTCCACTGAGCAAAATGGTGAGATGCCTGAACGTGCTAGAAGATTTCAGACTTAAAGACAAAATGATCTCTGAGTTTCAGAATAAGGAAGTAATTTATCTGCTTCATGCTTCGCGACTTACATAAAAATAGGAATACATTTTCCATGCATGTTTGAATTTATAAGAATAGTAACAGAATATGGAATGCATAACAATGCTACAAATACACCTGCAATAGCAATACTTTGTTCTTCCCTGATGTCCTCCAGCACTGAAGGTCTCAGTATTTCTTAAGTATCAATGCTTTGCAACCTGCAACCCAAAGCAAGGTAAAAAGCTATGATTACCCTTATTTCACAGAAAATGGCTAGAAAGGACAACTCGAGCTTAGCCAAAAGCACACTACATCATTTGCAAAGTTCAGAAAAAGGAAGCTATTTGCATTAAGCTAACAACACAGACATTGCATTCACAGTCTCTCTAGTACGTACGCAGTCAGGTAAGAACAGATGGGTCCACCATGAGGAAATGGGACAAGTGCAAGAATACTCTTGTATTATAATCTATCTATGGGTGAGGCAGTTCTGCTCCTCTAAGTCATCACACATTATGTACCCATCAAGCAATGGGGCATATATCAGGTGCTGCTGCACCTGCTACACCTGACACAAGCTGGTCTAATGAACCTGGGGAATAACATCATCCTCCAGAGGCCATACTGCAACTAGAAGAGGGGAATGGTCAGCATGCCATAAGGCAAGACAAAGCAAAGCTTGTCTAGGCTATCTCCCTGGCATATATCCAGGGTATGCCTTGCTACAAATACCTACTCCTCCAGAACTTATGTCTGAAGGGCTAGAGCAAAGCAATCAACAGCATGCCCATACAGCAGCTCACACAATTACCAACAGTAGGATCATAAGCAATACCATGGCTCCAGTGGGCTGCCAGGGTAATTAGGTATCTGGGTAGTTTGGCAGCAAGAGTTAATCACACAAATTCCTTTTGACTGCAGGTAAGAGTTGCACTGCCCCGTGACTCCAGCAGTGGCAGTGTGATTTGAAAGACTCATTCCTTACACTAATAATGCGGATATCATGCTGCCTATGCTGCTGGAATTGGTAAAGGGACAGGATGTCAGATGGGACATGGTGGATGCATTCCTGGAGCTAACAAAACCTTGGCAGCAAAAAACCATCCTTTCTATATATTCAGTGTAATCTCACAGAGTATTTGAATGCTCCCACCAGTCAGCTTCAGCCTCAGTGCAGCTACAAAGCTGTTCTGGCATTTGCCTTGGATGGTGTTAAGTTCAGCATTAGTTGACCGAGTCTTGAACATAGCCTTTAAAGTATTAGAAAGGTTTTGCTTCTTGACCCTCAATAAGGGTATGATTCCATCAACACCTCCTCTTCAGCACTGGTCAGATAGATATTTTCTACAAAGGCAAGAGTTTTGTTAATCAGACAGGAAAAATGTTAGCAATCTCGAAGAAAGTAAATGCTAGACACATTCTCCACTTTCCAACCTCCACCTGGAGCAAGGAGTTCATTTTGGACAAACTGGACATCTAGGACTGGGGACAAGGCATCAGAAGACTCATCCAAGATGATATTTGGCAAGAAAGCTAGGCATTATTTTACCCCACCAGCAAGCACACACAAGTCTGAAGGACCTGAGTTGACAGATGACTTTTCATTTATCAAATTAATATTGTTCACATTTGTAACAGTATAAGCCAAATAACATAACTTGATATACCTAAAGCTGTGAGTAGAATTGGGTTAATATTTTCTGTAGTTTCCCTGATCTCTTTTACTCAAGCATTGAGAAAAGGGATAGCCTTTTAATTGATCTTAATTGAACAGTTCATATGCAATGTGACAACCAGCATGGGTTCACTAGGGGCAAGTCTTGCCTAACCAACCTAGTGGTTTTCTATGGTGGGGTAACCACAACTGTGGGCACCAGAAAAGCAATGGATGTGATCTATCTGGACTTCAATAAAGGTTTCTACATGGCCCCCCACAACATCCTTCATAGAGAGAAGAGAGATAGATTTGATGGGTGGACCATTTGGTGAATAAGAAATTGGTTGGGTAGTGATATTCAGAGTGCAGTGGTCAATGGCTTGATGTCCAGATGGAGATCTGTGACAAGTGGTGTCCCTCAGGGGTCTGTACTGGGACCAGTGCTGTTTAATATTTCAATCAGTGGTACAGAGAGCAAGATTAAGTAGACACTCAGCAAATTTACACGACACCAAACTGAGTGGTGCAGAAGGACAAGAAGTCATCAGGGGGATCTGGACAAGCTGGAGAAGTGGATTTGTGTGAACCTCATGAGGCTGAATGAGACCAAGTGCAAGGTTCTACACCAGGGTCAGGGCAATCCATGGTTTCAGTACAGCATCGGGGATGGTGTGATTGAGAGCAGCCCTGCAGAGAGGACTTGAGGGCATTGATTGATAAGAAGTTCAACAAAGATGATCAGAAGGCTGAAGTATAGACTCGTGAACTGTAACATCCCCATGACTATTAGGGCGTGTCTTCAAAATTTCACTGCATTCAGCACAAGTACCAAAGGGAGCCTGCTGCTACAATCAAATTCTGACTGTCTTTAGAGTCTTCTCTGGCAGCGCTGTCACTGCAAGCTGTAAAGTACAACTGACAGAACTGTTTAATATAGGCTAGGGAATTCTTACTTAACTGTGTCTACTCAAGCACTTTAGGAAAATTGAATAACTCCTGCAGGAAAGAGGCCAGCATTGAATGCTGCTGCTTCGGAATGTCTTCTCTTATACCGTTTTCACTGCAAATCATGACTTATAGAACTTTCTGTATAAGCCTGAGTTCTGTAACATCAGAATGGCTCTTAAGGCATCACTTCAAAATTTTATAGTGTTAAACACAAGTACCACAGGGAAGCTGTTACGATAAAATACTGGTTCATGTTAAGTCTTAACCACAGGAGCTTTCACTGCAACCTGCAAAGCACGACTAACAAAACTGTTTAGTGTAGGATAGTGAATTCTAAATGAACAGTGACGCTTCAGGAAAATTGAATAACTCCTGCAGGGAAGACGCTAGCATGGAATGCTGCTGCTGAATGTCTTCCTTTTTACCACTTCCAGTGCAAAACACAACTTGTAGAACTTTCAGTATAGGTTTGTGAACAGTAACATCACCATGGCTCGTAAGGCTGTGCTTGAAAATTTCATCACGTTCAAGCACCAAAGGGAACGTGTTGCTACTATCAAATACTACCTCTTTTGTTAGAGTCTTCACATGAAGAGCTTTCAGTGCAAACTTCAAGGAATGACCAGTGCATCTCTTATACCACATTCACTGCTAAACACCACTTGTAGATTTTTCAGTATAGGCTTGTGAACTGTAACCTCATCATGTATACTGAGACTTCTCTTCCAAAGTTCATCGAATTCAACACAAAGACCGAAGGGATCCTGCTGCTACGGAAATATACCGGGTCTTCTCAGCGTCTTCACCTGAAAAGCTTTCAATGTAAGCAGCAAAAAATAACCAGTGCATCTCCTGCTACATCTAATGCTGCATCTCTTACTCCGGCATCTCCTGTTGCTGCATCTTCTGCTGCACGTCATCCTGTTGAATGTCATGCTGCATCTCCTGAAATTTAATAGCCATTTAATACCCATTCTGATGTTACAGAACTCAGGCTGGTTCTACCAGTCATACTTTGCAGTGAAAGCACTATAAGAAAACTATTCAGAAGTAGTATCATTCCTTGCTAGCATATTCCCTGTGGGAGATGCTTACTTTTTGTAAATTGACTTAAAAGAGTCAGTTAAGTCAGAATTCAGTGCACTATACTAAACCGTCCTGTTAGTCATCCTTTGTAGCTTGCTATGAAAGCACCTCCAGAGAAGACTAATGAGAGCAATAATAGGATTACAACATCTTCCCTGCAGGAGTTTGTCACGTTTACTAAATCAGAAGTAGCAGAAGTAGCAGGAGGAGATAAAGCAGCAGGAGATGATAAGTAGCAAATGTAGCAGGAACAGAGGCAGCAGGAGATGATAAGCAGACATGCAGCAGCAGGAGATGAAATTCCAGCAGATGCAGCAAGAGTCAATGAAGCATCAGGAGAAACAGTATGATATCTGAACATAGGGATCTGAAAAGGCTGGACCGCTGGGCTGAGTCCAGTAGCATGAGGTTTAACACTGCCAAATGCCGGGTCCTGCACTTGGGGCACAACAACCCTACGCAGAGCTACAGATTAAGAGAAGTCTGTCTAGAAAGTTGCCTGGAGAAGGACCTGGGGGTGTTGGTTGACAGCCGACTGAACATGAGCCAGCAGTGTGCCCAGGCAGGTCCAGGGAAGTTATTCTCCCTATGTACTCAGCACTGGTGAGGTCGCTCCTTGAATCCTGTGTTCAGTTCTGGGCCCCTCACCTCAAGAAGGATGTTGAGGCTCGGGAGCAAGTCCAGAGAAGAGCTGGTGAAGGGGCTGGAGAACAGGCCCTGCAAGAAGTGGCTGAGAGAGCTGGGGTTGTTTAGCCTGGAGAAGAGGAGGTTGAGAGGATATTTCATTGCTCTCTGTAACTAACTGAAAGGAGGTTGTAGAGAGGGGGATCTGGCCTCTTCACCCAAGTGACAGGAGACAGGACAAGAGGGAATGGTCTCAAGCTCCACCAGGGGAGATTTAGGCTAGAGATTAGGAGGAAGTTTTTCACAGAAAGGGTCATTTGACACTGGAACAGGCTGCTCAGAGAAGTGGTTGATTCACCTTCGCTGGAGGTGTTTAAGGCATGGGTAGACGAGATCTTGAGGGACTTGTTTTAGTGTTTGATAGGAATGGCTGGACTCAATGATCCTACGGGTCTCTTCCAACCTGGTGATTCTATGACATGGACCAAGATGAGATGCAGCACTAGATGCATCAGAGGCAGATGTAGCAGGAGATACAGCAACATGAGATGCAGCCTCAGGAGATGCAGCAGCAGACGAATATGCAGGAAATTCAGTAGCAGGAGTTTCAGCAGGAGATGTAGCAGGAAGATAGACAGCAGGAGATCCTGCCACAGGAGATGCAGTAGCAGGAGATGTAGCAAGAGATGCAGCAGTAGAAGTCGCAACAGGAGATTCATCAGGAGAAGAAATAGGTGGGGAGGCAGCAGGAAATACTGGAGCTGGAGATGCAGCAGCGGGAGGTGCAGTAGCAGGAGATGCAAGAGGAGATGCAGCAGCAGTATATGCAGGAGCAAGAGTTGTAGAAGGAGATTCACCAGGAGATGCAGCAAGGAGAGGCAGCAGGAGATGCTTCTGCAGGAAAGGGAGCAGGAGATGAAGCTGTAGGAAATGCATTAGGACATGCATCAGTAGCAGAAGAAGCAGTAGGACATGCAGCATGAGATGAAGCAGAATGAGAATCAGCAAGCTATGCAGCATCCAGAGATGCAGCAGATGAAGGAGGTAATGCCGCAGTAGGACATGCAGTGGCATGATATGCAGGAGGAGATACAGGAGAAGTAAGTGCAGCAGGAGATTCAGAAGCAAGAAATAAAGCAGTAGATGCAGCAGAAGACAGGATGCAGGAGATGCAGGAGATACAGTGAGAAATGAAGCAGAAGGACGTCCAGTACCAGGACATGCGGCAGCTCATACTCCTGGTGTGAAGATGCTACTATGGTATGCTGCTGCTTCTGAATGTCTTCTAGTACAGTGCTGTCACTGCAAAGCCAGACATGCAAAACTTTAGGCTTGTGAACTGTAACAATGGAAAGGCAATTAAAGTGTAACTTCAAAATTTCATCCTGTTCAGCATTGGAGAAATTCTGCTATGATCAAATGCTAAATATTGTAAGACTTTTCTCAAGAAGCACTTTCATTGCAAGTTTCAAAGTACTAATAACAGAACATTTTACTATAGGTAACTCAATTGGGATTGATCTATTAAGGCACTTTAAGAAACATGAGAATCTGCTGCAAGGAAGATGTTAGCATGGAATGCTGTTGCTACTGAATGTCTTCTCCTATAGCACTTTCACTACAAGGAAAGTCTTGTAGAACTTCCTGTCTAGGCTTGTTTACATAAGAATGGTTATTAAAGCGTCACTTCAGAATGTCAGAGAGTTCAGCACAAGTACTACAGGGAATCTGCTGCGACCAAATGCTGGCTCTCGAAGCCTGGTATACTGCTACTACTGAATATCTTCTCGTCCTGCACTCTTATTGAGTGATGGTTTGTATGTCAGTTGTGTCAGATGAGTCATTGCAATTTCTTCTCTATTTCAGGACCTATAACTAAGTGGAGCTTTCTGACCTTTGAACCACAAAGAGTGAAAAGAAGTGGGAGAAGCTCAAGAAGAAAAAGGAAGTGGGTGCATTTTCATCTGGACTTCTTTCCTGCCCTTTATTGCTAAAACTGAGTGGAAAAAAGAGACTTCTGTGCCTTTCCTCCCCCAGCCTCAGGGATGGGTGGATTGTAAATACGGTGTGTGCAACTGGGAGAGTAGATTGAACCATGAATCTTCACGCTCAGCAAAAGTCTTCAAGCAAAAGGACTGGGAAACGAATTGCCTATTTTAATGAGCAGGAAATAGCTGTGTCATCAAAAGAACCACAGCAGCAGCTTAAGGAAGGACAGTACTATGGTCATGGAGGGAATATACCGGTCTCCCAGACTATGGAGATCTCTCACACAGGAGCATTAACAACTGCCCCCCAACAATGTTGCTTTGATGAGCTCCGTTTACAATCAAGATAGGGGAGAATCAGTGATGATGCCCCAGACAGTAGCAGCTGTCAAATGGCAGAATTCACTAATGGGAAACCGGTTATCAGAGAGAGGTGACAGCCATTGGCAATCTCCACCTTCGATGTGGAACCACAGTGTGGTTTTTGGGGGTAACCCAAAAGGACCCCACTCCAACGCTGGAGCCCCAAGCTTCTACGGACACCCAGAAGCCCTTAAAAGAAGTCAAGAGAAAGGAGTGTTCGTGTCACAGCTGGACTTGTATGGAGATGCTGTCCAGCAGATGATGTCCCAGAAGGCTCAACTGGAACAGCAAGCACTGGTTAGACAGCAAGCTCAAATGAGTTCTTTTCATCAAATACAGAAACAACATCAGCAGAATCAAAGTCTACCATTGCAGCCTTTCCAACTTGCATTTGGTCACCAAGGCCAAAAGCAGGGTCTTCCTGAATTGTTACATGTCTTTCAAGAAGCCCCAGCTTCTTCCAATCCAACATTTACCGCTCAACAAAAACAGCAAGCTCTTCCCCAGCTACAGCTGTTTGAAAATTTCTATCCACAACAGCAGCAGCAGCAACAGGCTGCCACACAAGCCTTCAGTCTACAGCAGACTACTTCAGTAGCACAGCCTCACGTGGCAGCTGCAGCACCTCAGCATCACATGCTGGCCCACCAGTTTCAGCAAACAGAGAGGAACCAGGAACTATTCAAAGCACTAACAGAGCAGAACCAACAGACTGTGCTGCCTCAGACCCAGATTCCCTTTCCAAGAAGGTCACGGAGACTCTCCAAAGAAGGTATCTTGCTGACATCTGCAGGAGAAGTGTTGGCTTCCAAGCAGGCAGAAGAACAACCTAGCAATTTATTTCTCCATCACTGGCAAACACATCAACAAGAGGTTCCATTACAGCAGCCACCTGAGTCACTGGCTCACAACAGAAGTAGCTATTTACAAGCCAAGAGAATGGATCTGGGGCAGAAGAATTTCCTGGCTAATAGTGAACTGTGCCAGATAGAAACAGACAGGCAAGCCACAGGCCAGAATGGGAGAGAAGAGGAGAAACAGGCAGCAGCAACAGCTGAGGAAAGCACTCAGAAGACTAATGATGTTCAGGGTGTTAGGGGGGGTGTAATCCAGAGCACACGACGGAGACGGCGTGTTTCTCAAGAAGCCAATTTGCTAACTTTGGCCCAAAAAGCTGTTGAGCTGGCCTCTCTTCAGAATGAAAAGGTAAGGTATACACCCAAACCAATATATCAAGTTTTAGACTAAAAAATAGGACTGCAGTGAGAGTACATGTGCATGATAGCATGGTTTCTTGATGCTAGAATTGTTGAAGTACAGTAAGGGCATCTCTGGAGTGGTGACGTGTAAGTTCAGTTGCTGTAATTCAAAGATGTGGGAGAATAGAAATCTCATAGTGCAGTGAAACCACCTAAGGACAGTTTATTTAACTAATAATATGATTTTAGCCTAGGGCTTCAAAATGTGGAAGTTTTCAGCTTAGGCCTTGAGCCTATCAGGAATGTGTACAGACAAGTATAACGAGTTGACTTGGTACCTTTTCGACAATTTGATGGTTTTTTCCTTTTATGTTAAAAAGACTGTGCTTACCTGCCAGTTTTTCGGTTTTAGCAGTTACTGTTTCTAAATTGTGCTATCTAAAAATTACAAAATGCAATTTACATGTTTAATATTTCCAAGATATTGAAAGCCCCAGGAAGCCTCGCTTGCATGAAGAACTTATACCAGGCATAACATCTGATGCGGCATCCTGTTTCTGAGAATGGCCTGTGGTGAATGTTTCGAAATTGGTAACCTGAAGGACAAAGTCTACCTGTAGACCTTGTCTAGGTCTTGATAGGGAAGAAATTTAATGTTAATTGATTAGGTAGTTCCCTCGTCTTACATTTCTGGTGTCTCAGGGTAAACTGTACAGTATGTATTCCCTATGGCAAGATCACAGGATTCAGAGAAGGTAAGTGGTGAGGTTTTGAAGTCAGATGTGGGGAGGTTCTGTGTTGGGGTTTTTCTCCTTTTAGGTTTTCTGTCAGGTATGGCATAAATAATCTATTGTTGAGTGTCTCTCACAAGGAGTAGTAGTCCACTTTTCCTTGGAAGTTTTGTTGCCAGAGAATGATGAAATATGGGTGTTAGACCATGAGCAACTTTTACCTACAGTTTTGCCACCTGAGTCACTGCCCAGTCAGACAACAAAGGGAAAGTAGTTTTATTCGCTCTGTTGTTCTCATCATCCTTTTTTTCCCTACTCTATTTGTGGCTGGTTTTCCTATCTGTTCCTTAGAGGGATGTGCTGTTGCAGTGAGAGAATTGAACCAATAAACAATGAAGCAAACTCCATCTCTTGCACAGTAGACAGCAACCAGTTCATCCCTTTTTGCTCTAGCTCCAGATGAACAACCAGATTTGATAGAAAGCTAGTAGTAATTCACAGCATGAGCTATTTGCTCATGGTCTTCTAGCCACTATATGCTCATGCTCTTCTAGCCACTATTGCAGTATATATTGTACGCCTACATACTATATATAGCCTACAATTCATATTGTAGTATGACCATAACACAGTGGCAAGAAAAAACTAACAGAGCATCTTGAAAGAGGCCCTGAAAAAATGGAGCAAGGAATTACCTGCTTGCAGCTTGATTCATAATGTAGAGACCAGAGAAGTGTTTTGACAAATGCTCTTATTCTTTGCAGTTATGCAAGCAGGCTGCGTGTTTCTATGGTGGCACTAGCCTCTTCTGGTTTTCAGGGTGAGGTTTTGAAAGATGTTAAATTTATTACCTGAGATGTGATGGATTTTATATCTTTAAGGGTATTGGACATTATGAGAAGGAGAAACAGAAAAAGTGTTTGAGGGAGAAGAGTGGTCCGATTCTCTCATCGGTGTTTTTCTGTTACAAATATCTAGAAGCTCTCTTTAGCACAAATTGTGTGAAGAACTCGCAAGAAGGCCATAGAATTTAAATCACACTTAAAGAATACACAGGATGACAACATCCCCGGTGCCCCCTGCTCGTCCTGGGCACTCACCCGGCATCAGGAACAGGGACCCCCTCACAGCTCCCTCCCTCAAGCGGATCCTGTGCATGCGGGGGGCCGCGAACCACCTCTCCAGCCGGGCCTTGGCCACCGGCAGCCCGGGAAGGCTCCACGCCGGTGTAGTCGCTGCCACCGGAGGGCTGTGCGCCCAGGTGGAGCCGCCCGACACCATCAACCCAGTAGTATGCACGTGAGCTACCCGGCGCCATCCGCCGCCACCACGCACAGCGTCACCGCCTACCCCGTGCCCAGCCCCAACACACGCATCTCCACGCACTCGTCTGCCACCTTTCCACAGGGTGAGGTTCAGATCTGTTATGGAACAGCGAGTGCCCGGATCATTCCCTTTGTACGCTTTTCTCTTAAAAGAGTCATAGAAATATGGAATAGTTTAGATTGGAAAGGACCTTAAACACTATCTATCTCCACACCCCCTTACCCACTCCCCGCCATGGTAAGGGACACCTCCCATCAGCCCAGGCTGCCCAAGGACCTATCCAACCTGTCTCTGAACACGTCCAGAGATGGCGCAGCCATAGCTTCCCTGGGTAGCCTGTGTCAGTGTCTCACCGCCCAAATTGTGAAGAATTTCTTTCTAATATCTAATCTAAATCTTTGTGTTAAACAGAAGAACCGCATCGAAGCTGCTACAATCAATTGCTGGCTCTTGTTAGAGTCTTCTTTGGCAGGGCTGTCACTTCGTGCTGCAAAGCACCTCGATATGGCATCTCCACACAACACGAAGTGGTTCAGTTACAAATGGGCTGCCAGAATGACTTCATGGTGGTAAAAAGATTCACAGAACTTGTGTTTAGCTGTTAAGCAGTTGTGGCTATGGCAGGAAGTGGGCCTTGTGGAGACACCTGGAATTCCAGCTGAATGCTTGTCGTCCAAAAGCTAACTAAAACTATTTTCAGGCCTTACTGTCGGTACACTTCTTCTCTGAGGAAACGGGATCGGACCAACCAGCTTTGATCTTTGGCTACACGCTGCACTAGTGCAACTACGTTGGCTAAAACACAAGAATTGTTTTAACCTGAATTGGACATGAAAGCATTGATCACAGTAACCTTTTGGTTCCAAATGCCATGGGAGGCATTGTCAGTTCGTCTTCAAGTTAACTTTCCTCTACCTGTCTGTTTTCCAGGGAGTTCAGCAGTACATGTCTGAGTAAGCTGAAGGCTGCTCTCTAGAAATCTAGAGTTCTAAGCTTTCCCTTTCCAGCCTCTCCGCAGATCCTGAACTTAGTAATATCATAGCTTCTGCAGCACAGGCTGTCTTTTCCTGACACGTTTGTTCTCAGCTCTTTCCTATTTGTGAGCAGAAGATCACGTGAAGCATTACAGAAATTTACTTTTACATAAGGGTGTCTGTGAGCTTTTCAGATTGCCTGACAAATGCTGCGTTGTCCTCCCAGCAGCTGTCCAGACTTCTGCTGATTGTCTGTAGGAAGCCTCATCTCCTGACTCCTCTTGCTTGAGCTGTCTAGAGCAGCCATGCCACCCCCACATCTCACTTCTTATTCCCTCTGTGACCCAGAGGCTTTCACCAAGCATGTCTCTGGAACTCCATGTACTCAAGAAGCTCCTCTACATAGCCTGTGCCTTCCACTCTCCCCATTCTTCCCTGTCTGTCACTGATAACCTCTTCATGACAGTGCCAAAAGCAAACATGCTGTCCCAGACTCCTAATTGTGTTGTAGCCCTCATTCCCCATTCTGAGCAGGAATGGGAATCTCCTTCTTGGCCTCTGCCTTTCTATGTTTTGGAAAGTCAGTTTGCTCTAGACTTAATCCTTGTCCTGTGACGAACCAAACATAAAGCTTCCCTGACCAGGTTAACAGGGCTGGTTGCAAATGCTTTTCTTAATCACAGAATAAATGGCTATGGTATGTCCACACTGAAACTGAGAAGCTGGAAACATCAGAAGATGAGATTTTTTTTTTTTTTTTTTTTTTTAATCAGTCTTCTGAGAAATGCACTGAGCAGATGCTTCATGGGTGGTTTTGAAGTAGAGTTTGATTTCTTTGCAGTACATTTACATGATATTGAGTCACTAGTTGAGACTGTTGATCCCTCCCAGCTATGTGTTCCCTAATGTTAGCCTCAAATTAAGTGGTCTGCTATTTTGTGCTGTCTGGTTTAATCTTGATGCAAAGTAGTCATTTACAGAAAACTAGCACAACAATTTAGGACCCATTCTGTTGCTTTGTGGTTTGTTTTTTTTTTTCTTTAAAATAGAACACGCGTTCTCAGGCCTAAGGATTTTCAATGTAAGTTAAAATTCATGGCTTAATGTGTTTTATTATGTGATCTCTTGCAGGAAATGGCCCCTTTCCAGGAATTATTGACTTGTATGGAACTGGAGGAGGACTACCTGTATACAAGCCACGCGTGCTGACCAACTACAGCTTTGCTGTGTTGGCTCTTGCTTTTTACAGCTATGAGGATCTTCCCGAAGAGATGAAAAATTTACACCTAGACTATTTTGAAGAAGCCGTAAACCATATGTTACAACACACCCAAGTTGGTTTGTTGATTGGCATTCTCTCACTATAGGAAAGTCTCAGTAGTCAGGTCCAGTCAGACAGCACATGGTGCAGATCTACTATACTTAAAACCCTATCTCTGTTCAAGTTGGCTGAAATTAATTTTGGTTTATATCTTTTAACTCCCATTACAATGGTTGTCTGGCAGATTGGACAAGGAATTGGCTGGATGGTCACAAAGAGTTGTGATCAACAGTGTTAATGTCCAGGTGGAGACTGGTGACAAATGGCATTCCTTAGGGTTCGGTATTGGGACCAGTGTTAACATATTTGTCAGAGACAACGAAAGTGGGATTGAGTACACCCTCAGTCGGTCTGCCGGGGACACCAAGCTGTGTGGCACAGTTGACACACTTGAATGAATGGGTGCCATCCAGACGGACCTTGACAGTCTTGAGAGGTGGGCCTATGAGGACAGGCTGAGAGAGTTGGGGTCCTTCTCCCTAGAGAAGGATGGAGGGAGAACTTATAGCAACCTTCCAGTACTTAAAAGGGGCCTGTAGGAAAGCTGGGTAGCAGATCTTTTTCAGGGATTGCAGTGCCAGGACGAGGGGCAGCAGTTTTAAGCTATTAGGAAGACACTTTATACTGTGAGGGTGTGAGGCACTGGAGCAGGTTGTCCAGAGAAGTTGTGGATGCCCCATCCCTGGAAGTGTTCAAGGCTATGTTGGATGGAGCTTTGAGCAACCTGATCAATACGAAGGCCCATGGCAAAGGGTTTGGAACTACATGATCTTTAAGGTTCCTTCTGATCCAAATTATTCTATGATTATTCCATTTCTTCTTTTTGAACTGGCCAAGTGACACAATAGTAATTTCTGCTCCATTCAACCCAGTGTCATAAGTAGGTTACTTACTGCCTGGAGACTTATTGGACTTTGGTGGGTCTTTTAGGTTTATGCTTTGTACAGCGTCCTTCAGAACTAAATGTTCTTTTCAGCCATGGAGCACACGATAAACTCGGTGATACAAGTTTCAAGGAAGTTCACCAGTACACATCCGTTGCTGTGTATTGTATGAACTGTTAGTCATTCCAAACATTGGCATTTGGAGAGTGTGGGTGCTAGTAGCTCCCCCTTCTACTTCTACTGCTTTTTTCTTGGCAGAAGTAGAACAGCCTCCTGTTAACCCCTCCACTGATAGCCCCACTATGTTTTTCATAGGTTGCAAAGTTGCAGTCACACTTGCTAATTTTGCCATTTCCATGCTTCAGTCAGTCAGTTTAGGGCTATTACACTGCTGATAAAGGTATTAAATTTTGATGCTGTGTCAGAGCCTCTTTACCCCTGTGAGTCTTTGGATATTGGACCAATTTTGATATTACTTAACCTTCTCCCAATATCCTTAGAGGATTTCAACAGCCTGTAAAGATCATTTAGATTTCCTATTCATATGAATTTGCCTGTGTAAAAGGAAATGAAGGTAAGCTGTTCCAGGCTGACTCCAGAGGACTATACAATTAGCTTAGAAAAATGGTTTTAATAGGTTATTTTTTTATGAACCATTTCAATGAGGAGGCTACCTCAGAACACTTAATTTTCACTGTGAGTTAGACACCAAGCATAGTAGATAAATGGTAGAGCAGTTGATGTGGAACCAGCTATCCTATGTTAGTTTCTTAAAAAGAAAATTGAAAATAATGGTTGAATATGAGAAATACATTACCGTGACAGATGACAGTATCATAGCCATTGGTGACTGAGTGTTTTGCACTGAAAGAAAGCGTTTGTAGAAGAGTTCACTTCTGCCCATTCCTTCTTCTTTCCTGAACTGTTGTATAAGCAAAGTGTATTTAGGGCTGCGCATCTGCGTGCTCTTTGCAAGCACAGCTGTACCCTCTGCAGTGTTCTTCAGCACTGAGCCTTGTAGCTTTGTCAGGATGCTGCAGTCTTAGCAGGGCTTTATCATCAATCAAGCACGAAGCAGTGACCCAGGGCTCCTCAGATGTGAGCCTTGCACACAAGACCTTGGATGCCTATAGTTGGGGGTCAAGATTAAGGACAGACACTGCTGTGAATGTGTTAACATTTTAAAGACGTGGTATGCTGTGGTTCATGGCTTGTGATTTCTCTTCGTCGCAGGTTAAAGGTCCAGGGATTGTGTTGCTTGGAATCTCAAAGAGGGGCCTCCATGGCCTCCTTCCTAAAGGGCAACACTGCCACTGCCATTATCAATGGATTAGTAGCAAATGTGGGCTCAGTGCTCCGCTACAAGAACATCACCATTCCACCCTTTGGTTCCAATCTAAAACGTATCAAGGTCAACGAGTCTGGGGTCGCTGATATTGTTGATGCACTGAACAACCAATTAGAAGGGCCTGGTCACCGGAGCCTTATCCCTTTGGAGAAGGCTGAATGTCCCTTCTTGTTCATTGTTGGTCAGGATGATCACAACTGGAAAAGTGCAATTGAGGGGAGCACATGTTTGCAAGCTCATGGAAAGGAAAAACCTGAGAAAATCTGTTACCCTGGAAGCAGAGCACTACATTGAACCTCCCTCTTTCCCAATGTGTGCAGCCTCAATGCACCTGCTAGTTGGCAAGTCTGTGGTGTTGGGAGGGCATTCCAAAGTGCACTGTGAAGCACACACTGATGCTTGGCAGCAGATCCAAGCCTTCTTCTGCAAACACCTCATGGGTAAGCCGTCTGGAACACCCAGTAAGCTGTGATGTAAATTAGGTTACAGTACAGATGAAGATGCTGGTGGTTCACATTTGTTTTGTAAAATGAGTCTGAATGAGAATAAAGAACATCAGAGAATAAGCTATTGGGCGTCTTGGAGGATGATAGTGGGTGACAGCATGAGAGCTGCTTCCTTTTAACACCCTCCTGTAGCTCCAGGTCTTGGCCTCCTGTTGTGTAATATGGGATTACAAGCCATGGAAACCTGGTGGTGGTAAGGATAAGGTAAGTGGTCCCACTTTGGAAATATTAGCGGAAGGTAACTTATCCGAGCTGAGAACTCGAATGAAAATTTGCTTTGGCTTTCACAGAGGAAACATGTTATATCCTATTGCTCTTACTAGAGCTGGCTTGGTGCTGTATTCTCTCTTCTTGCCTCCAGTAATCTTTCTGTGTACACTTCCCTCTCCTTTCTCTTTTCTCACATCACTGAAAAGCATCTGCCTTAACACTTAATATTTGATATCTAATATTTCACTTACCGAAAGCATCAATACTGTGACCGCATCCTCAGATAACACATCTCCTACTTACAGCCCATAGTCTGATGTGACATTTTGGGCACATGCAGTAGAAGTGAGATATTTATGTAGTTTTGGAAAATTCATAAGCATGAAGGAGCAACAGAACTGGGCCTGTTGGCAGTAAAGCCTGCAACTGTTGCATCTCCTCAGCAGGGCTAGGTAGGTATAGGTCCACAGTATTGAGTGAGGGTGGTTCCTTCCTGCCTGTAGGATGTCTTAATACCTCCACAGCTGCTTACATGTGGCCATTGCTGTATTGCAAGGCTGGCATGGCAGCTCTTTGAGGCACCTTTGCCCTGCCACAAAGTGGTCTGCGGGCGAGGCTGCGGGAACTGCCATGGAGCATGTGAGGTCTCGGGCTGGAAGTGGCAGTGGGGCGGGTAGCAGGGCTATGGTGGGAAATGCTCTCTGTGCTGGGTCCTGTGCTGAGTGCTGCTCCTGGAGTGCTGGTGATTTTGCACTGTTGTGTACACACAATTTTTAACATGCCTGCGCCTTACAAATACAAGCTGAATGGATACAGTTGGAGTCGCTGTTTGTGTCTTCCGTGTCTTCTGTTGGTATGTTGGCATTTGGCATTCACTGTATCTTTTAATGAACTGAAATGAAATGTTAACCCGTGCCAACGTACCTGCTACTCCAGGTGTGATTCTGTCCTTCTACTCTGTGCTCATGATACCCAACCTGGAGTACTGTGTCCGGTTTAGGAATTCCCAGCGTAAGGATATGGAGCTGTTTGAACAGGTGCAGAGGACTACCAGGATGGTCAGAGGGCTGGAGCACCTCCCGTATGAGGACAGGGTGAGAGTTGGGATTGTGCAGCCTCGAGAAGAGAAGGCTGTGAACATATTTTATAGAGGCCTTCCAGTACCTGAAGGGCTTTAGGAAAACTGGGGAGGGACTTTTTACAAGGGCATATAGTGATGGGATGAGGGGAGTGGGTATAAGTTGGCGGGGGCTGGGGGAGGGCAAAGATTTAGATTAGATATTAGAAAGAAATTCTTCACAATTTGGGCGGTGAGACACTGACACAGGCTACCCAGGGAAGCTATGGCTGCGCCATCTCTGGACGTGTTCAGAGACAGGTTGGATAGGTCCTTGGGCAGCCTGGGCTGATGGGAGGTGTCCCTTACCATGGCGGGGAGTGGGTAAGGGGGTGTGGAGATAGATAGTGTTTAAGGTCCTTTCCAATCTAAACTATTCCATATTTCTATGACTCTTTTAAGAGAAAAGCGTACAAAGGGAATGATCCGGGCACTCGCTGTTCCATAACAGATCTGAACCTCACCCTGTGGAAAGGTGGCAGACGAGTGCGTGGAGATGCGTGTGTTGGGGCTGGGCACGGGGTAGGCGGTGACGCTGTGCGTGGTGGCGGCGGATGGCGCCGGGTAGCTCACGTGCATACTACTGGGTTGATGGTGTCGGGCGGCTCCACCTGGGCGCACAGCCCTCGGGTGGCAGCGACTACACCGGCGTGGAGCCCATGGGGCTCTTCTGGAGCCTCGCCCCCACCGCCATGGAGAGCCCGTACTGCAGCCTGGTGCCTAGCACCCGTGCCCCCCTAGAGGTGGAGGTGCTGGTGCACTGGGGGCACAGTGCGTCCCGCGCCTTCCCCGGGCTGCCGGTGGCCAAGGCCCGGCTGGAGAGGTGGTTCGCGGCCCCCCGCATGCACAGGATCCGCTTGAGGGAGGGAGCTGTGAGGGGGTCCCTGTTCCTGATGCCGGGTGAGTGCCCAGGCCGAGCAGGGGGCACCGGGGATGTTGTCACCCTGTGTATTCTTTAAGTGTGAGCCATTTCTGTTTTGCTATCCTTCAAGTGTGGTTGCTTCAGGTAAGTTATTAACTATTCTGTTTACCCTTAAGTGTTAGTGCTTATCTCAAGCTGCTAAACAATGGTTATCCTGATAGTACTTCCCCTAGCTCCAAATCAGCAGGGGGGCCTGGAACTGGATGATCTTTAAGGTCTTTTCCAGCCCAGACTGCTCTATGACTCTTCTAAGAGGAAAAGTTACAAAGGGAATGTCTCGGGTAGTCCATGTTCCATAAAAGATCTGAACATCGTCCTGTGGACAGGCGGCAGGGTTTTCTGTACTTGAACCTCCCACAGGGCTGTTGGGACGAGATCCCACTTGTGTCCTTATCGCAGCCCAGGCAGGAGCTACCTGAGATGAGGGACCGTGACACGAAGGACCAGAGTGCCGCATGCAGGTTTAGATGCCTTATATGCCTAGAGTTTGTTGTTTGCCCCACATTGCCAGAATCTGAACTATTTAGAAAAGCTGATGCACTTCATTGTGTGAGCCCAGAGATTTTACCCTGAGTAGGATAGAACTAAAAAGGTGGGTTTTCCTCCCAGTGAAATGTATGCCAGTAAGCAGAGCAGCAGAAGAGGTATTCCGCCTCTGTTAACACCAGAGCCAAAGCTAAGTTTGTTATATAGTATAAAGACAAAATAGATTCCTGAGCAAGTTCTACCTGTTCCGCGTGTGGGATGGCTGTGCTTTACGAGGTGTGATATTCTGATGGACTGCTAGTCATGTTGGAAAACGAAACCTTACACCCATGCCTGTACATTTAAGCCATGATTTAAAGTTCTCTTTCTCTGCCGCACTTTGACTCTGAAGATCTGCCTAAGGTCATGAAAGAACTAAAACTTGAGTACTTTGAGGAGGCAGCTAGATTTCTACACTGTCACCTGAAGGTGACTATAAAGACAGATCTCTCAGGAAAAGGGAGGATTTGGCAGCCATGCCCAAGTAGGGGCTGAGATTTTTAAATCTGATTTTACATTATCAGTTTCTGCTGACCGGCTGTAGCCCAAATAATGGAAAAAGTGTAGGTCTTGTATAGGCAGCTATGTATATGACTACAAGAATACTAAAATTTTGACGTGACGCCTCGATAGCCATACTGATATTACAGTTCTCAGGCTTAAAAAGAGAGTCATGTTTTGCAGTGATATCGCATTAAGACAAGACATTCAAAAGCAACAGCATTACATGCCAGCCTCTTCCCTGTGGGAGTTATTCATTTTTCTTAAGGACCTTAAAAGGCACACTTACGTCAGTATTAACTAGCATATACTAAAACATTCTGTAAGTTGTGCTTTGCAGCTTGCAGTGATAGCGCTGCCAGAGAACCTCTAACGAGAGCCAGCATCTAATCCTAGCAGCAGGTTCCCTTCAGTACTTGTGCAGAACACGGTGAAATTTGGAAGTGATGCTGTAATAGCCACGATGATGTTACAGTTCACAAGTCTGTGCTGAAAGTTCTACAAGTCGTGTTTTGCAGTGAAAACGTTATTAGAGAACACATTCAGAAACAATAGCATCCCATGCTAATATCTTCCCTGCAGAAGTTATTCAGTTTTCTTAAGCGCCTTAAAAAAGTACAGTTACGTTAGAATTAGCTAGTCTATATACTAAACCCTTCAGTCAGTCGTGCTTTGCAGCTTGCAGCTACAATGTTACGAGAGAAGGCTAACAATAGCCTGCATCTGACCACAGCAGCGGATTCCCATCGATGCTTATGCCTAACACAGTGAAATTTGGAAGTTACGTCTTAATAGCCATGGTGATGTTACAGTACACAAGCCTAGACTGAAAATCACCATTCCATGCTAGTATCTTCCATGTACGATATATGCGCTTTTACTATATCGCCATAATAGGCACAGTTATGATACAATTATCTACCCTATACTAAAACGTTCTCTTGGTCGTGCTTAGCAGCTGGCAGTGAAACCCTTTCCAGAGAAGACTTAACGAGACCCCGCAATTGACGGAAGCAGCTTCCCTGCCGTACTTATGCAGAATGCTCTGCTATTTTGTTAGACGCTTTGATAGCAATTCTGATTTTACAGTACACAAGCCTAGACTGAGAGTTATACTACTCTTGCTTTGCAGTGATAGTGCTATAAGAGAATACACATAGAAGAGCATTCCATGCTAGGATCATTCTTGCAGGAAGTTCTCGTGTTTCCCAAAACGCCTAAATATGCACAGATTAGTCACAGCTCAGTATACTATACTAAAACGTTTTGTTAGTCGTACTTTGCAGCTGGCAGTGAAAGCGCTGCCTGAGAAGACTAACAATAGCTAGCATTGGATATGTGGCACCAGATGAAGCAGGAAATGCAGCAGAAGGAGTTGCAGCAGAGGAGTTGCAGAAGCAGGAGATGAGGCAGCAGGAGATACAGCAGCTAGATTTGAAGCAGCAGTAGATACAGGAGTAGGAGATGCAGCAGCAAGAGATAAAGCAGCAGAAGATGCAGCATGAAATGCAGCAGGATGATATGCAGGAGGAGACGGAGGAGCAGAAGATACAGCAGCAGGAGATGCAACAGGAGACATGTCAGCAGGAGATTATTCAGGAAATACATCTCCTGCTTCATCTCCTGCTGCTGCATCTCCTGCACCTGCCTCTTCAGCTGCATCTCCTGCTGCTACATCTCCTAATGCCTCTCTTTCTCCCTCATGACCGGCTGCTGCATCTCCTGCTTTTTCGCCTGCTACCACTTCACATGCTTCACTTCTACTGCTACGAATGCTGATTCAGCTCCTACTGCACCTCTCTCTGCTGCATCCCAGGCTGAATCTCCTGTAGCTGCGGTGCTGTCACTGCAAGCTGCAAGGCACGACTAACACAACGGTTTAGTATAGGCTGCCAATACCGACTAAGCTGGGGCTATTAAGGCGCTTAAGAAAATGTAATAACTCTCGCAGGGAGGATGGAATTCTGCTGTTTCTGAATGTCTTCTCTAATACCACTTCCACTGCGAAACACGACTTGTAGATCTTTCAGTATTAGACTTGTGAACCGTAACATCACCGTGGCTATTAGGATGTCACTTTATAATTTTAGAGCGTTCAGCAAAAGTACCAAAGGAAACCTTCTGCTACGGTAAAATGCTGCCTCTTTTTAGAGTCTGCACCTGTAGAGCTTTCACTGCAAGCTGCAAAGCCCGACTGATAAAGTGGTTTAGTGTAGGATGGTGAATTCTGGCTTAAATGTGCCTATAAAGGCAATTTAGGAAAACAGAAAAACTACTGCAGGGAAGATGCTTGCATGGAATACTACGCCTTCTGAATGTCCGCTCTTACAGCATTTTCACTATAAATCAAGACGTGCAAAACTTTCAAGTCTAGGCTTGTGTACTGTAACATCAGAATGGCTATTAAAATGCCACTTCAACATTTAAGATAATTCAGCACAAGTACTGCAAGGAATCTGCTACAATCAAATGCTGGCTCTCCTTAGAGTCTTCTCTGGAAGCTCTTTCACTGCAAGCTGCAAAGTACAACTAACAGAACACTCTATTATAGGGTACTGAATTGTGAACTGTCCGCACATATTAAGGCACTTAGGTCCACAGTATTGAGTGAGGGTGGTTCCTTCCTGCCTGTAGGATGTCTTAATACCTCCACAGCTGCTTACATGTGGCCATTGCTGTATTGCAAGGCTGGCATGGCAGCTCTTTGAGGCACCTTTGCCCTGCCACAAAGTGGTCTGCGGGCGAGGCTGCGGGAACTGCCATGGAGCATGTGAGGACTCGGGCTGGAAGTGGCAGTGGGGCGGGTAGCAGGGCTATGGTGGGAAATGCTCTCTGTGCTGGGTCCTGTGCTGAGTGCTGCTCCTGGAGTGCTGGTGATTTTGCACTGTTGTGTACACACAATTTTTAACATGCCTGCGCCTTACAAATACAAGCTGAATGGATACAGTTGGAGTCGCTGTTTGTGTCTTCCGTGTCTTCTGTTGGTATGTTGGCATTTGGCATTCACTGTATCTTTTAATGAACTGAAATGAAATGTTAACCCGTGCCAACGTACCTGCTACTCCAGGTGTGATTCTGTCCTTCTACTCTGTGCTCATGATACCCAACCTGGAGTACTGTGTCCGGTTTAGGAATTCCCAGCGTAAGGATATGGAGCTGTTTGAACAGGTGCAGAGGACTACCAGGATGGTCAGAGGGCTGGAGCACCTCCCGTATGAGGACAGGGTGAGAGTTGGGATTGTGCAGCCTCGAGAAGAGAAGGCTGTGAACATATTTTATAGAGGCCTTCCAGTACCTGAAGGGCTTTAGGAAAACTGGGGAGGGACTTTTTACAAGGGCATATAGTGATGGGATGAGGGGAGTGGGTATAAGTTGGCGGGGGCTGGGGGAGGGCAAAGATTTAGATTAGATATTAGAAAGAAATTCTTCACAATTTGGGCGGTGAGACACTGACACAGGCTACCCAGGGAAGCTATGGCTGCGCCATCTCTGGACGTGTTCAGAGACAGGTTGGATAGGTCCTTGGGCAGCCTGGGCTGATGGGAGGTGTCCCTTACCATGGCGGGGAGTGGGTAAGGGGGTGTGGAGATAGATAGTGTTTAAGGTCCTTTCCAATCTAAACTATTCCATATTTCTATGACTCTTTTAAGAGAAAAGCGTACAAAGGGAATGATCCGGGCACTCGCTGTTCCATAACAGATCTGAACCTCACCCTGTGGAAAGGTGGCAGACGAGTGCGTGGAGATGCGTGTGTTGGGGCTGGGCACGGGGTAGGCGGTGACGCTGTGCGTGGTGGCGGCGGATGGCGCCGGGTAGCTCACGTGCATACTACTGGGTTGATGGTGTCGGGCGGCTCCACCTGGGCGCACAGCCCTCGGGTGGCAGCGACTACACCGGCGTGGAGCCCATGGGGCTCTTCTGGAGCCTCGCCCCCACCGCCATGGAGAGCCCGTACTGCAGCCTGGTGCCTAGCACCCGTGCCCCCCTAGAGGTGGAGGTGCTGGTGCACTGGGGGCACAGTGCGTCCCGCGCCTTCCCCGGGCTGCCGGTGGCCAAGGCCCGGCTGGAGAGGTGGTTCGCGGCCCCCCGCATGCACAGGATCCGCTTGAGGGAGGGAGCTGTGAGGGGGTCCCTGTTCCTGATGCCGGGTGAGTGCCCAGGCCGAGCAGGGGGCACCGGGGATGTTGTCACCCTGTGTATTCTTTAAGTGTGAGCCATTTCTGTTTTGCTATCCTTCAAGTGTGGTTGCTTCAGGTAAGTTATTAACTATTCTGTTTACCCTTAAGTGTTAGTGCTTATCTCAAGCTGCTAAACAATGGTTATCCTGATAGTACTTCCCCTAGCTCCAAATCAGCAGGGGGGCCTGGAACTGGATGATCTTTAAGGTCTTTTCCAGCCCAGACTGCTCTATGACTCTTCTAAGAGGAAAAGTTACAAAGGGAATGTCTCGGGTAGTCCATGTTCCATAAAAGATCTGAACATCGTCCTGTGGACAGGCGGCAGGGTTTTCTGTACTTGAACCTCCCACAGGGCTGTTGGGACGAGATCCCACTTGTGTCCTTATCGCAGCCCAGGCAGGAGCTACCTGAGATGAGGGACCGTGACACGAAGGACCAGAGTGCCGCATGCAGGTTTAGATGCCTTATATGCCTAGAGTTTGTTGTTTGCCCCACATTGCCAGAATCTGAACTATTTAGAAAAGCTGATGCACTTCATTGTGTGAGCCCAGAGATTTTACCCTGAGTAGGATAGAACTAAAAAGGTGGGTTTTCCTCCCAGTGAAATGTATGCCAGTAAGCAGAGCAGCAGAAGAGGTATTCCGCCTCTGTTAACACCAGAGCCAAAGCTAAGTTTGTTATATAGTATAAAGACAAAATAGATTCCTGAGCAAGTTCTACCTGTTCCGCGTGTGGGATGGCTGTGCTTTACGAGGTGTGATATTCTGATGGACTGCTAGTCATGTTGGAAAACGAAACCTTACACCCATGCCTGTACATTTAAGCCATGATTTAAAGTTCTCTTTCTCTGCCGCACTTTGACTCTGAAGATCTGCCTAAGGTCATGAAAGAACTAAAACTTGAGTACTTTGAGGAGGCAGCTAGATTTCTACACTGTCACCTGAAGGTGACTATAAAGACAGATCTCTCAGGAAAAGGGAGGATTTGGCAGCCATGCCCAAGTAGGGGCTGAGATTTTTAAATCTGATTTTACATTATCAGTTTCTGCTGACCGGCTGTAGCCCAAATAATGGAAAAAGTGTAGGTCTTGTATAGGCAGCTATGTATATGACTACAAGAATACTAAAATTTTGACGTGACGCCTCGATAGCCATACTGATATTACAGTTCTCAGGCTTAAAAAGAGAGTCATGTTTTGCAGTGATATCGCATTAAGACAAGACATTCAAAAGCAACAGCATTACATGCCAGCCTCTTCCCTGTGGGAGTTATTCATTTTTCTTAAGGACCTTAAAAGGCACACTTACGTCAGTATTAACTAGCATATACTAAAACATTCTGTAAGTTGTGCTTTGCAGCTTGCAGTGATAGCGCTGCCAGAGAACCTCTAACGAGAGCCAGCATCTAATCCTAGCAGCAGGTTCCCTTCAGTACTTGTGCAGAACACGGTGAAATTTGGAAGTGATGCTGTAATAGCCACGATGATGTTACAGTTCACAAGTCTGTGCTGAAAGTTCTACAAGTCGTGTTTTGCAGTGAAAACGTTATTAGAGAACACATTCAGAAACAATAGCATCCCATGCTAATATCTTCCCTGCAGAAGTTATTCAGTTTTCTTAAGCGCCTTAAAAAAGTACAGTTACGTTAGAATTAGCTAGTCTATATACTAAACCCTTCAGTCAGTCGTGCTTTGCAGCTTGCAGCTACAATGTTACGAGAGAAGGCTAACAATAGCCTGCATCTGACCACAGCAGCGGATTCCCATCGATGCTTATGCCTAACACAGTGAAATTTGGAAGTTACGTCTTAATAGCCATGGTGATGTTACAGTACACAAGCCTAGACTGAAAATCACCATTCCATGCTAGTATCTTCCATGTACGATATATGCGCTTTTACTATATCGCCATAATAGGCACAGTTATGATACAATTATCTACCCTATACTAAAACGTTCTCTTGGTCGTGCTTAGCAGCTGGCAGTGAAACCCTTTCCAGAGAAGACTTAACGAGACCCCGCAATTGACGGAAGCAGCTTCCCTGCCGTACTTATGCAGAATGCTCTGCTATTTTGTTAGACGCTTTGATAGCAATTCTGATTTTACAGTACACAAGCCTAGACTGAGAGTTATACTACTCTTGCTTTGCAGTGATAGTGCTATAAGAGAATACACATAGAAGAGCATTCCATGCTAGGATCATTCTTGCAGGAAGTTCTCGTGTTTCCCAAAACGCCTAAATATGCACAGATTAGTCACAGCTCAGTATACTATACTAAAACGTTTTGTTAGTCGTACTTTGCAGCTGGCAGTGAAAGCGCTGCCTGAGAAGACTAACAATAGCTAGCATTGGATATGTGGCACCAGATGAAGCAGGAAATGCAGCAGAAGGAGTTGCAGCAGAGGAGTTGCAGAAGCAGGAGATGAGGCAGCAGGAGATACAGCAGCTAGATTTGAAGCAGCAGTAGATACAGGAGTAGGAGATGCAGCAGCAAGAGATAAAGCAGCAGAAGATGCAGCATGAAATGCAGCAGGATGATATGCAGGAGGAGACGGAGGAGCAGAAGATACAGCAGCAGGAGATGCAACAGGAGACATGTCAGCAGGAGATTATTCAGGAAATACATCTCCTGCTTCATCTCCTGCTGCTGCATCTCCTGCACCTGCCTCTTCAGCTGCATCTCCTGCTGCTACATCTCCTAATGCCTCTCTTTCTCCCTCATGACCGGCTGCTGCATCTCCTGCTTTTTCGCCTGCTACCACTTCACATGCTTCACTTCTACTGCTACGAATGCTGATTCAGCTCCTACTGCACCTCTCTCTGCTGCATCCCAGGCTGAATCTCCTGTAGCTGCGGTGCTGTCACTGCAAGCTGCAAGGCACGACTAACACAACGGTTTAGTATAGGCTGCCAATACCGACTAAGCTGGGGCTATTAAGGCGCTTAAGAAAATGTAATAACTCTCGCAGGGAGGATGGAATTCTGCTGTTTCTGAATGTCTTCTCTAATACCACTTCCACTGCGAAACACGACTTGTAGATCTTTCAGTATTAGACTTGTGAACCGTAACATCACCGTGGCTATTAGGATGTCACTTTATAATTTTAGAGCGTTCAGCAAAAGTACCAAAGGAAACCTTCTGCTACGGTAAAATGCTGCCTCTTTTTAGAGTCTGCACCTGTAGAGCTTTCACTGCAAGCTGCAAAGCCCGACTGATAAAGTGGTTTAGTGTAGGATGGTGAATTCTGGCTTAAATGTGCCTATAAAGGCAATTTAGGAAAACAGAAAAACTACTGCAGGGAAGATGCTTGCATGGAATACTACGCCTTCTGAATGTCCGCTCTTACAGCATTTTCACTATAAATCAAGACGTGCAAAACTTTCAAGTCTAGGCTTGTGTACTGTAACATCAGAATGGCTATTAAAATGCCACTTCAACATTTAAGATAATTCAGCACAAGTACTGCAAGGAATCTGCTACAATCAAATGCTGGCTCTCCTTAGAGTCTTCTCTGGAAGCTCTTTCACTGCAAGCTGCAAAGTACAACTAACAGAACACTCTATTATAGGGTACTGAATTGTGAACTGTCCGCACATATTAAGGCACTTAGGTCCACAGTATTGAGTGAGGGTGGTTCCTTCCTGCCTGTAGGATGTCTTAATACCTCCACAGCTGCTTACATGTGGCCATTGCTGTATTGCAAGGCTGGCATGGCAGCTCTTTGAGGCACCTTTGCCCTGCCACAAAGTGGTCTGCGGGCGAGGCTGCGGGAACTGCCATGGAGCATGTGAGGACTCGGGCTGGAAGTGGCAGTGGGGCGGGTAGCAGGGCTATGGTGGGAAATGCTCTCTGTGCTGGGTCCTGTGCTGAGTGCTGCTCCTGGAGTGCTGGTGATTTTGCACTGTTGTGTACACACAATTTTTAACATGCCTGCGCCTTACAAATACAAGCTGAATGGATACAGTTGGAGTCGCTGTTTGTGTCTTCCGTGTCTTCTGTTGGTATGTTGGCATTTGGCATTCACTGTATCTTTTAATGAACTGAAATGAAATGTTAACCCGTGCCAACGTACCTGCTACTCCAGGTGTGATTCTGTCCTTCTACTCTGTGCTCATGATACCCAACCTGGAGTACTGTGTCCGGTTTAGGAATTCCCAGCGTAAGGATATGGAGCTGTTTGAACAGGTGCAGAGGACTACCAGGATGGTCAGAGGGCTGGAGCACCTCCCGTATGAGGACAGGGTGAGAGTTGGGATTGTGCAGCCTCGAGAAGAGAAGGCTGTGAACATATTTTATAGAGGCCTTCCAGTACCTGAAGGGCTTTAGGAAAACTGGGGAGGGACTTTTTACAAGGGCATATAGTGATGGGATGAGGGGAGTGGGTATAAGTTGGCGGGGGCTGGGGGAGGGCAAAGATTTAGATTAGATATTAGAAAGAAATTCTTCACAATTTGGGCGGTGAGACACTGACACAGGCTACCCAGGGAAGCTATGGCTGCGCCATCTCTGGACGTGTTCAGAGACAGGTTGGATAGGTCCTTGGGCAGCCTGGGCTGATGGGAGGTGTCCCTTACCATGGCGGGGAGTGGGTAAGGGGGTGTGGAGATAGATAGTGTTTAAGGTCCTTTCCAATCTAAACTATTCCATATTTCTATGACTCTTTTAAGAGAAAAGCGTACAAAGGGAATGATCCGGGCACTCGCTGTTCCATAACAGATCTGAACCTCACCCTGTGGAAAGGTGGCAGACGAGTGCGTGGAGATGCGTGTGTTGGGGCTGGGCACGGGGTAGGCGGTGACGCTGTGCGTGGTGGCGGCGGATGGCGCCGGGTAGCTCACGTGCATACTACTGGGTTGATGGTGTCGGGCGGCTCCACCTGGGCGCACAGCCCTCGGGTGGCAGCGACTACACCGGCGTGGAGCCCATGGGGCTCTTCTGGAGCCTCGCCCCCACCGCCATGGAGAGCCCGTACTGCAGCCTGGTGCCTAGCACCCGTGCCCCCCTAGAGGTGGAGGTGCTGGTGCACTGGGGGCACAGTGCGTCCCGCGCCTTCCCCGGGCTGCCGGTGGCCAAGGCCCGGCTGGAGAGGTGGTTCGCGGCCCCCCGCATGCACAGGATCCGCTTGAGGGAGGGAGCTGTGAGGGGGTCCCTGTTCCTGATGCCGGGTGAGTGCCCAGGCCGAGCAGGGGGCACCGGGGATGTTGTCACCCTGTGTATTCTTTAAGTGTGAGCCATTTCTGTTTTGCTATCCTTCAAGTGTGGTTGCTTCAGGTAAGTTATTAACTATTCTGTTTACCCTTAAGTGTTAGTGCTTATCTCAAGCTGCTAAACAATGGTTATCCTGATAGTACTTCCCCTAGCTCCAAATCAGCAGGGGGGCCTGGAACTGGATGATCTTTAAGGTCTTTTCCAGCCCAGACTGCTCTATGACTCTTCTAAGAGGAAAAGTTACAAAGGGAATGTCTCGGGTAGTCCATGTTCCATAAAAGATCTGAACATCGTCCTGTGGACAGGCGGCAGGGTTTTCTGTACTTGAACCTCCCACAGGGCTGTTGGGACGAGATCCCACTTGTGTCCTTATCGCAGCCCAGGCAGGAGCTACCTGAGATGAGGGACCGTGACACGAAGGACCAGAGTGCCGCATGCAGGTTTAGATGCCTTATGTGCCTAGAGTTTGTTGTTTGCCCCACATTGCCAGAATCTGAACTATTTAGAAAAGCTGATGCACTTCATTGTGTGAGCCCAGAGATTTTACCCTGAGTAGGATAGAACTAAAAAGGTGGGTTTTCCTCCCAGTGAAATGTATGCCAGTAAGCAGAGCAGCAGAAGAGGTATTCCGCCTCTGTTAACACCAGAGCCAAAGCTAAGTTTGTTATATAGTATAAAGACAAAATAGATTCCTGAGCAAGTTCTACCTGTTCCGCGTGTGGGATGGCTGTGCTTTACGAGGTGTGATATTCTGATGGACTGCTAGTCATGTTGGAAAACGAAACCTTACACCCATGCCTGTACATTTAAGCCATGATTTAAAGTTCTCTTTCTCTGCCGCACTTTGACTCTGAAGATCTGCCTAAGGTCATGAAGGAACTAAAACTTGAGTACTTTGAGGAGGCAGCTAGATTTCTACACTGTCACCTGAAGGTGACTATAAAGACAGATCTCTCAGGAAAAGGGAGGATTTGGCAGCCATGCCCAAGTAGGGGCTGAGATTTTTAAATCTGATTTTACATTATCAGTTTCTGCTGACCGGCTGTAGCCCAAATAATGGAAAAAGTGTAGGTCTTGTATAGGCAGCTATGTATATGACTACAAGAATACTAAAATTTTGACGTGACGCCTCGATAGCCATACTGATATTACAGTTCTCAGGCTTAAAAAGAGAGTCATGTTTTGCAGTGATATCGCATTAAGACAAGACATTCAAAAGCAACAGCATTACATGCCAGCCTCTTCCCTGTGGGAGTTATTCATTTTTCTTAAGGACCTTAAAAGGCACACTTACGTCAGTATTAACTAGCATATACTAAAACATTCTGTAAGTTGTGCTTTGCAGCTTGCAGTGATAGCGCTGCCAGAGAACCTCTAACGAGAGCCAGCATCTAATCCTAGCAGCAGGTTCCCTTCAGTACTTGTGCAGAACACGGTGAAATTTGGAAGTGATGCTGTAATAGCCACGATGATGTTACAGTTCACAAGTCTGTGCTGAAAGTTCTACAAGTCGTGTTTTGCAGTGAAAACGTTATTAGAGAACACATTCAGAAACAATAGCATCCCATGCTAATATCTTCCCTGCAGAAGTTATTCAGTTTTCTTAAGCGCCTTAAAAAAGTACAGTTACGTTAGAATTAGCTAGTCTATATACTAAACCCTTCAGTCAGTCGTGCTTTGCAGCTTGCAGCTACAATGTTACGAGAGAAGGCTAACAATAGCCTGCATCTGACCACAGCAGCGGATTCCCATCGATGCTTATGCCTAACACAGTGAAATTTGGAAGTTACGTCTTAATAGCCATGGTGATGTTACAGTACACAAGCCTAGACTGAAAATCACCATTCCATGCTAGTATCTTCCATGTACGATATATGCGCTTTTACTATATCGCCATAATAGGCACAGTTATGATACAATTATCTACCCTATACTAAAACGTTCTCTTGGTCGTGCTTAGCAGCTGGCAGTGAAACCCTTTCCAGAGAAGACTTAACGAGACCCCGCAATTGACGGAAGCAGCTTCCCTGCCGTACTTATGCAGAATGCTCTGCTATTTTGTTAGACGCTTTGATAGCAATTCTGATTTTACAGTACACAAGCCTAGACTGAGAGTTATACTACTCTTGCTTTGCAGTGATAGTGCTATAAGAGAATACACATAGAAGAGCATTCCATGCTAGGATCATTCTTGCAGGAAGTTCTCGTGTTTCCCAAAACGCCTAAATATGCACAGATTAGTCACAGCTCAGTATACTATACTAAAACGTTTTGTTAGTCGTACTTTGCAGCTGGCAGTGAAAGCGCTGCCTGAGAAGACTAACAATAGCTAGCATTGGATATGTGGCACCAGATGAAGCAGGAAATGCAGCAGAAGGAGTTGCAGCAGAGGAGTTGCAGAAGCAGGAGATGAGGCAGCAGGAGATACAGCAGCTAGATTTGAAGCAGCAGTAGATACAGGAGTAGGAGATGCAGCAGCAAGAGATAAAGCAGCAGAAGATGCAGCATGAAATGCAGCAGGATGATATGCAGGAGGAGACGGAGGAGCAGAAGATACAGCAGCAGGAGATGCAACAGGAGACATGTCAGCAGGAGATTATTCAGGAAATACATCTCCTGCTTCATCTCCTGCTGCTGCATCTCCTGCACCTGCCTCTTCAGCTGCATCTCCTGCTGCTACATCTCCTAATGCCTCTCTTTCTCCCTCATGACCGGCTGCTGCATCTCCTGCTTTTTCGCCTGCTACCACTTCACATGCTTCACTTCTACTGCTACGAATGCTGATTCAGCTCCTACTGCACCTCTCTCTGCTGCATCCCAGGCTGAATCTCCTGTAGCTGCGGTGCTGTCACTGCAAGCTGCAAGGCACGACTAACACAACGGTTTAGTATAGGCTGCGAATACCGACTAAGCTGGGGCTATTAAGGCGCTTAAGAAAATGTAATAACTCTCGCAGGGAGGATGGAATTCTGCTGTTTCTGAATGTCTTCTCTAATACCACTTCCACTGCGAAACACGACTTGTAGATCTTTCAGTATTAGACTTGTGAACCGTAACATCACCGTGGCTATTAGGATGTCACTTTATAATTTTAGAGCGTTCAGCAAAAGTACCAAAGGAAACCTTCTGCTACGGTAAAATGCTGCCTCTTTTTAGAGTCTGCACCTGTAGAGCTTTCACTGCAAGCTGCAAAGCCCGACTGATAAAGTGGTTTAGTGTAGGATGGTGAATTCTGGCTTAAATGTGCCTATAAAGGCAATTTAGGAAAACAGAAAAACTACTGCAGGGAAGATGCTTGCATGGAATACTACGCCTTCTGAATGTCCGCTCTTACGGCATTTTCACTATAAATCAAGACGTGCAAAACTTTCAAGTCTAGGCTTGTGTACTGTAACATCAGAATGGCTATTAAAATGCCACTTCAACATTTAAGATAATTCAGCACAAGTACTGCAAGGAATCTGCTACAATCAAATGCTGGCTCTCCTTAGAGTCTTCTCTGGAAGCTCTTTCACTGCAAGCTGCAAAGTACAACTAACAGAACACTCTATTATAGGGTACTGAATTGTGAACTGTCCGCACATATTAAGGCACTTAGGTCCACAGTATTGAGTGAGGGTGGTTCCTTCCTGCCTGTAGGATGTCTTAATACCTCCACAGCTGCTTACATGTGGCCATTGCTGTATTGCAAGGCTGGCATGGCAGCTCTTTGAGGCACCTTTGCCCTGCCACAAAGTGGTCTGCGGGCGAGGCTGCGGGAACTGCCATGGAGCATGTGAGGACTCGGGCTGGAAGTGGCAGTGGGGCGGGTAGCAGGGCTATGGTGGGAAATGCTCTCTGTGCTGGGTCCTGTGCTGAGTGCTGCTCCTGGAGTGCTGGTGATTTTGCACTGTTGTGTACACACAATTTTTAACATGCCTGCGCCTTACAAATACAAGCTGAATGGATACAGTTGGAGTCGCTGTTTGTGTCTTCCGTGTCTTCTGTTGGTATGTTGGCATTTGGCATTCACTGTATCTTTTAATGAACTGAAATGAAATGTTAACCCGTGCCAACGTACCTGCTACTCCAGGTGTGATTCTGTCCTTCTACTCTGTGCTCATGATACCCAACCTGGAGTACTGTGTCCGGTTTAGGAATTCCCAGCGTAAGGATATGGAGCTGTTTGAACAGGTGCAGAGGACTACCAGGATGGTCAGAGGGCTGGAGCACCTCCCGTATGAGGACAGGGTGAGAGTTGGGATTGTGCAGCCTCGAGAAGAGAAGGCTGTGAACATATTTTATAGAGGCCTTCCAGTACCTGAAGGGCTTTAGGAAAACTGGGGAGGGACTTTTTACAAGGGCATATAGTGATGGGATGAGGGGAGTGGGTATAAGTTGGCGGGGGCTGGGGGAGGGCAAAGATTTAGATTAGATATTAGAAAGAAATTCTTCACAATTTGGGCGGTGAGACACTGACACAGGCTACCCAGGGAAGCTATGGCTGCGCCATCTCTGGACGTGTTCAGAGACAGGTTGGATAGGTCCTTGGGCAGCCTGGGCTGATGGGAGGTGTCCCTTACCATGGCGGGGAGTGGGTAAGGGGGTGTGGAGATAGATAGTGTTTAAGGTCCTTTCCAATCTAAACTATTCCATATTTCTATGACTCTTTTAAGAGAAAAGCGTACAAAGGGAATGATCCGGGCACTCGCTGTTCCATAACAGATCTGAACCTCACCCTGTGGAAAGGTGGCAGACGAGTGCGTGGAGATGCGTGTGTTGGGGCTGGGCACGGGGTAGGCGGTGACGCTGTGCGTGGTGGCGGCGGATGGCGCCGGGTAGCTCACGTGCATACTACTGGGTTGATGGTGTCGGGCGGCTCCACCTGGGCGCACAGCCCTCGGGTGGCAGCGACTACACCGGCGTGGAGCCCATGGGGCTCTTCTGGAGCCTCGCCCCCACCGCCATGGAGAGCCCGTACTGCAGCCTGGTGCCTAGCACCCGTGCCCCCCTAGAGGTGGAGGTGCTGGTGCACTGGGGGCACAGTGCGTCCCGCGCCTTCCCCGGGCTGCCGGTGGCCAAGGCCCGGCTGGAGAGGTGGTTCGCGGCCCCCCGCATGCACAGGATCCGCTTGAGGGAGGGAGCTGTGAGGGGGTCCCTGTTCCTGATGCCGGGTGAGTGCCCAGGCCGAGCAGGGGGCACCGGGGATGTTGTCACCCTGTGTATTCTTTAAGTGTGAGCCATTTCTGTTTTGCTATCCTTCAAGTGTGGTTGCTTCAGGTAAGTTATTAACTATTCTGTTTACCCTTAAGTGTTAGTGCTTATCTCAAGCTGCTAAACAATGGTTATCCTGATAGTACTTCCCCTAGCTCCAAATCAGCAGGGGGGCCTGGAACTGGATGATCTTTAAGGTCTTTTCCAGCCCAGACTGCTCTATGACTCTTCTAAGAGGAAAAGTTACAAAGGGAATGTCTCGGGTAGTCCATGTTCCATAAAAGATCTGAACATCGTCCTGTGGACAGGCGGCAGGGTTTTCTGTACTTGAACCTCCCACAGGGCTGTTGGGACGAGATCCCACTTGTGTCCTTATCGCAGCCCAGGCAGGAGCTACCTGAGATGAGGGACCGTGACACGAAGGACCAGAGTGCCGCATGCAGGTTTAGATGCCTTATGTGCCTAGAGTTTGTTGTTTGCCCCACATTGCCAGAATCTGAACTATTTAGAAAAGCTGATGCACTTCATTGTGTGAGCCCAGAGATTTTACCCTGAGTAGGATAGAACTAAAAAGGTGGGTTTTCCTCCCAGTGAAATGTATGCCAGTAAGCAGAGCAGCAGAAGAGGTATTCCGCCTCTGTTAACACCAGAGCCAAAGCTAAGTTTGTTATATAGTATAAAGACAAAATAGATTCCTGAGCAAGTTCTACCTGTTCCGCGTGTGGGATGGCTGTGCTTTACGAGGTGTGATATTCTGATGGACTGCTAGTCATGTTGGAAAACGAAACCTTACACCCATGCCTGTACATTTAAGCCATGATTTAAAGTTCTCTTTCTCTGCCGCACTTTGACTCTGAAGATCTGCCTAAGGTCATGAAGGAACTAAAACTTGAGTACTTTGAGGAGGCAGCTAGATTTCTACACTGTCACCTGAAGGTGACTATAAAGACAGATCTCTCAGGAAAAGGGAGGATTTGGCAGCCATGCCCAAGTAGGGGCTGAGATTTTTAAATCTGATTTTACATTATCAGTTTCTGCTGACCGGCTGTAGCCCAAATAATGGAAAAAGTGTAGGTCTTGTATAGGCAGCTATGTATATGACTACAAGAATACTAAAATTTTGACGTGACGCCTCGATAGCCATACTGATATTACAGTTCTCAGGCTTAAAAAGAGAGTCATGTTTTGCAGTGATATCGCATTAAGACAAGACATTCAAAAGCAACAGCATTACATGCCAGCCTCTTCCCTGTGGGAGTTATTCATTTTTCTTAAGGACCTTAAAAGGCACACTTACGTCAGTATTAACTAGCATATACTAAAACATTCTGTAAGTTGTGCTTTGCAGCTTGCAGTGATAGCGCTGCCAGAGAACCTCTAACGAGAGCCAGCATCTAATCCTAGCAGCAGGTTCCCTTCAGTACTTGTGCAGAACACGGTGAAATTTGGAAGTGATGCTGTAATAGCCACGATGATGTTACAGTTCACAAGTCTGTGCTGAAAGTTCTACAAGTCGTGTTTTGCAGTGAAAACGTTATTAGAGAACACATTCAGAAACAATAGCATCCCATGCTAATATCTTCCCTGCAGAAGTTATTCAGTTTTCTTAAGCGCCTTAAAAAAGTACAGTTACGTTAGAATTAGCTAGTCTATATACTAAACCCTTCAGTCAGTCGTGCTTTGCAGCTTGCAGCTACAATGTTACGAGAGAAGGCTAACAATAGCCTGCATCTGACCACAGCAGCGGATTCCCATCGATGCTTATGCCTAACACAGTGAAATTTGGAAGTTACGTCTTAATAGCCATGGTGATGTTACAGTACACAAGCCTAGACTGAAAATCACCATTCCATGCTAGTATCTTCCATGTACGATATATGCGCTTTTACTATATCGCCATAATAGGCACAGTTATGATACAATTATCTACCCTATACTAAAACGTTCTCTTGGTCGTGCTTAGCAGCTGGCAGTGAAACCCTTTCCAGAGAAGACTTAACGAGACCCCGCAATTGACGGAAGCAGCTTCCCTGCCGTACTTATGCAGAATGCTCTGCTATTTTGTTAGACGCTTTGATAGCAATTCTGATTTTACAGTACACAAGCCTAGACTGAGAGTTATACTACTCTTGCTTTGCAGTGATAGTGCTATAAGAGAATACACATAGAAGAGCATTCCATGCTAGGATCATTCTTGCAGGAAGTTCTCGTGTTTCCCAAAACGCCTAAATATGCACAGATTAGTCACAGCTCAGTATACTATACTAAAACGTTTTGTTAGTCGTACTTTGCAGCTGGCAGTGAAAGCGCTGCCTGAGAAGACTAACAATAGCTAGCATTGGATATGTGGCACCAGATGAAGCAGGAAATGCAGCAGAAGGAGTTGCAGCAGAGGAGTTGCAGAAGCAGGAGATGAGGCAGCAGGAGATACAGCAGCTAGATTTGAAGCAGCAGTAGATACAGGAGTAGGAGATGCAGCAGCAAGAGATAAAGCAGCAGAAGATGCAGCATGAAATGCAGCAGGATGATATGCAGGAGGAGACGGAGGAGCAGAAGATACAGCAGCAGGAGATGCAACAGGAGACATGTCAGCAGGAGATTATTCAGGAAATACATCTCCTGCTTCATCTCCTGCTGCTGCATCTCCTGCACCTGCCTCTTCAGCTGCATCTCCTGCTGCTACATCTCCTAATGCCTCTCTTTCTCCCTCATGACCGGCTGCTGCATCTCCTGCTTTTTCGCCTGCTACCACTTCACATGCTTCACTTCTACTGCTACGAATGCTGATTCAGCTCCTACTGCACCTCTCTCTGCTGCATCCCAGGCTGAATCTCCTGTAGCTGCGGTGCTGTCACTGCAAGCTGCAAGGCACGACTAACACAACGGTTTAGTATAGGCTGCCAATACCGACTAAGCTGGGGCTATTAAGGCGCTTAAGAAAATGTAATAACTCTCGCAGGGAGGATGGAATTCTGCTGTTTCTGAATGTCTTCTCTAATACCACTTCCACTGCGAAACACGACTTGTAGATCTTTCAGTATTAGACTTGTGAACCGTAACATCACCGTGGCTATTAGGATGTCACTTTATAATTTTAGAGCGTTCAGCAAAAGTACCAAAGGAAACCTTCTGCTACGGTAAAATGCTGCCTCTTTTTAGAGTCTGCACCTGTAGAGCTTTCACTGCAAGCTGCAAAGCCCGACTGATAAAGTGGTTTAGTGTAGGATGGTGAATTCTGGCTTAAATGTGCCTATAAAGGCAATTTAGGAAAACAGAAAAACTACTGCAGGGAAGATGCTTGCATGGAATACTACGCCTTCTGAATGTCCGCTCTTACAGCATTTTCACTATAAATCAAGACGTGCAAAACTTTCAAGTCTAGGCTTGTGTACTGTAACATCAGAATGGCTATTAAAATGCCACTTCAACATTTAAGATAATTCAGCACAAGTACTGCAAGGAATCTGCTACAATCAAATGCTGGCTCTCCTTAGAGTCTTCTCTGGAAGCTCTTTCACTGCAAGCTGCAAAGTACAACTAACAGAACACTCTATTATAGGGTACTGAATTGTGAACTGTCCGCACATATTAAGGCACTTAGGTCCACAGTATTGAGTGAGGGTGGTTCCTTCCTGCCTGTAGGATGTCTTAATACCTCCACAGCTGCTTACATGTGGCCATTGCTGTATTGCAAGGCTGGCATGGCAGCTCTTTGAGGCACCTTTGCCCTGCCACAAAGTGGTCTGCGGGCGAGGCTGCGGGAACTGCCATGGAGCATGTGAGGTCTCGGGCTGGAAGTGGCAGTGGGGCGGGTAGCAGGGCTATGGTGGGAAATGCTCTCTGTGCTGGGTCCTGTGCTGAGTGCTGCTCCTGGAGTGCTGGTGATTTTGCACTGTTGTGTACACACAATTTTTAACATGCCTGCGCCTTACAAATACAAGCTGAATGGATACAGTTGGAGTCGCTGTTTGTGTCTTCCGTGTCTTCTGTTGGTATGTTGGCATTTGGCATTCACTGTATCTTTTAATGAACTGAAATGAAATGTTAACCCGTGCCAACGTACCTGCTACTCCAGGTGTGATTCTGTCCTTCTACTCTGTGCTCATGATACCCAACCTGGAGTACTGTGTCCGGTTTAGGAATTCCCAGCGTAAGGATATGGAGCTGTTTGAACAGGTGCAGAGGACTACCAGGATGGTCAGAGGGCTGGAGCACCTCCCGTATGAGGACAGGGTGAGAGTTGGGATTGTGCAGCCTCGAGAAGAGAAGGCTGTGAACATATTTTATAGAGGCCTTCCAGTACCTGAAGGGCTTTAGGAAAACTGGGGAGGGACTTTTTACAAGGGCATATAGTGATGGGATGAGGGGAGTGGGTATAAGTTGGCGGGGGCTGGGGGAGGGCAAAGATTTAGATTAGATATTAGAAAGAAATTCTTCACAATTTGGGCGGTGAGACACTGACACAGGCTACCCAGGGAAGCTATGGCTGCGCCATCTCTGGACGTGTTCAGAGACAGGTTGGATAGGTCCTTGGGCAGCCTGGGCTGATGGGAGGTGTCCCTTACCATGGCGGGGAGTGGGTAAGGGGGTGTGGAGATAGATAGTGTTTAAGGTCCTTTCCAATCTAAACTATTCCATATTTCTATGACTCTTTTAAGAGAAAAGCGTACAAAGGGAATGATCCGGGCACTCGCTGTTCCATAACAGATCTGAACCTCACCCTGTGGAAAGGTGGCAGACGAGTGCGTGGAGATGCGTGTGTTGGGGCTGGGCACGGGGTAGGCGGTGACGCTGTGCGTGGTGGCGGCGGATGGCGCCGGGTAGCTCACGTGCATACTACTGGGTTGATGGTGTCGGGCGGCTCCACCTGGGCGCACAGCCCTCGGGTGGCAGCGACTACACCGGCGTGGAGCCCATGGGGCTCTTCTGGAGCCTCGCCCCCACCGCCATGGAGAGCCCGTACTGCAGCCTGGTGCCTAGCACCCGTGCCCCCCTAGAGGTGGAGGTGCTGGTGCACTGGGGGCACAGTGCGTCCCGCGCCTTCCCCGGGCTGCCGGTGGCCAAGGCCCGGCTGGAGAGGTGGTTCGCGGCCCCCCGCATGCACAGGATCCGCTTGAGGGAGGGAGCTGTGAGGGGGTCCCTGTTCCTGATGCCGGGTGAGTGCCCAGGCCGAGCAGGGGGCACCGGGGATGTTGTCACCCTGTGTATTCTTTAAGTGTGAGCCATTTCTGTTTTGCTATCCTTCAAGTGTGGTTGCTTCAGGTAAGTTATTAACTATTCTGTTTACCCTTAAGTGTTAGTGCTTATCTCAAGCTGCTAAACAATGGTTATCCTGATAGTACTTCCCCTAGCTCCAAATCAGCAGGGGGGCCTGGAACTGGATGATCTTTAAGGTCTTTTCCAGCCCAGACTGCTCTATGACTCTTCTAAGAGGAAAAGTTACAAAGGGAATGTCTCGGGTAGTCCATGTTCCATAAAAGATCTGAACATCGTCCTGTGGACAGGCGGCAGGGTTTTCTGTACTTGAACCTCCCACAGGGCTGTTGGGACGAGATCCCACTTGTGTCCTTATCGCAGCCCAGGCAGGAGCTACCTGAGATGAGGGACCGTGACACGAAGGACCAGAGTGCCGCATGCAGGTTTAGATGCCTTATGTGCCTAGAGTTTGTTGTTTGCCCCACATTGCCAGAATCTGAACTATTTAGAAAAGCTGATGCACTTCATTGTGTGAGCCCAGAGATTTTACCCTGAGTAGGATAGAACTAAAAAGGTGGGTTTTCCTCCCAGTGAAATGTATGCCAGTAAGCAGAGCAGCAGAAGAGGTATTCCGCCTCTGTTAACACCAGAGCCAAAGCTAAGTTTGTTATATAGTATAAAGACAAAATAGATTCCTGAGCAAGTTCTACCTGTTCCGCGTGTGGGATGGCTGTGCTTTACGAGGTGTGATATTCTGATGGACTGCTAGTCATGTTGGAAAACGAAACCTTACACCCATGCCTGTACATTTAAGCCATGATTTAAAGTTCTCTTTCTCTGCCGCACTTTGACTCTGAAGATCTGCCTAAGGTCATGAAGGAACTAAAACTTGAGTACTTTGAGGAGGCAGCTAGATTTCTACACTGTCACCTGAAGGTGACTATAAAGACAGATCTCTCAGGAAAAGGGAGGATTTGGCAGCCATGCCCAAGTAGGGGCTGAGATTTTTAAATCTGATTTTACATTATCAGTTTCTGCTGACCGGCTGTAGCCCAAATAATGGAAAAAGTGTAGGTCTTGTATAGGCAGCTATGTATATGACTACAAGAATACTAAAATTTTGACGTGACGCCTCGATAGCCATACTGATATTACAGTTCTCAGGCTTAAAAAGAGAGTCATGTTTTGCAGTGATATCGCATTAAGACAAGACATTCAAAAGCAACAGCATTACATGCCAGCCTCTTCCCTGTGGGAGTTATTCATTTTTCTTAAGGACCTTAAAAGGCACACTTACGTCAGTATTAACTAGCATATACTAAAACATTCTGTAAGTTGTGCTTTGCAGCTTGCAGTGATAGCGCTGCCAGAGAACCTCTAACGAGAGCCAGCATCTAATCCTAGCAGCAGGTTCCCTTCAGTACTTGTGCAGAACACGGTGAAATTTGGAAGTGATGCTGTAATAGCCACGATGATGTTACAGTTCACAAGTCTGTGCTGAAAGTTCTACAAGTCGTGTTTTGCAGTGAAAACGTTATTAGAGAACACATTCAGAAACAATAGCATCCCATGCTAATATCTTCCCTGCAGAAGTTATTCAGTTTTCTTAAGCGCCTTAAAAAAGTACAGTTACGTTAGAATTAGCTAGTCTATATACTAAACCCTTCAGTCAGTCGTGCTTTGCAGCTTGCAGCTACAATGTTACGAGAGAAGGCTAACAATAGCCTGCATCTGACCACAGCAGCGGATTCCCATCGATGCTTATGCCTAACACAGTGAAATTTGGAAGTTACGTCTTAATAGCCATGGTGATGTTACAGTACACAAGCCTAGACTGAAAATCACCATTCCATGCTAGTATCTTCCATGTACGATATATGCGCTTTTACTATATCGCCATAATAGGCACAGTTATGATACAATTATCTACCCTATACTAAAACGTTCTCTTGGTCGTGCTTAGCAGCTGGCAGTGAAACCCTTTCCAGAGAAGACTTAACGAGACCCCGCAATTGACGGAAGCAGCTTCCCTGCCGTACTTATGCAGAATGCTCTGCTATTTTGTTAGACGCTTTGATAGCAATTCTGATTTTACAGTACACAAGCCTAGACTGAGAGTTATACTACTCTTGCTTTGCAGTGATAGTGCTATAAGAGAATACACATAGAAGAGCATTCCATGCTAGGATCATTCTTGCAGGAAGTTCTCGTGTTTCCCAAAACGCCTAAATATGCACAGATTAGTCACAGCTCAGTATACTATACTAAAACGTTTTGTTAGTCGTACTTTGCAGCTGGCAGTGAAAGCGCTGCCTGAGAAGACTAACAATAGCTAGCATTGGATATGTGGCACCAGATGAAGCAGGAAATGCAGCAGAAGGAGTTGCAGCAGAGGAGTTGCAGAAGCAGGAGATGAGGCAGCAGGAGATACAGCAGCTAGATTTGAAGCAGCAGTAGATACAGGAGTAGGAGATGCAGCAGCAAGAGATAAAGCAGCAGAAGATGCAGCATGAAATGCAGCAGGATGATATGCAGGAGGAGACGGAGGAGCAGAAGATACAGCAGCAGGAGATGCAACAGGAGACATGTCAGCAGGAGATTATTCAGGAAATACATCTCCTGCTTCATCTCCTGCTGCTGCATCTCCTGCACCTGCCTCTTCAGCTGCATCTCCTGCTGCTACATCTCCTAATGCCTCTCTTTCTCCCTCATGACCGGCTGCTGCATCTCCTGCTTTTTCGCCTGCTACCACTTCACATGCTTCACTTCTACTGCTACGAATGCTGATTCAGCTCCTACTGCACCTCTCTCTGCTGCATCCCAGGCTGAATCTCCTGTAGCTGCGGTGCTGTCACTGCAAGCTGCAAGGCACGACTAACACAACGGTTTAGTATAGGCTGCCAATACCGACTAAGCTGGGGCTATTAAGGCGCTTAAGAAAATGTAATAACTCTCGCAGGGAGGATGGAATTCTGCTGTTTCTGAATGTCTTCTCTAATACCACTTCCACTGCGAAACACGACTTGTAGATCTTTCAGTATTAGACTTGTGAACCGTAACATCACCGTGGCTATTAGGATGTCACTTTATAATTTTAGAGCGTTCAGCAAAAGTACCAAAGGAAACCTTCTGCTACGGTAAAATGCTGCCTCTTTTTAGAGTCTGCACCTGTAGAGCTTTCACTGCAAGCTGCAAAGCCCGACTGATAAAGTGGTTTAGTGTAGGATGGTGAATTCTGGCTTAAATGTGCCTATAAAGGCAATTTAGGAAAACAGAAAAACTACTGCAGGGAAGATGCTTGCATGGAATACTACGCCTTCTGAATGTCCGCTCTTACAGCATTTTCACTATAAATCAAGACGTGCAAAACTTTCAAGTCTAGGCTTGTGTACTGTAACATCAGAATGGCTATTAAAATGCCACTTCAACATTTAAGATAATTCAGCACAAGTACTGCAAGGAATCTGCTACAATCAAATGCTGGCTCTCCTTAGAGTCTTCTCTGGAAGCTCTTTCACTGCAAGCTGCAAAGTACAACTAACAGAACACTCTATTATAGGGTACTGAATTGTGAACTGTCCGCACATATTAAGGCACTTAGGTCCACAGTATTGAGTGAGGGTGGTTCCTTCCTGCCTGTAGGATGTCTTAATACCTCCACAGCTGCTTACATGTGGCCATTGCTGTATTGCAAGGCTGGCATGGCAGCTCTTTGAGGCACCTTTGCCCTGCCACAAAGTGGTCTGCGGGCGAGGCTGCGGGAACTGCCATGGAGCATGTGAGGACTCGGGCTGGAAGTGGCAGTGGGGCGGGTAGCAGGGCTATGGTGGGAAATGCTCTCTGTGCTGGGTCCTGTGCTGAGTGCTGCTCCTGGAGTGCTGGTGATTTTGCACTGTTGTGTACACACAATTTTTAACATGCCTGCGCCTTACAAATACAAGCTGAATGGATACAGTTGGAGTCGCTGTTTGTGTCTTCCGTGTCTTCTGTTGGTATGTTGGCATTTGGCATTCACTGTATCTTTTAATGAACTGAAATGAAATGTTAACCCGTGCCAACGTACCTGCTACTCCAGGTGTGATTCTGTCCTTCTACTCTGTGCTCATGATACCCAACCTGGAGTACTGTGTCCGGTTTAGGAATTCCCAGCGTAAGGATATGGAGCTGTTTGAACAGGTGCAGAGGACTACCAGGATGGTCAGAGGGCTGGAGCACCTCCCGTATGAGGACAGGGTGAGAGTTGGGATTGTGCAGCCTCGAGAAGAGAAGGCTGTGAACATATTTTATAGAGGCCTTCCAGTACCTGAAGGGCTTTAGGAAAACTGGGGAGGGACTTTTTACAAGGGCATATAGTGATGGGATGAGGGGAGTGGGTATAAGTTGGCGGGGGCTGGGGGAGGGCAAAGATTTAGATTAGATATTAGAAAGAAATTCTTCACAATTTGGGCGGTGAGACACTGACACAGGCTACCCAGGGAAGCTATGGCTGCGCCATCTCTGGACGTGTTCAGAGACAGGTTGGATAGGTCCTTGGGCAGCCTGGGCTGATGGGAGGTGTCCCTTACCATGGCGGGGAGTGGGTAAGGGGGTGTGGAGATAGATAGTGTTTAAGGTCCTTTCCAATCTAAACTATTCCATATTTCTATGACTCTTTTAAGAGAAAAGCGTACAAAGGGAATGATCCGGGCACTCGCTGTTCCATAACAGATCTGAACCTCACCCTGTGGAAAGGTGGCAGACGAGTGCGTGGAGATGCGTGTGTTGGGGCTGGGCACGGGGTAGGCGGTGACGCTGTGCGTGGTGGCGGCGGATGGCGCCGGGTAGCTCACGTGCATACTACTGGGTTGATGGTGTCGGGCGGCTCCACCTGGGCGCACAGCCCTCGGGTGGCAGCGACTACACCGGCGTGGAGCCCATGGGGCTCTTCTGGAGCCTCGCCCCCACCGCCATGGAGAGCCCGTACTGCAGCCTGGTGCCTAGCACCCGTGCCCCCCTAGAGGTGGAGGTGCTGGTGCACTGGGGGCACAGTGCGTCCCGCGCCTTCCCCGGGCTGCCGGTGGCCAAGGCCCGGCTGGAGAGGTGGTTCGCGGCCCCCCGCATGCACAGGATCCGCTTGAGGGAGGGAGCTGTGAGGGGGTCCCTGTTCCTGATGCCGGGTGAGTGCCCAGGCCGAGCAGGGGGCACCGGGGATGTTGTCACCCTGTGTATTCTTTAAGTGTGAGCCATTTCTGTTTTGCTATCCTTCAAGTGTGGTTGCTTCAGGTAAGTTATTAACTATTCTGTTTACCCTTAAGTGTTAGTGCTTATCTCAAGCTGCTAAACAATGGTTATCCTGATAGTACTTCCCCTAGCTCCAAATCAGCAGGGGGGCCTGGAACTGGATGATCTTTAAGGTCTTTTCCAGCCCAGACTGCTCTATGACTCTTCTAAGAGGAAAAGTTACAAAGGGAATGTCTCGGGTAGTCCATGTTCCATAAAAGATCTGAACATCGTCCTGTGGACAGGCGGCAGGGTTTTCTGTACTTGAACCTCCCACAGGGCTGTTGGGACGAGATCCCACTTGTGTCCTTATCGCAGCCCAGGCAGGAGCTACCTGAGATGAGGGACCGTGACACGAAGGACCAGAGTGCCGCATGCAGGTTTAGATGCCTTATGTGCCTAGAGTTTGTTGTTTGCCCCACATTGCCAGAATCTGAACTATTTAGAAAAGCTGATGCACTTCATTGTGTGAGCCCAGAGATTTTACCCTGAGTAGGATAGAACTAAAAAGGTGGGTTTTCCTCCCAGTGAAATGTATGCCAGTAAGCAGAGCAGCAGAAGAGGTATTCCGCCTCTGTTAACACCAGAGCCAAAGCTAAGTTTGTTATATAGTATAAAGACAAAATAGATTCCTGAGCAAGTTCTACCTGTTCCGCGTGTGGGATGGCTGTGCTTTACGAGGTGTGATATTCTGATGGACTGCTAGTCATGTTGGAAAACGAAACCTTACACCCATGCCTGTACATTTAAGCCATGATTTAAAGTTCTCTTTCTCTGCCGCACTTTGACTCTGAAGATCTGCCTAAGGTCATGAAGGAACTAAAACTTGAGTACTTTGAGGAGGCAGCTAGATTTCTACACTGTCACCTGAAGGTGACTATAAAGACAGATCTCTCAGGAAAAGGGAGGATTTGGCAGCCATGCCCAAGTAGGGGCTGAGATTTTTAAATCTGATTTTACATTATCAGTTTCTGCTGACCGGCTGTAGCCCAAATAATGGAAAAAGTGTAGGTCTTGTATAGGCAGCTATGTATATGACTACAAGAATACTAAAATTTTGACGTGACGCCTCGATAGCCATACTGATATTACAGTTCTCAGGCTTAAAAAGAGAGTCATGTTTTGCAGTGATATCGCATTAAGACAAGACATTCAAAAGCAACAGCATTACATGCCAGCCTCTTCCCTGTGGGAGTTATTCATTTTTCTTAAGGACCTTAAAAGGCACACTTACGTCAGTATTAACTAGCATATACTAAAACATTCTGTAAGTTGTGCTTTGCAGCTTGCAGTGATAGCGCTGCCAGAGAACCTCTAACGAGAGCCAGCATCTAATCCTAGCAGCAGGTTCCCTTCAGTACTTGTGCAGAACACGGTGAAATTTGGAAGTGATGCTGTAATAGCCACGATGATGTTACAGTTCACAAGTCTGTGCTGAAAGTTCTACAAGTCGTGTTTTGCAGTGAAAACGTTATTAGAGAACACATTCAGAAACAATAGCATCCCATGCTAATATCTTCCCTGCAGAAGTTATTCAGTTTTCTTAAGCGCCTTAAAAAAGTACAGTTACGTTAGAATTAGCTAGTCTATATACTAAACCCTTCAGTCAGTCGTGCTTTGCAGCTTGCAGCTACAATGTTACGAGAGAAGGCTAACAATAGCCTGCATCTGACCACAGCAGCGGATTCCCATCGATGCTTATGCCTAACACAGTGAAATTTGGAAGTTACGTCTTAATAGCCATGGTGATGTTACAGTACACAAGCCTAGACTGAAAATCACCATTCCATGCTAGTATCTTCCATGTACGATATATGCGCTTTTACTATATCGCCATAATAGGCACAGTTATGATACAATTATCTACCCTATACTAAAACGTTCTCTTGGTCGTGCTTAGCAGCTGGCAGTGAAACCCTTTCCAGAGAAGACTTAACGAGACCCCGCAATTGACGGAAGCAGCTTCCCTGCCGTACTTATGCAGAATGCTCTGCTATTTTGTTAGACGCTTTGATAGCAATTCTGATTTTACAGTACACAAGCCTAGACTGAGAGTTATACTACTCTTGCTTTGCAGTGATAGTGCTATAAGAGAATACACATAGAAGAGCATTCCATGCTAGGATCATTCTTGCAGGAAGTTCTCGTGTTTCCCAAAACGCCTAAATATGCACAGATTAGTCACAGCTCAGTATACTATACTAAAACGTTTTGTTAGTCGTACTTTGCAGCTGGCAGTGAAAGCGCTGCCTGAGAAGACTAACAATAGCTAGCATTGGATATGTGGCACCAGATGAAGCAGGAAATGCAGCAGAAGGAGTTGCAGCAGAGGAGTTGCAGAAGCAGGAGATGAGGCAGCAGGAGATACAGCAGCTAGATTTGAAGCAGCAGTAGATACAGGAGTAGGAGATGCAGCAGCAAGAGATAAAGCAGCAGAAGATGCAGCATGAAATGCAGCAGGATGATATGCAGGAGGAGACGGAGGAGCAGAAGATACAGCAGCAGGAGATGCAACAGGAGACATGTCAGCAGGAGATTATTCAGGAAATACATCTCCTGCTTCATCTCCTGCTGCTGCATCTCCTGCACCTGCCTCTTCAGCTGCATCTCCTGCTGCTACATCTCCTAATGCCTCTCTTTCTCCCTCATGACCGGCTGCTGCATCTCCTGCTTTTTCGCCTGCTACCACTTCACATGCTTCACTTCTACTGCTACGAATGCTGATTCAGCTCCTACTGCACCTCTCTCTGCTGCATCCCAGGCTGAATCTCCTGTAGCTGCGGTGCTGTCACTGCAAGCTGCAAGGCACGACTAACACAACGGTTTAGTATAGGCTGCCAATACCGACTAAGCTGGGGCTATTAAGGCGCTTAAGAAAATGTAATAACTCTCGCAGGGAGGATGGAATTCTGCTGTTTCTGAATGTCTTCTCTAATACCACTTCCACTGCGAAACACGACTTGTAGATCTTTCAGTATTAGACTTGTGAACCGTAACATCACCGTGGCTATTAGGATGTCACTTTATAATTTTAGAGCGTTCAGCAAAAGTACCAAAGGAAACCTTCTGCTACGGTAAAATGCTGCCTCTTTTTAGAGTCTGCACCTGTAGAGCTTTCACTGCAAGCTGCAAAGCCCGACTGATAAAGTGGTTTAGTGTAGGATGGTGAATTCTGGCTTAAATGTGCCTATAAAGGCAATTTAGGAAAACAGAAAAACTACTGCAGGGAAGATGCTTGCATGGAATACTACGCCTTCTGAATGTCCGCTCTTACAGCATTTTCACTATAAATCAAGACGTGCAAAACTTTCAAGTCTAGGCTTGTGTACTGTAACATCAGAATGGCTATTAAAATGCCACTTCAACATTTAAGATAATTCAGCACAAGTACTGCAAGGAATCTGCTACAATCAAATGCTGGCTCTCCTTAGAGTCTTCTCTGGAAGCTCTTTCACTGCAAGCTGCAAAGTACAACTAACAGAACACTCTATTATAGGGTACTGAATTGTGAACTGTCCGCACATATTAAGGCACTTAGGTCCACAGTATTGAGTGAGGGTGGTTCCTTCCTGCCTGTAGGATGTCTTAATACCTCCACAGCTGCTTACATGTGGCCATTGCTGTATTGCAAGGCTGGCATGGCAGCTCTTTGAGGCACCTTTGCCCTGCCACAAAGTGGTCTGCGGGCGAGGCTGCGGGAACTGCCATGGAGCATGTGAGGACTCGGGCTGGAAGTGGCAGTGGGGCGGGTAGCAGGGCTATGGTGGGAAATGCTCTCTGTGCTGGGTCCTGTGCTGAGTGCTGCTCCTGGAGTGCTGGTGATTTTGCACTGTTGTGTACACACAATTTTTAACATGCCTGCGCCTTACAAATACAAGCTGAATGGATACAGTTGGAGTCGCTGTTTGTGTCTTCCGTGTCTTCTGTTGGTATGTTGGCATTTGGCATTCACTGTATCTTTTAATGAACTGAAATGAAATGTTAACCCGTGCCAACGTACCTGCTACTCCAGGTGTGATTCTGTCCTTCTACTCTGTGCTCATGATACCCAACCTGGAGTACTGTGTCCGGTTTAGGAATTCCCAGCGTAAGGATATGGAGCTGTTTGAACAGGTGCAGAGGACTACCAGGATGGTCAGAGGGCTGGAGCACCTCCCGTATGAGGACAGGGTGAGAGTTGGGATTGTGCAGCCTCGAGAAGAGAAGGCTGTGAACATATTTTATAGAGGCCTTCCAGTACCTGAAGGGCTTTAGGAAAACTGGGGAGGGACTTTTTACAAGGGCATATAGTGATGGGATGAGGGGAGTGGGTATAAGTTGGCGGGGGCTGGGGGAGGGCAAAGATTTAGATTAGATATTAGAAAGAAATTCTTCACAATTTGGGCGGTGAGACACTGACACAGGCTACCCAGGGAAGCTATGGCTGCGCCATCTCTGGACGTGTTCAGAGACAGGTTGGATAGGTCCTTGGGCAGCCTGGGCTGATGGGAGGTGTCCCTTACCATGGCGGGGAGTGGGTAAGGGGGTGTGGAGATAGATAGTGTTTAAGGTCCTTTCCAATCTAAACTATTCCATATTTCTATGACTCTTTTAAGAGAAAAGCGTACAAAGGGAATGATCCGGGCACTCGCTGTTCCATAACAGATCTGAACCTCACCCTGTGGAAAGGTGGCAGACGAGTGCGTGGAGATGCGTGTGTTGGGGCTGGGCACGGGGTAGGCGGTGACGCTGTGCGTGGTGGCGGCGGATGGCGCCGGGTAGCTCACGTGCATACTACTGGGTTGATGGTGTCGGGCGGCTCCACCTGGGCGCACAGCCCTCGGGTGGCAGCGACTACACCGGCGTGGAGCCCATGGGGCTCTTCTGGAGCCTCGCCCCCACCGCCATGGAGAGCCCGTACTGCAGCCTGGTGCCTAGCACCCGTGCCCCCCTAGAGGTGGAGGTGCTGGTGCACTGGGGGCACAGTGCGTCCCGCGCCTTCCCCGGGCTGCCGGTGGCCAAGGCCCGGCTGGAGAGGTGGTTCGCGGCCCCCCGCATGCACAGGATCCGCTTGAGGGAGGGAGCTGTGAGGGGGTCCCTGTTCCTGATGCCGGGTGAGTGCCCAGGCCGAGCAGGGGGCACCGGGGATGTTGTCACCCTGTGTATTCTTTAAGTGTGAGCCATTTCTGTTTTGCTATCCTTCAAGTGTGGTTGCTTCAGGTAAGTTATTAACTATTCTGTTTACCCTTAAGTGTTAGTGCTTATCTCAAGCTGCTAAACAATGGTTATCCTGATAGTACTTCCCCTAGCTCCAAATCAGCAGGGGGGCCTGGAACTGGATGATCTTTAAGGTCTTTTCCAGCCCAGACTGCTCTATGACTCTTCTAAGAGGAAAAGTTACAAAGGGAATGTCTCGGGTAGTCCATGTTCCATAAAAGATCTGAACATCGTCCTGTGGACAGGCGGCAGGGTTTTCTGTACTTGAACCTCCCACAGGGCTGTTGGGACGAGATCCCACTTGTGTCCTTATCGCAGCCCAGGCAGGAGCTACCTGAGATGAGGGACCGTGACACGAAGGACCAGAGTGCCGCATGCAGGTTTAGATGCCTTATGTGCCTAGAGTTTGTTGTTTGCCCCACATTGCCAGAATCTGAACTATTTAGAAAAGCTGATGCACTTCATTGTGTGAGCCCAGAGATTTTACCCTGAGTAGGATAGAACTAAAAAGGTGGGTTTTCCTCCCAGTGAAATGTATGCCAGTAAGCAGAGCAGCAGAAGAGGTATTCCGCCTCTGTTAACACCAGAGCCAAAGCTAAGTTTGTTATATAGTATAAAGACAAAATAGATTCCTGAGCAAGTTCTACCTGTTCCGCGTGTGGGATGGCTGTGCTTTACGAGGTGTGATATTCTGATGGACTGCTAGTCATGTTGGAAAACGAAACCTTACACCCATGCCTGTACATTTAAGCCATGATTTAAAGTTCTCTTTCTCTGCCGCACTTTGACTCTGAAGATCTGCCTAAGGTCATGAAAGAACTAAAACTTGAGTACTTTGAGGAGGCAGCTAGATTTCTACACTGTCACCTGAAGGTGACTATAAAGACAGATCTCTCAGGAAAAGGGAGGATTTGGCAGCCATGCCCAAGTAGGGGCTGAGATTTTTAAATCTGATTTTACATTATCAGTTTCTGCTGACCGGCTGTAGCCCAAATAATGGAAAAAGTGTAGGTCTTGTATAGGCAGCTATGTATATGACTACAAGAATACTAAAATTTTGACGTGACGCCTCGATAGCCATACTGATATTACAGTTCTCAGGCTTAAAAAGAGAGTCATGTTTTGCAGTGATATCGCATTAAGACAAGACATTCAAAAGCAACAGCATTACATGCCAGCCTCTTCCCTGTGGGAGTTATTCATTTTTCTTAAGGACCTTAAAAGGCACACTTACGTCAGTATTAACTAGCATATACTAAAACATTCTGTAAGTTGTGCTTTGCAGCTTGCAGTGATAGCGCTGCCAGAGAACCTCTAACGAGAGCCAGCATCTAATCCTAGCAGCAGGTTCCCTTCAGTACTTGTGCAGAACACGGTGAAATTTGGAAGTGATGCTGTAATAGCCACGATGATGTTACAGTTCACAAGTCTGTGCTGAAAGTTCTACAAGTCGTGTTTTGCAGTGAAAACGTTATTAGAGAACACATTCAGAAACAATAGCATCCCATGCTAATATCTTCCCTGCAGAAGTTATTCAGTTTTCTTAAGCGCCTTAAAAAAGTACAGTTACGTTAGAATTAGCTAGTCTATATACTAAACCCTTCAGTCAGTCGTGCTTTGCAGCTTGCAGCTACAATGTTACGAGAGAAGGCTAACAATAGCCTGCATCTGACCACAGCAGCGGATTCCCATCGATGCTTATGCCTAACACAGTGAAATTTGGAAGTTACGTCTTAATAGCCATGGTGATGTTACAGTACACAAGCCTAGACTGAAAATCACCATTCCATGCTAGTATCTTCCATGTACGATATATGCGCTTTTACTATATCGCCATAATAGGCACAGTTATGATACAATTATCTACCCTATACTAAAACGTTCTCTTGGTCGTGCTTAGCAGCTGGCAGTGAAACCCTTTCCAGAGAAGACTTAACGAGACCCCGCAATTGACGGAAGCAGCTTCCCTGCCGTACTTATGCAGAATGCTCTGCTATTTTGTTAGACGCTTTGATAGCAATTCTGATTTTACAGTACACAAGCCTAGACTGAGAGTTATACTACTCTTGCTTTGCAGTGATAGTGCTATAAGAGAATACACATAGAAGAGCATTCCATGCTAGGATCATTCTTGCAGGAAGTTCTCGTGTTTCCCAAAACGCCTAAATATGCACAGATTAGTCACAGCTCAGTATACTATACTAAAACGTTTTGTTAGTCGTACTTTGCAGCTGGCAGTGAAAGCGCTGCCTGAGAAGACTAACAATAGCTAGCATTGGATATGTGGCACCAGATGAAGCAGGAAATGCAGCAGAAGGAGTTGCAGCAGAGGAGTTGCAGAAGCAGGAGATGAGGCAGCAGGAGATACAGCAGCTAGATTTGAAGCAGCAGTAGATACAGGAGTAGGAGATGCAGCAGCAAGAGATAAAGCAGCAGAAGATGCAGCATGAAATGCAGCAGGATGATATGCAGGAGGAGACGGAGGAGCAGAAGATACAGCAGCAGGAGATGCAACAGGAGACATGTCAGCAGGAGATTATTCAGGAAATACATCTCCTGCTTCATCTCCTGCTGCTGCATCTCCTGCACCTGCCTCTTCAGCTGCATCTCCTGCTGCTACATCTCCTAATGCCTCTCTTTCTCCCTCATGACCGGCTGCTGCATCTCCTGCTTTTTCGCCTGCTACCACTTCACATGCTTCACTTCTACTGCTACGAATGCTGATTCAGCTCCTACTGCACCTCTCTCTGCTGCATCCCAGGCTGAATCTCCTGTAGCTGCGGTGCTGTCACTGCAAGCTGCAAGGCACGACTAACACAACGGTTTAGTATAGGCTGCCAATACCGACTAAGCTGGGGCTATTAAGGCGCTTAAGAAAATGTAATAACTCTCGCAGGGAGGATGGAATTCTGCTGTTTCTGAATGTCTTCTCTAATACCACTTCCACTGCGAAACACGACTTGTAGATCTTTCAGTATTAGACTTGTGAACCGTAACATCACCGTGGCTATTAGGATGTCACTTTATAATTTTAGAGCGTTCAGCAAAAGTACCAAAGGAAACCTTCTGCTACGGTAAAATGCTGCCTCTTTTTAGAGTCTGCACCTGTAGAGCTTTCACTGCAAGCTGCAAAGCCCGACTGATAAAGTGGTTTAGTGTAGGATGGTGAATTCTGGCTTAAATGTGCCTATAAAGGCAATTTAGGAAAACAGAAAAACTACTGCAGGGAAGATGCTTGCATGGAATACTACGCCTTCTGAATGTCCGCTCTTACAGCATTTTCACTATAAATCAAGACGTGCAAAACTTTCAAGTCTAGGCTTGTGTACTGTAACATCAGAATGGCTATTAAAATGCCACTTCAACATTTAAGATAATTCAGCACAAGTACTGCAAGGAATCTGCTACAATCAAATGCTGGCTCTCCTTAGAGTCTTCTCTGGAAGCTCTTTCACTGCAAGCTGCAAAGTACAACTAACAGAACACTCTATTATAGGGTACTGAATTGTGAACTGTCCGCACATATTAAGGCACTTAGGTCCACAGTATTGAGTGAGGGTGGTTCCTTCCTGCCTGTAGGATGTCTTAATACCTCCACAGCTGCTTACATGTGGCCATTGCTGTATTGCAAGGCTGGCATGGCAGCTCTTTGAGGCACCTTTGCCCTGCCACAAAGTGGTCTGCGGGCGAGGCTGCGGGAACTGCCATGGAGCATGTGAGGACTCGGGCTGGAAGTGGCAGTGGGGCGGGTAGCAGGGCTATGGTGGGAAATGCTCTCTGTGCTGGGTCCTGTGCTGAGTGCTGCTCCTGGAGTGCTGGTGATTTTGCACTGTTGTGTACACACAATTTTTAACATGCCTGCGCCTTACAAATACAAGCTGAATGGATACAGTTGGAGTCGCTGTTTGTGTCTTCCGTGTCTTCTGTTGGTATGTTGGCATTTGGCATTCACTGTATCTTTTAATGAACTGAAATGAAATGTTAACCCGTGCCAACGTACCTGCTACTCCAGGTGTGATTCTGTCCTTCTACTCTGTGCTCATGATACCCAACCTGGAGTACTGTGTCCGGTTTAGGAATTCCCAGCGTAAGGATATGGAGCTGTTTGAACAGGTGCAGAGGACTACCAGGATGGTCAGAGGGCTGGAGCACCTCCCGTATGAGGACAGGGTGAGAGTTGGGATTGTGCAGCCTCGAGAAGAGAAGGCTGTGAACATATTTTATAGAGGCCTTCCAGTACCTGAAGGGCTTTAGGAAAACTGGGGAGGGACTTTTTACAAGGGCATATAGTGATGGGATGAGGGGAGTGGGTATAAGTTGGCGGGGGCTGGGGGAGGGCAAAGATTTAGATTAGATATTAGAAAGAAATTCTTCACAATTTGGGCGGTGAGACACTGACACAGGCTACCCAGGGAAGCTATGGCTGCGCCATCTCTGGACGTGTTCAGAGACAGGTTGGATAGGTCCTTGGGCAGCCTGGGCTGATGGGAGGTGTCCCTTACCATGGCGGGGAGTGGGTAAGGGGGTGTGGAGATAGATAGTGTTTAAGGTCCTTTCCAATCTAAACTATTCCATATTTCTATGACTCTTTTAAGAGAAAAGCGTACAAAGGGAATGATCCGGGCACTCGCTGTTCCATAACAGATCTGAACCTCACCCTGTGGAAAGGTGGCAGACGAGTGCGTGGAGATGCGTGTGTTGGGGCTGGGCACGGGGTAGGCGGTGACGCTGTGCGTGGTGGCGGCGGATGGCGCCGGGTAGCTCACGTGCATACTACTGGGTTGATGGTGTCGGGCGGCTCCACCTGGGCGCACAGCCCTCGGGTGGCAGCGACTACACCGGCGTGGAGCCCATGGGGCTCTTCTGGAGCCTCGCCCCCACCGCCATGGAGAGCCCGTACTGCAGCCTGGTGCCTAGCACCCGTGCCCCCCTAGAGGTGGAGGTGCTGGTGCACTGGGGGCACAGTGCGTCCCGCGCCTTCCCCGGGCTGCCGGTGGCCAAGGCCCGGCTGGAGAGGTGGTTCGCGGCCCCCCGCATGCACAGGATCCGCTTGAGGGAGGGAGCTGTGAGGGGGTCCCTGTTCCTGATGCCGGGTGAGTGCCCAGGCCGAGCAGGGGGCACCGGGGATGTTGTCACCCTGTGTATTCTTTAAGTGTGAGCCATTTCTGTTTTGCTATCCTTCAAGTGTGGTTGCTTCAGGTAAGTTATTAACTATTCTGTTTACCCTTAAGTGTTAGTGCTTATCTCAAGCTGCTAAACAATGGTTATCCTGATAGTACTTCCCCTAGCTCCAAATCAGCAGGGGGGCCTGGAACTGGATGATCTTTAAGGTCTTTTCCAGCCCAGACTGCTCTATGACTCTTCTAAGAGGAAAAGTTACAAAGGGAATGTCTCGGGTAGTCCATGTTCCATAAAAGATCTGAACATCGTCCTGTGGACAGGCGGCAGGGTTTTCTGTACTTGAACCTCCCACAGGGCTGTTGGGACGAGATCCCACTTGTGTCCTTATCGCAGCCCAGGCAGGAGCTACCTGAGATGAGGGACCGTGACACGAAGGACCAGAGTGCCGCATGCAGGTTTAGATGCCTTATGTGCCTAGAGTTTGTTGTTTGCCCCACATTGCCAGAATCTGAACTATTTAGAAAAGCTGATGCACTTCATTGTGTGAGCCCAGAGATTTTACCCTGAGTAGGATAGAACTAAAAAGGTGGGTTTTCCTCCCAGTGAAATGTATGCCAGTAAGCAGAGCAGCAGAAGAGGTATTCCGCCTCTGTTAACACCAGAGCCAAAGCTAAGTTTGTTATATAGTATAAAGACAAAATAGATTCCTGAGCAAGTTCTACCTGTTCCGCGTGTGGGATGGCTGTGCTTTACGAGGTGTGATATTCTGATGGACTGCTAGTCATGTTGGAAAACGAAACCTTACACCCATGCCTGTACATTTAAGCCATGATTTAAAGTTCTCTTTCTCTGCCGCACTTTGACTCTGAAGATCTGCCTAAGGTCATGAAAGAACTAAAACTTGAGTACTTTGAGGAGGCAGCTAGATTTCTACACTGTCACCTGAAGGTGACTATAAAGACAGATCTCTCAGGAAAAGGGAGGATTTGGCAGCCATGCCCAAGTAGGGGCTGAGATTTTTAAATCTGATTTTACATTATCAGTTTCTGCTGACCGGCTGTAGCCCAAATAATGGAAAAAGTGTAGGTCTTGTATAGGCAGCTATGTATATGACTACAAGAATACTAAAATTTTGACGTGACGCCTCGATAGCCATACTGATATTACAGTTCTCAGGCTTAAAAAGAGAGTCATGTTTTGCAGTGATATCGCATTAAGACAAGACATTCAAAAGCAACAGCATTACATGCCAGCCTCTTCCCTGTGGGAGTTATTCATTTTTCTTAAGGACCTTAAAAGGCACACTTACGTCAGTATTAACTAGCATATACTAAAACATTCTGTAAGTTGTGCTTTGCAGCTTGCAGTGATAGCGCTGCCAGAGAACCTCTAACGAGAGCCAGCATCTAATCCTAGCAGCAGGTTCCCTTCAGTACTTGTGCAGAACACGGTGAAATTTGGAAGTGATGCTGTAATAGCCACGATGATGTTACAGTTCACAAGTCTGTGCTGAAAGTTCTACAAGTCGTGTTTTGCAGTGAAAACGTTATTAGAGAACACATTCAGAAACAATAGCATCCCATGCTAATATCTTCCCTGCAGAAGTTATTCAGTTTTCTTAAGCGCCTTAAAAAAGTACAGTTACGTTAGAATTAGCTAGTCTATATACTAAACCCTTCAGTCAGTCGTGCTTTGCAGCTTGCAGCTACAATGTTACGAGAGAAGGCTAACAATAGCCTGCATCTGACCACAGCAGCGGATTCCCATCGATGCTTATGCCTAACACAGTGAAATTTGGAAGTTACGTCTTAATAGCCATGGTGATGTTACAGTACACAAGCCTAGACTGAAAATCACCATTCCATGCTAGTATCTTCCATGTACGATATATGCGCTTTTACTATATCGCCATAATAGGCACAGTTATGATACAATTATCTACCCTATACTAAAACGTTCTCTTGGTCGTGCTTAGCAGCTGGCAGTGAAACCCTTTCCAGAGAAGACTTAACGAGACCCCGCAATTGACGGAAGCAGCTTCCCTGCCGTACTTATGCAGAATGCTCTGCTATTTTGTTAGACGCTTTGATAGCAATTCTGATTTTACAGTACACAAGCCTAGACTGAGAGTTATACTACTCTTGCTTTGCAGTGATAGTGCTATAAGAGAATACACATAGAAGAGCATTCCATGCTAGGATCATTCTTGCAGGAAGTTCTCGTGTTTCCCAAAACGCCTAAATATGCACAGATTAGTCACAGCTCAGTATACTATACTAAAACGTTTTGTTAGTCGTACTTTGCAGCTGGCAGTGAAAGCGCTGCCTGAGAAGACTAACAATAGCTAGCATTGGATATGTGGCACCAGATGAAGCAGGAAATGCAGCAGAAGGAGTTGCAGCAGAGGAGTTGCAGAAGCAGGAGATGAGGCAGCAGGAGATACAGCAGCTAGATTTGAAGCAGCAGTAGATACAGGAGTAGGAGATGCAGCAGCAAGAGATAAAGCAGCAGAAGATGCAGCATGAAATGCAGCAGGATGATATGCAGGAGGAGACGGAGGAGCAGAAGATACAGCAGCAGGAGATGCAACAGGAGACATGTCAACAGGAGATTATTCAGGAAATACATCTCCTGCTTCATCTCCTGCTGCTGCATCTCCTGCACCTGCCTCTTCAGCTGCATCTCCTGCTGCTACATCTCCTAATGCCTCTCTTTCTCCCTCATGACCGGCTGCTGCATCTCCTGCTTTTTCGCCTGCTACCACTTCACATGCTTCACTTCTACTGCTACGAATGCTGATTCAGCTCCTACTGCACCTCTCTCTGCTGCATCCCAGGCTGAATCTCCTGTAGCTGCGGTGCTGTCACTGCAAGCTGCAAGGCACGACTAACACAACGGTTTAGTATAGGCTGCGAATACCGACTAAGCTGGGGCTATTAAGGCGCTTAAGAAAATGTAATAACTCTCGCAGGGAGGATGGAATTCTGCTGTTTCTGAATGTCTTCTCTAATACCACTTCCACTGCGAAACACGACTTGTAGATCTTTCAGTATTAGACTTGTGAACCGTAACATCACCGTGGCTATTAGGATGTCACTTTATAATTTTAGAGCGTTCAGCAAAAGTACCAAAGGAAACCTTCTGCTACGGTAAAATGCTGCCTCTTTTTAGAGTCTGCACCTGTAGAGCTTTCACTGCAAGCTGCAAAGCCCGACTGATAAAGTGGTTTAGTGTAGGATGGTGAATTCTGGCTTAAATGTGCCTATAAAGGCAATTTAGGAAAACAGAAAAACTACTGCAGGGAAGATGCTTGCATGGAATACTACGCCTTCTGAATGTCCGCTCTTACGGCATTTTCACTATAAATCAAGACGTGCAAAACTTTCAGTCTAGGCTTGTGTACTGTAACATCAGAATGGCTATTAAAATGCCACTTCAACATTTAAGATAATTCAGCACAAGTACTGCAAGGAATCTGCTACAATCAAATGCTGGCTCTCATTAGAGTCTTCTCTGGAAGCTCTTTCACTGCAAGCTGCAAAGTACAACTAACAGAACACTTTATTATAGGGTACTGAATTGTGAACTGTCCGCACATATTAAGGCACTTTAGTAAAAGTGCAAATCTCTCGCAAAGAAGATGGCAGCACAGACTGCTGCTTCTTCTGAATGTCTTCTCTTATAGCCCTTTCACTGCAAAGCAAGACTTGTATAACTTTCAGTGTAGGCTTGCGTAGTGTAACATCAAATGGCTAATAGTATTTCAGAGCGTTCAGCACAAGGAACGCAGGGAAGCTGCCTCACCTCCAGCTGCTGCATCACCCACTGCATCTTTTGTGGGTTCATCTCCTGCTGCCACATCTACTGCTGCACCTCCTGCTGCTGCTTAATATCTTGCAGCTGCATCTCCTGCTGCTCTATCTGCTTCCGAATCTGCTTCCACTGCATCTGCTGCTGAATGTGCTGCTGCTGTATGTATTGCTACCTCTCCTGTTGCGACATCCCCTTCTGCATGTCCTGCTACTGAATCTCCTTCTGAATATTCTGCTGCATATTCTACTGCATCTCCTGCTTCTGCATCTGCTGCATCTGCTGCTTAAGCTCCTGCTACTACGTCTTCTGCTACTTCATCTCCTGCTGCTACAACTCCTGCAGCCTCTCCTGCTGCTGCACCTCCTGTTGCATCACAGTACTTGTAGTGTTCCGCACAAGTACCGCAAGGAAGCTGCTAGAATCAAATTCTGGCTCTCGAAGCGATTTCACTACAAGATGCAAAGCATGACTGACAGAACATTTAGTACATGGTAGTGAAATGTGATGTTTTATCGCATATTAAGGGGCTTTAGGAAAATTTAATAATTGCGGCAGGGAAGATAGCACGAAAAACTACCTACAAAAGGACACATCAGTAATCAACCTAAAACCTCCACAATTCCAAAGGCATTTAATGGCTAATCTCATTATAATGCATACTTCCTTTCTTCCCCACTGCCCCTCTCATCTGAAGGTGAAGCGACCAGGAGTTGGAGTGATTGGGACTGGAAAAGGGGCAGAATTAGCACTCTCCATGATCACCTTCCTCCCAGAAGTAGTGGCTGCTGTTTGAATCTCCAGCTGTAGTTCAAACACAGTTGCAGACCTCCATTATGGTGAGAAGGCTCTGCCTGAGCTGCGTTTTGATATGAGTAAGGTCAGTGTTTCTGATGATGGTGTATTTGACACTTATGAAGCTCTGGATGACCCAACAAATCCTGCTAATTCTCCTTGCACGATCCCTATTGAAAAAGCAGAAGGTCACTTTCTCCTAGTGGTAGGGGGAGATGATCATATGTGTAAGAGCCCCTTATAAGCTGAGTTGGCAGTCAGGCGTCTATGGCAGCATGGGAAAGAAAACTTTGAACTCTTGAGTTATCCAGGAGCAGGTCACCAGACTGATCCTCCTTTTACTCCATTTTGTCAGGCAGCTATCCCTTGTGTTCTGGGGGTGCCTGTTCAGGGTCAGGGAGAGAGCAAAGCACATGCCCATGCACAGATACACTTCTGGGGCAAGATTCAGGAGTTTCTGCACTTGCACTAGGGATGATCACTTAAGCACCTGCAAGATGCAGGGGACTGAGCTTGAGCCACCAAAATGACTGGTGAATTGGAGGGACTTACTGAGAAAAGCTTTGAAACATGAAATAACCAAATGACTACTTAAGCTACAGGTATAAATCCAAAAAGAAAGGAATTTATTTGGACCAGCCTGAGGTAGTTTAACTAGCTAGACAGAGAAGTGAAACAATGATAAGTAGGCTGCATTGTAGTACAAATTTGACAGCTTGAATTGGTCATGACTTCAAGAAACAAGTACCTTAAGAGAGTAGTATGTAATTTCTTGCTTGGAGTATTTATGACTCAGAGAATTTAGCAGCTCTCAAGACCCTGTAGCAACGGGGAACAATAGCAACCCATGGATGATAAACTTTGACATCAAAATGATGAATGATTCTGGCTTGAGTCTTAAGCTACCCAACTCACACCCCTCAGATTCACAACTATATACGCTTCTTTTTCTACTTATGTGAAGCTGTAGGTATATATTTGTAATAAGGCTTGTTTATCTTGACTCAAGTCAGTGGTCTTCCGGTAACTCAATCTCTTTCTTTTCAACAATAGCTGTATGTGGAGTGGGAAAATGAAGGCTGCTTTTCTCATCATCCCAAGATAACAGCAGTATTAGTACTGCTTTATATTAGGGATGTAACCATCTGTTCCTATAGCGACTTGAATGGGCATTTTAACAGGATACTAAAATTCTGTTTTCATGTGTTAAAGCATGGTTAAATGCAGTTATGCTATGTGCAGGTCTTACTTCTCTCTTTCTTGCTTGTTTTAAACTAGTAACACCTGCCATTAGGGATTAAGTACTTGTGGAACTCTTTAATAATGATGTCACCAGATGCTGGCAGCTAACGAAACCTTCATTTACAGTACTGAATTTTGATTAGCTCTCAGGGATCTTTTATCTCCATTTAAGTGTCACTGTACTGCTGCTCAGATCTCATGACTTTTCTGCAACTCTTATTACTCTTTATCATTTGATTGAAGTCACATGTTCTTTATGTGTCATCACTGCCAACTGAACATATTATCCATCCACTCCTTAGAACAGAAGCTCCATCCCACACACTCCACTCGCTCTGCCTTTGCAGAGTCATATCTGGGGCCTGAACCTCTGCTAAAACCAGCAGCCTCAGAAGCCCAGGACCACAGCCTGATGTGCATGTTGGTGTCACCCATGCTTGGAACCCTGCGTTTTTTCCCAAAGGTACTCCAAGTTGCAGCCATAAGGGGTTACCTGATGTTTCCTTTTGCTCAGTTTGTCTGATTATGTGCACCTTCAGTAGTTGTAGCTGTGTAACTGGTAGAGCAGTGCCTCCCCTAGCCCTGTTCTGTTACCCCCCCGGTACTGACACCTCTGTCTCACACTGCAGTCCTAACTCAGCACATCCACTGTTATGCAAGACTGCAAGCTGGAGGTTCTGGAAGTAAATGTTAAGTTGTAAATAAAATCAGGTGGCTTAAAAGTCCTCAGACTTTGTTTCTAAAGCACCAGCCTTTAAATAATTCAGTGTTGATTTTTGTCAGATATATGCAATTTGACAGAGAAGTAAAACTTTATTAAAAAGCAAAGCTGTGAAAGAATTTGATGTTATGGTTTTATTTCTGAATAGTTCATTTGTTTGGAAAGCTGGATGGTGTTGCTGAAATAAGTAAGGGAGAAGAAGTAAAAGATCTTGCTGTGAAGATCCTTTTCTGAACAGGTCAGAGTATTCCTGGACAGAGTAATTCACAAAAAAATCTGTAGAAAGCCAGCCAACTTTTGCACTAGTATTTTGTATACTCACTGTCCTACTTGGAAACTAAAGACGCATGTAATAGTTTCGGTTGGAAGGGACCTTAACCTTAATCTAGTTCCAACCCCCTCTGCCAGTGCCTCACTACCCTCATCGTGAAGAATCTCCATGGAATCATTGAATAGTTAGCAGACCTCTGCAGGTAACTCCGTAGCTGTTCCCTGGAGCGACCATTACACTGAGGCTGGTCACAGACGTCGGTGAAGCCGCATCAGTGATGCTCACCTGCTTCCCTTACCTGGCCGGATTCCCATAATCCTTTCACCAAGTCGGCTCCTGGACCACCAGGTTGCCTTCTCGGGCACGATCAGGGAACTGTTTTAGCTCGTGTCACGGTCTGGTCTCACTAAAAACTGTCCCACAGCTCTCCGGGAGCTGGATCTCTTCCCGCTACGATCAGTGCCGAGGGAAGAGAGGGAGGGGTCAGCCCGGCATTCGCATGGGAGGACCACCGCTTCCCACCATGCCTCGCGGGCCGCCCTACGACGCGGCTTCCAGGAAGGGACTTTCTCTGGGGCGGTGCATCTCTGTGGTTGCCCCTCCGCTCGGCGTGTCGGCGGCGCTGCGCACGCGCGGGAGGCGTTGGCACCGTAGCAACCAAAGCGTTAACGGTAGCAGCGGTAATGGTGGGTCCCGTCAGGGCCGGGGTGGGCTCGGGGAGAGCCCGGAGCTTGAGACGGGGCGAGGGCTGCGTCCGGTTACTGTGCCCTGGAAACGGGGAGCGAACGGGACAGAAAACGAGCTCCTCGCGTCCTGCCGCGTCTGGGGGTCAGCGGTGTGTCAAAACCGAGGCAGTGCGTGTTTCTTGCACGCAAATTCTACCCCCATTACTGATCTCCGTTGCCTTGCGAGTCTGTTTTTGCTCTCTTTAACATAAATGTATATATTCAAACTAAGGCAAAGTGTCACTGGTTTACTTTCTCTCGGGGTCCTGAATTTTGTACCCGCTCCGTGTCCGACAGCCGTGTTGTGGGGGCAAGAATATTTGTTTTGTTACAACTTTTGTAAGCACAGAATGGTTTTTTTTTCACCTTAAGGGGTTGTGTTTCTTGTTCCTGCGGGTTTGATGATGACTCTTCAGGGCGACAATTTCAATTTTGATCACTTGGGATTCTGAGTACTCTTAAGGAATACGATTTTATTTAATCTAAATATACATAGGAGGTTGTTCAGTATGCAGGTGGAGGGACCCTATAAATACACTGCCTGCAGAAATTTCAAGTGCCCTTCAGAGAACCTGGGGGTTGCCTGAGGCAATGCCCTTGCCCCTCGATGCTGCTGATATGTGTTCTCTTGAGAACTATGCTGATTTTCTTATTTCCACCAAATCAGATATTAGAATGAGAGAGAGAAGTCAGCAGAGGCCAGAGAAGAAGCTGCTTCTTGTGCTCGAGTAGATCACTGGCTTTAAAGTCCTGTCCTGTTTTAGGCATAAATTTGTAATGGAAGCAGCCACTACCCTTATAAAAGCTTTTCTTTCTTCAAGAGAAGAGTGAGATTATGTACCTGAAAGCTGTAATGATTTGCTTCCTTAATTATGAAAAAGGCAATGAAGTTCCTGTTAAAAAAAAAAAAAGATTAACTGGAAGCCAGCTCTTCTTGCTGGTGTAAGGGTCCAATGGATTATGCTAAGAAGACGAGGCAGAGGTGCTAGCAACTTCTAGGTTTATTAGAGATTAAATGCGCATAGAAAAAGGTAAAAAATCAGTAACAGATCTACTGAGGTCGCCCTGCACAGAACAGGAGCTACCCTGACTTGGTGTTTCCCGAGAGGCACAAACTTTTACAGTACACCAAGACAACAAAGACATGCAAAAGGCATGCAATTATCACAGGAATTCTTGCAAGTCAGATAGTAACATTGTGGTGTTCGCCCCCCCATCTCCGAAGGAGGATTTATTGTAATCCTGAGCGGAGATGTTTCTTGAAACCGCCCTCATCCCTTTATCCTCCCAAGAGCTGAGGCAGCTGTGCCCTTACCTGTCCTGGCACCTACGGGTCCAGTAGGCCTTTGTACCAGGCTAGCTACTTGTTTTTGAAATTGGGATAGACAAGAGGCCTCATGAAAGGATTTTCCTTTCAGCAGGCACACTGGTAGTTGTTAAAATCATCTTTCATGAGCCTATTGGAGTGGGAACTAGGGACATGGTCTTCTCTACAGGAGGAGGTCATGCAGGTGTTTATCTGCAGCAGATGCCATGGGGACACTCCCATGGCACAAGTTTGCCAGGTCATCTACGATGGGACCTAAAGAAACTATCACAGAGTATAGACAGGATTAAAATGAATGTCTGCCTAGAACGCATTTTTCAGTGCAGTAACTTGTGATGTCTTTGAATTCAATTAAATTTCACCGTCAAAGCTAAACAAGAAGTATCCCAAATTCATGCTCCAGATGAGGCAGAGAGTAAGATCAGGAGGATAATGTCCTCTCTGGAAGTCAGTTGTTTTCTTTTGAAAATGCTTACAAATACCCCAGAACATAAAATTGTGAGTCACTGAGGAATCCCAGCTTCTTAGACTCGGCTGGAAGAAAATAATACAGGAAAGTGGTAGAAAGAGGTAGGCAAACAAGAGTAGGGGGAGAGAAGGGAGACAAGACAGGTTTGCAATGAAAAAGCCAACTGAAAATATGCCGTGAATATTTATTTAAATCTGTTTCATTTTTAGGCAAAAGCAACGACTATCAAAGAAGCTCTAGCCAAGTGGGTAAGTATTAGGATAATATCTAGCTCTGTGATGTGTGTTTTGACTGTATTCAGCTAAATTTATTTTTCAAATTCTTGTTGTAAGAAATATGTTTGCTTGCAACATAATTTATAAGAAGCTTCATGAAGGAAAACAACAACAACAACTATTATTATTATTATTGTATAATACATTCTAATGAACTTTCTATGTGTTCTTTTTAAATTGGTGTGGCTGGGAAAGATGAATCGGTTTTGCTCTTATGTTTTGTTCTGCTGAATATGTGTTGACAGAAGGCCTGAGGCTACGAAGAGATTTAAAGTAGGGGATATCTTATGTTTTAATTATGCTCCGTTCATTTTACCTGAGTGTAGTCCTCCTCACAGAATAATCAAGTATGAAATTCTCGCTGTATTTATCAGTGAAACTTATACTACTGTGTTTTAACGTATTGTCCCTCATGTTATGCAAAGCTTAACTCCAAATGACTGTCTTACATGTTTTTCTTCTTAAAGTGCTGGGGTAATACAGATAATAATTTTGGATGGTGGCTGATCTGATCTTGAAGCCTTCTAGAAAACTGTTGGCAAGGATGCGGATGCAATTTTAAATTATGGTATAGGATGCTCTGGGGCCAGGTTCACATTCCAGTAAGATATCTGGGAATATTTCCCCAGTCCCAGTGAATTTTAAATCAGGGCACAGATGTGTTTGGTTTACATGCACTCTCCTGCTAATTCTGCCCAGCTGCAAGAGCAGGAATGTATAAATGTTTTGGTCTCTCGAAGAGCTGAATGTGAGACAGTGTGGCCTGGTACAATTGAAAGCCAGAAGATCTGTACTATTAGCTGTAGATACTAGTTTGTAATTGAAGACTACTTCCTTCTTGAATTTTATCATTATTTAGTACCTTAAGTATTTCAGGTTTTTATTCAGCTATGTTGGTATATCCCACAAGCTTGACTCTTGCTCCCCTAATAGGAGCAAGAATGCAACAACTTGTGGACATTAGCATTACTAAAGGAGTGAACAGAGTATTAAAAAGCTTTTCTTTTCCTCTTTTCTCTCTCTCTGCCCTCCAAAACCTCAACTCCTCTAATTTCCTATTAAAGATTTATTTTCCATTTGCTCCTCTGTCACTTGTCATCTCTCAGATATCATAGACCTTTGTCAGTTAGTTTCCATTAATGTTAGGCATGAGAAGCTGAATTTGCTTTGCTGTCCATGTTATCAGGGGTGGCTCTTTTACATTTTTTTACTATTCCTAATCTGGATCCATGTGACTTGTAAAATTGGAGTAGGTATTATGTTGCTTTCTGGATGTTTTTCTTTCTTTTGATGTAAGGGTTTGCCTATGACCTATAGTCTGTGTGACATTTTTTGAGTCAAAGCAACTTTAACTTGGCAAATAATGTAACTGACTCTTTAAAAAAAGTATCTGTTCTACCTGTAGCTTCTCTGTGGTGGTAGTTGAGCTGACTTTTCTTCCAGAAATGTATGACAATCTATTAATTTTTGTCCTGCAAGTGCTCACTGCTAGCCACAGTCTGTATTGGAAGCTGTCTTCCTTTCATGTTTTTAAGAAAAAATATATTTTCATTTGTTGGCATAAACTGATTATAACCTGAGTACAAATGTAAAATATTATTCATGATTATTTGCTAGATTGCTAATTGTGAGTAAAAATAAGAAAGTAATGTTATCCAAACCTGATCTTGTGCTGTGGGATTGTTACAAGTCTTCTGAGATGCAGTTAATTTCATTGCAAAGTAGCCATATAAACCAGGCCAAATTGAGCAATCTTATTTTTCAATGTCTGCATAAAAATGAAGGAGAAAACAAAAGTTCTTGTTTTGAAAGTGCCAAGTAGATTTCTTTGTTGTTAATGGACCTCCAGTCCTCCCAATGAACACTGAGTGAAGTGACAAAATGCTCCTTTTGTGTTGTCAAGGAGGCAGCTGTCAAAACTGGTGGTGCTACCGAGAAACAGATACTCGTTCCAAGCATTTTGTCAATAATGACCATTGCTTCAGAATTTTAAAAGGTTTAATAGGCTATTTTTTTAGTAAAGCCAAATACTAAAGTTATGGCCAGTATTCTAAAGTTCTGAACTTTATGAAGTATTTAATCTAGAAGATCATCAGCCTAGGTCCTAAATAGGAAATTTGCAGGTTTGCTGTTTTCTCTGAAGTGTGACATCTTCCCCCACTCTTTTTTAATGGCTAATTATTCTTTTTGTAGATTTCCAAGTCTGTGAATCTGTTGAGGTTCTCCACCAAAATGCACCCCCCTGTGTCCAGTTTGTGCTGTGAGTTAGGCGTTTTTTCTGGGTGAAGTGGAAAGGTTATATTTCTGTCAGAACTTTTAAGAATCTACTTCTACCACAGATTAGCCTTAGCTGAGGCTCCTGAGTGTTAGTGTCTGTGGAAGTGTTTTCATTCAGAATTTTAAACCTACGTCTCTTCTCCATTTCTTTATGGCAGAGGATCCTGAATTAAATTGCTCAAGTGTGACATGACTTTTAGAAAGAAGCACATGTAAGGTGTAAATTCTTTTAATATCTTGAAAACAAGCTAGCCTTCCCCTTGTGATGCTACACCAGTAGGAGTCTTGATACTCAAAATGCTTTCTCTTTTCAGGAATGTCTTTGTAAGGACCTTTTTTATCTTAGCTAATTTTCAAAGAGAGACAGGATTCTTCTGTTAGAGTGGTTTTTTGTTTATCTTTCAAAGAGTGGGCTGCTGGCCTGGTGTGGGTCTGGAGATAAGACCCATCTATAAATAAAAGGCCTTCTCTGGAATAGGCCAGCATCACGATGTTGTTATCTAGGTCGTAAAGAATCGTGTCTTAATTGCATGTCTTTTGTAGTCTTTGTTTAACTGAAAGCCTGGCCTCTATAAGAAGCCCTCGAATTCTCATTTCGGGATTCACTCCAAATTGGCCATGTGGTGACCGCTGATCGATCGGCTATGAAATTTTATGCACATTTATTTTTAAAATTGGTAATAAATATTTTTGTTGCTAGCAACTCTGCCTCGTCTTCTTAGCAAAATGTTTTGGACCCTAACAGTTTGGGGGCTCGTGGGATAGATTTTGCTAACACGGCAGGACAGGAGATCTGATTTCTGATTCTGAAATGGAAAAAGCAAATTCTGATTCTGAAACTAGCTTCCCTCAGAGGAAGGTGAGTATAACCTGGTCTGATTCTGATTTCTCTGGGGGCCCAATCTGTACTGAAGACCCAAAGAAAGAGAACGTAAATATGGATCCACCGGATGCGGTGGCCGTTCTCAGGGTCGGAGCAACGCTGGGGACGCTCGGCTGCTCTCTGGGAGGGGAGGCAGAGGCGAGTCCTCGGCCCCCCTCGTTCTGGTTCTGTCTCGGTTTCTCTCGGTATCGAAACTTGATGCTTGTTTTTTGGTATTCGTGTTTGGCACGTAGGATTTGTGGTACTGTAATTATGGTTGTGTTTATCATTGCTTTTAGGGTGTTCTTGAGATACAAAATGAGGCAGAGTCAAAGTAGATCTGATGCCAGTCTACTTGAATTGATAATTCGGCATTTAAAAATTACCAAAATAGAGCTGCCCTCATGGGAGACACAGTACATGTGGGAAAATTAAAAATGCTTTGCCAGCTTGAATGGCCAACATTCAAAGTGGGCTGGCCACCGCAAGGAACGTTTGCCCTTCAGGTAATCTATTCGGTTCAATCTGTTGTAATGGACAATCACCCAAATCAGACCCAGTATATTTTGGCATTGCGTTATTTCGTAGAAGAGCGTACTTCCAGGCTCAAACCATGGGTCCCATCCAAAAATAAGACTGCAACCTTGCCGCTACGGCAAGCTCCGAAAACTTTGGATAGGGACCGGAGAGATTTGAAACTGGTTTTACCTCCCCTTACCCGGCACAAAAAGATCAATTGGAACCTGAAAATACAAATGAAGGACTTTTAAGTCCACCTAAAACATGAGAAAATACCTGAACTGCCTCTCCCTCTGAAATTGTACCTGAACCTGTGTCATGTAATTCTACCGGGCATGTCACAGAATAAACAGCAGCACAAAAACCATTTTCTGAGAATCCCCAGGATTTGATCCGTCTCGTCAGAACTGTATTCTTAACATATGGTTACCCTTACCTAAATTTAATCTGATCCTAGAGAGTATTTGATGCAGAATCAGAGTCTGTTCTGCCCTCCCGAAATGGGAAAGAAAAAAAAAAAAAAGCCCAAGCTGGCTTCTTTTGCAAAATCTTTCCTATTCGGCTTGCAGGAAAGTTAAGAGTTAAAAAGCGGTTGCTTGATAAGGATCGGGCCCTGGGGGGTTTTTGTGAAGGCTGCTTTGTAACTTATGTGTGAAGTGTTAAAGGGACAGTTTGGGGACTTGAAGTAGTTAAGTTTATCTGCGGGAAAAGTCTGCTTGTAACTTCAGAGAGAATATGAAAATCATTTTGTGTATATAAAGTTTTGAAATCACTAATTGTCAGAAACACTCTGAAGACCAATTCTGAATTTTCTCCAGCTTTGAATAGAGTGTACCTGCCTTGATAGCTAAATTAAAATGTTAAGTGTGAGTTCTTTGTAACCCACGTGAAACCCTCTGGCTGCGAGGTCCACTGATCTATGGGACTCCCTTGGGTACCCCGAAAAATTTTTCGGAGGGACTCCCCTTCCTCAGCTGGACCCCTGCGGGAACAGACGGCAATCCTTAGATAAAGGGTACATTTTAAATTTTCCTCTTGTCGGGTGACATTAATCACAGAAATTGAAACTGTGGTACTGTAAGTTGCTTTGAAGTGAATATGTGGTTCTTGTGTGTTTTGAAGGGAATAAGTTAATGTTGGTATGTGTGTGAGTTCCAAGAAATCCTAGTTAAGTAGTTAAATGTCCTCACGTGTTTTTGTCTCTCCTGTTCGCCTCTGATGGTACTTTCTTAATTCCCTAGGGACCTGTTAAGTCTTCAAGTCTGTCTTTTGTCTCTGCTGTAAAACTGTCCTTCTTTTCAAGTAATGAACAAGCTAAACTATCAATTTCCTTTTGTTAACATGATTTGTTCCTTCATTCAGTGGAATGAGATATTTGTGCAGGATTGTATTTGTTTTGTTGCAAAAATGAGATGAATCTTGTCCAGATTGTACACGGTTTGTTGTAAGTAACAAATAGTTAAGGTCTGAGTTGTCCTGTATGTAAGATCCAGGACAAAGAAAATCTGCAAGTGATTTGAGAAGCTGGCAGAGTGGCTGCATTTAAAAGAAAAAAAACAGCTAAGGTATTTTAGATCACTAAGATCTTAAATCACAAAAGAATTGGTGTTCCACCAAGCGGCTGTAACACCTTGTTGTAATTAATGTTGCTCTATATCAAAACATGAGCTAGAATGTTTATGTTGCTTTTGGGTCTTTCTCTGGACAGGCCTTGTGAAAGTAAAATTTCTTGGTAGCAAAGGACAAAAAGGATCATCCTGAAAAGCCACAGGCAAAGAAAAGTATCTCTGGACTGTCCAAAGATGAATTCTCCTTCCTTTTCGTTCATGTTGATGCTATAGAGTGTACCTTCCACTTCAGGAACCTGATTAATCCTTCACCAGAGAGGTGATAGAGCTTTGTCTTAACCCTCAGGTTTTATATCAGGGTATTAAAGACAAAAGTTCAGGCCTAGAGAGAGCACTTGTTTCCTCTCCCTAATCCATCTGCTGCTTGGCAGCAGAGCCTGTTTATTTATTGTTGTTCTAATTTGCAACCAGCAGACCAACAAGAGGTGATGCGAGTTGGTTGTTGGAGAGCAGCTCGTTGCATTTATGACCCTGTGCCCCGAGTGTAAAGTGTGAAGAAAATTGAAAAAATAATGTGTGCAGATCTGTTTTCCAGTTTGCAACATCACCTGAAGCAGCAAGAGAACGTGATGTAAGAATGGAGTCTGAAATCAAGATATAGTCGATGTGCACACTGTAAAAAAATCAGAATTGAGTGCAGTAACTGAGCTTGGGTAAAATAAAAGAATCGGAATTGGGTACTGTAGCTGAGCTTGAGTAAATTAAGTTGAAAAATGCAAAAAGTTATGTTCTTGATAAGTACGGGAACCTCTGTGTAAACCAGCAACTGATTCCTGTAGATCAAAATGAAATATTGTGATTGTAATAGAAGCTGCTGGCCAAACTGAGAAAGCATTCCTTGGGTAATCTGTTAAGTATGAATTGAAAAACAAGTGAGTATACCTCAGTTTGTTAGCTAGGAGCCCCTAGACTTTAATGAGACTTACTAACGCAGTTAGAGATGGAAACAGTATTTGGGGCAGAAGATACGAATTTTAAAGTGAGAGATCATGAACTAATCCAAGTATTGAGTTTGTCTTTAAGACAGGTAAAAGAGCACCGTGACAACAAAAGTTCTGAAGCAGGTTTATCCAGACATGTGGACTTCTGAGATATCTGAAAGACTAGAAATGTGAAGCATGAAAAGGTAAATTTGGCCCATGTCAGGTAACACCCTCTGTGATTAGGGAAATTGTGAAAAAGATAAAATTAATTATTGACAATATGGGTTATTAGAGAAATGTGAGGCAAAATATAATGCTCCAATATTTCCTATAAAGGAACAAGATATAAGCTACATTCAGCAGTAATAAATACTTGTACCTTGCCAACCAATTTTAGAATGAATTGTAGTTTACCGTACTGGATTTGAAAGATGCCCTCTCCTGCTTGATATTGGCTGAAAGCACTTGGCTGACTTGCCTTTAAATAAGAAAACCCAGAAACTGGTAGTAAAATGCAACTAACCGGAACAGTATTACCTCGAAGTATTGTAAACAGCTGAACTATTTCTGAAGACCAGCTAACTCGAGGCCTGACTGGAACCCTGCTGCAGTATGTGACCTCCTGAGAGCCACACAAACAGAAGACGACTGTGAGCGACAGGCTGTAAGTTTATTGGACTTTGTGTCAGGACTTTCAGCAGAAAGCCCAGCCTATACAGCGACAACTTGCCTACTTTGGATTCGAGATCTCCAGAAGACACAGACAGCACAAAAGGAAGCTATTTGCTGCACACTCATGCCAGGAATGGCAAAGGAACTCAGAACCCTTCTGGGAATGACAGCATGTTTCCTTAGGGAAGCTGCTTTAAAACCAGCAAGATGAGGAAAACTCCTGGTACACTGACAGAAGCAGCTTCGTGGAACGAAGACATCATAAAGCCAGATATGCAGTAACTGCCACCAGAGAAGTAATCGGAACCTGACCGTTACCCCAGAACATCAGCCCAGAAAGCAAGCACTAGAATCAGCAAAAAGATCACATACTACAAAGGTCACCAAAGAGGTAATACTGGTCATAAAATTAGTAACAAATTGGCAGGAGATTTTGAGGCCAAGATGGCCACAGAAAAATGCAGAAATAAAACTGCTTTAGTTCTGGACGGTAAACTTCAAATCCGTGATTCTGATTTAAGATAGAAAATTGATTATCAATATGGCAAGAAAACAAAACAAACGTTTTGAGGTACCTCTGAACTCCAAATAAAACGGGAAAGAACGTGCTGACATTTATTAGCACTAACAGATGCGTTCTCAGGCTGGTCAGAAACTTTGTTAGTTGAAATTATACCTTGTTTAGAGTGCCTGCATTAATATTGTTAGGTAGAGGTATACATTTATGTTAAAATGATAAAAGATTAACGAGCTTTTAAAAACGGATTAGTAGTTACATTCTCCATACTGATCACAGTCCTGAAGCCGGGTGGAGAAAGTAAATTATCGGAACAGTAAAGAGCTAAGAGTGTAAAACAAAGCCAATACTGGCATCAAGCACTTCTTTTGACCTTGCTAAAGTCTTGAAGTAGTAAGAAAAAAACCTAAGTATTAGCCCTGTGTGCCAGTTGCAGTATACAGGAAGGGATCTCACAGAACTAAGTGAGAATTTGCCTAATCAGCTAACAACACTGGCTGAACTCGTTTGAGAAACAAGCTGCATGGCATAAAAGTTTAAGATCAATCTGTACCCGGAAATGAGTTTTTTGTTGAAGATTTTGCAGGAAAACCACCGAAAACAGCGGAATGGACCATACGAAGTATTACTAACAGCCTTCGCAGCAGTCGGAGTGGGAAAACTCGGATCAAGTAAAGAAAATCGTCTACCAGTCAGTGGACAACAGAATGCTTGACACCTTTGAGAACTGTAATATTATTGAAAGCCTTATTTTCCCACAAGTGGAATACCTCTGTAAACGTTTGAAAAAACCTGCTTGTGTGATGTACGCTATGTATTTTGGGAGTCCCTGCAAGCCTTCAAACCTTAAAAAACTATACGTGGTTATCAAAACTGCCATATAAATCTGAAACTATGCTGGCTTCCATTTAATACCTGGAGTAGCCATGCCCATGAGTTATAGTATGTGTCTGTAGGTACGCAAGGCATCAATTTTGGAGAATAAAACTGAAGCTGATTATCTGTTATTGAGATGCCATAAGTAATTTGCTGACTTTAAGGGCATGAATTAGCTGTAAACTTGCCCTAGTCAAAACAATCTTTTCTCAATATTATAACATGAGAACTATCAGTTTTGCTAACCCGTATGGTGTACCAATGTATACTGTAATGTTGTACAAGACCGGATCACTGCAATAAAAACGCTGGTCCTTACCAAATATGAACCCCTAGAAACTGAGCCAGATGACCCGGGGGGAAAAAAAAAAAAAAAAAAAAAAAAAAAAGCAGGACTGTAAGGACCTTTTTTATCTTAGCTAATTTTCAAGGAGAGACAGGATTCTTCTGTTAGAGTGGTTTTTTGTTTATCTTTCAAAGAGTGGGCTGCTGGCCTGGTGTGGGTCTGGAGATAAGACCCATCTATAAATAAAAGACCTCCTCTGGAATGGGCCAACATCACGATGTTGTTATCTAGGTCGTAAAGAATCGTGTCTTAATTGCATGTCTTTTGTAGTCTTTGTTTAACTGAAAGCCTGGCCTCTATAAGAAGCCCTCGAATTCTCATTTCGGGGTTCACTCCAAATTGACCATGGGGTGACCGCTGATCGATCGGCTATGAAATTTTATGCACATTTATTTTTAAAATTGGTAATAAATATTTTTGTTGCTAGCAACTCTGCCTCGTCTTCTTAGCAAAATGTTTTGGACCCTAACAGTCTTCTAGTAGCATATTGGAATTACTTCTATAGTAATTAATTTATAGTAATTTTTTAGTAATTACAAGTAGCAGTGAGCATCTTCTTCTCTTTGCCTTAGGAAGCAAGAAACGGCCAGAAGGCTTCAGAGACAAAGGAGGTGAAACTGTACGGTCAGATTCCTCCTATAGAGAGGATGGATGAATCTCTCTCCACACTTGTTAACTGCGAGTAAGTTTAGTTAAGAAAAATGGGAAACCAAATATTCTTTTCTCTTTATATTAATTTTCAGTTAATCTGCTGTCCACCATGCCAGTATGTATTTATGCAAAAAATAAAAAAAAAGACAAAAAGAAAAAAGGGAGAACAAAGCAGAACTTTGAGAAAGAGATTAGAACCATTTCAGAAGTTAATGTCCAAGCCCTTGATAAGGCTAGGCATAAAAGGGTAATCTGTTATGTAAGTAATACATGGTACTTTCCTAGCAACTAAGTGAAGTTGCAAAAGTCTTGAAGGTTTGAGGATATTTTGAGTCTGTTTACATATCCAGTTTTAGTTCACCATCTAATGAGGGAAGAATAAACTTTTTTTTTTTAATGTAATGTTGTTTGGATAATGATGACTTCTGTGAACTGATTATTCTTGCTTTTAAAGGAAACTGTCACTATCTACAAACTGCATTGAAAGAATCGCCAATTTGAGCAGCTTAAGTAAGTGACCAGCCTATGTTTGTTTTCTAGTTGCTTGGGAAGAATATATAGTGCAATTTATTATATGTTTCCAGCTTTATACCTGTTCTTATCCTTTTTAATTTTGCCCTCTTAGAAAATGACAAGTGGCATTTAAAGTTATCAGTCTTACTGGAAAATGCATAGAATCATATAATCATCAGGTTGGAAGAGACCACTGGATCATCGAGTCCAACCATTCCTATCAAACACTAAACCATGTCCCTCAGGACCTCGTCTACCCATGCCTTAAACACATCCAGGGAAGGTGAATCAACCACCTCCCTGAGTAGCCTGTTCCAATGCCCAGTGACCTTTTCTGTGAAAAACTTCCTCCTGATGTCCATCCTAAATCTCCCTTGGTGGAGCTTGAGGCCATTCCCTCTTGTCCTGTCCCCTGTCACTTGGGAGAAGAGGCCATCACCCTCCTCTCTACAACCTGCTTTCAGGTAGTTGTAGAGAGCAGTGAGGTCTCCTCTCAACCTTCTCTTCTCCAGGCTAAACACCCCCAGTGCTCTCAGCCGTTCCTCACAGGGCCTGTTCTCCAGCCCCTTCACCAGCTTTGTTGCTCTTCTCTGGACTTGCACCAGAGCCTCAACATCCTTCTTGTGGTGAGGGGCCCACAACTGAACACAGGATTTGAGGTGCGGTCTCACCAGTGCCGAGTACAGAGGGAAAATAACCTCCCTGGACCTGCTGATCACACCATTTCTGATACAAACCAGGATGCCATTGGCCTTCTTGGCCACCTGGGCACACTGCTGGCTCATGTTCAGTTGGCTGTCAACCAACACTCCCAGGTCCTTCTCCTCCAGGCCGCTTTCTAGACAGACTTCTCCTAGTCTGTAGCTTTGCATAGGGTTGTTGTGCCCCAAGTGCAGGACCCGGCATTTGGCCGTGTTAAACCATTGGACACTGCCCAGCGGTCCAGCCTGTTTAGGTCCCTTTGCAGAGCCTCCCTACCCTCCAGCAGATCCACAGTTCCACCCAGTTTAGTGTTGTCTGCAAACTTGCTAAGGGAGCACTCAAGGCCTTCATCCAGGTCATTGATGAAGACATTGAACAGGGCTGGACCCAGTACTGAGCCCTGGGAAACCCACTTGTAACTGGCCTCCAGCATTTACCACCACTCTCTGGGCCCAGTCATCCAACCAGTTTTCCACCCAGGAGAGTGTGCATCTGTCCAGGTCAGAGACTGACAGTTTCCGTAGCAGAATGCTGTGAGAAACTGTGTCAAAGGCTTTGCTGAAGTCCAGGAAGACCACATCCACAGCCTTTCCCTCATCCAGCAGCCGAGTCACTTTGTCATAGAAGGCAATCAGGTTAGTTTGGCAAGACCTGCTTGTTGTGAACCCATGTTGACTGGGCCTGATCACCTGGTTCTCTTGCAAGTGCTTCATGATAGCACTCAAGATCACCTGTTCCATGACTTTCCCAGGCACGGAGGTCAGACTGACAGGCCTGTATAGTTCCCTGGATCCTCCCTGTGACCGTTCTTGTAGATGGGCACCACATCAGCCAGCCTCCAGTCCAGTGGAACTTCCCCAGTCTTCCAGGACTGTTGGAAGATGATGGAAGGGAACGTGCATTACTGCATGGTTAGCAGTAATGGTGTACGCGTTACTGTAGGTAGTAATGATGCATGTATCCTTGCACTAGTCTTGACAGTTGTCTCATTGGGCAGGTTTTGCAAAAGAAAATCCATTCAGAAAGCACCTTTGTAACCTCCAGTGGTCCTAATTGTGTTATTCAACAGCTAATCAGTTATAGAGTGATTTAGTGACTACTTTGCATGCTCATGATGGAGATGATAGGCTGCAGTTCATCAACTCTGTAATTGCAGTATTGGTTGGAGTGAGGTTGGAGTGTTGTAGAACTGTATGGAAAAATACCATTCCACATTGCAGAGAATTGTATGTAGTTGGTTTGATTTTGCTCATTCTTGAAAGGAATGTGCCATATATCTGCAAGTGGAACTGAACTTTTTTTTCTTGGGCAACTGTCTATGAAACCTTGAAACTCATTGGCTTATTGTTTTTCTAACAGAAGTCTTAATGGTCTCTCCTCAAGACTTTACTGTGGCATGAGGCTGGCAGAAACCTGCAGGTTTTGGGCTGGAGCTTCCAGGCTTTTCTGTCCCCATCAAATTGCCAGCTGGACAGACAAGGAACCTGGTATTCCATCCTCTCCAACTACACACCAAGGGGATGTCAAGGAGCTTTGATGAACTTAAATTTGTTTTCATAATGTGCTCAGACTTCCGACAAATTTGCAAATACTATCAGGAAAAAAATACTCCAGGAGTCTTTCCAAATAACTTTAGTGTAGTATTTCAATTTGAGTAACTTTGTCAGAAAGAAAAAATAGTTAGGCAGTTATATATAAAAGTGAAACCAATGATTTCTTTTAGTGTGATAAAATATTAAAAGCCTTTGAAGCATCTTAAGTATTTGTATTTAAAAAACATAGAATCAAAACACACAGTCTTTGTCAGATACTTGATCCAAAAAGCAGACAAAATAGAACTACATGGTCTGTTTCTTAAAGGTACAGAAATTGAGGAACTCACCATCTCCACTGGCTTCTGTGAAAGAGAGAGAAAGCAGTGGTTATAGCTATGAAAAAAAAGCCACTAATTATTAGATATTGATTCTGCTTATTGCAGAGAGGAAGCTGAAAAATCTTTTAATGCATTTACACTCTTTTCTGATGGAAAAGATTATTGCTATTGTATATACCTGATATTGTAGTTATGTTGAGTAGATAATTCTGTGTAAAGGATCACACCCCTATAACCGTACATGTGAGGAAGATATTTTAGATGACAGCAACAAATGTTTTGTGTTTTAGAGAGTGAAAATGTTACATGAGGGAGACCTGTCTTCCTTTAAAAGATGGAATATCTCAGAACAAGAGTAATAAAACCCAGTAACATTTAGAAACAATCTTGAGGCATGATTTTTGAGCAAACTGTCTGTTTGGTTTTGTAAATACCCTTTAATTTCTTACAGATTTCAAAAGCTAGTGCAAACATAGTTCATAAATGTGAGTTACAGAGAGAAAGGCTGGCTAGACCAAAACACCATTTCTCAGTACTCTCCCCTATGAATGGGGAGCCTTGCAGATGTTCTAGAGAGTATTGCCTGTAGTAGGCTTTAGACTTACTGACTGTGATGCTTTGTGTTCTTGGCATGGTCAAATATTAAGCTCTTGTGTTTAAAAAGAATTCTCTTTGTACCTCCACTTTTTAATGAAAAGGAATGGTTTTGTTTTAGAGTATATGTCAGGTGTGGTTTTATCAGGTGTGATTTCATCCCTGCCTTTCTTGAGATATAACTGTAGTCTAGATCAGCCTGGAGTCTTCATCTCTAGCTATCTCTAGTCACTGCATGTGCTGTCTGTGGAGCATCTGTTGCTACTTGATGGAACCTTCATTGGTCTTACCATTAATTACTCTACCATGGATTTTGAATCATTATGTTTACAAGAGCAAAACAATATCAAAAAGTCTTTAATCCTTAATACAGTTTAGAAGAAGCTTTAAGCATTCGTGAAAGGTGTGGATCCAGAGTTAAACCAGCTATGTGATGCAACTCAGCTTGCTTACCTACAAGAAAGCTTCTGTGAAAAAAAGAAAACTATACAAAAAGACTGCTATTTTGTGATAGCTTTGAATTAAATTAGTGTTACACTAAACCCTAGCAAGACAGCTCACTTGGAAAGGGGCTTTGTTGGATTACTAGACTAAGTTAAAATGTTTCTCATCAGACTTCTGTAAGGCAGCTTTGCTTCATATGCTGCCTCTATTATAGGAATCAAATCTGCTGCCATAACATAAGATTGGAACAACTTTTGCATGGAGAAGAAGGGATATGAACTATGTAGCATCAAAACTAGAAAGTTAGCAGCTAGAGTTCAGGTGCAAGGTGAAATAATAAATTTTATTCAATATTTAGCTGGACTTAGTTTCAACTAGGTAACCTACACACAAGTGGCTTTGTATTCATGAGTGTGTTTCTGAGATGTCTACTGCATCCATTCCTGGTGACCTGTGTAGGTCAGGAGATTTAGTTTCTGTTATGTCGGTCTTTCTTAAGACAGCCTGTTCAGAGTGCAGTTTGTAAGTAGAATTTGGTGGTTTACCTGAGTTACAGCATCTTATTTTTTTTTTAAATAAACACTTATTAACAAGAAACTATTTTATTTATTACAGAAAATTTGAGGATTCTGTCTTTGGGAAGAAATCATATAAAGAACTTGAATGGATTGGTATGCACTTAGTATCAGTTGCTAACCAAATAAAGAATGGAATGCTGTCTAGAATGTGGGATATTTCCCCTCTGTTCATAGAAGTCTTTGTTGAATTTACATTATTGCCTAACCGTTTATTTCCTCCTTTCACTGTGATCTGGTCACCCTCTTACACATTGGTTCTGAATTTTCAGATAGTTTTTCTCTCTTTTTTTTTGTTTAAATGCTCTTTATATTTGTAGATTATTCTTTTACTACATAAAAGGATTTTAGAAAGAGAGATTTGGTTGTCTTTGACAAAGATGAGCAGAAACTTTATTGAAAACTGCTAACTCTCTGTAAATCACAGAATCACAGAACAACCAGGTTGGAAGGGACCCATCAGATCTTCTAGTCCAACCATTCCTATCTAACACTACACCAAGTCCCTCAATACCTCATCCACCCGTGCCTTAAACACCTCCAGGGAAGGTGAATCAACTACCTCCCTGGGCAGCCTATTCCAATGCCCAATGACCCTCTGTGTTAAAAACCTCCTCCTAATCTCCAGCCTAAATCTACCCTGCGGAGCTTGAGGCCATTCCCTCTCATCCTGTCCCCTGTCACTTGGGAGAAGAGGCCAGCTCCCTCCTCTCTACAACCTCCTTTCAGGTACTTGTAGAGGGTAATGAGGTCTCCTCTCAGCCTCCTCTTCTCCAGGCTAAACAACCCCAGCTCTCTCAGCCGCTCCTCATAGGGTCTGTTCTCCAGCCCCTTCACCAACTTTGTCGCTCTTCTCTGGACTTGCTCCAGAGCCTCAACATCCTTCTTGTGGTGAGGGGCCCAGAACTGGACACAATATTCAAGGAGCGGCCTCACCAGTGCTGAATACAGAGGGAGAATCACCTCCCTGGACCTGCTGGTCACACCGTTTACATTCCCTTTACATTCCATTGGCTTTACACGAAAGTAATTCCTACAGACTTTTTGCATGAGGAATTTGCTGCCTGGAGATACTTAGGCTGTGTTTCTTTACTACAAATATTGGCAGTCCAATGAACACACACTTCATGAGAGTCTGTCCTTTTTATGTTAACTGGCACGTAGTGCAGTGTGACTTTAGAGGAAAAGATGGAGGCAGGACTAAGTCTACCAGGTGGGGGAAATTTGTTAGAGAAAAAAAGTTAGATCAATTTTGTTACATTTGAATTAAGGACAGAATTTTTTTAGTCAATGTTTTTTAAGTTCATATAGAAAGTCTTTCTTCCTTAAGAGACACAGCATATTTATCCTACAGAATTTTTCCCTTCAAAGCTGTTCCCACCTTCAGAGATGCCATCTCTTAAGTGTGAAATGCAGAGTCACTGTGTAATGACCTCTCTTTTGAAAGAATTAGGAAAGCAACTCCTGGCTGAGAGATACAAGCTTACATGCAATGAATCATTCCCTCATATTGTGTAAAACTCATTCTAAAGTAATTGTTGAATGGTATTTACTGCTTGTATGCTTGCAGTGTACAAGCAGTCAAACTTGTCTCCTCTTCCCCTGTGCCTTAAGAACTACTTCAGCCACCTTTTCCTTGTCTTATTCTAATACTGTGCTTTCTGTTCTCCTAGATGTATTTCAGTTCCTTTGCTCCTGATTCCCATGATTATTTGTCATGCATAATTACAGACTTGCTTAAAAGGAAATGGGAACTGACATACCTTGATACTTTCTCATGTGATATGACTTGTAGGGGGGTAAAGGTAGAGTCTCAAGAATAAGGAAGATATACTTCCACTTACCTGATTAGTCCTGTCATTTTCCAGGAGGCAGTTGCAGATACTTTAGAGGAGCTGTGGATCTCCTACAACTTCATTGAGAAACTGAGGGGTATCCATGTAATGAAGAAGCTGAAGGTTCTTTATATGTCAAATAATTTGGTGAAAGACTGGGGTAAGCCACGCCTTTCTATTCTGTAACTCCTGTAGTATGGTGAACAGATGAGTTCAGTCACCAAGTGAAAAGTAGTTTTACATGTCTTTAAGTCTCACTAAATATCTACTCATGGGAGAGAGTGAAAATATTTAGAATATTGAATTTAACTTCAAAGCTCAATGGAATTTGTTCTTTGAATCATCTTTCTCAGACTTCTTTTAAAATCCATACCTGTTATTTGACTTGATAACAGTTCAAGCACAAGCGATTCCTGTTCTATTGTATCCCAATGTATTTATGTTTGCATTGAGTTTGAAAGAAGGGTTTGGTGCAAATGTACTTCCCATGTTCCACAATTTGTTTGGTGTTTTCACCTTTGTGTTTGCAGCAGAGTTTGTGAAACTAGCAGAGCTGCCATTACTAGAGGACCTGGTTTTTGTAGGCAATCCGCTACAACAGAAATACGCCTCTGATCAGAAGAACAGTTGGATTGAAGAAGCAACCAAACGGGTACCCACGCTGAAAAAGTTGGATGGTGAGTTTGGGGCATGAGGTAATGGGTGTGAGTTCACAGCTTAATATAAACACAACCATGGGAACATGAATCATACTCTTAGACATTCATCTGTGTGCCCATGTAATTCCTCCCGCCTCTCTTTGGAATTACTCGGAAGTACTTACTGAGATCCTGCCTGCAGGATCTTCTGAGACGGATGGATTTGGAGTGTTAAATCTGTGTGGCCTTGCAGTCCTCAGCTGGGCGTTACATTTCAAGGTATTCAAATAGTATAACTAGTAGGGAACTAAAACATGCTTATACACATGTATAGGTAAACCGCATTTAATACTGGCTTGAAGTTCTCTTGTGGAGTTCACGTATTGACTTATGTAATGATATAATTAAATATTTAGCATCCAATAAATTAACAAGGCTTTCATCTACTAAGTTGAATTACAGTTTTCCCTATGAAAGAAGGTGACATGGGGGAACTGGGATAAACAGGGATATGCTCTGTTTTGCTTCTGGTGCAAGGGTAGGTTTTCACAAGTTTCCTAAATTCCTGAATATTACCTTGCCTGCAGTAAGCCCTAATTTGTGAGCTGTCCTCTTATAGTGACGGAAGCAATTGGACTACACAACGATCAATATGATTCCAGATGAAGCTGCTTTATTCTGGGTTAACTATCTGCCTTTATAGACCAAGCTCGCCAAACACTGACTGGTCCACTCTACCCTAGTAACAAGTATTCACTGGTATTCAGCCCAACCACATAACCATGTTGCCAGGTTGCACCAATCATCCTCTCATTTTTAAGTCACTGATATGAGAATCTATTAAAGCATTAGTGACAAAATGTGAGACAATTTTAAAATGTATTTTTAAACATGTTAATTCCTGTAATGGAGGTGCCCATAGCTGCTTACTATTATCCCTTGTTTTCTAAAGCAATGAAGAGGAGAGTAGAACTGGTTAATAAAAAGTGAGATTATCAGCAGGGAAGATAGGAGTGTAGGGATGGCAACAAGATGACAGCTTCATTACAGACAGAAATGGATGGGAAATTGAAGCCAAATCAACTGGAGTAATAAGAATTATTGGGAAGTGGAAGCATCATGAGAGTATTGTACTGCTATGAAGCATGATCTGCAGTAGTCCATTTGCTGTTGTAGTAGAAAACTTTTTGATAGTGAAACAGAAAATGGAATAGAGCAAATATCTTTTTGGACAAAGACTAACCTTGTTAGTGTAAGGTTAGACCCTTTGTTCCTAAAGCATTCCTGCAACCTGGAGCAATGGAAAGCTCTGAATTAGGCTTCATGCATTATTCATTTCCTGTGTAATGTAGAAAGAGAAGATGATATTTGAGAATAAAAAACATAAACACTAGAATGTTGAGCAAGAGATGTCAGAATTGTTGTAACTGACTGTAAGGTTCTTGCTGTCACACTGTCCCAGGATCCTGTTATGCTTATTTATTATGTGTGAGATGACTAATATAGGGACCTCAAAATTGTTGAAGATGTTCTCGACAAAATAAGCATTGAAGGTCTTTTCAGGAGGTAGATGTCTCCTTTCTGTATAGCTTCTGTGCTAGGAACCCTGCTCAGCAATTAGGCGCCTAAGGCATGTATTTCATTGTGCTATTTCAGCATGCTGCAAGCTTACTTTACTGCCATGAGGAAAACTTATAAATTGATAAATGGTTTTATGGGGTATTAGTATTTCAGCTTATTTTTAGTTCATGAACACATCTCTGTGAGGTGGTGTGAACCCTGCAGATTTTTGCCCTTGCTCAACATAGCAGTTAAAAAGTGGGGTTCTTTTTGTTTCAAAGTACCCAAGGGGTGGGTATAGACTATAACCCAACTGTGCAATGCAGGTTTATTCCAGTTATCCCTAAGAGGTAAGATGTATTGCTTCTTGGATCCACATTATTCTAATTGTATTTTATGGACTGCACATCCTTGTTAGGTATCACTGAGGGGGTGTCCCATACTAAGTTGGTCATATTTGTCATGGAAATAGCAGCACAAAACACAGCCAAACAAGAGAATGGTGATGTGCTGGTTGGTTGTTAGCTGGTAGATATGGTGCATCACCCAGTGTCCAAGTCAGGCTGATCTTTGCAGGTCTTGCTTTAGTACCTTTTCAAATTTCCTGTTGCCTGAGAAGGTGGAAAAGCATTCAACACAAGATCTCATCAGTTTAAAGGTTTTCTAGATAAGAGCAGCTTAGATATGTATAAGTTCATGTCAGTTAGAAGCACAGCAACACGAAACACAACTCTTTCTGACAGTCCAGATTAGCTTGCAGGTATATCAGTATTAACTTTATTTTTCATCTTTCTTTGCATAATCTACTTGTAAATATTTGCAGATTTTTTCCTCTTTTTTTTTTTTCCCCTCTTAGGAATCCTAGTTATTAAACAAGAAGAAGAGGAAGAAGGAGCAAACTGATGACACTTTCTTGTTGGGCATTTAATTTATTAAAGTAACTCCAGATAGCTCAGCACATAGAACTTTTATATAAAAGGTTTATTTTTTAAAAAAAGGCCATTTTTAAAAGACCAGCTTATCTCCACAGTCTCTCACCCAAAGAGTTCATTACCAAAATTCAGGCACATTAATTTTCACAAACTTATGACACCTTCTACAGCGACTAGTAGAGCTGAGTTTATCTGCTGTTTGGTTAGCAAGAGATGTTTACCTAAGCTAATATATAGCTATTTTTAATCCCTGATTAGTGGTGCTTGTTATTGACTCTTGGGTTATAATTAGCTTGTTTGTTAGGTACATTGGAAACTCTGAGGCAAAAAGAACAATGTCTTGGTTTAGAAACACCTTACAGGCTTTGTTGCATTTAACTTTGTCATGGGAATCCTTCAGTATTTTAAATATGCAAGTTTGCCTTTTCATCCCCTTGTTATGTCAAACAAGCCCAGTAGTTGTGGAGCTACAGACAAAATAGGTATTGATCTGATGACTGCCTTTTTACTGGCCTTAAGTTTTGAATTGGGCTTCTTGCATTGGAACTCAACTGCATTGCTTAGAAGGCCACATGTAACTTAAATATATATTTATTTTAAAGAGGCAATAGGAATTCTTTGCATGGTTTCAGTGAGAACAAAATATCTGCTAGGGTTTTTGTCTCTTACTAAGAATTTATCTTAGAGCTACAAAAGGTTCCTAGTTTTGGTTTGGGTCACCAGCAGGCATACTCTTTCTCAGCTCTGGAATTTTCCTGTAACTAATTAGGCTGATAGTAATATTAAAACAGTGAACAAAATCTGGGTTTGAGGGCAGAAAAATTTGGGTTTGGGTTTAAAGCATCTACTTTATTCCCTAGAGAAATATCCTATAATTAAATTAGCGATAGGAAATAGCAAAGTTTGTTTGTTAGCACATTGCCCTTACTTCAAAGAGCAAATGTATGCAGTGATTATCCTAAGAACTGCTGGAAAAAAATGTGAGGAGAGATCACAGAACCAAGAGATGACTCTGGTTACAATAGATGTAGAATCATCAAGAAAAATCTTCAAGCGAGAGAGCACTTTTACCATCCTATTTAGCTTTCTTTTGGATGCAGTAATTTTGTAGCATGACCAAGCTGTTAAATTTGCTGTGTTTAAATTATTTAGGCCTATACTTACAAATGTTATTCTGTGAAACTTGTTTAAAAATAATTAATATAATATTATTTTATACAAACGTCTTTTGCTGTTGTGTAGTGATGTGTAACAATGTAGTTCAGCTTGTGGAAGAAAGTTCAGAAATTAAATTTTGTTCTCATTAAACTTTCTTAGTATGGAAATACCGTTCCTTATTGCCTCTATATTTTAAAATAGAAAATAACCTGGACTTTAAAAATGCTGATATGTTGTGATTGCTGTCATCTAATACATAAATATTTTTAAGTCTTTTAAGATATCGGTTGTCAGACTTTGTTTGTAGGTTCTATGAGAAAAGAGAAGAAGGCAAAGCCATTATTTTAAGCTTTTAAAATCTTGGTCTGCTGCCTGAAGTGACGGCTTTGGTGATCCCCATCTCTTGCTCCCAAAGCCAAATACCACTTCCAAACGTTATTGGTGATCAGTAGCCACATCCACAGGATGACATTAAAGCAAGGGTTTCTACACTGAGCTGAAGAAAAAGCACCCTTTAATGTCTTGGGCTGAGTCTTTCTCCTGCCAGTTTTGCAGAGAATATTGAAATGAAAATTTGTCAGCATAAATTGACGGCTAAGAAGAAAACAGGTTGTGCTGCCTTAGATTCTAACTGAAATCTAGTAGGAGTCAGACACCAATAACGTTTCTACCATCTGCTCTCTGTAGTGAAACATTGGCATCATTTAAAGGCTTCATGCTCGTAGGTGTGAAAAACAACTAGGCAGCCCAGTTAACTACCAAAACAGAAGGAACCTTTGTTTTGAGGATGTATGGAACCATATTTGGTATTTAAAATCCACAGCAAGAGATCAAGCTACTGAGCTACTATCAGAGCTGCATAATGAAATACGCTTTAAAACACACCTTAGATTCAGATAAGAGAGCAGTGCCTTTAAGACAGCATTTGCTAAAACTTTTTTTTAACTCTATCATTGAAAAACATGATACAATATGATTTACAACGGGAGTAATTGTTCCTGCAACCATCAGGTTCAACTACTAAATAGCAGAAAAAAAAATTAATTTATTTTCCAACAGCTCTAGCTTTACCTCTGTTGCAGCCTGAGCCATACAGGAATTTGGATTTTATACAGACCCCTCAGGTACTAAGTGACTCCGTGCTGCCTTTGCTCTGCCCATTGTCTTTGTGGCTCTTTTAGGTAGCTCAGAATCTGATTGACCTTATTGACAGCACAGAGGACCTAGAATTATTTCCTCTGAATTTCTCATACACTATCAAGGTTGGTCCTGGGACTCTGGGAAGGTGCTCGGCTTGATGTGAGGGACACACACGCACATTCAACACTTCTGGAAAACAACTGGAGCTGCACCCAGCTTCTTGGGTATCAGACATAAAAGATGTTGCAGGCCGGCATTTTTAGGGAGAAGTTTACACTGAGAAACAGCTTTGAGGATTGCTGTGGAAAGTAAGGAGATGAGTATGACAAGAGCACAAGCTATGTAAAAGGACTCACAACCACTTCCCTTGCACAAATGCATCACAGTCATACTCACCTCAATCCCCCAGCCACTCCCTCAGACCAAAATACTCATCTGGAAAGTATTTTTTTAAACCTCATTTAATAAAAGGTTCTTTTAGATATATAGAGGATATTAAGTAAATAAGTTACATAGTACATTACAATCACATCAGCAAGATTTCCTTTAGTGTATTAATATTTTATAAAAAAGCACACAAAAAATAAATTCAGTCCATTCTATCACAACTGTACAGCAACAGGTAAATATATTTATATATATACACATTTTAAACATGTAACAGTCTTTTAAAAGGTGCCCTCAGCAGCAAACACACAAAAGAAGTGTCTGCTCAATTGTTAAAATAACAGTAATACACTTTATTATAAAGCATTCATACAGTAATTATAAAGGCCGACTGTACAGTACACCAAAGATTTGACTACAAATTTAAAAACAAAACATAAAAAGAATGAACACAAAAGTTCATATCAAATCTGAACTTCAAGGGGGAAAATACATGTGGAGAAGCTGCAGGAATTTTTTTTTAAAAATATACATTTCTATAAAAATATATGTTGTCTTCTAATTTGGAGAAATTAAGGGTTTTTCCAGGCTCAGCTGCCAGTGAAATCCTAGTCTTGGGAAAAAAAAAAATCCTTCAACAGCTGGGGATTGTCTTCCTAACATTGTTTGTGTCTTCCTAACATACGACACAAAAGAGTGTGAAGGCAAGGAAAGTGGCTGAACCCAAGAGGCAGATTTACATAGGAACTCACCTCTGCAAAAATCAAACATGATTTGTCGGCACCACTTCTGTATCTCTTTAAAGCTTTATCAACTTTCAGACATGCGTCAGAAGACAAAATCGGGAGAAAGTTTGTGTGGGAAAATGTGGTTTACAATAAGGTTTCAGTCAGAGGTTGGACTACATGCCATTGTGTGAAAGCACAGAAGGCTTCTCTGGCTGTAGCCCTCCTTACCCCTTTTAAAAAAAGGATTCATGCATACAAGAACCTTCTAGTCAGCGGCCTGAATGAGAATTAAGTGTGTCATTGCTAAGTGAGAATGCTCACTCTGTGGTTTAGGAAACATTTTTTTTGAATGTTGATTTTAACCTAAACTTCTTGTAATTATAAAAATGACAAAAAGCATCAGAGGGTATTTTTAGCTAATTTGGACTTCACATTACATGCCTAGCATGGGGTTAATAGATGAGTTGCCTTTTAAGTTTTAGGATGCCTGTCTCTGCCCTGCCTTTAAAGAGTTGTATTCCTACCTGGCCCCAGCTAGCAAAATGCCATGGTCCTGCACAGCCCTCTGAAATTCTGTAGGCCTTCAGCTTAGAGTTGCGTTCTCTCAGATAGAGTTACCTGTACCAGTAAATGCAAAAAACATGAAATAAATTAAAATGCAGAGTTGTTCTTTCAGCTAGACTGCAAAGCACCTGTAGCTATTTCAGATATGCATCACAAGTGCATGCATAGATCTAGTAATTATATACACACACAGTCTCACAAACCCAAGATGCTATCCCATGCAGATCACAAACCTGAAAGACTGAATCTGTAAAAGGCAGACAACGCAGGCACAAGTACATGACCAGGACAGAATGTCCTACATCTCCACAACACCCAAAGCTGGCAGCAACACTTGTGGGATACTGGCCTTATCCTTTGTGTTTAAACCTGCTTACGAACCAGAAAGAGCAAGCAGGAGACAGAAGAAGTAGTCCAATTTGAGCAGGAACAAGGCTCAAAATGGTTGAGCAAGGGAGGTCTCACAGTCTGGTGGTGTTTCAGAGCTAGAGAAACACCCTTCATGGCAAAGTTTCCAGAAGAATCACCACACGCTCCTGTTCCACTCTGCCTCTCCCCCTACTTCTCTTTCTAGTTGCACACGGCCTTGTTGAGAAACCAAGTCCCATCTTGCCAGTAGTTCACAAATGTACAAATCTGGCACTTGGTTTCCTCCATTTGGAGGATGAGAAGCTAAGAATGAGGACTTCAACTGCCAGATTGATCAACAGGCTCTGATCTCTCTCCTCCCGAAGCAGGGACACCTTGGCAAGAGTCACACCTCTCACTATGTTGGATGTTCCCAGAGAAAAATCACACAAACACCCACTGTCTATCTTGAGCTTGTATTTTTGTAGAGAGTGAATTTATCACCAGCAATCTCAAACTTGTTAATACCTGTCTCTTCAATAAATTGCTTCAACTTTGTGAACTTGCTCAGTGAAACTCGTTTAACAGGCTCCGGCAGACAAACGTTGATGCAATTGACTTTGCAAAACTTCTCAGTGGCAGAGTCCTTTACAGACTCTGACAGGTCTGGTTGATCCTGTCAACTTTGCGACGCTTTTCAGTTAAAAGTCCCTTTTCAGACTCTTGACAAGCAAGTTGACCACTTAAATCTCCAGGCTGTAAACTGCTGACCAAGTCTGGGACTAAGACTGGACCTAGCCACACCTGAACCCCTTGAGGACAGAAAGGAAGGGGGTCCTTCTGCACCTTGTGACTCAAGAGGAGGCCTTCCTTAGTCACATGCAAGACTTCACCCTTTTAACACAGTGACACACTCCAGTAAGAAATGGTTTTGAAATGCAGCCACCCAGCTACTGGCTGTATGAACACCTGAAGCCTGAACTTGCACTGTAAAAGGCAAATCCACCAGTACTCACAGAATTGCAGCTGCTAAATCTTCTATCTTTCCCATAGAAAAGACAGTTGTAGCGAAGAGATGTCTTGTTCAAACTCAGCTTAATGACTGAGCATATATTGCCTGTTTTCTAAATTAATAACAAGCCCTTATATTAAGTGGGGATGACTGAACAGGCCTTTAAATGATGGGAAAATAAAATCAGCAGAGTTTTGAAATGGACATACCAACACAACAGAATTTTTTACAAAAATTGCAATTGGAACAAATGAACACCATGCTGCAGTAAAAAGCCACTTGAGTATTTTTTCCACTAATAGTAGTAACAGGATTCATTCCAGATTAGACAAAATCAATTCAAGCACTTTGTCCACAGCAACTGGGGGTTGGCTAGTTTGTATTTTTAAAACAATTCCCTGCCAACTTTTGCTAGTAGGCAGGATCTGACTCAGATGCAGTATCAACTCCAAAACGATAAGCAAGTGAGCAGCAGGTTTGGGTTTGCTTGCACGTTTAGGAACAGGACACTCAGAGAAGCTTGTTTACTTATTACCATGACAGAAAAAAGGTGTTCTGGTGGCTACTAGCAATACAAGTAAACACGCTCAGAAACACTTCCATTTGATGCTACTTACTGGAACATTTACCTGATCTGTGTCAGCCATGCTAACCCACAGCTGTTGGAGACTATCCTCAGATCTTCCAGTAACAGATCTCAGGGTATCAAATCTTCCTGATCTCTTCTACTGCAGCAGGGTAGTACTGGATTCAGTGTATAACACAAACACCGGTTTTGTGCCATTAACAAAAAATCTCCAATTTGTTCTCATCAGCGCCTCTATGGTTTATTAAAGAAAACTTACTCATATCTCCATTTCCTAAAATGGGGACAGCCATTGAAAGATCTGGTCTTTGCAAGACTATAAAGTTGCATTCCAGCCTTATCATATCTGAAAGATTAAATTTGTACTTAAAACAATCCCATTATTTGCTCCCTAAATCTTTGTACTTATCTCATCAGTTATCACCACAGTTTGCTGTGCATATCTAAAACTTCAAGCTTGAAAACTCCTGAGGGTTATGACTAGGTATCTGCTCATTATCAGCCAAGCATACTTCCAGACACTAAAAAAATACTAGAGGAAATACAGGCGATCCACAGAGCAGAAGAGTAAAAGGCAGAGGAACGCCCTGATTTTCTGCCCATGAGAACAGTACTTTTCAGCACAAAAAACTCTGCAAATTTGCCTTACTGGGGAGTACGTGGAAGTTCTTCCAGTTTAGTATCCTATTTCTTAGCTGGAACTATATCTTCTAGTCCATACTGTCCCTTGCTTTAAGATCCTGATCACTGTTGGAAACAAGACCTGGAGCCAGACAGGGCTTTAGTTTGTCCCAATATGAAGAACCTGTTTTTTTTTTTTCCTAAGGGATTACAAACTGATTGATTTTGCACTGTTTTAGCAAGAACAGAAAAAGTATTTGCCTAAGACAGTTTGATTAACCTCAAATTTAATCAGATCCTCCTCTCCAATCTCAAAAAAATCTCTTCAATTTTGCCATGTTTCTCAAGGTACGCCAGGTCCATGTCAGTCTCCATTTCTTTGTTGTGTTCCCAGGCCCTCCCAGTCTCTCTTAAGTAACCGTAAACCGTTCTAGTGCTGCAACGCTGGTATTCCAGGGAAATACATTAAATTACAACAGTATAACACTATCTGTATTACTTTAACAAGCTCTCTTTGTTTCTAAACTGTAGCTCTGCACTTCAAGAACTGCAATTTACTGGTAACTTCCCAGAAACATACTTCAGAACTTTAATTGCATCATTGCTTTTTACTGGAATTAATCTTAGTACTACAAGTACCACGAGGTTCAGCTGATTCACCTACTGTCTGTCCTGGCACAGCGTGGTAAAGCTTCTGTTCTAAGGGCCCTGGGATAATGGGAGACAAGCATTTTCTCCTATTTACAAAAGCTAAAAAATAACAATCAACATTGAAACTCTTAATAGAAGCTAGAGCTTCTTTTTAAATATTAGTAACTTTCAGTTCTTTGCAGTTTCTGAATGATTTTAACAGTTCATGATACACCATCTGCTTCCACAGCTTAGTCAGTCAGCAAGACCCATGCATGTAGGGACACTGAAGTTCTCCAAATGCTAAAGGAAAGCTTACTTTGGCAGGAATGGAAACTACAACCTTGGCACCACTTAAAGGCAAAAGTGTTGACACTGAAAAAAAGTGCAGTCCTTAATGATGACACTCCTCATCATTTTTAAGAGTGGTAAGTGTCCCTGCTAGTAAGAAAAAGGATTCTATCCAAAGGGATATATGTGTCAAAGCAAACATGGTACACAGACGCACAGACAGAGAGTGAAGCAATCATGGTTGTAAAAAGCCACAGGGCAGGAAAGAAATTGCCAGATGGCACACTGGAGTTAAAGCCACCTTCCACAGTGAACCTGGAATTTCTCTAGCAGCTTGGAGGGTCAAGATTTAAAACCAAAACCAAACAAACCAAAATGAAACAAAAACCCCAAAGAAACAAAACCAGACAGTCAGGAACACTCCTCTAGGATCCCTTCTAGGGAAAGTAGGAGCAATCAGCTCCTTTGGCATCACACCACTGGAGCAGAACCCAGAAAGCTGGGAGATCAGCACTGTTTCCGAGCACTGGCTGGAGAGAGGGACCTGGGATTCTGGGTGTACCAGACCAGCTGTGAAGCATGAGGAAGCGATCCAACTCTTTACATCTTTATAAAATAATGATAAATATGGGTTACGAAGATGTACAGAACAATCGTGTGCAAATCTAGCATCTTTGTCACCCAGACCACTTTACTACTTCTTAACTCTCTCCCCAGCAGGTTTTTGGTGGCTAGACTTTTTGGGCTATTAGCATGTGTCAGTTCTTCGAGGAAGAGTGAGCCTTTCAGCAAAAGGCAAGGCTCGCAGTATGACAACGCAGCAGGCAATGCTGTCCAGCCACTGCTATGGAAATAAGTGACAAACTCCTACACATACAGACTGACAGGAAGTATTTGGGAAACTAGGGCCTGACCATACAAGCTATTGTTGATGGCAACTTCAAGGAGTAAGTGAGGGCTGCCACAGGAAAGAAACAGATGTGTTGAGAGGTAAGAGCCATTCACAGAAGGATTGCTGCTGAAGAGTCCATTTCTCCTGTCTCTGAGGTGTGCACAATCCAGCGCACAAGAAGGTCTTGGTTCATTTGCATAACAAACTTGCTCCCATTTATGCAAAGTCAAAACCAGCAGTTTTCATTTTAAATTGCATTTGTGAAGCCCAGATTACTTTCCATTAAGTTAATCAAAGGCAGACAGTTTTGTTTTCCAAGACGAGGAAGCCCGCAAGGCCTATGGCTACTCTAATCCCACAGTATATTTTTATATCCATTGCTGCATTCTTAATAGCATAAAAGAAAACACCTCAGGCTTCCTTTTGAAAAAACTTCCTCTCCAAAGGAAGAGGAGAGTCTGGCTCATCCCACTTCTCATTTTTGAGAAGTAGATGCCAAAAGTGCACACTATCTTTCCACAAAACTTGTTGGCTGCCTGAATAAATGCTCAGAAAAGCAGTAAAGCACAACAGGAAGAACAACTCATGGAGAAGGCAAGCATCTCGAAATCACCAGCGTCACAGTAACTGGATATACCTTATCTCAGAGTAGAGCATCATGACTGTCCAGCTCCAGCCCCGAAATCTTTATATCCAAGAGTCCTGTTATGATTCCTGAACAAGCACAAAAAGAAAGGTCTGACTGACCTGGGAGAGAACTTATTTCCACTGCAGGTGACATTATTCTATTAGGTACCTCAGATATTATAAATAGAATAGAAATCTTATTTGCTTAATAAAAAAATCCATATTGAAACAAATCTTTCCATCCATCATTCCAGCTTGGTCAGTACTGGCAAGGTGAAGTGGAACATGTAGCATGAAGAAATGGCAGCACTGAAACTAAGACCCGATGGTTCAGGTCAGAAAAACAAAGCAAAGAAAGCAAGACCACCAAGAGGGAGGTTGGGTCCAGCCTTACTGCTCCCTCCATTTCTGGTTTGCTGCTATATTTCTCCATCTTCATCTGAGCTTGTACTGCTGCTTCCATTGTTGCTGCTCCTGCTCTCACTGCTTTCTTCCTGCTGGCTGTGGGCTGCTGCTGCCTCTGCTGCTGTTGTCTCTCTCTCTTGCTGCTTCAGTGCAGCTGCCTTCTTCTCCTGCTCCGCATGGCTTTTCATATGCGCACTGCGGCTCTTCACCTTGTAGAACACCCTGAGGAAGCACACGTGGACATTAGCATTAGTCTCTTGTACAGCCTCCTTCAGTAATTCCCCAAAACAGCTTCTGCCGCTCCAGCCTCAAGTTTCTGAGCTTTGGCACAGGAACTCACAGTAGCATCACAATAGAGCATCTACACCAAACACCACTTTGGGCTGGGTGTGTGCCAGCATCAGATGAAGTGGCAGCAAGAGATCCAGAGCATGCTCAAGCCACTCACTTCATTTCATAATACAGCCATTTCCTCTCATCTCTCATTCATCTCCTAGTATGTAGGAGATCATCATCTGCTTTGTGTTAAGCAACTCCTGTATTTTAGACATTCCCGCTATGGTGCAAAAATAAAATAAACATAGAGGTGAACAATGGGCAAAGGCTACTCCTGAGTCTTGTCTGCACGGCTAGAAACACTTGAGCTATTTCCTCCTAACTTGGCACTTCTATAATCTATTCCTCCATCACTTGCCATTAACTATTTGGCTTTGGGGCACCACATGACACAAGACAGGTTTAGACATCACAGAATCACAGAACAACCAGGTTGGAAGGGACCCATCGGATCTTCTAGTCCAACCATTCCTATCTAACACTAAACCAAGCCCCTCAATACCTCATCCACCCGTGTCTTAAACACCTCCAGGGAAGGTGACTCAACCACCTCCCTGGGCAGCCTGTTCCAATGCCCAATGACCCTCTGCGTGAAAAACCTCCTCCTAATCTCCAGCCTAAACCTACCCTGGCGGAGTTTGAGGTCATTCCCTCTCGTCCTGTCCCCTGTCACTTGGGAGAAGAGGCCAGCTCCCTCCTATCCACAACCACCTTTCAGGTACTTGTAGAGAGTAATGAGGTCTCCTCTCAGCCTCCTCTTCTCCAGGCTGAACAACCCCAGCTCTCTCAACCGCTCCTCACAGGGTCTGTTCTCCAGCCCCTTCACCAGCCTCGTCGCTCTTCTCTGGACTTGCTCCAGAGCCTCAACATCCTTCTTGTGCTGAGGGGCCCAGAACTGGAATCCTTGACTGCTTCTCCTTTGTCAGTTACCAGGACTAAATCCCAGTTGCCCCACTTCTCATAGCACTGCCCTTTCCAGTGCCGCATGCTTCCTGAGGTCACAGGGACACAGCTTGGCAGGGCCACCAAAGGCCCCGCTACAGTGGCAATCTGTCAGCTAGATGGAATTGCATTTCTTGTCATCCCTTACCTTGGTGCCTTTTTTAAATATAGGGATAACTACTGGAATTACAAGACACGCTGTTGTTTTAATAGTGAGCCATTTATGTAAGGAACTAAATTTTCTCAACATTTGCAAATCTGTTGGCAACAAACCTTCAGAAACTCCTAGCATTGTATGAGGAAAGAGAAATACATATTACAGACATAAATGATGGGTGCAAATTTAACGGCATGAATAGTGTATGCACTAGCCTAATACCACAATGGCAGTGTCTTGTATTTCTACACAACTGTTCCTAAGTCTTTACCACATTCTTAATATGTAGTTTAGCAAATACACAAAAATTATTGTCGCACAAACATAAGCATTACAGAGGGGCAATACAGCAGCTGTTTGAAAATGCAGCTTAACATCAAATGCTGCACACAGCTGGTGCCTCATTCTGTTTGAGCAAAGCCAGGAAATTATCCAAGCAGTAGTATCTTAATAGCAATATATGTAAAAAACTCTAATTACCCAACTACTATTTATAAGTCAGTCATTAAAATTATCGGCAATGTCTCTGGTCTACACAGGCAGAAGGAAAGATCACTTGAGAACAAGCTTTCACAGGAGATGCCCTACTGCAATTCTGTGACTATTGCTGGAGGCTGAGTTGCTCTTACCTGCCACATTTTTTACACGGAAATGTGTTGTCAGTGTTCTGAGTTTTACTGGTAGTGTCTGATTTTATCTTCTGTTTCCGCCGTCTTCTCTGTACTGGAGCAGTAATAGGCTTTTGTGGCTTCACTATCATCTCTTTTGACTTCCTTCCAATTCTGCCTGGGACCGTTGCCACTTGACTCCTCATACTGGCATGACTGGGCTTTAGAGACAGGGAAAACAGTTAAGGCAAACTGAAACTTAAACCCACCACCAGAAGAAAGACAATGGCTGCTGTGCTTCATTTATTCCAGACCAAACTTTTATTTAACACAAAAGTCTTCAGGATATTTCTCTTTATGGTCCTATGTGTGCACCAACCACAAAGAACTATACTGTATTCCTTTTTCCCCCTCTTACTCACTCCAGTTCTCCCACCACAGCACACAGTATGGTTGCTTGCAATACACTAAGCTACTTCAGCCCAGTCAGCACTGGGAGTAGTTAGAGGTGGAAACATTTTACATCTGGAACTGTCCACCTAGTATTTTCTAAACTTGTTGAAGAGTGCAGGTGGTACAGCAAACACAATGTGCCACTTACTATTATACCATCTTGTGTCTGTTCATCGTTGAGAGGAAACAAGCTGTTTCTGTTATTCATCCCTTCCTCTACCTCCTCCTCTTCCTCCTCCTCATGCCCCTGTTCTTCACTGTACATGTCCCTTCTGGGAGGAAGAACACGTGCAAACCTATGGGAACTCTTCATCAGAAAAAAGAAGAACCGTTAATTTTGGATCTATAAGTAAAGGTCATTATGTGACACAGGATGGAAATTCGTGAGACTGGACTCCTCCACACTGGCCAGATTGTCTCATTTGTTGGTAAAATTGAAAGTAGAAAAAACAGACAAAATTCAGACTTCACATCACAGCCCAAAAGAGGTGAGAGAAATTTAGGAAGTTACCTTGATGTCAACTTCAGCCTCATCTTTCATAGACTTCACATTAGTAACATCAATGTCCCCAAAGATTAAGGTCCCATTCCGACCAATTTTCACCTGTTTCTTGTATGTGTAGTAGAATTCCACACACTGAGCCACTGTTTTGGTTTTTATCTGGTGTTGGAAAAACATTAAAGTCCAATGGATTACATGATTTCAAAAAGTCTTAGAAATAATTACTAAAGGTGCAATAAATACATTTTCTATTTTTCTTTCTCCAGTGGTCTCCATTCCACAGCTGCTGTTAAATTTTTCTTTTCTGCATCATATTCACCCATCCCACAGGCCAGCCACTATTGTCACTGTTATTCATCAAGAACTACAGGACCAGCTTTCCAAGAAAAGCCAGTCAATGTACAAATGACAGAACCTGGCACCTTTTATACCCCAAAACATTCCAACTGAGCTGTCAGGTTTGAGAGCAGCCTTTCAGTTTTATGGGGGAGCTTTATTTTCCTGCAGCACTTCAGAGAAGACCAGACCAGAACATTGATCCAAAAATGAAAAAGAACGTTTGCAATCCTTTCCCATTTCAGTCATGTGCATTTCATATACTGACAATGGCAGACAATTCTCAGTGCAGACCTTTGACTGTCTATATGCTCCATTAGTGATTTTTCAGGAAGTTTTGGAATATATACTTAGCTTCTAGGCTTTTGCAACTTTAATACCTTCTGGGAATTTATTCAGGAACTATGTATGCAGCTCTTGGTTTCGCACTCTCCTTCAGTTATTTCCCCCCTACTGAAGTGTCACAAAAACAGATGGGAATGATCATTTTTACTATCATTGACGCAGAAAACTGTTACAGAGAGATCCTAAAGGATGCATCATTCACATATCTTTCTTTGGTCATTTTCATCAGTAGCAAAGATGCATTTCTATTTCATTTTATAAACAAGCCGTTTAAGTCATGCTGGAATATTACCAGCACTCTGTAAATACACCCTATAGAAGTGAGATCTGTAGTGTGAACTCCTGAGAGTAATGCAGCAAGTACAAGGGTTAAGTAAATAGCAGCAGCAAAACAAAAGCTACCGTTCTAACAATCTAGTAAGATTTTATGCTGGTACGATGTCTCTGAAATCTTCTGAGTGCAGAACTTCACGCCTATTACTGAGGTTTCAAAAAACAAAAAAAATCAAGACTGAAATCTCTGTATTAAATGCTCAAGTATGTAAGAATCTATCATTTGTGTCATTAAAAAAATAAATATAGAACTTACAAGCTTTTGCACCAAGAAAAAGTCTTTCTTGTAGATTGCGATGCCTTTGTTAAAAAGCTTTTTTTCAGCAACTTTCCACTTGTCTGATCCTGCAGGAAAAAGTTATAACCAAAGCCCTTGAAATTTCAAATATTAACTCTTCTACATACTACTTCTTCATTTTTAGCTTAATTAGAATCATAGAATCACAGAACAACCAGGTTGGAAGGGACCCATCGGATCTTCTAGTCCAACCATTCCTATCAAACACTACACCAAGTCCCTCAAGACCTCATCTACCCATGCCTTAAACACCTCCAGGGAAGGTGACTCAACCACCTCCCTGGGAAGCCTATTCCAATGCCCAATGACCTTCTGTGTGAAAAACTTCCTCCTAATCTCTAGCCTAAATCTCCCCTGACGGAGCTTGAGGCCATTCCCTCTTGTCCTGTCCCCTGTCACTTGGGAGAAGAGGCCAGCTCCCTCCTCTCTACAACCTCCCTTCAGGTAGTTGTAGAGAGTAATGAGGTCTCCTCTCAGCCTCCTCTTCTCCAGGCTAAACAACCCCAGCTCTCTCAGCCGCACCTCATAGGTTCTGTCCTCCAACCCCCTCACCAGCTTCGTCACTCTTCTCTGGACTTGCTCCAGAGCCTCAACCAATTAAGACCAATACACACATGATAGGTTCCCATCACACCTAATCCAGCATAACTGCAGACTGCTGCTACCTTCACCTTTACAGCTCCACTTCAGCCCTCCACTCATAACTTAGTTTGTATTAGATCTAGTACTCGTCACTACAGGTTAACTCACTTCAGCTTGAAAAAACTAGTCAATTAGAAGAACTAAGATGTTTTTCAAGAAAATAGCAAGGGGAACAAACACACTTTCCAGTGGCCCAATCATTAGCTTCTCTCCAAGGGAAATGGTAGGGGATGAGAATAGGATCTTCTCTTTCAGAAGAAATCCACTGTACTTGAAGATTTATTACATCTCAAATACTCGTATTGCCCTAGCAGCCTTGCCTTTAATAGTAAACACATTTCAGAATCTCCTCCTGCCTTATGGATATGACTCAAGTAATACTTTCCAAACATTACGGTAGGAGTGCATATGTAATTTCTATGCTTTGTGTTACCATTAGATGTCTCTCCAATACCTTAATCCAGGTCTTTCAGGTAGTTAGGGTCATGCTAGATCACTGAAGTTATACTTACACAGGCAACTATTTTCTAAAATTACTTACAAGACTACAAGAGCAGTTTACGGCATTTAAATTTTGCACAAAAATTGACAGGTATCAATAGTTGGGTGAGCTTTCTTCAGCAAGCTTGAAAACTCCTCCTATAAAACAACCTCTTAACTCCAGTCTGGAAATTAATGCTACAGACTCTGTGGTTCTGAGGTTACCACAGCCTTATTTTTACCTACTAGCTATCCTTCCTCATTCTCTGTGGCTTAGTGTAAAGAATCACATTCTCTTTTCACCATAAAGGAAATCAGAACACACATATACGCAAATATACACATGCACACATGCAAATAGATGCAGTATTTCTTATATTATAGGTATCATAATTTGCACAATTCCTGGTAAGCCATCATATGATTTACCAGAGAGAAGTAGACTTTTCAGCTCATTTTAATGTTAAGGAGTTCCCCCAAATAATAGGAAAAGTTAGAAGAATTCCTTTATGATAAATAAACAACAAAGTTATTATGGTTATCAAACCTGTGTAATGATAATCTGCCAGAGGGTGGGTAGGCGATCGTACTGGTGTCTTCAGTAGCAGTTTGGTCAAAGCTTCCTAAGATAAACACAAATAAAATTATTATCTTAGTGTCTGGGCTATTTAAAACAAAGATGAGTTAACTGTTAGTTCTCAACTAGGATTAACAGATCCTTGCTAGGAATCTGTCAAGCTAACTAAATAGAACCACAGCACAGTTTAACATTTGGGATAGAGACGACTTTAAAATCACTGCCCACTGAGTCTTGGGTACCACTGGTGACTGGTAAGCTATCAGCAGCTCTTCATTTCTCTGTGAATGCACACTGACACTTTCCAATACAACAACCACGGTACCAGAAGTTGACTCCATAGACAGTGACTATACAGAAGTCTCCTCACATTTACTGAAGGCCTAAGTTACACACTTGCATTCAAAAACCCTGCCCTAAACATCCAAGTCATAATTATGCCACTTAACAATAGTTCGAAGTAAAAGAAAGCAGTCATGTGACAAAGATTTACTTGGCATTTAAACTGCAAGTGCTTTCAAAGTTAGCAGGAAGGAAAGAACGCAATGATTCCATTAGCAGTTTAAACCACCTTAGCCATAAGGTTCCTGCTGCCAGGGCCAGCCCTTGCTCCTCGCTGATGCCAGCAACAGTCATCATAACAGTGGGCTGGTTCTGGGAACTCATCTAGAGGAGACCCAACACATACAAAGAAAAGAGAATACTTCTTATTTGCTCTCTTCTGCAATGTAGGTCAATACAGAGTCTCACAAATGTTGGTGCTGGCACACTATAAGGGACAGGAAACAAGCAACGCTGCAAAAGTGTGGGGTACTCCTCCTGACCACAGGACTGATTTCTGCCAGGTTAAATCATAAAGCTATAAAAGAACAATGACCCTTGTTCCACATGCTCTGCTCTTTGATATTCCCTCCCAGGGGTGTCAAAGGACATTTATGAAAGCATATCATGTCTGACATTTCTGGTACAAAGCTATCAGCACAACTTTTAAAAAGATATGCACAGAAAAGTTAAATGTATCTGCCAAAGGTAAGATGAGTAAGGCACGACACTTTTAAAAGTCTAAGTTTCAGCCCTAGTCTGTTATTCTTCCTTCCAACATAGTCACCTTCACAAGAAGATAATATTTAAGACTCATATAGCAGTCGCAGCTCAGTCACCCTAGTAGACTGCTTGCATGTCTAAGCTGGAAACATACAAGACAGCAAGTGAACATGGCACCGTACATTGGGCAGAACCCACTTTAGGGACAGCAACATCTCCAGTGGACACTAAACTGTTGGAGCCAAACACATTGGGAGGAGTTTGCAAGGCTGTCCGATCATAAGTGACAGGTTACCTGACCTTCATTAACATCTTTGACCACATCAAGGTAAAAAGCTGAGAAGACTCACCAGAATGCTTCCCTTTGCTTCATGTAAGAAATGTAGTGCCAGCTCCTGGTTGGTTCCACCCCCAGGAAAAATGCTTGAGGAGGCAGCAGCTAGCAGGTTTTCCACTATTTCCACAGAGGTACCAAACAAATTCAGATAAGATTAAAATGGAGTTTCCTACAGGATTTGCATTGTTAATTAGCTCTTTTGAAGCAAATTTAGATATAAGAGAAAGTAAAACCCTCAGAGAAGTCGAGCATCCTTGCAAATTTATCTGGGTCAAATTTGGATACAAATGCTCATCACACTGCAAGATGACACAACGTTACTCTGCATGCAGGACTATCTACACATGGGAGTTTCTTGCAAATCCCCTTCTTCCTATAGCATTTTCCCCTTGTCCTTCATCTCAGAGATTTCCTTAATCCAACCCACTTCCTCTTCCCTTCATGATTTATACATACCATACCCCAGGTACACCAACAGCAGACAGCTCCCCAAGACTAGATGTAGCTGCCACAACTGCTTCCTCATACTAACTTCTGTCTACAACTCGATTCTTCCAAAATACTACTATGTCTAGAATATCCCTTAAAAATACAGAAGTTGTGTGCATGTGGCCTTCAAATGTTACCAAAGCAAAGAAAGCTTCGCTTAAGACTGTTTACGGCCACTCAAGCATGTCACTTGACTGGCAGGTTTGAAAGATTTTGAATTGCTCCTACAGTAGATATGTGGTTATCCTTAGTACAAGTGTGACAATTCAATCCCATTTTCTAGCCTTCCACATTCTTACCATTCTCTTGGGTTACTGTGTTGGTTTCCAGGTCACCCCAAGGCTGCCACACCAGCTCTGCTTTATGTTCATCAACTGCTGCCAGAGATCTGTCCTGGAGTGATGGGATTTCTGCTTGAAAGCGAGCTCCTACATTTATCCGCCTGCAGAAAATGTAGCAAGTAACCACCAGGTTCCCTTTACAATATCCACAAAGTCTCCATCCGTGTTAAAAGCACTAATTATGAAGAAACTGAAATGCAGTAGGCTCTTGAGTATAACATAAGCAGCTTTCAGGTGTTATAGGTTATGTAAATAAACATGACTCAACAGGTGAGAAGTTTTCAGTCCATTATCAGTTTCCATTCTTCATCAACAATGGTTGGAATCATATTTAAGTTAGGAACTCCTAACAATTGCTCAAAGAAAAGTTAGTAGCTTTCATCACTTTTTGAGAGGCTGTCTGTCACACGGACTTCTTCTGTGGCAAGCTTGCTCCTCATCCATAAGATAGATGAGCCTTTTTTAGTATTAACACTTTGTCAGCCATAACTACAGAATCACAGCATTATTTAGTCTCCAGAAGTCCTTTTCAATCTATCTAGTCCTATTCCCCACTCAAAGCAGGATCAATCCTTTATGATCTCGGCACAAGCTAGTATATTCTAGAAACCATTTCTAACAACTGAAACGAAAAATATATGACAATGAAAGCTGTATTGCTAATTTAGTGTCAAAACCAAATCCCATTCTTTAGCAACAATCCCATACTTTCAGGTCCTGAATTAGCAGACAGATTTTTCACAACATGAAAACAAGTCAAGTGAACAGCCATGGAGCTTTTACTCTGTACTAGCAAATAAGATTTTGTACGAGTCAATAGGTAAGAATTACCGCAGAAAGACTGCTCTACCAGATTTGGGGGCCTGGAAGTCTACAACAACAGCACAGCAAGTAGCAAGAACATGGATGTCCTTTGTCATTGCTCTACATCTATTATTTAGTGGCAAAATACAGACACACATTACTAGCTATACAAACTCAGTGTAAAACATGCTAGGTAAGTCCAAGGACAATTTTCTAAGTAATATAGCAACTACGTATGTAACTTAGAGGTCCAGGGCAAAGGGCAAAAGTCCCAACAAAGCTAGCAAAAAGACCCTTCAGAAAACCAAGATATTTGAGAACAGCTGCTGCTCAGACCACTTAGAATATAACGAAAGGAAATAGGATAGCCTTGCTTATTGCAAAAATATTGCAGTCAACTAGCACCATACTTCTAGTTCCTGAAGTAATAAAGGATGGAAAAATAAGCTCTTTTTTTGAAAGGGTAGATCAGGTAGTGCCCACAAGATGATTAAGCTCTGAAGTTGCTTCATTAGAAAAAGGTAAAACTGCCTGCCCAGGTAAGGTTTCCTATAATTCTCAAGCCTTGTCTTGGTTCTCTCTCAGCCTGAGGGGAAACAGAAATACCAGAGAAAAAGGCACAATCCAGTAAAAATAAAGAATAGTAACACAAACATGTGAGAAATGCCAGCCTCCAGACTTTTCAGGTCCTTTGCTGTTCAGAAGTGACACACAGTTGTTTATGAGGAAAGCAAGAATCTAGAAAAGGTATAGAGAGGCCTTGAAACAACACATACAACCCATACAAAACTCAGAGATACTAGCAAGTGTTCCAACAGGATGCTTTGAAGTCCAATGGTATCAAGAGAAGACAATAGTATTAGAGGGAAGGAAAAGTATTATAGAAGAGGAAGAAGAAAACACCTTCATTCTCTTTTTTCTGCCTAATTCTTCACTTGACTATTGTCAGTAAGCATCTGCATCACGAGATGTCATGAGCTGGAAAAGCCTGCATTCAAAACAAAAGGCTGACTTCAAACACACATAAAAATAGCTTTTACAAACCACTTATTTTGCATCTGGAGCAGATCTAGATCTGCTTCTTCATTCCTGATGGGAATGGTTTACAACTGATGAGTGCAAAAATGAAGAGATGCAGAATATAACTACCTTACACACTTGTTCTGTCTTCAACCACCCTTTCAGCATCTTGACATTGACAGGGTGGGATTCCTTACTTGGACAAGCAGAACCTGTTAGATGCACAGACTGATGCTAAGTTCCTTCCATTAGGCGATGACAAGATGACATCCAGCATTACAGATGGTAGCCAAGGCTGCCACATACTATCTTTCAAGTTCCCCACAATACTATCTCCAATACCTGTTGAAGGTAAAGTGACAGGGACATTACACATCTCGCATCACGTCTGTGGGCAGGTGAGACAGTTGAAAACATCCCTTTCCTGGTGCCCATGGTTCCAACTGTTACAGGATCTGCTTCTCAAAAGTAGCTCAACTTCAAATGAACATTAAAAGTGAAACCTGCACCAAGAACTCCAAGAAAACCTAAGTTTGGCTTTGAGTGATTTACAGGTACACAAGTCTATTAAAACTGTAACACTATATAGTTTTCCATTTCTCCTTCACCTGCCTTTATTATCTTCAACAGAAACACCACAATCTAGATCAAAAATAAAAAGCAAGAGTAAGACCACCTTGCTAAAAAAACCAAAGCAAACCAAACACCTTTGATAAGTCATCCTTCCAGCACACTGTGGCGGTCCAAAGAATGCTAATGTGGAGTCTTCCGCTCACTGCAATTAGTCGTGCTTGTTATGTTTCACAGTGGAGGAAAGAGTAGTTGGTTCTGATCCACTCTAGAAGGGATGACTCACAGAAACTAACACTTCGCTATCAACTGGAAACACAGAGAGTTTGTTGCTACACTGGAAAAACTTTGGAGATTGTGCATCCCACGAAACAGACTGCTTTAGGTGTCTGTTTCTCCTGTGAGAAGGAGAGAGGAAATTGGAAAAGCTAGAGGGAAAAAATGTGGGCTTGAACAGCTATCAGAAGTTACTTTTGAAACTAAACATAGAATATTGCATCTCTAGGCTAGAAAAGTCAAAAGCCAGGCCTTGTATCTGCAATGTCCAAGTAAACTAGATTTCCACTGCAAGAGTAAGCTGATTACCACTACCCTAAGTAAACTGATCTATTTTGACCTGCTCTAAGCAAGGGCTTGGACCAGATGACCTCCAGCAGTCCATTCAATCTGTATTATTCCATTATTCTTTACTGATGAAGCCTAGATTTCAAAAAAAAGCTTAGCAAAAGCTCTTGCATGTAAGAACCAATGGTGCAGCCCTGGGACTCTCCAGTATGCAGCTCAGTGTGGTTAACATCCAGAATTGAGGCTGCAACTGGAAAGAAAACACATCACACCTATACTTGAGGCTGGCTGGATGAGGGGTGACTTCAAGACTTTGAAGCAACTGAACTACAAAAACAGCAGGACACGGATCCGTGACACTAGCTGCCTATTGTAGTACCTCACAAACAGAAGAACTAGGAAATGTGATAACAAAGCTCATTTCAAATGTCTGCAATGACATGACCTTTTGAGAAGAATTTGCAATGAAGGGCACAACATTGAGAAATCACAGATTACAGTCAGCTTCTGAGAGTCAAGACTACAAATCAAATTAAACATTATTTTCTTAAAAACAAAACCAAAAGTGCTTCCTGCCATTATTTCCTTTGTAGAAGATATATCTACATAACTGACTACAGCAGCGCTGCATGAACTAGTTTCAGAGTAGCAAACTGATTACTTTGACAAGAAGATGACACCAGTTTATTAATTCACCTTGGTAAAAGTTAAGCTTATCTACCCACATAAGCATCTGTTCAGTAAGACCTGAGATGGCAGCAAGACAACTCTTTGCACATAACTGCCTTTCAGCAACAGAAAATGAACTTGTATTACTAAGTTACTCTGGTTTGAAATTTCCAGCAACAAATGTGAAAAATTTCGCACATGACTATAAACTAGCAGATAACTTTATGCCATTAACTTCAGCAATTTAAACCAACAGACAGAACAACCAAAGATAACTGCACAATAGAGAGGTCAAAAATCAAGGCCTGAGGGGAAACAAAAATACCTATTCAAGAAGAGGCTTCCTTGGATTGGCATGCAACCAGCCAACAACAAAAAGATTAAGTCATTTCCAAAACAGATATTAAAAAATACCAACTGTGTGTATTTCCATGAATGGGCTCAGCCTGGAAGGGATTTGCGGAGGTGACAATAATCTGAGTTCATTCACAATTGCAATATTTGCTCAGGACAGCCTGCTGCCAAATATGCAGAAAAGTCAGCTTCAAACGGGAAGGCAGAATGGAAAAAAGATGAGGAAAAATAAATTGACAGCCAACACTCCAGTTAATTATTAACATATAAGCCATTTTGGAAGAAAAATTATAAGAAGCTTGGAAATTATTTGGGAATTTGAGTTAAATATTTCAAACGTTACAGGCTACGCTGCAGAGTTAGAGCAGAGAGATTCCTGACTGTATAATCAGCAATGCTGAGTGGGTGTTTTACGCCATATGAGTGTTTCCATGCCATGCATCTCCATATTAAACTTTTGCAAGAGTAGGTATAATAATGAATTGGAACTACCTTGCTGTAGTTCTACAGCACTGAACTTGAGCTGATACCCCGGAGGGTTTGCTAGGGCTGTGAGAGATATTAGCTACTCTGCTTTTATTGCTTTGCTCAGGTATAGTAGAACTGGCACTGAACGCAAGCTCCTAACTCCAGCATCAGTATCTCCAAAATGCGTTCACTAGTGCTGCTGGGTAGACACACGGCTTTCCGAGACTAACAAATCTTATTAGCTCAGGCCACATACGCTGTATGCAACTGGCTGTAGTGCTTTCAGACTGAGCTAGCTCAGGAGGGAGCAAAGTAGTTGACAATGCTGCACTGCAGCTAATACTGCACGGATAACCGGCAACTTAACCAGTCCATGTAGTATGGAAAAAAAGCAGTTAGCTCTCACATTGTGGTCGTCCTCTCAAAGAATGTATTTTCCCCATTCTAAAACAAACATACAGCTTACAAAGTAGTGTTTGTATACAACAACAGAGGGATCTGGACCGGCTGTGGATCAATGAGCCAAGACCAACTGTATGGGATTTAACAATGGTAAGTGTCAGATCATGCACTTGGGCCACAACAAACCCATGCAACTCTACAGACTTGGGGAAAAGCGGCTGGAAAGCTGCTCAGCAGAAGACGACCTGGTAATGCTAGTCCATAGCTGGCTAACTATGAGCCAGCACTGTGCTCAGGAGGCCAAGAACGGCAACAGCATCCTGGCTTGTAACAGGAACAGGGTAAGCAGCAGGAGCAGGGAGGTGATCGTGACCCTGTACTCAGCAATGGTGAGGTTGCACCTCAAATCCTGTGTTCAGTTTTGGGTCTTCACTACAAGAAGGGCATCAAAGTGCTGGAGCTTTGATGTGAAGGGCAATGAAGTTGAGGAAGGGTCTGGAGAACAAGTCTTATGAGGAGCAGCTGAGGGTGATTCTATGATTACAACAGAATAGGATAGAATGTATTGCAGCCCAGAGGAATGTAGTGACAGAAAGCAGTGAATGTCATCAGAATTAGATGGTGCATTTGCCCAAACAAACACTTTCTTGTAAATAAATAAAGACAATTTATATTTCGAGTCACTAAGTGCAATAGCTTCAGTGTTTTTAAAAGACACATCAAACAGGTTTCCAGGAGAGATAAATGCCCTATACCTAGAAATACTCAAGGTCAGGCTGGACGGGGCTCTGAGCAATCTGATCTTAGCTGAAGATGTCCCTGCTCACTGCAGGAGGGCTGGACTAGATACTTTAAAGGTGTTTTCCAACATGAAGTACCATATGATTCTGTAGTCAACTATACTTAGAGCAGCTTGAAAGTTTAGGTTGAAGTAAAATAGCACAATTACTATCAGGTTAAGAATCTACTGTGTACTTACGGTTCAATGCTGACTGGAGTGGCTTCCCCCACTACTGTAAGAACAGGTGGGGTAACTTCTGAACTATCTGCAAGGAAAAAAAATCAAACTGCTCAAACAGCTTCACGTTTGAGATATGTTCTTCACTTAGCTTGTAAATCTATCAGAGCTATCCATGTCTCAAAAAAGGCACCCATATGTTGCTAAAGGAGTTTAAGATGACCAAGAACTCAGGTTTCGGTGACCGACATTTTAGTAATGACTATTTTTTGTCACCTCAGTTGAAGACAATGTGAAACTACTATATAGTAGAGGAGAAACTTTTCCATTCCTAAGAACGTCAGTAGACAGTGTTGCAGATTACTTCTGAAGACATCTTAACATGTATGCACAGATAGAAGCAACATTGCACTCCATCTATCCTAGCTCCCCAGGCTATCATGAAGAAGTTCCAGTTCCACACAGACACACCTCCTCAAGTCATGATCTTCCTCCTATTACTTCACAGTTTGTAATCATAAATTAGCTAAGAAAGGAAGAATAAACTTACTTGATCTAAGCAGGGTTCTGTGAGCACTTTTAGGAGTCATTGGAGGTGGAACTGAATGACTGCTGGAAGAGAGGATGGCATTAAAGTATAGCCCAGATCCTTCTCTCACTGGACTAAGAATTGGTGGAGGAGTGTAAGGAGGTAGCTCAAAATTCCTATCTGAAGGATGATCTGCCAGACGGACAGGTGACCGTAAATGACTCTGATATGGAGTAATATTAGAATAAACAGGTGGTGCAATAAAGGTGCCAGCTTTTGGTGGTATGAAGAGTGGCTCAGGTCTTGGCCGCTGCTTTGGTTTCCGGGCAAAGCCCTCTGCTTCATCCTTTGGAACAGCATCTTCATGCTATTAAGAGAACAATTACATAATTTCATTTTAAAAGCTCAGGTCATTTGAAAAATACCAAGTGAGATAGCAACATTCTTTCACAACATTGCAAAATCTGGACAGGGCATTGCTGGGTGTCTCAACAATTTGCCCAAAGGAAAAGAGGGAGAAAGAAGATAGGGAATCAAATGGACACAGGAATTACTAGGTAGCAACACTAGCTATGATTGCTTGTGAAGTTATGTTTTACAAGAACTAGACATATGACTGGTTGGAAAGATAATGATCTCAAGGTAGCTTTAAAGGAGGACACAGAAATATAGCAGAACAAAGGTACAGATACAGGGTAACACCTTAAAGGTCATCTAGTTATGATACCTGTGCTATAGACAGGGACATTCTCTACTAGGTCAGGCTGCTCAAAGCCTCATCCAACCTGGCCTTGAACACCTCCAGGGATGGGGTATCCATGACTTCTTTGGACAATCTGTGTCAGCACCTCACACCCTCACAGTAAAAAATTTCTTCCTAATATTTCTGCTAAATATTTCTCCTAAATCTCCCCTCTTTCAGCTTAAAACCATTAGCCCTCTCCTATCACTACACTCCCTGATTAAAAAACCCATCCGCATCTTTCCAGTAGTCCCCTTTCACATACTGCACAACTGTAGTAAGGTGTCTTCCGATCCTTCTCTCGTCTAGGCTGAACAAGACAAACTCTCTGAATCTGCCTTTACAGGATAGATGCTCCAGCTCTCTGTTCATCTTTGTGGCCCTCCTCTGGATTCATTCCAACAGATCCGTGTCTTTCTAAGATTGTGGGCCCCAGAACTGAATGCAATACTGCAGGTGGAGTCTCACAAGACTTTCACAGAGGAGAAGAATCACTTCCCTTGACCTGTTGGCCACACTTCTTTTGATGCAGCCCAGGGTACAGCTAGCTTTCTGGCCTATAAGCGCACACTGCCAGCTCACGTTGAGCTTCTCATCCACCAGCATCCCAAGTTCTTCTATTCAGGTCTACTCTTAATCTGTTCTCCACTCAGCCTGTATCTGTGCTTGAGACTGCTCTGACCCACGTGCAGGACCTTGCACTTAGCCTTGTTGAATTTCATGGTTTTGCATGGCCCCACCTCTAAGACCTATCAAGGTTCCTTTGGATGGCAACCCTTCGTTCCAGCACCACACAGTTTGGTGTTGTTGGCAAACTTGCTAAGGGTGCCCTCAATACCGTAGTCCAGTCGCCAACAAAAACCCCTGAGGAACACCACTCGTCACTGGTCTCTACTTGGACATTGAGTTGCTGACCATAACTCCGAGTGGGACCATCCAGCCAATCCCTTATTCTCCAAACGGTCCATCAAATCCACATGCCTCCAACATGTAGACAAGGATGTTATGGGGGACAGTGTCAAATGTTTTGCATAAATCCAGCCAGATGGTATCAATTGCTCTTCCCTTATCCATCACCACTGTAGCCCTGCTGTAGCTGGCCACCATATTTCTCCCTGGGGAGGCCATGCTGGCCGTCACAAATCACCTCCTTATCTGCACAGTTTTCAGGAGGATATGCTCAATGATCTTACCAGACACAGAGATGAGCCTGGCTGGCCTGTAGTTCCCTGGGTCTTCCTCTTTCCCTTTTTAAAAATGAGAGTTATGTTTCCCCTTTTCCGTTTACTGGGAGCTTCACTGGACCAGTATGTCTTCTCAAATATAAAGGATAGTGGCTTGGCAACTTCATTTGCTAGTTCCCACAGGACCCGCAGATGCATTTCATCAGGTCCCATAGACTTGTGTAGTTTCAGCTTCCTTAGATCAAATCTAAACTTCTCCTAAAGTGGACAGATCTTCATTCTCCCAGTACCAGTCTTTGTTTTCTGAACCTCAGGTGGTGTAGCTTCAGCCCTTGACGATGAAGACTGAAGCAAAAAGTAACTGAGTACCTCAGCTTTCTCTATATCTCAGGTAACCATATCTCCCATTTCCTTCCAGAAGGGGGCCACATTTTCCCTGGTCTTCATCACTAACATACCTGTAGAAACTTTTCTTGTTGCCCTTGATATTCCTGGGCCAGATTTAATTCTATTAGGGCTTTAGATTTCCTAACCAGATCCCTGGCTGCTCAGACAATTTCTCTGTATTCCTCCCAGGCTACCTGCTCTTGCTTCCACTTTCTGTAAGCTTCCTTCTACTGTCTGAGTTTATCCAGGAGCAATTTGTTCATTGACGCCAGTCACTTTGTGACTTTTGCCTGACTTCCTCTTGCTCCTGAACTTGCAGGAGGTGATCCTTGGTTAATAAACCACCTTTCTTGGCCCCTCTCCCCTCCAGGGCTTTACCCCACAGTACTCTGCCAAGCACATCCCTGAAGAGGACAAAGTGTGCTCTCCTAACATTCAGGGTAGTGAGTTTGCTGTGTGCCCTCCTCACCGCCCAATGGATCCTGAACTCCACCATTTCACAGTCAATGGGACTAAGGATGTCCTGAAGCTTCAGCCTTCCCCACCGGCTCCTCCTTGTTGGTGAGAACAAGGTCTCCCATAGTACCTCTCCTTGTTGGCTCCTCTGTCACTTGGAGAAGGAAGTTATGGTCAACACAGTCCAGAAAAACTAGAAAACTCCTGGATTGAATCACAGAATAACCAGGTTGGAAGAAACCCACCGGATCATGGAGTCCAACCATTCTTATCAAACACTAAACCATGTCCCTCAGCATCTCATCCACCCGTGCCTTAAACACCTCCAGGGAAACACCTCCAACCACCTCACTGGACAGCCTGTTCCAATGACCAATGACCCTTTCTGTGAAAAACTTCCTCCTGATGTCCAGCCTAAATCGCCCCTGGCAGAGCTTGAGGCCATTCCCTCTTGTCCTGCCCCCTGTTACTTGGAAGAACAGGCCAGCTCCCTCCTCTCTACAACTTCCCCTCAGGTAGTTATAGAGAGCAATGAGGTCTCCTCTCAGCCTCCTCTTCTCCAGGCTAAAGAATCCCAGCTCTCTCAGCTGTTCCTCATAGGGCCTTTTCTCTAGACCCTTCACCAAGCTTTGTTGCTCTCCTCTGGACCCAGAGCCTCAGCATCCTTCTTGTGGTGAGGGGCCCACAACTGAACACAGGATTCAAGGAGCGGTCTCACCAGTGCCGAGTACAGAAGGAAAATAACCTCCCTGGACCTGCTGGTCACACCTATTCTGATACAAGCCAGGATGCCATTGGCCTTCTTGGACACCTGAGCACACTGCTGGCTCATGTTCAGTTGGCTGTCAACCAACACCCCCAGGTCCCTCTCCTCCTGGCAGCTTTCTAGACAGACTTCTCCCAGACTGTAACTCTGCTTAGGGTTGTTGTGCATCCAAGTGCAGGACCCGGCATTTGGCCGTGTTAAACCTCATGCTACTGGACTCAGCCCAGTGGTCCAGTCTGTTCAGATCCATTTGCAGATCCACACTTCCACCCAACTTAGTGTCATCTGCAAACTTGCTAAGAATGCACTCAAGGCCTTCATCCAGATCATTCATGAAGACATTGAACAGGGCTGGACCCAGCACTGAGCCCTGGGGAACCCCACTTTTTTTATAAAGTTGGTTTCGAAGATCCTGGCACATTCTGTCAATATTTTCTTCTGTTAGCATGACAAAGTAAACAGCTGGAACATCTGGAATAGCATCCCGATCAGAATGCAAAAGCAGATGCAAAGTGATTCCCATATCTCTCAGCTCTTTCACTGACAGCAAAGGTGAGATTATGTCTTGGCCAAATCTGTCATAAATGAGAACCTTCCATATTGGTTCTCCTGTGCTGTTTTTAACAGGAGGAACATTGAAGTTCAGCATACGTTTCAAAGCCACCGTCTGCTTCTCCTGGATGCCGGCCGCCATCTTCCCGCCCCAGCCTCCAGCTGGAGTTAACACCATTTACCACCACTCTCTGGGCTGGGCTGTCCATCCAGTTTTCCACCCAGGAGAGTGTGCGCCTGTCCGGGCCAGAGGCTGACAGTTTCCATAGCAGAATGCTGTGAGAAACTGTGTCAAAGGCTTTGCTGAAGTCCAGGAAGACCGCATCCACAGCCTTTCCCTCATCCAGCAGCCGAGTCACTTTATCATAGAAGGCAATCAGGTTAGTTTGGCAAGACCTGCCTGTTGTGAACCCATGTTGACTGGGCCTGATCACCTGGTTCTCTTGCAAGTGCTTCATGATAGCATTCAAGATCACCTGTTCCATGACTTTCCCAGGCACGGAGGTCAGACTGACAGGCCTGTATAGTTCCCTGGATCTTCCCTGCGACCGTTCTTGTAGATGGGTACCATATCAGCCAGCCTCCAGTCCAGTGGAACTTCCCCAGTCTTCCAGGACTGTTGGAAGATGATGGAAGGGGGTTTGGCCAGCACATCCACCAGCTCCCTCAATACCCTTGGGTGAATCCTGTCTGGCCCCACAGACTTGTGTGTGTCTAGCTGGGCAAGCAAGGCTCTGACCACCTCCTCTTGGACCATAGGAGCCTCATTTTGCTCCTCTAGTTCCGGAGTTTGTACACAGAGGGAACAACTTTATTTATAATTAAAGACTGAGGCAAAGAAGGCATTAAGTACCTCAGCCTTCTCCTCATCCCCTGTCACTATTGTTCCTTCTGCATCCAATAGGGACTGTATGGTCTCCCTAGTCCTCCTTTTATTATTTATATATTTATAGAAAGATTATTTGTTATCTTCCACGGACTTTGCCAACCTGATTTCTAGTTGAGCCTTAGCCCCTCTTACTTTTTTCTCTACACAATCTCACTTCCCTCCTATAGTCCATCCAAGAGGCTTGTCCCTTCTTCCAGAGTGCATAAACATTCCTCCCCTTCTTGATGTCACTCAAGATCTCTCTGTTCAGCCAAGTTGTTTTTTTCCCCTGCTGGCTTTTTTTCCAGAACATGAGGATGGCTTTCTCCTGAGCTGCTAGGACTTCCTCTTCCTTTTTGAAATGCTCCCAGCCCTCATGGGCTCATAAGTACTGCCTCCCATGAGACTTAGCGAACAAGCCTTCTGAAGAGTTCAAAGTCTGCCCTCTGGAATTTTAATGCTACTGTCCTGCTAAGCACCCTCTTCACTTCGCCTAGAACAGAAAACCCTATCATCCTGTGATCTCTTCATACTAGGCATCCTCCTACACCCCCCACAAGGTCTTCTCTGTTCACAAACAGCAAATCCAGGAGGGTGCCTTCCCTTGTTGATTCATTCACCAACTGTGCAAGGAAGTTGTCTTCCATGTACTCCTAGACTGCTTCCTTTCTGCTCTATTGTACTTCCAGCAGATATCAGGGAGATTGAAGTCTCCCACAAGAACAAGAGGCATTGATCTAGAGATTAACTCCAGCTGTTTATAGAAGAGCTCATCAGCTGCTTCTCCTTGGCTGGGTGGCTTGTAACAGACTCCCATCACAGAATCTACCTTGTTATGGGCTCCTCTCATTTTAACTCACAGGCACTCAATCTCCTCATCACCACAATCCATCTCAACAGTGTCCAAGTCCTCTCTTACAAAGAGGGCTACCCCGCCTCCTCTCCTACGCTTCCTATCCCACCTGAAGAGTTTGTACCCCACCATGTCTGTACTCCAGTTACATGAGTCATCCCACCACGTTTCCGTGATGGCAATGACATCATAAGCTCCTTGCCCCACAACAGCTTCCAGCTCTTCCTTCTTATTCCCCATGCTGCATGCATTGGTGTAAAAGCACTTCAGCCGAGTTGCCTAGTCTTCAGCTCTCTTAGAGGGAATAGTGTTTGTTCCCAATTGCCTGGTAACTGGAGTAGCTTGCACCAGAGTGCCCGTATCTCCCTTAACACCCCCAGGTGTGTTCTCCCCCACTTTCTGTGTGGTGATGTGCTGGTGGTCCTCAACAACACACCCTCTCTGAATCACTAGTGCCCCACATCCAGGCTCGCTCCTGTCTAGCTTGGCCTCAATCCCCTCCCCCTCCACATCTAGTTTAAAGCTCAATTTATGTGCTTAGTTAGGTTTTTAGCAAGGGCTTTAGCCCTGCTAGGAGACCAACATGTCTCTTATCAACAATATCAGGGGGTGTGTGAGCCACCCCATGATCAAAGAAGCCAAAGCCCCTTTCCTCACACCAGGCTCGGAGCCAGGCATTAATCAAATTCTTCTTCCTGACTTCCAGGTCCTCTCTATTTAGCCTTGGGATGGAGCAGAATACTATTTGTGCCCCAGAGCCCTCCATCACTTTCCCAATGGCCCTGAAGTCTTTCTCGATGACTTTCTGTTTATTAAATCATCATTACCAGTTTGGACTACTATCCAGTAGTCTGTCTTGTGGACCAGGGAAGGAAGTTTTCTAGCTACCTCCTTCACTGATGCCCCTGGTAAGCAGCAGGCTTCTCTGTGGAGTGGGTCAGGTCTGCAAATGGGTCCCTCCATTCCTTTTAGAAGGGAGTCCCCTACAACAATCATCCTCCTCTTCTTCTTAATGGAGGATATTTCTATCTTTTTCTGAGGATGGTATGGCCTAGGGCAAGATTCTAGGCTGTGGGAGCCATCATCCTCAGGACTGGATTTCTCCTGCAGCACATGGTACTTGTTCACCAGAGGGATCTCGGGGTTTGATGTCTGGTTGAGGGGCACAGGTTTCCTTCGTCTGGAAGGAACTTGCTGCCATTGCTTATATCCCACTGTGCTGCCCCTCCAACAGATATCATTGTGGTTGAAGTCCTCCTTGAGGACCAGGGCATGAGGATGTGAGGCTGAAAAACGCTAATGATGCCCAAATATACGGCTATATTATGATGAAAAAAAATCCACAGTCCCCAGACTATACCTATTTGAAATTCAAGCCTTGAAATCAAGCTAGTTTAATAGAAAAGCTTAGATAAAACCTACATCATTAAATCTAACAGATTTGGCTCACCTTTGGTTTCTTAGTCTAAACATACCTGATTTGAGGTTTCCACGTTAGTATTACGATTAGATCGCCTCCGAGTGACTATCACAGAAGGCTTGCGTTCACAAGGAGCTCGATCATTTGTTTGGCCTCTCTGGAGCTTTCCGTCATCAGACTTTTCCTTTCCAAGGCTCTGCAAGTCGATTTTTCTCACTGGCACAGACACAGGAATGATAAGAGGCACGAGGCTATTATCCTCACGGGGTCTTTTTGGAGTTGAAGAACTGGCAAATTCCATAACACTTTTGGCAGCTGTAGGTTCTGGAGCTACTACCAGCACTCTCTTTTTCTCTTCTGAAGAATCCAGTTCCTGAGAATAAAAATAGATTCCTTAGAAATTCTATAGTAGTTACACAATAAATCAGATTATGCAGTTTCCAAGTTGAAATGGATTTGGAAAATATATTACTGGAGGAAGAAGTGTGTTATTAAAATGTGTTATTAAAATTTCTTAGAATTACTTGAGGATTGTCTGAAGCCTCAACTACTAGAATCTGGTATAAATAATCAAGTATCATTTCACTACCTATGGTTTGACACTTTATTTTTCCAGATGAATTTGTGCCCTGACACAACTTCCAACAAAGATTCTTCAGTTTTACTAATGATCATAAGCTGCAGGCTATCAATTTCAAATGCTAGTCTTCTGTTCCAAGTAAGACTGAACCATGATAAGCTTTATGCTTTGCTTTTCTGATTTACAGGACAGAAACAACTTTCCTTACTATAACTGGAGCCTTTAACATTTGTTGTCTAACCAGGCCTGAGTCTGAAGGACTTTTGGTCAGCAAAATCAACAAGGCACGCAAGCCAGAACTTTTTGTACTGGGATTGCAGCTTCCATGTCTCTGCTTTCTTTTACTCATGGAAATCCTAGAAAATTGAGTTCCAAGGAGATGGGAATCATCATTGAATCATAGAATCACCAAGTTGGAAGAGACCCACCAGATCATCAAGTCTAACCATTTCCACCAATCTCTAAACCATGCCCCTCAGTACCTCATCCACCCGCACCTTAAACACCTCCAGGGAAGTATCCACTGAATAAACACATTAAAACTGTAAAAGGCTGCAGGTACTGTTAAATAAGTGAATTCTAGTCCTTCAAATGACTACCCACGTGTTCATTTCCCTCTCAATTCAAAAGCAGTTGCCAGCCCACTTAGAAACCAGCTGTTACAGTATACCTTTCAAAACCACCTCTCCTCAGGGACACAAAAGGCCTTCTTGAACTCTGATAACTGCAAACCAGAAGCCATAGAAGATGTTCCATTTGGCACTTCACAGCTCTGTTTGGAAAGCCTTTGGATAGGACTAGTTATGCAAACTTATCCTCAGTGAGAGCCACAATTTACTGAGGAATCTACCTAACAGCTGTATGTTGTAGGAGGAAGCTACAGCACATTATCTCCCAGGTATGACTAGGGGTGTTCAACCTGGACTTCACAATTTTGCAGAGATTTAGCGAAGCCTTCAAAAAGAATCTCTTGTGTGCCATTAATAATACCTAATCCTGATGAAAAAGCTAGCATAAGCAGGTTCTCTCATAAGGATCCAGATACCTCTCAGCCATTTCACCATAACCACAGACCACGAAAGCTGGCTTCACTGAGGAGCAAGAGAACATGTTTCAGCTGGCCCATGTCAATAGCTAGAAAGACACTAGACTGCAGTCCTATTTTGATACTATATTTATACCGATGGAAGCACAACTGTATTGTCACAAGATGCCTCAGCCAAGGGGCTGGAATTAGTGTTCTGGCATCTCTCCAAATGAAGAGTCCTGGTAGATTTTGTTGCTTTTAAGAGGAAGCTGATCCACTCTGAAACACTAGGCCTTAAAAAAAGGTAGGTGCCAAGCTTGAAGAAATAAAATCAATCATGAAGATGATTCAGAGCTGCCTCCTTCCAAGATCTTGTACTAGTGTAAAGCTAAGAGAGCACAAAAGCTTTATCCTGTAAGTGGTACTGTAGGTCAGCGGTCTGACAGCACTGTTCTTTACTGAGACTGCAGATATCTGCCCCCACCATGCAATGATGAAACACAAAACTAAAAAGTCACAGTTGGCATCAGCTGCCACAGACTGCACTGCAGGAGGAATTAATTGACCTCTGAGGACCTCCCTTTACTGGGGATACACACCTGTACTTTCCCATGAGATGACCAGTTTTGGATTTGGAGGGCATTCATCATACTAACAGATATGTCATCAGGTACAAGTATCTCTAGGTAGTAAGGGGCTCTTTGTAATTTGCAGCCTCCCTCCATTACTTCAGGAAAGAGAAGGGTGCCTTTTTAAACCTATAAACAGGTCATCTACTGGGAATAGCTCCCTACTTCCATTAGTCTTGCCCATACTCAAAGCAGCTGCTCACATATGTTCTGCACACTGCTGTACATGGGCCTCTGCTAATCAGGGAAATTCACGCTGTTGAAACCTTATTACTGAAGGCTCGTTAAGCATCTGGGATAGCTCTTGAGTCTTCTTCTGGCAGTGAGATCACAATAGGTAAGTTTTGCACTGCTAGTTAGAGCAGTGCATTCATACTACATTCTTCAGACGACTTCCAAAATAAGTCTTGGTTTTAACCAGACTACTTTTTTCTCCCAACATAGCTGTACGAGTACAAGCACTCTAGCAAACTTTCTGGGTACCTGGGAGAAGAATGGCAATCAAACAAGTAACTGCAACATGAATATGCGAATGAGCACCAACTCGGAAAACGTACAAACCTCAGATACCTCCCATGTGCTACACAGATCTCTGTAGGTCAAGAGACATGAATTGATTTCCTGACTATAAGGAGTAAATTATGGTAGCTAATGACACAAAAGATGTTACATCCCTTTGGCTACATTATCTGTTAACCATGCTTTTTTTATTTTCAAGAATGGGAGGTATCAGCAAAGGACCCTTTTCGCTGATGACAGGAGAGATGACCTCTTTGAGAGAATGGAGAAAGATGCCTGAACAGTAATAGAGATAGTTAGAAGGCACCACTGGGAACTTAATACAAATACCTGAGAAGTCTAAAGATGCTCTGGTCCACACCACAGCTTTTCTAGTCATGAAAGATCACACATACCTGAGGCTTACTAAGAAGGGACACAACTGATTTTGCGATTAAGCTATTTATTTCAGATACCTACATAGTTTCTCAGCTGTTTGATTATGCTCAGCGGTAAGCAGACAGGAGTCACTGAAAAGCAGACAAAACCCTCACTTTTAGAACTGCTATGGAATTTTCAGCTAGCTCAGCGTCTCTGATGTGAGTAGAGATGTTTGATAACTCCAGCAAGTGCAACCTGTTGCAATTCCATTTAGACTCTTGCGTAAGCATTGAGGGATGAACTAGTGGCCTAGAGTCCTTCAGGACACCAACAGCTATCTGGTCATTTTGGCACTGCACCTGTCTATTCCTCAAGTTCTTTCTAAAAAATGTAGAATTCACAGACAAAACCCAATAGCTGGAAGAACTGTTCCAATGTCAATTCTGTGACCAGACAAGAAACCATACTAGCCTTTTATAAACAGCTACACACACAGTGCTTTCTGCCATTATTCTGCATCATCCTGCTAACAGTAAAGCTTGCAGTCAGACCTCGTCCATGTAGGAAGTGAGTCCAGAACTTCTATTCCACAAATAAAGCCTTTTTTGGGGGAGTGGGGGTATGTGGTGGCTGGTGCTCTGTGCCAAAGTAAAGAGGCCAGGTAACTGAATCCCGTCTCCCTTTCATAAAGGAGTATTTAAATCCAGGTACCCTTAAGATGACCATTTCCAATCAGCGAAATTTTTTTGCATTATTGAAGAAAATAAATTACACAGTCTTTTCATATAAAATGGTTACATGTGAAAAGAAACCGTTAAACTAAGAGTTGGGAATTCGCTGCAGCCTGTAAGTGGCAATAGACTCAAATCACTTGAAAAAGGCAAGCACAGTATGATGGGCAGCTATGATGCAAAGCATCAGCTGTGACATTATGTACAGAAAGATACTGCTGTCCAAAAGTATCTTTTCACATAAGATATACGCATAGTTAAGAATGTTCAAAAAGCAGGTTCAAATTATGAATGTATCTTCTTTCACCAATAATTTAAATTCTATGGCCTTCTTGCGAGTTCTTCACACAATTTGTGCTAAAGAGAGCTTCTAGATATTTGTAACAGAAAAACACCGATGAGAGAATCGGACCACTCTTCTCCCTCAAACACTTTTTCTGTTTCTCCTTCTCATAATGTCCAATACCCTTAAAGATATAAAATCCATCACATCTCAGGTAATAAATTTAACATCTTTCAAAACCTCACCCTGAAAACCAGAAGAGGCTAGTGCCACCATAGAAACACGCAGCCTGCTTGCATAACTGCAAAGAATAAGAGCATCTGTCAAAACACTTCTCTGGTCTCTACATTATGAATCAAGCTGCAAGCAGGTAATTCCTTGCTCCATTTTTTCAGGGCCTCTTTCAAGATGCTCTGTTAGTTTTTTCTTGCCACTGTGTTATGGTCATACTACAATATGAATTGTAGGCTATATATAGTATGTAGGCGTACAATATATACTGCAATAGTGGCTAGAAGAGCATGAGCATATAGTGGCTAGAAGACCATGAGCATATAGTGGCTAGAAGACCATGAGCAAATAGCTCATGCTGTGAATTACTACTAGCTTTCTATCAAATCTGGTTGTTCATCTGGAGCTAGAGCAAAAAGGGATGAACTGGTTGCTGTCTACTGTGCAAGAGATGGAGTTTGCTTCATTGTTTATTGGTTCAATTCTCTCACTGCAACAGCACATCCCTCTAAGGAACAGATAGGAAAACCAGCCACAAATAGAGTAGGGAAAAAAAGGATGATGAGAACAACAGAGCGAATAAAACTACTTTCCCTTTGTTGTCTGACTGGGCAGTGACTCAGGTGGCAAAACTGTAGGTAAAAGTTGCTCATGGTCTAACACCCATATTTCATCATTCTCTGGCAACAAAACTTCCAAGGAAAAGTGGACTACTACTCCTTGTGAGAGACACTCAACAATAGATTATTTATGCCATACCTGACAGAAAACCTAAAAGGAGAAAAACCCCAACACAGAACCTCCCCACATCTGACTTCAAAACCTCACCACTTACCTTCTCTGAATCCTGTGATCTTGCCATAGGGAATACATACTGTACAGTTTACCCTGAGACACCAGAAATGTAAGACGAGGGAACTACCTAATCAATTAACATTAAATTTCTTCCCTATCAAGACCTAGACAAGGTCTACAGGTAGACTTTGTCCTTCAGGTTACCAATTTCGAAACATTCACCACAGGCCATTCTCAGAAACAGGATGCCGCATCAGATGTTATGCCTGGTATAAGTTCTTCATGCAAGCGAGGCTTCCTGGGGCTTTCAATATCTTGGAAATATTAAACATGTAAATTGCATTTTGTAATTTTTAGATAGCACAATTTAGAAACAGTAACTGCTAAAACCGAAAAACTGGCAGGTAAGCACAGTCTTTTTAACATAAAAGGAAAAAACCATCAAATTGTCGAAAAGGTACCAAGTCAACTCGTTATACTTGTCTGTACACATTCCTGATAGGCTCAAGGCCTAAGCTGAAAACTTCCACATTTTGAAGCCCTAGGCTAAAATCATATTATTAGTTAAATAAACTGTCCTTAGGTGGTTTCACTGCACTATGAGATTTCTATTCTCCCACATCTTTGAATTACAGCAACTGAACTTACACGTCACCACTCCAGAGATGCCCTTACTGTACTTCAACAATTCTAGCATCAAGAAACCATGCTATCATGCACATGTACTCTCACTGCAGTCCTATTTTTTAGTCTAAAACTTGATATATTGGTTTGGGTGTATACCTTACCTTTTCATTCTGAAGAGAGGCCAGCTCAACAGCTTTTTGGGCCAAAGTTAGCAAATTGGCTTCTTGAGAAACACGCCGTCTCCGTCGTGTGCTCTGGATTACACCCCCCCTAACACCCTGAACATCATTAGTCTTCTGAGTGCTTTCCTCAGCTGTTGCTGCTGCCTGTTTCTCCTCTTCTCTCCCATTCTGGCCTGTGGCTTGCCTGTCTGTTTCTATCTGGCACAGTTCACTATTAGCCAGGAAATTCTTCTGCCCCAGATCCATTCTCTTGGCTTGTAAATAGCTACTTCTGTTGTGAGCCAGTGACTCAGGTGGCTGCTGTAATGGAACCTCTTGTTGATGTGTTTGCCAGTGATGGAGAAATAAATTGCTAGGTTGTTCTTCTGCCTGCTTGGAAGCCAACACTTCTCCTGCAGATGTCAGCAAGATACCTTCTTTGGAGAGTCTCCGTGACCTTCTTGGAAAGGGAATCTGGGTCTGAGGCAGCACAGTCTGTTGGTTCTGCTCTGTTAGTGCTTTGAATAGTTCCTGGTTCCTCTCTGTTTGCTGAAACTGGTGGGCCAGCATGTGATGCTGAGGTGCTGCAGCTGCCACGTGAGGCTGTGCTACTGAAGTAGTCTGCTGTAGACTGAAGGCTTGTGTGGCAGCCTGTTGCTGCTGCTGCTGTTGTGGATAGAAATTTTCAAACAGCTGTAGCTGGGGAAGAGCTTGCTGTTTTTGTTGAGCGGTAAATGTTGGATTGGAAGAAGCTGGGGCTTCTTGAAAGACATGTAACAATTCAGGAAGACCCTGCTTTTGGCCTTGGTGACCAAATGCAAGTTGGAAAGGCTGCAATGGTAGACTTTGATTCTGCTGATGTTGTTTCTGTATTTGATGAAAAGAACTCATTTGAGCTTGCTGTCTAACCAGTGCTTGCTGTTCCAGTTGAGCCTTCTGGGACATCATCTGCTGGACAGCATCTCCATACAAGTCCAGCTGTGACACGAACACTCCTTTCTCTTGACTTCTTTTAAGGGCTTCTGGGTGTCCGTAGAAGCTTGGGGCTCCAGCGTTGGAGTGGGGTCCTTTTGGGTTACCCCCAAAAACCACACTGTGGTTCCACATCGAAGGTGGAGATTGCCAATGGCTGTCACCTCTCTCTGATAACCGGTTTCCCATTAGTGAATTCTGCCATTTGACAGCTGCTACTGTCTGGGGCATCATCACTGATTCTCCCCTATCTTGATTGTAAACGGAGCTCATCAAAGCAACATTGTTGGGGGCAGTTGTTAATGCTCCTGTGTGAGAGATCTCCATAGTCTGGGAGACCGGTATATTCCCTCCATGACCATAGTACTGTCCTTCCTTAAGCTGCTGCTGTGGTTCTTTTGATGACACAGCTATTTCCTGCTCATTAAAACAGGCAATTCGTTTCCCAGTCCTTTTGCTTGAAGACTTTTGCTGAGCGTGAAGATTCATGGTTCAATCTACTCTCCCAGTTGCACACACCGTATTTACAATCCACCCATCCCTGAGGCTGGGGGAGGAAAGGCACAGAAGTCTCTTTTTTCCACTCAGTTTTAGCAATAAAGGGCAGGAAAGAAGTCCAGATGAAAATGCACCCACTTCCTTTTTCTTCGTGAGCTTCTCCCACTTCTTTTCACTCTTTGTGGTTCAAAGGTCAGAAAGCTCCACTTAGTTACAGGTCCTGAAATAGAGAAGAAATTGCAATGACTCATCTGACACAACTGACATACAAACCATCACTCAATAAGCAACATGTATGTCTGTCCCATTTCCCATGGAAATTAAAAACAGGGTGATATGTGTTAGAAATAACAGATCTGACTTGCTAGAAAAATGTAAACAAACAAAAAAAAATAGTTTTACAAAACAGATCTCAAACTGTATTTGCATGATGCATCTCCCAGCTGCATACAGACTTCTGACTAATCACTTGAGCTCCTTCTGAAAGTTTTTCTCATAAACTCCTTCTTATCTGGCCAATTACTTCTATGTCTTCCTGTAGCAACATAATCCAATTTTAATCTGAACTCAAAACCCACAAAACAAAAAACCCTTGACTCTCCAGAAGAAAAATAATGTGTCAGGCCACATTTTGCAGACATTTAAAACACAGGTGGATACAAATGCTGCAGCCAAACAGCAGTTAAGATGCTTTGTTCAACATTTGTAAGTAAAGAATCAGGTGCCAGCCCAGCACTTGCCCTCCTCCCACAGTCACTACAGTTGCTTTCCAATTAAGAACTGCCCACCACACATCCAAAAGCTGGTGATGAAGCTTGCTCAACCTGTTGCTCCCCCAGGTGCTTTCTTTAACAGTTGAAAACAACTGCTCCTGCTCAGGTAACACTTACGATAAAGTAGTTCAGGCAGATTGCTGCAGCTGCCCCCAGACACCAGCAAACGTCTGTCAGTGTAAAGATACAAACACAACAGGAGCAAGCCTTTCCCGAATATCCAGTCTAGGACAATTCCACCCTCCTCTTCTACAGAAAAAAGCTGTCCACAATCTTAGTATTTAAAGGCCTGGTTTGCAGGATTAATGTCTACCATGTTAATATATACACTAGTATTTCTACTAGGACACCTAAAGCCTTTTAAGAAGCTTAGTTTAAAATTTAAATTCTTAAACTACTAACACTCAAGTAATTCGGTGCAAGTCTTTATTGTTAGTATCTCACTTCGATATACATTCTGCTCCACTTCAAATCACACTGCCAAGAAGATTTTAATAAATTGTTTGAAACCTATTCTAGAAACCTATTGCACCCATTCTGCTACAAAATCAACTATCTCTTGAGTGGAGCAGGCAAGACTAACACACACATCCCCTGAAGTGAAACCTGCAATCCATTTATCTCTCAATAAAATGAAAAAGTAACAAAACCAAAGCATACGGCATACTGAAGTCCTATAACCGGAGTTTCCCCTAAACAGATATGGCTACAGTGGGGTTGGGAGCATGAGGAGGATAAAGAGACAAAGAGTTTAAATCAGCTTACACAAGTTCCATCTCAGAGGCCAAGTCTGGCTTCAGTGCAACTGGACCCATGGGCCCATGTTTCAGAACAAAGTGACTCACTTCCTCAGGCTGTTACACAGCTGTTTCCCCATACTCCCTCCTCCTTTGCCCTGGCTACAAACCATGGACCTCTGCCACCCCGCATCACTGAGCCAGGGCATTCCTCCTTCCTCTAAGCACAACATCTTGGTTGGCCTCTCCTCCCAGGTGACAAGGGACAGGATGAGAGGGAATGGCCTCAAGCTCCACCAGGGGAGGTTCAGGCTGCACATCAGGAAAAAAATATACACAAAAAGGGTCATTGGACACTGGAACAGGCTGCCCAGGGAGTTGGCTGATTCACCTTCCCTGAAGGTGTTTAAGGCACGGGGGAACGAGGTGCTGAGGGGCATGGTTTAGTGTTCGATAGGAACGGCTGGACTAGATGATCCAGTGGGTCTCTTCCAACCTGGCTGTTCTATGATTCTATTTTCCAGTTCTCTTTCAACAGGACAAAAATAACTCTAGGATAAACTGTAGACACCTGAGATGGAAAATTCTCTCTAAACTGCAACTAGTACACAAACAAAAATTTCAAAGTAAGTTTTGTCTATTTCAAAACTTCATTAGGAGAGGAAAAAACATCCCATAGCAGGAAACTGAAACAAAAATGTAGAGAGAAAGGTTGCTATAGGCCCCTCAGAAGCACTGACATTAGTCTCTCTCCTTGTTTTTGCAGCACTGCTACAAATGCAACAGTAAACAGCTGAAACAATACCTGAGGTAATACTAACACTGGTTTCTGGCAGTACCTCGCTTTCTGTAATCATCACAAGCTATTTTTCCTGCCATACTAGACAAACTCATAAGTTTTGCTTCCACTGATGCTTCTGCATGCATTGATCAGTCACACCATTCTGACAAAAATAATGCAAGTTTTCAGGTTTATCAGAAGACATTACCAGAAATTTAAGTCTGCCAGATAACCTCTAGAAGCTCTGCTGTAGATTTTCTACATTTTGAGGACAAATGCAAAGATTAACTGTCCAAAAGCTAGCATTCAACTTCAAGTGTTCTTATTTTTAACCCTTCTAAAAAATAAAAGAAGAAAAAAAAAAAGAAAAAAACCCCAACCCACAAGCAAAAAAACCTGAACAGTTCAAACAGTTGATGCTCTTTTTAATACAGATGGTTGAGATATCCAGAAGACCTTTAGAAAGAAGCTTCTTGGGTTAGGGAGAAAGCATTACATTTGTACAGCCCTCTGAACTTCCACTCATTCGGACTTTGGCTCTGTTTTGTTATATCACTAGATAAGAAGCCAGCAGCACTGCAAAGCCTGACTCAGACCAGTTTAGAATTGCCTCTACCCAGAAACAAGATGTAACAGAAGTATTAAGATGCAAAGCTTACAACAAAAATAAAGTTCAGAGACGAGCTAAAGTAGGGAAAGGAATATGTACTTGTATGTTCCATAAAAGAGTCTTAAAAAATATTACATGCCTCTCAGGAGAGTTACCTTGTCATTTGAGACGACTGTAGAGATTGAAGAAAACTGAAGTTACAACAGCACAAAACTCAGGATAGTGAAAATTACAATACCAGGGAGGAAAGAGATTTAAAGTACTTGGAACAAAGCTTGCTTATTGAACATCCCAGCTACCACAACTGCATTAAAAATAAATAATCCTAACTAAGAGATCACAAAAAAAAAAAAAAAAGGACATGGTGTATCCACTATTAGACTGCAGAAAAAGAACCTGTAGGTCACGGTAATAACCAATAGTTGAAGCTGAACTGATAGATGTTCAAGCTGCAGTATGACTATATTCCAGGAAAGCTCTTGCATGGCAGCTTCACTGACTGAGCACTGCTGGCTTGATGACTAAGCAGGTTTCCCTCCCTGAAGTTAAGACATGAGTTCACATTATCATCATCCCAGACAATTTGGGGAATTTTTTTTGTTTTGTTTTACTTTAATTTCAGTACAAGACTGAGCCTGCAGTAGCGCAGTAAAATGGCAACACTTCCAGGCTTAAGTGTGCTTCCATGCAGTACACCCCTGAACATTTCGGATCTTTGAGTTAAGCACAGAGCCAGGTCCATAATTCCCAGAAAATACTGTGTCTTGCCTTCAAATACACTGAAGTGTTACAACATCTCACATTTTTGTTACATTGCACAGGCTAAAAGGCAGTACCTAGTACTGGTATATTTTGTTTTAATAACTCTGAGATTTGGCATGCAACATCATCAGCTATTTTCACTTCCAGGAACACTTTGGACATGCAAGAAAATCCCTCCACTTTTCTTTAGATAAATACAAATTTTATGTCACCTCCTTTAATACTGTAAATATTTTCAGATTTCTATGGAATTATTCAGGTTGCAAGTCTTTCTCTTCTCAACGTCAAAAAAATGTCAGTTTAGATACACATACACCCACTGGGCACTTCTGCAGTATTTTCTGTAATGAGAAAAAAAAACAAAACACAAAGTAACCTCTGACATTTTACTGACAGAGGTTAGCGTTACCATTTTTAGCTAAAATTTCTCCAGTATATCCGCACAAGAGCATCATAAATGCATACAGAACACCACATGGGCTAGGTTTAAGCAAAGACTCCTAAAGGACTTAACTGAAGTATACAACAGGTTTGGGTAAGAGTCTCTGCCAGCATCCAAGATGATGCTGCAACAGTTTTGTCCCAGTTAATCATTAGTCTGGGGAGTTTGCTATAAAACCTTCTTAATTCTTTTTAAGTTAAAAGGTTATTTGATTTAGAGGACAAATTAAAAAAAAACTCCATTGCAACCACTTAACATAAAATATCTTTTATTTCCCCGAAAACTTTTTACCTGTATATTTAATAAACAGCCACCATTATTTCCTTTCTTTAATTATCCTCTTAACTAAGTACCCACATATTTGTACATTTTCACATTTCAAGTTCATGGCTTCACACACTGCAGTAACCTTAAACTCTGCTCTTCAGCCCACCTGTTCCTCAACAGAGGAACTATCTCACTTCGAAGGTCATACAACAAATCAGGTCAGAAATCAAGAACAGAATATACGATATTGACTACCAAGTACACCAAATGCAGTACGTTTTGGCCAAATGTTTTTTTAACAACTGGAGACTTACAGGGCATCGCAAACAAGGAACCGACCCAGCTAGCAGAAATTTGCCCCTATGAAACCAACATTAGGCCCTATCGCAACTACCCTAAGCGAGAACCATGGGACAGTTTTTATATATTTGGTAGAAGATCTGTAAAGCCTATCACATAGTTTAACCAGATCCTGCACTTACTCCGCTGTATATGAAAACAGCTTCAATCTCTCCCTCAAAAACCTCTCCTGAAAGTTTGCTTTGTTACATTTTATTCCAGACAGTTAGCTACATCAAAATTCCTGTAGCTTGCCTGCAACCTCCCACTCACCATCTTCAAACACCTTAAACAGGAAGGGTAACAGCACAACTTTCCTACACACCAGGCGGGGAAGAAGCAAAGCAGAGAACAGACCATGTTTGTAAATTCTATACTGCAAAGACAACAACCTATCTTCTGAGAGGAAAACTCGAAGCAACTGAGAAAGACACCGTCCAGGAAAGCCAAAAACATAGATGGTTTTAGATCAGGGATTTTATGTCCCCTCGGATAAGAATCAGAGGTTTATGTCCCTGTCACCTTATCCCAAATGGTTGAGCATTTTCCACAGATACCTACAAAGTCTGCATCTAGAGCAAAAGGCCTACTTTCCAGGACTAGCACCACAGAGGAGCAGCAACTGAAGCCCAAAGCGAACAAGCAAAATCAACCAACAGTGCAGCCTCTAGTTTCAAAGAAGCTCAATACAAAAGAATATAAGTAGGTAACAATCGCACCACCGAACAACTCCACGCAAGAAACTAATTGAGGGAATTCTATCAGATAGAAGTCTTAGAGTCAATAAAGCCTATGAAATGGCTTTATTGACTTTATTATGACTTTATTATTGACTTTATTATTTATTGACTTTATTTGGCTTTATTATGGCTATGGAGGATAGGGAGGCTTTGCAGGGGGACCTGGACAGGCTGGACCGCTGGGCAATGTCCAACAGCACGAGGTTTCACACGGCCAAATGCCGGGTCCTGCACTTGGGGCACAACAACCCTATGCAGAACTATAGACTGGGAGAAGCCTGGCTGGAAAACTGCCAGGAGGAGAGGGACCTGGGGGTGTTGGTCGACAGCCGACTGAACATGAGCCAGCAGTGTGCCCAGGTGGCCAAGAAGGCCAATGGCATCCTGGTTTGTATCAGAAATGGTGTGACCCGCAGGTCCAGGGAGGTGATTCTCCCTCTGTATTCAGCACTGGTGAGGCCTCTCCTTGAATATTGTGTCCAGTTCTGGGCCCCTCAGCACAAGAAGGATGTTGAGGCTCTGGAGCAAGTCCAGAGAAGAGCAACGAGGCTGGTGAAGGGGCTGGAGAACAGAACCTATGAGGAGCGGCTGAGAGAGCTGGGGTTGTTTAGCCTGGAGAAGAGGAGGCTGAGAGGAGACCTCATTACTCTCTACAAGTACCTAAAAGCTGGCCTCTTCTCCAAAGTGACAGGGGACAGGACGAGAGGGAATGGTCTCAAGCCCCGCTAGGGGAGATTTAGGCTGGAGATTAGGAGGAGGTTTTTCACACAGAGGGTCATTGGGCATTGAAATAGGCTGCCCAGGGAGGTGGTTGAGTCACCTTCCCTGGAGGTGTTTAAGACACGGGTGGATGAGGTATTGAGGGACTTGGTTTAGTGTTAGATAGGAATGGTTGGACTAGAAGATCCGATGGGCCCCTTCCAACCTGGTTGTTCGGTGATTCTGTGAAATGCCTTTAAATTAGTAGAAGGAAGATTTAGATTGGATATTAGGAGGAAATTCTTCTATGACGAGGGTTGAGATACTGGAATAGGTTGCCCAGGGAAGTTGTGGATGGTCCCTCTTAGAACATGTTCAAGGCTAGGTTGGATGAAGTCTGGCCTAGTGGGAGGTGTCCTTGCTCATGGCAGGGGTGTTGGAACTAGATAACCTTCAAGGTCCCTTCCTACCCAAACCACTCTATGATTCTATGAAATGGGAAAGGCTTGTTTGCATAACACTGGTGCCCATTGCCAATAACACGGTAAACAAGATCAAAAGAATGCTGCTTCACAGACAGACAGACAATAACAAAAGGGAAAACAGCAACCAGGAAGTTTGAGAACTACCACTGTTGCCTGAAGGTGCCTGCCTTGGGCTAGCAAACACATACCTACAGTACCTACCTACAGTACACACAAACATTTCTGGTCTATCCAAACTTCCATGCAATTGTCTCATTTCCATTGTGATTGGCACACTACCATTGCAGAGAAAGACTAAAGCTATGACTGACTTCAAGGGAACCACTTCCACTTTCCCATTTTCAGAGGCTAGGAATTGATAAAGCTACGGTACACCACTGAACAGTAACCAGAGAATCAACAGTGAAATCCATTAGCTCTGTGAAACAAAGCAGGGGAGACAACGGTCATGCTGAAGGAAAGCCAGTAAAATCTGGTAGCTTGCACTGCACCACCAGATGTGACAAACTACTGTTTCAACCAAGACTATTCCTGACATTCAGTAACATACATGAACTACCCACACCCCTATTGAACACAATAGCAGGAAACATGAAATTATCATATAGTTTGGGAAAAATACACATGCCCGAGAACAAAAATATTAATTACATCTCATGCACTAATCAAACCAAGGGGAAAAACAATCCCTACTTAAGTAAAAAATTTTGGTCTGTTAAAGCAAAGAATGTAAGAAAGAAGAGGCAGTGAAAATGTGTTCTCATAGATGTTATTTAATTGGTCAGCTTTCTTTTCTGTTTGAATAGTCTTAAAATTCACCTAAGCATGCATTATGATTATATTTTGACCAACTGTTTACATTCATGGACAATCATCACCACAATTTTCTACATTTCCTCTATACACAGATGTATTCAGGTGCATAGCATGTTATAGAGAAGGATTTAGGGAGTTTGAATTATGGGGTTTGAAGCACCATAGATGCACCCCAAAAGGGTACCAGCCCTACAAGAGACGAGTTGTGTGATTTCAAAGAACAACCAAAAAATAACCCATATTTTGGTCTCTCTTCCTCAACTCAATCTGTAAATTCAGTATAAGTATTGAAACTTCACTTTTCAAAGCACAACTGGGATTTTCCACATCATTTTGTTTTAAAGGAATGAGAAAGGCACAAAAAGTTGTTAGGAAAAAAAATGCCTGTTAAGTGCTAATTAGTCTTATCCTTACAGCAAAGAAGTCAGTCAAAATCTGGCATACACAAACAAAACCAGCATGGATAAGGAAGGAAAACTAGGAAAAAGACAGACTGGAATTTTGAAGCTTAGCAGATTATTAAACAAACAACAAAAGGTAAAAACCCACCTTGATTTATTTCTAAATAAACTGACAATATTGTCTCTACCAGCTACTGAAAATCTACTACAGCAAAAATAAGTCAAGATCTTTAATTTAGTTTATCCTCAAGCAAAACTTTGACTGGTATTACCAAAATAATTAAAAATTTGCCCAAACCTCATCTCATGAAAACAAAAGATTCATGGTTTGCACCAGACTCATCTTTTCACCTTCCACAGCAAGAACAGACAGTTCCTAGGGAGAATGATAAGAAATAGACAGCTACTGTCCAGTGAACTGGACTTCTGTAAACAAATATGCAGGAAAGCCCATCTTTACAAATGGCTTGGCAACACAGTAGAGGTTTACCTTTTAACAAAATGGGTAGAAGGCACATTTCTTAAATTGGTTAATGTTTATAAACTGTACTGAAGTTAGGAATACTAGCTGTTATAATCTGTTATAATGATAAGTACCACCATCTAAAGAGGCTTGGACAGCCTTAGAGTACAGAAGGAGCACAGCAATTAAGGAGTACAAAATGCTGCTTTCAGGCTTACTGAAGTTACATGAACATATTATTCTAATCACTGGAAATGGGTTAACGGTTCTCCTACTTGTAAGCACTTAGATTGCTATTTTAAGGTTTTTTGTTTGGAGCTGCCAAGGAAAGCAGTTGCTAGCAACAGAGAGACCAATACTCCAACATGTTGGAATCACAGCAGACTCTGAAGTCAGCATGGCAAAAAGCAGGCCAAAAGCTTCTCCCTGCCCTCACATTCACATAGCTGACATGACCGCAACGCGTCCTTCACTCCAAAAGCCCCCTCCTGACACAAATGCACCAGCTGCAGAACTGCATGGATACAGCCCAGAGACAGAACAAATCTCTCTGCGCTCTCGCCCCAAGAAGAGCTGCAACAGGCAAGATTGCTACAGGCTCAGCTGTTTCCATCCTGACCTCTCAAGCACTCCGTCACAAAACCAGAGATACACAGGTGTCCAGCATATGGAATACCACAGTCTGATCACTTCACAGATTCCTTCAAGGCTTTGCAAGAGGTAACAGCCTACAAACAGGGTAAGAGAAAGGGGAAAGTTCATAGAGATGATATTTTCCATTCCTAGAGGTTTCTTCTTGAGAGACATAAATGCATTCCATATCCAGGTCATAGCTTTTGGCAGAGATACCCCTGATGCCACCAAGCAGGCATCATTACTCACTCAAGCAGGCTGGAGAACTGGGACTTAAAGCACAGGCAGAAGCTGGGATCAATTCTCAGTTCTGCTACAGACATCCATCTTAAGCAAAGCCAATTCAGATCAGTTAATAAAAAAAGAATAACACCTGAATCCAACGCACTCATATCCATGAAGTACTCTGAGGTCACAGAGGTCATATTATCTTTAATGGTACCAACTAGCAAGCTAGACAGGGATTCTTCCACAAAGAGTTTAGAAGTCTAGTTAAAGACATGCAATAGAGTAGCAATAACTAAAGAATCATAGAATAACCAGGTTGGAAGAGACCCATTGGATCACTGAGTCCAACCATTCCTATCAAACACTAAACCAGGCCCCTTAGTATCCACCTGTGCCTTAAACACCTCCAGGGAAGGTGAATCAACCACCTCCCTGGGCAGCCTGTTCAGTGCCCAATAACCCTTCCTGAGAATTTTTTTTTTCTAATGTCCAGCCTAAATCTCCCCTGGCGGAGCTTGAGGCCATTCCCTCTCATCCTGTCCCCTGTCACTTGGAAGAAGAGGCCATCACCCTCCTCTCTACAACCTGCTTTTAGGTAGTTGCAGAGAGCAATGAGGTTTCCTCTCAGCCTCCTCCAGCCTAAACAACCCCAGCTCTCTCAGCCACTCCTCATAAGGCCTGTTCTCCAGCCCCTTCACCAGCTTCACTGCTCTTCTCTGGACTCGCTCCAGAGCCTCAGCATCCTTCTTGTGGTGAGGGGCCCAGAACTCAACACAGTATTCAAGGAGCGGTCTTACCAGTGCCGAAGAAGAGGGAGGGAATGAAAAAATGAAGGAAAGAGCTCACAAACAACAACATACTAGTTCTTATGTCATATGCCTCTTTGTGGCTCACTTGAGCCAGGAACATTTTTTGGGGGTTTCAGTGGTTATCTAAGCCAAAGCAGTGCTGATCTCAGTTTGCCCACACCCATACACTTGCAACAGGACAGATGCTACTACTGACTGAGCTAATCTATTATAGAACTACTCAAGCAATCAGTCTTCAACAGCATTGACACGACTTTGGTTCAAATTTCTAAAATAATGTCTTGTGATCACTATTGAATCTAAAGGGGTCTTTTCATTGTGCTAGTCTGTTACAAGGCACAGTTCTCAGCCATGACTTGGGTAGTCAGACATTACAACAATGCAGCTACACGCCAACACGCTGCAGCTAATTCTGGAGGTAAAAATACTGAAAGAGACAGGCAAGCACAATCATCACACAGCGGAAACCAGAGAGGTTTTAAGAATCCAGAAGCCCAGAGAGTGTTCCCATTTCTGAATCATTCATTAAAGAGTTGGAGCACTCTCCAGGCCCCCAGATTCAGGGTTCCCTGCATGTTACCTGCCAGACACTTGCCCAGTCTCCTCTTTTTAGCCATGGGAATTTCAGTGGAGGAAAGAGCAGATGGTTGGCAGCAATACTGTATCAAATACAAAGCAAGCCTCTTTCATTTCTGTAAAGGCTTATTTATGTGCTTATTGACATTACACAGCATTTCTAAAACTGGACATAAGTGACACGAATCTCATACTTACTCAGATCAGAATCAGTTTCCTAAAGATTTCAGCTACCTGAAACCAAATAAGCCACTCATCCTGCAATTTATAACTAGAAAGAAGTCATTCAATAACAGCACAAAGAAAAGCGCCTTCTATTGATAGTTCTTGCAAAGCTTTCAAACTGAGCAGTAGACTCATTTCATAGTAAAACATAAAATTAAGGTCACAATGATCAAGTTCAATATTACAGGAAAAAATAAAAGTTTATGCATTAATCTACCTGCACATGGCATACTGTGAGCATTAAGCAGATCAGAAATAACATGCTTTTCACATTTCCTCCTGCACTTATATAGTTCACTCTGCAAGTCCTAGGACAATATAAATACATTCCAATTAAAATCATAACATTTTGGTCAATAATGCCACATTATACCTTGAACAGGTGTATTTGCTAAAGATACAGCTATATAATTGCTATTAATGGGAATAGTAAGTCCTTTCCAATTGTTAAAGGACAGGCCATAAATAATTGGAAAGTCACAAGGCAACTTGCTAGAAAAGCCAATAAAAGCATCAGTGCTAATCACTTGACCATCTCCAAAAGAAATTGCTAAGCTACAGAGAAAAAAAAATCCCTTACATAACATAATTATGAATGAAAGGCTAATGAGCTAATCACTCCTTCAGGTGTATGGGTTCCATTAACCTGATCCTCTCACACCAATGAAAACGAAATTCTGAGATCGATTCTCAGATCCTTATCGATCCATAAAGCATCTAGTGGATTCTAAAGGATTCTTCCACACCAGCTAGATAGTACTCTCTTACTTCAAATAGTTTACTAGTTCAACCTATGTTCCACAGTTCCCAATGACCTCACTATTTTCAACTAATCTCCAAACCACAAGAATGAATGTCCAGCCTCCCATCAGCAGATTGACTTTCATTACATAGTTCTCCCTGATTTGGGAAGAGATCTACAAACCAACCAAGGCAGAAGCTAGCCCCTACACTGAAAATAAATTTTGTTTTGGAAAGTCATTGAAGAAACCTCCCCACAAACAAATTTGATTACATTTATGTAACGCTTTGCAGCAGTAAAAGCAATATATTAACACCAATTCATTCAACCTTCCAACATCCCTCATGCATAACAGTCTGCATTTTTAACAGGCAAATAGAGACAAAGTGGCCAGTTTTGCACTGAAGAGCAAGTAGGTAGCCAACAAGAGATTATTGTTCTGGAATTCCTTCATCTCAAGTTTTATCCAGTGTTCAGTCCTTCATACTGTGCAGATACAAACAGCATTTAAATGATGTCAGGTAAAGTAACTTCATTTTGAATAGATGCACTAAAACTCAGAAACTGATTTCACAAAATCATAGAATGGTTAGGGTTAGAAATGACCTTAAAGATCATCTAGCTCCAATCCCATTGCCATGGGCAGGGACACCTCCCACTAGATCAGATTGGATGCTACTTCTTAAAATATCCTATGAAACTAATCGCACACTGATGTAAATGGTAAGGCTGTTTTGATATAAAAATCACAATGCCTTCTATAGCACATAAAAGTTCAGCCACTCATGTACGTAGAAAATCCCTAACATTATTATATATATGGCAACATCCTACGAGGGATCTCTCATCTGTACTCTACACATGCGGCATTCTATGATGCCTCTGTATGGTCCACAAGCTCTGCCTAGAACTAAGGGTTGAGAAAAGCTTTTTAATTTGCATGAACTGTATTGTTTGGGAAGGTTGTGTTTTGCTTTTTAAGGAAAATGACAATGCTAGCGAGGTGTCTTCTCATTGTCCATGGCTTCATTTGTTGCAGTACAATACAGAAAGTGAATTGCAGCATTTTCTATTTTACATAGCTGCATGGCCTCATAATCATCTAACAGCACTACTTACTCTTTAATCCACTTACTCTGGCAATGCCTTTGTAGGGGAGGGAATTGCTATTATTCCCTCTTTGTTGAAGAGGATGAAATCAGAGAAACAGAGACTGTGTAGTGACTTGCCCGAAGAGTTCTACAACAAAGCATGGAACACAACTCAGGGTCCAGGTACTGCCCTACCCCTTTAGTCTCTTACTCAGTTTGAAATGCCACCCTAAGGATGGCTAAAGTGCAAATGAAACCTACCTGAAACATTTCTTCCTATTTCAGCCTGCTCATGATGCTGTGTGCCATGCATAGTAATGAACTTAAGGTAAGTGTATAGCAGTCAATGAAGATTCAACATGGATCAAAAAATATTTTTCTAGCTTTGATTAGAGATGTCACCTATAGAGCATATATGCATTGTGATACACTAGCCTGGACAGCACTAGCAACTGGATGGGACACAGAGCAATTCAGGAACACCAGGGCAGACATATTCAGGTGCAAACATGATGCATTACTTTTGTCTAGGGATTAGGTAACAATGTTGAACAACCTCATCAAATCCTTTCCCTGTGTGCAATTACAAATTCAAATGAAGAAAGAAGGGAATAAATATACTAATTTATAGCTGTAAGCAGATTAGCTTTGATATATTTTTTCACCTGTTTACATCACTTATGATCACTATAAGTAAGCATAAGAGCACACCATGAAATCAGAGAATTAAAAAAAAAAAAAAAAGGAGGGGAGCTCTTAAATCCTTTAATACAGTGCTTTTCATGATTACTGTGACATGTATATTCTTCCCATGTTTACAACCCCCTTCCTAACAACTACTCCCAGGGAAAATAATTTTTCCCAGAACTGCAACATCAGAGGTGCTACAAGTAAGACAGTTTTCAGGCCCACAAGAAACAGATACATTGGAGTTGCACACATTCAGAGCCCACCTGTGCAGGGACAAGCTTCCACCCCTTGAATCCCCAACTGAATCTTCCGTTTCATTCTGTCTCTGGTCCCAAACATTGGATTTCTATCATTTAAGGGGGAAGGAAGGGGCAGAGCCATCTCACACTGGGTTGTGAAATACAACAGTGTCACAGAAAAAATAAAATAAGGGCAAGAGTTTTTAAATACAAATGCTAGCAATTAGATTGCAAGTCTTATTTTTCCCCTTTCCATAAAAAGTTATGTATTTATAGAAACTGCTTACCAAAATTAAAAAAAACCTTGAGAGTTATGCACAAAGAATGATACGCCACAGTACTTCTTAGAACAACTACCAATTTGCACATAACCATGATGAAATTCACCTATTTACAGTAGATTAAGTTGTTAAGTCAATTCTATTCCTAAACACCCTGTCATTTACATTTGTGCCTTTATTCTCTTCTCACTCACTAAAAAACTTGAACACTCAGCACAAAAGGTTCCCTTGCAGAACCTCTGCCCAATGAGGGTCAGAAAACTACTGTCATAGCCACAGAGTTGAACAAAAAAGCAGAAGAAAATTCATACTCATCACTACCTGCACATAAGACCAGCAAGGAGAAAAAAGTTCAGATAAAATAATGGCCTCTACACATACACAGCTCCTGCACATAGTAGGCTAAGCTTGTGCTACTAAAGCCATTTCTAAACCTGCAGCTTCCACATTCTTCAGGTATCTTCAGCCCACCTTCTTCAAGATGTGTGACCCTGTTGTTAGCATAAATCTTCACAGTAGCATCTGCACAGGGACAGGTATTTCCTCAAGCAGCAGTTTCAGAGGCTCAGGACTGAAGAATTTACCACTTTCAATTTTAGACTGAGGTCAAGTACAATCATAGAATCACCAGGTTGGAAGAGACCCACTGGATCGAGTCCAACCACTCCTACCAATCTCTACACCATGCCCCTCAGTACCTCCTCCACCTGTATCTTAAACACCACCAGGGAAGGCGAGTCAACCACATCTCTAGGCAGCCCGTTCCAGTGCCCAACTACCGTTTCTGTGAAGAATTTCTTCCTTATGTCAAGCCTGAACCTCCCCTGGCAGAGCTTGAGGTCATTCCCTCTTGCCCTATCCCCATGTTGCAACACGTAGGAAGCTAACACGTGAGGAAAAGGTGAGATGACGAATAAACAAGCAGGAAGAAGAAAGTATCTCCCTTCTGAAACCAGAAGTGTATTGGTCCCTGCAGACTCACTTTCCTTGTACCTAGATTCCCAGTACATTTTGTCCATTTTCTACAACATGATGCCTTCCAGTTAAATATACTTAGTTCCACAAAGGTATCACAGCAGGATGAATTGTTTCAAAATATGTGAACCAGCCAATCCAACTGTAATAGCTTCCTAGCATGCCTTTAAGTAGCTTCTCACAATTAGTAGTTTACTTAACATAACTTTTTACTTCTACTTATTTGAAAACAGTATGACAAATTAAGACTTTAAAAAGCTACAAACAATAAGTTGTTTACTATTTTAGTTATACTTCTCAGCCCCCATCCTCGAAGAAACAAAATGTTTTCCCAAACATTTGACTTCTTAATACATACCTCTTAATTTTATGCACAGGTATTTGCATGGTGAATAGGAATTAACACATCTTTTTTTGCCTAGGGAAAGAATATTGTCTGCCAAATTTCTCAATTTCACTGGAAGAACTGCTTATAGTTCAAATGATTGTGAATTCTCAAAAAAACAACGGCAAAATTTCATACACAGTCCTCCCCCTAACATTCAGTAGACACTGGACTTAAAAGGTTCAGACTTTTAATGGCAGCAGTGGTAAAAAACCCACCTGTCACTCACTCAACTCCCTGTATCACTTCACTAGCTCTGTAGTCAAATTCTAAAATAAGCAGATCTGCAAGTGTAATGTTAAAAGAGGACATTGCTTACCACACTTCAACTTTTAAAGCTTTAAATACCTTAAGCAAGTAAAATGACACTTCAGGTGGTCTTTGAATAGACCCTTTAAATTAGGTCCATAGGAATAAAGATACTTTGCTTGCCTAGCTGCAATAATAAATATTTCCTCAGCCAAATATGGACACATTCTTTTCCAGTTCATTTTGGAGAACTAATTCTTCAGTAAGAAAATCCACCCACTGTGTGTTTCTGGCTGATCTGTGTACTTATAACAGTATTGACAGTGACTTAGCTATTTCACTAAACCAGCCTAGGAATAACTTCCACAGTCATTCTGTGGGGGAATAGGGGAGACATACACCTGTAAATGGTTAACACACTCTCCCCTCTCCCTCCACGCAAATTTGCACACGCATGCAAAAAGACAAGGGAAATAATTAACCTTCCAACTTCTGAATTCTGGCTTCATGCACAAAATCGACACGTGGAAATAATAATCAGTGGTGACCAGTTTGCTGAGGGTTTTGGAAAACTGGCCTGTGGACCACAGTGAGATCTGCTGCAGCCTCTTCTGCCACACACAACTCTGTAAACATGCACCACAAAAGCAGCACCATGTCCTTCCCAGACATTCTGGAAAGCCTCTGTGTTTAAAACAAACCATTGACCACCTCTTTCCACCCACACTAAAGCTTAACAACTTTATTTTAGAGACATAGAAGCATGTTGTTTTAATCTACACACCTGATTTTAATTTGAAGCTGTCTTTTAAAGCAAAATCCCATCAGTAACAACTCTCTCTTCATTAAATTATCTTAGTATTTGAAGATGAAGTGATGAACAACACTTCATTAAAACATTCATAAAGAACTCCCTCATTCATTACGGAATTAAAAAAAGGCACTGATCTTGCACCAAATCCACTATTTTAGCATCATATTTCCTTCCTGAAGAAACAGCAGCCCTCATAAGCACTGTGTACTTTGCTCTACTTATTATCAAATATCTTAGGACAAATACCTGTAATTACTAAATACCTTCAAAATTCACCATCTTTAAAAAATATATATCTTATTTTTCTATCCTAAATGAAATTTGTATTTTGGACATGGCAAGATATTGGTTCTCCGCTGGGAGGGGAAGGTTATCCAACCTTATAGTCTCTTAACATAGTGACACTCAGTATGTTACCGTACCCCTGGCACATCCACCTCTGTTATCCAGGTCCATCACACTACTCCAAAAGAAATACCCCCAGACACTTCTGAGGCATCTGGGGACCAATAAATTTTAACATACATTGCTTTTGCAGCTCATGGCCTGTATCTCCCCAGGTCCTTTAGTTTTCCAAACTCCCTAAGCTGTCTATCTCCTTCTCAGCAGGCAGGCAGGAGTTACAGCTCTTCAATTGCTGCTGCAAAAAGCTAGTGTGAGCACAAATTTCCATTTATAGCTCTCTACTAAAAAGTTATTTCTCCTGTGGAGGCAAACACTGGCCTTGGTATGGTTACAATCCATCTGTGCATATATCTTGTAGAAAAGTTATTTCCTCTTACAGAGGGTTATATTTATTTAGCTGTAGTACAGCTGCTCCAAAGCCATTTGGAGTCTAAAAGTGTGCTTTTCGGATGTCGCATTTCCCAATGAAATGCATCAGCTGCTGCGCAAGAACCCAAATGAGAGCTTACAGGAACAGTATCTCTTAAAGGGTTTGTGTCCACCCTGCCGCTGAGCTCGCGGGTGTCCAGAGTGGGGAAGCACAGGCTGCCCCCAAAATCAGGCACCTGGCACCTTCCCCAGCCCTGGCAGACAGCCTGGCATGCCATGACCTGTGGCTGTGGCTGCTGAGACATCCAGGTCCCTGCCCCTGTTAATTTAGGCCAACCCAAGACCAGCAAGGCATTAAATGCCCCTGCAAAGACAGGCAAGGTGACTGGCTTTGGCAGCACAAGCATGGGGTCCTGCACCCCATCTACCCAACATAATGGCATCCCGCAGTACATTCACTTTATTTCAATGAGAATTTTTCCGTTTTTAATACACAGCCTCTCTTGCTGTTCATACTGCTTGTTCTGCATTTCCACAAGCAATGAATATACACAGATTCTTTTTCAATTTATGCACCAGAAGGAAAGAAAACTCACTAAAATGATAAATGAGATTAAAAAGAGCCTAGCAACATCACAGTGTTCAGATTTTGCTAACAGGGTTTGTTGTTTGGGGTGTTTTTGCTTTGAGTACTAAAATACCACATATACTGCAACCCACAACCCTCAAGAAAAACCCTAAAACAAAATCTCTCTCTCAACTGCTTTAGTCCTCCAAGAGATTAAATTCTTTCAATGACACAAAGACCATAACATATTTGCAACCTAAAGATGGTGAAGATGGTTAAAGATGGTGTTTTCCCTTATGTTAGTATCCAGTTTATATTTGGATATTTTATTTTGCAAGAAGAGATGAATGCTAATTGCAAAGCACATTTTGTTTGAAGTCACAATAAGTAACACCAGTGATCAGTAACCAGCATGCTCTATCTTGACTACACATTATACTTATGCTGCATGTATGCATGTATACACTCATTACATACACTGCAGGGAAGAACTATTCTAAATGTAAGGATTTCTTTGTAAGTAGTTTAAATATTTTTATTTTAATTACAATGATGCTTTATCCCCGCAAACAGGCATTATACAATCTGATTAAACTATGAAGGTTCTAGCATATTAATAATGTCTCTGCAGTCACTGAGGAACTGTAAAAAAAAATCCCTTAAGTTTTGAAATAAAAATAAGAGTTCTGCTTTTGAGAAGTTCTTGTAAAAGACACATCAAGAACTTTGGAGTTTTTTCACATCTAAAAATTTAGTTAATTTGAGAACCTTCTCAGACATCAACACACTATGAAGCAACATGAAAGTACAACCATATATTTTCTCATGTTCAAGCAATAAGCACTTTGTAATCATAACATCTCTACTTAAAGTAACCTACAAAGAGGAGGGGAAAAAAAAGGGTTTTTTTCCAGCTGGAAATATTTTAATTTCTAGAATTTACTGCTTTTATTTTTAAAACTAGGACCAGCTAACCTAAAATGCTGGACAAATGAGGAAGCAATAGATTTACTAAAATAAAGTTGAAAGTTAGCACTAAGGGTAGTGCAAATAAAAAAGCACTCATACTGTTTGAAACCAAAATGTAATATACACTTCAGAAAAAAAAAAATCCTAAAAAACTATTAACATCCCTGCCTTCAATTAAGATGTGAGACTGAGACTGTGAGACACAAGACAATTTTTTTCCCCAGCAATTGTATTTAATAATAGCAAGGGACTGTTGCTGAACAGATAAGCTGACAGTTGACATTGTTTCACACATATGAGTTTTCCAGACCTTCTTTATTAAAAAAAAACCTAAAAATAAAAAGATGGAGGAGAACATCTTTAAAACAAAACAGTCTCCAAGCCATCTTGCCAAGTTTTTATCTTTGCTTGATTTGTTCATCTGCTGACATTTTTTAAATTTTATTTGTATATCACATACAAATCAAATCAGTGATTCCTTCTCCTCAAAGTGATCGGTAAATTATCTGTTCTCAAAATTCAGCAGCTGTAAGGAATCCTGCAGTGCTGGTGTGAGACAAGAAGTGAATTGAGCGACTGAATAAAGGTATTTGAGATGATTAATAATAAGGAACATAGCTTTAATTTTTCAGTAGGACAAGAGCAACTAACGCTAAGTAAAATGCTTAAAAATAACATATTTCCAGCAATGAGGTAGTTCCCCACTAAACTGACAATGTAGTTGTGAACTTCTGATGGCATCAGAGCACAGAATACTGTAAAGCAAAAGAAAACCAACTTTCTTCCAGAATAAACTCCCCAGTTACTCTATGCAACCTTGTATGAGCGCTCCAAACCTGGACTGTAATTGTAGCTACAAGAAACACGCTAGAATAAAGCTTTATTGTTCTCACTTTGTTATGCACTATACTAAGTGGCAACAGTTTTGCGGAAATCAATAAGGTGCATAAGAGTTACTGTAGGAAGGGCAATTTCCACAAGACTTTGCAGTTGTTACTGTCAGGCTTTGACTCTGCTTGCTGGGTCCCTCTAGCCACATCATGCAAAAGAACTACCAATGTCATGAAAAATACGTATGTGCTTTTGCACATAAATACAACTTCTCTCAGCTGCTTACTTGTTTGCAGTCCACATCTTGTGCCCAGAACCCACTCTTAATCCAAGCTACAGCTACTCCTAACGAATCATAGAATCATAGAACAACCAGGTTGGAAGAGACCCATCAGATCATCGAGTCCAACTACCACCAAGTATTTCGCCCCCTTTTTCAAACAAGAAAACCTCATAGTTTTCAAATATGTTGAATGATGCATTAAGCAAGTTTGTGGTGACACGTTGGCATAAGATTTTTCATTAAAATATATAAAAGCTACGCAAAAATTTCAATGGGAAAGCAAAGTGTTAAAATCTCCATTACAGTAGTAACTTGACAAAATATTCAACAAGTTTCCTGTATTCAAAGTCATTACACTTTTCACGTTCAGACAGGGTCACTGTGTACTGCCAATTTATGAGCTCCCAAAAAACCCCTAGTTGAGTAACTAAAGATGTCAACAGATTTTCACATTCCCTCCACATTATCCAAACTGTAGGGCTCAGATGGTTATTTGTAAACAGTTCAACATCCTACACTTAATCTAGACCATTCTCCTAAGCAACTTCTCTCACAAAAGCTTAGTTTGAGCTGTTACAAAACTCAGAATGTCCCTCCACTTCCAAACTGTATACTTCACAGAATCACAGAACAGAATCACAGAACAACCAGGTTGGAAGGGACCCATCGGATCTTCTAGTCCAACCATTCCTATCTAACACTAAACCAAGTCCCTCAAGACCTCATCCACCCGTGTCTTAAACACCTCCAGGGAAGGTGAATCAACCACCTCCCTGGGCAGCCTATTCCAATGCCCAATGACCCTTTCTGTGAAAAACCTCCTCCTAATCTCCAGCCTAAATCTCCCCTGGCGGAGCTTGAGGCCATTCCCTCTCGTCCTGTCCCCTGTCACTTTGGAGAAGAGGCCAGCTCCCTCCTCTCTACAACCTCCTTTAAGGTACTTGTAGAGAGTAATGAGGTCTCCTCTCAGCCTCCTCTTCTCCAGGCTAAACAACCCCAGCTCTCTCAGCTGCTCTTCATAGGTTCTGTTCTCCAGCCCCTTCACCAGCCTCGACGCTCTTCTCTTGACTTGCTCCAGAGCCTCAACATCCTTCTTGTGCTGAGGGGCCCAGAACTGGACACAATATTCAAGGAGCGGCCTCACCAGTGCTGAATACAGAGGGAGAATCATCTCCCTGGACCTGCTGGTCACACCATTTCTGATCCAAGCCAGGATGCCATTGGCCTTCTTGGCTACCTGGGCACACTTGCTGGCTCATGTTAAGTCGGCTGTCGACCAACACCCCCAGGTCCCTCTCCTCCTGGCAGTTTTCCAGCCAGGCTTCTCTCAGTCTGTAGTTCTTCCCTCATAAATCAAATTACTCAGAAACAACTGTCATCTTAAAATATTTTTTAGCCCTCAGGAAATAAGTAGTTCTGTTCATCTTCACAGTAAAAAAAAAAAAAAACCCAGAACACAGCAAATGACAGATATACAGCCAGCAAGAACAGCCCTGGAACAATGCTGCAAGGAAGAAAATTGATCTACCACTTTGGCTTCTCCCGTTGTTGACTTTTTCAATCACACTGCCAAAATTTATCCAACTGAGAAACAGAAAACTACGTAATTACCCTGCATAAGAGCCAGACTGAAATCACTTAAGGGCACAGAAACACAGAGATGATAATTTTGCTCACTGACAACCTGATTTAAAGCCAAGTGAGTACCTTGGCTAGGGAAACTCAACTACGTCTGCTCCATACAGAAACCAGTGCATTCTAGAATGCACTCCAAAAGCCTCAGTTCCACACCTCAGATTTCTAGAACAGACAAGAAAATATTAAGCACCTCTTGGAGAATCAAAAGTCAGCTTTTAGATCAGGTCATCCAAGAAAAAAAAAAAAACAAAAAAAAAAAAAGGCAAAAGAGCCCATAGGGTATAAACACGTATCTGCATTTGAATGGAAAAAAGTTGCTGTGCTATCTAAGTTTTAAGCGCCCCTGTATGCTGGAGGTCCACAGAGTGCACTAAGAACTATTTCTGAACAACAAAGCCAGTTCCTTCTCAAACACAATCGGTATGAAAAGGTGTGACCTCCTGTACAGAGCCTTCTGACAAGACACTCACTTAGGCATGGAAGTGCAAATGCAGACTCCCACATCACACCTTCCCCAACCGGAGGCAACATCAATCTGCTCCCCTGGGTGGGGCAAAACCTCCAATCCCACTCTTGACGCTGTGTCACTAGTCATTAGGTTGGAGTACAGTTTTGTAGACTCTTCAATGATGGCACTACCTCACCTTAAAGCAGGGATGATAACAAGGCAAAACAATGTACCTTCAGATGTCAGCAGGGAGACTACAGGAAAGGGAGAAAGTTGTAAACAGTTTCATGTCCTACAGCACCAGAAAATTCCCAAACAGCATTTTGTTGCTTTCTCTTTCAAGTCTGTCTTTGGTCTTAGCTGTCCAGCAGTCAGACATCTAATAGTTCGTAAATGCAAGTCTAGACTCATGTATCAGATGCCTGGTAGACCTAATGGTCTTCTGGGTCAGGCCAAGGAGCAAGGTTTCCTCTAAGCTCTCGGTACCTACCTGCTCCTTGTTGTCAACCATTTTAGTTCCAGTGTAAGCAGCTTGTTATGTCTATGTATGAACAAAAGGCTCAATGAAATCATAAACACAAATGCTTCTCTCCCCACAGGATATTAACACCAGATAATTTGGGTATAGAACACTATAAGCACTTCAGGCTAATAAAATATATTAAGAGCAAAACTTTACTTAGGATTTTTATGGGCTAAAAGTCTTTGACTTCTTGGTGAGAGAATGCATGTGACTTTTTAAACATTTTAACCCAACTACTGTGTTAGGAACTTCCCCCTAACTTCTAGCGGGAAAATTCTAGTTTCTAGGCTGTCTTCCTGAAACAGATTCTGGAAGTACAGATCCAGTCCCAGCACTGCAACTTCCACTAGCAAATTGGACCCTCAAAATTGTTTCGACACATGGGGACACCACTAAAGGTCTAAGTGTTGCCACATACATATTATTCCAAATAAAATAGTAAAAACCTGCAGTAAAACCATACTGGCTCAGAATATGAAAGAAACTGAGTAAAACTGTAGACTTATTTTCACCATGTAGCCCGAGAATTACAGTGCAGGTGCTGTCTTAATGTTTTATTAACACTCACAATAGGGAGAGCAGAAGCAAATCATGTTATGCAGATTCAAAATAGTCTCAGAAACCCTCTCCAGCAGATTTCTGCTCAAATTTTTGACAACAAACTCTAGAAAATCATATTTGTATTTCTTAAGGAATTATGTTTCTATGTTAGACACCAAAGAGTTGCTGCAGTGTCATCTCTGCTCTTTAGCACAGTAACGTGTGAATCAGTTAAAATACTTTAGTGTTTGGTTTATGTCATGCAGTCCTATTAAGGTAGTAGTAGACTGAAGCTAGCATTTGCAACTTGAGATCCAAATCCAAGTATAGTTTAAACATGGATACCTTTTATGAAGGAAGTATTAAAAGATTCTAAATGTAAATACCTTTCTACCTTGGCATGTCCATATTTTGGTATGTATAGGAGCGCTTGTTTGTTTTGCGACTGTCTTTTAAAAACAATAAATTTTGTCTTCCATCAGAAACTCATTCTTCCACAAACACCAACAGTAATTTCACCGTACTATAATAACAGATTAAGGCTGCTCAGGACTGGAACAGATAATTGATTTGGATTTATCAGCACAGGGGAAGAAAAGCAAAACAAAAACAAACCACTTCTTTTAAAAAGGAAAAGCCAATTCAATGTCACCATAATAAACAGTCAGCACAAAAGAAGCAGGACCTTGCCAACATGGCTGTTTTAATAGCAGCTCCAAGCATCAAATACACTATCCCTTTAACTAAATATCCAAATACACAAACTCAAGCATCCAGGGTTAACAAGCATCTGGGCCACTGCCTTTGGTCTCATAGTCACTTAACGATACCTCGGACAGAGCTGCCTTATGGAGAAATCTCCAAACTCGTTAAAAAACAGCAGTACAACCTGAAATCCAGAGAAGTCTCTAACCTTGCCTTATCACCTCTGCTGGAGAAACACCTTGTTTCTTTATGACCAGTCTGCCCAAGTTTCTTTTCTCTTCCATGCTTTACAATTTAGAAATATATGTACTTATGTTATTCTTATACAAACAAAAACCTGTATTTTGACATACAAGTGTGCAGAGGCACACTAGCTCATTTTAAAACACCAGGAGAGATTATCTTAATAAGGAAACCGTATCTTCCAGTATGCAATTGATGTCAACAGTAATTCTTATGATTTAAGAGCTCCTCTAGCTGTACAGAAAAACTTGACAAATCAAGGATTCAAATCTGCATTTTACTTCTTTTGCTAACAACGGTCTCTGTATTTTAATTTCCTCTGTAAAGATAAAGTTTATTATTTGGCAAATGAAAAACCTTAGATAGGCTTTGTTCATTTTTTTTAAATCGAAGCATCATCATTTACTTCACTGCAGCTTCTTGCAAGGCAGTCCATTACTTGCCATTAAAACCTAAGCACAATATCATGTATATCAAATTTCCTAAGTTTTTAATACCTCAATGCTTCAAAGGTTTATTGTTCGCATCTCAAATTCAAAATTAAAATTAATTTATACAGAGTTCCACATTCTCCTTTTCATATTCATATATTGGACTCAATGATCCCGTGGGTCTCTTCCAACGTGGTGATTCTACGATTCTATATTCCTAGACTATAACAGGGTATTTTTATTATAGATCAATTTTTTCTACAGAAAAGGTCACAGTACATTTTCTAAGAAAGAAATAGTAGTAACAGCAAAGTAAGTCAATTAGTACCACACCTGAAACACTTCACTTTTGCCAAAGAAAGAAGAGCATTAAAACAAACAAACAAAAAAAATCACAACAACAGTCAAAATAGTTCTCATATTTCAATAGGGAATAAATATATTTTGCATTCTTGCACATATTTAGAAAAATCATGGCAACAAAGATCACTTTGATATTGAAATTATTATCACAAAAAAATGAAGCCCATAATCAAATGCAACATTTTTGCACAATTATTTACTTGCAATAACACCCTTTATGTGCAAAAGTTTTCCAAATGTTTAATGTGCCCTCCCTGACTTCTTATTAAGAATGCCGAACTGTACAGTAGTACTTTTTTATTCCTAGCTTTCATTTATAACATATTCATCTACATCTCTCTAGGCACCTCAATATCTCTTAAAACAGCATCATTTAAACAAATTGTGTTGTAGAAAGACTAAGTGATTTACTTGTTATATATACTTGAAAAAATACTAATATTTTCTAAAAAGTTGAAAAATATAATAGCTTTCCAACAGAAATTCTAAATAAATTTATAATTTTAATTCAACATAATAAAGAATATATTAGATATATACCAAATAAGTAGCAGGTCTCATACAGGATAACATCTAGAACTTGCAAAAAGAGATTTTAAGAGAATAATTCAATCCAGATTTTTCTAAGTCATGAAATCAATTAAAAAAAAAACAACAGAAGACAGATTTCCCTGTTGGTTCCACATACACTAGTGTCTGGGATCCTAATTCTCATCACTGGAACCTATTAAAGCAATTACAGCTGTGACACTCTCTCCTCACACTAGGAATTTGACAGAGGTAGGGTTTTGTTCTCAGGTGGTATAAAACCAAACTCAAAACAGGACACCACTTTGCTAAATCCTTCTCCAGCCAGGGTAGTAATTTCCCACAGACACAGCAAACTTTCCTTTCAGGAAGTGGCTGAAAGAATGAACAATACATTGTGTAGGAAGAAATAAACCCCCAAACTAAGACCATTTAATAGCAAATGTTCCACTAAAATCCCAAGAGTATTTTTAACATGTGAAACTTTGTTTTACTTTACTTTTCAATGTATATAAAAGCAATTATTCAGGATCAAGACTCTGAACCACTAAGGATACTATGAAAGAGCAGGAATAGTTGATTTGCATTACTATAAAATGCTAAACAATAACGTAATTTATAAGAAACTAGTAAGAGACAGATGCAAGAGTTCAAAAAAAGATGCTGAAGAAATCCTAAGTATACACAAATGTGGCAGATGAGGTCCCACCTAAGCATACAGTATGTAAACATGGCAGATGAGATCCCAACCTAAGCATACATCATTAAGTCAAGTTTGAAATCATGCAACAACCTCTATTAACCTGCGATCCAAACAGAAATGCACTTTTACCCTATGAACTATACAATAACAAGGCAAACTGGAGACTACTCATAATCCTGGAACTAGTTTCAACTTTAGACTGCATTACAGTGCACACCAGAAGAAATGCGACTGCCCAGCATTTCATAGCTTCAGAGAATAGACTTGACTATTGATCCAGCAGCCAATCTGGTAGTTGGCAATCAATCATCTAACACTGTACCACAATCAGACTGCAAAGCCAAACCACTTTTTCAAAGCCTTCTCAGTTAAAAGCCCTTGATAAAAAAAAATACAAGAACAATCCCTGCAGTCAAGACTCATGCTTCTTTTAGTCACTATAGCTCTAGAAATACCAAAAGCAATATTATTAAAAACAATAAATTCAGGTGAAACTAAAAAATTACCATGATATTCAAGCTTGAAATAATAGTACAAATAGTCAAACATAAAAACTTCAGAAAGTTCTTTGAAAAAATAATCAAAATGTCATAAACTGCATTCTAACATCACAAGAAAAAGAAGCATTTGTTTGCATGAAAAACAAGTTATACTATGAGAAACTTAAGGGTCTATAACAGAAGAGCACACACACATAAACATACAAACATGCATTTTATTCATCTTTCCAAAACAAATGAGAATATACCAATACTAATTATTTTACTATGACCTCTCCTATCAGTAAGATATGATGGGGAAAGCCAAGCAATTGAGAACTAATTTTGGTGTGAGAAGACAGTACACAGCAAAGGAGAGAAAATATAGGAATGCTGACTCAATTCCAATTCCTAGCTCTTTACAGCCAAACACCAAACATGTAATGAATCGGTAACAAATTTAGTACAAAACATTATCAAAACTGTTTCTCAGTTTTTTACTACTTCAGTCATTAACAGCATTTAACTTGGTTTAATCTTTACCAATACTTGACTACAGAGAACAACTTTAATTTTCAAAAAGTTAGTCCATATTCTGCTGTAGGCATTTTAAGATGCCTTTAAATTGAAAACAAAACAACTCAACCCCGCTGAACACTGCCACTCCCTCCAAATCAAGCTTTTCCCAGTTTTTAATTTCTTCATCAACACCAGCTGTCAAAACAAAAGAGGCATTTGTGTAATTTACTTATACATAAAAAGAACATCCATTTTTCAGAGATGTAAATGTCAAAGAATATCTATACCTCTTCAATACAAATGGATTTATGAATTATATTAATTCAGGCCTGATCAGGTGGGTGTCAGTTGCACCAACTATAATAAAAAGCATCAACAAGGCCAGGAAAGAAAAAATTAATTCCCACAATTTATCTCTGCTTGCCCACTCAATCCTTTTGCTCCCAAATATCTGAACATTGCCTGCATTCAAAATGCACACATTGACATTTTTCTCATAACATTCTGTGCATTTTTCAGTTGCTAGAGTTCATCAGCAGAGCGCTCGAGAAGGGCGACAGTTGAAGACCATTCAGAAACAGGAGTTGCGCAAAACACTGTGAATTGGGCAGCCTCACGCTGGAAACACATGCCATTTGTACACCGGGAGCTGCTGCAGCTGCCAAGGAGCTTCCACGTGGAATGCAAGTTGCTGGTATGCTTCTACAAAAATTTAAATCAGTACTTGTGAAACCACCTCCTTCAAAGACCAACATATTGCTCAACAAGGATTTCTTGGTTTGAATGCTCGATCACACTAACAGGAACATCAGATTCAAAGCATAAACAACTCCCATCTGACAGATAGCTCTGTGCCACACTATTCCAATTATTAGGGGAGGTCCTAACAATATTTGCTTGAAGTAGCAGCACATCCCTCCCATTTACAAACAGCTCAGTGACTAGTCTTACATTTGAAGCTGACTCATTAGCCTCAGCTTGTCTGCCAGAATTTGCCAGCTTTTTGAACACGTGTTGCAAAACCTCACCACTAAAGCTTCTGCCCCCTCGCCTTTCATATGATGAACGCTCAGAGAAAAGTGGCCTATTTCTCTCTTTATGTCCCTTAGAATATAACTAACAGCACTGGAGATAATATGTATATTTACTACATCTCATTTTAGCATAAACTGTAATACTGCAACCAATACTAAGATTGTGTGCAATGCCTTGGAAGAGGGGGGAAAAGATGGGGTTGTTTTTCTTTAAGAAAAGGTGAAACAACAAAAACAAATAGGCTCTTCTCCCTAACACAAGTCCCCTCAACACCTTCATTCCATTTACTGGATCAGTAGGATAAAAAAAGTGGCTGCTAAGTGTTTACCTAAGCTCAAGAAAAAACTAGGTAAGTTCTTTGAGTAAAAACTACTCAAAAATTGCTAAGCATATAGAAAACACATCCACCTTTGGCAACAGGATCAGGAGCTAGAGAGTACCAGTTCTGATTGACTGCAGTCACTCTTGTCTCCTTACATGCTCTGACATATGACGCCACCTCCCTCAACACCCATTGCTGCCACAATCACACCAAGGTGGCCATTCCCAAAGAAAGGCTGTAGGTCCTTCGTCAGGGACAACTTAAGGGATTGACAGCAACTTGACACAACAGCACCATGGGAGGGATGCCAGGCTTGAAAATACCTCCTTGCAGTTCTTCCATTCTAACTTAGAAGTGACAATAGGACTGAAAACACAAAAGCATAAATTAACACCTGGAACAAGCATGTAAATTTTCAAAAGGCCTGTAATGTGCTTTAGCCCTCCTCATTTCATACCTGCGCTACTCTCATCCACCTGGATGGGTTAAAGACTTGCTTCCGTTTTGCTAATATGAACTCAATGTCTGCCTCTGACTCACTCCATGAGTACCACAGGGCGACTCACTGACAGGATAGTTACCCACTCCTCTGCATACAAGCCCAAAGAATCCTGGACTAAAATATCCTTCTCCCACCACACAGGTGAAGCACTGCTTATGGTTTTCCCCAGAAGTAACTTCAACATTAAAACCCCCAGTAAAACATAGACTGACAAGTCAGTCAAGACATGAAGAGCAATTCATAGAAAACTCTACAAATAGAACATCATAGTAATGCATAGATTAATGTATCTTTGCCTATTTTGCATTAAAATAAAATGCTCCAATAAACTTATAGAAGTAACACTAAGAAAGTAAATTGGTCAGGTGACAGGTGTAGTGTAACAAACAGCAAACTTCTTCAGCACATCATTATGTTTTTCTTTAGCAAAGCTTCAAACATTTTACATGAAGCATTTGGTTGACAACCCTGAGGAATCTCCCAGTAATAAGAGTAATGTTCAACCAGAACACTTTTCTGGGTTGGAAGGGACCTTAAAGATCATCTTGTTCCAATCCCCCTGCCATGGGCAGAGAAACCCGACTAGATCAGGGTGCCCAGTGGGATGTGTCTGCCCACGGGATAACAATGTTCAATAATGTTCTAGTTGAACACTGAAAAATTTTAAAGCAGCCTTCCATGTTTGTAGTATTTTCCATCACAGTGCTCAAAACTCTTTATAACACTTCATCAGCAATTACAGCTAAATATTACATTTCTAGAAAACTGTATCTAATCTTAGAAAGGCTGATTTCTGAGCACCAGATCTGAAATCTTTTGGAGTTGATACATCATTAATTCCAAAACTAAAGCAATAAAAATTACAGGTAAACAGCATCTCTGAACAACAAATCTTAGGTACCTCATGTTCCATCTGTAAGAACTTTGACATAATTCTGATGTCTTTCGAAGTCTTTCTTAAGATTCCTGTGCTGAACAAAACCCAGTTTAGCATTGCAAATGCTAAAAAGCCAATGGTGGTGGCACGCTCTCAATGCCTTGTTCTATCACTCAGCCAGTGCTGCCTGCGAGATTACAGAACAAGGTGCAACTCTCTAACTAAAGTAGAAACAACGTGTTCAAAATTTACACCTGGTCTAGCACTCCTTTCCACCTCTAATTTTTGTGGCCTGACACAGAAATTCTCCCCAGTGTTCCACTCTGTTTCCAATTGAGCTGGCTGAACTGCAGCTGCTTATTTCCACACCGCCGTTTCTTGCACACAAGAAATTAGAACAGATGAAGGGTTATACTAGACCTGCAGGACTGCTGGCAAACCTGCCTGTTTATAACTTGCAGCACAATCACTGTTGAAACACGAACCCACAGATTCAAGGAGCTTTCTGTTTCTTCTGTGATTTCAGAGGCCACTGAGCAGGTCAAATCCATGACTTCCACCATCAGCCCAGCTCCACTTCTCCTTTCCCGCCTTCCGCGTCTTCGGTGAAGTCAAAGGGCAATGTTCAACGCAGAATACATTCTCTTTTTAGCATCTGCCATGCTAAACTAGGTTTTATTCAGCCCAGGAATCTTGCACAATAGCCTGTTCATATGTATTCGTTCCAACAATGCTGCCCTATGCAATCACTCCGTAATTACACATAGTCATAAAGCTGCTGCTGTTGCTACTTGGAACTGAAGTCTCGCCCTCTAAACAACCTAATATCAGTCTCTGCACTAGGATATTTCTTTCTCTCCCCTCCCTGAACTGCTCCAGCACAGCCCGCCCTTAACGCCGCGCTCGGAGCACGCGGTGGAAGTCAAATCGAATTATTTGGGGGTAGGAAGGAAAGGGAGGAGGATATCGAGCGAAGAGAGAACGCTTCTCACTCTGCAAGCACACACGGCTTTTAGTACCAAAAATAACCCCTGGCTTCACAGACCCGCGGGGATTATATAAGGCTCTCACGTAGGTGCGTGGGTGCAGTGTCAGCTAATGCTGACAAACTGCGAAGAATCCCTCCTTCTGCAGCCGCTGCCGGAGAAGGAGCCGCGCACACTGGAGAACACGAGACCATCAGGAATTGCCTCCCCCACCCCACAGCCCAGCGGAGCCCCCCGGCCATGAGGGCGGCTCAGTCGGACACCCGCGCATCCTGAAGGCGCTGTTGCAAAAACGAACCACTCGGAACAATAGGAATAGAGAAAAAAGAGCTCAGGACCACACACTGCCCCCCAACATCCCCAATACCTCCGCAGGCAGATATTTTCCCTCCTTATCCTGCACCCACTGCCCACTAACAAAGCAGGCGCGCATACACACACACACTCACTCACGGAAAAAACAGTCCCAGGAAATTCGCCCCCTCTCCAAAATGGCAGGGAAAGGGAATCAAATCGTGCGGGGGAAAAAAATAAAATAAAATAATAATAAATAACATAGGCGCGGAGAGCAGTAAGGAAAGGAAGACGTGGCTCACCTGCACGGTGCGGAGCAGCGATTAGCCAAGCCGAGGAAGACAAGGAGGGGGGAGAGGTGTGGAAAAAAGCCCCAAACTTTGTTTCTTTCTCTCCGGGACTCGGGGAAAGCGTCACTTCCTAGTACGGTGAGCGGGGAGGCTCCCGAGCCCGGGCTCCTCAACTCCTCCTCCTCTTTCTCCTCCTTCTCCTCCTCAACAACAACAACAACAAATCCTCCTCCTCTTCCTCTTCCCTTCCTCCTCCTCCTCCTCCTCCTCCTGCCTTCCTCTTCCTCCTCTTCCCACTCCTCCCCCTCCCCACCCCAGCAGCGAGCGGGCGCAGCTCCCAGCGCTCAGCGCCTGCTCCTGGCACCGGTCCGCATCCCTCGGCTTGACCTGCGCTTGGCTCCGGCCACCGTTCGCAGCCGAAGAGGGGAAACCCCCAGCGAACAGGGGGCGGGGAGAGGGTTCGCAGCTCTGATTTGTAAGCTGAGCCCTACAAAAGGCCGTGCGACATCCAGCGGGATGCGCCTTCCGGGTACCGCGAGTTCAGCCTTCCTGGCCTTCTCCGTAGAGAAGAGCGAACAGGCTGGAAGCTTTTTTTTGTTTCAAGGAACAGCTTTTACTGGAGGAAATCGCGGGTTCCCGTTTCCTTCTTTTGATCACCTTTTTCGAAGTTTTTTTCTGAAGAAAAAAAAATCCTTCTGTCCCTGTTGTTCTATCGATAGAAATCCTCAAGCCGTCTCTATCCTTTTTGTTGTCTTACCAAACGCCCGAAATTTGCTTTCCCGGGAAAACTGGAAAAAAACAGCAATGAAACTTTCAGAGCATAAAACAACATTTAGATGGCATTCACGGATGATGCTCCCCCTCATCCATTGGAACATGCCAAGCACTCGAAAATGCCAGACATTTTTTTTCCCCCCCTCGTCTGCGCTTGGATTATTCTGTGTGCGCAGAAGTACGGCTTCTGTTTAGGCCAGAAGCACCTCTTCTATCATGTTTGCTTTATAGAGTGAAATATAGGAGTAATTTTCGCACTACTTACACTAGTTTGCATTTCTTTCACAACAGTTCCTGGCTCCCGTGCAGAAGTTTTTACTAGGGAAGCTCAGGATGCATTGGAAACAGGAGCCTGGAGAAGTGACTTACCTGTGACTACAGAACGTATCTGATGCAAAACCAGGCTCCTCTGATGACTCCCAAGTCAGTAGTCTAATTACCACACCCAGTCTTTTCCTGTCACGGTGCTGAGAACAACAGTGAGATGCAGGGAGGGGAAGAGAAAAATAGTTGCTCAGGTATTACTGGTATAGTGGTTTTTTTTTTCTTTCACAAACAGGTATCATTTGATGTGACACTAGGACATTCAAGGAAAATTCAACTACTATACTAGCATTAATATATTAGCTCTTCTAAACTCCTGAACGGACAGGAGCAATAGGTCAATAATTATTTAAGTTGATACAGAAAAACTATTCATAGCTGTTCAGAAATTAGCTAATATGTAAAACAAACTTTAAACAGATGACTAAAACCAAAGCGAAAAAAACATACAAACCATTAGTTTAATTTGCCCTAATAAAAACTGAGAAGACAAATTCCATAAACTGGAGTTATTTCCTTCTCTGTTATAAATGTTAGGCAATCAGTGCCTCTCTTGAAGCATACCAGATATTGATAATGTTGAAATTGCTTATCTCAACTTCCACTGGAAAAAAAAATCTAGACCAACAACCCATTCTTCTATGACTGTAAATCATGTTATAACAGCAAAGTGTAGCTAGAAGAAATGTATGTTGTACTTCACCTGTTTGGAGTTTGGGAAGCAAGATGATAAGCAACATGTAGTGTTTCACAATATATAATAACATAAAAGTGCAGACAATGGCAGAGATGTCATCACCTGGCTGTAGAAGCTAACATTGCGCAGAGCTATGCTTCCTAACCTCATCTGGGAGACAATTTAATATTCTTGTTATTTCATAGTTTCCTCCTAAATAATGCACAGGATAAGTTGGCTCAGTAAAGAAGGATTTCTAAGGCAACATAGTAACCACAAGGACAAAGCTGAAACACACCCTAAGATGCAAAATCTATAGGAAAGGAAGGTACTTCTTCCTAAACATACCAAATAGGACAAAAACAGAAAGAGTCAAGCCTGTAGGTACACCAGCCAGTTTATACATCTGAAACAGAAGCAGCACACTTCAAGGACACCGTAGCATGAGTACTGTTTCTAGAGCTGTATGCTAGCTACTGTTTATCTTACCAAGTAATAGTTTTATGAAGAGTTTTGTAAACATTTTGCCGTTATGCCCCCTTCATATGCTTCTCCATTCCTCATGTTATGCAGTCCTTACATCTGCAGAACAAACGATTATAATTTTTCTCCCTTGCACTAGCACATTTTGTAGTACTTTTTTTTTAGTCCTTTTCTCAGCATATACTGAGACTGTACGCATGCTGCAATTCCATCAGTTTTACACTAATAAAATGTAATATACATATATTCCCTGTTATGTCATTATTTTATTACTACATTGGAGAAGGAGATTGGAAGATTTCCTAATTATCGCCGTATAAAATCTTACGTTTCTCTGGCTTGTGTAGACACATCTTGTGCTGTAACAACATTGACTCATATAATCAGAAAGGGTCATTGGGTACTGGCAGAGGCTATCCAGGGAGGTGGTGGAATCTCCTTCCCTGGAGGCGTTTAAGGCACAGGTGGACGAGTTGCTAAGGGGCATGATTTAGTGTTTAATAGGAATGGTTGGACTCAGTGATCCGATGGGTCTCTTCCAACATGGTTATTTGGTGATTCTATGATTAATAAACTGGATTGCACTGAGTCAGAAGAAAGACTATACTTTGCCTAATTACATTGGCAAATCTGGGACATAGGCTCAGTAGGTGGCACTCTTTACACCAAGTCAGGGTAAAGCCAATGCCTTTCCAGCCATCCAGGGTTGAAGTAGTACTCCAGCATAATCGGAGACACTATGAAGCTATTAGTTCTCCCTGAAATTAGGTCTAAAATGAAGGCCTCAATCACAATAGCTAGTAAGAAAATAATTACACCCTTTTTAACTGAAGTTTCAGATTCCAGTAATCCTAAAACTTCCATCTAATAATCACACTGACATTTCCTCTAAAATTTCCATTGGATGTGATGTTTTTCCTCAAAAATGAATGACAGCATAAACCAGTAAGCATTCAGTGTTCAAGGACAGGGCTGCCTGTAGACAAGCTAGAGAATGGACTGACAGGAACTACGTGAAATTCAGTGCAGGCTAATGCAAAGCCGTGTACTTTGGCTGGACTAACCTTTTGCCATTGCACAGACTGGGACTGACAGTACCACTGAGTAAGATCTGGAGTTCCTGGTTGTTGATGGGAGACCACGGAATCAGATGCAGAGATCAATATGATCAGCAAGTGTTCCCTTTATTGAGCTTAGTGTTTCTTTATAAACCCTTTTCGGTTACATAACTAGGTGCCCATGAGAGTATCTACAGTGTATTATTGGTTAAAGGTAGCTGTCCATAAAGCTATTACTAACATATTATTGGCATTTAGCACATGCTAAGTAACCAAGTTATACTAAAATTAACTATGTTGATAGTTCTCTTTAATTCTTTTTCTTTCAGCTGGTACTGGCTCCTACTGAATTAGCTGCTGCATTCCTCCCAGCTGGCCTTTGTTTAATCTTTCAGTTCTCAGTTTCAAGGCCTTCTTCTCTGTAAAATGTTCCCATACCTGGTCAATAGTGGGGAAATAGCAGCCAGCAGTGAAGGCTAACAACAGCATCTTGGGCTGTGTAAAGAAAAGCTCAGCTAGGTCAAAGGAAATAATTAGCCCTCTTTACTCATCATTTGTTAGTCTGCATCTAGAACGGGGCATCCAGTTTTGAGCACCCCAGTACAAGAAAGATATTGATATACTTGAAACAGTAGAAAGCCAAGACAGTAGTCAGGGGCTGGAATAGATGTCCTGCAAAGAGAGGCTAAGGGGAACTGGCCTTGTCTTGTGTGAAAAGAAGTAAAGGTAGGAGAGCCTTAATACCAGTGTTACAGTAGATACATGACTAGATCTTTACCTACAAGAAGAGGCAAAGCCAGGTTCTTTGAGGTGCGTAGTGGTAGAAAGACAACAGTCATGAACTGAAACAATGGCTATTCCAACCACCTAGTGAGGACAGTGATGTAATGCAACAGGTTGCCACAAGAAGCTGTGGAATTTTCTTTCCTGGATGTCTCAAATACCAAAATAAAGACCTGACTATCTGAGAAAGAAAGACCTAGGCATTCAATGTGGTCCGAATTCAGCACGGACCCTGCTTTGAGCAGGAGATTGAACTGCTGTCCTCCGAAAATCCCCTCCAACCTGTGTGATTCTATAATTCAGGAAGCAAATCCACTTACCTCACATAAAAGGATGGGTTAATTAAATGATAATAAAGTAGTTTATTAAATATTTCAGGAAATACAAGTGCTTGTATGTCTTTCAGATTGGCTGGGCTTGAGTTTTGTGGCTGTCAATTTAGAAGACCATCAGCATAAATACAAAGAAAAACATTCCCTCATTATCAGCATTTTTTGGCTGCAATATTACTGTAGAAAGTGCTTCTATTTTTTTTAATACTAGATTAATTACTTCTTACTAAAGAGAAATTTAAATTTCCCCATGATCAATGTCTGTCTCTCATCTTTATCAGAATTAAAAGTAAACACTCAAGATGATACATTTTTAAATACTATTCTAGGGTACAACTTCTCTTGGGAAACTTGATGCAGTAAGATAGAATGTCTGGAAAGAAGGGGATAACTTCTTTAAGAGTTTGCAAAAAGAAAAGAAACAACCTTGCATATTTATTTTATGCTTCAGATCTGATTTTAAAATCAAAAGAATGCATTTACTTTACTAACTTGAACGAGATTCTTTGATCAACTTAAGGAAAAATACATGTTTATTTACAGAGCAGGTGTATGTAAAAACATATATACACACACACAGTGTCATGAACTGGCTTTCTGAGAACCAGCATGAGGTCTTTTTACATGAGGGTAAGGGAAGAACATTGTGGTTTAGAGAGGAAACCACATGTGGAAAAAAAAAGGTATTCACATTGCATGAACACTACTGAAAGAAGCTCAGACACCATAGTAAGAAAGGCAGTGTAAGGATCTCATAGAACCGCCAGGTTGGAAGAGACCCATCGGATGATCAAGTCCAACCATTCCCATCAATCTCTAAACCATGTCCCTCAGTACCTCATCCACCTGCATCTTAAACACCTCCAGGGAAGGCAAGTCAACCACCTCCCTGGGTAGCCCATTCCAGTGCCTAATGACCCTTTCTGTGAAGAATTTTTTCCTTAGGTTGAGCCTGAACCTCCCCTGGTGGAGCTTGAGGCCATTCCCTCTTGTCCTGTCCCCTGTCACTTGGGAGAAGAGGCCAGCTCCCTCCTCTCTACAATCTCCATTCAGGAAGTTGTAGAGAGCCTCTTCTTGTCCAGGCTAAACAATCCCAGCTCTCTCAGTTGCTCCTCGTAAGACTTGTTCTCCAACCCCTTCACCAGCTTTGTTGCTCTTCTCTGGACTTGCTCCAGAACCTCAACATCCTTCTTGTGGTGAGGGGCCCAGAACTGCGCACACTATTCAAGGAGTGGTCTCACCAGTGCTGAGTACAGAGGGAGAATAACCTCCCTGGACCTGCTGGTCATGCCATTTCTGATACAGGCCAGGATGCCACTGGCTTTCTTGGTCACCTGGGCAGTGCCTGGCAGCTTTCCAGCCAGGCTTCTCCTACTCTGTACCACTGCTTGGGGTTCTTGTGCCCCAAGTGCAGGACCCGGCCTTTGGCCATGTTAAACCTCATCCCATTGGCTTCTGCCCATCGGTACAGCCTGTTTAGATCTCTTTGTAGAGCCTCCCTACCCTCCAGCAGATCCACACTTCCAGCCAGCTTAGTGTCATCTGCAAACTTGCTAAGGGAGCACTCAAGGCCTTCATCCAGGTCATTGATAAAGATGTTGAACAGGGCTGGACTCAGCACTGAGCCCTGGGGAACTCTACTTGTAACTGGCCTCCAGCTGGATTTAACACCATTTACCACCACTCCCTGGGCCCGGCCGTCCAGCCAGTTTTCCACCCAGGAGAGTGTGCGCCTGTCCGGGCCAGAGGCTGACAGTTTCAGTAGTAGAATACTGTGAGAAACTGTGTCAAAGGCTTTGCAAGCCTTTATTTTGGCAAGACCTGCCTTTTGTAAACCCATGTTGACTGGGCCTGATCACCTGGTTCTCTTGCAAGTGCTTCATGATAGCACTTAAGATCACCTGTTCCATGACTTTCCCAGGCACTGAGGTCAGACTGACTGGCCTGTATAGTTTCCTGGATCCTCCCTGTGACCCTTCCTGTAGATGGGCACCACATCAGCCAACCTCCAGTCCAGTGGAACTTCCCCAGTCATCCAGGACCGCTGGAAGATGATGGAAAGGGGTTTGGCAAGCACATCCACCAGTTCCCTCAAAACTCTTGGGTGGACTCCATCCGGCTCCACAGACTTGTGGGTGTCTAGTTGGGCAAGTAAAGTCTCTAACCACCTCCTCTTGGACTGTGGGAACCTCGTTCTGCTCCTCTGACCCCTGGGGTTGCGCGCAGAGGGAACAACTTCCTTTACTATTAATGACTGAAGCAAAGTAGGCATTGAGTACTTCAGCTTTGTCTTCCCCCCCTGTTACTATTGTTCCCTCTGCATCTAGTAGGGACTGTGTGGTCTCCCTAGTCCTCCTTTTACTGTTGATATATTTGTAGAAAGATTTTTTTATTGTCTTTCACAGACTTGGCCAATTTGATTTCTAGTTGGGCCTTAGCCCTCCTAATTTTTTTCCCTGCACGTTCTTGCTTCCTCCCTATAGTCCACCCAGTACGCCTGCCCCTTCCTTCAAAGCTCATAGACCTTCCTCTTCTTATTGATGTCTCTCAGGTCCTCCCTACTCAAGCACACTGCTTTCTTACCCCACTGGCTACCTTTCTGGAACATGGGGATGGCTTTCTCCCAAGCTGCTAGGAGTTCCTTTTTGAAGGGTGCCCAGCCCTTGTGGACTCCCTTGCCCTTAAGGAGCGCCTCCCATGTTACTTTTCCAACCATCCTTCTGAACAGTCCAAAGTCTCCTCTCTGAAAGTTGAGCGCGACTGTTCTGCTAACCTCCTTCTTCATCTCCCCCTGCACCGAGAACTCCATCAATCTCATGATCACTTTGCCTCAGGTGTCCTCCAACCCTCACATCCCCCACAAGGCCTTCTCTGTTCACAAACAGTAGGTCCAGGAGGGTACCATCCCTTGTCAGTTCACTCACCAGCTGTGTGAGGAAGTTGTCTTCCACATTCCAGGAACCTCCGGGACTGCTTCCTTTCTGCTGTGTTATACTCCCAGCTGATATCTGGGAAATTGAAGTCTCCCATGAGAGCTAGACATAGTGATCTTGAGACTACTCTCAGTTGTTTGTAGAAGCAGCTCATCAGCTGCTTCTTCTTGGCTGGGTGGTCTATCACAATATCTGCCTGCCTGTGGGCTCCTCTGATTTTTACCCACAGGCACTCAGTCCCTTCCTGACCATAACCCAGCTCAAGGGTATCAAAGCCCACCCTAACATAAAGGACTACCCCACCTCCTCTTCTGCCCTTCCTGTTCTTCCAGAAGAGTTTATACCCCACCATGGGTACACTCCAGTTATACAAGTCATCCCACCATAGTCACCCTGCCCCACCACAGCTTCCAACTCTGCCTCCTTACCTCCCATGCTGCGTGCATTGGTGTAAATGCACTTCAGCTGGGCTGGGGAGCCTACAGCTCTCATAATAGGGTTTCTTCCCAGTTGAGTGGTCCTTGGGTTAACTAAGGCCACAGTGCCAATTTCCTGCTTACCATCCCCAGCTGCACTCACTTCCTCATGATCAGTGGTGATATGTTGGTAGACCTTAGCAGCACACCATCCTTTAACACTGAAGTCCCACCTCCAGGCTCACTCCCATCTGGCCTGGCCTCCATCCCCTCCCACTTCACATCTAGTTTAAAGCTCGATTTATGAGCTTTACTAGATTTTTGGAGAGGGTTTTAGTACCCCTAGGAGACAGGCATGTCCCATCCCTAGTAAGAAAGCCTGGGGATGCGTGGGCCTCCCCATGATCAAAGAACCTGAAGCCCCTCTTTTCACACCAGTCCCTGAGCCAGTCATTGATCAATTTCTTCTTCTTCACTTCCTTCTCCTCATTTCTTAGTATTGGAATGGAGCTAACTACTACCTGTGACCCAGAGCCTTCAATCATTCTCCCTAGAGCCCTGAAGTCCCTCTTAACAGCTTTAGGCTTTCTATGCTCTATGTCTCCATTGCCCACCTGAATATTAATGGCAGGTAGTAATCTGTGTCCTTGACCAAGGACAGAAGTTTTCTAGTAACATCCCTTACTGATGCTCCTGGCAAGCAGCAGACCTCTCTTTGGAGCGGGTCCGTTCCTTTAAGAAGGGAATCCCCCAGGACAATCACCCTCTTCTTTCTTATAGAGGATGTTTTTATGACTGTCTCAGGATGGCAGAGCTTTGGAAATGCTTCCAGGCTGTGGGTGCAGTCTTCCTCATCCTTAGGGGTGGGGTACACCTGCAGCACCTCATATTTGTTCCCCAGGGGGATCTGGGGGTTTGTTGTCTGGGAGCAGGTTTCCTTCTCCAGACAGGAACATGCTGCCATTCCCCACCTCTTTCTCTCCCAGCCTCACAGCTTACTGGTGGTTGGTGCTCAGCCTCACTAGCTCTGGCAGCCTATGAGAGGGCCATGCTCCACTGATCTATCTCCCTCTCATATTCCCTGATGGTCCTCAGCCTTTCCACTTCTTGCCTCAGCTCTTCCACCAAATGAAGGAGTTCCCCCACCTGAGCACAGCTTCCATAGGTGGAGCCAGTGCCAAAGGCATGAGTCGTTGTGGGAGGGGGGCACTGTCTGCAGCCCAGGGCCTGGGTGTGCCCACTGGAGCTCCATCTGCATGGCAGCTTCTGTCATGCTTGGTGCAGCCTTAATCTTGTGATGGGTAGCCTCCATGGTCCTCAGTCCCTTCTGGCCATGCTCCAGCCCCTCTCTGCACCCTTCCTGCTTGCCCTACCCACTCAAACTGCCCTGTTTAACATGCCCCACACCTCTTTACCACACTCCTCTTCACCTGTGCTCCCTAAGGACCATTTAAATCCCCCATGGTAGCTTCTGGGACCACCCCCTCCCATCAGGCACCACATGGGTCCTTGAGTCAGGAGCCTAGTGCTAACCCCCAATTGAAATTTTTTAGGCTTTTCCCCTGTCAGGGAAGCACCCCACTGCCTTTAGTGGCCACCCCCACCACAGAACTAACAGTCCTGTTGCTGGATGCAGCTGTGTAAGTGGAGTTAATGGTTTAGCCATGTTTAAATCCCCCCTATGAAGTACTGAATTATATGGCATGCTGAAAAACAGGACTGCTGAAGTTTTCTTTTTCGTTTTGCTAGTGTTAGGGTCCAATGGATTATGCTAAGAAGACGAGGCAGAGTTGCTAGCAACTTTTAAGTTTATTAAAAGAATAAATGCATATTAAAAGGTGAAAAATCAGTAACCAATCAACTGGAGTCACCCTGCTTAGAATAGGAGTGACCCCCACTTGGCATATCCCAGGGGTTTTTATAGGCACAAACCTTTACAGTACACAAAGACAACAAAGACATGTAAAAGACATGCAATTATCACAGGAATTCTTGCAAGCCAGATAGAAACATTGTGGTGTTAGTTACTCCCTACCTCCGAAGGAGGATTTATGGTCATCCTGAGCGGAGATGTCTCTTGAAACCCCCCTCATCCTCCCAAGAGCCAAGGCAGCTGTGCCCTTATCTGTCCTGGTGCCTTTGGGTCCAGTAGGCCTTTGTACCAAGCTAGCTACTCATTTTTGAAGTGGAGATAGACAAAAAGCGCCATGGCAGGAGAATCCTGTCAGCTAGGTTATGTGTCCTTAAACACAATATGCAGTCCTTTCTGCATTTACCATAATTTTTCCCCAAAAATCTCACATTCTTTGTTCATTTGTTTTATACATAATAGTCTGTGGTAACATTATTTGGAGAAGCTAAGTGGTGAGCCACACAGAGGCTGAGCTTTGGTTAGCTCCGAATGCTTGAGTGCACATAAAAATTCATCTGTCATACCATACTTTTGCTGCATTTTAGGAGCAAAATGAAGTACTAAACTACAACATGCCCCGTCACCTAAGTGTCACTAGTCTACACATGCTATTATAGGGCACCAAGTGTTTCATGTTGCTCAACTGACTGAACAGTGGCACAAGTCCTTCAGAAAATTAAGTTCAAATTGCCCTAAGTAGTGTGAGAATTTGTTGATGGGTTTTGCTGCAGCTGGTTTGTGTGCTTTTGTGATATGGGTCTGTCTTGGTCGGGAGATGTTGTGTGGACAATCTTCAGACATAATTGGATAAACTAAATGAATATTCTTTGAGAACTTACACCATTCTCTGTCTAAAACTAGTATGCAAATCCTGGCCAGAAGGAAGGCAGTGATTGTAACAGGAATTTAGCTTGTTTAACAAGGTAGACTTGAGCTCATCAGGAAGAGACAGTGAGGAAGGAAACACACAAAGGTGTGGTCTCAAAATCTGTATGAATACACATTTTCAACAAGTATAAAACTTCTGTGACCAGTCTTTGCAGTATGCCTTTTTTAGAAAGGCATCCTATTCAGCGCTGAATTGTAAAATAAAAATATTATTATCTTTGCTTTGAAGACTTTGTCCTTTTTCATATTTTAGCCATGAGTGTTTTTTACAGTAGGATGACTTAAAAAGCAAAAATAAGCAACCCTCTGTACTATCTTGCATGGCACACCACAGAATGCTGCACAAAGAACTACAAAAGAAAGGCACCCAAATAAGATCTCATTTCCTCAGTAGACTTACAAATGATCTTCCCAAAATGCCTTTAGAAACTGTCATTTAGATAGTTTCATTTATTGCTCAGAAACAGCAGAAAGCCTCCTGGCTACTGCCTACCAGTGAAGCTGGGTGAAAAAATAAGTATGCAAATGCAATCAGTAACAAGTTTTGCTTAGTTGCCTCAGACCTTCAAGTTGCCAAGTGTTGGATCTGCCTCTAAAAGACAGTCCTCACTGCCATCCTTCAGTTGCTTAGCTGGGAGTCAAAACAGTTGTCATCTAAATTTCACATGTCCAATAAAATATTTTATCACCTGTAATAAGGGCAAGCTCAGCCTCCTAGAATAGTCACTGACACCATTAATTCCTTCCAGGTCAGTTGTGCTAACTAATCAATTTTCTTTTCCTTAGAGGAAACGGGTGGAAGTCTTTGCAATTTCTCACTTCCAGGCCAGTGGAATATGACAGCTGATTTACTGATATCAAAGTTGTTAATAATCAACTGATAACAACCAAGTGCTGGAAACCTCCATTAGGAAATCATAGAATCATTGACTCGCCAGGTTGGAAGAGATCCACCGTTGCATCAAGTCCAACCATTCCTGTCAAATGTCCACATGCTGAATGGATGAGAAGCATTTTACCATCATGTAGCAGCTCTGAAGCAAGCCCTACACAGAACTCAAAAAAATATGCTTTTTGTTATCCTAATAGTTTGCAAGTCTACATAGTCCTCTCTCATATACCAGTACTTGCTTTTCAGAAACCACACTGCGTAAACAGGATGTTAATGCAAGAAAATTTGCTTCTGAAGTAGCTTCCTCCTCATTCATTTTCCTCCTTGTTCACACCTGCCTTTATTCATCTTTTGTCAGCTTCAGTCTTTCATCTACATCTCAAATGTGTTTTTCTGCAAACACATAGGTTGAAACCCACAAGACTGGGCTTTTCTATTCTATTTGATCAAGGACTAACATATCAAAGAGTCTTACAAGGAAGCTGTTCTATGTATAACTTCACAGAGCCTCATGTACATCCCGCATGATTCTTTTTTAGTCCTGATTCTAGAAGGCCCATTCCTCTTTGTGCTTCTGTTACCCATTAGTGCTCTTCTTGCGTTAGGACACATAAATAAGAAAACAGAGCAGTTTTACAATATTTCTGAATTTCAAGTATGAAAGAGAACAGAAATATTATGCAATATTCTATAAATATTAGGATTTCTCCATGTAGCACAGTCTATCATTGCTATCTCTTGCTCTGCCACAGCAATCGGTAGCATTTTCAACAAATGGTGCTCGTCCATCAGACAAAAACACTTGTCCCAACTACTTGCTGCCAGCAATTTTAAAACAAAGAAACGTAACTTGGCATTACTGCAAGTGTGATTGTGCAAAGTGTGATCATTTGGTGTTCCGAATATGTCATTTGAGCCTCTGTGACTACATTTCTTCCTTCCTCCTGTTTTTCAGGATGGTATAATACCATGGATACAAACATAATGCAGCTTAATTTATGATAACCTCAGGGCTTTCTGAGTTATTTGGTTTCCTTTTCACTAAATGTTACCAATTTCCTTTCATGTAAGTTGTGAAACAAACAAATAAAATAACAAATCATTACATTTAACTACTTTGTTCCCAATCTGACAATACTTTTGAGGGAGGGAGGGAGGAAGGGAGGGAGAAAGGAGTACTTTCAAGGTTATCAGTATTCTTTGTTTAAAAATTCTTCAGTCTTTCCTGTTTGATTTATAATTTGTATAACTGGGAGATACCACTAAATAGAAATGGCACATAGAGCAATAAAGACAGACATTTCCTGCACAAATCCACATGCTTATCTAGTAGTGTTGTTCTAAGCCAGAAGTTCCTAAATTTCTCAACTATTTTGCCGTAAAAAATTAAAGATGTGATCCTGATACAACAATGCATAGTGACAGGATAGTTTTCATCTACAATATGCTCAGGTCATTTATAAATATTAAATACATAACTACACTGAAATGTAACTTCACTACATTTAATAGGATGAAAGTTGTGAGACCATCACCTGACCCTTTTTGATTGGACTTAAGAAATTGTCACTAACAAACTAAATACTACAGAAAAATCTGTCTCTGCACAGATCAAAACCAGTAGTTTAGACTAGCAAAGTCTGTTTAGAGAGCAAAGCTTCCTTACCATCAGAAAAACTGTAGGCTACAGCAGAAATCCAGATCCTACCTATGCCCTTGATCAGTCAGAATCTAGAGGAAAGTTTTGAAGCAATTACTAAAGATGGGTTAGAGCGTTCCAGGCATTAAACATCAGAAAAATCATCAGTTACCATAAAAAGTAGCAATTGCTTCTTATCTGTATGCTTACCTGTACAGATGAAGCCCACTTCATTATTAGCTAGCAATTAGCATCAGAAGGCATTAGTCTCATATGAGAGCTAAGTGGCCCTCTGCAAAACTTTCCCACCAATATCTTTGCCTCAAGCAAATGTCCAGTCCATCAGGGATACATTGTGGGGTTTGTTTCTTTTTACAAAACGGGACCTGAATGAATAAAACCTGCAAAAGCAGGGACAATTCAGAAGCAGATGGCATAAACTGAGCTGGGTGGTAACTTATAGTCCTCAGCCATCTACCCTTTCCAACATTTTCAGCCAACAGGGAACTGAGCTGCTCACAAATCACCTTTAAACCACACTCTACAGCATGATATGTCACTCTGTCATAAAGTCAGTTGAATAGTGCAGTTCAACCTCAGGCTAAAATGTTTCAGTTTATATATTGTATATTCAGTTTGTATATTACCAACATTGATTCAAATAGTCACTGCAAACAGCTGTAATGATCTAATATATTACTGTGTCTGCTGAAGTCTGAGAGGTCTTAAGGGCTTGCAGATGATTCATTCAGCTTAGCTGGCAGAATGAATCATCTGCAAGCCCTTAAGACCTTTCATGCTCAAATTGTACTCAGCAGCACTTTAGGCTTACATTGCATCAAGTGAACAAGGGAGTATTCTCATTGTTTTCCTGGCTCAGTAATGAAGACAAGAAACTTACCTGAAGATTAGTAAACTAGTAGTTTAGAAAAACAGAAATATCAAGGGTATCAGAGATGATTTTGCAATAGTTTTTCTTACTGCAGCCTGAAATGCTGTTGTAGAATTTGTAAGACAAATGATCTGATTTTGTTACCCAGGACAGAGATATCACTCCCTGTGTTCTTCCGTAAAGCCACTCAGTCAATGGAAAAGGTATAATTTTAATGTTATGAAACTTTGCAACAGGCAAAACTCTTGCTAATTCTGAGCCATCTCCAGATCTCTGCTTGATCTTGGCTTTAAGGCAGATGAAAACTCCAGAGATGACTACAGAAGAAGAGACATCTGTTCAGCACATATCATAATTCACATAATACATTTTCATTTTCAAAGCAAGACCAGTGTCTGAAAAAACCACTGTTTTAGACAAAACAAGCTATCAGAGGGTCAGCTTTCAAAAACACAGTTGCTTAGATGAAACTCAACTGTACTCTAGCTTAAATCAGGGGGTGTGGGGATTTGGTCTCGCCATTACCCTCCAATCTTGCTGCTTCCCTCCCTCTCAAGTGTGACCCTCCCCTCTTGCTGCCATCACCCTCCCTCTCGCTGCCACCCTCCCTCTAGCTGTCACCCTCACCTCTTGCTGCCACCTTCCCCTCTGTCAACTTCCCCTCTTGCTACCATGCTCCCTCTCATTGTCATCCTCCCTCTCAAATGCCACCCTCCCCTCTCGCTGCCACCCTCCTTCTGGCTATCACCCTCCCCTCTTGCTGCCACTCTCCCTCTGGCTATCACCCTCCCTCTCGCTGCCATCTTCCCCTCTCTGCCACCCTCCCTCTCGCTGTCACTCTCCCCTCTCACTGCCACCCTCCCCTCTCGCTGCCACGAGTACCTCTCGCTGCCCCACTCCCTTTCTCCTCCACCCAGGCTGGGCCTAGGACGGGCGTGGTCACGAGACAGGTGAGGGGGCAGGGCTACTGCAGGAGTGGGCTCTGTGACAGGAGATGGGCGGGGCTGCTGCTGGCGGCGGCGGAGCTGAGGTGCTATGGGGTCGAAGGAGCGGGGCTACGGGAGGCATTGGGGGCCGAGCTGATGGGGGCGTGGTAATGGGGATGTAGTGGGCGGGGCTAAGGAACTGGCGTGGCGCTAAGTGGGTATGGCTGTGGAAGGGGCGGTGATACAGAAGGGCATGGTTGTATAAGGGGCGGGGTTGGTGCATGTTTCTGGATCGCTCGGGGCGGTAGGAGGTGTCTGTGGGGTTTCCGGCTCTGGCCGCTAAGGGCAGCAGGCCTTGTACAAGGGTAAGGAGTGATATGATGAGGGGCAGTGGGTATAAACTGAAAAGAGGCACATTTAAACAAGATGTAAGGAGAAATTTCTTCACCCTGAGAGTGGTGAGGCACTGGCGCAGGTTGCCCATGGAAGCTGTGGCTGCCCCATACCTGGAGGTGTTCAAGGCCAGCTTGGATGTGACCTTGGGCAGCCTGACTTAGTGGGAGGTGTCCCTGCCTGTGGCAGGTGGGTTGGAACTGGACGATCTTGGGCCCCTCACCACAAGAAGGATTTTGAGGCTCTGGAGCGTGTCCAGAGAAGAGTAACAAAGCTGGTGAAGGGGCTGGAGAACAAGTCTTATGAGGAGCGACTGAGGGAATGGTGGTTGTTTAACCTAGAGAAGAGGAGGCTGAGGTGAGACCTTATTACTCTCTACAACTACCTGAAAGCAGGTTGTAGAGAGGAGGAAGCTGGTCTCTTCTCTGGAGTGATAGACGATAAGACAAGAGGAAATGGCCTCAAGCTGTGCTAGGGAAGACTCAGACTGGACATCAGGCAAAAAATTTTCACAGGAAGGGTCATCAGGCACTGGGACAGGCTGCCCAGGGAGGTTTTGAATCACTGTCCCTGGAAGTATTTAAAAAGATGGTAGGTGAGGTGCCCAGGTGAAGGGTTTAGTGGCTTGTTCCAGCCATTTTTATGCCACATTTTCAGAAGAATTTGACTTACTTGTCCTCCATTTAGATTGAATGCCATCAACAGAAGGAATAAACCACCTGCTCTTCCCTACTTGGCTGAATTAGATATAACTGAAAACACTGACGTAGGGCAGTTTCAGAAACAAGTAGTTCTTGGAACTAACCCCAGGGCAAAGAAACTGGAGCATTTTGGTGCTAAGGAATTTGTTTAACATTTTTTTTAAAGGAGTTGCCATGTGTGTCTCTGTAAATTTGGGGAAAGCAAGGCAAGAGGAGAAAAGAGTAAGAGTAGAATTGCACTAAACCATGCCTCATCTGAAGGTACTGCTGATCTGCTTAAAGCTCCTTTTGTACTTTTAGAATAGGCTAGGTGTTCTTTGCATAGAATGATGATCTTGGAATTTGTCATTAATTTTTACTCCATTTGATTTAAACAATCAATCCATCTCAGATTATTTTGATTTGGAAAAACTAAAAAATAGTAATGCCTTCTGCTTCCAGTTGGTCATTTAAAAAATAAAAAAGGGAGTTAAAAGCATCCTTCACACTGGCTTTATGCACATATTATAAACGGTTATTTATGTATATGATACAAATTCACTTTATTTCACTTCTAAAAAACATGTTCTCTTTCTTCAGAATCTTTCCTGAGTTTACAGTGGTGAAGAATGGTGCCTCTGCATGTTTTCTTCAGTCACTGTCATATTGTTTATGATATGAGAAAAGTTTGATTTGTTTCTTATGCTAAAAGTGGTGGTGTAATTGCATTTGCTGGTGTAATGGCATTACTTACTTCCACTGTAGAGTAAGTGCAGTCATATTTAGAAGTAAATGTCCTTCTCCAGTATTGTATTTTACTGTGACCACTGCAATGGTGTGAATGACAATGCAGTTGCTAGCCTCATTTTCTGTCTACCCGTGCATGGTATCTGGAAGATCTTTAAATTGAATTAGTACACAAGCATCTCAACCAAAAGCTGTAAAAATGACTTGGGAAATCAATCGTGTTTTTGTTTCCTCAGGATGTCAGGCATTCAAATAAGTATTTTGTATTTACTTGTGATAACAAAAAGTGAGTCAGCAGTTTTGACAGTGGGCCTTTCTGTAAGACAGTGATTCTATCTTGTCTGTATGCTTTATAAACCCTTAATGCCACAGGTAGATTTGAACTGAATATGAATAGTATATAGAGGAATGATTTGTCCAGATTTCATGTGAACTGTCAGGTTATAGTTAATTTATATTCAGTGCATGGTTAATTCACTAATTTCTGCACAGAACAGTTTCATTAGTGGTTATAAAATTAAGCTAAGTTCTGTACGTGCACAAATTGTTTACTAGAGCATGGCTGTGTTTTTAAATTGCTCTGGGCACATCTGACAGTTTATAAATAGCCCACTGAATTAGCAAAAATTCTAAGATAACTGCTCAGGAGATAACAACTGCACCACTTGAATGTAATTTTGCTATGCAAGTGTTATCAGCCAAACTAGTGTAAATATTCAAGCATTTTCACTCAAGTGCACTTAGCAATGATGTGGAATGTAAAGCTGAATATGCAATACGATAAGAGTGGCTTCTGGCTTCTGAGTGTATACCTTCCCACTTCAGAATTTTGAAGGGGAATTATGAATTTTATTCTGAGAAGTATTTTATAACAACTACAAAGTCCCGTGGCCAAGACCACATGGGAATTGTATAACAGAGTAGTGGAGTAGTGTGCTGAACCCAAGATCTGCCAACGCTTACCTTAGGCCATCCTTCCTGTTACGATTTTGCATGAGTATATTTTTTCTGGTGATTGTGTTTACCCACAGCTATAAAAAACAAAATTGGCTTTTTGTTTCCCTCTTAAATGTTTAATGCTTGTATTTTCATAGTTTGTTGTTTCTTTTTAAAAAAAAAAAATCCAAACCAACCAGTATTTGACTTCATCCAAGCATGGTTTGTGTTTTTGGTTTTTTTTTCTTTTGTTGTAGACTAATGTTCTATGTTTTTCTGTCCAAAGAATGTGCAGGTCACTTACTTTTCACTGATGTGACACTAGAGAGACATAAGTGAGATTCACTTCCTGTATTTTTTCTTGTAGCACCCTTAGATATAGAAATACTGAGAAGAAAATAACTCCTGAATTATTTTTACTTATAAGTAGCATTTCAAGAGCAAACACAATCAAATGCTAAATCTTTGTGTGGTTTATGAACATGATAATTTTGTTTTGAATCAGTTGTGGGTTTTAGAGGAAGGGGAAAGGCCAGGCATATAACCATTTTCTCCTGATAACTTTTTAATTATGTTTTTCAGCACTCCAGGCTGAAAGACATTTTGTGATGGCCTGTAAGGGCTGTAATGTATGCTCTATAACAGTACTGATGGAAGGATCTATATTTTGCAAAGTTCAGAGGGTGAAGGTATTAGATAAGCTGTGATGATGTACTTTTTCTAGGATCCTGTTGTATGATTCTTACGCATGGATGCTGAAGTTGGTGAGGCACATATTTCATACCTAGTTTCCAAATTAGCCAGTCCTCTGCTTGATATTCTTTTTCAAGACAATCCCTCAAACAATATTTTCTTTTGTAGCAGCCCAGTGCAAAATTGTTGCAAAACCAAGGATGATCATACAGAGAGTAGTGCTGAATTCACGCCCTGGTATGTATTTTATTCCTGTGAAGCAGCAATGTGTTTGTGTGATGGTTGTCTAGTGCTCAGAAATGGTGAGAAGTAGGCACTAACTTAAGAATCTGACATTATTTGTCTTAATACTGCATGCAGCAATAAATAAAGTTTGTCATGAAGTGTATTTTGGTCTGTATGTACAGATTTCTATGCTTTTGGGTACAGAAGCCTTACTGGATAATGCATGAGAAATCCTAAAGTGAAGAAAGATTAGCAAGCGTTACTTTTTAGTTCTGACATTTGTTCTTGCACTTTGAGAGATGCTTAAAATGTTTTGTTATTGTTTGAGTTTGGTTCCTTTAAGTAAATATTTGTTGTTTTCTTCTTCCAGTGTTTATAAATGTTTGGGTTTTAACTTTACACTTTTGAGGATGTGTTTACTTCCTAACATGTTTGCCTTGTTACAGGTGTCAGCACAATTTTTTGAATAGCGAGTGTCTGTTGTAGGAGGCCTAGGTGTGTGCATTAAGTTTTCTGGGGATATCGTATGCTGCTCAATGTCAAAATAGTCATAGAAGGTAGTAATATTGTGTGACCTGCAAAGAAGTCTTTTGCAAGTTGAATGTTACAGTTAGTAGTCAATTATAGTAGCCAGCTCTCTCTAACTGAAGATATAAGTGGATATCTGGCTCTGTCCCTTTAATGTCCATAGTTCCAATTGTCAGTCTGATTAACTCCTTTTTGAGAATGGGAGCAGCCTTCTCCACCCTTTTTTTTTTTTTTTCTCTCATTTGGTCTAACCGTTCATAGAAATCATATGCAACAAACAGCGTGGAAACTGTCAGTGGGGGCAACTGTCTCATATGGGCCCAGGTGAATATAAGCTGGCAGATCAGGAGGTCTTCAGTTTGGATTGTGGCAGTGCATATTTTTAGATCATAGTCTCTGAGACAAAATCTTAAAGTTAGTTCGTAGTTTTATATCTGAGTAAAGATATAGCCTTACTTAAAAAGTATTACCTTAAAAAAAAGTCCTCATATTGATCAAGGGAAGCTTTGTATTGACTCATTTATTGGTTTGATTCTAAAATAATTTTAGGGGAGAATGGAGTGCCAGTAGCTGAAAGCTTCCGACTGGAACAAAGTACAATACCAGATACGATCCAAGCAGGACAAGTGCGTGTTAAAACCCTTTATCTTTCTGTGGACCCTTACATGGTAAGTGATGGACTTAGAGCTAACCCAAAAAAAATTTTTTTTAAATGTCTTCAATTATGTACCTGTCATGATGTTTAAGTTGAAAAGGGGGAAATTTGGGATAGATGTTAGGAATAACTTTTTTTCTGTGAGGGTGGTGAGGTGCTGGAGCAAGTTGCCCAGAGAAGTCATGGATGTCCCATCCCTGGAGGTGTTCAAGACCAGGTTTGGTGAGGCTTTGAGCAACCTGATTTATTGGAAGGTGTCCCTTGCTTATGGCAGGGGTGTTGTAACTAGATGGGTGTTAAGACCCCTTCTAACCCAAACTTCTGCAAAGCACCAAAGTTACCAATTATAGGACAAATGTATCTTTAGCAAAACTTAATTATGTTCATTGAGTTACATTGGGAAGAAATTTGGCATTAATGTGCCTGTAACATATATAAGAATGTGATTTTATAGGACCAGGAAGACACTGTGAGCCCAGGTATACCATTCCAGGTTTGTTTGTGTCAACTTTTTTGAACTTATCCTTTTTTATATATGTTTCATAGAATCATAGAATCACCAGGTTGGAAGAGAACCACTGGATCAAGTCCAACCATTCCTATCAAACACTAAAACATGTCCCTCAGGACCTTGTCTACCCGTACCTTAAACACCTCCATGGAAGGTGAATCAACCACCTCCCTGGGAAGCCTATTCCAACGCCCAATGACCCTCTGTGTGAAAAACTTCCTCCTAATCTCTAGGCTAAATCTCCCCTGGCAGAGCTTGAGACCATTCCCTCTCGTCCTGTCCCCTGTCACTTGGGAGAAGAGGCCATGACCCTCCTCTCTGCAACCTTGTTTCACGTAGTTGTAGAGAGCAATGACGTCTCTTCTCAGCCTCCTCTTCTCCAGGCTGAACAACCCCAGCTCTCTCAGCCATTCCTCATAGGTTCTGTTCTCCAGCCCCTTCACCAGCTTTGTTGCTCTTCTCTAGACATGCTCCAGAGCCTCAACATCCTTCTTGTGGTGAGGAGCCCAGAACTGAACACAGGATTCGAGGAGCGGTCTCACCAGTGCTGAGTACAGAGGGAGAATAACCTCCCTGGACCTGCTGGTCACACCGTTTCTGATACAAGCCAGGATGCCATTAGCCTTCTTGGCCACTTGGGCACACTGCTGGCTCATGTTCAGTTGGCTGTCGACCAACGCCCCCAGGTCCCTCTCCTCCTGGCAGTTTTCCAGCCAGGCTTCTCCCAATCTGTAGTTCTGCATAGGGTTGTTGTGCCCCAAGTGCAGGACCCGGCATTTGGTCGTGTTAAACCTCATGCCATTAGACTCAGCCCAGTGGTCCAGCCTGTTCAGATCTCTTTGCAGAGCCTCCCTACCCTCCAGCAGATTGACACTTCCACTGAGCTTTGTGTCATCTGCAAACTTGCTAAGGGTGCACTCAATGCCTTCATCCAGGTCATTGATGAAGATATTGAACAGGACTGGACTCAGCACTGAGCCCTGGGGAACTCTACTTGTAACTGGCCTCCAGCTGGATTTAACACCATTTACCACTACTCTCTGGGTTGGGCTGTCCATCCAGTTTTCCACCCAGGAGAGTGTGCGCCTGTCCGGGCCAGAGGCTGGCAGTTTCCGTAGCAGAATGCTGTGAGAAACTGTGTCAAAGGCTTTGCTGAAGTCTAGGAAGACCACATCCACAGTCTTTCCCTCGTCCAGCAGCTGAGTCACTTTGTCATAGAAGGTGATCAGGTTAGTTTAGCAAGACCTGCCTTTGATAAACCTGTGTTGACTGGGCCTGATCACCCAGTTCTCTTGCAAGTGCTTCATGATAGCACTCAAGATCACCTGTTCCATGACTTTCCCAGGCACTGAGGTCAGACTGACAGGCCTGTATAGTTCCCTGGATCTTCCCTGCGAACTTTCTTGTAGATGGGCACCACATCAGCCAGCCTCCAGTCCAGAGGTACCTCCCCAGTCTTCCAGGACTGTTGGAAGATGATGGAAAGGGGTTTGGCCAGCACATCCGCCAGCTCCCTCAATACCCTTGGGTGAATCCCATCTGGCCCATAGACTTGTGGGTGTCTAGTTGGGCAAGCAAGGCTCTGACCACCTCCTCTTGGACCATAGGAGCCTCATTTTGCTCCTCTTGTTCCGGAGTTTGTACACAGAGGGAACAACTTTATTTATAGTTAAAGATTGAGGCAAAGAAGGCATTAAGTACCTCAACCTTCTCCTCATCCCCTGTCGCTGTTCCTTCTGTATCCAATAGGGACTGTATGGTCTCTCTAGTTCTCCTTTTATTATTTATATATTTATAGAAAGATTATTTGTTGTCTTCCACGGACTTTGCCAATCTGATATCTAGCTGAGTCTCAGCCCCTCTTACTTTTTTCTCTACACAATCTCACTTCCCTCCTGTAGTCCACCCAAGAGGCTTGTCCCTTCTTCCAGAGTGCATAAACATTCCTCCTCTTCTTGATGTCACTCAAGATCTCTCTGTTCAGCCAAGCTGTTTTTTTCCCCTGGTGGCTTTTTTTCCAGAACACGGAGATGGCTTTCTCCTGAGCTGCTAGGACTTCCTTTTTGAAATGCTCCCAGCCCTCATGGGCTCCTTTGCCCTTCAGTACTGTCTCCCATGAGACTTTGCGAACCAGCCTTCTGAAGAGTTCAAAGTCTGCCCTCTGGAAATTTAATACAACTGTCCTGCTAAGCACCCTCTTCATGTCACCTAGAACAGAAAACCCTGTAATCTCATGATCACTTAGTCCTAGGCGTCCTCCTACTGCCACATTCCCCACAAGGCCTTCTCTCTTCACAAAGAGCAAGTCCAGGAAGGCACCTTCCCTTGTTGGTTCATTCACCAGCTGTGCAAGGAAGTTGTCTTCCATGCACTCCAGGAACCTCCTAGACTGCTTCCTTTCTGCTCTATTGTACTTCCAGCAGATATCATGGAGATTGAAGTCTCCCACAAGAACAAGAGGTACTGATCTAGAGATTAACTCCAGTTGTTTATAGAAGAGCTCATCAGCTGCTTCTCCTTGGCTGGGTGGCCTGTAACAGACTCCCATCACAGAATCTACCTTGTTATGGGCTCCTCTGATTTTACGCCACAGGCACTCAATCTCCTCATCACCACAATCCATCTCAGTGGCTACTCCACCTCCTCTCCTACCCTTCCTATCCCACCTGAAGAGTTTGCACCCCACCATGTCTGTACTCCAGTTATATGAGTCATCCCACCACGTTTCTGTGATGGCAGCATCATAAGCTCCTTGCCCTACGACAGCTTCCAGCTCTTCCTTCTTATTCCCCATGCTGCATGCATTGGTGTAAAAGCACTTCAGCTGAGCTGCCGAGCCTTCAGCCCTCTTAGAGTGAACAGTGTTTGTTCCCAATTGCCTGGTAACTGGAGTAGCTTGCACCAGAGTGCCCGTGTCTCCCTTTAGCACCCCTGGGTGTGTTCTCCCCCACTTTCAGTGTGGTGATGTGCTGGTGGTCCTCACCAGCACACCCTCTCTGAATCTCTAGTACCCCACATCCAGGCTCGCTCTTGCCTAGCCTGGTCTCAATCCCCTCCCCCTCCACATCTAGTTTAAAGCTTGATTTATGTGCTTAGCTAGGTTTTTAGCAAGGGCCTTAGCCCTGCTAGGAGACCCACATGTCCCAACATTAGCAATGTTTATGATGTTTTTTAGGGGTTTTCTTCTGCTGAAGGAAGTATTTTTCAGTTGGTGGAAGTGTGAGTAGAGGAGGAAGAGTATTTAATGATGGAGGAGGACAGGGACATAATCAGGCAGAAAAATTGTAGAGAAAACATACGAATTACTCAAGTTAAATGTTATTTAACTATTACCTTTTTTGTTTACAAATGAAAATCAGATTTTCTCCCTAAGTGAGTGAAGGCAGGACAAAAATATGTCAATACTTTGTAAATAATGGAAACAGAGAGAGAATTAGTTAAGCTGTAACCAGCACTTGCACCTAACTGTGCAGAACTTTAGAAATGCTTTGGTTGGGATCGTTGTGAGTTAAAATAGAAGTGGAGGTAGGGGGAGAACCAGGCAGACCTAGCCTGCTAGTATATAAATGTTTGCTATAAATAGAATTCTGATCATTTGTTCCATACATGGAGACAGTAGAAAAGAGACAATCTTAATTTCAGGAATGTGAGTTTAGCTTGGGAATTAAGGAAAAGTTTAATAATCCTGAATCAGGCTACAGGATGAGATATGGAGAAAAGACTTGAGATTTCAGTGTGCTTCATTGAACAGATCTCTGGTCTACATACTCATATACTTGATTGTTCTTCAATGCCTAGGCATGGGCTAAGTGACTCGTGCTTTTTTTACCAATCCTACATCTAAGCAGTGGCATTTATAGTATTCTTGTCAGCCCCAAGCCAGTTTTTTTTAGTTGCATGGCTGATTTTGAGGCAATGTGTATAGAACGGCTTGTCTTTGCTGACACTTCTGGAGAAGATCAGAATGGTCCATCCTCCCTTTGTACTGAGCAAGCAAGAGGAGAAAGAGGGATCTAAGAAAAGATGATGAATATTTGGCGATTATTGAGATATTTTTGAGTAGCCTTTGAATGTCCCTAACTTCATTTGAACTTATAAACAAACTGTGTGTTCTGCCAGAACCTTTCATTAAAATTTTGTCTTTCAGCGCTGCCGAATGAATGAGGTTACTGGTTCAGATTACCTCCTGCCCTGGCAGCTGTCTGAAGTTGCTGATGGTGGGGGTGTTGGGGTTGTGGAGGAAAGCAAGCATGAAAATCTTGCTAAAGGAGACTTCGTCGTCTCCTTTGTTTGGCCCTGGCAGACAATGGCAATTCTAGATGGAAGCTTGCTACAAAAGGTAATATAAATGCAAAGCCCAGTTTGTCACTATTTTCCTTGACTAAACTTTTTTTTTTTTTTTTTCAAATAGCAGCCAATTAAACTATTTCTTAGTCAAAAACAAGCCCATGCTATTGGAGCAACCAGTTCTCAAAAGAAGTCTATGGCAAAATCTGTATCAATTGCTGTCTCTCCTTAATAAAGAAAAATACAAGTGCCTTTGTTGGTTACCAGATGTGCCAGTATTGTTTCAGTTATTGGATTTCTAGTAAATTTCTCTGAAACTGCTTCTGCTAGTTAGTTCTGGTAATTGTTCTAATCCTAGTGGAACTCTTGATCCATGTGTATAGTCTAAGAGGTAAAAAGCTTTAGATAAATGCTAATTCAATTTCTTTCACTAATGTGTTAAAGAAAGCTTTTACTTGAGATTTTACATCCGTACAGAAAAGAGTGTTCAATATTAAGCTGAAAGCGGAGAGATAACAGTGAATGAGGGAAGTTGTGTTCATCCTCATGTAACACAGAAAATAATTGTAGTTTAGGAATGCATACTTTACAATAAACTCCTTCCAATTAACTCCTTCCTTTAGGACACTTTGCCAGTAATCTGCAGTCAGAATGTTTGATAAACAGTACTATTTCATCTTTTTTTCTAACATAGGGGTAGTTCAACATTACTGGAAACTTCTTATCTTCCAGCTGCTGTTTGACACCTCCATTATTTAAGTTTTTGTGAGTGATTTTGTTTAAAGCTTTTGAAATAAAATAGTTATTTCTTTTTAAATAAACATGAACTAGTTTATAAATAGGGTTTTTTTAATAGTTTAGTAGAGCTAGTTTATGGATAGTTTGTCCCTACCAATTTTATATTACATTGCCTGGTAAGTATCCTGACTTAGTCTTCTATGCTCAATCAAACAGCAAGGGGCAAAACCTCACCTTAAAAAGAAATAACCACCATCATGCATTTCTGTTTTGTAGATTGTTCCACAACTTGTAAATGGACGCCTTTCCTATTTTCTTGGTGCAGCTGGCATCTCGGGACTGACGGCACTGCTAGGTATTAGGGAGAAAGGGCATGTGACTGTGGGTGCAAATCAGACAATGGTGGTGAGTGGAGCAGCTGGTGCTTGTGGCTCTTTGGCTGGCCAGGTAGGCTTGAGACATACAAGCGAGCTCTCTTACCAAGTTTAGTAAATGTATGGGAAAAATCAGTATAAATGTGAGCTGATTTAAATCCATGGGAAGGGCCAAATTCACAGATTTGGCTCACACTGTCACCGAGAAAGATTTTAGGTGTGAAACTAAAATTTCATGAAACTGTGATCGTCCAAATCAGCCTGAGATGTTTACTTGTCACTAACATAAATAAAATAGATGGTGTAAGTAGATGTATTTGCTATGTATTTATATCGTCATCTGCCATTTGAACACAATCTTGGAGTTGACTGGCAGCTTCCATTTATTTCTGTGGTAGAAAAGAATAAGAAAAAAAAAAAGGTACTAAGCCCTTCTTCGTATTGTGTTCCATGACATCCTTTGGTTTTGAGATTTACAGCCCTTTTATCCTCCTTAGCTTTGCAGAACCTCTTGTGGTATGTTTGTGTGTGTGCATGTGTATATCTACAAATACATATATTCATACACACATACAAGCATGCAAACACAATAGGTGTTAAGCAAGCTTATGACTTATTGATAAGAGAAGCTATGAAGAAACAATTAATAAGTGAATTTATTGAAAATGTATTTCAATTGATTTTTGTCCAAACTTTTTTGCCATTTATTAGCTCTTTTACAGTACTTGGCAGATGGTGATTTTATTCTTTATTTGGCTCTTGAGTACTGCTAGTCATTGGTGACTCCACAGACTAAACCTCCTGCAGTCAGTGTGTTTGGAAAGGTGGTGGGTTTTGATTATACCTGCCCCTTCTCTAGGTGCGAGGAGGGAGTTACAAGGGGCAGTTGTCACATGAGATGGGATTGTGTGCTGAGCTTTGTTGCCTGGTGTTTAGTGAGATGGGAGATAACTGCAACATTAATTCCCTTCCTCGTAATGGTACTTTTCTGCAGATGAATGGTCTAACTTTTGTATTGTTTGGGATTTTTTGTTTAACTGTGCACCTACAGATTGCTCGCCTGGAGGGCTGCTCTAGAGTTGTGGGGATAGCTGGCACGGATGAAAAGTGCTCCATCTTGGTCCAAGAAATGGGATTTGATGCTGCTATCAATTACAAGAATGGGAACGTGGCAGAGCAGCTATGTGAACTCTGCCCCAGTGGTGTGGATGTTTACTTTGACAATGTTGGTGGAGACATCAGTGATACAGTTATAAGTCAGGTGATTATACCAGCTGTCAAGTTTATTCTAGTCATTCTCCAATGTCTGCATGCTGAACTTTGAATTAATTCATATTGGAGACCAGCCTACAATACAGCAGAGAGGCTTTCCTCTTTGTTGATCTAATCCAGGTGCTGATCCTGGTCTTCTGGATAAATCAGATATTTAAAGGCAGTGTCTGTCATTTGGACTAGCCCAGCAGTATAGTGATAGAAATGTAATTTCTGCTTCTTGTCTCTTGACTCTTTGACCAGGAGACTCACTAATATTCTGAAAACCTTTTCTGTCAGTGTAGTAATCCTGTCTTTTGTCAGCTTGCGTTTTCTGACTTCACAAAAGACCAGCTCTGCTGGACCAGCCCTATTTATTGTTACTGTGAAACTGCTCTGTTTCATGGCAGAGAGGCTTTGGTAGCAATGCTGTCTGTGGGAGATCTCTTTATCCAACACTTGTTATCAAACTATTTTGTCTTTGTAACTCCTCTTCTCCTGATAAAAAAGGCACACAGTAAGATAAGTTTATTACGTTCTTTGTGTTTAATGCTTTAAGTGACACATAGACTAGTATAGCATTTATTTTCCTACTATTGCCCTGCATTTGTCTGTTTCAGTATTATTGTACTTTGAATGGGACTGCCTGCAATTTTCCCACTATTTACTAGGAAATGTGGTTCTAAATAAGGATAGTCATGTGAAAATTTTGCAATATCTACTGCATCTCTAGCAAGTGTAGCTTCTGAGATCAAATAATGTAAGTTTTATTGCTTTGTGCTATCCCAAACAGATGAATCAGAACAGCCATATCATTCTGTGTGGACAGATTTCTCAGTATAACAAAGCTGTGCCTTATCCTCCTCCACTGCCTCCTGACATAGAAAAAATACTGAAGGAAAGGAATATCACAAGGTACATTTCTCTTCCAGAACTTGTGACCACATTTCAGGTAGATTGTGCATATGGTGCTGTGACTCTAATGCTTGGAAGTTAGTTTCTGGATCTACGATACACACATGTAACCAGAACAGAATGCTGTCATACTGAAAAAGAAAACTGATTGCAACAGCAGTAAATCCTTTCTCTTACATTTATCTGTATTGCATTAAAAACCGGGAAAGGATGTTGTTACACGTTAACATAGTTGTTATACTTTACTTGTGGTTGCTTGATTTAGTCTTAATCTCTTGCAGATTCTCCAGCATGAGGGGAGGTGTTGCAGTGGTTCTGTTCTCAGATGTTTTGCGAAGTGCCTTCTCTCGAAGTGTAGTTGTTCAAGCAGAGAGAAAATAAAATATTTTTAAAGTAAAGATGCAGCTGGTGCGGTGATTGTTATGAAATTACATTTTTAGTGTTTGAGGGTTTATTAAATAATGAGACTGTAAGTGTGACGGAAATGTACAGGTGAAACTTTTTTTTATGATTTTAGGAATTGCTGAATCTTCTGTCAGGTGGAGCTAAGGCAGAGATTAGGAGTGTAGGAGATTTTTCATTCATTGTATTGCAGAAAGCTGGGGAAACTTTTGATTTTGGTGCAAGTGAATTGATCACTTCTAGTTAAAATTCTTTTCTTGTCCTTGTTACTGTTCTGCACTTTTAAAAAAGCGGATAAAAAATACTAAGATACAGAAGAAGGCAGTGCATTGCGACAACTAAATTCTTTTTGATGATCATTTCAGTTTCTCTTTATTGCTATAGACAACTGTGACAGTAGTATATGCAAAATTTTGGCAGGGCTGAATGTTAATTTGTACTCCTCATTGAGTTGCTGGTCCATTAATTATTCTCCATAGCATTAAAGAAAAAAAAGGATTTGCTCACATTTGTTTTATGGACATTTCCTTATTCTGGCAGTACTACTTGATTTTTCTTACTCTCCTCTCTGATACTTGAACAGAGCTACTTGTCTAAGACCAGTGTTACTGTCAAACTCCCACTGCAGGAAGCTTTCTTGACAAGCTGGCAAAGCTCTGATCTATGTCTCATTGTAATTAGTACTTCACAGCTCTTCAGTTTTGATAATACTGTTTTCTGAAAAGATCTGTAAAGAGTTCAAAATATGCTTACCAATGTTTCTTAAATGAAGTCTCATTCTTTCACAGAGAAAGATTCTTAGTGTTGAACTATATGGATAAACAAGAAGCAAGCATATTACAACTCTGTCAGTGGATCCAAGAGGGTAAACTGAAGGTAAGAACTTTCACGGTTGTCTATGGCATTTGATGCTGCCTCCCCAGATCATAGTTTGACTACAAGAACTCCAGTTTCTTTGTCCCTGGCTCTCTTACCATGCTTCAGAACTAAACAGTTTTCATTAAGTATGTTTAAATATAACTGAAAGCTTACTGGGTAGCACTATTTTAGTATGTACCTGCTGAGGATGGTGTGATGTAGTATGAGAGACTTTTCTAATTGCACACTGCTATCATCTGTATTCTTTCTTTTAGCATATGCTGCAAGTTCTTTTTTACTTAAGGTGTCAGACCTTCAAAAATAAGTGCTTTCAAATTCAGTGTCCTGAATTCTTTTGGGGATCTTGTCTGAAATTATTTCAAGCTTTAAAGTCACCATTTATTATTTTGTGATGGGTAGATGCTTTACCTATCCCTTACCTGTGATCTGCCTGTAGATTCTGATTCTTCAGGTGATCAATAGATTTTCCAAGTTAAATCCCAAGATGTGACATGTTGGCGGGGCAGGGGTGTTCTGGTTATGATTGAAGAGTTCAATCACCTACTTGTTTATCAGAAAGTATTTGTTCCTCTCTTGATGAAAGAATATGGCCTAAACACGGCACTGTCCATTGGAGCAAGAGATTTCTTCACATTTTGCTAGTTTCTGTGGCAGCGTCATGGTACATGTCTAAGAGATGGTAGTCTTGTTTGAAGGAAGCTAAAATGGCTTGTTTGCATTGGCAGGTCAGAGAGACCGTGGTAAATGGTTTAGCAAACATCGGTGGTAAGATTTTTACATAATTTTCTAAGATTAACAATTGGATTATGGCAATGACAATAGAAGTTAACTCTTTTGTTCCATTTGCCAATTCAGATTTTGTATTTTATCTAAAATATGATTTTTGTTATAAAAAAATTTATAGTTTTTTCACAAGGTAACTGTTCTGTGAGAAATTATTTTATGTTAAAATTGTTTATATAAATTGTGAGGGGTTTTTTTTGTTTTACAGTTGAGAGAGAATTAATTGTTAAACCACTAACTTAGAAGCTGATGATAGTTATCCTGATCTTAGATGTTTGAGGTTCATGTCTTTGAACTCATGTGTAAGAGAATCTAATTTTGGAAATCTTGAACTTTAAAAAACCCCAATATCTAACAGTACATGTAAAGTATTTCCTATCAAAAAATAAATTGAAAGGTACACACAGTATAAGAGAATGCATGTTAGAATCATAGAACAACCAGGTTGGAAGGGACCCATTGGATCATCGAGTCCAACCATTCCTATCAAACACTAAGATGAGGTCCCTCATTACCTCATCTACCCGTGCCTTAAAGACCTCCAGGGAAGGTGAATCAACCACCTCCCTGGGCAGCCTATTCCAATGCCCAATGACCCTCTGTGTGAAAAACTTCCTCCTAATCTCCAGCCTAATCTCCCCTGGCAGAGCTTGAGGCCATTCCCTCTCATCCTGTCCCCTGTCACTTAGAAGAAGAGGCCAGCTCCCTCCTCTCTACAACCTTCTTTCAGGTAGTTGTAGAGAGTAATGAGGTCTCCTCTCAGCCTCCTCTTCTCCAGGCTAAACAACCCCAGCTCTCCTCATTGGGCCTGTTCTCCAGCCCTTTCACCAGCTTCATGGCTCTTCTCTGGACTCACTCCAGAGCCTCAACATCCTTCTTGTGGTAAGGGGCCCAGAAGTTGCTAAACAAATAAAAACCCAATTTCTATTAAAGAAATAAAGTAGCCAGTAGCCCATTCAAAAAATCCGTAACAAAGAAAGCATAAAAACTAAATGAGTCTTGTGACTCCTATGAGACAAAGCTAGAGAGCTAGGTGATTCAAGATGTTCTGTAAGAATATATTTCCCTTTCAAAAAACAGGGAAGAGTATAATTTAGTCCATTTAGTTTTTAGTCCCACAAGACTGGAAGATTTAAGGGACAGACAAATCTTATAGATTGAGATTTATTTCAGTCATAGCTACTCACTTTTTTTGAAGGAAATTGATTAAATACAGCAGTCATGTTTCATATATTGTTTACTCAAAGACTTATTCTTTTGCACCAGCTTCTTGCATTTATTGTACTACATAGAGTATTTATGAAACTTTTCCTTTCACAAAGGTTTGTGAATCCCACAGCATTTGTGGACTCTCCAGTCACGCATTGTCTTTCTGTTTTGTAGTTTGGATGGCATATTAAAAAAGCAGCATATGTAATCATTAATTTATATAGGCCCAAATGGTTGCTTGCAAATAATTTTTTTCAATTGCCTTAGCAGTTCATTACAGACTAGCTTTTTTTCTTTACCTTCTTAATTTAGGATAAGGATTAAGGATAAAAATGTTTATGTCCAAAACATGATCTCCTTTTTGGGGGGCTGTTTAATACATTTGCTTCTATCATTTTTGTTTGTTTTTAAAAGTAACTTGGCACATTTTGCTTGGCATTAACTTTTTTCATTGTTTCCCTTGAAGCTGCTTTCCAGTCCATGATGTGTGGGGGCAATATTGGAAAACAGATTGTCTCCGTTTCTAAGTAAAAGTCATTGGATTCTTTCTCTACTTGTCAGCAAGTTTTTACTTATACTAATTTCCTTTTTCTTAAATGAACCATTACATTTTTCTGTGTGTACTGAAAGCAGAAATTCTGTGATGCTAATAAGCTAAATAGAACTGGAAACAGGAATGCAATATTTCATGGAGTGCACTCTCAGCAAGTTTGCAGATGACACCAAGCTGAGTGGTATAGTTGCCATGCCAGAAGAATGGGATATTATCCAGAGGGACCTGGACAAGTGGGAGAAATAGGCCTATGAAAACCTCATGAGGTTCAACAAGGCCATGTGCAAGGTCCTACACCTGGGTTGAGGCAATCTCCAATTTAAGTATATGATGGGCAATGACATGATTGAGAGCAGCCCTGCAAAGGACTTGGGAGATGGTTGATGAGAAGCGCAACAGGAACTGGCAATGTGCAATCACAGCCCAGAAGGCCAACCGTATCCCAGGCTGCATCAAAATAAGGCTGACAGCAGGTTGAGGGAGGGGATTCTGCCCCTCTGTTCCTCTCTTGTGAGACCTCATCTGGAGTGTTGTGTCCAGTTCTGGAATCCTCAACATATGAAGCATATGGACCTGTTGGAAAGGGGTCCAAGGAGGGCTACAAAGATGATCAGATGGCTTGAGTACCTCTCATGCAAGGACAGGCTCAGAGAGTTGGGGTTGTTCAGCCTAGAGAAGAGAAGACTCTGAGGAGACCTTATAGTGACCTTCCAGTACCTGAAGGGGCTACAAGAAAGCTAGGGATGGACTGTTTACAAAGGCCTGAGGGGATAGCACAAAGGGCAATGGGTATAAACAGGAGAGGGACAGATTTAGGTTAGACATAAGGAAGAATTTCTTCACCATGAGGGTGGTGAGGCACTGGCACAGGTTGCCCATGGAAGCTGTGGCTGCCTCATACCTGGAGGTATTAAAAGCTAGGTTGCATGGGGCTTTGAGCAGCCTAATTTAGTGGGAGGTGTCCCTGCCTGTGGCAGGGGGTTTGGAACTGGTTAATCTTTAATGTCTAGAACTGGAAAATCTTTAAGAATCATAGAATCACCAGTCTGCAAGAGACCCACCGGATCGAGTCCAACCATTCTTATCAAACACTAAAACACGTCCTTTAGGACCTCGTCTACCCCTACCTTAAACACCTCCAGGGAAGGTGAATCAGCCACCTCCCTGGGCAGCCTGTTCCAATGCCCAGTGACCCTTTCTGATAAAAACTTCCTCCTACTGTCTAGCCTAAATCGCCCCTGGCAGAGCTTGAGGCTTGTCCTGTCCCCTGTCACTTAGGAGAAGAGGCCATCACTCTCCTCTCTACAACCTCCTTTCAGGTAGTTGTAGAAAGCAATGGGGTCTCTTCTCAGCCTCCTCTTCTCCAGGCTGAACAACCCCAGCCCTCTCAGCCATTCCTTATTGGGCCTGTTCTCCAGCCCCTTCACCAGCTTTGTCGCTCTCCTCTAGACATGCTCCAGAGCCTCAACATCCTTCTTGTGGTGAGGAGCCCAGAACTGAACGCAGGGTTCGAGGGTTGTTGTGCCCCAAGTGCAGGACCCGGCTTTTTGCCATGTTAAACCTCATGCCATTAGACTCAGCCCAGTGGTCCAGCCTGTTCAGATCCCTTTGCAGAGCCTCCCGAGCCTCCAGCAGATTGACACTTCCACTGAGCTTTGTGTCATCTGCAAACTTGCTAAGGGTGCACTCAATGCCTTCATCCAGGTCATTGATGAAGATATTGAACAGGACTGGACTCAGCACTGAGCCCTGGGGAACTCTACTTGTAACTGGCCTCCAGCTGGATTTAACACCACTTACCGCCACTCTCTGGGCTGGGCCATCCAGCCAGTTTTCCACCCAGGAGAGTGTGCGCCTGTCCGGGCCAGAGGCTGGCAGTTTCCGTAGCAGAATGCTGTGAGAAACTGTGTCAAAGGCTTTGCTGAAGTCTAGGAAGACCACATCCACAGTCTTTCCCTCGTCCAGCAGCTGAGTCACTTTGTCATAGAAGGCGATCAGGTTAGTTTGGCAAGACCTGCCTTTGGTAAACCTGTGTTGACTGGGCCTGATCACCCAGTTCTCTTGCAAGTGCTTTTCATGATAGCATTCAAGATCACCTGTTCCATGACTTTCCCAGGCACTGAGGTCATACTGACAGGCCTGTATAGTTCCCTGGATCCTCCCTGTGACCCTTCTTGTAGATGGGCACCACATCAGCCAGCCTCCAGTCCAGTGGAACTTCCCCAGTCTTCCAGGACTGTTGGCAGATGATGGAAAGGGGTTTGGCCAGCACATCCGCCAGCTCCCTCAATACCCTTGGGTATTTCTAGAACAGAAAACCCTGTAATCTCATGATCACTTAGTCCTAGGCGTCCTCCTACTGCCACATTCCCCACAAGGCCTTCTCTCTTCACAAAGAGCAAGTCCAGGAAGGCACCTTCCCTTGTTGGTTCATTCACCAGCTGTGCAAGGAAGTTGTCTTCCATGCACTCCAGGAACCTCCTAGACTGCTTCCTTTCTGCTCTATTGTACTTCCAGCAGATATCATGGAGATTGAAGTCTCCCACAAGAACAAGAGGTACTGATCTAGAGATTAACTCCAGTTGTTTATAGAAGAGCTCATCAGCTGCTTCTCCTTGGCTGGGTGGCCTGTAACAGACTCCCATCACAGAATCTACCTTGTTATGGGCTCCTCTGATTTTACGCCACAGGCACTCAATCTCCTCATCACCACAATCCATCTCAGTGGCTACTCCACCTCCTCTCCTACCCTTCCTATCCCACCTGAAGAGTTTGCACCCCACCATGTCTGTACTCCAGTTATATGAGTCATCCCACCATGTTTCTGTGATGGCAGCATCATAAGCTCCTTGCCCTACGACAGCTTCCAGCTCTTCCTTCTTATTCCCCATGCTGCATGCATTGGTGTAAAAGCACTTCAGCTGAGCTGCCGAGCCTTCAGCCCTCTTAGAGTGAACAGTGTTTGTTCCCAATTGCCTGGTAACTGGAGTAGCTTGCACCAGAGTGCCCGTGTCTCCCTTTAGCACCCCTGGGTGTGTTCTCCCCCACTTTCAGTGTGGTGATGTGCTGGTGGTCCTCACCAGCACACCCTCTCTGAATCTCTAGTGCCCCACATCCAGGCTCGCTCTTGCCTAGCCTGGTCTCAATCCCCTCCCCCTCCACATCTAGTTTAAAGCTTGATTTATGTGCTTAGCTAGGTTTTTAGCAAGGGCCTTAGCCCTGCTAGGAGATCCACCTTATCAACAATGTCAGGGGGTGTGTGAGCCACCCCATGATCAAAGAAGCCAAAGCCCCTTTCCTCACACCAGGCTCAGAGCCAGGCGTTAATCCAGGTCTTCTTTGTAACTTCTGGGTCCGTTCTATTTAGCCTTGGGATGGAACAGAACACTACCTGTGCCCCAGAGCCCTGCATTTTTTTCTCAATGGCCCTGAAGTCTTTTTTGATGTCTTTAGTCTTTCTTTTTAGTAGGTTATCATTGCCAGTTTGGACTACTATCAGAGGTTAGTAGTCTGTGTCGTGGATCAGGGAAGGGAGTTTCCTAGCTACTTCCTTCCCTGATGCCCCTGGTAAGCCGCAGACCTCTCTGTGGAGTGGGTCAGATCTGCATATGGGTCCCTCTGTTCCTTTGAGGAGGGAGTCCCCTACAACAATCACCCTCCTCTTCTTCTTAATGGAGGATGTTGTGGTCTAGGGAAAGATTCTAGGCTATGGTGGCCATCATCCTCAGGATTAGATTCCTTCTGGAGCATCTGGTACTTGTTCACCAGAGGGATCTCAGGTTTTGCTGTCTGCTTGAGGGGAGCAGGCTTCCTTCATCTGGAAGGAGCTTGCTGCCATTCCTCATCTCTTATAACCCCAACCTTGCAGTTTGCAGGTAGCTGGTTATTGGGCATACCAAGTGCAACAGGTTGCTGAGGTAGTGAGAGGGCACTGCTCCACAGGTCTATCTCCCTCTCACATTCCCTGATAGTCCTCAGTCTTTTTACCTCCTCCCTTAACTCCTCAACCATGCGAAGAAGTTCCCCCACTTGAGCACTGCTTTCACAATTGGAACCAGTAACAGAGGCACAAGCTGGTTTGAGAGGGGGGCACTGCCTACAGCTCATGGTCTGAGTAGCTGCATGCACCCACTGTGGCTCCGCCTGGGTAGCAGCATCCATCCTGCCTGCTGCAGCACTAGGAGCAGCTTTAACCTTCTGCTGGATAGCCACCATGGTCTTTGCTGTCTTCTCTCTGGTCTTTGGGGCCTCTCTGCACCCTGCCTTCTCGCCCTGCCTGCTCGAACTGTCCCGCTCCTCTTCCCCGCGCTCCCAGGGGGCCGTTTAAATCTCCCATGGGAGACATGGTGCTTTTTGGACCATAGTGGAGTTGCAAAGAGAGCATCCTGTTCTAAACATCTTGATAAGCAGTCAGAACAGACTAACATTTGTTAATGGCAGAACTTGCACTAAGTAAAAGATCAGAGCGCTCATAATCTGACGAAAGGAATGCCTTGGACATCTGAATCAAAGCAGGTTGTATTAAATCAGGCCTTGTCTTCAAGACTGCTGATTTCATAGAGGAACATAAAAAAAAAATCAACCCAAGAAGCAGGCCCTCTACACACTGTACACGTTTAGTAGAGAACTTGTATGACACAATCACCTCTAACTTCCGTAATAAACTGAGCAGAGACACTCCTGTCAGGTGTGCCTGGTTTGTGGAAAAGTCACTGAGCACCCAGACTTATGAACTAATAAAAAACCAAAGTAAGTCTCAGCTTGGCATGAGAGATTGTCCATTTACATGCCAGGTAATGAATCCGACTTTTGGACAACAGTGTCAGCATGATGTTTTCCTGTTTTCTTCTAGCCTGGAAGGCCAACCTCTTCCCACACACAAGTTTCAATGTTATATGACACATATTTCTCCATATTTGGCTTCCTCCTGTATGTCATTCTTACTTCAGTTTCAGCAGCCTGTTGTGAGAAAAGTTACTTTTATTCTTAAAACAGAGCACTTCTTCTGTTTTGCTCTAATCTGCTTGGAAGGAAATGTATCTTAGGGTAGTATCAAAAACTGTCTAACTAAATATCTATATATTTCAGCAGTCTTCAACTGTGAACTGCACTGTTTGTTTTGTATGAATGTAAGAAAGCCATCAAAATAATAACGACTACTGTGTTAAAAATGTTGGTTTTCTTTCCTGTGTTATGGGTGAAGGACTCAGTCTGATAGATCTCTGTTTAAAGACTTGCCTTTGTTTGTCCAGAGTACCAATTTTGTACTTTTGAACAGTATTTGCTGAAGAGCTACTTTAGAGTGACCTCAGCTGTGGCACTGTGAGTGGACACACCTTCCAGGAAGGACAATCCACTAGGAAGTTATTTTTCACTGCAGAAAGAAAATATGATAAATTATAAAATTCCCAGTGCTGTTATTTTTACAGCAATTGCTTCATAATCCACATAGGTCATACTCCTGTTGAGAGCTGATAATACGAGGTGTGATCCAGCGTGAGGTACTGATTCTTTTAAAGGCAGATTGATTGCAACAGCATTCCTGTACCCAGGAAAGCTGTGGAGGGCAGTATAGGTTCTGTCAGCATTAGTCAAGTGGCTTTAGGAGAAAAAGGTAAAAAACAAATATGTTGCCCCCAAAATATTGTTATTTACCTGGTGTACATAAATCTAAATAACAGAGTTGAGGTATTTTTGTTAATTCAGTTCTGGTCAGAACAGGGTGCAAGGAATTTAACACAGCCAGCACACCTGGTCATTTTGATTACAAGGTGTATATACACATTCAATCAAAATCACTTTTCTTATTGGTTCATTATAATTTCACAGTAAAAGATCCCTATGTGCACACCTATCTTCTATTTAAAGATCCACTTAGCAGGAGGTGCTTTGTTTACATCTAAGATCTTCTCCTGTAGGTGTGATTTTTAGTACTTAAATGCCCTAAGGTGTGTTAAGGATACAAATTTTCTTGACTTCATTCCAGTTTTATTGTTTTAAGTTCACATAAGATTAACTACCTTCTTCATTTAAAAGTGACAGATGCTTATTTCTATGTTCAGATTCTCATGCCCCTGCACATGGTAAAAAGATCCTCTTTTTGTGTGCCAAGTTCCTGCTATCCTATTACTACGTGTGCTTTTGATTTTGGTTTCTATCTTCTTACTATTTGTACTTGGGTCTGGATTCCCTCATCAAATGACAACAGTCAAAAGTAAACTTCATAGAACAACCAGATTGGAAGAGACCCACCGGATCATTGAGTCCAACCACTCCTATCAATCATTAAACAATGCCCCTCAGCACCTCATCAACCTGTGCCTTAAACCCCTCCGGGGAAGGTGAATAACCACCTCCCTGGGTAGCCTGTTCCACTGACCCTTTCTGTGAAAAACCTTTTCCTAATGTCTAGCCTAAATCTCCCCTGGTGGAGCTTGAGGCCATTTCCTCTTGTCCTGTCACTTGGGAGAAGAGGCCATTACGCTCCTCTCTACAACCTGCTTTAAGGGAGTTGTAGAGAGCAATGAGGTCTCCTCTCAGCCTCCTCTTCTCCATGTGGGTACTCATCCTGGTACCCACAAGGTTTAGGATTCTCACAGAAGCATTTCTTTACTTGAGAATGCTGGCTCATGTTACCTCTTAAGAATAAATATAATCAAGGGGAGAAAATGCTTTAAACCAAATGCCCACAGTTGTAAAAAATATTGGTACATATTTTCTCATAGAACAGTTTCAGTTGGAAGGGGCTTAAAGATTATCCAGTTCCAACCACCCTGCCCTGGGCAAGGACACCTCCCACTAGACCAGGCTGACCAAGGCCCCATCCAACCTGACCTTGAACACCTCTAGGGATGGGGCAGCCACAGCTTCCTTAGGCAGCCTGTGCCAGTGCCTCACCACTCCCATGGTGAAGAAATTTCTCATTATGTTTAGTCTAAATCTGCCCCTCTCCAGCTTATACCCATTCCCCCTCATCCTATCACTACAAGCCTTTGAGAGGGTCCCTCAGCTTTCTTGTGGGCCCCCTTAAGGTTGCTTCTTCATAATTTCTTAATTATTGTACTAGTGTGACTCTTCATCAATCATATATTTTTCACTATAGGAGAGGTCTCATTTAACAAAGGGTGACAAATATTTGGTAACAAAAATCCAAGATGTTTTGGATGTAGTAGATAGTCACTGGCTGCAGAAGTACCAGCATTTATCCCATGAAGTTTTACCTTACAGAGATTGTGGGTAATATTTATAAGATACTAAGCAAGAGCAAGCATGAATTCAGAGCAGGAGTTGTGAGAACACAGTGAGGTTCTACATGTTCAGCTATTCAATTTTTATAAATATTTCTTGTTACAGAGGGTGATAACCAGTATCGTGTCTTACTGCAGTTTACAGTAGCTGTGGTTACAAAAGTGGAGAGAGGAAAGGCAGATGCCTTTCAAATAGCTTCATCTCTTTATTCTGTATTTTAATGCATTGAACACGGAAGAAGCAGATGCAGGATTACTTGTTTGTAACATTGCTCTCCTCTGTCTCCATGCTCCCTTTCTCTTTACTGGGTCCTCTTCGCAGTGAGAAATGTTTATACAATCCATGAATAGACTGCCAGGGAATGAAAGATGATTACAGACAGATGGCATTATCCTACACTAAGAAAGGGTAACAGAAACTGGAGTGTCAAACCTAGAAAATATTTTGCGAGACTCAACTAGAAATTCTTTAGAAGAGAACATGGAAAGAGGCAGGAATGTGTCTAGAGTTTTTAGCCACAGGAACATAGAATTTTGCAACCAGAAAAGCACCTTAAGTAGTAAAATTCACTTTTGCTACGGCCCTCTGCTCTGGACGGTTTGATGGTAAGGGGATGGCTGAAGAGGTAAGCAGTGTTGAAAGAAAGCTTAAAGTAGGGAGTAGCTAAGCAGTGTTTGTACAAGAACAGGAAAGTGCAACTTATTTTTATAGGAGACTGGCTGAGGCCAAACAGTGAGAGAATGCAGCAAGGTTTTATGGGTCTACCCTCGTCTGTTCCACCCTTTTCTTGGACTGACTTCTCTATATTTCTGAGACCTTCCCACAGTCCTCTGCAAGGAGCCTTCCCCACTCCTTTAGTCCCTACTTGCTTTCCTTTGCCTCTCAGGCTGGGGAATATGGGAAGGGAGAGTAAAGGTCCAAGGACCAGGTTCAGATTGGGTAAAGTCTGCACAGGAACCAGCATGGTTGGACTTTCTTCTGGTTCTAGGGGTGACTAGGGGAACCAGGATGCTGCCTATTGGTGCTTTTAAAGCTAGGATTGAGCTGAGTTTATGTCCTACTTCCCCAGATTAATACCTAAATGTCACTTTACGCAATAACAATCCCATTAGAAAGCTGCATGGGCAGCAATGAGCATTTCAAACTGGAACAGCCTGTTCCCCAGGTGCTTGCAGGCAGCAGTCTCTCACCTCTGCCTAAGCCAGCTCCAGATGGGGGTTCTTTCTCTTTGAACGTTTGGAACTGTTGTTTGTTTTAGTATGCCATGGAGATCGGGAGACAAGCACATGGATAAATCCTCTCTCCTTAGCTTATGCTTGTGTTTTCCACTACACTGAATGCCTAGATCTCCCTATTGGGATCACTGAACTGGACAGGCCTTCACTGCTGACAGTTGTAGGAAATTATGCATGGCAACGGCATTCCCCAGGGAACTTCCCTCGGCAAGTTTTGCTCAGCCCTTAAACTACTAAGGGTAATATGTGTAAAAGAATCTTTTCTCTCTGGTTCGTGTTATGCATTTCACAGCTTTTTGGATGTAATTTGCCAGTGAACACAAGAATCCTCTCATAAACAAACTATAGCATGAATAATTAAATGTGCTTTTTCTAAGAGACTTAAAAAAAGACAACATGGTCAGAATTTTTTTTCTTTCCAAATAATAATTCCAAGTGTCATTTTAGAGTAGTTTCAAATGGGAATTTGAAATATTTTAAATATAGTATTTTAAAGGAGCTTCTCCATGCAGATTACAAAAAAAAAACCCCACAGACCAAAACAACAAACCCTGCAGAGTATTGTAAAACAGAAGCACTTATACCATGAATAGCTTATTTGTCATAGATCATACCAATGTCTGCCAGCAGTAGGTAAAGTACTTGAGCAACCTTGTTTCATGATCTGTCACTTGCTTTGCTCCCTTCACGTAGCTTTCATTTGTCTTTCCAGTGAACAGATTGGAAAGGAAACGCTCAGCTTCTGAAAACCTTTGTATTCTCAGGCTTACCCCAAACCAGCCATGCAGTGCTGTTCTAAAATAAACAGAACTATATCCCAAAAGTGATGAATGTGAAAGTAAAAAAGTTAAATAAAAACTTTTCACCCATAAGTCATCCATAAACTGGAAAAAAACACATCATAAAACAGGTAACACTTTGAGAGATCTTATACTGATTGATGTAAACGCTAGGACACATTTAGATGCTGTGTAACCTTCTCGGTAGAAATGCAGCTTTCAGTGCTTAATTTTGAACCCAGGTGATTCAGCAGGACAACACAGGCCCTGTTGTCACTGAAATGTCTCTCTTCAGTCCACTATGTTGATTTGTGCCTTCTGGGCGCCACAGGCCAACAGAGGAGCAAATGGTTTTGTTTATAGACTGGTTTGCATACTTGTCATAATATCTGCAGAGCTGTCAGAGATTTGTCCATTTATCATTATCCAGTTATCAGTGGTTCATTTAAGTGACCAGTAATGTGTACTGGGAGGTGGGCTGCATTTTATGAAATCATTTTATTTCATTTCAAATTTCAGGGAAAAAATACAGTATGGTGATTTTTGTATCTTAGTTAACCTGGTCAACCACTTGCCTATATAATAAGGACAGCTAAATTAGAGGCTAGCTCCTAGTTTGCGCTTCTAAGGGCTTTCAGCCTGCTGAAAGAAAAAGAATTAAAAAAAAATTCAGAAGAGATAGGTAAATAAACTCTTCCTGTATTAGGAATTTCTCCGTCTTAAACAGTTTTCCAGTATTCTAAAACCTTAGCAGGAAAATCCTAACTTTCTTACTTGAGCTTGTACACTTTAATACAGCTCCATTTGTGCAAGTTCCATTTGTGATCCATATGGACATCACTACTTTCTGTATCACAACAAAAAAAGGGTTTGGTAAAATAATGTATGTTACCTTAGTAAGAGCCTGTATAGTCAATCCAAAAGCCACTGGCAACCTTCTCCCACTTTTAGCCCAGGGGATAAAATGTATCGACAGCCTTCAGAATTGTATGGAAAATAGTTCAAACATGAGTTGTAAAATAACCAGTGTCTGAGTGCTAAAGCAACAAAATTACACTCATATAGCATAGAGCTGGGGCAAACTAGATGCTAGTTCCCTATGGGTGAAGTCTAACTATTGATTTCAACCAGATTAAAAGGAGCCAGGAGCATGAGATATGAGCAGTATCTTGCCCTACATTAGTGTCCCAGGGAGCATTAAGTAGCACTATCTCAAATGGAGTATGGATGATCACTGCTTAAAGTATACTCAACTGAAATACTACTTGGTGTATTAAACACACAGATGCCAGGAAATTACTTCCCAGTTATGTGTAGCAAATGAGAGAGCTTCTGCCATCTCAGTTGTACATGGGCAATGAATGATAACAGTCTGAATTGGATAGTAATGTGAGAACATTCCCACCCATAGTTTCACCAATATGGTCAAGTCAAAATTCAGTGTGATAATATAGATGAAGCTCCTCTATTCTGGCTGATAAAGCCCATTCAAAAGGATGCAGGCATATGAACAGGAGTTATAGCCGACCTCATTGTCAAATTTGTAATGGGGAAGAGCTTTTGTCCCGCATTCATCTCTAAACTGAGTCATGCAAAACTTCTGTTAACACACTCTTCCCTGGACCTCATGTGGGCCTGTTCAGATTGAATGCTTTATTCTTTACAAAGGCTTGTAGTGATAGGTTGAGGGGGAATGGCTATAACCTGGAGAAGATTTAGATTATACATTAGAAAGAAATTCTTCACCATGGGAGTGGTGAGGCGCTGACACAGGCTGTCCAGGGAAGCTGTGGCTGCCCCATCCCTGGAGGTATTCAAGGCCAGGTTGGATGGGGCTTTGGGCAGCCTGACCTAGTGGGAGGTGTCCCTGCCCATCAACAGGGGGTTGGAACTGTATGATAAAGCTTTAAGGTCCCTTCCAACTCAAACCATTCTGATTTAATGATTCTTGTCTCTATCCATCCATACCAAGCTTAGCCTGCACATTGGTTGCAGTAGCCCCATCTCCCACAAACATATAAGGCATTTCCCTAATCAGTGGTGGGGCCAAGTCCCGTGAGAACAAGAACCAGGAAGGAGAGAAGGCCCCAGGTAAATTGATTGGTGGTTACTGGGGTTATGGGGACTTGAGATCTCACCAGTCTGCAATGCACAGGCCATCTTAGACTTAGGCCACCAACTCAGCCTGCCCACGAGATGCTGTGGGACTGCTCAACAAACAACAGTGCCCCAGTACCAAGATTCTCCACAACAGAACAGCGTTAGATTTACTTCTGTTAGAAAATCCTGGTGTTTATGGTACACTAAGCCTATCACAAACCTCATGTTGTGTTCATGTACCAAACGTTTCTCTTCCCCTTAAATAAAAAACTTGGGAAAATTGGACAGATAGCGATCATTTGCAAGCAGTCATCACTGGCTTAGGTAGTAGCTGACTAGAAATATTCAATCCATTTGTAATTTGGTTAATAGGATGGATCACTAGTTTGTTGCAAGCCCTCATTACCATGGTTATTGTGATAGTGATTACAAAGTGATATAATAAGCTGTGTTAAGAGAAACATGTTAAAATGTTTCAGTTGTTAAAGAGAGGCTGTTGAATGTTTTACGCAGTGTGCCTTGGAAACCTGTGGATATCCCTGAGGAAAAGGATGTGTAGTGATTGCAAAGACACTGCTTGGGAGTTGTGCTCCCTTTTAACCTTGAAGGGAAGAGGTAACTGCACTAGCACTTCAGGGATACCAGTCAGATCACAGCTGTGATCACAGGGTGGATTGTGGCAGGCACACTCATCCTTGAAAGGGAGCTGGACTGAGGCGAAGTGCAGTTGGCAGGCGACTTGAATCACAAACCTCACCCTGATGCTGCCCTGGAGACCACTCCAACTGATGAAAGTCATTTGGATCATATATGTCTGTGAGCTTCAACATGACTTGGGCATAAATGAAGCCCCTGTAGGAAGCCATTTTGAGTTCTTCTGAAGCTGCAGGCCTGGGACACAAGGCCCTCCCTGTCATAGGGATGCCTGTCACAGACATTGCCTTGAGGTTGCATGCTGGCACTTTAACAGGTGAGTGACTGCGCTATAGGGTCCTCCCCTTTGCACAAAGCCTCTAAAAGCTTGCAGTATTGTCATCACTGCTTTGTGACCTTTACTCTTCTGTAAAATCCAATCCTGTAAACTGCGTGAACACCCAGTTTTCAAATTAAATTGCTGCTTCTTGCAGTTCCATCTCCAATAGTCAGTGATTTTTGGTTCTGTGACAACTGTAGACTATATTAACGTAAAATGTATAACTGTATAATATAACATACATTATACAGTATATTGTATAATACAATAAAAGTATATATCACATATTGTAATACATTTACTGTTTAATACAGTTCAGCAGTGATAGAGGTGCAGCTTCATATCATAGCACCTAATGGTTAGGCTGCATGGAATTCCAGCATCACAAAACTATAGGTTGTGCTTTGACAGCTTTTAAGTAAAAGAACTTTGAATATTTGTACTGTGCTTCAGGAGCTCTGACAGGTTTTCATCTCTGCTATGTAAGTTCTGAGCTCAGATGATTTCAGTGTCCAGGTTTTATAAATTAGAAGTGAAGTCAGAACCACCAGCCATGTTCTCATTGGGGAGAGGAGGAAAGCCAAGGTCCCATAGGTTCGCTGGAGGAAATAGCAGGAATAGACCTGCCAGGCCAGGAGGAGACCCATTGTCAGGTGAACCAGCACAGCCACGAGGCGTCGAACATGACGGAGGTGAGAACGGAAGCTGTGACTCTGGCATCGCAGCAACAGGCACCAGCACAGATAGGCCATTAACGGCAAGTTGAAAAACAACATCTGAAAAGAGCAGCAGAGAAAAATAAGATGATGAGCAAGCCAAAAGTTCCAGGTAACATACAGGAGGGCACAAAAAGGTAAGAACACATAAAACCATCCCAATCTAAAGGCTGAGTACAATTCCCAGAGCTGGAATCTCGGGATGCACCTGATAAAACTTGGTGGTGGCTGCCTGTGCCTCAGTCCCAGGTCAAGCACTCCTGCACTCTCCCTGTGCAGTGGAAGGCACTGAACATGCATCTAACCCTCCCTGGAGCTGTTTCAGGGAGCCAGACCTGGCAAAATACTAGCACAGTAAAAAAGGAAAGTCCTCATGTCGGTTAGATGTCTGACTCCACCCGCTGCAGTGTCAGACAAGTTTTAGCACTGGCTAAGGGAGGGACCATGTGCCACAGAACTACACCCTCTCTTTCAGACCAGCAGCTGCTGGGAAAACTAGAGGGAAGCCAGGTCAGACAGCTGGGAAGATGAGCCTTGTGTACTTGGAGAGTAACACCTACTGATCTGAGGGGTTATTTAATGTGAAAAGGCTGCCCTGGTCATTCAGTTGTTTTTGCTTAATTGCTGCAACCTATGCTTGAGCTAAGGACAAAGAAAAATTTAGAGTGGTAAATCTGTAGAGATAACTGCTAATCCCAGCATCAAAGGAGTCCAAAACAACATCAAGCCGAAGAAAAGAGAAGTTTGAGAACATAATGCACAACCTCCTTCCCTTCTGCCCGGAGCTGTTGTAATCAGGCATGGCCACTAATCTTCTCTACCTTTCCAAGATTCCTTTATAAAACTATTAAAAAGAAAAGTCAGAAAAAATTCCCAGAAGAAAGAAGTTTGTCAAATCTTAGTTTTTCTAAATAAGTACCTGCAAAATCCCAACCACAAATGTCAGACCACCCTGTAAGAAGGAACCACCAATGAACACTCCAAAGGAAAAACAGGCCCCCACCTGGCCATCTATCAGTTCACCTACAAACCACGGTCCTGAAAGAGAGGAAACCAAACATCACCATCAGAAAATAAAGTATAGGCATGGCCCTTTGCAATGCCAAGGACAAAGCGGTTAACTGGGGAAAATGACTTCTCTACTCTTGTCTACAGTAATAAGCTCACTGTATTCATCTTCAACAAAGAGCAATTTGATGAATGTTCCTAACATGAAAATATCATGAGCTGTGGCATGTAATGAAAATACTTTCAAGGTGCCTTCCTATCTATGACATCATATTTTCCTTAAGAGAGAAGTAAAATGGTAGATCCTTTGAAACGCTGGCCTTTACCGAGAATTACAGCATGACGTATGACATGTGGTCATAAACAACTCTAGCTTGGCTCAGCTCAGAAACCAAAAGAGTCAGGCTGCACAGTGTTATGCAGCTACACTGACTGCCAAGGAAATAACTATTTTTGCAACATACTATCAGAGAAGAAAGAAGCTACAATTGTCAGCATCAGAAATGTGTCATGTGAAATGTACATTTCATATACACATTTTACTCCAAGGTACAACCAGCTTTTACTCAAAGAATAAGTGAGAGCCAAATTAAATACTAAAAATACTGACTTTGCTTTCAGAGTAATTTATTATTTTTAGTTTTTAATTAATTCTAGGGCTTCTAACTTAGGCTTCTGCAAATAAACCTTTAGTCTTTTTGGACATTAACTTTTCAGGTCCCACATAGATTTTGTGACTGAAATAGATTTCCCCCATTATCAAAGATGTTAAAAGTTTCATTTTTCATCGGGACCTGATGTGAAATTTATAAGTACTAATTTATGGCCTCCAGTACTCTAGATTACTTACCCAGAACAGTGTATAAATTCAGAACCAGAATCGAGTAATAGAACATGTTTGTTTTGGTGAAGACATGAAGGGAATATGAGGTCAGAGTAAGTAATCCTGGTTTTTCTAAAGAGAGACAACATTTAAGAAAAATACACTTGATTAGGGTTGCAGCACATTTATGTTATATATATATTAAAAAAAAAAAAAGTTTATTATATATGTTAGTCTTTCTGAAACAGATGTCCACATTATTTAATGATTCTATTAAATAAGAAATATAAAAATAGTGTCTGGTATGTCTGCAAAACAAATACAAAAGAATGCATTTATACTGTTACTGTGATAATTCAAAGTAAGCAACTGATTACATTAAGGAGAGCAGAAGAAACTGCCTCTCTAAATGAGCACACTTACTGCATGTAAATAAAACAGAAAAACTCAGAAAATAAAGTTAGCTGGAATAAAAACCATGAAGACAGTTCATATTAAAAGAAGAGGTAAAAAAACCCCAGTAACTATGCAAATCCAAAAAGGCAGGTCAACATGGACTAGATTAACTGGATTTTCCTTGATTAAATCTGCTTGAGGAGATCTGATAGCAACTCAGACATAAGGAGGCCTAGGCATCAAAATGGCAGCATTCCGACAAGTACCTGATGTTAGCAAAAGGTAAAAAAGCAATATTCATTTTCTAACCAAAGCAAACAATTCACAGATTGAGATTAAGACTGTCTTCCAAATAAAAGTTAGCTTTTTAAGTTTCACCTGTTATGTGCTGCCCTTCTCACAAAGCATTAACTCCCAGAGGACAAGCTCGACCTTTGGAAATCAACAGCTTCAAGAATTTTGTTCACTAAATTGTGAAACATTTGCCATGGTCTGCAGGGACCCAGCTGATCACAGGGTGTTTTCTTTCTGGTTTTAGCTGCCAAGTTCCATAAAAGCAACTGAAAATATATTCTTTTTCTATGCAAGTGGTTGCTGTAGTTACCTCAGGATGCTACGTGATTATGAGTATAAAGGAAAGGAGGTGGCTTCCAGAAAAATCTCATTAATGAGTATGGTTCAAACAGTTGTTTAAAGGATAAACACCACGAGTTTAGCAATATTAATTTTCATTTACCAGATCTATCACAAACAAAATACCAAGTCATGACAGAAGTGGTCTTAATATTATTTTGACAAAGACCCAAGCTTGTTCATCTTCTTTGCAAAGATAGACAAAAATTATATTTATAGAAGGAAATCTGTTTCTCCACTCAAGTGACAAAGTATTCTGGGCCAGCTACAGCAAAACAAGCACACATATAGCACCAACTCAAAATAAAACATTCCTTTCCCTATGTATTGGATTCTTCAATGAGAAAATTGAAATGAAAACTTAAGACAGATAAATAATAATAACAGTTTAGGGAAAATGAGATCCTCCAAACCCCAGAGACAAACATTGGTTCATACCTTTGAGTGCTGGCTTTTGGAGGTATCTGAAAATAACAAGGAAGGCAATTTGGATCAGCACAATCAGTCCAAAGAGCACACGAACCTGAAAAGACAGTTTTAACTCTAAGCCAGCTCTGGAGTAGTAGTTGCCTTTGAGCATGTCTTACAGGCCCCAGAGCCTGGAACTGGAAAGTTTTTTTAAGTTATTGGATTTGCGCCTTAACTGACTTGAATTCAGTTGGATGGCTGATAGACCTGAATTGTTAAAAAGGGGTTTGTAAAACACATACATTGAAAAAGTGTAAATATACCTCCTGTGTAAAACATTTTCTGAACTGTGTACTGAGTTAAACTGCATTTCAAGACACCATGAAGAATACTGGTTACTGATTAACAAAATAATAAATTTGAGCCAATTATGATATTATCTGCAGTCATGTGGACTTTGCTATGTTGTTCTGTGAGTGTACCTGGGCTACCTGATATGATTTCTTTGCAGTTACTGAGCTGTAACACTTCTGAGGTCAATGAGAAATGTTGCCCCTTCTTTGCTAGAGCTAGCTACAATGTCAGCAGCTGATGTGAGACTTTCCAGCATTCTTGACGATACACATATTGCAATAAATCACAGTGAAGTTTTGATTTGATGTTTCCTTTTTCTATTATCTCTGGTAGCTTCTTTTCCACTTCTTGCTTGCAAAAAATGTGTATGTACCTATGTCCAAAATTGGACAACTGTGACTAAACCCAGGAAGTCAACTGCTGACGTGAACCACTGCTGCATATTCATGTTTGAAGCACGCAACTCAGGAAAGGAAACATGAAATATTTGTGAAATTCCAATGGAACAATGTCTGTAAAAGCAAAGTATATTTGAATCTACCTGGAATTAGGAAAATGTCTCTTGCAGTCTCTAGGGAAACATGAAATGACAGCTTTTTTTGCTGAAGATACTTACTAGAACATAGTAGTCAGTGAGAAGAATAAAAGACTGCAAAAAGCCAAATCGAAGAGAGAGATTTTTTTCCATAGCAAATAAATGACCCCGCACACTAGTTCTTCCTGAAGCATCCTACATTGACATAAAATAAGGGAGCAATTAGATAACAGTAGTGCACAAATTGTTTAAAGTTGCTAATTATCATTGCAGCTTTTCTGTAAAGATACAATTGACACATGCATGGCTGGTATGCTTCTGAATTAAATATTTCTACCTACAAATGATTACTTACTGTCAATTTTGTAGCTTCAGGTAAATTGGTGATTTTAAGATCAAAATCTGAAAGTGCTATATTTGAAGGAAATACTGTGAGATATTCAGCAATTTGTGGAAGACAGTGACTATTTATTGGCCACCACCACCAAAAAAAAGCTCAACTTTTCTGAAAGCTCAGTTCTAGAAAGAAAAGCCCTTCTTAAATGATTTTGAAGCTTTTTTTGTGCTTATTTTCTGTCATATTTGCTAGAAACTGATATTGATAAACAATAATGGTGCTACATTTATTCACTAGTTTGATTTTTCTGCATGTATAACACTGACACCACAACTTCCATAATCTTTCATAATAAATCTTTCATAATAAACGGTTTATGTATAGGAAAGGATTCAGCATGTTCAGCATGATTACAACTGAGACAGTATTGGGACAATCTCAGAAACAATGTGCAGCAACTGAGCATTCATATTTTCTCCAAGTACCTAACTCAAATTACCACTTCATCCTCCTTGTCCTCCCAAAACTGCTCAATTACTAGAGGTAACAGTGATTTATGACTGGAGGGGAAAGGAAATAAATGTTTTTAAATCCCCTTCAGTTATCTGCACATATTTGCAAGCAAACTATTGCTACATAGGTCTGTATAATCCTCTTCAAATGTTACTCAGTTTTGTGCATATACTTTCATCGTAATTAAAAAAATGAAAAAATCCAAACCACTTATAAAATGTAGTTTTTCCCAAGAAAGTATTACAGCATCACAGGAAGCATCACAGAAATTGGTTACAAAGAAGGAGGCAGAACGCTGGTAGCACAGACAGGCCATTAGAATAAAAGGCGCTTTTGTCTTGTGAGAAATAATGCTTAGTTGGGTTCCATCAAGTAGGGCCAAGCTGACTTTTCCATTGCTGTTGAGCAAATGTGCAGAATATTAGAACAGTCTGATCATGTTCTTTGAAGGCCACTTGAAGGTACAAAAATAAAATATAGTACCAAGAAAAGAAGCATTCACTGAAAAACTTTTTTTTCACCCAGTAACCTAATGTAAGTTAAGTCTTATATTCTAGGAAACAGAAACCATGTTCACTGTCAGCCTGCAAGAGATCATGAAAGGAGCTTCAAACATAATGAAAGACATCATTCTAATTTTCCAGTCTCATTTGCTTTGCCTCCTGGACTAAGATAGTGCTACTTCCTATTTTCCTTGATCAAGCATAACCACCTTAGAAGTTAATTTTTGCCTATTATTTTTGTCTAAATACTTCCTCTTCTATCATGTTTTATTATATTTCTCAGGAAAAATAAGAATCTTTTCTTTGTCCAGACACTTTAGGAGTGTTTTAGTGCACAGCAGTCAGTGTTATTTCATTTAATAAATCCTTTGATTTTTGTAATCAGACAAATAGGAAGGGAAGCCTGTTATCATGTATTTTGCCCCTGATTATGTGATGCAGATGGCTGATGGCTGAGGTGTGACAATATAATAACTCAGTACAAAGAATGCCAACAGTACCTTACCTGGACAACAACCTCTATGTGATGGAACCCTTGACTGTAGTTTTGTGGGCTCCACTTCAGTACATAGAGAGGGCCAGACACCCAATGAGCATTCCCCAAGTGAACTCTGTCTATATAGACTTTGATGGAGGTAATGAAAGAAGGAGAGAAGGCCAGAATTCTAAGGAGTGAATAAATAGCAAAATAAAATGATTTGTTACACGACCTGGAGATCTGTCATTACTCCCTAAAGAGAAGTCCCTAGAGATTATGCTACCTTGTACTTAAGAGTTCAAAAGAGTTGGAAATTAAAACAGTGAAGAATCTGTAGGTTAATGGTAACATGGTAGCTCTTTCCTACAGTTAGGAGTTCTGTATGGTATTATGCAAAAGACCAGGAAAGAAAACTGGGCTGTGGCAGAGATCCTCAGGTCCTGATAAAAATAATCTTAGAACTATTGCTGTCAAAGCAATTGCTAACACAAATGGGATGCATCCTCCTGCACACACGTGGACACTTTATCAAATACTTGTAAATGTTTTTAATTGAACATTATCAGTCTCTCCAAAATCCTCTGTTGTTGGGGGTGGGTTTGTTTGGTTTTGGGGTTTTTTTTCTTCCCTTGTTGGTTTTCTGGTGAGGTTTTTTGTGGGGTTGTTTGGGTTTTTTTGCTGTGGGTGTTTTTTTTTTCTTTTTGCAAGTCAGAATGCAACCACTCAATCTTTTATGAAAAAGGGAGTGGAATACAAGACTGGTATTATAAATCTGAGACACCAATAAATGTAGTATCACTTGGCAGCGCTTATATTCAGAGGAATGGTGATACTAATATTAGATTCAATATATTACATAGATTTTCTTTCGTTTGTGGTAATAAAAAAGGCATTCCAGAGTATGATTCAGTCAAATGAAGGAGTTTCATATAGCTATGGTGAACAAATTTATCAGTTCATATATTTAATGGAATCATATGAAAAAAAAAGCATGATGAATTTATTTTGATTGCATTTCTGAGTATGCAATATACCCATATATTTCATGCATATTGGTCAAACAGCGAATATAAGACGTTGGAAAGGGCATAGAAATTTGAAATACAAATGAAAAAAATAAGAAGAAAGGTAGAAATGGAAAGATAGAGAGATTCATAACAAATGAAAATTGGCAGAGGCTTAAGATGTTTTAAATGTAAGAGATATAACACTGAAAAAAAAAAAACCAAGAGGCAAAGAAGTCCAAAGAGAATGAAGAAAATACTTTGAAAAACACATGGACAAAATCCCCAAATCAATGGAGGCAACGCGAACATGTGAGATAATAACACAGGTGACATGTCAATCTAACTCTACCAGCTTTGGTTACATTAAAAAGTTCAATTTATTTTAAGAGGAAATAACTGCATAAATAAAACAAACATTATTACTATATTATTTCCTTTTATCACAGATATGATACAAAGTGAGCTCTCAGGAACAATCTTCCAGAGAGACGCGACTTCTGAGAACAGTGGGCATTAGAATCACAGAATCACCAGGTTGGAAGAGACCCATTGGATCATCGAGTCCAACCATTCCTATCAAACACTAAACCATGTCCCTCAGCACCTCGTCCACCCGTGCCTTAAACCCCTCTAGGGAAGGTGAATCAATCACCTCCCTGGGCAGCCTCTTCCAATGCCCAATGACCCTCTGTGTGAAAAACATCCTCCTAATCTCCAGCCCCAGCGGGGCTTGAGGCCATTCCCTCTTGTCCTGTCTCCTGTCACTTGGGAGAAAAGGCCATCACCCTCCTCTCTACAACCTCCTTTCAGGTAGTTGTAGAGAGCAATGAGGTCTCCTCTCTGCCTCCTCTTCTCCAGGCTAAACAACCCCAGCTCCTTCAGCCGCTCCTCATAGGTTCTGTTCTCCAGCCCCTTCACCAGCTTTGTTGCTCTTCTCTAGACATGCTCCAGAGCCTCAACATGCTTCTTGTGGTGAGGGGCCCAGAACTAAAGTATTGAAGGAGTGGTCTCATCAGTGCTCAGTACAGAGGGAGAATAACCTCCCTGGACCTGCTGGTCACACCGTTTCTGATACAAGACAAGACACCATTGGCCTTCTTGGCCACTTGGGCCAAGTTAGAGCATTAGCATTTTTTAAAAAAGGATTTGTGTACATACATATAAATACAGATCTATATTATAACCAAGAAGGACCCCAGCTATTAAAATACAGTTAAATATTGTGAAATCAGGAGATTGCAGGGTACCTGATATGAGTGGAATGAAGAATTTTGACTAGTGGTTCATGAGCAGAACTGCTGTAAAGGAAGGATTTGGGATTGGTGATGAGAACTACAGGCCATTCTTCAAAGGTAAGATCTGCAAAGCTAAAGAGGTCGTGATCAAAGGCAAAGATCCGGTACCTATAATGAAAGGGAAACAATCTTGTTGATACAACCCACTGCATGCACAGCTGATTGTCATACTTCCCAAGTTACTAAGCAGAACTTGTTTTATTTAGTTTCCATTTCTTCTCTTCTATAGTTTATCCTAAATTGCCCAACTCTGCTATATTAACTGTACAGCTTGTTACCTCTGATCAAGTTCATTTGATTATAAATTACTGAAACACAACTCATAATTCCAAATGCCAACATATACTGAATTTTGCACATGAATCAGGTAGATGAACACCATGTTAAAGAATTCAAATATAGCATACATTCCTACAGTGTCTGGGTAGGTATACTAGTTACGGACAAAGACCCTAGTGTGCTCTTCTGTGTGCATACAAGTATCTCTGTTAAGATTACTGCAGAATAAAAGCTAATATACTGTTATACATTCAATGTATACTCTCAAGTAGACTATTTTTTGCATATGCAATTCTAACAGCTTGTTCAGAGCATGGATATTTTGAAGTAGTGATGCTGAATTTTATTATAATTTATTTATCTACTTTGAATATTAAACACACACTAAATAGACATTTAAAAGTCCCCTATTTAATTTCTAAACATCAAGAAATAATAAAAAATTAATTAATTTATTAGCACAATGTTGGCATGGGGGGGAAAAACCAATCCCCAATTTAGACACAGAGATATTTTTCAGAAGCATTAATGGTAATAACCAGTCAGACAGACTTAATGCTTTTTTCTAGTTCTTCAAACAGCATAAAAGGGAATTACAACTTAACCAGGTAAGGTCCATATAATAATACACTCCCATAGGGTCTAATTACCTCCTATTATCCTTCCAGTCACCTAGTTCAAGTTCTAGAGTCCCGCCATGGTGTTGACTGTGTAAGACTGGCATCAGCCCACCCAGTGTATGGAGATGTCCACATAAATAGACTGTGGCAGAACTAAGAACATAGGAATTGTGGTTAATTGTGTGGGAAGGAAATACTACACTGCAGAAGATCTGTAAAGTGACAGATAAGTATGTGAAAAGAGGCAAGAAAACCCAAAGATCTTACTTCATTAATGTTCGTATTCCTGGGTCTTGGGAGATGATTGTTGAGGTGGGAAAATGACCAAACCAGATAGTATGATTGCTGCGCAGACTTTCTGTTGCCATCAAAGACAGCTCTTTCATTTGATTCTGAAAGGGGCAGGTGTTTGGAAGACAAAAAACCAAATAAACCTCTTTAACATTCAGGCTATTTAGAAAGAACAGCAAAAGAAAAGCAGAAATAAAGTGTTTAAGAATGCAACTCATCCTTTTTTTTTTTTTTTTTTAGTTAACAGAGAATATTCCGGTTGATTCAGCTATGTGTACACAGAAAAGCTGTAACACTAGATGTATCCTTAAAATTTGATGTTGGAAAAACAAAGTGAAAACAGGACACTCAACACTTTCCTTGCAACCAAACAAAGAAAAAGTGCAATATAAAAAAAAAAAAAAAATCAGTAAATGGTATTTCTACCATCTGCTGCTTATTTATATAGTCTAAGATGACATGCTTGAGTTGATTTAACAAACAACTGTAACTTACAGCTATAATCCCTACGATCTCTTGAGTTCCTAGACAGCCTTTTATAGGTCTGAGACCACAGAAACTGTATACCACACGCTTCTCTCATTTAACTTGATGAGCTATAATGCTGAATCTTGAAGATATTACTCAGCCATTGCTGTTAAAGTTAAGCAAAGTAACATTTTACACAGCAAGTAAAATTTCTCTCCTTTACTTGTTTGACTTCTAATATTAGATCAGCCATTTACAGTCCAAGTCCACAGAGACTCCCGACATGAGTAAGAGTTCGAAGTCTAACAGAGCAGGCAGGAAAATTAAAACCAGAGAAGAACACAAATCCACTCTTCCATGATTTTGCAGATCATCTTTTAGGGTAACCCAGAGAACCACCAACATACTCTTTCCCCTCCTACCTGAAAAAAAATTAAAACTGAAGAACATGAATAAAAGAAACAGAAATAATGGTATATTAAATAAGAATGGATGCAGTTTAATAGTCTAGGTTAATGTAATGGTCTTATTAAGAGAAATTTCCTTTACAATTAGGAATTTGGGCTTTAAGCATATTTTTACCTAAGCTAGGCAATCAAATTACTGAAACAAACCTAATTTATTTTTCAAATTCCTGGCAGAAGTTTAATTCTTAAGAAAGTTACAGGTACCTACCTTTACATTCAGTTTTGTGCAAAAATCTGCAGTTGATGTTCTCCTGTTGCTGGGTAATTAGTAAGCAGACGATTGATTTATTGCAGCCAAAGACAGGAGCTCTACATCTAACTGCATTTATTAGCTCCTTGAGAGTTTGTCAGCAAATCTGCTATATCCACTATATATTACAGTAAACAATGAGAACAGTGCTTGGCACTCCTATATTACCTTTCATCTAACTATCACCAAGCCTTTACAAATGCTTAATTAAACGTCAAGCCTCCTTTAGACAAAATTAGAGGGTGAATATTTTACTCTTCATTGAGGTCATTATCACAGGGACAATACGAAATCTGTTTAACAGAACACAGTAACTCTCTGCCCCTCTTCAGAAGGGCATCTCAAGAACAGAAGCATCAATAAACTACAGAGAAAAATAAAAAAGAAGCAAAATGTTATCTAAGCTGACATGTGATTTAAACATTGGGATTAATGTTAATTCTTTGAAAACAATAACACGTAATTTTTATCATGTCAGAAGATTAGACCTCACTTTCATAAATTACATATTTCTTTATAGCACTATTTTTCACATTATTCCACTGGTAAATGAAACTGTTTCATCTGTACTATTAATGAAAAGGTATCTAGCAAACATGAAAGAAGTGAAATTAGGAAGTTTGGATTTTTTTTTAAACTTCACAGCCTGTGAAGAAATTATCACTCAAGACAGCTAAATGCTAAGAAACTACTGACTCCTTAAAATGTCTAATTTGACATTTTTGTACTGAATTGTTTCTTAAGAGAGAAAACCACAGATACTTTATATGTTAAGTGGCACATTTTTCTCAATGACTGTTCCATGTGCATAATAGCTTAAAAAATTTAGAGTCTTCTAGACAAATCTTTATAAAAACAACCCCCACCCCCACCCAAACAAACCACTATAGAAGCAAAACAACCAAAGTAGAATGTCAAGACTTATAAAAATACCGTGTTCAAAATCCCAAAGAAATTATAGGGTCTCTTAGGGCCTGGGCTGAGTGTGGCATCCATGCAGATGAATGAATAGTTCCCAAAAGAGGTGGTGTGAATGTAATGGAAAGAGCCATCTTTACGCCAGGCAGAGTATTTCCTGGTAAAATTAAATGGAAATATTGCTGTTAGAAAGTCTTGCAGCAATGACAAAAAGTGACCTGCATAGTAAAAATGCAAGTTTTCTTGCATTAGATCTAAGTCCACCTTCTTACCACAGTAAGGTTCATAAAAATCAATGGCACTGAAAAGTCTGTACTTCGAAGGAGATGTGTTACATGGGTCATGTGTTAAGATAAGCAACAGGTTAGCAAATATCTATAAAAAATGTTAGCATAAATACACTTTCCCTCAGTAACACTGTGCTTTTTTATAGACAAATAGTATAAATGATGCAAAGCAAATAGGCAAGATGACAGGACAGCAGTATCTTATACCATTCTTAATTAAAGGAGATCTGCAAAGGAAATACAGTTGTCTCGTGTGTATTGTTGGTATCTGAAAGAACTTTTCAGAACATCAAGTCTATTTTGTTAGAGATATCTTAATTTACTCTAATGTTGAATGATCAGCTATTGGCTAACACAATATAGTCTTGAATCAAAGAAATATTGAGCCTTTTCAGTTATTTTTCAGAAGATCCAAACCAGAGACACTACACCAAATTTAAAAATGACAAAGAAGACAGCATTTCCTCTTACTTCTTACTCTTCTTTGTTTCTTGACATAGCAAATTTTACCGGTTCTCCTGTTACCTGTGGAACGTCAAAATTCTTCATTCAAAGAGTAAAAGAAGAGAACAAAAAGGATAGCTGTATCTTTTGCATTCTACCGATGATAATTCAGCTCTTGAATCTCAGTCTTAAAATGTTATAAGAAAGAACTATAAACAACGAAGGGCTTAAAAGACATGCCAACTTGTTGACAGGAGATCACGGAATCAGATGCAGAGATCAATCCGATAAGCAAGTGTTCCCTTTATTGAGCTTAACTGTTTCTTTATAAACCCTTTTCAGTTACATAACTAGGTGAACATGAGGGTATCTACAGTGTATTATTAGTTAAAGGTAGCTGTTCATAAAGCTATTATTAACATATTATTGGCTAAACTACTGCACATGCTAAGTAACCAAGTTATACTAAAATTAACTATGTTGATAGTTCTCTTTAACTGTTTTTCTTTCAGCTGGCACTGGTTCCCACTGAACTAGCTGCTGCATTCCTCCCAGCTGGCCTTTGTTTATCTCTCGGCTCTCTGCTTCAAGGTCTTGTTAAAGTTGTTCAGTCGCACAGCATCTAGGCCTTGTTCTCTGTAAAATGTTCCCACACCAACTAATTCCACCTCTTTTCTCCCATGGTTTTATGCTAATATTTGCTATGATAAATACAAGCAATAATAAATATATGCATTGCTTTTCCACCTTCCATTGACAATAGATATTTTCAGGTTTTTGTAACTTCTAAAATTTAAGTGCTTTTGATACTTTATGTTAGATGGGAATTGCATATATCCTCCACTGGTAAAACCAGATAACATTCCAACTAATGGTACCTACTAAATTGCTCAATTAAGAATTAAATTCTGTGACTAAAATGATTGTGAGTACATCTAAGATTAGCTAAAACTTTAGTTTAGTTTGGGAGTGTTTTTTGTTTTCATTTATGTCAGGAGATTTTTTGTGGGTGTTTGGGTTTGTTTATTTGTTTAACCACCCTTCATGAAATGTGAAAGCTGAAACATAACTGAGTTCAGATGACGAGTATAGTTTGAATGCAGTCACCCAGGAAACTCTTTATATCACCATTCCTCCACCAATCAGAATTAAAAAGAAAACTGCCAGAAATGTTGACCTGAACAGAATAAAATCCAATATAGTAAGAACAAGTTTCCAACATAACTCGGCACTTCCTGTCCTGGTTTTGGCTGTGATAGAGTTAAACCCAGACTGCCCACCTGGACCCCCTCAAAATTCACATTTTTATACTGAACATATTGTTATGGTATGGAATATTCTGTTGACTACTTTTAGTTAGCTGTCCTGGCCCCGTTCAGTAGCAAAACATGGAAACTGAAAAATCCTTCATTTCCTAGCAACAACTAAAACTAGCAGTGCATCACCAACATATTTATAATATTAAATAAAAAAACCAGCAGCTGCTGGGAAGAAAATCAGCTCTGTCCCAGCCAAACCCAGGACACTTCCAATGCCATAAAGATCCTTTCAGAATGTTTATTTTCTTGAAGTTAATATTACCTTTATGAACATCATGAACTTCAATGAGAAAATAGGAAGTTCAATATCATAATCCTAATATTTCTGCATTTAGTCACACTTTCAGTATGTGTAACAGTTGAATCATCTTCTGCTCATGCTGCAGAGATAAAGTAGGAACTCATGCTTTTGTATAAAACTATAATTTTATTTTAATACAACTACTGCCTTCTTTAATTTTAGTACATAATGAACACCAGAATGTGGTGCTGAATAACTGTTTTCCCTAGCCTCTGGTTTTTTACCTACAAGCTCCAGCACACAGAACATTTCCTAGACAATGGCAGATTTACAGTATATTCAATTACAAAACACAGAGGGAAAAGAAATAAGAGTTTTGCACAAAGAATTCTCTATTTTCTCAGTCTGTTTTGCTCTACTAACTGGCAATGAAAAAGACAGAGGGAATAGCAACTATGGCCCTGGACTATAGAAAAGTTGGTGAAAAAGCATATATGTTATAACTGAAAACAGAATATTGTTTTGTTGGACCTTGAGTATTATGGCATACATGTGGCAAATAAAAGTACCTGTAATAATTTTGAACGCTATCCAGGTGTGGGATGTTGAATGAGTCTGTAGGGAAGAGAAAAAGGAAATTAAGAAATTTTCAGATCAAATTAACCTGCGATTTCTGTATTTTATTACCTAATGTTGAAATAAAGCAGTTTCAGCAAGCACTGAAGAGCTATTTTTTAAAAAATGCATAATTCACAAGCAGACTACCTGACTGTGCAGAGAAGCCTTTATATACTGACCTAAAAGTGGCAATAGTTTCCTCATTTAAATTAAATTTCAAAGATAAAGTTGTGGGAATGTAAACTGTCACTTCATGGCTAAAAGCTAACCATGTGTTTCCACTTTAGACATAAGGCTATTCAGTAGCTTTTTGGATTGGTGCATTCTCTATAAGTAAAACCTAACTCATCCAAGCAAAACAAAGTAGCAACAGCATCAGAGAATCAGATGTATAAAACAGCAACTTGGGGAGGCTTGTTCTGCAGCTGGGGTCCACCTCTCCATTAAGTCTGTTAACAGAAGTCTGATAGGAAAATTAGAGTAAAATGTTGTATACAGGCTGTATGTGACAAAGCATTTTTTTCTCCAGTGCTTTCTAGTTGTGCCCTTCCTGTAACAGCTGGCTTATGAGGCCTGCAAAGTTCTTAGCTTGTGTTTGAATGCCTAGAATGCAGCCACAACTATGACATGTACAGACCTCCATTAGTTCTTACCATCAAAAAGAAACCAAATTCCCTTTAATTGCTGAGTATGTGAGACATTTAACTTAAAACTGTGGGGGGAAGTCTGTGAAAAGTAAATTGAAACCATACCTTCAGCAGAGTAAGGCTACAGTTTGGCCTTCCATTAAAAGATAGGGTATATAAATTAATGACCTGGAAACTAAAATCTGAGGCTATGTTCTATCATTTGTCAGGCTGAAGCAATAAATTAAGACTTACTTTCCTGCTTCTAAAATGTCAGTAAGTACCTGTAAAGTGTGCCCTCATCAGAGCAGACACGTGGATAGTAAGCCCTTCTACTGATTCACAACCACCACAAACATGCTAGTAAGTACTAACACTTTACCCCTATATTTTAACTTGTCTAAATCAACTCTAATCAGAGAAGAGGAAAAGATATTTAATGTCCTTCTTACCATGATTTCCTTTGATGTCTATCCACTTGGTTTTCTCCATGACACTTGATCTCTTCAGGATTAACTGGTAAGTTCTCCATTCTATTTCTACCTGATCAGATCCCAGATTATCTCTTGTTTTAGCATCCGTCAGGTCACCTGGAAGTGTATAAAGGTAAGATATAACTAGAGGCCTAAGCAGTTCACACAAATACTGTCAAAAAGCAAGCACACAATCCAAGTCTCCTAGTGTAAGTGGCCACAGGTCTCCTCTGTGCAGTCTGGAGGTTCCTGTCACCTTGCCCAAGAGGTTACTATAAGGTTAAACGTCTTCTACAGCAGATGCAGCAGCCTGTTCAAACATCTATCAACCACGTCACTGCAGCGCATTTACTAACACCATACCAAAGCACAGAAAATAATTACACATTCACTATACTTGAAGATTCTAGTCATAAAAGCTTTAACTTCACACCCTCTGTATCCCCTCAAGCTCCAAGTGAAGTCTGAACCGTTCCCACTTCTGTTCATACAATAAAGCCTCCCTCCATTTCTAGACAAAACATGAATACTAGCTGTTTCTGAACTCTTAACTTAAAAAGTAAGCAGCAGATACATAACTGTAGAAACAGAAGTCCACCTGTAGCAGGACTTGTTCCAGTAGACAAACTTGCTCTTAATGACTAATCAGAGACATAGCTCACTTGTGTCATTTCAAACATGAAGAATGATGTAGAATAACAATCAGGTAGGCATGAAGGAAAGTAGCTGCTACCAAGGACTAAGGTATAGTGACAAGTACTGGGAAAACAACAGCTATATTGCATTTGTCTTTGTTACATACACTCCACACTGAACTCAATATCAGACTCAAGACATTGAACAAAACCCAATTCTCTTGAGTTTAGAAGTTATACTCTGCTTCTAGCAATCTATCTTCAGCTGAAATTCTATTTTCATTGCATAAGGTACCTTAAGGCTTTCAAGCTCTCTCTTGAGATCATAGAATTTTGCTGATTTGCTCTTCCCTTGACAGCATATTCAACAGGAAATCCACACTTTTGAATCACTTACCTGTTGCTAGAACAAGTGCTGGCCGAATTATATCAATTGTCTCAGAGCAGAATTTTTCAAAGTCAGAAGTTCTTTTGGGATCATGAAACCTGCTGATATGAATATCTGATACCTGAAAAAGAGAAAAATGGAACACTGTCCCAAGTGGAGGGTTACTGCTACCTAGGTTGTTCTGCAAAGCCAGGTACATAAGAATGCAACATAAGAGCAGCGATTCACATCTCCCTTATAAACAGAAGGGGATAACTAGGAGAGAACAAAAGCAAAGCAAGCATATGATATTGCATCTCTAACACCTAAAATCACATTTGCATCAAGAAGATTTCCTTAAATACAATAACATGGGGAAACAGTAAGTTTTGATGGCTCTAAGTGGCCTGTTGACTTTCAAATTCTGAGAGCTTCTGGTGCAACACAGTGATGTGGCTGCAAGACAGAATACTAACATATTCTTGCTTTCCAGAATTGCTTAATGTCACCTTTGACTTACAGCATACAAATAACTAATTTTGTACCTGGAGTAACATTTCCAGTAGCCAGGTGGAAAGAATTCCAACAGTCTCCCTATGCATTTTAATGGAGCTGATGAGTGTGTTTAGATCCTACTCTATTGGCCAAAGATTGCCCAAAACCTGCTGATACCACTTGTACAGAACTGTAAAAGATGCTTTCATTTCTGATACAAGCAGTCAAAGTCCTCACATCAGAGGGTAGTGTTGGAGCAAGAATCTAAAACTTTATACAGTAGTTTGAATTAGTTGCAAATCAAGAAAAGAAATGATTTAAATGTATGTAGTAGTTTTAAAAGTTACAAGAAATCTTAAAACCTAGTGGTGTAAGAAAAGGTGCTAGTTACTTAGGAATGCTAACAAGATAACACTAACAGCACTTTGTTAAAACAGGAGACCGTAAATCACTCAAGTAGCAAGATAAGAATGGAGTCTACCAAACTAGAGTTAATTAAAGTAGAGATAGAAGGAAACTGGCAGTAAATTCATGTTGGACAATGCCCAAAAGAAGAAAGGTAAAAAGTTCACAATAAAAACTAATTTTTTCCCCTGAGGATGATGAGGGAACCTTCCTCTTCACGACAACCAGAAGGAGGTACGCAAGCGCAGTAAGAGCTGATAAAAACTTGCTGATGAGGTCATCGAAATATACATATGCATTGGACAATGATGTAACCTGTTGAATATACATTAGATTGCGAAACCTCACGAGAATAAATATTGGTCGAGTTATAACAGTGTTGGGGGATCAGATTTGTGAAACTATTCCCTGATCCCTGAGGGCTCCCCCAATAAAGCACCAACATATAACCCTTCCCGGAGTGTTATGTGTTTATTGTCACGCCGATGCTAACAGTAGGATGGGGAAAACAAGAAAAGCAAGTTATTTGTGGTTTTTTTTTAAAAAAAAAATTGTGGTTTTTTTAAAATTTGAGGCTTTTTGGGTCTGTCCAAAATAAATCTTGGGTGAATCCTTTAAATTCCACTTTGATTCCATTTTAGTCAATCAATTAATAAATTATCCTCCTCAGCTTAGACAAGATATTTACCATTCAAAAACACAGCGAGCACATGCTAACACCTATCTAATGGTATCACTAACCAAGAAAATAAAACCATTAGCATTTACATTCAGTTTAATGGCTTAAGGCCATTAAGGCTTAAGTCACTTAGGGAAAAATTAATGGAAAAAATTACTTTGAAAATGCCCAGCAATTGAAGAAATTAATAACAATTGAAGCAATTGAAGGATTAATAACACGCTGGCTTATGTACTAAGAGCACTACCCGCAACTAATACATTTAGGCAAAGCATCTGAATTTGAGAATAAAAGCAAAATAGTAAAAGCAGCCTATTTCTTAGAAGGAACAGCACAGCAACCCCTGTGACATCTGAGCCATCAACTACCTGCAAAAATGGAACAGCTTGAGGTTAATTATGCAATAAGTGCTTCAGCAATGCTCTGAGGAAGCTCAGAAAAGAACCCACAGAAGTACCCAGACACAGCAGTCTACTTCCAAGACCACATCAGGTAAATTTGGATCTTGTGCTCAACCTGGAGACAAAGCTGTGTACATTTAACCTAACACACCTCCATCTTGCACTCGCCCAGTACCCCATTGCTAAAAATCTAACTGGTTTCACAGCCAAGCAGCTTTTGGAAGGGGAGAGGGACAAGCAGAGCCTGCCTTTCTCAATAAGAATTGGGATAATGATGCAATAGAATCATAGAATCCATTAGGTTGCATAGGACCTTAGAGATCAGAGGGCTGGAGCACCTCCCATGCAAGGATAAGCTGGGAGAGTTGAGGTTGTTCAGCTTGGAGAAGAGAAAGCTCTGAAGAGGTCTTATAGTGACCTTCTAGTGCCTTAAGGGGGCCTACGAAAAAGATGTAGAGGGACTATTTACAAAGGCCTGTAGTGATAGAACAAGGGGCAATGCGTATAAACTGGAGAGGGGCAGATTTAGACTAGAAATAAGGAAGAATTTCTTCACTATAAAAGTGGAGAAGCTCTGGCACAGGTTGCCCAGGGAAGCTGTGGCTGCCCTATCCCTGGAGGTGTTCCAGGCCAGGTTGGATGGGGCCTTGAACAGCCTGATCTAGTGGGAGGTGACCCTGCCCTTGGCAGGGGGTTAGAACTGGACGATATTTAAGGTACTTTCCAACCCAAACTATTCTATCTTCAACTCTAACTGTACCCGTCCACTACTAAATTACAGAATCGTGGAATACTCACAGAATCAATAGTCATGGAATCAAGGTCTCTTCCAACCTGGTGATTCTATGATTCTATGAATCAACTGTCATAGAATCATAGAATCATGTTCCCAAGCACTTAATCTCCCCATTTTTTAAACACCTCCAGGGATGGTGACTCTACCACCTCCCCGGGTAGCCCGTTCCAGCACTTGATAACCCTTTCTGTGCAGGAATTTCTCCTCATGTCCCACCTAAACGTCCCCTGGCGCAGCCCGAGGCCGTAGGTATAACAATTACACGGGCTTTACTTTCCGGTTCCCGGTCAGGCTCTCCCACCGGGCTCCCCCGCGGGGTGTCCGAGCCCGTCCCCGCGCCCCTCACCTGCAGCGCCCACAGGAGGCTGTCGGCTGCCGTCCCGAGGCCGGGCTCAGCGGCCGGGAGCGGCGCCGCCGAGGGTTCGTAGCGATCGAGGAGCAGCGCCCCACCGGCCACCGCCGCCAGCAGCACCGCTAACAGCTTCAGCATCGCCCGCAGCCCCGACGATTGGGTGTCGGCACCGGGACCAGGTGCGCCTGCTCGCCGCCGGGATCTGCCCCGGCGCCTGAGGCACGGGCAGAGCGGTGGGAAGGGAAGAAAGAAGAAACGATTAGTTATAGGTTCGTGGGAATTAACTGATGAGTTTTGCTGCAGCTAGTGTGTGTGATTATCTTGTCATGTAAATCCGCCTTGTATCAAGAGATAATATGCAAGCAATCATAGAATCATGGAATAACAGAATGTGTTAGGTGTTCAAAGCCAGGTTGGATGGGGCCTTGGGCAGCCTGATCGGGTGGGAGGTGTCCCTGCCTGTGGCAGAGGGCTTGGAACTGGATGATCTTTAAGGTCCCTATCAACTCAAACCAGATCATCCTGTTCCAAGCCCTCTGCCACAGGCAGGGACACCTCCCACTCGATCAGGCTGCCCAAGGCCCCATCCAACCTGGCCTTAAACACCTCCAGGGATGGGGCAGCTACAGCTTCCCTAGGCAGCCTGTGCAACTGTCCCACCACCCTCAGAGTGAAGGATATGGAGCTGTTGGAATTGGGTTCAGAGGAGAATTACAAAGATGATCCAAGGGTTTAAGGACCTTCCATAGGAGGACAGGTTGAGAGAGTTGCGGTTGTTCAGCCTGGAAAAAAAGAAGGCTCCGAGATGACCTTAGAGCGACCTTCCAATATCTGAAGGGGCTACAAGAAAGCTGTTTGCAAAGGCTTGTGGTGATAGGGTGAGGGGGAACGGGTATAAACTGAAGAGGGGCAGATTTAGATTAGGCATAGAGAGGACCTTCTTCACCATAAGGGTGGTGAGACACTGGCACAGGCTGTCTTTCTCAGAGCAGCAATCGCATTTCCCAGCTCCTTACGCTGTCAAGCAATAGAAGCGAGAGTGTAACTCCAGTCCCGCAAACGCCCTCAGGCGCCGGATCCGCCGGCACTTCCGCTTTAGCCCCTCTCCCCCGCCTCCACATCCCCGGGGCGGTAGAAGCTCTGCACGCGCGGTGCGCACGCGCGGCCCGGCGGCGTCAGCAGCTACTTCCGGGTAGCGTCGGTGTCGCCGGCCGCATTTCGTCGCTCTCAAAATGGCGGACGGAGGGGATGGCGGTCCCAGCGCGGCGGGAGGGTGGCTTCCCGCGCACCCTCAGGTGAGGCGGCCCGCGGGTCTGCCTGGTTTCCCCTGGCGCTGTCGGGCAATCACGAGAGAAGCGCTTTGTCCGCCGCGTCCCCGGCCCGTTTGGCGCTGCTTAGGTTAAACGAGATCTGAAATGCTTCACAGGCTTTTCGTTGTCTTTAAAGCGCTGTAGCGTGTGTTTTATCTTTGTTGTGGCTTTAGCTTTCTTAATAAGCTGACTGGTGCAGTTGCCACATGGGAATGGACGGGGTGGCATCCTCAAGGAGCTGGGCAGGCTGTAGAGCTGGGGCCGTGAAAGCCTCACGGGGTTCAACGAGGCCAAGTGCAAGGTCCTACACTTGGGTCGAGGCAATCTACCGTTCTAATACACGGTGAGGGATGATGTGATTGAAAGCAACCCTGCAAAGAAGGACCTGGGGTGCTGAGCTGAGAGGCTCGACGTGAGCCGGCAATGTGCGCTCGCAGTCCAGAAGGGGGCCAGCAGGTCGAGGGAGGGGTTTCTGCCCCTCTATTTCTCTTTTGTGAGACCTCATCTGGAGTGTTTTGTCCAGTTCTGGAATCCTCCGTTTAAGAAAGACACGGAGCTGTTGGAGCTGGTCCAGAAGAGGGCTACAAAGACGATTGGAGGGCTGGAACACCTCCCATAGGAGGACAGGTTGAGAGTTGGGCTTGTTCAGTCTGGAGAAGAGAAGGTTCTGAAGAGAACTTACAGCAACCTTCCAGTACCTGAAGAGAATACAAGAATGCCGGGGTGGGACTCTCTTGGGCAGCCTAATCTCGTGGGAGGTGTCCCTACCTGTGGCAGAGGGCTTGGAACTGGATGATCTTTAAGGTCCCTATCACCCCCAGCTGTTCTGTGGTTCTATAATTAAAGGTCACTTTACTGTAGAACAAAAAAGGGTGAGATATAGTTTGTTGTTCTGCAGTGGGTAAGTGGAGCAGCAGACAGTGAAGCTTAGAAGGAATGTGGATGGAGATAGTTGTTTATTTGTTGAAGAGAATGATCCTTCTCTTTTTTTTTTACTTTAATCACCTATGGGTTTAATATTCCCTTTCTGAACACTACGCTGTGTTGAGTCTGGCAGGGGGAGTAGGTAAGGGCCTTCTGAGCTTTCCTTCAAAGCCTGGGCAAGTGGTGACATTGTTGCGTGTGCTTTTGCTAGAGGAGTTTAAAAGCCAGAGTTTAAGGAAGGGAATCTGAATGTATATCAGAAATCTTACGTTTTATGTTACGTTTTCCTGTAACAACCTGAATACATACCGTAGTTGTGAAACTCTTAGTTGTGGTTATTTAAAACTTGGGGCTCGTAAGGCTGTTGAATAGCTACTTTTTATGTGATGCTACATACCATTAATAAAATTAGGAAGATATAGTACATAGGGAGATTACTTGAGGAACTTACTTTGTAGGGGTCAGTGCTAAGCCAGCAACTATTGTTGTACCTTCCCCCTTAGAATTGTAAGGGTGTCTGCAGATTGCTTAACAGGCCTATGTGTGGATTTTCTTCTATATTAGAAGCAATTTGATTTTCAATTAGTAAAAATGCAGTTTGACTGTGTTATAGTGTCAAAAAAATGCAGGCTGCATCAAGCAGCTTCTTGAGAAGTAAGCTTGAGAGCCATGTATGGAGTCAGAGAGGTATGAGGGTAATAATTAAAATCAGCAGCAAAACAGTGCAGTCACTTTTATATTATTTGGGGATGTAAGAGGCTGAGCTAGCCCAACTGATGTGTAAAACTGGTAATAGTGATATGGTGAAAAACACAGGGCATGATGTTGAAGAGATCCTCAGCTGCTCAAAATAGATGCTCATACATGAAGTTGTCTTAATTTTTATGTGGTTTCAGCGATTTTGGAGTCTCTGTGCCAGAATGGCCATTATTCCAAGAGCCGTGAGTGGCCACACTGGATGTACTGTCTGCACTGTCTGCTGTTATAATCCAAGCAACCTACAGGAATGTTGATGGGCATTATGGAGTGAAGTTGTTATATTAATGGAGAGGAAGAGCTGAGGGTATGGGCTTATGTTGGGTTTGACAGTGTTCATGAAGTTTGAGTGTATACCTAGCTGTACTGATGCCAGAGGCAGCTGTAATCTGGAAACACTACAGTCAATTTACAACTAAAGATGGTACTAATTAGGTGGGACTAACATATCCTCTCTGACTTCTTTTCACTGTGCATAGCAGGTCTGAATGTCCTTTCACTGTGGTGCAAAAATTGGGGAGTTGTGGGGGTGTGTAGTAGGAACAATTGGCTGAGTGGAGTGGGCTTCAGCCTTACTATACATGTCAAATAGGTCTCCATGTCAGCCCAGTCAGACTGACTCTTGCTTTCCTTTTCCATCTCTGGATGCTGTTGGTTGCAGTGCAGCACCACATCAGGCTGCATGACTAGCAAACTTCTGCAGAGAACTGTATGTATAATGCAGGATTATCTGCATGATTCTGCAGGTACCAGCCTGATTCTGGAATGGATAGTGTTGACTCGGGTAATAAACTCTTCTGTATCCAGCCCAAGTCGCTGGTTTGTTCTGTGCTCTTAACTCCAACTGTTTAGATTGGATGACTGTAACTGGAACTACCCAAGTTGGTATTTCACTGTGTTAGTTTAAGTCAGGTCCTGTCTCTGCCCTTTTCTTCTCTATAGTGGCCCTATTGCTTCCTGAGCTGAGCTGCCCTGAAAGAAAGAGGGCTGCACTCGCACTGACCTAGTAGTAAACCTTGTCTACCAAACTTATTTTCTTTCCTAACAGCATCCACAGTTTTCTTGGCTGACTGATGGGTTGGTCTTGGCTTGTCTAATAGTTGGCTAGCAAGTATTACAGATGACCTAATAAAAGTCTGCTTTGCAGGCTGGATCCAGCCTTATGGTTGGTTGTCCATTTATGTCCTGAACAAATTCCAGTTTGACTCCTGCCTGCTTTGGTGGCCGCCATCTGGAATAAGAGCAAAGTTTAGATATTAAAATATGTCCAAAATTTTAATTTTTACTAAATATTTTTCCCCTTGAACATAACTATACCAAATTAGTGAATTGCTACTTCATAAATATCCACTGTAGCTGCTGTTTTTGAAGTGTAATCTGGTGCTGAGATATTTGACAGAGGTTCTGTTCCCTCAAGGCTACGAGACCACAGCATGGATGTTAAGGATCACACAGGGAAAGAATCCAAGACTTTCATTTGCTTCTCTAGAAACAAAATAAAAACAATCTGCCAAATGAATGGTCAGAGCTTAAAGAGAAGTTCTATTTTAAAGTCTCACAGAATACTACAAATAACTTTGCAAAGGTGGTGATTTTTCTTTTCTGGGGGACTTTTTTTTTTCTTTCAAAGTACATATTTTGTATGGTTTTTTGCTTTAATGCCTGATACTGTTTCCCCTAGAAGTGATGTGTAGATTGTATATTCATATGACCTAACGTAGGTTTGACCAAAAAAAAAAATGGTGTATGCAAGGTGTTCAGATTGCATGTCTGAAAGACATAAGAATTCTAAAATTTCTGGCTACTTTGTTTTGCCTGTTGAACTTATTTGTTAGGTGTCTGCAGCCTGGCATAGAAAACCATAGGCTGTGATTTCACCTTGAATTTCCCCTTGAGTGCCTGTTTGCATTCAAGCACTTACTGCTGTGATCTGTGGAGGCACTTTGGTGATCTTATTTAAAACTGACAAGTGATCTGCATTTTCGAAGAGGTTGAACAGCCTGGGTCTGTGCATTGTTTACCCTGAAGATGACGTTAGTTTTAGCTGTCCAGCCGCCAAAACAGTAAATGATAGTGGTTACTTTTGCTTCTCAGATCACTGTTTTGTTCCGTTTCAGCTAAACAGGTAGTTTTTGGAGACTTCTGGAATCAAGGTAGATTCTGTAGACAAAGCTTTTACAGTATACGCTGTTATAAGCCTCCTTCCCAGTGGACAAACACCTGCATCATTAAAGCATCTTTTAACATTAATTGGCACTCTGCTTTGGCTTAGGGGCCAAAATTAAAATGAATGTAAAGATCAAACAGTTCTTTTATGTCTTCATGTCAGAGTTGATGTTTTGTTAAGACAGTGTTAGACAGTCTTGAATGTTACCTATGTTGTGCCAATACAAAATAGCTTATGAACGTGTAATATTGGTGTAATTACAGGTATCCAGAATAGACCGAAGTTTGGCACGTTGCTGTTTTCCAGCTACCTTAAATATGAATGACGTATCAGAAAACAGATATTTTGTAATTGAATTCTAAATGGTCATTATTTAAGTGTAGATTCTCTACTAGAACATTTGCTATACTTTACTGGAGAATGTGGAACATATCATGGACAGCTACATAGTGCTTATGTGACCAGAAACTAGGATAAGATTCCATTTTAACACCCTGAACTATATTCCTCCTGAAACAGTAGAATTTATTCTGCTAAAACAAACTAGGAAAGAACAGATATACCAGTTAATTTCTAGTGATTATTTTTTTAGGCTGCCTCTTAGGCTAACATATATCTTTGAGGTTGAAATAGATTGCCTTGTCCTCATTATTTCTACTAAAAGTAATGCCTGGTCATTTTATACAGTAGTTGGATCTTATTGTCAGTGCCTTTAGAAAACTGATAATTTTAAACCAAACCAAAACAAACAGAAGGAAAAGTTGAACTAAAAATTTGAAAGCAGAACCTTGTATTTAAATGTTAAAGAATCTTCTTAAATTTACCTTCTGAAGAAATTTTAAGTATTTTGTATGCTATCAAAGAACTTCTGTGTGTTTCTCGGTTTAAAATGGTTTAAAATGGTTTAAAATGGTTTAAAATGGTTTAAAATGGTTTAAAATGGTTTAAAATGGTTTAAAATGGTTTAAAATGGTTTAAAATGGTTTAAAATGGTTAGACAATATCAGAGTAAAATTTTTCTGGGATCTCTTGTCCTACTAGTCTATTTAACTAGCAGCAGTTCTTAACGTGCGTTAAAGTAAAGCAGCCTCTTGCATTTGGCACATATGCTGAACAGCACCTGCTTGAAATCAGTATCTTCTCAGCATTTTATATTTTTACTTTTTAAATTCTGCTACTAGGTGTTTTGATGGGCAGCTGGCATTGCCATCTCATGCTTGAGTGATTTGTGTCATGCACAAACTAAGCTTTTTTACCACTCCTTTGAACTGGAATATTGGACCAAGTACAGGCTTTAGTTTGTGCAACTGGCAATGTCTGTTCCTTCATAATTTGTTACTTAATTTCTATAAATATTAATATTAATTATTTTCACTGCTTATATTAATGTATATTTCTAAAAATAATCTTGAAATTTATGCAGTCACTTTTGCACTTAAAGATCAGTGTGTCAATCAGTGCAGTTAAAGTAAAGCTGCTTTTTATAGTATTGCCTAATATAAATTTTTAATTTGAGAAGACTTTAGTATTCAGACAGAACTGTGCTTAGAATGTAAATCAAACCTCGTCATAGACGTAACAGCTACTGTATTAATGTACATAATAAACCCATTGCCATGATAAAGAAATACTGTCGTAGTGGTGGGAAATCTCATTTGATGCTTAATCTATAGGTGAAAAGTAAATTGAGAATTTGTTGTTAGTTTTTTCTTTCTCCTTTTATATTTACTTAGCTCTCATTTCTATTATTATTTGCAGTATTCGTGAATGAATACATCTTTGAATGACAAAACTAGATATAGATATATTAGATGTATCAAGGGCAGATATTTTGTTCTTTTGATAGCAGTCTTTGTAGGCAAATATAACTGTTTGTCCTCTGATGTTTTCTAACATGATGCTGCTTTAGAGGGTTTGGAAAAGGGCTACAAATTGTCCATTTAGACATAGGAGAAAACTGCATGTTTGGTTGGAATTGACTTTTGGAAAGGTCTCTATATGCTTTTAAATGGGAAGAAATATTAGTATTTTGTTCCTGCAGAGGAGGACAGATATCTCGTAATGATTCTTTCTCAAGTGGTATTGTGAGGTTCTGTTTCTGTAATCATTCTTGAGAAGAGCCATTACAGATGACTGCTTTTGTTATACAGAACAAATCAAACAAATATCATGGACAAAATGCACTGTCCGTGCTCTTTTGACAAAACTGCTTGCGCTTGAGGAACAAAGGTTTGCAACTCCGGGTTCCTTTCATCTCCTTTTTTCACGCAGTCTAGGTGTTACTGTAATCTTAAAGGAGGATGATGGGAATGCATCCTTAAAGGAAGAATTGAGATTGGGCTGGAGAAGGTTAGAAATAGAAAGTAGAAGAGTTAGGAGACCATGTGTTTTTTTGACATGTGTTCTTCACTACTGTTAGATTCACCTTTTGCTGCTTTTTTCAATAGCTGGGAAAGCCCTCCAACATGGTGTGGATGTTGCTCTGTCCACTGGAAGAGTGGTGGTGTGCTGCCACAATCATTCCCTTAACTCGTTCTTGTCAGTTTTTGTGACTGTTTTATTTGTGGGCCTTGCGTATTTCTGTATAGTCAGTATGATGGCTTGTTCTTCTGGTTACTTTTATTAAGAATGAGAAAATGACCAGAAAGCCCCTCAAAAGAACTTTGTTCAAGTTACTGATCCAGATATTTAAAAGCTGAGAAATTTCAGAATTCAGATTTGGGGTGAATCCTTAATGACTTCAAATGTATTTGCAGGTGCTTTTTACTTCTGTGTTGAGTAATTTTACTTTTGCACCCCAGAAGTATTTTCCAGTGGAATAGTGTCAGTTGGAGTGGGATGTGTTCAGGCCTGGCTTCCTCTGGGCTTCGCTCTGATAGTTACCTTATGCAGGCATAGTAGTGTGTGAGCCGGGGGGTGGGGGGGGCAGGCACAGTTAGTTATATAGCTAAGTTTTTATCTAAATTGTGCTTTCTCATGGCCTCTGCCTCTTTCAGGACACTCACTCATTTTTGAGTGGCATCAAATTTGGAAAACAGCTTTTCCGTAGAGCTTTCTTGTAGCAGAAACTGGAAGATTAATAGAAATTGAGAAAGAAGTAAGATGTCCTCCTGATGTGGTGGCATTTGTGTTGCAGAATGGTTGAGGTTGGAAAGGGCCTCTGGAGGTCATCCTATCCAAACTTCTGGCTCAAGCAGGGTGACCTAGAACAGGTTGCTCAGGACCATGTTCTGTTGGCTTTTGAGTTATGTCCAAGGGTGGTGACTCCACAGCCTCTCATAGCAGTCTATGCCAATGCTGAGCAGAAAGCTCCAGTGCAAGCCCTGTCGGCTGCTTGTTGCTGTCTTGCACAGCTCTTAAGCTTTTCTAAACTCCCAGCTCGTTCCATGCATAGGATGATGAAAACTTAATTAATGATGATGCAGTGTTTTATTTACTCTTAATCAGTCAGTATACAGTCAATAAAGAAAAACTAATAATTTGTTCATTCATGTGGCTTTCATACCTGTAGCAACTGAATGCTTGACAGGTATGATGTGCTCAGGTAAAGGAGTGAGCGAGCAGAGGAAAAAGGTGGGACTACTCAAAAGTGTTAATCAAAATATTCAAATCTGAATTTCAATATGTGCGCACAAGGGCCCAAGCTGGCCTTTGATAGTCCTAACTTGGGGGTGTGCTTTATTTGACAGCCACTGTAAAATTACAGGCAAAGCTAGAAAAAATAAAGAATTGAGTATTGTACACTAAACAGATTTTGATACAAGGAATAAGTCTCTTAGGAGACACAGAAAGTATAGGATACCTCTGAGGTTTAGCCTGGCACAGCTTTTAGAAATAAGGAAAATAATATTCTAGTTCCTCTTGTGAATATAATGGGTATTGCCTGGATGATTTATAGGTTAAGGATATAATTTAATGTGTTTACCAGAAGGCAGCCAGTGTGCTTAAGAGTTCTCTATTCCCTTCTTCCCTTTTATTTTCTTCTTCTTGTCCTTCATTCTCTGGACAACATTTAAATAGAATTAAAAGCTTTGCATGAAAATGCTTGAAATACTTGGAAGTCAAACTGTGCGAAAACCCATTCTGCACTTCTGGCAGATTTTCAGGAAAGCTTAGCCCTTTATTTCTTGAGGCTATGATGTGGTCTATTCCAACAATACACAAACTAAACTTACAACCATTTCTTGGGAACATGGCTTATTAAGATAGAAGAGATTGAAAACTGGGATTCTCTTGTGCTTTGGAAAGAGAGCATGTGAATAGTTACCCCCTGCCCTATTTGAACAAATACAGTAACCAAACTGGGAAGGGAACTGGCTAAAGCCATAGTACATTGTAGGCAAGTTAAAACAAAACCTGAAAACAAGTTACAGGAGGAAACATGTTTGAGGAGGAACACTGAATTATGGAGTTTAATTATGATAGGAATAGTTTACCTCTGTTCCTTTTAATGTAACGTATAAAAAATAGACACATGATGAATGAATTCAGTTTTCAGTTAACTTTTACAACTCGGTATCATTCTGAGAACCCCTAGATAGCTGTGACATTTTTCTAAGTGTGTTTGTGTAAGTTTTTGATAAACTTGAATTTAATTCTGGTTGCTTTTTACAACTTGGTATCTTTTTACCTCATTTTTTTGCTTTAAAACATTGTTGCTAGCTAGTTGAAAAATTTCAACAAATTAATTAAGACATTGGGTTAATTTTGTCCTTTTCCCTTTCTCCTTTAACACTGTGAATATATGAAAATAAATGTGTATTTGAATGCATGTATGTTTCTCTATGTAGAGTGCATATGTATGTATTACGTGTGAGTGTATTCTTGATTTTTTTTTTGACTGATATGGTGATCACAGAGGTGCTCACTGCTGAATTAACAAGTCTGTTCTTGATCCTGAATTTTTATTAGAATTGGATTTTAAATAAACAGTTCACTTCATGGCTGAATCTTTGCTTTCATATATTTAAAGATGCGTTGAATGCTTTGTAACTCAGGAAATGAGGATATTCTAAGATGATTTGAGGATAAATTTGCTCTCCTACTTGGTGACATTATCCTTGGCTTCTGTTTTTCATAAGTGTCTGCCATGTATTTTTTTCCATAACTTGAAGTTTGTGGATCACAGTGACAAATTAGGTAATAGACTAAATTAGGTACTAGAGTGTGTCTATGGAAGGTTGATGGCCAAAATATCAGTAGAAACCTTCGGCTCAAACTAAATGTGTGAGAAGTGTAATGTGGGTTTTTAAAGCCATAAAAGTAACTGTTTAGATAGACTACTGTGTGGAATAAACCACTTTTAACAGATTAGTTTGGGGTAATTGATATTATTGTTCATCTAGGATGTTTTGACCTGGTACCTCATTTACATACTATTTCTCCTGTTTAGGTTTTGTATATAGACAGTTTTTTGTATTTGCCTAGACTAGGGAGACATACAACTTTTCAGAAGACAAACATGTAATCTCTACATAATGTTTGCAATTCTGACTTGCAGAGCATTGGGATTTTAGTACTTTGGACTGTTTGTGTTCTAGGTGAACTTTTGTGATGAACTGTTCTAACCTAGACAGTAAACTAGGGGGCTGTAGCCTTTTGTATCTATTTTGTGATCCCATCTTGTATCCATTGTTGGAGTGCAAACTATTGGTTCAATTGATGTAGGTTTCATTTTAGGTCAGAGATTGGGATTTTTTTTCCTTTCATGCAAGATGTCATACATTTTAAGCTGAAAGAGGGTAGACTTAGATTAGATATTAGGAAGAAAATTTTTACTTGAGGGTTGTGAGGTGCTAATGCAGGTTGTGGGAGAAGTCATGGATGCCCCATCCCTGGAGGTGTTCCAGGCCAGACTGGATGTGTCTTTGAGCAACCCGATCCAGTGGAAAGTGTCCCTGCCCATGGCAGAGGGAGTGGAACTGGATAATCTTTAAAGGTCCCTTCCAACTCCTACTCTAATTCTATAATTCTGTGATTTTTATCCTTTTAAAAAAGTCCAGTAGTTTGCTACTTTGAGCCTTCTGTCAGTCTGCACTCTTTGGTGGATGCTTTGCTTGTTCTGTTTGCTGACCTAGAGGAATTACCTTTGGAGCTATTTGTGAAGTTACTTTCTTTTCTCACATAAAATAAATTTTGGGGCATAAAGCAAGGTAGTGTATCAAAGGAAGTTGTATTTAGAACCTTGATGAGTAAATCTGTTCTGTGATTTACAATGGGTAAAGCCAAGAAGTATTTCTGAGTAATCTGAAAGACAGAATATTCAGACCTGAAGTACAGAAAGGGGATAATTGGAGAGGACTGTTCAGGGAACTAGAGTAGTTGCAAGTGAATTTGGGGACTTAAATTAAGAAAATGAAGAACCTCAAGATAAAACATAAATGATTTTATTAATTGTCTTATAAATATGAAATTGTATTTCAGTCTGGTTTCACAAGGACATTAAGCTGATATAATCAGTTTGGATCCTGTCTACCTCAATAACTACTGAACCAATTTCAACAAGGTTTTGCTAAAGGGTGATGATTTTCAAGACTATTAAATTGCTGCATGTTTTGTGATCCTTAGCAGGCTAAGGAGTGAAACTGACTGCTACTGCTGCTGTCTGCTCAGCTACCAGCAAACAGCAACAGCAGGATTTGTATATTGGCTGGCTTGTTGGCAAGCATGTAGTTGAAAATTAGTGCGTCGGTTGCTCTACAACCTAGCACTTAACTCAAGATTGTTTTAGTAGAAAACTTCAAGGGAATAGAGGTTATTGTGATGGAAATTAGCAAGGAAAGTAGCAGAGAAATTATTGAGAAACCATGCTTTATTGGCTTTTGTTGATCACCACGCTGACTTCTGATGTGGAAAGTAAGTCTAGGTCCACAGCAGAAACGTTTAATCTAATTTTCTTTTAATTTATTCATTTATGTTTCTCCATGTGTGTACTCTTCTTGCAGTGGTGCGACGAGAGATTCAGCTTTCCAGCTATGTTTTTAAAGTGCTTGGCAAAGCATGTGCCAAATATTTACTCGGCTGAAATGGACCCTTTGCTGGAGAAACAAGAAGAAATGGTCAAGGCAGCAATATTATACCCTCTAGAATGTTATTTGTTTGGGGAAGACCCAGAGGTATTTCTTGAGAAACTACAACAGAGTGGAACCTCTCAGCTCTGTGGGAAGGTGTTCAAAGGAGGGGAGACAACATACTCTTGCAGGTAAGAATGAAGGTATGTTATTATGAATGTACCATGTAAGATAATGCAGCAAAGTGGTTTAATAAAATGTGTTGTGCTGCTAACTAGTCACAGAATCACAAAATCACTAGATTGGACAAGACCCACAGGATCATTGAGTTGAATTATTCCTATCAATCACTAAACCATGCCCCTCAGCACCTGTTCCACACGTCCCTTAAACACCTTCAGGGAAGGTGACTCAACCACCTCCCTGGGAAGCCAGTGTCCATTTCCATGAAAATCTTTCTCCTAATGTCAAGCCTGACCCTCCCCTGGTGGAGCTTGAGGCCATTCCCTCTTGTCCTGTCCTCTGTCACTTGGGAGAAGAGGCCAGCTCCCTCCTCTCTACAACCTTCTTTCAGGTAGTTGTAGAGAGCAAAAATGTCTCCCTCCAGCCTTTTCTTCTCCAGGCTAAACAACCCCAGCCCCCTCAGCTGGTCCTCATAAGACTTGTTCTCTAGCCCCTTTTAGTACTTTTCTTCTTTTTTTTTTTTTGAGTAGCATTTTCTTCTGTTTCTGAAAATTCTGTGTTTGTTTTAGAAAGTTTTCTATTTGCAATTTCTGTTTGTCTGTTGCAGAGACTGTGCAGTTGATCCAACTTGTGTGCTCTGTATGGACTGCTTCCAGAACAGCATTCACAAGAACCACCGGTACAAGGTAGAAAAGTCTTGTATTAAGAAACTGTACTTGTATCTTTAGAGAAGATTTTCTGTGGGGAGATACAGCTGCATATAAACCATTATGAGTTTTTATTCAAAATAATAGAAAATCTAGAATTTACTAATTAGTTAATTATTTCTCTCTCATATTCTAACTGCATAAAGTCTCTGTTAATTAACAACAGTTAAAAATTCAAGAACTGAAGGGTAAGGGAATGCTTGTGAATGCAGACATTGCTGTTCTCTTTGACAATATCACGAAAGTCTGTGTCAGCACAAAAAGCTGTGACTGAAAATGACAGTCCTGTCCCGACTCCCAGTCTGTGCAGTATGGAAACTGAGAATAAGTGTGCATATACAGGGACTGTTACTTCACCATTTGTCACTGATGCAGTCTCTGCATTTCCACTCCGTTCCTGCATGTAGATTTGTGTAAACTACTTTGTGCTAAGTATGGACTAGGATAGTTAAAGCAAATGTTAAACAGTTATTTAATTTTTTTAGTAGGTTGTTCTAGAACTGGATTGTCTATTGATGGTTTTGATTTTCTTTGACCCAAATGCGTATTGTCTTTGAGAGATAATGCTTTAATTGGAGAAGGATCTTTTAAGTAATTCTTAGCAAACTTGCCTCATTAGGTATTATGTACCATTTCCTTCCCAGGCCCTATTTTAGCTTGTCCTCTTCACTGAGAAATCTCAAATTTCAACAGCCTTCAAAGCATAAATAGAAAACAGTATATTAAGTGTAATTTTTAAAGCTGATCTAACTCTGCTTCAAGAAGCAAGAAACTTGAAAGAAACATTGTGTATTCAATTTAATTCTCTTTCACAACTAAAAAGTGGACTGAATTTTGGAATTTTGCAACTATTCCTTCTATTCATTGATGTGACATCCATTGAAGGGATTTGTTTTACTTGTGTTATAAATTTCTTTTAAGTGCATGTGCTGCAGTGATTCAGTTTGGAAGAAGGTTCTGGCAATCTCAAAATTAACTGAGACTTTGTATACTGATCTGAAATCTAATGTAAATATTGATTCAAAGATGTACAAAACTATTTATATAATGTAGTTACAACTTCCGTATACACATGCACACACACAATTTATGGAGAGGTAAGTTAAAAAACAGGGCAAAAGGATGATAATGATTGCAGAGCAATTTGGAATTAAGGCTGGATTGAGAAGCTGTTGTCTTTTCTCTGTTTTTCAGTTACTTAGGGCAAAAGATCATCCATGGACATTGGTAGTAAGATGGGAGCGAAATTTTTGCATTTCTGTTTTCAAGATGCTGCCTAAAGAATGCAGATTATGCTTTTTATATGATAGATTCGTAGAATAATTTAAGTTGGAAAGGACCTAAGGAGGTCACCTAGTCCAACCTTTTGCTCGAGGCATGACTGATTAGGTCAGGTTATTTTAAAATGCTTTAAGTAAATAAGTCTTTTTGATGTCTTTTTATTGGGTCACAGTGGTTTTATAATTATTAAAATAATTTTGGAGATGTAGAGTAAGCTAAGGATAATTATTTTTGCCTGAGTTTTGTGTGAACCTTCTGCCAAAACGAAGGGTCAGAATTTTTAGTTCTCTTAAAGTGCAGAGAAAAGTTAAAGCTGCAACAATGTATTTAGATGCTGATTATATCTTTTTTTTTTCCTTTGGTTAGAAGTGGAGGTGCTAATAAATGTCTAATATACACCTGTTCTTGTTTAGATTATGTTCTAACTTTACCAAGTCAATTGTAAAGAAAGCATTAGGCACTGTTGCTATGAATTTGCTAATAAACCCAGAAATTATTATTTTGCCATTTATGAAGTGCTTATTTATCCGTCATAGACTCTTTCACCTACTTTCTAGTTAAATATGCTTAAGACTTGTATACTTGTTTGCAGTGGCAACTGTATTCCCTCCTTTATTTTCTGCTCAAAAAGCTTACATTTTTTCCCCTGCTCCTCTGATAAGTATTATCTAAGAAAAGAAAAATTTTGTGACAAGTCTGTTGGTTATACAGCATTTCTAGTTTTTTGAAAGTACGTGCTTATACTTGTGTTTGACTTTAATAAATCAAATTTTTATTTTTATCTTGTTTTTAATGTGCATATTTTGTGACTAAAATAGATGTTTTTCACAGATGCATAGCTCAACTGGAGGTGGATTTTGTGACTGTGGGGATACAGAGGCATGGAAGGCTGGACCACTGTGTACTAAACATGAACCTGGAGCATCAGGTTCTGCAAAAGAAGTAAGTTATTCTACTTAAAATGAAAGAATAAATATTTTACTTCCTTCAGTTTTCTTAAAAAAATGTCTATTTCTTTATATGAAAGAGCATATATTGTATGGTTCATGCAGCAGGTCCAGTTGAGTTGAAACAGGATTTCCTTGGTCAAGATGTTTGTTGGCATCAAACATATTCAACATCTTTTGCCTCCAAAGAAAAGGCAAACCCCATAGAACAGTTCCATCTACCTGGTTTGTGCATTTCGGTCTTTGATTCAAAATTAAAATTGCAGTCTCTTGCTCTTTTCTTTTCTATGTGTATTAGTAATTTCTTATTTACAAAGTGGTTACTAAACATTTTGATATAATATTTGATTTTAATGATATTTTCTGTTTTCCACATTACTGTATTATTGAACAGCTTTTTTTGTCTGTTACTTCTGGTGTGTTATCTGTTACAATGACTAAAATAACCCCCTATGCTTTAAAGGTGACTGTGCTAGGATGTCTTGTGCTTATTGTACCTCATAAAGCAGCATGTTCAGGAGAAATATGCTGTCTTATAAAAAGAGAATATGGGCAGATCAGTTGCTTCAGACAAAATTATTTCTTCTGAGGTAATCAGGGGGAAAAAAAAAATCGTAGCTTTTGTGATACTAAAGAGATTCCTAATTCCTCCTGGTTTTGTTTTGAAAGTACTGGCTTTAATGATCTAGCAACAAATCATATGAAAGTAATAAAGAGCACTGTACTTGTAGAAAAATGAGATGACCTTTTCCTTCATTTATTTATCCTTTAAAAAAAAGACTCTGAATGGATTTCAGAAATGAAAATAGTTGAAGCTCCAAGAACAGCTCAGCTGATGATCACTTGGAGCTTGTCACTGTAATGTTTAACTGTGTCTACTTCAGTCAAGTCTCTTTTACTGTACAGTGTTTATTTCCAAGTACTGAGGCATGTGATATGTATTTACAGCTGCTATCTACATATTACTTTGGTTTGCAGGTTTTCATAAAAACCAAATCGTTTCCACAGTAGTAGAATACCCCAAAATAGCTTTGGGTGGTTAATTTTACTGCTGTCACCAGTATTAAATGTGTTCAGTGCTTTTCCTAGCACAATCTACAGTTCATTGTAGACTAAAACTGACACAGTTCCTCTTTAGAAGGTATCCATTTTTGTCCTTGTGTTTGGAAGGAAACTAGGAATTTTTTTCAGTGCTAGGTTCCTAGTACTGTTGATAAAAACATGAAGAGGTTGAGAACTCATGTCTAACTTCAAAGCTGACTTTGGCTATTATGGTAAATTTATGTTACAAGATGCTCAGTATCAGATTTCTAGCTGATTGCTGAGAGGTCCTTATCGTATCACCAAGAAAAGCTAGCAATTGTTCTAAGACAGATCTGGTAGCTGTATCTGTGACAGCATGTTTGGCTTTTTACCTCACTTATTAGAACAGCTTTTTTCATAATAAGAAAAGTTAGGAAAATCCCCACCAAAACAGTTATAAAAATTCTACAGAAAGCAGTTTTGCTCTTGTGGAAATCTTGTTGGTCCAAATTTTGAGGGCTTTTTTTCAAAACCATATTCAAACAAAACTGGAGGGGAAGCTGCATGCATTCAAAGTCCATAGCATTTTATTTCTGTTTGGGTGAAAGTAAGCTGCTCAGAACGTTTTTCAGGCTATTAGTATCCAAAGGATATAACGTTAAAGGACAGATCATATCAATAATAACAGCAACCAACACAGTATCACTTGGTTTAACCTTTGTTCAGAGCTGCAGTCATACCTGTGCTGATGAGGAAACAGGAAATCTCTTATGCTTCTTTGAATAATATTTCTTTTCCAATCTCTGGTAAGATCTTTGATTTGCAGTGAATTTGTGTACTTCTGTTATGGAGTTGTGCAAAGTCCAAAGCTGTGTTACAACTGCTATCAAAAGAATTGGAACGTAGTCATACAATGGGTACTGCCCAAGAGTCTGGAATGATAGAAAATGCATTATTAGACAATTATTTGAATTTGAAGAAGTAGAAAGTTACTTATAATAATGGTTCTTTGTTGTCAGAATATATTGTAGTTATGCAGTCAGTAGATGTAGACTCTTTAGTAAAAGGACAGAAGTACAACCACTAAGATAATGAAATACATCTGTATATTATATACTTTACATAACTATTTGATAGATTGTATTGCATGACCATCTTCCTTCTTAAAAAAACCTTGTATATCAGTTTATTTTTTTTATGATGAAGAGGCTCAATGGATATTTGCATTACCTCATAGTTTGCTTTCTGCTTTGAGAATCAGTGACTTGCATAATGTAGAAATTTGCTCTTGTTGAAAGAGATGAGTTTCAAAGCTCGTTAGGAACAGACATCTTGCCATCTTGCATATTTCTTTTCCAGTATGGTTCCTGATAGTATAGAAATTCAGCGCATGCTTGTCAAAGAAAAAGCATTCTTCTCTGGATGATCATGACCAGTATTCCTTTAATTACTTTAAGTGCAGAGGCTATGTCATGCTAGGATGTTAATAAACTTGCTCTGATCAGATAGGAGCAAAGAAGAGGGGTATGTTTGCTTAATGTTTATCTGCTGTGTAGAACACAGTAAAAATATACTTAAGAACTAACTGCTATTTTTCAAAGGTAGATTAATTTAGAGTTCAATCTACAGAATTACCTCCTTTTAAAAATAAGTCCTTAGTAGAGGACAGGTTTCAGTCTACAAGATGAATACTAAGTACCACATCTCTTAGTACCTGTAAGATAATGAGGTGAGCATTAAAATACAGTATCTTTACAAAAATTGTAATTAAACTTGAGTAAACCTTTTTTAAGTTTTGCAATGAGGAGAAATATACAGAACTTATTTGTTCGTATATAATACAGGGTTCAGAAAAGCAATCCTTGGTTTAAAAATCCACACTTCAAGCTTTTAGGAGTCATCTCGTCGTTATTGATTCCTAACTAATGTCTTCATTTTGTCACAAATATAAAAAACTTTTTGCCTGAATGCAAGATCTGTCATGAACTTATCCAAAATTAAGTGTGTACACACAGTGATATTGATAGATCATGACTTCGCTGGCAGATATTTGAGCTTAGATGTTTGACGCTAGGCTATTCCTCTAATGCCAAAGAGGTCAGAAATACATTGTTCAGAGCTTTGGAAACTGGTCATGTTTATGCATTTTTACTTGCCTTCCACTACCTTTTTAACTTTTCTATTATATGGACACAAAATGATTTTACCTGAAATTTTTTTTTTTATATAAAAAGCAATCTGCTTCGTAAATAAATTAACAGGACTGTTTAGTTGATTTAAGAATTGCTCAAAACCATGTTTCTTAGCTATATTAAACACATCATTCTTACTGTTCTTGGTTTAACATCTGTCAGATTGTGTATTGCAGAGGTAAAATTATAGGAAACTTTGTGTATATACTCTTAAAAATAGCCTTCTCTTTGTGTTATCCAGTTATGGAATCACTGGATTTGGTTGCATTAACAGTAATATTAGGCACCATTTATATATGTGTATGCTGAAAGGAAGTTTCTAGGTGCAAAAGATCATCAGGGCCATTGGATTAAAGCTCTCTTTTCACACAGTGTCATTGCAATGTATCTGTCTTTTATCTCGTGTGCAGATTTGGTAGTGATTTTCTTAGCTTATAACTTTAATTTCTTTCTTGCTTAATGCTTATGGAAAGGATTAATAGTGTTATATGATGTAGACAGAACAATTGATGAGCTTTATCTGTGTGGATGGGAAATACATGAATTCACAGTGATGTTTTGAATGATTTCTAAATCTGGAATGGAATCTGAAAAGAGCAGACCTGGGTTTCCTTGGGTGATTGTGTTGAAGTAGCATCATGAATGTTTGACAGAATGCCTACACAGAAGAGTAGGCAATGCAAGGGGATAATTTTGATGCAAACTGCAAACTTTTAATACCTTCAGATGTACAGAAAACTATTAATGAGCTTTTTAAAACTTAACCTTAAGAAAAAATAAATTGCATTTCTAAACATGTTTGGTGAGCCCTTTTGTAGTCTATTTCTAGATAAAAACTGGAGGTGTGAAAAAGGTAGGTGGAGTTGTTGCAATAATACTGAGAGCCCTTGAGATGAAATAATTTTAAAGAGGAGAAATTAAGTGAGATGAGTTTGCTTGAAAATCATGAAAAGGCTAATTTTCTAGAACAAATATAGTAATGATTTATTCTGTCAACCCTCTTCTGATTTTTTTAAAATTTCTTTTTCATATTAATATGACCTCCTGTTTTACAGAATTCTGAATGGCTGTTGAATGAAGACATTTTGGAACGCTCTAGGAGGGTGTTTCCTTCTGTGATAAAATATATTGTAGATATGCTTGTATGGGAAGAAGAGAAGGAACTGCCTTCGGAGCTCACAATTAGGTAGGGAGTATTTCCACCTTTCTCTTCAAGACATTGGAAACTTAGATTATTTTGCCTTTAGTTTTCTTACACACATATTAGTACCAAAATCCCTGTAAACAGTGCATTTTTGGTGTAGTTATATAGAGACAAGCTTTTGGTACTTCATGGGAAAAGTAGTATGTGACTGTGCTCCATTCAAATGGACAACGTGGCACATTAAAAAGACAAATGGGATCCTAAAACAGCAGGGAGAGGAAGTAATAATGGAATAATAAAATAATTTTGAATCTTTTGTACTTGGCACATGTTTCCTGTGGCTTATTCTGGCATAGATGGTAAGGGAATTTTTGGGTGTGTCTGACGTGAAGAACATGCTTTATTTTCTTCTATAATATTTTTTTTGTGTTTGAGATTTCTCTTAACTTATTCAGTGAGCTGTGGCTTATATTGGATAGGATACTATTTACAATTTTATTTTTATTTGTATGATAATATGTTGGCTTTTTCCCATTAGAGAGAAGGTAGACAGCTACTACTGTGTCCTTTTCAATGATGAACATCATTCTTATGATCATGTCATCTATAGCCTGCAAAAAGCACTTGGCTGTGAACTTGGTGAAGCCCAGTTGCATACTACTGCCATAGATAAAGAGGTTAGTGCATTCTGGATATGGGAGAAAGTAACATTTAATCACTAAGAGATACAAAGATAGTCTCTTGATCATGGAATCTTTTGTTTCTGAGATACTGGAACTTGAGAGAGAAAAGCATGTTGCAGAGTATATCTGAAGTTACTCCTTTGCTATTTGAAATATTTTTCCTTACCTTTTTGTTGTTGTTCTCAGTTGAGTTTAATGTTTTGTTTCAATGGCATTTGTCTGAAAGGTTTACAGATCAGCCATGTGCATATTCAGTTATATACGATCAGAAGTGTACCTTATGTTTTGCAAGAGTTAGTGCATGTTGAGGCCCAGACTTAATTTGAAAATCTTGAGACTTCAGTTAAGCAAATGAAATGAGGAAGAATCATGAAGGAATGTGAGCAAACCTGATAACTTTTACTACTTAATTCTTCAAACTAATGTCCTATGTAAAGACCTTACTCTAGTAATATATATATATATATATATATATATATATATATTTTTTTTTTCCCTCTGGAGGAAGGAGGGAAAGCGTAATCTTTTTTTTGAATTATCCCAAACTCAATCATAAGTTTTCACTTGACAAAAGTACAGAACTTGTTTTGCACATGGGAAAATTTGTCTATAGCTTTATATGTATTTATTGTATGTTTACATATAAAACATTAGTATCCTCTTTCTAATTTGTCAAAAGCTGATTTTTCTTTTTGCGTTTCTCTTTGTTCAGGTAATGAAAGTTTATTTGTATTTAGTAATGTCATTCTTACATAATTATAAGGTTTTTCTCACGTTTTGTAAAATATGTATATACATGTTTAAGGTTTCAGTTAGGTTTCAATCAGAAGGAACCTTCATAATTTTTAGATCCAGGGTTGATCAGACCTGTAGCACAGGACTAGGTTGTATTGTATTAATTATAATAGTTCCACAACATACAGCTACTTCCTCTCCTTGTGTGAAATTTTTCTGTGTGGAGAACTTATCTCTGATTACTTTTAGTGGAATTTGAGGTCCTGTTCTTACTGGACCTTTTCTAGGCTTTACTGAAAAGGCTGTCAACCCCATGCTTATAACGTACCCTGCTATTTCATAAACATAAGTAGAAAATAGCAGGAAAGACTGTAGAGAAGCTATTCGGGTGAGTGTACTTTGTGCTAGGAAGAAAGCTGATGTGGTTTATATTCAAAATATTTTGCAGAAATATGTGTACTTTAATATATGTGTACATTTTCATTTTCTAGTATTAAGATACCTAGGCTTTACTTTCTTGTTAATTTAATTTAAATAGGTGTGTTTTTTTTCCTAAAGATAATTGTGTTAACTCAGATTTCCTTCTAGATGTACAAGAGCACTGGTCTCTGTTTTCATTTTGTGTATAAAAACATAGCAAGGATCAGGCTCCTGACATTTTGGTCTTGCTCAATATGTTTTTTAAACAGGGTCGTAGAGCTGTTAAGGCAGGACATTATGCCTCTTGTCAGGAAGCAAAAGAAGAAATCAAGGTAACTTCCCAAAATTTTTCTAATCTAAAAACCAAATCAACCTCATCATTGTTAATACTGCAGACTTATTTGTCTGCTGTACAGCCTTTAACTATTTCCATGCTTTTATAACCTGCCTATCAACTTTTGAAATGGAATTTACCCCACCACATTTGGTATAGGTAGATACTTCCAGAAATATAACATTTCTTTATTTGTTATGGTTGACCATTAACATGTAATGGGTGGTAAGGACAAAAAATGAAAATTCACTTTATCTTTACTTTATATTTACTAATTTCTGATTCCTAGAGGCATTCTGAAAATGTATCTCAACGACCACTTCATGTGGAGGTTCTGCATGCTGATGTTATGGCTCACCAGAAGTTTGCCTTACGCCTGGGTTCTTGGCTCAACAAACTTATGAGCTATTCGAGTAAGCATAACTGACTTTTTTTTTTTGTTTTTTAATAATGTCATGTCAGTCTTTAGTAATTCTCTCAGAAAATATTATCACTGTTATATGTGATATTCCCTTATTAAAATACTCCAACATCCTCTTAGTTGGTAAATAAACAGTATAGTGGTGTGGGTGCTGATACTCATCAGTATGGTTATGGCACTTTCCAGGTTTAAGCGTTACCTTTATAGGTGATGAGATGAGCTAAAACTAAAGAAGTCTCCCATGTGGAATGTAGCGTTTTTCTTTAGGAAACTAGTATAGGTTAACTGATACTTTTATGTATTTTATGAGTCTTAAAGTGCAAAGATTGAAGTTCAAGCGTTTCTGTCCTTGTTCTTTTGGATTATGTACGTTCATGATTTGAGAGCCTGATGTTCTGTATTCAGCTGGAACTTTTTGGTTCGCATTCTTTTCGGAGTTTTGCTTCAAGTGGTAGAACATGGATGAAGAAGCATTTGGTTATATTTATTTCCAGGTTATCATCAACTTGATTCATGACAACCTCCTTTTCCTTTGGAAATTAGTAATGTCAGGACTAATTTCTGAATGTTAGTAAGCCATGTGTGACTCTGGTGATCACCGAAACTGCTTCAGCAAGTAAGGTATTTGCTGATAGGTACAAGAAAATATAAAATTGTGTTCTGAAATTTTACAGAATGCTAACATTCAGGGCCCAAGGCAAAGACTAGCACAGGCTTGCCTAGCCTGTGCATTTCTGTGCTGACATAGTGAACTGTTATGCATCTGCTTTGCAAAACCGTCTAAATGATTTTGATTTTAAAATGCTTGTCTGCATCACTGGATTTGTTAAATAAAGCAAGTAAGAATAATAGAGAGAAATTAGTAAGGAGGAGAGTGTATATTGGGAACATGTTCACTCAGAAAAAAACATTGTTAGAAATATTTCATATGTAAGTGCTGCCTTTTCTTCTTTTCTGTTAAAGAGCTTTTGTTGGCTCATATAATTTTGTTATCAAAGCATTCTTGTACAAATGAATAGTTTTATCTCTATAGGTGACTTTCGACAGATCTTTTGTCTGATAAGTCTCAAAGAAGAAGCTGGATCTGAAAAGCCATGCTTCATAAGCAAATTGATGCTATGGGATGCAAAACTTCATAAAGGTTTGTGTATCCATGTTGCTATAAAACTGAAGAGGCCAAGTAATTTTTCATGAGTATAACAAATGTGTAGAAGTCAATAGGTGCAATGCAGGTGGAGTTACATTTCTTCATGGTTTTTATATTACATTTTTTATACAACCTTTATTTTTATGTCTGAGGTAATAGATATTTTGGATGTGTATTTGCCTCTTAAATTTTTCCTGCTTGATGTATTTTGAAGAATCTTTCCACAAGATGGAACCTGACTGCAAATGACTTAATGCTTGCCCTGTGTTCTAAATATGTACCAGTAGTGTTAAAAATAGAAAAAAACCACGTGAATTAATTTGTTCACGAACTTTGTAACTGTTTCAAGGCTTTTAATGATTTTTAATTATCATCTAATAATCTGTTCCTCTTTTCCACAAGGAGCTATGTCTTAGTACAGTAAAGTGACATGCATTGCATTGGCTCTTTACAGGGGCAAGGAAGGTTCTTCATGAACTTATCTTCAGTAGTTTTTTCATGGAAATGGTATACAAAAAACTTTTTGCTGTGGAATTTGTGAAGGTAAATGGTTATTTGGGGTTTTTTTATGTTATGAATATTTCCTAGCTCTGTATAATTTTCCCCAAATTGTTTCAATATAAACTGAGTTTTCAACAACTAGCTCAGCCTTTAGAGTGTATTAATTCCAGTGTTATTGGTTTGTTCCTTATAATCATGTAGATGTATCTGTTCATTTTGAATGCAGAGTTATTATTCTTTGCATCTTTTGAACTGGCAGATGAAATGTGGCTAAAACTGGTCTTTTTAAAAATTAGATACAAGAAATATACAAAACATAAGGCAGTGTTTATTGTTTTAGGGTGAGACTTTTTAATCCTAATAAAGATGAATGACACTTTATGGCTTTCTCTGGGCTGAAACAGAGCAAACAAACTTCAGTTACTCCCTGTACATATCTTTTACAGACACCTGTTGAATAACTATCTGTGCAGTTCACTGCATAAGGAAGACTTCTTTTATAAGTTAATGTCTTTATTGAGCCTTTCCACAGATAATTAATTTCTTGGGTAAAATTGGTTGTAGGAGAAAAAATGTTTTGGTTCCAGTGTGGCAGAACAGTTAAATTTATGGTTGTCTTCAGTATTAAGGTGCTGGGACATCTGTTTAATTGCTTTAGTGCATTAATGGCACCATAACATTTTTGTTGCTCAAACTGTTTCTGTTAGAAAGGAGGAAGTATATTGATATGTATTCTTGCAAGTAATGAAGTAAACATTTTAAACTGACAATTGTTTTATTCTCTTTTCGTAGTATTACAAGACATTACAAAAAGAATACATCAGTGATGATCATGACAGAGTTCTGTCTGTGACTGCTCTCTCGGTTCAGATGTTCACTGTACCCACTCTGGTATGTACAACCTGTCTCTGATGGAAGTGTGAAATAATTGCTAGCAGTACCGCTTTTTCAGACTGCTGTACTTGACAGAGTTTATGCATTGCTGAGTTGAAAACAAATGATTCTGAGATTTCTTAAGGTGAATATGGAAACAGGAGTTTGAATTTATGTCAGAGTTCATTACAGAAGATAGACTGCAAATGAGTAGAAGTTGTAGGTAGCATCATTCTCTGTGTTAACTTTGTGTGCATTTACTGTTCACGTTTAACCTGCTTATGTAACTTTAAAAACTTGGGAGAGAGGGCAAAAAATGTTTTTTGTGTGAGTGAAGTATAGAATTATAGAATCATTAAGGTTGGGAAAGACCAGTAGGATCATCAAGAGGAGGTGGTCAGAGCCCTGCTTGGCCAACTGGACACCCACAAGTCTATGGGGCCAGACGGGATTCATCCTAGGGTATTGAAGGAGCTGGCGGATGTATTGACCAAACCCCTTTCCATCATCTTCCAGCAGTCCTGGAAGACTGGGGAGGTACCTCTGGACTGGAGGCTGGCTGATGTAGTGCCCATTTACAAGAAGGGTGACAGGGACGATCAGGGGAACTACAGGCCTGTCAGTCTGACCTCAGTGCCTGGGAAAGTCATGGAACAGGTGATCTTGAGTGCTATCATGAAGCACATGCAAGAGAACCGGGTGATCAGGCCCAGTCAACATGGGTTTACCAAAGGCAGGTCTTGCCAAACCAACCTGATCGCCTTCTATGACAAAGTGACTCAGCTGCTGGATGAGGGAAAGACTGTGGATGTGGTCTTTCTGGACTTCAGCAAAGCCTTTGACACAGTTTCTCACAGCATTCTGCTACGGAAACTGTCAGCCTCTGACCCGGACAGGCACATACTCTCTCCTGGGTAGAAAACTGGCTGGATGGCCGGGCCCAGAGAGTGGTGGTAAATGGTGTTAAACCCAGCTGGAGGACAGTGACAAGTGGGGTTCCCCAGGGCTCAGTGCTAGGTCCAGTCCTGTTCAATGTCTTCATCAATGACCTGGATGAAGGCCTTGAGTATTCTCTTAGCAAGTTTGCAGATGACACAAAGCTGTGTGGAAGTGTCGATCTGCTGGAGGGTAGGGAGGCTCTGCAAAGGGATCTGAACAGACTGGACCGCTGGGCTGAGTCTAATGGCATGAGGTTTAACACGGTCAAATGCCAGGTCCTGCACTTGGGGCACAACAACCCTATACAGAGCTACAGACTGGGAGAAACCTGGCTGTAAAACTGCCAGGAGGAGAGGGACCTGGGGGTGTTGGTCGACAGCCGACTGAACATGAGCCAGCAGCGTGCCCAGGTGGCCAAGAAGGCCAATGGCATCCTGCCTTGTATCAGAAACGGTGTGACCAGCAGGTCCAGGGAGGTTATTCTTCCTCTGTACTCAGCACTGGTGAGGCTGCTCCTTGAATCCTGTGTTCATTTCTGGGCCCCTCACCACAAGAAGTATGTTGAGGCTCTGGAGCAAGTCTAGAGAAGAGCAACGAGGCTGGTGAAGGGACTGGAGAACAGAACCTATGAGGAGCGGCTGAGAGAGCTGGGGTTGTTTAGCCTGGAGAAGAGGAGGCTGAGAGGAGACCTCATTACTCTCTACAACTACCTGAAGGGAGGTTGTAGAGAGGAGGGAGCTGGCCTCTTCTCCCAAGTGACAGGGGACAGGACAAGAGGGAATGGCCTCAAGCTCCACTGGGGAGATTTAGGCTAGAGATTAGGAGGAGGTTTTTCACAGAGAGGGTCATTGGGCGTTGGAATAGGCTTCCCAGGGAGGTGGTTGAGTCACCTTCCCTGGAGGTGTTTAAGGCGCGGGTGGATGAGGTCTTGAGGGACTTGGTTTAGTGTTTGATAGGAAAGGTTGGACTAGAACATCCGATGGGTCCCTTCCAACCTGGTTGCTCTATGATTCTGTGATTCTGTGATCAAATCCAAATCCTTGGGGATAATAAGTAGACCTGTAGTTTTCAAAGGTTAGATGATTTTGCCTGAAATACTAATGTGAAAGTCCTACATGATCTTTCTAGAAAAAATAGCATGTCTGTTACATTGAAGCTGTCTGAAAGAACAAACATAGTTTATAGAAATAGTGTTCGTACATAACAAATACCGTAAGAGTGTTTTTAGCTTGGACTCTTTTTACAAATGCTTAAAATAATTTTTAATAGAAAAGATGGATTCAATGGAAAAATTATTTTGATGGTTCTCATCAACAAAAATAGGAAGAAAAATTTTTAATTTTATTCTTGCAGGCCCGGCATCTTATTGAAGAGCAAAATGTAATCACCACCATTACAGAGACACTCCTAGAAGTGCTTCCAGAGTACCTAGACAAAAATGACAAATTCAACTTCCAAGGTTACAGTCAGGACAAACTGAATCGGGTATATGCTGTAATATATGACCTCAGGTAAGGGTGAAGATAAGAATTGTCAGTAGGATGAGGTGCTTCAATTCAGGAATCTGATGTTAAAACTCAATTAAAAACAACCCCCATACCAAACCTCTCAAACACACATGAAACCTTTTAATGTTTTATTTTTCAATGGGAACTTAAACTTTTAAAATACCAAAATTATACTTCTGTAGAATAACTGTATTAATAAGCAAAATATATTTACCATAAGACTAAGTGAAATTTGGCTTCGATTTATTTTATTTATTAGAGCTGTATAATCCTCATCTGCATGTCATTTTCCACTTGCAGAAGTCCCAAATTACTTTAAGACACTGAATATTATAAAAGCAAACCACCCCAAATACCTTGAAATGTAAAAAAACCTTTTAATTTCAAGTGATGGAATCACACCAAGCAATTTTAGTGTTTGGTGATAATTTTAAGAGGACTTTGAAATAGGGAGGGTGATATCAACTGCGTCATCACGTTGTTACTTTAATACAAGAAATGCTTCAAATAGAAGCGTAAACATAAGAGAAGTGTGAGCAAAAGATGTTTGTTTTCTTTGGGGACAGGTATGTCTTAGTCAGCAAGCCTGCCTTATGGACAGACCGTCTGAGGGAGCAGTTTTTAGAAGGCTTTGTTTCTTTCCTAAGGATTCTAACTTGCATGCAGGTACACACTTAAATATTTTTTTTCTAATATGCTACTATAAAGGTATTATAGCACTTTCATTTATTTGTCTTTTTGTCCATAACAATGTTGTAGATATAAACATGCAATTGTTGGTCAGTTTTTCACTCACTGGCTTGGGTTGGTGAAAAACTAATGTTTGTCTAAGTAATATTCATCAATTTTAGCTATGTTTATCTCAACAACCTTTATTTTACTATTTGCTGAGGGGATTTTGTGGTGTTTTAAACCTATGATCACTGATTTAGCTTGCGTATTTTGTCATCTCCATTTTAGGGAATGGAAGAGATAAAAAGACAGATTGGTCAGCACATTGAAGTGGACCCTGACTGGGAAGCAGCTATTGCTATACAGATGCAGCTCAAGAACATTCTTTTGATGTTCCAGGAGTGGTGTGCCTCTGATGTAAGTGTATCAATTGCCTGGGGATGTTATACATGTGCCTTTTCTGGATATTTCTAAGTGCTGTTTAAAAAGCAACCTTTCAGAAGGTCTCACTATGGTTCAATACAGATCCAAAGAATTAATCTGTAGTATGACAAATAGAGAAAGGATCTCAGAAAAATATAATCTTCTAGCTGACAATGATGTAGAGGTTGCTAGGCAAATCATAAAGACAAAGATACTCATAATACAAGATTTTGAGAATTAGGTTAATGGTGTCAATGTCAAGTTTTAAGGTTTGAAGCACATGCTGTTCATTTTTAATTGTAGAAGTGAGCTGCAGGAACTTTGTGCTAATTGGGTGATTGCAGTGTGAACAGTTGTCATCAGTGCTGGAGCTCACTGTTGTGCTGTGGAAAGGGAGGAAATTGTAAATCTGAAATTCTAAACTTAGATGTTTTGAAGTGTGTTGGTTTTTTTTCAGTAGAGAGAGAAAGGAAGAACTGCAGCTTCTTAATCCAATTTGGGGTTCAAACTGTGTAAAATACTAAAATATCTCAGCTTAAATAAGCGCATAGATTTTAGAGCATTTGACAGAGCAACTTTTATGAACAGAAGCATGTTCTCAGTTAACTTTAGTGGGTACTCCACTGCTCTAGTCTGGTACTCCTCAGCATTAAGAAATAGTAGTCAGTGTGGATTTTTAGCAACTGCTTATGCTGTCAGAAAGAAACAAGTGAGGAATTTTTGTGCGTGTATATGATTTTTACATATAACGATAAACACTTACTTTAAATTTTAGGAAGAACTGTTGCTCAGGGCCTACAGAGAATGTCATAGAGCTGTGATGAGGTGTAGCGTGAACAGCCGCTCACGAGACAAGACAGTGTTTCACTTGTGTGGCCATACTCTGGAGAGCAGACCTTACAGAGTGTCTGCAGATCCTGTCAGCATACATTTACCACTGTCTAGGACTCTTGCTGGTAGGTGGTGTATTTTGTTTTGATTGCTATTTGAGGTAGGTCTGTTATCCATCTCTATTCTAGAAAGCATTTAGAATAAGTGTTACACAGATCAGTCACTCTGACTTTGATATTCTCATGATCAGGAAACATGTTTCCCAACACGTCCCACTAAGGGAAAGTTTTTCTCAATCCCTTCCCTCTCCATGGTTTCCCACCAGGCCTGGAGGACAATTTTAAACGAGAGAGAGAGAGAGAAAGTCGGGAGAGAAGGATAAGTTTCATGTTTTAATGATATCTGCCCTTTTCTCTTGACTGTTTGAATTTGTCATCTCTTTCTATTTCTATATATTTTGCCATAAATGAATATTCATTATTACTATACCTCAAATATAATTTCCAACCTCATGTGTCTTAAAATGCTTTTCCTGAAAGACATATGTTTGCAGTGTGCTGGGACAGATTTCCTGTCAGAATACAAAGGACCACAGCAGTGGGTGATGACCACTTTCTCTAGAATACAAATGAAATCATATGCTATTATTAAACTGTAGATTTCTTCATCGTACCTTTTGATACCATCTGTTAAGTCTTATAGTCTTGAAATCCAGTTATTACTGGCACACAATTTTAATGTGAAATTGAGATGCTAAATAGTATTAACAAAATTTTAATTTAAGTAGCCTTAATGAAATCATCTATAAATTTATTCATAAAACAATGTGTTATAAGACTGGTAAGAACTGTTGTGGTAATGTGATTAGGGGCAAAAAAAAGTAACAAGTCTTTCCTAAATAAACTTTGACTCTTTTTCTGTAATTCTGAGTTGTAGGTGATTTAGCTATCATATAGAATGGGCTGGAGGGGAAAGTTGACAGGTTTTATTTACTTTCTAATTTTTTTTCCTGTTGATTTTTATAGGTCTTCATGTCCGATTAAGCAAGACTGGAGCCATCTCAAGGCTGCATGAGTTTGTTTCTCCTGTAAGATTAATCCACATCCACCCTCCCCAGATACTTATTGTGATTTATACTCTGAGAAGGAAGAGGCCTGCAGTTTATATCCTGTAACTTTCATGACACACAGCTGTCAGTGTGTCTGTTTGTTAGGATTTACACCTTTAAAATCAGACAGATGTAATCTTGCTTGATTTTTTTTTTTTTTTTTTTTTTTTTTTTTTTTTTATGATTAGGAAGAATTTCAAGTGGAGCTGCTCGTAGACTATCCTTTGCGATGTCTTGTCTTGGTTGCTCAGGTTGCTGCAGAGATGTGGAGAAGGAATGGGCTCTCCTTGATAAGCCAGGTACTCCCTACAAGATTTAGTAGTGACTTGGTCCAAATGATGTATGTAAATGTTTCTCAATAACCTCCCAGTGGTGGCTTCATCCGGTGCAGAAAGGGGTTGTGGGGTCACTTTACACTAAATAGAAAGCTTTCTTTGTGGAAATTCATATGACTTAGTTTTATTTCCAGCTTCATCCAGGCTTGTCTCCTGCTATTAATCAAGTAGTACATTTTCATCTCTTATGACTATTTCTGATTCTGTGAAATAATAATAATGTTACTGATGTAAATGGATACTCTAAATGACTTTCTGGTCTGATGAATCAGTGCACAATTATTGTTAGTACTGTTGTTAATAACATAAAATGTTAGAAGAAATTCTTGGTGTATGGTAATCATTACATGCAAAAGTTAAACTATTTTTAATCTCATACTAAACTTTTGAGTATCAGATAGGTGGACGTAACAAACATTTTATAGTATTTCCAGACTTTTATGTTGCAAGAGTAAAGGTAAGTGTGTACTCTTAAATGCTTGTATTTTGCCTTCATACTTATTTCTTAATATGGCAGCAGAAGTTTTTTGTTCTACCTTTCACAGGATACTGTGGTGAAATCAAAGCAAATATTGGTAGCCACCTGGAGAGTTATCTCACTGAGAACTAGAGTAAGAAAGGAAGGATGTTTTAACTTCAGTAGCAACCATTAGAATTCTGTTGGTCCTGGAAGGGGATATTAAGTACAGCGTAGGCTTTCTCTGGATAGGTGGCCAAACATTTCTCACTTCCATCAAAGTACATGTTTGTTTTGAAACAAATGCAGGACTTGCCCATACTCAGTAAAGTTTCTGAATAATATAAAAAAGCCTCAGATATTAACTGTCATTAACTGGTGTTTGATGATGCATTACTTCTCTACTCTAAATCTTGTTTTCGTCTTTCTTAGGTATTCTATTACCAAGATGTTAAATGCAGAGAAGAAATGTATGATAAAGATGTCATCATGCTCCAGGTATAATGTTCTGGATCACTTCTTGCTTGACTCAAAATTTTCATGGAATTTCTTTTAATTTTATTAATTATTCTGATTTAAACTTTTTTTCATAGTAAGAGTATTTTTCATAATTTTTGAAGAACTGTGATAGTAATTGATGTTTGTATTTTTTGATAGATAGGTGCGTCTCTTATGGATCCAAACCAGTTCCTTCTGCTGATGATACAGAGATATGAGCTTGCTGATGCTTTTAAAAAGATCAAACCCACCAGAGATCAGGTTAGTAGTGCAAGTATTTCGGGCAATTAATTAGTTTGAGCATACGGAACATTAAAAAGCTACTGTTGATAATTGCATTTTTATGACCACACTAAGAGTCAGTCAAGGCAGGACCTAGTGGTTAGACAAATGACTTTGTATTCTGGTTTGTAGAAGTTTACTGAAAATTAGAAAACAAGTTTTACCCCCTTTGTCCTTTATTTCATAGGGCATCTACCAAAATCTGTGTAAATAACTTCTCTGTAGAATTTCTGTGTCTTAAGCCATATTATGTGGGTTTTTTTTCTGGCTAGAATCTTCTTGGATTATTGTGCTACTTCTCAAGGCTTAAACTTTGATATAAGCTTTCGTTTGAGATAGATTTTTAGTTGTTTATTTGATTACCTGTGAATCTTGCACTTTAATCTTGTAAAGGAAATATTATTCTACAAGTGTAGCATTTTTTCAGCTTATTAGAATGGAGATCTCTGAAGCAGTGCACATGAAGGCTGAGCACAATGTCAGCTCAGTGTCGTTTAACTGATTTTCCTGCCCATTTTTTTTAAACTGGTTTCTCTAATTGTAGGATTTGATCAAACAGTATAACGTATTAATAGAAGAGATGCTACAGATCCTCATTTATATTGTGGGTAAGTTTCATTTCTCTCTACTGTTGTAGTAATGGTTTAGTATAGTTAAACAAAACAGGCTGTTGGTGACTTTCTTTAACAGAGGTGATAGGCATTCTCCACTATCATCTCAGTGTTTTAAATATGTGGTATATTAACACAATTATTCGTTGACTAGAAGCACTAGGGATTGCATAGTGAAAAAAAGCTGTTGGGTACCTCCATAATTGACTTTTAAGATCAAGAGAAACTCCATCTCAGCCTAGTTTGTTGGGAAGCTAGGCTAGGAAAAAATCTGAAAGTTTTTCCTCTCAGGCACTTGAGATATAGGTTTGCGTTCCCCAAAAACCTACTATGAAATATTACAGCAACTGCATTACTCCTGTGCAAAATTCAGAATTACTGTCACTGTTATTTGCCATTCTTCTTCTTGTTTTGGTAGGGGAAAGATATGTGCCTGGAGTGAGTAATGTGACAAAAGAAGATGTTATCATGAGAGAAATCATCCATCTGTTATGTATTGAGCCAATGGCTCACAGTGCAATTGTCAAATCCTTGCCTGAAAATGTGAGTCTGTTTATTTTTTTTCCTGAATTTACTTTTTCTCAGTTTGTCTTCCCCCTGCCCCCTTCAGCTTTCATATCCTTATGTGGAAGCATTATATTTCTGGTATAAAGCTTAAAGTTTGGTTTCAGAATTATCAAATAGCGCATGACAAAGGGGTTTATACACCTTACTCATGTAAAGGCAAATGTCATGGATGCAAACATGGTCTAAGATGAAAAGGCTTGTTTTGAGATTGTACTTTCTGGTGAAGAGGTGAAATTTTTTTGCTATGTTCAGCTGTAGTTCTCCTAGATACCAAAAGAAAAGTTTTAAAATTATTTTCTTTTTCAGTCTGTAGGACTGTGCAGCTGGTTCTGTTTTTCCTATGTACCATCTTAGTTTGATCCTGTAGTTTTGATCATTTAAACCTGTGTAGATCTAGAACAGATCTGTACAGTACTTGACTTCCTCAAAAGTATAGACTTTCCTGCCATTTTATTTCAGCTCTTGAAAATTCAGACAAATGAGAGGGATATAGATTAGATTTATAACCTTTATATAGGTATATATAAATCTAAAATATCTGTCTAAAATATTGATTTTATGGGTTTTATAGTATAAGCTTTTATGGCTGGCAATCAATGTAAAAAGGCCTTCAGTTTCACTTTAAAATCTGGAATATTGTTGGAAGCTGATATAATGGGTGATCCACCTTGACTGTTTTGAGAGACTAACGTTGTGTTTCGCCCTCTGAGAGGATTAAATACACAGACTTTGATCTGATGGATCTAAGATGTTTTATTGAGCTTAGCTGTTTCTTTATATACCCTTATAAGTTGCATAACTGAGTGCCCATGAGGGTATCTACAGTGTATTATTGGCAAAAGGTAGCTGTCCATAAAGTTATTACTAACATATTGACTAAACTACATGCATGCTAATAAACCAAGTTACACTAAAATTAACTAAGTTGATAGTTCTCTTCTGTTGTTTTTCTTTCAGTTGGTACTTGTTCCCACTGAATCTTTTGAATCCCTTTCAGCTGGCCTTTATTAGAAGACTGTCTTTTCTTCTCAATGAACTTGCCTTTGTTTATCTTTCAGTTCTGTTTCAAGGCCTTGTTAGAATTGCTTGCCATCAATCAGTCCTACAACATCCAGACCTTCTTCTATGTAAAATGTCTCCACAACCCTCCACTGAGGTTGAGTAGGGCACTACTCTGTTTCTGGAGATCAGCCCTTACAAATAAAATTTCACGTCATTATATAAAAGTCTTATCTGTCCTTTAATACTTCGTTGTGAGCTGTCAATTATGAATATCTGCTTTCTGAATATCAGTAGGAGAATATAATAATTCTTGAATTAGGAAATTGTTCTAAATCTGTGTGTGTATTTTTGTTATACCTAGCATAATACTGAAGATATTTGAATCTTCATGTATTTATCCCAAAATATTTTTTCTACCAGGAGAACAATGAAACTGGCTTGGAGAATGTAATTGATAAAGTGGCTACATTTAGGTAAGTTCTTAATATTGTTAAGTAGCTTGAATGTGAAACAAGATCTCATAAGGGTTAAACAAGCCACATTACACAGCCTCTGTTCTGCAAAACTTTTGCTGTCTTGAAATATATATGCTTTAAAATAATGCGGAGGAAAGAACAATGTATGGAATATCTGAAGCTACTACTTTTCTCCTTTTACCTGTCTTTTCAAATTCAGTCTGAGGGATCTTGAGAATTTCGTAATCTTAAAGCCTAGTGGGAGAATCTCAAGAAATTAGTTTCATTTCAAATGTGTTTGGAAACCATAACAAGTGGTTGTACCTTTTAATAATCACCACATTATAATTGATTTTGATATTATTTAGTCACTAATTTGCTGTAACTTTCAGATGGGAGTTAATGTTTTTTAATGTGCGTGTATATGGAAATAGAGAATAATCAGTTGTAGCAGTGGAGAATAACTAGCTCAAATATCTACTATTTTTGTTCATGGGAATGAGATTTAAAATTTAAAATAAGTTATACTAAAAACATTTATGTGGCTCATTTTTTTGTGTTTAATCAAAGAATTTTGATTTTTAATCTAATTTAAAATCAAGATTTTGATAGATCTTTAATCAAGATTTTGATAGATCTTTAATCTAGATTTTGTGTTTAATCTAAGAATTTTGCTTTGTGAATTGTATAGGAGTTTCAAATAAAACTCACTTGCTGGAAAGTTGCTCTTTGTATTACTTGATTTGTACCTTGGTTAAAGAAAGTAATTAATGTTATATGATAACGTCCAATGTCTGAAATTTTAAGCACTAAAGTTGAAAATACTTTATCTGTATGATATGCTGCAGGTAGTACAGACTAGAAAAAATTAGCTGCTGGGTAGCATTTACAGTAGTAAAATATTGAAAAGTAAAGACTGATAACTGTACTCACTCTTTATAAAGTTAACGAAGCAGCATCAGTATTCCACTTTGTATTAGCATTTCTGTAGAAAAATAAGTTCTGTTGCTGGTTTGTTTATGTTTAAAGGTGTGCCAAACACATTACTAATCTGTATGTTATGAAATATTTCTCTGTAAGGAAACCAGGTGTGTCTGGCCATGGAGTTTATGAACTCAAAGATGAATGCTTGAAGGAGTTCAATATGTTCTTCTATCATTATACTAAGACTCAGCACAGCAAGGTAAGCAGTGAAGATTCATTCTGATAGGTTAAAACATAGTATTTATCATGTCTAATTTTGCTGAATCAAAGGAAGTTATGGAATGTAAAGAAACAGATTTGGTAAATAGTATATACAGCTAATTTGAAAACTTATATTGAAGTTTTTTGAAGAATGATTTGTAATACAAGTGCTGTGGTATGGCTTGCATTAGTACTTTTCCTAAGGTAACTTCATTAGCTCTGTTAACTATGCTAAAAACAAATTATGATAAGAATTATCTTTCAACTGGAGAAGCCCAAACTTTGCTTTTATGGCTTTTATTGAGGAATCAAGTATGTCCAATTATTTACTGGAAATGCACAATGCTGTATTGTTAAACAGCTTTCAGACAAGATTCTATTTATGTGATCAAGTATTATGATGTGTCTTGCTCTATTTCTAGTTTAGGGTTTCTCACCGTTTCATTGTGTACCTCGGTAGAGATGCTGATATAACACCATCACTTTTTCTGTAGGCTGAGCATACACAAAAGAAAAGAAGAAAACAAGAAAACAGAGATGAAGGTAATTTTACACTGATGACTCGATAAATGTGGTAACTTAGTGTATGTAGTTGTGAATATTAAAAGACCTTTGCAAGATGTCTTGTGGTGTAATCAGTTCGCATTAGATTTGTTGTGACTTGTAATAATTGTGATTAGCACTTGACATCCTGGTGCTGCCTACTATCTTCATCAATGACGGCATCAAGATCGAGTGCACCCTCAACAGCTTTGCAGATGACACCAAACATGTGTGGTTGACATGCCTGAGGGATGGAATGCCATCCAGAGGATCCTTGATGAGATTGAGAGGTGGGCCAGTGTAAATCTCAAAGTTTGGCAAGGCCAAGTGCAAGGTCCCACACCTGGGTTGGTATCCACAGCCTGCATCGATACCGCACCCCTGCTATCGATACAGGCTGAGGAATGAAGGGATTGAGAGCAAGCAGCCCTGTGGAGAAGGAATTGGGGGTACTGGTGGATGAGAAGTTGGACATGAGCTGACAGTGGGTGCTCACAGCCCAGAAGACCAAGCATATCCTCAACTGCATCAAAAGAAGCATGGCCAGAAGGTCAAGGGATGTGATTCTGCCCCTCTGCTCTGCTCTGATGAAACCTCACCTGGAGTACTGCATCTAGATCTGGAGCCCTCAGCACAGGAAAGATATGGACTTGTTGAAATGGGTCCAGAGAAGGGCCATAAAAATCATCAGAGTGATAGAACATCTCTGCTGTGAGGACAGGCTGAGAGAGTTGGGATGGTTCAGCCTGAAGAAGAGAAAGAAGGCTTTGGGAAGACCTTATTGCGGTCTTACAGTACTTAAAGGGGGCCTGTAAGAATAATGGAGACAGACTATTTAGCAGGATCTGTTGTGATCAGACTAAGGGGATATGTTTTTAAATTAAAGGAGAGTAGATTACCACTAGATATAAATACGATTTTTTTACAGTGAGTGAACATCACATTAGAACAGATTGCCAAGAGAGGTGGCACGAGTGCCATGTCTGAAAACATTCCAGGTCAGGTTGGATGGGCCTCTGAGCAACCTGACCTAGTTCAAGATGTCCCTGCTCATTGCAGGGCAGTTGAACTGGATGACCTTTAAAGGTCGTTTCCAACCCCAACTGTTCTGTGTTTTCTTCTCTCTCTTTGTTTTTTTTTTCCAACACAAAAGACAGCAGGTTTGGAGTTTGTATTTCAATTTCCATGTAGATGAATAAACATGGCATAGTACCCATTGACAAAATGAATAACTTGGCTACTTCAGCATATAAACTCCAGGAGGCAAAAGTTTATTTTTTGTTAGTAGTTTCTGTAGCACAGTCTTGAGACATAATAATGTCATCTAGAGAAGGTTGCTGCAGGAACTAGTGCTCATATCTATTCTGTAAGTAACTTGAGACTTAAGTTTTATAAATTGAAATTTTCTTGTGTAGAGGCTGCAAATACATATAACAATAAAGCCATATGTTTCTATTGTAATACACGTTATTTCCCCTCTAAGTTTACTTTTCCCATTCAATGAATGAGCATTAATTGAGTTGATTTGATTAAGAGTGTAAGCTGAATGAAAATAAGTACAATCAACAGTTTAGTTAAATCAACTGTCACCTGTTTTTGTGAGTTGCAAGAGATGATTATCTGTCTCTTCCCAGGTTGTCGTTCCAATCAAATAACTTAATCTCTACTTCCTGTTCTAAAGTGTATTTTGGTTTTATAGTACAGGCAGGGGCGCTACAGCATTTTATATCCAAGACAGCTAAAACTCATCCTGAGTAAATTTTATTTGGTTTAGGTTCCTTTCAGTTTAAAAACTGAAAGTTTAATTTCCTTCAGTTGTAACTCAGAGCATAACAGCTAGAAAATGAGGAAAATATCTTTGGCTTACTTTTGGTTTCTTTTTCCGATGTTTATTGTGTATAGTTGACAGATGTTGGACAGTACCTTCATAATACTTTTTTCCCCTGTTCACTTGGCAACTTAGAATGTCAGCAGGGTTGTTTATTTTGTAGAACCTTTTGAAACTGTGAAAATTAGATACAGTTGTCAGAAATTCTTATAATAAGACAGTAGAGTTCCACAATAGAAAGGTAACTGTTTATATTGATGTGTGTTCCCCCAAGGCTACACATATTGTTGCAAATACTTTGTGCATTTGCTTTTATGTGTTGTCTTTGTCAGTAACTTTTTATAATTCTTTCGGTCTTAATTTTCAAAAGATTTGTGGTTTCAGAGATGCTACATTCATAGAATTTTTATGAAAATAAGTATCCAGGTACCAAAACAAGACTGCAGTGTTTCCAGGTAGGGAAAGGCTGCAGTGTTGAACTGCTGTTAGATGCTAAGATTCCAGGTGACTTCTGGGTGAGACACAACATGACACAGTTTCAGCATTGGCTTACAAGATGCACATTGTTAGTAATGATCAGGATACCCCATCAGCAGGAAAAATGTAGTGCTTTAGCTGTATTAGGCATGGGATGCTGTAATGTGAGACACCACACTCTGGAAGATCAGCTGCTTATTCATTTAGTTGTTTGAAGACTTTGTCTGTTGCAAAACACTATATGTTTATTAGCAATACATAAATGGTAGGACAGCATAAAGTAGTACAGATGTGCATTTACAGATAAAACTCAGTACTTATTATTAGTTGTTTAGCTTAGTTGGCCTGTGGTTTATGAGAACTCCATAAAAATACTGATTTTTCTGAAGATAAAAGCTGACTTGGGTAAACAATTGTGTTTGAGTGTGGTTTTATTAATTTAAAGGTCCAGTAGTGTGAGTAAGTTTGCTGTCTGCTTTTTACCTGTGATCTTTGAGATGCCAGTTTGTTAATACGTTTGCCTATCTCCATTTTCTAGCTTTGCCACCACCACCACCTCCAGATTTTAGTCCTGCATTCAGCAATGTGGTGAGGATTCTGAGCTGTGACATTATGATGCACATACTGCGGACTATTCTTCAGAGAGCAGTAGAACTAGAAACCCACTTGTGGACTGAAGCTATGATCCAAATGGTATGGTTAAGCTTTTTAGTCTTCTTCCTATGGCCATTCCTGTGTTGACCGTGGTGACAACTCACAATAAGGTCAGGAAGTGTAAAATTAAATCTTAACTTTAAATCAAAAGAACTTAGTTTTTGTCTCAAAACTTGGTTTTATAAATCTTGCTGACAAAGAAAATATTTCTAATTTATATTACTGTAAAATAGAAATGGAAACAATGATAGTATTAAATTTGGAATATTCTTCAGTTTTCTATTTTCTTTTCCCCCCGTGTTGCCCTATCACCAAAGCTATTGATATATTTTTTTTTTCCTTGCACCTCATGTTTTTCTTGAAACTTCATGTGCAAATGATCTTTGATCTTAAAGGAATTCTAGTTGCTTGTAAGCTGCCAAGCCTCTAAATACGTAAATGTCTTTGGTGCCTCGTTCATGAAATAATTTTGTTTTCCATGGTGACTTTATGCTTTAAAAAAACCCAACAAAACACGATTACTGATGTTGTTCAAGTTTTGTCTCATTGTTTTTTCTGTGGTTTTTATTTTTTTTTTTTTTTAAAGAAAGATACTTATAGGATTAAGATCTAAATTGATAGACTGGTTGAATTGATCAGTTTTGTTAATGAGAGTGCATAGATGATTTAATTGCCTTGCCTTACATGCTAATCTTTGGAGTTAACCAAATACTCATAGATTTGTATCAGCAAAATGACATGTTTCACATGTTCTTAATGTGATGTGTGTGCGAGTTTATTAATTTTAGTCCAAGTAATATGCAGGAAAATTTTGTTGTTATTTCACTTTCCATGTACAATTTCTGCACTTTTCTCATTTCTGTGTTTTGTCATGAATATTATCAGCATATAGTACAGAACTATATTAAGCATCCTTATTTTATATACCAGATTTCCAGACCTCTAACAGTGAATGACATTTCCTATTTAATTTTTTTTTTAGGCACTTCATCTCCTTTCTTTAGGGTTACTAGAAGAGAAGCAGCAATTACAGAAGTTTCCAGAAGAAGAAGTTACGTTTGATTTTTATCACAAAGCAACCCGTACGTTTCAAAGCGTGGAGTAAATTAGGCAGTTTGGTTTTGTGAGGACAAACATAAACTAGAATATGGGTTTGGAAAAGATTCTTTTGTTCCTAATGGCAAATATACTGAAGAGGACCAGTGCTTCTCTGTCTGGGAGAAAATTGGAAAAATTATACTAGTGGTAAATAAATGAAAATAGGTCTTCCTTTGCAAGAATGTGATTGAAGTGGAAACTAGGAGTACACTAGAAGTAATAATAATTGGGAAGCTGGAGAATTCTTTTCAGCTTTAGTTTTGGATAACCAGAAAAATTAAAGATCCGTTTATAGGTAAGGGGTGCAAAAATTATCAGTATTTTTGTGAGAAAATGCTTACTGAGAAGCAATTACTCAAAAAACAATAATAAAAAAAATTGGTAATGTATTCATCACAATTCTAGAAATGTGTAAAATTATTTCTAAGTGTTGCAAAAGATAGAGTTGAAGAGAATGGTCTTGGTTTTGAAGATTGCCTGTGTTAGAGAATGGCCTAATGTTATGAGTGGTTACCAAGGTGTGAGAAAGCAAATAATTGCTGTAATTATAGTAGTTTTTGTGATAGAAATAAATTTGTGCACACAAAACTATTGGCAAACTTTTTTAAGGCATCAGAGATTTGCTGTTTCCCGTTGAAGCAAAAGGCGATTCTGTGCTTGTCTGTACTTCTGCTCTTGGAAGTAGCAGAAATTGGTGACCTACAAGGAGGAAAGATTATGCTACATTTAAGTGGAGTATACAGATAAAAACCAAGTGGAAAAGTAACTCTACAGATTGTGTTCATGTGTGTTATACAATCGGGGATATTTCAAGGCATGTCCATGGTTGTGAATACATGAAAAAGTAGAGTTGTTTTTTTCCCTGAAGACCATGCTTTTCTATTCTTCTCTCCTTTGTAAAGGAATGGGAAGCTCAGCATTGAATGCTGTGAGTGTGTTAATGCTTCTGGAAAAATTAAAGAGAGTTCCTCAGTTAGAGGCGCAGAAGGACACGGTCAGTTGGATACTACAGGTACACAGCAGGGAGACGAGTATGGCCTGATTTTTAGTAATTTAGAAAGTTTATGAAAGATGTTCTTGGAATTTTTTTTTCCCTCTAGCTGATATGAGGTTTCTTGAATGCTGTGGTAACGCTTAGAAGTCATTGTACTACTATTGCTTCTTTCAAGTATTGGGTCTATCTTTGTTCAGATAACTCTTTCCAGTAATGACATTTTTATACATGAACTTTGTTCCTCATATTTCTGTTGCAAAATAACAGCAAGTGATAAGTGAAAGTTTATTAGGAAAATATTTTTAGAGGTTGTTTGTATTATGACTTGAGTTATACAGATCTGATTAACGGCAACCCAGTACATTTGGTCTGTGGAATTTCTGCATCCAACTCCCTACCCTTGCCCAGCAAGATCGGGGAAGGACTTCTACAGCTATGACACCTACTCTAATGTAGGAGTCTACTGCTTCTTCTTAGCAGGAGTACTACTGTCCTGTTCCATTTTGGCCCTCTTGTTTTAGGTGGCAAACATAGAGGACAGTGCTCTTGGAAAAAATGATAAGAATCCTGCTAAAATTCTATTAAAATGCTACTAAAATTGCAATCTCCTGGTCTATTAGGGAGGCAAGTTGGAAAGATTTTATTGAGAAGTTATGTTTCTGAGATTCTCAGGGCAAAATTAAAAATGTAAATAAAAATATATTTAACTTTAATGATGCGTATAGTAAATGCTGAATATTCAGTATTATCAAAACTGCCAGATGTTTGTTAAAGATAGCTGGAGATAGCAGTAAATTAAAAATGAAGGCTCAGTTTTTAAATAATATGGTATGTGCTGGAAAGCTTTCTGTTCTAGATGTACAGGTTTTTGCATGGCTTTAGTGCCTAGTCCCATGACATGATCCACATATCACCTGCTTGAAATAAGCAAGCAGTCTCTGTCCATTCTTCTGATGTACAGATGCTTTAACTGGTTAGCAGTTTTAGTGCTAGAAATCCGGAAAATTAGGCTGTATTTTCATCTCCTTAGTGTTCACCGGTTTTAGGAGGCAGACAGCAGTGTTAAAGGAGTGCCGATGTGATCTCAGATGTTTTTGTTATTTAGGAGCATGGCAGTTGGTTACAACCATTTGTAAATCTGAAAATAATGTGAAACTAAATGTTGACCTTTAATCTTGCCTATATTTTAATAAGAGCCGAGTTGTGTTTTATTTTAAACAGCTAAGTCTCTGTTCCTAGATGTTTGACACAGTGAAAAGATTAAGAGAAAAGTCAAGTTTGACAACAGTAGCAGCTACATCAGGCTCAGAAGCTATAAAAGGTGATGAGGTAATAATAATAATTAAAAAAAAAAATGTTCAGTAGAAGCCTTGTATTTTAATGTTTTGAATGGCTGCTTTCACAAAAGTGCCTAAAGATATCATTACCTAAAATGGTAACTTAAAATTTAGTTTCTAATATATTGCCTGCAAATCCAAGATTAATGTTTTTAATAAATGAAATTTGTGCTAGATATGTTCCGTGAAATTATCAGCAGCTAGCGTGGGTTTGATTGTACTTCCAAATTCTCCATTTCTTGTCTTTGATTTGATATTTTTTTTCTATTATGTTGTCATCGTGCAATAATTAGAAATACAAATCTGCTTTGCCTTGGTTGTATGAAGACATCAGGCTTCGGTGCTTATTCTTTCTGTGTCTCTTCCTCCTTCTCTCAAAATAACTTTTGAAGTCAGTGGTAAAATGACACAGTGAAGTGGAGATTTCAGTGACTGCTGGAGTCCTGTGTGGTGTGGGGTTTTTTTTTTGTTTGTTTAACTTGGTAGTTGAATAGAAAAGAAAAATCTAATTGCACTTAGGTAATGTGGAAAGACAGCCATTCTTTGCAGCCACAGGTTTCTGCCAAGCAATCTCTTGGCTAGTCATTGCATGCATAACTCTAAACTTATCGCAGCATATGCTGTATTTCTATTTTTAAAAAAGGTGTAATGATATCTGATATGGTAAGGGAACAAGATACAGAAGTCGGTAAGAAATTACTCTTATACTTGCAATACTTGTGGAGGTATTTGCTGATTCATTTCCTCTAGTGGTATTGTGAATTGAAACAGTGTGTAAAATGTTGAGTTTGTGCCTTAAGTATAAGGTGAATTAGGTTCTATACACTTTAATGAAGTCTACCTGTGGTTTTTGGATTTTACATTTCCAAAGGGGAGAAATAATTTTTTAATAGTATTTGAAAACATAATGCCTGGGGAAATATTGAAAGAATAGTTTTCTGGTCTACAATACAGAAGAACAGGGGTAAACGAATTCTCAGATGCATGAAGTACTGCCACAAAAATGTGGGAACAATCTGATTTTTGCATCATCTGTAGATAGTTCAAGATACAACTTTCTTCAGTTTCTGTAAGGGAGATACTCAGTAGAGATTTCATCTATGGGGGAATAACAATACACTGGAGGAGGTTTGTGTTGTTGCCTTCACTGAAGTTTCTTAAGAACAGACAAGCACCTAATTAAAATGGATCAGGTATTATTGATCCTGTATTGGGGCAAAGGATTGTAGCAATGACCTCTTGTGGACCCCTCAGAAATCATGCTTCTGACCAGGTTAATGAACTTCAGTCAACATCTAAAATTTTATTTTAAATTTTTCAGATGGCAATTTACTCTTTTTTTTTTAATCATTGAAGTGTTGTCATTTAAAGAATTTGATGTGAATGGTTATAGTGCATATGTTTGGGGAAAGATTCTTATTATCTGGTGTTCTCTGTGACTTTTCTTCTCCTTTATTGTAAGACACAGAGCGCTCAGGATAAAGAGAAAGCTGAACGGAAGAGAAAGGCAGAAGCAGCTAGGTTGCACCGTCAGAAGATAATGGCCCAGATGTCCGCACTGCAGAAGAATTTCATTGAAACCCATAAGCTTCTGTATGAAAACACACTGGAGGCACAGGGGAAAGAAAACGATATTATGGAGGATGAAAGGTAGGAAAAATTGGGCATCCAGAGTTCTGGTGGGAAGAGTTAATTACCTGCTGCATAAGTTCATTAAGTTACTTAAAAACTGTGAAAAGTACATTCAAGAGACAGACTGTCATTCCTGTCAGCAGACTTGTATGTCTGTTTGCTTTTAAGTCATTTTTACAGAATTATGTGTAAATTGTGACATGTTCTAATGTAAGAACAGTGGACTAACTTCATAGAGCAGCGTAAGATAAACTAGAAGAAAATTAATTCTTTCTCCAAATTGTAGATGCTTGCATTGCTTAACACATAAAACCCCACTTAACGCTTGTGGAGCTGCACAAAACTAGTCAGAACAATAGAGACACTTGCTGGAAAAAAACATACAGATCACTTCTGCGTACTTTGATCTTTAATAACTTATTCTGTAAATTATTGTTGAACTTTGGAATAAGGAATATTTAAATAAATATATGGAAGCTTATTGTGTCACGATTTATTGAATTAAGGTAGAGGCATTTGTTTCCAGTATGTTTTCTTGAAGAACTGGAAACAGTTTTAACGTGTCCAAGTTTAATAGTTTTAAATAGTTTAGTTTTCATCCAATCTGCATGGAATACAGCTTCCTGAATTTCCTGCTCTCTGAATCCACTTAATTGTGTTATTCCATGTTAGCTGGCTTCTACTTTTTTTTTAAAGGATACTACATTTTATCAAGGTATTTCTTCATTGTTTTGGTCATCATTTGGTTTTGTAAAGCACTTTGGTATAAAACCAGGAATGTTAGCAGTGTATGACATTTTTAACTGCCTGGAAGAATAAGATGGTTTAGAAAAAGCCATCGTATCTGTGTCACTTCTGCTTTTACAGCATGTCTTCGGCGATTGATTACTCCAGAATTGCTTTGGGTCCCAAACGAGGTCCGTCTGTTTCTGAGAAAGAAGTTCTGACCTGTATTCTTTGTCAGGAGGAACAGGAGGTCAAGTTGGAAAGTGCTGCCATGGTATTGTCTGCCTGCGTCCAGAAATCAACTGCCTTAACTCAGAGTAGGAGCAGAATTCTTGAACTCTCAGGGGGTAGGCAATTTTTCTTATTTTAGACAACAAGCAGCTCTGTACCTAAAGCTCATACTGTTTGAATCTAATTAAACTCTGCATTCAGATTGCTAAGTGGCTTACCCTGCTTAATAACAAGAAAATGAAAATTTTTAAGTTGTTCCAAAATCCATGCTTTAAAAGTTAAAAATGAGAATAGTATGATGTTTTTGATTTGTCCCTGGGAAATCACAAAATGCCTTAATCTCACAAAAAGATTTTGTAAAATGTAGTGATTGGATAGGAGTGGTCAGTCTGGAAAAAATCCAAGAATGTTAGCAGTTCCTGTTTATTCAAGTGCAGTGCAAACTTTCCCAATATGGAGGAAATACATGAACATGATCAGAGGCCAGTATGACAGCCTTGGGAGGATTTGGGTTTTTTTTTTCCATGTCCAGGATTAAAAACAGCACATAAAAACCCCAGAAAAATTTAAACAAGGATCATGTGATATCATCTGATTAATGAAAAAAAAAAAAAAAAACCACAACAGATGAACAGAAAAAAATTGTGTTAAAATTGCTTTGTAGTTTATTGGTAGCAGGAAACACAAAGACCAACTGGACTTTTTTTGTGAGTTAATTAAACATGGAAAAGGTTTAGGTGAGTTACTTAAGGGAAATAAAGAAAATAAGTAGAAAGAAAAGGGAAAACCTAAGTTGGTCAGTATTTTTCACCATGTTTTTGAAAAAAGAAAATTAATAATAATAATAATTCAAGATCACATGCTTGAAAGCTGTTAATTTTAATGAGATGCACTCCAGAGAAGGGTAAGAAAAGTTGAAACAATATCTAGATAACTTCAGTGCATTCACCTTGGTAATTAGTCAAAGGGCTGGAGCAACTCCCATATGAGGACAGGTTGAGAGATTTGTGCTTTTTCAACCTAGAGAAGAGAGGGCTCCAGGGAGACTTTAGAGCAGCCTTCCAGTGCTTAAAGGGGCCCTACAAGAAAGCCAGGGAAGGGCTCTTTATCAGGAAGTGTAGTGATAGGATGAGGGATAATGGTTTTGTAGTGAAAGAGAGGAAATGTAGATTAGATATTAGGAAGGAAATTTTTCCTGTGAGGGTGGTGAGGCACTGGAACAGGTTGCCCAGAGAAGACATGGATACCTGATGGCTGGAGGTGTTCAAGGCCAAACAAGATGAGGCTTTAATCAACCTGATCCAGGGAAAGGTGTCCCTGTCAGGGGAGTTGGAACTATTTGGTCTCTCCTGACCCAAACCATTCTACGATTCTGTGAATATACATTCTCTTTATCTGTCCATATCTTCTTATAAAGCTGAGTCAATCATTTTTTCAAATTCTGTTTATTCAAGTTGATGAATGTATAAGGAATGAGGACGCAGTGTTGAAAGGTAATAAAATTGGAGGTCAAGATATTTTCTAGTTTGTTGCCATTCTACTGCAAGGATATTACAACTTCTAGTTTTAATTTTTTTAATGACGTTACACTCTAGCAAGTAGAAGTCTGTTTGTGCAGTTCATAATTCCTGCATAATTTAGAAGTATACTCTTGGATATTATTAGATAGAATTCTAAAGCAAATGGAAGTCAGCATTTTTTCTTACTTCTCTAGAGTATTGCCTTATTCTGTCTTACTTGCAAACCCCTACTAAGTTTTCAGTTAATAAGATGTTTTATGTTTCATCCTGTGTCTCATTAACAAACACAGCATTGTCCTAGAACCACGACAGACTCCTGCAGAATCCTGTTTGATCCATTTTCTTTTTCAGCAGTGAACTGCTAATAATGGCAATTTTGAGCCAGCTGTGTAGAACTTTTTTCTAAGACCATATACTAATTTTTTGCTCCCTTCTCTGGTACTCTGAAGTACAAATTAAATCCTATGCATTTGTAAGCTTTCTGCAGCGGCATGTTTGGCTACTAAAGTAACTGAAAAAGGAAGAAAATGAAGTTCCTTTTTCCTGAAACCACTTCTGGGTTTATGCACTTTTTTTTTTCGTACTTTTCTACTGTGCAGTCCTCTGCAGCTCATCAGTTAGAACTAGGCTTGTAAGACCTCTTTTTTTAAACTTGAAGATCTAAATAAAAGTGAAAATGCTTGTTCCCATAGCAGAAAAGCAAATAGTGGCATGTTAGCGTTATACCAAGGTTTGCTTTCTTATTTCCGTGTTTGTTTGATTTGGAGCTGCTGTCAAATAAAATTATAGTTTTAGTGAGACTTGGATGCTAGTTTTTAGTGTTTTGGGCTTTTTTCGTAACTTTATGTGAAAAATTTGGGCGCATGTCTTCAAAATCATGTGATTCGCTAAGTGAGGTTTGGAGGAGTGCTGTAGTTCCACTTAATATTAGATCTCCTTAAGTGGAAAATGTAATCTCACTTTGAGTGCGTATGCAGCAGAAAGACACTATTACATTCTCATAACATTCTTGCTGTTAAGAATTATGCAAGATTAATATTTATTTCATGTCAGCCATTTGAAAATATTATGGGATTAGTTAGAGAAATACCTATAGTTTCATTATTTTTCTTTTTGATTTTAAAAATATAACAAATACACTAAAATCTTGATTAGCTATGAATCCAACCACAGAGCTATTGAGTACTGAAGATCTTTTTTATTTATTGTTACTATTGCTTTTGAATTTTGTTGTCTTCATAATTAGTGGAAGGCCCTTCAGTGTGGGAAGGCCCATAATCAGTAGGAAGGCCCTCCTACTTTGCTGGAATATTGGCTTGGAGAAGCTGGACAAACAGGATTTTAATGTGACTGTGTAAGCTGTGGGGAAAACAAAATCTGAAGACTTGTTCTGTGTATACTATTGTTAAGTTCTTTCATATTGATGGGGAATTGTTATTGTTCTTTCAATAATTTCTTTCTGCTGTGTTTTTCTAGATACACTAGATCCTCTCTTCATGCACCCTGACTTACTGTGTGGGACCCACACAGGAAGCTGTGGCCATGTGATGCACGCAGCTTGCTGGCAGAAGTAAGGATGAGTCTTTGAAGCCTTTAAATGTTTTTTTTTTTTATTGTTCTGTTTTCCAAAACATCTACGTGCACACTGAAAACACAGTACAGTAAGTGGATATTTAATTTATGAGTCAAAGCTATTTGTATTTATCTAAAAATGAAATGTGATATGAGAAGTTTTGACCTGATGAAGAAAATCACCATAAAAAGTTTTTTCCTTTTGTGCTCCAAGACAGAATCTCTAAGGAGTTACTAATCTACGCAAATAAAATCCATGAGGTAAAAGCGGTCAGCAATAAGAAAACCTATCTAGTACATGTATTTTTACCAGTCCAATGAGAACTAGTAGGAGTCTTCCTGATGAGTGTTCTATAGCAACAGTACTTAAAGGATGAAGCTGATGTATTTCACTGAGTCTTTAGATGAGAATCTGACTTTTAAAATAGAATACAAATGGTTAAATCTACCAGTAATTCTTTCCTACCCCATCCCTATTGGTGAATAAACTCTTAATAAAAAGTAGAAGGGCGGAATTGATACAGTTCTTAAATGCTTCACTCAGTTTCTCTTACTTAGGGGAACCTACAATTTAGATTAGGTATGGTGGATCAGGATGTAACCTTAAATACTAAAAGACCGAGTTACTTAGCTTGTGGAATGTAGTCATCCTGGTTGCAGCTACCTTTGTGGGTTTACACAGAGCACAGCCAATGCTCTCTGCGTTTAATTCTGCATGTCTGGCAATTCTAAACAAGATAAATAGTGGGAAATGATAATAGAAATAATCTCACTGTAGTCTTATCAACAGATAGAGTTGGCTCATGCAGTTGCAAGCTACTTTGCATTGTTATATGGCATAAACAATCTCTTGACATTTGTTGTTAGTAGTTGTGCCATTCTGCTCTAAAAAATAATCCAACTACACTTGTAGTTTTTTACTTTTCTGTATGTGTGTATAAATATAGGGTTTTTTGTTTACAATAAAACAATAAATAGTTGTATATACTTAAATGATATGGAGGTATGTTTCTTGAGTATAATACATCTGCTTTTGGCAGATCCATCTATATCTGTGTATATCTAAGTAGTGCTACATTGGAGCTCAGTTCCCTTGCTCGTTTTAAGAACAGATGAATTGTTGTACGGGTAAATGGGATTAAAAATGGACAACATGCTCTTCTCATATGGGACGGCACAGAAGGTTTGAGTATAGTCTTTTATTTTTTACATAACAGACATTCTAACTTACTAATATTTCTCCCAACGATGTCTGCCACACTTTTCTAGAGTATCTGTGCAGCCTAAAAATACTGTAAAATACTCTTTAAGACAGTTCGAGTTCAAATGAATGGAGTATCTTTGTAGTAGGAAGAGGAGTTGCTTACAAACACATGGTTGTTTGAATGTGGGAAAATAAATGCTGTTTTTGATTGTAACATAATACTTTTCTAAATGTTCTGTAATCATTAGAACTTGTGCAGGTGACCCACTCTGTAAGCTTTCTTATTACATAAATGGGATATTGTTTTTCCCTTAAGATGTACGATTTAAAGCAAAAATTACCTACCTTAGTGGGAAAGTTAGATAATTTTGTATCTGTCTTTAAGATCCCACATACCCAGTCTGAACATCAGTACTGAATTTAATTGATTGCATCCAGGCAAGAAAATTTTTAGGTTGGATCTTTTTGTTCCTAATAACACCACTGAGATATTAATCAAATTTGAAGACTTACTATCAACTGAGTGGGTGAAATAATAATGAAACCTATACAAAGATAACAGCTATTTCTTAGTTTCCTTTTGAGTGTGAAATTGCTGAAGTGTGATATTGCAATATAAATTATCCTCTTTTCCTATTAGATTTTTACAATTTCTTTGCCTAGTCATGAGGCTCAGTCGTTGTCACGGCATTATTCATTAAATGCTACCAATAGTTTTTTCTAAAATAAAATAAAAATATGTGCAATCTCAGTTTCAGCCTTGCTGTAATGAGTTGCATGAGAGATATGTTAGAGACAATGTTTCATTACATTGAAAATGTTGTGAGGAAAAAGTAGAAAGCTTAAGGACTGCTTCCCTAAAAAAGGTAGCAGAATTCGAAAAAAACATCTGAAAAGCAAGGAAAAGGTGCCGTCATTTTTGCATGAGTGGTATGCCATGAATTTCTGCATGAGTTCTTCTGTGTGCTCAGTGGTTTTATTTTGTTTCCTCATCCAAGCACATGAAAGAATTATGCATCAAAAGAAAAGACTTGTTCATTTGGATAGGTATTTGCTAGATAACACATTTAATTACTTGAATACTTGTTTTCATGTCACAATTGAGCCATTTTTCTTTCTAGTGACTTCCTTTTCATTGTTTTAGGTACTTCGAAGCCATGCAGATGAACTTTAGGCAACGTCTACATGTTGAACAGATATTCGACCTAGAGAATGGAGAGTATCTTTGCCCACTTTGTAAATCTCTATGCAATACTGTGATTCCGATTGTTCCATTGCAGGTTCAAAAAATAAACAGGTGAGTTACCAGATTGCATAGCCTTTAAATTAAAAAAAAAAAGCAAAATGTACTTTGGGGCTGGTTTGCCCTTCAAATGTTTGGAAGGGAAACTTGGCCTGACCTTCCTAATCAGTATAAAAGACTGTTTGCCACTTTATTGACTATTCAGACAAATATGCTGCTTTTGGTATTCAAGTTTTCTTTTAAAAGTACCTGGATTTAGTATTTAGCCTAACACTTCATTTTGTACTGTTTGCTCAAAATTTACAAAGCCAGCAAAACTGCAAGTACCGCATTATTCTATTTTGATCTAAACTTGTCCTCTGTTTCTAAGATGATTCTTAAAATAAAGCCTACTTTCTATTTCTGTTTGCAGTGAGGATGCAGAGGCAGTATCTCAAATTCTGTCTCTGGCAAGGTGGCTGGAGATTATCATAGTCAGGATATCAGGCTACAGTGTGAAAAATGCTAAAGGTTTGTTATCCTGGTTTTGAAGCTTTTCTGCAGCATATCTAATATACCAGTATGTACTGTAATTGTAACTAATGCCGAAAGAAAACCTCAAATTAAAAAAATACAATTTCCTGTCAATTAAGTCAGTATCAAATTAAGCTTGGGATAAAAGTCATGGCCTTTTCTGAGCTGCTGTTCTGATTTCACAGTGCCCTTACCAGTTTTCTGGTTTCTGTTAAATTCTTCTCATCTTCCCTGTGCAATAGAATTATGTACCGTAGGAGAGGGTACCCACCATTTAACACAGTGTTAATTAAACTATTGTAAACTTTAGTATTGACAGTGATGTAACATAAAAGAGAAAAATTAAATTTAAAGGGCCAAAATAAAAACATGTTTAGAAAACAGGAGATACAGAGGATCGACATATTCATTGCACTCTTGAAGTACAGGACAGTTCTTTCACCTCACTAGCAAAGTACTACTTTTAATCTTCATATTTCTGGGAATGGAAGAAAGTATTTCTTAAGAAGGGGGGGATAGAATACATTTTGACTGGTGATGTCCATTTACAATTATTTTCAAACTAGTCTAAAATTAAAGGACATTTCACTTCTGTTACTGTAACAAAACCTGTAGCAACCTATTTGTTTCTTTAATCTGGTTTTAATTTTTTTTTCTAGAAAGAGAGAAACAAAACCCTCCAGCTCTCACCAACAAGGGAGTTGGGAACTCTGCTTTGGAATTCCATTCCATCCTTAGTTTTGGGGTTCAGTCCTCGTAAGTATTACTGGAAGGTGCGCTCTGCGTTATGTTAATTCTCCCTAAAATAACATTCATGATTTATATTGAAAGAAAGGCACATGACTTGCTTGGTCTGAATATGGGCTTACTTATGCTTTTCTGTAAGCATTTACTTAATATCAGCTCCGTGCAGAACTAAATGGACCTCTTTGTCAAATTCAGGCTGGTATTTCTCATGTTCTTGGTACGAAGCTAGCAGTCTGGAATTTTCTAATCCACAATTCCACTGATTTGGGATATTCCTGTGCCTCTCTGCAAGTTATGTAATGTCTGTCTGAATTTTCCTGCTGTATGTTTATTTCAGGAGTAGATTTCACTTGGTGTTAAATGCAGTAATGCAGCATAGATGAAAATGTTTTAAATGTCCTTTTCATTTTTAGTGCCTTATGAGATGATGTGTATTTTTCACTCCAGCACTTATAGTTATGTTTGCTTACTTGCATCTTTTTCAGTGTGTTTTTTTTTTTTATTTAAATAATCTTTGCATTTTTTCATGTGATTTATGATACAGTGTATCTACTTAGACTCCTTCCAGCCTGGCAGCTCCTAATCTTTCAATTTTTAGAGCCTGTTATGTCAAGGTACTGGTTTATTGCTAGAAGCTAGTAATTTTTTTCTCCTCTGTGCAGACCAAGGGCCTTAGTATTCAAGAATTCTTTCATAAGTAACTTAGACTTTCTTAGTTTACTGGTAAGTAAAAAAACACTATTATTGATTCAGACTGAAATTATCTTGGCTTGCTTTTGCAGAGCCAAATACTCAAGTAGTATCAAGGAGATGCTCATTCTCTTTGCCACCACCATTTATAGAGTTGGTCTAAAAGTTGCTCCAAATGAAACTGATTATCGGATTCCTGTGATGACCTGGAGCACATGTGCTTTTACCATCCAATGTATAGGTAAAGTGTTTATTTCTTCTTATGACTTCAAAATCTTAGTTGTTTGTGTAAGCTTATACAGTCTGATTGTATTAATAATTCTACATAAATAAGAGCAGTATGTGATAGTATAACAATATATATGAAATGTAATTACATAGATTACCATTCTATTATCATATATAACCAGTATAAATAATGGAATGTTTATGTTAGGTGGTAGTTTGTAGAATAAGGTATGGAATGCCAACATTGAGCTTAATCTGGGAGAGCAGAGTGAGCATTGTCCATGTTATTAATTGTAACATTAAGCATGTTCAGTGATTATCTTCAGGCTGCCAAAGATCATTGACCTGCAGGCATCTCCTACACAGTCAAATATCTAACAGCTGTGAAATAGTGCTGCCTTGCTCATTATTTCTTTATCTCTATCCTTGAAGAATTCTTATGGAGAGACTGGATGTCACCCAGCTCTGTTAGCATTAACGCACTTAGTGCTGTGCAAGTTGTTTTCATTTGATATCTTAAAAGATGACCTTGGTGGTTGTCAGGGATGAGTTTACCAGCAAGTGTATAAATGCAATAACTATTGTCACAAATGTGGTATCAAAAGTGTATGGCAGAAGTAGGAATATTCAGATGCCTTACCAGGCCAAGATTATAAAACCAGAGGCATCGCTGTTACAATCTGACTTATCCTGGGCCACACCACTTCCTTTTGTTAATTTTTGTTTATGGAGTGAGCTTCTGTGAAATGGTAAAGCAAAATTGCCTACTTGGCTTCTAGTCGTAGGATGCAGCAAAATTAAAACAATTTAACAGGTCTGTAACCAAACTGCCTAGACAAGGAGCCATAGCTACTTGTGGTAATGGACTCTCTACAGGAGGTTCAAAGCATCGCTTCCGGGATGTGAGTTGCTTTTTATTGCCTCAAGCCGGATGCTTCAAAAATCAAGTCTGGCTTTTCTTGTGTTTCCTCAGCGCCATACATTGTGTGTATGGAAGTGCTAAGTTAAAACCCTTTTTTTAGGTGTAGTTTAAAAAAAAAAAAAAACAAACCCAAACCCCAAACCCAGCTAAAAAAATTCCCAAAGAAAATAACAAAAAAAAAAATTCCAGGGTCTTAAAGTATACCACTTCATCTCTGAAGAGCAACCAAAGCACAAAAACTTGATTTAAATCTATTTTTAAATCTGTTGAATTGATATCTTTTTGCTCAACTGAGTAATGTGGTTGCTTACTGGCTTATTTTCTCTATATTATTCTGTTAGAGCCAGTGCACTCAGAGAGGAAAGCTGAATTGTATTCCAGCTTGGAAATTTTGTTTCCAAAATATATATTTGTTAAACTACTGTCACATTCATTACTGTGAATCTCAGAGTAAGATGATCATAAGTAAGATCAATCAATCCTTGATGTTTTTGAGCATTGTATAAGCATAACTGAAAATAGAACTAAATACATAGAGTATCTCATCATTCATGTGAAACAGCATTCCTTTAAATCCATAGTTAGTGAGATCTGAAAACCAAATGTTTTTTAAAAGCCTGTTACAGCAAGTGTTTCTGGGAAATACTTAGTACCATTATGCTAGATTTTTCAGAAGAATTCTTTTATCAGAATCAAATTGTGCTTTAAAAAGTACATATATCAAGAAGAAATCTTGGGCTAAATGTATTCTAACAGAGATGTTGTGCTAGTTCCTGTAGAACAAAGCAACTTGACTTTCTGTGTTTAATTTTAAGAAAACCTTTTGGAAATGGAGGGCAAGCCTTTATTTGGATCTCTACAAAATAGACAGGTATGCGCAAGTAAGATATACAATACATTTTAAATTAAAATTGATATATATGTAAAATACAGAAACATACATAAAAAAACCTTACAGTTGAAACTGCTGGCATTGAGGTCATTCTTTATTGAGGGAAGCTCAGTGTTTAGATTGATAACTAAGAGCACTTTGGAAGATTAATACTTCTGCTTATACTAATATTTCTGCTTATACTTAGAAATTCTTATTAACTTCACTTATCAGTATTTTTTTCTGTTTTTAGAAGATATGCTTGTACAGCTTTATTTCACTATTAGAGCTTTCCTTTTTTCACGTTTGACCATTTTCTCTTGCGCTGTAGCACAGTGGCCTTAAAGCATTAGTGCAATTTGCAACTGCTCAGAGAACAATGTCACCACAAGTCCTGATTCAGAAACATCTAATTCGTCTTCTAGGAGGTATTGTATTTTTTTTTCTACCTGTTGTATTGCATAAGTTTTTGTTGCAAAATGGTACAGAGATGAATACAGCATAGAAGCAAAGCTTAGACGACTGACAAACAGTGATAACTTCAGTTTCTGTAATATTGCTTGAAATCATGTAGTATTGCTTGAATTTAAGTAATCAGTAATACTGTTAAGCCAGGTCTGTATCACTGAAGTACCCCCCAAAGTCCTCTGCCAGATTACCTAGGCCTGGAGATACTTAGATCTAGATTATTTACAAATACCTAGCAATTTGCTTCTGGCAGTGTTCAAAATAATTCTATTTCAGTGCTAGACAGGCAGATAAAACCATAAACCAAGTATTCCTTTCTCATAATTGTGAGACTTCATCTTCGTAGTACTTGCAGCCGACCTAAAGATATTTTGGTCTCAAGGAGGAGCTAGTTTGAGACACACAGCTATCCTCAGTGTTTCGTAGTGATTGGATTAGCATGGTGGCCTTTGTGAACGCCCATTTCACTTGCAGTGTTTTCAGTAGGATTTTTAGGTTAGGATTTTGTATTGGGTTAGATTGTGAGGCATCTAGTGTTGCAGTGCTTAAATACACGTGGAGTTTGTTTTTAATGGAGTGTCCTTTATTAGAGCTGGAGAAATGAATCAAAGATTTTTATCTCAGAATTTTGAGGATACAGTCATTAAAATTGTTGATTTGGCATGTGGAAATACCTAAATAGATACACAATCAATGAAATGAATGTTAAGCAGCTACTTTCTTAGCTCAGAGACTTGGACGTTTTCTGATGAAAATACAGAAATGATAGAAGCTCTAAAATCCGATTGTGATATTGGAATTCAATCCAAAAGACGAAAATACATATCAAATGTATAATTGATATCTTTGTTTTGTAGTTCTTCTACCAAACTTTAAAGCCAAGGATACTCCATCCCTCTTAGAAGTAGATATGTTCCACGTTTTGGTAAGCAGGTTAATTTCATTCTTCACTGTAATGCTTTTTTTTTTTGAGAATTTGTTTTTGTCTACTTTACCTTGTAGATAGTCCTACCTTTATGTGCTCACTTGCATGAGTCAAATGGTTTATACATGAGGACTGCATGTGAGCAAATGGTTACATACGACTGCTATATACAAGCATTTACTTTTAGTTATGCTGTTCTTCTAGCTTTCAAGTCTTTGCTGTCTCACTCCTGTTAAAATTCATGTTTGCAGTCTCAATCATCTTTTTTCTACTCTGATTGCTATCAAACCTCAAAAAAAAAAAAAAACCTGAGAAATGCACACATTCAGCTTGTTTCCCCGACTTTCTTTTTGTCTCAGTAGTCCTATGATAACCTTCTGATTCCTTCATGTTTGTTCTCATCTTTTTTACTCTTCTTAGCCTCTTCTTTCTGTTCTTAATACAAATCATAGTTTCTTCTGCTTCAAAAAAACCAACTGAAGAAACAAAACCACACAACAAAAAGCCAACAAAATGCAAACAAGCAAGTAACCAGACCCACCACAATAAAACCTGTTTTGCCCTGCTTGCCTTTTTACCTAATGCTTGGTCCCTCTTTTCACTTTTTTCCCCATGTGCTTTGTCTTCTGTCAAAACCCAGAAATTAAGTTTTCTAGGAATTGAACAAGCTTTCCCAATGTGTCTGTAAACTGGTAATTGCAGAGGAATTAAATCTGAGTTTCCTACGTGCTAGATGGGACAAATGGTTAACATTTTCCAGTGAGTTTTTACTGTACTTCATTAATAAGACTAGCAAGATAAATGGATGTATTTAAATTGATTACAGAAGTGAAGTGTATATATAGCATTAGAACTTCTGTTAACAGTGTAGCTATTACCAAATTTTCCTTTAATATTTGTTTCTTCTCTTTCACTATAGGTGGGAGTTGTGTTATCATTTCCATCTTTGTACTGGGAGGATACTGTAGACTTGCAACCTTCATCAATTAGTTCAGCCTATAACCACCTCTACCTCTTCCATCTGACAACACTGGCACACATAACACAAATTGTCATCTCTTCAGCAACAGGTAGGTGTGCATTTGGGCTAGGTTATGGTGGCACTTTTACACAATTTCTTAAAAATAGTGGGTATACGCCAGTAATGTCTTCCAGGTGTAAACTTCCTCAAATAAGTGACAGTGCTAGGTAGTAGTAACTGTTTCTAGTGAAAAATAAATAGCACTATATCATTTTCTGAGCATTTTATTATATCACTTCCATGTGAAAGAAAACAAAATATTTATTGATATATCAATACTCGATCAAGTCAGTCATTCCGAGTGCTAACTTTTTTCTCTTCGCTCATTGGAGTAGCAAAGCTCTGCCCAGCAGCAATGCTCTGAGCTGTGCAGTGACAGCATGGATGTGGGAAACGAACTTTGTTTTTTTTTTTAAGCCTTCAACCTAAGCCAAAATACAGAATCCTATAAACTGATAGGAGAGAATTTCACTTTTCTCTGTATTTCTTACTACTGTAAAATGGTTGGTAGCTTGCAGGCTCCCTAGCTACTATTTCCTTTTTCTTCAGTATGATGGGAATTTAAAAAAAAAAAAAAAAAAATCAAAAAATCCTATAGTGTTATGTATATAGGACAATATCATCAAAAGTTCAAGGGAAGGAAGCAGTTTTTATGCGAGGATGAGCAGTAAGACAGTAATCCTGATTCTTCTTTATAGCATGAAGTTTTAGGAGAATATTTTACTAGATTAAAAGCAGCAAATAGAAAAGAGTTAAGCAAAATAAAGTGGAGATATTTCTCTAACACAATTTTTTTTTTAAAAGTAGAGCTCAGTATGTGTACAGAGAGGTGTGTGTCACAGATGATGTGCATTTACAGTGGGATCCATCTTTTTGTGTGTAGAATCCCCTACTGCTCGATCACCTGACAACAGTGAGGAGGCACAGTCTGCACAGTCTTTCTGTAGAGAGGTTTATCAGTACACCAGTGGGTAAGTAGCTCTAAGTGGAGCATTGCCTTTTCCTAGAAAGATGGCAGGTTACGGGATTGACCTGAGCAACACAGAAAACAGGAAAACAAAATATCCATTTTGTGTGGGGATTTAGCACAATGCCTTGTGCTTTCTTCCCATGCTTGTGAACATTGAAATAAAGGAAGTGGGTAAAAGGAATATTATTTTTAAAATAACTGCTTTTTAGGGACAGCAGACTAAATGATGAAAGGATGAAAAAATGCCAATATCCATTGTGGAGTGAAACATAGCCACTAACTATAGGAGTTACTTTTTCTTTGCCTTGATTTGTTTGTTTTGGTTTTTTTTCATATCTCTCAGTTATAGATGGAAACTTGAAAGAAGGAAATGGGTTTATTTTAAAAGAGAGGAGAATTGTAAAGCTAAAAGCAGTGACCATCTTTTCAGGCTATTTTGATAGGTATGGCTACAGACTCTTTAGTAGTTCAGTGTCTGTGTGTGAAATAAGGCAGAAAATATGTATGCTTCTTTTGTAAATCAGGGTTTTGATTTATCTTCACCAAAGCTAGTTACTAAGATATGTTTCTAAAGAATTGACAATGCTGCCTACTTGTCTAAAAGTTTTAAATAGAAATTTCTAAATATCTAAAACTTGATTATTAAATGGTATGAGTAGTTTTTCTGAGGCATGAATTTAAAATCATAGGTGCTGTGCATTTTGGAAAATTGGGTACTGAGATGCCTTGGTACATAATTAAATGCCAAAGTTTAGGCAACCCATCTCTGAAGTTTTTAGTGTTTTAATTTCTGGCTGTGTTATTGTCTCCTAGCTCTGACCCATCTATGCTTAAACAGCACAATTGGCATGATAATTTTGCAGTGGTCTGTGATGCTGCAATACAGCTTCAGCACTTGTTCCTGAACAGGTCCTAGTCAACACTTGTGTGAACATCATCCTCACATAAGTATGGATTTAATCAAGTTAAAAAAAAATTTGGAAAACAGGGACATTGCGAGTTAGTTAAATTTACTATTAAATGTAGGCTAAATTTTCATATCACTCAAACTACAAGATTAATTACTGAGGTGAGTATCAAACCAGTATTCTTTGTCAAAAAGGGGATTTGCATAGTTTTATTTTAAACAATGAGTGTTACTGTTGTGACTTCTATAATGATGTATGAGAAATTAATTTTTTTATTCTATTGGTTTTATTGTTCCCAAAGAGTATTTGTTTGTTTTGATCCTCATTGTGGAATTGCATTCAAAACACCAACTATATGGGAAAAACTTTAAGCATTTAAAAATTGCTGGCTTTCAGTAATAAAAAAAAAAATTGCTTTACATGTGATGCTGTATTGCACAATTTAAATTGGGTTACCCTGAGTTGTTTTTTATAATTCTGAAAAATATAACTTAAGATAATGCGAATGCTTAATGTAAGTGTTCAGCATAAACTCAGTACTCATTCCTTGGGCATAAGGTAAGTTGAAAGTCAGGTGCTGGTGACTGAGTTTCACAGAATTTGGGATACACCGGTGTTGCTTCTACATGGCTGCTATCCTATTAATGCTAGCCAAAATGTGAAAGTGCCAGAAGGATTTGCCCTGTGAATTACTGCAGCTATTTCTCATTTGTGTATTACAGTTGCTTTAATCAAGATATTCCAGGCTGGCATGTGTGGGATCATGTTAAAAAAGGCATCATGCCTTACCTCCGCTGTGCTGCTTTATTTTTTCATTATTTGCTGGGAGTCTGTCCACCTGAGGAACTACTACAAGGTAAATATGAGAAAGCAAATCTATGTGTTTATTGACTTTGCTTACTGTTTTGGATTTTTTTAAAAATGGAATTTTTAAATGGTCGCAATAACTTAAAAATACTTCGTGCATTAATGTAAGACTTGTAAAGAAAAGGAAATACTAGTTTGTATAGGATAGAGCTGGGTTGTCTCAGCCTTCTTTGTGTGGAAAGGAGTTGCTTCTGGGCAGGTGCAAATGTGTGAATTATCAGTGATACGTTAGTGGTAAGTATTTGTAGATACAAAGATTCTGTGATTTAAGGGTAATTCTAGGGCTTTATATTACATCACCTGAGAAATATCCTGGAGTTATACTTATTAAGAAAATGAAACTGCCACACCCTTTTATGCATTTGCTGATGTTGGTAAATGCTCAAGACACAGGAATTCAGCAAAACAGCCAAACAGAAATAAGACATGTTAAAAAACTTGAAACTCTTCCTTAAAGGATTGTAGTACATTACAGGTTCTAAACCCCAAAATAAATATTTTGGCTTTTATCAAAATGCAGTGAAACAGAGTCATCGACTGTTTGGGAAAGAGAAACAAACCTGCTATGAGCAACTGGGACAAAATATAACTTCATAAATTGATTTATGTAAACTGAACTAAGCTGGAATTTAATTACGATGTATAAGTCAAAATCTCTGCACTTGTGTGGAAAACTGGTTGAATGACCAGGCCCAGAGAGTGGTGCTAAATGGTGTTAAATCTAGCTGGAGGCCAGTTAAAAGTAGGGTTCCCCAGGGCTCAGTGCTGGGTCCAGCCATGTTCAGTGTCTTCAATGACCTGGATGAAGGCATTGAGTACATCCCTAGCAAGTTTGCAGATGACACTAAGCTGGGTGGAAGTGTGGATCTGCTGGAGGGTCGAGAGGCTCGTCAAAAAGATATAAACAGGCTGGACTGCTGGGCAGAGACCAGTGGCACGAGGTTTAACAAGGCCAAATGTCTGCACTTGGGGTGCAACAGCCCTAAGCAGTGCTACAGACTGGGAGAAGCCTGACTGGAAAGCTGCCAGGAGGAGAAGGGCCTGGGAGTGTTGGTCATAGGTGACTGTATGTGAGCTAGCCGTGTGCCCAGGTGGCCAAGAAGGCCAGTGGTATCTTGTCCTGTATCAGAAACAACGTGACCAGCAGGTCCAGGGAGGTTATTCTCCCTCTGTACTTGGCACTGGTGTGACCACTCCTTGAGTACTGTGTTCAGTTCTGGGTCCCTCTCACCACAAGAAGGATGTTGAGGCTCTGGAGCGAGTCCAGAGAAGAGCAACGAAGCTGGTGAAGGGGCTGGAGAAAAGGCCCTATGAGGAGCGACTTGAGAGAGTTGGGATTGTTTAGCCTGTAGAAGAGGAGGCTGAGGGGAGACCTCATTGCTCTATATTACTACCTGAAGGGAGGTTGTGGAGAGGAGGGAGCTGGTCTCTTCTCCCAAGTGACATGGGACAGGACAAGAGGGAATGGCCTCAAGCTCTGCCAGGGGAGGTTCAGGCTGGATATTAGGAAAAACATCTTCACTGAAAGGGTCATTAGGCAACGGAGGTGGTTGACTCGCCTTCCCTGGAGGTGTTTAAGATGTAGGTGGATGAGGTACTGAGGGACATGGTTTAGAGATCGGTGGGAATGGTCGGACTCGATGCGGTGGGTCTCTTCCAACCTGGTGAATCTATGATTCTGTATGCTGTTGTCTGGAACTTTGATTCTATAGGAATGAGTATTCCTGGTGTATCAGAAATGCTATTTTCTATAGCAGAGTAATTAAATGACTACTCCACCCAACTTTATATAATGTTAGCACTGACTTGATCATGGCAAATATTAATGTCATTGCAGGCCAGAAGGATAGTGAAAAACTAAAATGTCTTCTAGAAATCTGCTACACTAACCTGTTACATATTGTGTAGCGAAATGGAATTTTAGCAAGAAATTCTTTTTTATAGTGACTTATGCATGACTTATTTGACGTATACTAGTAAGTAATTATGTTAAACCTTAAGCAGATTCTCAGCAAAATATTTTATTATATTAAAGCTCTGATTAAGTCAGTGGAATTACATCAAATTGTACTATCTAGGAGCTTGCTGAAGATGTTAGATTCATATTATCCAATGGAAAAGGGATCAGGAGATTTCTGGTTTTGAGTGATTTATTCAGCAGTGGTGAAGCACTTAGTTACTCGTGTTTTTTTTTTTTTTTTTTTTCTTTTGTAGTTTCTGAAGAAGGGCAATTCAAGGCGCTTTGTAATTATCTCTCTTTACCTACCAATTTGTTCCTGCTTTTCCAGGAATATTGGGAGACAGTAAATCCACTGCTTCAAAGGTACTAGCTGGGATGGGACAGGCCACATATTTCTGTTGTGGTGCCCTTTGGGAATTTCTGGATCAAATTTCCTGATAAATGATTGAGCTCAAATTCATACTAGAGTCCTAAACATTTGTTTGATGTGCATAGGTATACTGTATTTTTTAAAGCATTTAAACCATGAACTATTCTATATTTTATGTTAATTAAACAATTGTAGATTAAGTGACTAGTGCCTGCAGACCTACATGAAATCATTCTACATGAAATCATTCATGCAGAAAGAAACTATAATAAACTTTTGCTTGCTTTGTCTACTGCAAAAGTGCTGATGATACAAGGTATAACATGAGAATATGGAAAGTTATCTGTCAGTGTGAGGCTTTGTACTATTTCTTCTCTGGATTTCCAAAAAAGATGGACAAATGTCAAAGTTAGCTCCAGAGTTAAAAGGTACAATTTAAGTATTATGCACAATGCAGTCTGACCGTAGAGATATAATTGGTAAAATTCGCATTTCAAAAATACAAATTAAAATAAACAAGCACCATTCCCTCAACTCTGAGAATAATCCTGCTATATTGTGTTTAACAATGTCTTCATGTATTTCATGTGACCCTCTGAGCACTTGGTTGCATTAATTATTATTCCTGGTTCTTGACAGAATTCTCTCTCTCACTAGCTTTTCCTTGGATTTTTTTGCCTCTGTTCTGTTTTGTTGCCTAGATTCCTTTGACGTAGGGATGTTTTATGCCTTTGACTCCTACTTACAGTCCATAGAGCTAGCAATTCCCTACATGCAGTTTGCTGTAATTAATTGCATTTGTGGTGTGTGTGTGTGTGTATATATATATATATATGTACTTGTTAATTAACAGCATTTTCACAAGTAAATTATTTAATAAGTTTGTCTTATATGTTCCAACATGTATGCTCAATGACATATTCCTAGAGAACAGGGAGGATAGGTGCTTGTGAACCTTAGAAAACAATCACTAAAGGCAGGACTAACAAATCCATCATAGTGCTCCCAGTCAAAAACAGGTTTGAGGAAGGAAGCTACATGTTTAATGTAATAGTAACAGTTGTCAAATCATCATGCAAGCTCCCATAGGTTATTTCAGAAGACTAAATTTGATGATTGTTGAGAAATGCTTTAAATGAAGCGTACTACGTTGACCATCTGCTACAGTTCTATCTGCCTTCTCCTTTTTTGTAGAAATAACTTGAAAGAAGTCATTGCTGTACCAATTCTTCCATTTAACATACCAGTGTCGTGCTAATATCTGCCATTGTTTTGGTAAACACATGTGACCATTCAAAGCAAACATACAACATGCAGTAAAGCACTGTAAAATAACCATTGAGTGATAGTTAATAAATAAAAGCAACAATTATTTTCCTAGTAGAATGTATGGTATTTTCCTACATGTGGCTTTCAGTAGGTATATTCCAAAAGTGGAATGCTACTTTGAGAACCTGAACATGCCTGATGTCTGCTTGTTCAAACTTCCAGAGAAGGTCCAGAGAAGAGCAACAAAGCTGGTGAAGGGGCTGGAGAACAGGCCCTATGAGGAATGACGCTGAGAGCTGGGATTGTTTAGACTGGAGAAGAGGAGGCTGAGGGCAGACCTCATTGCTCTCTATAACTACCTGAAAGGAGGTTGTAGAGAGGAGGGAGCTGGCCTCTTCTGCCAAGTGACAGGGGACAGGACAAGAAGGAATGACCTCAAGCTCCCCCAGGGGAGATTTAGGCTGGACGTCAGGAGGAAGTTTTTCACACAGAGGGTCATTGGGCATTGGAACAGGCTGCCCAAGGAGGTGGTTGATTCACCTTCCCTGGAGGTTTAAGACACGGGTTAGACGAGGTGCTGAGGGGCATGGTTTAATATTTGGTAGGAATGGTTGGACTCAGTGATCCGGTGGGTCTCTTCCAACCTGGTTATTCTATGATTCTATGATTCATTTTAACTGTGTTAACTCTGTTTTCATGTGCATGTTGATAAATAAGTGGTGTTTTCACATAGATTTTTTTTCCTTGTATACAAACTTAAATTCTTTTCCTGAAGTAAGACTGTAAAGAATAGCTCTTCCACCTTGTAAAGTTTTAGCTAAAACTGTCTATGCTTTATCTCTGCTTTTTGCTTGCTTATTGCGTAGTAGTTTAGTTTAGTGATCTTGAATATATACTATCAGACAGTGTAATCTTGAAATACTTGTTTGAAATAGGTGGTGTTCTGACCCGATGGTGTTAAGTTGTTTCAAGGGGAAAAGCATTGCAATAAGGTAAGTTTGGTTTTGTTGTTTTTTATTTCTCTTCTACTTTTTAACTTAAAACTGTTGAAAGAATGACATGCCTGTTGTGGGCAGGTTAGAGTGCTCGTGTTTCTCTTCCTCGTGCTCTACTACCAAAAGTACATTTCTCTTTAAATGGCTTTTATTATTACTTGTGCAGTGATTTTCATTGAGAATGTAGAATGTTATTTGACAAGTTATCTGGCTAACTGTACAAAAAACCCCTCAAAAGCTAACTGAAATATGAAATGTCCTCATACATGTAGCTTACACGTGAAATTTAATTTCATCACTTCTGCTGGAATATGGAAATACTGAAGTTCCCATGTTGAGCCTCTCACTTGGTTTCTGGGACTGAAGAGTTGCTCTAGAACTATAGAAGTTTGCAGAAAGAACTGAAAGCTTAGCAGGACAGTGATTTATGGCTAACTATTTTGTTCTTTGCTGTGATCTGCGTTATTCCTGTAATAATTCTTTCACTTACACAGGTATCCTAGGAAAAGAAATAGTTTAATAGAGCTTCCTGAAGACTATAGCTGCCTTCTAAACCAAGCCTCTCAGTTCAGGTATCATGTGACACATTTAGTTGTCTTCCTAGTTATTTAGTAACTTTTATTTGCTTTTATATTCTTGCAGTTACTGTAGCGGGTGTTAAAAATATGTACAGAAATAACTTTGCGGAAGTGAAGGCCCTGTTACTGTTGTACTGGCCAGCACTGTCCCATGTTCATTGTAAATGCAATTTAGTTAGTGGTCATGTGTGATTTCTTTATCAGTGACCTGGATGAAGGCATTTGACCTGGCCAAATGCCAGGTTCTGCACTAGGGGCACGACAACCCTAAGCAGTGCTACAGACTGGGAGAAGCCTGACTGGAAAGCTGCCAGGAGGAGAAGGGCCTGGGAGTGTTGGTCATAGCTGACTGAATGTGAGCCAACTGTGTGCCCAGGTGGCCAAGAAGGCCAGTGGTATCTTGTCCTGTATCAGAAACAACGTGACCAGCAGGTCCAGGGAGGTTATTCTCCCTCTGTACTTGGCACTGGTGTGACCACTCCTTGAGTACTGTGTTCAGTTCTGGGTCCCTCTCACCACAAGAAGGATGTTGAGGCTCTGGAGCGAGTCCAGAGAAGAGCAACGAAGCTGGTGAAGGGGCTGGAGAAAAGGCCCTATGAGGAGCGACTTGAGAGAGTTGGGATTGTTTAGCCTGTAGAAGAGGAGGCTGAGGGGAGACCTCATTGCTCTATATTACTACCTGAAGGGAGGTTGTGGAGAGGAGGGAGCTGGTCTCTTCTCCCAAGTGACATGGGACAGGACAAGAAGGAATGGCCTCAAGCTCTGCCAGGGTAGATTTAGGCTGGAGATTAGGAGGAGGTTTTTCACAGAGAGGGTCATTGGGCATTGGAATAGGCTGCCCAGGGAGGTGGTTGATTCACCTTCCCTGGAGGTGTTTAAGGCACGGGTGGATGAGGTACTGAGGGACTTGGTTTAGTGTTAGATAGGAATGGTTGGACTAGAAGATCCGATGGGTCCCTTCCAACCTGGTTGTTCTATGATTCTAAGAAAGAATGGCCTCAAGCTCTGGCATGGTTTAGTGGCAGATAGGAATGGTTGGACTTGATGATCTGGTGGGTCTCTTACAACCTGGTCATTCTATGGTACGATAGCGTATAAAAATATTATAGCTTAATATGCTGGTCTTTTTTTTACCAGTATGATGTGTTTTTAGTTTGGTTGTAAGCCTGAAAACTATTTTTGCACTGCACAAAATAAGACCAGAAGGTTGGCGCTGCTTTATGCCAGAAAAAGTGAATCATAGGGTCAATCAGGTTAGAGTGATCAAAACAGATATTTGCAGATAAAATATTTTAAGCAATGTGAAAATATAGCCAGAGGAGAGAAGTATGTCAGTGTGTTTGTGACATATGTCTTAGGGTTGGTGTCTTATTAGGGTTTTTTAATGTTGTTTTTTAAGCAATATTATCCATAGTTAACATTTCTTTTAAAGTTTTAATTCCTGATTACTCTTCTTCTAGATGTCCACGGTCTTCTGATGATGAACAAAAACATCCAGTGTTGTGTTTATTCTGTGGGGCTATGTTGTGTTCCCAGAATACTTGCTGTCAGGAGCTGGTGAATGGGGAGGAGTTGGGAGCATGTACTTCTCATGCTCTTCAATGTGGAGCTGGAGTTTGTATGTTCCTCAAGTAAGTAGCTAGCCAGAATTTAGTCTGCTCAAGACTAAAGGGAAATATTTCAGGTCAAAATTCGCAACGCTGTCAAAGCACTTGGTTCTTGTCTGAGATGAAGAAACATTGCTTTGACCTAAAATACAGCTTACTAAAAAGTTAAGGAACTGCTGGGAGTTGTATTTTGAATGTGATTTTTTTTCCTATAAGAATTAGAGAGTGCAAAGTCGTCCTTATTGAAGGTAAAACGAGGGGCTGCTTATATCCTGCTCCCTACTTGGATGAATATGGAGAAACAGATCCAGGTCTAAAGTAAGTTCAATGTTTGATTTATTTTCTTTTTACGGTTTTTTTTTTGGTGTCTTTCTTTCTTATTCCCATAGAACAACATTCTTCTTGCTGGCATGTACAGCGCTGTAATGTGTCTGTTGGCCTGGTGAACTTGTTTAGTTTCAAATTCCTGATGGTAGTTTCCAGTCATGAATGGACCATTCACAATGGAAAAATACGCTTTTTTGGTACTTGTTGAGCTTTCTTATTTTTCTCAAGAATACTCGGTATGCTTTTCATCCGAAGTTTGCAACAACTGTTGCTAAAGTGTTATCTTGGAAATGGCAGACATTGCTTGTTGCATGTAGAATTTTTTTCGTTCCAGTACACTTGTTGGAATTGGTGTTCTTACAAATATTTAATACTTTCTGGGTATTGTTAAGAGTGTTAGTGCTGTTAATGGAACAGTTCGTCAGTTGCTACTCTGATACGTTTATTTTTCTCCTTTTTTCGTCCATGAAGAAGAGGCAATCCCCTGCAATTATGTCGGGAACGCTACTGGAAGCTCCATCTGCTGTGGCAGCAACACTGCATTATAGAGGAGATAGCCAGGAGCCAAGAAACAAATCAGATCTTCTTTGGATTCAACTGGCAACTCCTCTGAGTCTCTTGATTTTTAGTGAAAACTCTTACCTTTTGGCAGTGCTTTGGAAAAGGAAAAGAGGGTGACAGTAAGTAATCTACTCTCAAGTGTTCAGACACAGTTGATGGATTCTCTAGGTTGGATGTATTACCAATACACCAAAAGAGAATCTCACATCATATGTTTTACTTCCCTTCCACCTATTAAAAAAAGTGAAACTGCATTATATATATATTTTCTATATATAAAAAATTATTCCTGAACATTCAGGTCCAGAAAGATTTCCATTTTTAGAGAGTTTGTATTTGTTTCATGTGTTTTGATAAGGACAGCTTCCCAAATGCTGTGCTTCAGGGCATGTACCACATTTCTGTCTCTAAATGATGTTGCTATGGAAAACCTTCCTTTACTTTCTTCCTGGATTCTTTCCCCAAATTTAGTGAAGCTTTTAAGTAGGTCAAGATCTGTGGCATAATACTGGAGTGCAAGTGCTGCCAAGCCTTTTAGTAGTCTGTGGCAAAAGGTACAGCAAACACTGTTGTGCAGAAAAACCCTGCATTCAGCTATATCCTGGGCTTTAATGAATAGTTTTTGTTAATGAATTCTTTAAAGGACAGGTGTGGGTTAGAAGGTGCGTGGGGCAATTACCATCTTGCTTGTTGCATAAGAAACTGAAGTCTGTGCTTTTTGTATTGCCAGAACTGCACTTTATTGAATGAATTTGTCCTGTATTAATGCTGTATATTCTAAGAGGTCGGAGGCTACGCCATTTGACTGGGTCATGTCTAGTTTTACTGATTCTGCGGTTTGTCTTCTGAGATATTTCCTGACAACTAAACATGAAAATACAGTTAGGGTGTTGTAGTGTAGCTTTGCAAGTTATACAAAAGCCAGGGACTTCAGTTAAGTAGAAGATCTTCAAAACTGTCACTGGACTAAAATCAAGGCCCAAAAGCAGAACAAGTTTTAGAATCAGAAATGAGTTTGCCCATATTTGAGGAGTTTCCTACTCTTCATCCTTTTGTTACTATTGTTTGGAGCCCTGACTGCATAAATTAAATTGTTTGTTTTGAGAGGCATGTTCAGGGCTTCAGTGCCACTTAGAACAGAAGAGGGAAGAAAAGGTGGCTAAATCTGTCTCTTTGTGCTTTGATAGTTGATAGTAAGTTGTGATTGAACTGTCTCTCAATGACGGGTGACTGTACTTCAGATCTAAATTTTGTTCTGTTTTCAGAATTTCAGCTGTAGTATACATGAGGGAATTTGTAATGTGATGGGTAAAATTGTTTTCCTAGGACGTACTCTAAATTTCCCTGTCCCTTTGCTATTTGGCTGATTTTTGTGTAATTTTAATAAGGTTTGCAAGAGGAGGTTTTCAAATTAATGTCTGAGATTGTGCTTTTTATGATTTCTCTTCAGTTTTGGTGTTTTTGCTACTGATTTGTAGGAGAGACAGTTAAATCGGAAATAACTGTTTAGATTTTAATGTAATTGTTCTAGTTGTTTGGGGTTTTTTAAAGCTTTTAGAGTATGTATAAGAGCACTGGACAGCACCATAACTGATCTAAACATGGAATACCAATGAACTAAAATATTGTTCTGATGTCAAGTACTTTTTTATAACTTTTGCTGTAATTCTTCCCTGATTATATAAATAGTTGGCTTTAGTATAGTTTTCTTGTATTCTGTTTCTTGGAATTCTTCCAGATTTTAAATCTATGTATGAAACTCTCTAAAGACAAGCATTAATTCTGGTAGTCTTCTGTAAAATGTATTTGAAATGCATACTGAATTTGGAAGAACAGTTGTCATGAAAAATTGCTTCACTGATCTCTGGGGTCATCAAAACACTTATTACCAACAAAAATACTGGATTAAGACTAGCAAATGTGTGCCCGATTGATACCAAAACTGTATTCACTTGCTGTTTCCCTCTGATATTTATCTGTTCATTCATCAAAAAAATTCAGTTACTTTGCACTTCTCTGATACAAAAATTCTGTTATCAAGTATGCAGTGAGATCACTTTGTTTTGTTTTCTGTATGAACTGTAGTCTATAAGGACAGGAACTGGTCTGAGCAAGTGAGCTTATGTTTTAATCTCTAGAAATGTCTTTGTTGCTGAAGTGGGAGAGGAAAAATGCATCTTTCCATAAGTTTACACATACTAGTTTAGCAGATGGGCTCCCGCATCGCTCACTGGCTAGCATGGTCATCTTTCATTTCATAAACTACTATGCAGTTTTGTTCACTATGAGTGTAATCTGTATGTAGTGATCACAAGATACTTACACAACTGTTTTTTGTTCCATCCGAGCTGACATAAGGAAGTTATTTGATAATGCACATATTGGTATCTTTAATTGCAAAAATGTAAATTTGAAACTTGTATAATGTTCTCTTGCTTTTGAAATAAAATATCTTGTATATGTATATTTTAAAAAAAGGAAATAAAGTAACTTCTCATAGATGATTCAGTTTTTATTTGGAGTCGCTTTAACACTTCAGAGTTCATTTTACAAGTGCACTATAGTAGCATCTGTCAGTCTGAAAAAGGGGAAGTTAGTAAATGGTTTGTAAATGGCACCAGTTGTACCTGTAGGGCTGTATCATAACTGTACCAGTTAGAAATGGTGGCACACTTTTTCCTTATTGAAAGAAATATTCTACAGTCTACATTTTATGGATGCAGAGTCCTGCAGTGTCCATCTCAATTTGTAAAATAATTTAATATTTAGGTGTCTTTAAACTGATCAGTTGAGTGATTCTGGCTTTGTGGCTTCTCCAAGAACAATTGGCTGTACTGTCTGTCAGATAATTCACCTCTAAAAAGGTAAAGTTTGTGGTGTTGATCTTTAAAAAAAAAAAAAAGCATCACAGCACATTAAAGAATTATTTTATTGCAGAGCTAGGCAAACAGGGAAAAACTCTTACACAGAAACATCCACTGCTTCTTGTCCCTTTTTATATTGCAGACTGCTGGCTGTTGTCGCTTTCTTGCTGCTTTGTTGAAGCTTCGGTCACCATTGCGCTTACAGAATTCGGATGTTATTGGCATTGCTTTCTATGCTCATTCTTAGTAAAGCAAATAGTTTTTAAGAACCACTTCCCAAAAAGGCCTAAGGTAAGGGCAGATAGAGGAGAGTCTACCAGCCAAAGTGTTCTGAAGAACATCAGAAGCAGCAGCCCATTCATTAGGGAAAAAAGAAAATGGGGAAAAAAGCCACAGCCCCATTTCTTATACAGGAGAAATCTCATAGTGGAATGTACAAATATTCAGGAGGATTTGGGCCATCACATACATTGCTTTATAGTTGATATCAGCTTTGTTTCCTTGACAGTATACATGAACATTTATGAATGTAAGCTAGTCAGACTCATGCTGTGACATCTAAGTTTCTTACTTAGTTTCTTCAACCTTTTACTTAATAGATCATCAAAGATAATTTTTTATTTCTCTGGCACAATGTCTTCTATTTGTTTTTCTCCATTTTGCACGTTTGCTAAATTTGGGGTTTGATAGAGAAAACAAATGGATAAAAATGAAAATCCTTTCCTATACAAGCTTCTCAAACCCATTTTTTTTAATCCTAGCTACATTTCTCTAAACATACACTTTCAAACACACTGAATGTATATGAAAGAGAAATCTTGTAAAGGAAATATGTGATGAAGGAGAGTGTGATGGAATTTTAAGATATTACATTATTTAATGTAGTGTTGAGAGAGACAAGACCAGGTATAGAGTTGAATAGTAAACGTTAAAACAGGACCTAAGTTTTCTTTGTATTTATGTGTGACTATTTTTCATGAGAGCACTGTCAAAAATAAGGGCTGCAGTTTGTGCTGTTTAATTAGTTTGTCTAACACCTTAGGTCTGATGGATTCTAACTTTAGGCTTCATATTTGAGTGAGCCTTGATATAATGTTGTGAAACAGGTACCGGGGGACTGTGAATTTCATGGTCATTTCAAGTCCTCACTGTATTTGTTAAGATCTGTGGTTAGTCTTCTTCAGGAGACTGCAGAACTTTGTGTCTCCTTCCTCTTAATAGTGCCTGGAATGTACTCTCTGGGTACTAGTACTGGGATACTCTGTGCTCAGCACTGGTGAGACCGCTCCTTGTATGCTGTGTGCAGTTCTGGGCCCCTCACCACAAGAAGGATGTTGAGGCTCTGGAGCGAGTCCCAGAGAAAAGCAATGAAGCTGGTGAAGGGGCTGGAGAACATGCCCGATGAGGAGCGACTGAGAGAGCTGGGGTTGTTTTAGCCTGGAGGAGATGAGGCTGAGAGGAGACCTCATTACTCTCTACAACTACCTGAAAGGAGGTTGTAGAGAGGAGGGAGCTGGGCTCTTCTTCCAAGTGACAGGGGACAAGAGGGAATGGCCTAAAGCTCTGCCAGGGGAGGTTCAGGCTGGACATTAGGTAAAAAATCTTCATGGAAAGGGAACAGGCTGCCCAGGGAGGTGGTTGATTCACCTTCCCTGGAGGTGTTTAAGGTACGGGTAGACAAGGTCCTGAGGGACATGGCTTAGTGTTTGATAGGAATGGTTGGACTCGATGATCCGATGGGTCTCTTCCGACCTCGTGATTCTATGATTCTATACAGGCTAGTGCCTAGAGAGAGGTCATCCTGATGTACCAGAGTTTCTGCTTGAAGGTTACACTAAGCAGACCATGCTTTAGATGATAAAAAGCCTCCAAGCTTCTTCCATCTCATTTTTTTTTTTTTCTGAGGATCATGTTTACCATTACTAAAGGTGGCAAAACCAATTTCCCTCTGTACTCATCACTGGTGAGGCCACTCCTTGAGTACTGTGTTCAGTTCTGGGCCCCTCACCACAAGAAGGATGTTGAGGCTCTGGAGCAAGTCCAGAGAAGAGCAGTGAAGCTGGTGAAGGGACTGGAGAACAGGCCCTATGAGGAACAGCTGAGAGAGCTGGGGTTGTTTAGCCTGGAGAAGAGGAGGCTGAGAGGAGACCTCATTACTCTCTACAGCTACCTGAAAGGAGGTTGTAGAGAGGAGGGAGCTGGCCTCTTCTCCCAAGTGGCAGGGGACAGGACAAGAAGGAATGGTCTCAAGCTCTGCCAGGGGAGGTTTAGGCTGGAGATTAGGAGGAGGTTTTTCACACAGAGGGTCATTGGGCGTTGGAATAGGCTTCCCAGGGAGGTGGTTGAGTCACCTTCCCTGGAGGTGTTTCAGGCATGGGTAGATGAGGTCCTGAGGGACATGGTTTAGTGTTTGATAGGAATGGTTGGACTCGATGACCCAATGGGTCTCTTCCAACCTGGTTGTTCTATGATTCTATGATTCAATGTGTGTCAGGCTCACGATACTGCAAATGATCTAGGAATATTTTTTTTCCCAACTCAGACTTCTATGCAACTTCTTTGAGCAATCCAGTTTACATAGTCCAGTTAGTTGGCCTCAATTACTTGATATACAGGAGCAGGATGTGATGTGTCTCCTCATAAATAAGATCTTCCCCCTGTGCTCTGTGAGCTTCACACCTTTATGGGTCTTTGCTGAACTCCAGAATACTGCATGTAGAGCCTCAAGCATTCCCATAGTGGGAAACCCATTGAAAGCATGCGTACCAAACGATTTGTAAGATTTTAAATATACTAAATCTTGTGTTGTAAAGAACAACTTTATGGTACATGCAATTAAGAAAAAATCAGCTTTGCAGAAGGGTGGTTTCTAGCTTCTGAGGAAATATGCTGTGTTCATTATTTGAATATAAAAATTCTAAATGTGCCTTATTTGTATATTTTTTTAATATGATCGTTATTTTTTCTTTATGTTGACTGTGTAGAGCAAGTATTTTCAGTAGTAATCAGAAAGATTTAAAGGAAGACCGTCATAATTGCAGTTTCTAAAGGAACTGTCATGATGACTGCACCAGAAAGTGAACATTGAAATGTTTCAGTTATTTTTAATAAAATGAAGAAATATGAAGATGATGTTTGATGCATAGGTGAATTTTGTACTCTGGAAGCTGTTGTACAAATGTATTGTTATTAATTCTGACTGGATTAAGCATTAATAACAAATAGGATAAGAGGTGTCCCCCAAATCGTATTTATTTCTGTATCTTAGCAGATGCTTTGGCTTAAAGGCTTGGCTAGCTAATGCCATTTATGTCTTTGTAAATTACTGAGAATTAAAGATGGAGTCTGTGCTGCTACCACCTCAGTTTGTTTTCTTGGTCCCATGGCCATAATCGTAAATAGTCAGGGAAACCCAAACTGTTGTGCCAGGTGCTGTAAAGGAGGCTGGATATATAGCATGTCCTTCTGCTGCCTGAGGAAACTAAACTTATAACACCAAGACAAAAGCATTTGTTTAGTCATGTAGAGTTTAACCTGATTACTGTAAAATAAGGTGTCATCTTTTTGTTATCTATCTGGATTGAATGCCTGTACAGAATAACCAAACTAATGACTAAGTAATTACTGGTTACAGTCAAGACAAAGGTGGTTCCCTGTGAAAGGTGTGCCCATACTTGGTAATCCCAGTGCTGGCCCTTGATGCAGATTTTGGCAGCTCACTAATAGACAATGGTTAACTTGCCAAACATTAACTAGTCTTTTATGGTAAATTGCATTGTCTTTGCAAATGAGTTGTATGGATGCCAGGGAAAATTTGTAGCAAGACAGTTACACCTGCTCTTTATGTTAACGTGTTACAGTAACTACTGCATGAAATTTTTTGTCTCTACAGTGATGTTCAGGCTGGATGATCCTTTTAGTTAGCTCTTCCTTCCAAATTTGTTTTTCAGAGCAGGTTCTTGACAAATCCATCATTCAGGGACCTCCACCAGAGAGTTACCAAAAAAGTAAGATCGCATCTGTTGTGTTTCTGCAAGCTGAAAAGATTATGTAGAGATATTTTTTGGTTTTAAATGATACAGGATGTTAGGTTTTGTCTGCTTCTCTACTTAAATGCTTTTTGCCATGAGGAAATCCTTCCTAAAATACAGAGTAAGCTTTCCTTCTTTCTTCCCCTCACGTTTTTTTTTTTAAAATTTTTACACTTATTTCCTGTTTTATAAGCTTTTTCATCAAGCTGAACCTTTCCTCACTTTTATTTTTTTTGCATTTGTTAAAATTTGTATATTCTTAATCCTTTTGATTCAATTTTCCCTAATGGAACTTTTCAAGTTCGTTCTTTTCCAGCTAACTGTTTTAAGGAGTCAATGAGCATAGTGAGGATATTGAACCAGACAGTACAATGTTGAATTAAAAAACCTTTGAATAGTGTCCTCCAGTGAACTCCTAAAGGAAGCTGTCATGAGATAAAAAGAAAGAACCAGTCCAATGACAAAGTAAAATATTAAATGGTGCATTTTCAAAATGGAAGAAGCTTAAAAACTGAATTCTACAGAAATCTGCATATTTTTTCTTGTTCAGCATTTTCAGAAGTGATTTGAGAAGATGAATTGGAAAGTGTCAAATTCTGCCGATGATACAGAGATGTTCAGTTATAAAACCTATATTGAGTGTTTACAGGAGGCCATTATGAAACTTAGTGTCTGGATAATAACAAGATTCAGTTATTGCTACATGCACATTAATGGATCTATGCAAAACTTAACATCTCACAGTATGGTTTTGTATTTGTATCAATGATTTTTCTTAGCAATGTTATGGATAGTTCTCGAAACATGTTTTCTCTATACTCAGAAACAGTCAAAGCAGCAAACAGGTATTCTTAGGAAGAGAAAAGGAAAACCTTTTTCACGATGTTTTCAACTCTGCATGTGCAGTGCTTTTCATTTAAATATACTAAATAGAGGAGAGTTAGAAAATTATCAAAGTTGTGAAACAATTTCTGTAGAAGGAAAGATTAAGTAGCAAATTCTAACTTGGAAAAAGTTGTAAAATCAGAAATGGTTTGGAGGGAATAAATAAGGAGTAACCATCAGCTGTGTCTCGTAGCATGGATTTAGGGGATACCTGATTATGTTGTCAGGGAGTCAACAAGCCAAGAGAAGCAGTTTTTCATGTGATGCAGAATTGAATCAAATTAAAATTTGAAGCTCATTGTAAGTGTTTTGGATGTCGTAGGCATGAATTGATTTAAAGTACTATGCAAATTCATGGCTGGGGTTGGGAGGATGGGGTGTGTACAGAGTCCACTGAGACTTGTTAAAGCACTGATACAAATACCCTCTCAGACATACTAAGATCCCAAACTACTGTTTCTTGGCAGTTAGGAGGCTTTGTCAGGGAAAGAACTATTTTCTAATGGTCTTGCTTCTCATAGGCCTTTTGTAAACCATCTGCTACTGCAGACAGTCAACACTCTTCTCCCCATCTGTTCAGTTTTATTTTTATCATACTTAAGTATGGACCTAAAATTTTAAGAAGTGAAGCAATTGCTTTTGAAATTACAATAATGCATTTAGCCTGCTACGATCATAGTATAGGTTTTTATATTACTTTATTTACAACATAATATTTTGCTATAAGTCTTGGTTATTCTAGTGTCATGGGAGAAAACATTGGACAGCTAAGAGATTTTTGTACTGTTACATTTGAAGAGAGAGATATGATACCTTCTTTGATTATATTCAAAGAATGCACAACCTGTCTGAAGTAATATTCAAACAATGTATTATTTACAAGATTAACAAATAAATTATTTTGTGCAGTGTTTTGTTGTCTATTCTGTATCTGTAGTTTTGGCCTGCTTGCAACTGTTAATGTTGTATTACAGTCACAGGACATTCTGTAACTATAAGTGCCTTGGATGTGGGACAGTTTCACTCTGCACCAACAAAGTTCCTAGGCTCAAAGCTAGGAACATGATGGGGGAGCTGTCAGTCTGTCTTTGTCTTCATCGGTTCCAAATAATGCCTTATATTCCAGCCCCTGGATTTATGTAGATTATTTAAAAATTAGGAGCTCGTTAACATCTAGGATCATTGATGTATTTTTTTTTATGGGAAGTATTTGTTTTTAAACCTGTGCTATCACATGCTACTTGGAATTTTAATAATGTAGCATCAGCTGTCCATTTGTTTCCTTGAATAGAGATCTTTTAGCAGTACCTGTTGACTTTCAGGTGATGTGTAGCAGGCTGGCTTTCTCTAAACAATAAGGGGAAAAACTAAGGAGATACTTCAGATTGTTGGAGGCGGGGGGAAGTGAAATACATGATGCTAACTTTCATTACCTTCAACTCAGTTTCACCTAGCTAGTAGACTCTTTCAAGAACAGCTACAATATATGTGTCCCCCTGTCCCAACTGGGACTCTATTCTAACAGAGTTCACATTTTGGTGTTTTGCATTTTTTGAAGAATCTTTTTATCTAGCATAGTAATTTCTTTTGGGATTTCTCTTCTGTTGGGATTTTTATAGGTGTAATGACAGTAATGACCAACTTCAGTACATAGTAGGTTCATCTGTGCATTAGAAGGTGTAGATCCACCCTACATGGGGAATATTTTCTCATGTATAATATTTATTCTGATGCATTTAGGCCATGAAAAAAGTATGTAAGCAAGGGGAAGGGAGTAGGAAAGTTCTTTAAGATTGTTTTATGTGGTGCTGAAAATTGGGGATTTCACAAGAATGAGTAAAGAAAATACATTCAGCGAAGAAGTATCAATATTTTTGGATCTGTCACCAGTCTATGGCTTGTTCAATTACCATAGTAATTTTCCTAGTTTTACTTACCCCACTCCCTGACCCACAGTGAAAAATCTGGCAACTCTAAAACTGTAATATGTCAAAGCTACACCTATGATGCCATTTCTGTGAAGACTTAACTAGCTAGCTGCTGGGATAGATTTTGTTGTAACATTGGGTTTGCCACAGTTTGTGTTTTGAACACCAATGTTGGGGTCATTCATGCATGAGACAGTGGAGATCTGGTTGGCTTTGCTAAGGTTCTTAATTATATTGATGTTGTGTTTGGCAGTTTCTACAAAGCTGTTTTCCAGTAACCAACCATCTGATTCACCCTCCAGATCCCCTAGCAGAAGGACGTTCTTCATTGCTGTTTGTAGGTACCGGACACCAATAAGTACAGTGAGCTGTAAGAAACAGTTAATGGTTAAATAGTTTAAATTACTGCCTTAATCCCACCACTAAATCAGCTTTCTGACTTGTGTGTTTACAGGCCTAATGATTCATATAGAGCATAGCAGACAATTTCTGCAATATATCTAACCATTCTCCCAATTAATTACATTTTTTAATTGAATGAAAAATACCAGAGAGTGATTGAGTCACTCCCCATTCTTTTGAGTGCATTCCTCTTTGCACATTATTAGCACAGAAATACCTAGAATTACTTGGGAACACTGCAGCCTCAGAAACTACAACTGATTGCCGTGGAGTGAGTGATCAGCCTTTAGGGGAAAAATAAATAAAATTGTAATCTATTAATTTCTGTAGTCTTTTTCCACCAATCTTTATTAAATTGGTATTTCCTCAAAGGAATTTAATGTTTTATATGTAAGCCATATGTGTCCTACATGTCATGGCATTCAAATTAAGAAGGAGTGCTGATAGTAGAGGCTTAAGTCTAAATTTAGGAAAAAGCCCTACTTTCATAGTTCTATTGGAATTGACATCAGCATGCCTTGCTTGTCAACGTTTAAGGGAACTTGGAGAGCAGGCTTGCAGCTTTTGTTATGTGCTGTCAAAGACCTTTTGTTCCTGGCACCACCACCTCATCTAGCACTACCTGAGGACTACTGTGAACTATTTTAATTATAGTGCTAATATTTACGCGTGAGCAATAGCGCGATAACCAGAAAAACAAAACTTCATAAAAAGGGAAACAGCTCGTGTACTTATGGCTGTGCCATTGAGTTGGTCCTTGCCAGCAGAGGGCAACCTTCTTCCCAGGTGCCAGTAGAGAGACTGCATCTTTGCAGGCATATGTACTTGCATTATAAGCAGTGTAATCTACATCTAAGAAGGTATGCTGTGTTTGCAAGTACTATCTTTGTGAAGCTTTGAAATATTAACACTTATGCTCAAACTTTTACTATAAATGAAATGAATGTATTCATCCAAAGACCTGATCAGCTTTCATATATTCTTTGTTAAACCTGGTATAAAACAAACCTTCTACCTTTTCCCCTAATATCCTTGTAGTTGTGTCCCTACACTTATCCTGCATCTCATTCCAAATGCCTTGGGGAAGTTAATATGCTGTAGTCTCTTGAAAAAGCTCTGTAAATATACAAAATTATGTAATGTTTCTCATCTTCTATGAGATTTCCTTCTGCTCTGGGAACTTTGAGAAAGTTGTCTGTTCTAAAGGAAGTCCTTCTTGAAGTGCTTGTGGACTTTATATTAGATCCTGAGGCACTTCTGAGTTCCACTGAAGTTGTTTCCCATCCTAGAGAACAGAAAGTCTCTGATTAATCCGACACGGACCATTTTTCTGACTCTTACCTCAAATAACCAAATAAGCAATGCTGCAACACCAATGGATCGCATAATAGCTGTGTAGTAATCCAGCAGGGCCTCTCTGCACCCCTTCACCCAGATATTGAGCTCCTCTGTCAGGAAATCATAGTTGTAGTGAGCACTGTTGTTTGTCAGCTGGTACTGAATACAGGGCCGAGGGGAGCTTGGGTTGCAGCAGCTGAAGGGTACTCCATCCACCAAGAACTTTCCATCAACATTACTCTTTAGACGGCTGTAACAGACAGAAAATTTGGGCATTATAAATCTGCCATCAGCATCAAGCAGTGTCTGAGAGTTTTATAAAAGGATATAATGCAAGTTGACTGCAATGCAGACCTCTCTACTGCAACTAAAGGAAAATGAGGATGTATTACCAACTGGAAGTTGTTTACTGCAGGAAAACTAAGTTTTTCATTTGCTGTATTTCCCTAAGTGTGGTATAGGCACAGAATCTTATGCAGTTCTTGGTATTGTGCACCCAGGATGTGGATTCAGTGTTCATGGACATGTTACCCTTTTGGGTATCTTTGTGTTGAAAATACTGAAGACAATTTCTGAACTTATTTATCTTAGTGGAACTCTCATGGAAGTTAGGGCCCTAAGAATCTCGTGTTTCACTTCTTCTGGATTGATTTCCAAAACAAGCATTCTTGAAGAGTGAACCTAATACAAGAAGAGATAGCATGCCACAGGAACCACCGACAGTTGCCTGCTGGCATTTCATCATTGTGTGCATGTGGAAGGACTGATTTCACACATGTTTTGAGATGAAGTCAAAGAGGAGTTTCTACTTCTTGTAACTATGCTTTTTGAATTCTTGAAACTTTTTATTTATTGCTAAAAATGATTCATTTTCTTCCCCTATAAGTTCAGGAGAAAAACAACCAGCAAAAGAAAAAACAGAATCAGAAGGGGAAAAAAAACCCCCATAGGATAGAAAAAGGACACAGGCTCAGATTAATCAAGAATTTCTGGAATGTTTAAAGAATCCTTGGCATTTCTTTTCATTACCTGTCTTTAATTAGTGCATCCCTGTAAGGACTGCTGTTTCTAAGTAGGGTCTTCAGAGAAATAGATTTACCGTAAATAGGAGAGGATATAAGATGGTGAGACCTCTCACATTTTGGGGTAGTAGTCTCTAAGAATGTATCTCTTTCATGCCTATTGCACAAAGCTTAGTTCCCGAGACAGCCCCAAGGTGAGAACCAGGATCTGTTTGCCTGTTTTAAATGATGTTCGCACCTATAGCATTTTTTAGGGAGCTGTGGTGCATGAAAGACAACTTTCTCTTAGATATCCTGCTTTCAGCATTTACTAATAGAATTTTTAATACTTTCCAAAACATATCCTCATTTATTAACAGTTACAAACCACGTTTTCCTGTTCTACTAAACATAATCTAAAGGGAAAGAAGTCATCACAAGAAGTTCATTGGGTGAACAAAAGAAAAGAATTCTGTAGCCCAGTGTTTTTCCAGCATTTTAGGACTAAATATATAATGCAAAAGAAATATAAACTGCTAGGAAGTTCAGTATTTGTGGCTGTGCTGGGCTGGCAGAATAATTGCTCTGATTTTATTGCTGTGGGCCTGCTAAATACAACGTTCTTTTGTTTTCCTTTTTTTTGAGTTGTTGGTGGTGGCATGTTTTGTTTAACATTCTGTAAAAAGTATCTTCCTTAACATCTTTCCCCATAAGTCAAGAAGTTCATCTGCCATTTCCCATCTAAGAGTGGATTGGGCATGAATTCTTTTCCATTTTAAAGTGTGGCTCTTCACTTTGTGACTGTCATGTTCCTCCTAATGGCAATAGAATGAATCCAATAAAAAAAGAATCCAAGTAATCCACAGACTTAAATGTGCAAGCAGTGTAACAGTCATTAGGCAAAACTATTCAGTGGGGCAAAACAAGGAAGGGAGCTGGAGATGTACAAAGCAGAAGGCTTGTATGTGGGAGGAGGAAAGAAACCTCAGACATGAAGGCCGGCACATGTACATGGGGAGATTTTACCTGGGCCAGCACAATGCCCTATATATTTCAGTGACATGACCCAAATGTAGTACAGCATCAAAATGGTTAAAATACGGTCTCTTACACCAGGTCATGAGCTATTCTTTTGCTCCCAAGCACCAATTTAATTATTTTTTTTTTTTCTTCCTGCCACACGTTATAAAGAGAAATCTTTTTTCTACTGCCAACAGCAGCAGTCTCCAGAGTTTGGTTTCGTCTCCCTGCCAGTGCGTTTCCTCTGCTACTGGCAAACTACAGAATGATGTATGTTAGAAGGGAACGCCTCGGTAACAGAGCTCAGGGAGCAACACATCCACTGCTATTTGTTATTGTAGTTCAAAGTTGTTATGGTAGTGTAAAGCAAAACTTGCTTTTAAGACTATAATGATGAGATTTTTTTTTCCCCCCAACCAAAGCTATGGTAGGACTGTACGGCTATAACCTGCTTCATTCTGCTACCATTCCCATTGGTTCTCTCCATATCTTGTCACCTTGTGGTGTCGGCAGTGGAGATACAGATGAGAGGGGAGGGAAGAGGATTATGAAAGAAGGTGAAAAGTTCAGTTTTGTGAAGGTTACATACAAATTGACAGCATATCAGTTCCCACCTGCTTGGTAGATTAAGAGGCAAAGTACTGGTTGATATGCAGTACAAATTGAAACCAAGGAAAATATTTGGTTTCTTTGCCATCCTTTGTGACTGTTACCAAGTGGACTTTGCTTCAAGCAACATTTTGTATCAAATGTTTCACTACCAGCTTTTTGGAAATTGTAGTATAATTCGGTTATAAGTTATGCGGTGTACTTAATTCCTTTACACACATTTCACTGGCATCTTCTGCCTGCATGGGGTAAAAATTAGCTGACTGCATATTCTTGAAATAATGGTAGAGCACAGGTGACTCCAGAAATGAAAATGGATTTTACCTAGGATTCTGGGTAAAATATTACTGTTTCTACATCTCACAGAAAGAAAAGGCAATATGTTTTACTTTTACCTTCATAGTAAGATCCCCTACTCTCAAGTTCCTCTGGACCATCTTTGTTGTCATGTCACTTTTCAGTGTAGAATCAGGATTTAAAACACATTTTGGATCAGTCTGCTTTGTGTCATTGTTGCTTTCCGAGTTCTCTATCAAGAACACTTGTTCTAAAGTTTGCTTTATTTTGATAGCCAACTGCTTTACATGTGTTGACACCCTCCTAGATCCTGTCCTCTAGTATATTTGCAGCTCTGTATATATGGTTTGCTATGGTGGCAGGTTGCAGATTCTGTGAAGTTAAGATCTTTGGCCTCCCTCCCTCTGGTTTTATTGTCTCTGATTATTGAGTTCAACAAAACAGAACGCTTGACAAATACTAGTCAAGCTTTTTGTATGTCTTTCCCACGAGCTGCTTTGCTCCATTCAGTGAAGGCTTTGGAAGAATTCTTATATATTGGATTGGCAATGTGTTAATTTTGTGTTACCTTTTCTATCACCTGTAAGAGTCACCAACTCTTCTTTCTTGAGCAAGTAATTTCGCAATTGCTATATTGTGTGAAGCACCACCAATGAAAATTTTAGGGGGTTTCCTCTTCCTTTTTTTATGCAGTATATGTGGTGTTGGCAGCTTCTTACATGTGAACATATAGATTTGAACCTGGGTTTGCAAAATCTAATAACTTGAACAAAAATCTTTGTGTTTATGTTTTACTGCACAAGGTATCAATAGTATAATCCTTTTTTTCTTTCTATTATCAGCTCACTAGACTTGATATTTTGAGGTAGCTAATCCACCACATTAAAAAAGCAAAGATACACCATTGCTTTGTTTAGCAACTCAAAAAATTATCAAAACACAACTTTTGATTGTTCATGCAGTTAGCATATTTTGTGAGTAATGTGACCTTTCTGAGTTCTTTGGATTAAGAGATAAAGGTCCTGTTAAAACTAGTATCTACTTTGCTTTTTTGAATGAGATTTTTCCTAGAATTTTTTGTTATGACAAATATATACTTACTCCAGAACTTCCTTGGAAACCATATTCAGATAACGAGCAGATACCCACTGAATTTCAAACCAGTCTCTAAAGCCATTGTTTCCACAACATTGGAATCCAATTTGTAACATATCCACTGTTTTCTTTAAGGAACATCGGCCGGGTATGTCCGTGTCTTTATAGAACTTAATAGCATCCTTTAGTCCCAGATACAGAGACTCTTCTAGCTCATTCCTCATGGTATAGCACATGAGAGCACCCACCAGGATGCAGAAGGTAAAACAGAAGGTACATACGATGTATGGGAACATAACTAGTTTCCATCGAGAGAACTTGTTGGCATCTGAGCAGTCATAACAGATTTTGCCACCTAGAAAGTTGATGATACATGCTATGACCCCTACAGAGATCAGCATGTTGGGGACAGAGTTGACATCCCCTTTTGCCATCACTTCATTGCGTTTCTTGATTTCTATTTTCAGAAAGAGGCCAAGACTGAAGAGAACAATCCCACTCACTACAGAAACCCAGTTGAGGATCCACAAGATTTGAGCCAATTTGTCCCTCTTAGTTTTGGTGAATTTTACTTTGAGGACAGCCATAGTCAGATGTGCACTAGGAAAAGCAGCGTAGGTCAAGGAAAGCTTGAAAGCTGATTAGGAGCATTTATCCAAGGCATGCAGTAGAAATCTGAAGAAGAGAGAGAGAGAGAGATTACTGTCTATTTGACTAGGTATTTTTAGAAACTACAGAAAACTTCCTGTACAGCCTCTCACGCTCAGAGCCCCACCAAGAGAGTGCCCAGCAAAATTTATTGCTTAAATTGCGTGCCATGGGAATAATTTACTTAAAAAAAACAATCTAAGAAATGACTAGAGCAACTAAAACCCAAGTGAACAGTAGAACCAATGAACCCTGAATTCCTATGGATTTTTGTTGAGCAATTTTCTTTGTAGGCTTTCTTATGTCTAGAAGTGAGTTTCCCTCCAGGAAACTTGTGGTGCCTTTCCCTTCTGTTTGTTGCCTGTCTTTTCTTGATGATTCTAGGAATTCATACTTCTTAGATTACTGCATTATGGTCAGATTTGCATTGAGAAGTTGAACAAGCAGTGGCAAACAAGCTGATGCATACAGGATAATCACATAAGCTTTTTTTTTTCCATATGGAAAAAATTGTGAAAATAGCTCTTGAAACAACATCTTATGGGTATTTTCAGTCATTTCATGGATTACATGCAGTAAAACATGATTTTACTAGCAAAATCCAATTTTATTTCTACTATCGTACTACTAAGATGATCACTCTGGCAAAAACTGCAGGGGAACTGACTGTGGTTATCCACAGACACAAAATGTTCAACGAGTAGTGGAACTATCAATAACTGCATTAGTTTTCTAGAAAATATTATCAAAATTTTATTAACTTTTAAGAGCAATCACCCAAATATATTACTAGTGAAGAAACCATCCTTCACCACTTTTTTCCTCTTGATTTGGCATAAAAACACTGATTTTTATGCAAAGTAATATATCACCCTACAACTAAGAAAAAAACCAGCAGTTTAAGATGCTGGATTTCTTACTCTGCCTACCTGATCTTCCTTTCTTTCTGAAAGTTCTTATTAAAAAGAAATGGTTGGAATAGCATAATGTATCAAACAAGGCCTATTTAATCCTTAGGGAATCTCTGTTTCTGTCTTAACCTCTGTTCCTGCACCTCAAGTTGCTTGTTCTTTCCCTTTGGCCCAAGAACTGTGACAATTGCACCTTATTCCAACCGTTCAACTGTAGACTAGTTTTCTTTCCAAGTCCCCCATATTCCAGGCAAAATCGTACACTTAATTCTTAGTTGCACTTCCTGCAACAACCTTGACTTCTTCACTAACTATTGGAACTGCTTTAACTCTTCCAACTGAAGCAGACTCTGCAGCCTAACTGATGTCACAATAATTTTTTTTGAAGGGGAACCATTTGAAAAATGTCAGGGAAACACTGATATGTTTAGTAATTTACATCACGTATATTTTATCATCTTGTGTGATATGCCTGTTTTTCTGTTATTAATGGTTCTTTAATAACTTTCCCACATGAACTACAGACTCTCTTATTTTTCTCTCCAAAGATCACAATGACGGGCATAGATTATACTTGGAGAGACTTGCCCCCCTACTGAGTTTCAAATCTGATATTTCGAATTTCATAGCTTCTGTGACTTCTGTCTTTTAAGATCTGTCTTCTTTTCCCCAGCTATTAGTGAAGAAAAAGACACCATTTTCCCCAGGACTCTTAACCTTGCTTCTCTGCATCGCTACTAACAATTTCTCCTTTTCACTAGAAAGCAGCTAATAATGTCCAAGATCTATACCCTGGTAGAGCTGGAGATAATGTGTTTTTGGCATATGTGATGAGGTTGCAGAACTATGCTGCACTACCTCAGGATCAAACCACGAACCTTTATGCTTCTTTAGTACTTCTGATGCTTTGTGATTGCCTTTCTTCAACATATACAAGATATCTGGAGTTGTTCTCTCTTTCCTCCCCAAAAAAACTGGTCATGTTTTTATATGATTTTGGTCATCTAATTCCACTAACATAATGGTATCTATACACAGTAAAATGCAATCCTGTGAATACAGGAAAAGGGAAGCATAAGCATAATTATTCTTGTGTAGCATTTTTTAAGCTAGTGGACTCTACTGCTTAACTTCTTCTGAATAAAACAGCATGAAAACCACCTACAGACAAGCTGTACAGAAGTAGGGCTACACCAACCCACTAAAGAATCCACCCCTGCCGCAAAGCTTAACATTAGGTAAGCAGATTGTTGTCGAGTGCTATTTAAAAAGGCAATGCTATCTGGTACCTTAATCTGCATGTGTCAGAAGGTATCAATTCTACTTGTACAGGCAAGCAATATGTTTTTTCATTCATAACAGGATATGGTTAGATGTCTTCATGCATTTGAATATTAAAACATTTTAATGCCTGTGGGATCTATTCCATTCATGCTGTGTTTATTTTCTCCTGCTTTTACAGAAGAAACTAATTCCCCTCAGAACTATTCATCTCTGTATATCCTTTGAACAATACAAAGAATAGTGTGCAAAATAAACAGTATTTTTCCTTGCCCGTCATATTTCAAAAGGTTTTGAGGTCAGCAGCCTTCTGACTTTAAAAACAGAGTTCTGATTTTAATGATTCTTAAGACTGATTATGAGTTGTGGTTGAATATTGATTGCGATTGTATTGTGATAATATTATTATTGTGATGAAATGATGATTATTGATAGATATGTCTGTACAAACAAGTTCAGAGCACAGTAATTTATAAATGACAACACTTTTTTTTACACCATTGTTTTACAGTATTCTTCAGATCTCATTTAAAGGGATCATGCTCTGCCAGCACAGAGTTAAGCTTCCATATGAATTCAGCTGACAGCTTGTCTGCTTAAGCCTAGAGGCAGTATCTTGGATTGCTTTGCCAGTTAAGCAGTTCATGACATGAACTTAAATAGCTGTAGATGGCTGCTGCAAATAGGTTTATTTGCTGACGATATTTAGGTCTCAGAGCTCACAACAGAGAGAATCTGTTGTGAAATTTCCTAGGTGCTGATGTGCAGTTCACATTTAATGGCCAGTGTATCTGAATATGTCTCTCACTGTTATGCCTCCAAATTGTCAGGCACACAAGGTATAGTGGTGGTGTCACTGACAACACCCTACTTTCCAAACATCTTTTGCTTTAACATTTGAACAAAAGTTGTGAACAGTCTACCTTTTCTTAAAATTTGTATTATTGAGAGGTGTTTTTTAATTTTGGAATATGTAAATTTGAGATTTTTTTTGTCATATTCTAGCCTTAAAGAAACTTAAAGATGAATTCCATAAGCAGGAAAACATTCAGTCTCTTGTAGCTATTTTGATATAGCTCCCTCCCCCATCTTCAGATGCCCAAAGATAAAAAATATGACAAATTTGTGTGCTAGCGCTACTCTCCTAGTAAGTCCTTGCCTCCACTAATTCTCGTATGGTATTTCCAACTTCCTTGGTGCAAATGTAGTATTGTTAGAAAACCATATTTTATGGAATATTCATATTCATCTAACGGAGATACCAATGCCATGGTCCTCCAGTGGTATAAGGTCTGCTATTTCATATGAGTCATTCTGCTAGAGGAAAGTGGAGGTGAGTGACTGGTTGTTATCACTTGTTGACTGACCCTGACTGTCACTGATCTACCTGTGATTGCACAAAGGATCTCTGTGACTACTGTGCTTGCTGTGAAACTTTCAATGCATCAAGTCTGGGACAGAACAATTTATCTAATCTGCTCATGTGTTCCCAACTTCTGCGTGAATCATTCTCTTGAGATTATTTTTTCCTATTTTTGACTGATTATTTTTTTTGACTGAATTTCTTTTAACAATGAGAAGACATTATTCCCATCATAATGAATTTTATAACTGCACCGTAAGATTATTCTTTCCCTAACTGTTCAGTGGAGAATGGAATATATTCATTGGCATAAGATGTATTGCCACATGCATGCTGCCACATCGTAGCATTTTTTAAGCACCTTGAAGAAAGTTCTTCCAGATGAAAAACCATGCAGTTACGAGTTAAGAGTGTCATTGTCTTGCACTGTGATACTTACCTATTCTTCTCCAAGTTACATTTGGCAATGGGCTACTGTAAACCCACAAATGCTCCCAGTAGTTCAGTGGAACTAACACCTCTATCATAATTCTCAGAAACACACCTCACTGTTGTACATGAGCCACTCCAGAGATATGAAGCACAGAGACACAGACATTTTTTTCCCAACTATCAGAGAGCAAGCTGTATTTTATTCTATTAGGGGAAAAATGTTTCTTTAAACACAAGAAGCCAAATAAACATGGATGTCTCTCACATTACCAATACTATTCTCATGCTTCCCTTGTCTAACTCACTTCAAACACAGCTCCCATCAGCATATGGCAGCTTTTTGTTTCCAGGATTTTGCTACCTACCTGTTCCTTCTCTATCAAATTCCCTAGCTATATAGAACAAGACATAGCAGAGCTATTTATTTGTTTGTAACAATTGCTTATCATAGATGCATATTGTCCAAAGAAACTTGACTTGCAGTTTTGTCATAAACAAAGCAAATCTTATCTTCCCAATTTCACTGAAATCTGACATTTTAGCTAAACACACATTCATATGTGTGATTTATTGTAAAAAACAAAAAACCAAAAAAACCCCCCAAAACTACTAACCTGCTTCAGAGGACTGAACAGGATCTTGAAACAGGTGACTTGCTGAGTATAGGGGACAAAATACTTGGATCAAGCATCCTGAGGAAGATTGAAGTGCTGATCTCTTGATGCCTGTGTAGTTCTTCTGCCTTTACACTGACTCACGAATGGAGATGGGGAAAAAAAAAAAAAAAAAAGCCAAAAAAAACCAAAGCAGACTTCAACTCTCCTGCCTGCACTAATCTCTCATCTCTAATCATAGCCAAGAGATTTATTTCAAGGTTCTTATGCCACCAGGTTAAATCCCTCAAAACAGGTCAATTAACTGAGTGTGAACTGAGATCTCACCAACAAAATGAATTTATTCTAACTTCTTTTACATTTCACTGCCAGAGGTTTGGGCTAGTAAGCAAAAGAGACTGTTCTTCAGCACCTGCTAATGTCTTCATTAGTTCTGAACAATAGATATGGGTCTAAGAGAGAACACAATGAGAATAATGAAACTCTGTACTTCTGTGGGAAATGAAAATCTACATTAGGCAAGCATCATTTACTTTTGCTATTACATGTCTTACCCATCATCACTTATTTTGTTGTTTCAGGTGGAATTATCTGTCATCTGTGTATTGACTATGACTGTGTCCAAGAATGGAACTCAAATAACCAAGAGCAGTTGGACCATCCTGTATGACTCACAGTAGATTCTGATATGGGAAGCTTTCCAGGCTCAAGAACTATCTATTAGAAACCTCTGTCCTAGACTCTTAAAAGTTTTGTGCAAGCCAGCAGCTAAAGTGGCTTGTCCTCTGGCATTTTTGAGCCAGGCATGTAGCAGTTTGTGGGATGGACATAGGTGGGTAGAATTGGCAACAGCAGTGGCAACAAGGGGAGTCTACAGCTATGCTTAATCAAGTTAGTGGTGATGTTAATACTAGAACTGAATCACTAAAGCAGGACCACGTTTGGTCTATAGGGTCCATAATACATCAGTATAGCAGAGTTCAGTGAGCATGACCGACTGCAAGAGACGCTGCACCAGGGATTCTAGTGCATATGAATATTCTTAGAAGCATAAACTATCCTCTCCCAGCTAATGGTGAATAACAAATTGATACCTTTGTATTACTGTAATTCTAATTTTGTATTTTGGCAATATGCCTGTTTACCTCATTTATAGTCTCTTGCTTTCAGAAACCCCACAGCATGCAGTGTTATCACACTTACTGTCAGGGAAAGATGAAAGATTTGCAACTCAGTCTAGCAGAGTTTTGAGTAAAGCAGAGACTAGAATATCTAACAACAATAGATGATGAAGAAAAAAAAATTAAGACCTGTTCACTTGCCAGAAGTCATTTCATACCTTACTGTGTGGAAGAGGGAGGCTCATAATTGCTAGTCTCACTCTGTGCCACCACAGGGTGAAAAACTTCAAGGACATGTCTCAATAGGATGAAGTCATATGGTGAAGTTCTCTCCCTTTTCATTTTTTCTGATATAATCAAACTTATAACCAATGTTTATGCTGAAAGCTCCATCCAATAACGCACCGTCCAGTACTGTATGGTAAGCTCGGTCAGACCTGCTTCCTTGGTGTGTGGGTGGACCCTTGAGCCATAAAGGCTCACTGTACCTTTTGCTGGCAACTTCAGAAAAATATAATTTACTGTACCTTTAGCTTTTCTAAAAGAAAGCTGGAAGCTCTATCTTGCTTATGTGCTGATGTGCAGCACAGCTGGGAAACTTCAGATCAAGAGCATATATTGTACATCTGTTACCTGTTGGAATTACTACATATGGACCACACAAATGCTTACATATGATCAAATATACCCCAACTGCATTGAATTAGTCCTGTGCACATGGATCATTCATGGTTTGGACTTGTACTCATGCAGACTGCAAGGAATAGGAGCTATTAAAACACGTACCTTTGTGTACAGATCAGCTCTATGAAGCATATTCAACAGCTATAAGACATTCCTTGTGGACAGTGCAAGTACACAAATGTACACATTTCTCTGGGATTTTGACATATTACTCTGGCTGCAATGTGATATATTAGAAATCCTGGACAAATGTGTAAAGTCCTTTTCAATGCCCAGGAAAAAATCATTTGTGAAACCCACCCACACATCTATGGAACTCCAGACATATGTTATCCCTGAGCATCAGAAAGTGTTGTTGCCCCAGATACCTGCTGGTAGAAAAATGCTCCTTCCCTTTTGCTTTGCAATATAAACCTAACACTTAACTGCATGACAGAAAACAACCAGAAGATGGCAGTGCTGCTGTATGTAGTTTTTTCCTGCAATGCAAAGTAAGAAGCTTTCTGTTCTTTTAGAGGTCACTCACACAGCTATAGGAAGCTCAGAAATGCATCAGTCTAAGAAACAACTTAAATCCAATCTTACTCAATTAGAGGTCAAAGCTACCTGTACTTTTTTTGTTCTGTCTCATATCAGGAAATTGTTTCAGTTGCAAAGTTTAATACTAAAGTTGAATTATTCAGAAATTAGTTTTGGTTTATGTCAACCTATAACTAACAATAATGCACTTTCTTACAGACCTGTTGGGAAGCCTGGGCACCAAGATCAGAATGACAGAGTAGAATTTTGTTACTAGGCAGGAGTGGTTGTACATGTCAGTCTGCTACCTATCACCCAGTGGTGTAGAAAGAAAATACACACTTTCCTGCTAACAGTGGAGATTGCTGGGCTGTGGCTTTGAATCTGAAAGAGCTAATTTTTACAAATGTTTGGCCTTATCTGTTTAGTACCTTTCATATATGAGCGCACATGCAAGGACAAAGGAGCTATGAATTAGCCTAATTAGATAGCTAGTTGGATTGAGGCATGCTGCAAAATTTAAGGGGAAAAGGAAATAATAGTGAACTTGCATGAACTGCACTGCACATACTCTGATAGTCTTCAGGGCTTTTGTATATTTGGGAAACACCATGCAGGTAATGTATCAAACCGGCTCTGCTTTCAATCCAGCTGTACTGTCCATAACCTCTGAGTCATCCACTTCTGACTCATAGTGAGTCATTATAAATGGAAAACTAAGGCACAAAAATAGTGTAGTCACCTTAGATTAGACCAGCAGTCAAAAAAAAAAAAAAAAAAAAAAAAAAAAAAAAAAAAAAAAAAGCTGGAAAGTGAACCTGTATTTTAAATTGGTAACTTAAAATTTCCATCTTGGCTGTAACTTTTTTCTGAAGACTAGAAACCATTTCTACAACCTTATTCATCATTAGACCATGCAGCAATCTTGCTTTTCACCTTTGTTCCTTATTCACTGTGTATCTTATCATCACAAGCCAACCATTAGGAAGCTTTTTACAGAATGGAATTATACACTCATTATGAGGGCTCACAACAAAATTGCCCTTAGATAATCAGGTAAAATTTCCTTTTCCTATTCCATATCTCATAGCATCAGTCCTTTAGTGCACTATACTCCAATTGACCCTTCTTCCCCTAGCAAAGTGGTTGGACATACACTCTCAGATTTCTCCTCCAAGATACCTCCTGTACTAACCAGGAAGGGTCACTTTGTTACAAACCTCATACTGATGTTGTTTTTCGCTCTCTAGACACCATTTGAACCGAACAATATTACTCAGGACATCTTGTAGGGAATCTTGATTCAGAAAGAAAAGAGGGAAAGAGAAAGTAACTAAAGAAAAAAGAGACTCAACAAGTTTCTGAAGCTGTCAAAGTGAGGAAAAACAGAACCCAGACATGGTGCTCTTAGAGCTCTTCTGAGAAAGATCCAAGATTCTTCTGTCCCTTCAGCTGTGACTTCATGCTTATTGACATTTTATGTCTAGAAATTGTGATCTATGAAAAAAAGACGAAAGGAATTTTCTTAGTGTAGTGAAGACTGGTGGTGAGAGGTTAAAATAACATTCAAGAAATTTTAAGGTAGTTGCACCAAGGAAGGCAGTGAATTCCTTTGGTTATAGGAGGAGAAATAATGGGTGAAATCTTTCTTTTAGTGAGACTAGTGGAAAAAACCTTCAAAAAGCTGAATATCCATCAACAGAGAACTTTCAGAAGAGGTTGACAAATACTGGTGAGAAATGCAGTACAGACAGTTGGTCTGTGATTTTTCATTTGCTATGAAATGGATACCTGTTTAAGCATCTAAACTTTGTAAGTGCTACCCTGTCTTTGGGTAATACTTCTTTTGTCCATTGACTTCTGCCAGAAATGTGAACTTAAAAAACCTGCTTTCTTTCCTGTTAACACTCCTGTTAACAGTGAGATAAACTGTTTCTGCTCCCATTTCTGTATTCATTACAAGTTACAATTTTCAACAAATTTTAGGATTTGGTGAATGTTCATTTAATGACTAATCAAACCTATGGATTTTCCATCTCCTGGAGATGAACCCATCTTGGTATACTTTTTTTTCCTTTTTTTTTTCCAGTAATAATTTGATTTCTGACTGTACAATTTTTTTTCTGGAGCTTTGTCTTTTACTCTTGCAGTCAACTAATCAGGAAGATTATTCAGAACTTCTGACTCATAAATAAATAAATAATTAAGTACAGTACTCTGATGTAGGGCAAAGAGGTTCCAATGAAAGGATTTGTAATGAAGGAGTCTGCACTTTGCAGGATGAATCATCTACTCCCAGACACACTTATCTGAAGAAAATAACAGCAGAGTTCAGAAGGTTTTCCACATCACATCACATCACCCCTTTTTCCACTAGCAGATATATGCATGTTTGTGTATAGCTGTAGTTTTTAAAGATTCTTTGAAGAAATATTAGATCATTCCTTGCAGACGAAAAACAGATCAAAATTCTCATGTTTCCCTTATCCAACAAGGAAGATGATTTCATAGGATCATAGAATCATAGAATGGTCTGAATTGGAGGGGACCTTAAAGATAATCCAGTTCCAATCCCCCTGCCACGAGCAGGGACATCTCCCACCAGACCAGGCTGCCCAAGGACCTATCCAACCCGTCCCTGAACATGTCCAGAGATGGGGCAGCCACAGCTTCCCTGGACAACCTGTGCCAGTGCCTCAGCACTCTCATTGTAAAGAAATTCTTCGTACGTCACATCTAAATTTACCCCTCTCCAGTTTATACCCTTTACTCCTCCTCTTGTCTTTGTAAAGCCTTTGTAAAAAGTCTCTCTCCAACTGTCTTGTAGCCTCTTCAGGTACTGGAAGATCGCGATAAGGTCTCCTCAGAGCCTTCTCTTCTCCAGGCTGAACAAACCCCATTCCGGCAAAGTCTGTCCTCACATGGGAGGTTTTCTAGCCCTCTGACCATCCCTGTAGCCCTCCTCCGCACCCATTCGAACAGCTCCATATCCTTATGTTGAGGATTCCAGAACTGGACACAGTACTCCAAGTGGGATCTCACAAGAGAGGAATAATTACCACACAAAGCCAGATACAGTAACAAAATACAGTTGGTTAGAAGCTAAGAACAAGGTTATCATTACACTGCAAAAAGAGACATTTTTACATTGAGTTAGCCAATTAAAACTAAGAATGCTTCTTTGTATGACCAGCTTTCTTATTAACTGCTTCAATTGTTAGTTAGGACACATTAAACACACACGTTCTCTATACATAGAGGCATCTACGCTTATCACCAGTTCATGTCAGCACCGCCAAGACTGGTGGCCCACTGTTTTAGGGGGTTCACTTTGTGAATGAAAAAGCATCTGGCTGATGCTGAGCAAGTTGCAAGTATTTGGGGTCACTCCTGGGTTGGGTTCACAGCTCTCTTCGCCTGGTAAATGACAAACACAAAGATCTTCCTACTCACACAGTGATAGTAGGAGATAATGTTTCCTAACCTTGCTCCTTGATTGTGATCTCTTTGTGATGAATGAAGAAAGGGCTTAGACAAGGAGGAATTTCTTCAATATGAGGGTGGTGAGGCACTGGCACAGGTTGCCCAGGGAAGCTATGGCTGCCCCATCCCTGGAGGTGTTCAAGGTCATGTTGGATGGGGCCTTGGGCAGCCTGGTCTGGCAGGAGGTGCCTCTACCCATGGCAGGGGTGTTGGAGCTGGGTTATCTTTAAGGTCCCTTCCAACCCAAACTATTCTACGACTCCACCATTCTATGATTCTATTAACACTATCGCCATCTTCTTTGCAGCAGGGCAATAAAAGAGGGAGACTGCAGTGCGTTTTCTCACTTCACACGAGCTGCTTCCCCCTTCCCACGGGACGGGTCTCCCGCGGCCGCTGTTTCAGCGGCGGGTCCAGGCTCTGGGTTGATGCTGTCACCTACGGCATCCACTGACGGGCGAGTCCCGGGATGCGGCACCGGTACTGGGGTGCGGTACCGGGACGTGATACCGGGATGCAGTACTGGGGGTCCCAGCCTCTATACACACAGAGCCCCGGGATGCTCCGGGATGCAGCCCCTCCCGACACAGAGCGCAGGGATCCTCCGGGCTGCAGGGCCGGGGGCCGCAGCGCCCCCCGCGGTCTCCTCCCGCCGCCGCCCCAATTGACGGTGCCGCCGCCCAATGGCCGCGAAGGCAGCGGGACGCGGGCGGCGCGACCCGCGGAGAAGGGGGCGAGGGGAGGAGGAAAGGGAGGAGGAATAGACGTTAGAGGAGGCGGAGGCGGCGGCGGCGCTGGGGCTGCCGCAGGGATGGCGGCGGGGTTAACCCCTTCGCGCCGCCCCGCGGGGAGCGCGCAGCCTCCGCAGTCGCCATAGAGACGGCGGCGCGCGCCATGGGGCGGAGGCCGGGCAGGGGGGCGCCGCTTTAGGGCCCCACGCTGCCCCCTGCTCCCCGCCGGCACCAGGTGAGCGGGCGCCGCCATCCCGGGATGCGGGGACCGGGATCCGGGAGCACCCGGCCCGGAGAGCCACCCGCCCTCTGCGCTGCGGCCGTTCTGACGCGTTCGGGGTTGGAGGGTTGGGAGGGCGAAAACACGGTCGCTGCTTTTATACAAACGTGTGTGTGCGTGTGTGTGAGTCCGCCCGTCGCTCTGTCCGTCCGTCCCTCTGTCCGTCCGTCCGTCGCGTGTCGCTTTAAGCTGCCGGGGCCGTTTAGCGGCCGGTTGCATCGGTCCCTGAATCCGTCCCCGCCGGACTAGGCCGCACGATGATGATAGTAAACACACCAGAGGCGCGTGGGAGGGATGAGGAGAACGGCGTTATCCCTGCTGTTGGCTTTAAAACACAACAACAGCAGCGAAAAAAGAATAGGGGAACGGCTCCTTCCTCCCGGTGATCTCCGGAGGTGCCGCGGCGTCCTTGCGCTTCGGCTGTGGCTCCAGGGAGAACAAAGATCAGCAGGAGGTTTCTAACCTCTGCTGGGAGCCAGGGCGATGGGGAGCGACGATGAGAGGGAGAAGAACCGGCTGAGAGCAAGTGCAGCTTTGAAGAGGGGCCCGAAGGATGGTTGGACTCGATGATCCAGTGGGTCTTTTCCAACCTAGTGATAACGTGACTGCCAGGGTAAACAGGGATGGGACTGCAAATATTCCTGGTGTGTTATCCCGCAGTCTGGTTGAGGGGGTGACCCTGCCCATGGCTGCGGGGCTGGAACTGGATGGTCTTTAAGGACCCTTCCAACCCACACTGTTCTGTGATTCTACGATTATCCCGGAGGTGGACACAAAGGATAGGTCCCTGTCTATAGCACAGCCTTCTAAAAAACCTACTGTGTTTATAATTGAACTGGAAAGCACTACAGAAAATGAGTTATAAAATAAGTGTAATGGCTTTCTTAGACTTGATGTGCAGAACCAGTTGAATTTCAGCTTAGATGTTCCTGCCTGCACTGGCAGGAAGGTTGCAAGACCAAACCCAAAACATAGTAATTCACCATGAGAGTGGTGAGGCACTGACACAGGTTGCCTAGGGAAGCTGTGGCTGCCCCATCCCTGGAGGTGTTCAAGGCCAGGTTGGACAGGGCTTTGAGCAACCTGGTCTGGTGGGAGGAGTCGCTGCCCGTGGCAGGGGGGATAGAACCAAATGATCTTCAAGGTCCTTTCCAACCCAAACTATTCTATGATTTTAAAATCACATTAGTCTTGAAGGGAATGATTAGTTTCCATGTTGTAGCTCTGGAAAAAACTAGTAGAATTTTTATGTTTTCTGTGTAGTTAATGCCTTTGATGAGCATAGAATCATAGAACAACCAGGTTGGAAGAGACCCACCGGATCATCGAGTCCAGCCATTCCCATCAAAATGTGCTGTGCTTGTGGGTCTGTTAGTTCATTTTAGCTGGAGTGTCTGGGGAACAAAAGATTAGAGCTTGATTTGGTGCTTTTGTCTGATTTTGGAATTTTCTGGGGTGTCTTACTGATATGAATTCACATATATGTATGATATCCAACATTTTTACTCTGTGTGAAATTGCATGGAATACTTTATTGAAGATGATTCCTTTGTTTTACAGTGCAAATTGCATGTAATAAAGTCCCAAAACTTTTAGAACTTGTTAAATTAGAAATATGGTTATTAACGTTTGTTTGGCCTGACAAAAAATTATATATAAGAAAGTTTGACTACAATACTATGTATATTCATTGTTCAAATGTTGTTTTGAAAGTAGTGATTCAAGATACTATAGTTTTAAAGATGTGAAGTTGGAATCAATTATCTCTGACAAACACTGTTCTTCTGTGGCATACATTCATGCTCTTGAAGTTCAGCATAATTTTAAAACCTCTTGGTTTTGAATTGATGGGATTAGAGTGAGAAAAGCAAATTGAACAACTGCAATATTCTGATGTTGATTGTGTTTAGCGTAGTCACTGTCTTGCTGCTGTGTGTTGCTCGTTCTGCTACCTCCAACATCACAAATTCCAGAGATTTTTTTTCCCAGAGTGACAATGTCATTAAATCAATAAAGATTTTTAAATATGACAAAAGAGGGAGATGAATGGAATTTTCAATGTTTGAAGTGGATTTCTGAATGATCAGCTTCTACTAGTTCTAGATGCAAGTGTACAGAAGGTTAAACATTTGCTTACTCTGTAAAGTTGCACTATATCATGTATTGATATACTACTGTGCTTTCTGTGTTAACTAAGACTTGTTTATTTAGTGGGAATGAATTGATGCTCTACAACAGGAGATGGGCAGTTTCTGTGTATTCCTGTGTGTGATCTTGTTTCTTCCTCCTGCTCTGGGAAAGCACAACACAAAGCCTTTGTGTTTGATTAGAGGGGAGGAGAAACAGCTGCCTTTTCTGTGCAAGACACCAAGATTCATAGTGGTCTCATAGGGATGCGTTGTTGTACGTGGACCAGCCACTGTCCTTTCTCCCTCATTATAGCAGTTAAAGCACTCTCCTCATGGCAAGAAACCTGAGCCCCATTTGATTGATCTCACAGGGTACTGTGTTGTGCCATGGATCTGGCAGATCCATTTGATGGACCAGTTGTTAAAGTGATGATGAGCAAGAAATAAAATGCGTAAAATTGACTGAATGCAAGGTGTACATTGAGAAATCAAGAGCTACAAATCATGTTGTGTTTGTTTACAAATTGCTTAGCATCAACTTGATTTCTTGTCCATGGTTGGGAAGAAAGAAATTTGTTCAAATGCTTAAACTTCTATTTGTTTTTATTTTTGTTTAGCAGTTTCCTATCTAAACTACTTAAATGGGAATAAAACATGTTAAGTTTAAGAAGTGAAAATAAAATTATTTCAGCAGGGTGAGAGTGCAACCAAATAGAACATTTCTATTTTTCTGCCTTCCATGCACTGAGTGCTTTAATGGTTGTACAGTGTTCTGGGTCATACAGTGGTAGAATTAAAGTTAACTTCCCTCTGTCTGTTGGAAACATTGAATACTCTCTAACCTGGATTTTAGTAACTGTATCTTGTCTCTTCTTTCAAAATTACTTCTTCCAAAATGTTGTCCAATTATTTACTTATCCTTTACAACTTTTTTAGATGTATTCAAGTTGTGGAATTCATTTCTTTTGGGGTCTTTTCCCTCTTCGCTGCCAGTTGTTAATTAGTGTGCTTTTGAGGGAATCTGGTAGCTTGTATTTTTTTAAGCTGCTTGTGAAATTGAGATGCCATTCTTGGTAGTTTAAATTATTGTCCTTTTTTCCTGTATGAGCTTATAGGTCACTAATCTTGAAACCTAAGTAGTGGAAAATTAAACCAATAAAATCTAGACTTTTGACTCTTCCTCTTGGATTGGTTGAGCATCTTTTTCCCATTTTTGAGCAAGTCCTAACTTTCAAGAATTTATTCTTCAAAGTTGCTTTTCAATTAATGAAGACAAATATTTGAAAACATTGAGGAATCTTTTTGGAAAGAAGGGAAAGATTGAATTTGAGAGGATGGAGGAAAAGGAAAGCAAGCTGGGAAGCTGAAGAAGTCTTTAGTAACTTTAGCAAAACTATTTTGTTAAGAATTAAAAAATGTGTTCACTGTTATGTTCAGGCATGTTTTTCTGTCGTCTCATACTACACAGTTGATTTTCTGTGAAAAGTATTGCTCAAATGCTATTTCATACTGTTGCGTTGTCTCTGAAGAGGTTATTCAGTTGTTAAGAACAGGTTATTTGCAGTGATGAGGAATTCCATCTGGTAATTCTTCCTTTCAGAGAAATGTGTGTATGTTGATTAGCCTTGCATTTGGGTGCAGGAGAAGCTTCTGAGTAGCTAGGAGACTTGAAGGCTGGCTGGGTTTTCATGGTTTTAGCTAGGTCACTGATGGTATTGATGAGGAAAGTAATTTTTTTCCAATACAAAGCTGTCTAATGTGTAAAGAAGGGGTAGAATATGCTGAACTTGCATTGAGAGCTCATAAAAGACATGACGTCTTTTTAATATCAAGCTCTTCTTTACTTATGTATGTATGTTGCAAAGGGATTTGTTACTTGTTGCAGGGACGGTTTACTGTCTGGAGCAAATACTGGGACAAACCAAGATGATCACGGTTGGTTTCCTCCCAGTCTGTTTAAACGGAAGTCATGTTTTATGCACTTCTTTCACAAGTGAAGTTACACAAAAATTGTGTCCTGTGTTAATGGATTTTTTCTCCCTGGGCTTATTGACATTTAGGAAAGATCTTGCCCTAAAGAGTTTGCATCTTTTCCGTGTGGGAATTGTCTTCAGTTGGCAACTGCTTATTGATTGTGAAAGAGGGGGTCTTTCTGTTCTCTGTTGCTTCCCAAATAGTTCTCAGATAATTTTTGTTGCTTCTGTCGTGCAGTCTCTTGGGGTATTTAGCATTTTGTGAGGGGTTTGGAAGCATTTATTCATCATGACATTTGATGTTCTTCAGCAGTATAGTAAGAATGAGATTGCTTTATTGTGTGGTGTATCAGCAGGATGTGTCTTGTTGCAGCTGTTAAGTTTACTTCAAATGCAGTGCAGCTTCTAAGCAAATTAAGTATGTCTGTTTAGCTTCACAACGTTGCAGTATTTTTTTTTAAAAAAGCATGTGTGACCTATAAATAGAGCATATTCTTTTCAGCATCAAAGTGGTGACTTTTTAGATTGTATTTGTATTGTTATTGTTATAAATAATGTTGTGTTATTTACTGTCTTGAAATAATTCATTATTTTCCTGTCTTTCCATTTGCCAGCACACTGAGTTAAATGGATCCAGAATGGGAAATATCAAATGATTAAAATTGTATTAGACAAGGAAAGACTGTGCTGCTCCTTGAGTTGCATTGAATGCCCTGCCTTCATATATGACACTTTAATTTTCCATTTCTGGTAGTCTGTAAAATTAAAGCATAATTCTGCAAGTAGAGTCAGCCTGGAATAAATTGGCATACCATACTCTGAGAGCTGAAGGAGAAGAGGTGATATTGGATCACAGTTCTCTTTCTACATGAAGTTTCTCTCTGTTTTGTAAGGTCTAGGTATTATTGTGATAACTGCGATGACTTGGGTGAAATTATGATTTTACAGTTTTGAGTAAGATGGTGATTGTTTTTTTTTCAGTGGGGAAACCTGTTAAATGGTTCATCTGGGTGGAGAAGAATAATGAAAGAATCACAAGATAAATCAGTGTAAAAAAAGCATTTACTGGTCTTGTGGGAGAAATGTGCTAGGTAGCGCAGGCAACTGTCTTGCCTAGGCAAGAACTAAGAAATTGATGCTGAAGCTAAGGAGCAATCCATGATCCTCCCATAGCAAAACAGATGCATGCAGGAAGGAGGCTCCATTATTGACTGTCTGGTGCTGATTGTTATTTATTTATAGGCATACATACATATAATCATATTTTTCGTGTATTAGCTCCTGCAGATGAAATAAGACATTGTTATTGAACCAGTCTAACAACTGGCTGCTGTTTATGAGTGGAGGATGCAGTCTTCTGCCTGTGCCTTTTACAGCGCATATTGATCTCTGAGCTGCACTGGTTCAATTTGCTAACTTGACAGAGAATGATCGTTGGGAGAGAGTTGTTTGTATTGCTTTTTTGCTGAGATAGATCTATAACTCTTGCTAGGTCATGCTGTTATGTACAGCTTCACCCTGGATGTCTAGCTGAGATAATAGTCACAACCAGATCCTTTCTATTACTATAGCCTGAGTGCTCAGCTGATAGGTCTATAGCTGATAGGTTGGCAGCTCAGGGAGGAGGCAAGAGAAAGAGGAACATTTTAAGCAAAAAGTTGCTTTGAGGGGATGTTGCATTTCCTTCCCTGTTGATTAGAAAGAAATTTGGGTCAGATGCTAAATTCAGGTTCGACATTTCTCCCTGTTGTCCCTATTGCTCTTAAGTATTTTATTAGTTTTGAGCCTAGGGTACCTCAGTAATGTGGCTGTGCTTTTGTACGTATCTCCACAGACTGGAGTAGACTTTTTTTTCCAATGAGGCAATTTTCTCTTGACCTCCCTGTGCAACCAAGGTTGCAGCTGTGCTTTGGTTGGCTTGTTGGAGTTGTTAGATAATGTACTGGTTCTATTGCAAGGACCCGTATTGACATGTAACAGCTCCATGGAATGTTTTGGTATTTGTTTTCCTACAGTAAAATTTTGGACAGTGCTGGTTTATAAACTGAATCAGGTCCAGGGCCTGCAGTATGAGCAGCCCAATGTGTGTTTGGTGTTGATGTATAATGTGCTCTTATAGTTCTTGCTCTGAAAGAAGTAGAAGCTGAAAGCTTGGCCTTAAAAGTAGTAATAACTATATTCTCATTTACTGCCTGTATTATTACTATTCCAGTTCCTAGTATTAACCAAAAAAGGAATGTACACAGATTTCACCCTTATAATTGTATGTTGCCTGTTTCTCAGTAGAAATCTCATGACCCTGCCTGTCATATGATTGCATATCCACCTTGTTCTCTTATAGAGTAGAAATTAATTTTTTTAAAATAATAATTTCAAAATGAAGAAGTTTCTCGCCACAGTTTAGAACTGAATATCCCTGAAGCACATTTAATGACTCCTGGTGTATTTAAAAGAAAGAAAATAACTTGTAACCTGTGTTAATATAATTCTAATAGTTTTAAATAAATTCAAGAACCTAGAGAACACTGTTATTATTTTAGAGCTATTCCACTTTTGCATTACAGTGTCATATGTTACTGTTTTCGTATCTACAAAATTAAATCTGTGTTCAGTAAACCTGGAGTAAATTTTATTCTAGATTTAGACATCTTATTTGTATAGATCAAGTGTGTACACATTCAAAACATTAATATGGCATCTTATAGGTCAACAATACAAACAGGATTATTTTTAAAGCCAAAGCTTTAATATGGAAGATTTGGTATTAGATGTCTTTATTCACACCCAGGCAGTATTTCTTAAAACGTATAATACCAGTTTAAGTACAGATGAAAGAAGGACTGTAATGATTTTTGGGAACCTTTGCTGTTGTGTTCTTGTGAGTAGTTTTGTGCTTGTTTGGCAGATAGTTTTGATGTGTAATAAAGTTGTGTAACTTATGAGAGTCTCTTGATCCCTGAGACTATAATACCTAAAGTTACTGATTCTTTCTGCCTCATCATTCTATCTGGCTTCATTGTTTCAGCTGATCCTTAGAGTGTTCAGATGTACTTTTGTGGACGTAGGGCAGTCTCAGCATACTAAATTTGCCTGGAATAGTTGTATTTTCATAGTGAAACATACTTGTATAGTTAATTTGCAAAGGCAAAACACCTCATCACATATCTTAGTCTGACTGCTTTAAGACCAAGGGCACTGTTCTGGTTATTGAGGCTAACTTTGTGCGTAACATCAGATTCCCTAGGACGTCTTGGAATAACATATGCTAACACTAGCAGAATAAGAGCATGTAAATTAGAAAATCATTCCCTTGTCTTTTAAGAATTGTCAGTAATGAGGAATCCACTGAAATAAATAATGAGGTACTCTAATAGTATCATAATTTCATTGGCTAAAATGAAAGACCTTGGAGATCTTCTTACATAAGTACGTAATGGAAAGTTTCAACCTTTTACTCCTGTGATTTTTTTATGTCACAATGGAGATCTCTTGTAACTTCTGACTAAAGCAATTTTTATTAGATAATCTGAAGGGATTGAGCTTCATGGCACTCAATATATATTCTCCGGTATTTTGACAATTTGATTTTCTGCATCCTTTTGTTTTCAGAAAAAACTCTTACAGGAATGTGAGCATCAGAATTGGCTATGATATTCCAGCAGCAATCCTATGGCGAGCAGGTAGAGAGGTGTTATGATCGCCCTTAGTATTTACTTACCTACTCATCCACGTGTCACAGCCTTAACAGTGCAGCAGATGGATTTGTCAAGAGTGAATGATTATCTGTATTGTGTTAGGTGATGCTTCCAGTTATTCTTTGCTCCTTGATGCTCCTCTTTTACCCAAGCTGAAATATGTGTAGTTTGATTGCAGTGTCTATTATAAACAGTTGCTGCAGTTTGCTCTGTACCACTTCCTGATCCTACAAACTTCATAATTTTTGTTTTTCTAAGCTGTTAGTAAAAAATGTTTCAGTGTAAATCCAGGAACTGATTCTTACGGGACTAATTAGAGAAATATTAGTTCAGTTAACTTGTAGTTAGCTTTTGGAACCTGTTATTTAATGTGTGATCTATTGATTTTCTGCCATTTTAATTTCTTCAAAGTAGACTGTGCTGTGCCTTAGGTGTCTTACAGAAGTGTAAGTGCCATAATAGCATCATCTTTATAGGCCAAACATATAATAGTATTGTAAAGATTGAGTTCAACCAGAAAGGAAGCTTCAGTTGAATGGCAGTAATTATATCGTCTTCCTCAAATCCTGTCTTACCTGGAATTGATATCAAACTGATGGCCTGTGGTTACCAAAGTAATGTTATTTATACTTTTAAACACTAATGTTAAATGTTTTCTGTGTTTCAGGGATCTGTTTGAATCTGCATAGAATCATAAAGTCATAGAATCACTGTGTTGGAAAAGACCTCTTAGTTCATCAGGTCCAACCATTCCTGTCTGCCACTAAATCATGCCCCTGAGCACCTTGTCTAACCATCTTTTAAATACCTCCAGGGAAGGTGACTCAACCACCTCCCGGGGGAGACTGTGCCAGTGCCCAATGACCCTTGCTGTGAAAATTTTTTTCCTGGTATTCAATCTGAAATGCCCCTTGTGCAGCTTGAAGCCATTCTCCCTTGTCCTGTCCCCTGTCACTTGGGAGAAGAGGCCAGCACCCACCTCTCTACAACATCCTTTCAGGTAGTTGTAGAGAGCAATGAGGTCTCCCCTCAGCCTCCTCTTCTCCAGGCTAAACAACCCCAACTCTCTCAGCTGCTCCTTATAAGGCCTGTTCTCCAGCCCCTTCACCAGCTTCGTTGCTCTTCTCTGGACACACTCCAGAGCCTCAACATCCTTCTTGTGGTGAGGGGTCCAAAACTGAACACAATATTCGAGGTACAGTCTCACCAGTGCCAAGTGCAGGGTCATAATAACCTACCTGGACCTGCTGACCACGCTGTTTCTGATCCAAGCCAAGATGCCATTGGCCTTCTTGGTCACCTGGGCACACCGCTGGCTCATGTTCAGTCGGCTGTCAACCAACACTCCCAGATCCTTCTCTGGGCAGTTTTCTAGCCACTCTTCCCCAAGTCTGTAGCACTGCAAAGACATTGACAACTCGTAAATATTGAGAATTCCTATTAGAATAGAAGTTGTCCATAGGCGGTGTTGTTCTCCCGCCTGGCGTGGTGGCTTCCGGCTGGGGGAGCCCGAGCTGCTCACAGTCCAAAGGCCGCCGGGGCGCTGGCCAGGGTGCTGACCCGGGTCTGACCAAGCCCGCCCAGGCTCAACTCTGGCCTCAAGAGAATTATAGAAAACAGCCGCCAAAGATGAATCTGGAAAATAACACTAACATCTATATTCAACTTCAACTTGGTTTTATGTTTTTGTTCCGTGTCCCTCTAACTCCTGTGTTCTGTGTCCTTCCTCACATCCCTGCTTTCTTATGTGTACCTTAAAGAGGGCACCATTTTAATTATTAAACATAAACTCCCCTTATTTCAATAATTAGCTTTTACAAATTTCATACCCCATTTACTAACCACTACGGCATATTCATTTGCATCTATATGTAGCTATGTTGCTAAATTTGCTGCCAATTTGTATAACATGGCTATGGTTAGAGACATGAATCCTCATTTATACAATTATGAAGTTTGTTATTCCCATAAAACATATAATTATGTGGCTGTAATGTATACATAATATATATGTAAATAATGCAAACATGTATGTGTATATATAATGTGAAATTACATGTAAGTGTGATATATCTGTGTGTATGTATATATATATACACATATATATGTTCATGAGGTCTGATCCCCAAACTCCCAATACGGTGCCCGTAACAATTTTTATGTAACAAATTAAGTAAATCAACTATCATTACCTTCAAAATAGTTCCCTTCTGTGTTGACACACAGCTGTGTATAGTGCTGCTGATGTTCAAGGCAATTCTGCAGATAATTTTCTAAAAGGCTGTTGAAGATCTCTGTTGTTTCTGCTTTCACTTCTACCAACAAAAAAATGGGTTCTTTTGAGCACTGACTTGATAGTTCTTTCTTGTGAGCCTCAGTCAATAACTGAAAACTTTCCACCACAGATTTCTTAAGTTTCACAAGAAACTTGATGTTAACTCTCTATTCACTCTTGCACACCAATATTTTCTGACTGAGGTTAAGAAAACCTCTATATTTGAACACTCATCCACTTGTACTGAGTGAACTGATTGAGTTGAGCTGTGGGTCACCGTAATGGGTTAAAACATGTTTTATAACCATCTCTTTGCCTCTCTCCTCCTTCTGTTTTTTGGTTTGTTGGGTTTTTTTGGTTTTGTTGGTTTGGACTGTGTGTATATATATATATGTAGTTTTTGCTTTGATGCACATACACATTGGAGTCTTGATACAGAGCAGAAACTACTAAGCTTTAGCAATCTCATTAGCAATTAAGGGGAAGTAGTAACAAGAACTGAGCTTCAGATATCTTCTCTTGTTCCCATCACCAGCTAACTCAGCTCAACAAACTTTCCAGGGACATGCTGTCCTTTTGTCAGACTTGACAACTGATAATGACCAGCAAATGGATTAAAAAGCATGCTTTTACTCTGCCTTTTTTGTCCATATGCTGTAGGGTCTTGCAGGGTTTTAACTATTTAATAATGTAGTAAAAGCCTAGTCCTCTTGGGGAAGGAATTTCTATGTCTGCAAAAGTATGTGATCACTTCCTTAACAAATTATGTAGAAATGTTTTTATTGTTCTTTTTTGTATGCAGGTAGTGCCAGACCAAAAATAGGTGTATGTGTGCTGAATGCAATCAGGAAAACAAAAAAGTCTTAATCTAGTATTAAGAACTGAACAAAAAAGCCTGCATGATATTGCACGTAATCAGGATTTGCCTGTCTAATGTGTTTGCTGTGGGAAAGGTAACAAAGATCAGCATTTAGCTAAAATTCAGAGATCCATTATGAAATTATATTGAGGAATGTCTAACCAAAACCATTTAGGAAAGTGAAAAGAATTTTGAGGTGTGAATAGCATCTCAAGTGGCAACAAAATTATAGGAATTCTTGTTCCCTTTTTCATCAGTTTTTCAATGTAAGTTGTTTGTGAAAGGACAGTCATATGTCTTCCCAGTTGTTTTACAGCAATTATTTGTGACTCTTCATGAGAGATTTTTTAATTTTTTTTCTAAATTAAACACATTATTGAGAGTTCCCTGAAGTAACCTAAAGTAGATACAAAAATTGCAGTTGTTGTGGCTCCATACCCTTGCTTCTCTTGATGTTCAGACTTTTAGCAGTCTAAAATTTTTGTCCTGTTGCCTATATGAAAATCACTGTCAGATGTTTTGCTGCTGCCAGAGGTAACAACCAGTTTTTAGTTGAAAGTTTGCATTGTATTCAAACTCTAGCATTGCTGTACCTGATCATCAGTGAGTTAAAATGCTTTCTGTGAATTTTTGTTGTTAAAAATGTCACCCCGTATGCCAACATGAGGTTTGTTAAGAGAAAGATAGTCTTGAGGTTAGAACTGGTCATATGTGAAGGCTGATGGCAGTCTTGGCTGCAGTGGTTGTGAGACAGTGGGTTAAGACCAAAGGCAAGTGAGGAAAGTGAGAAGCAGAACAGAGACGTTAAACTTGAGAGGAGCAGACTTTGGCATATTCAGAGAATGAATGGGTGGGATCCTATGACATGCTGCTCTGCAAATTACAAGAACTGGGGATATTTTTCTGCAGTTCCATTGGTAGAATAGAATCAGCAAAAAAATGATCTGCTTCTATGGACTCTTAGTAATATCTATCTGTTTTGTGAAATGAATCTCCAGTTTTAGAAAATTATTTAAAAAAAACTACATCTGCTGCCAGAATTTGGATCAGAATCTCTCTCTCGTGGCATAAATTGCAAGTGCAACATAAAAAGGAAAAAAAATTAAAAGTACTTTCTAAATGGATTCTGGTTTTTATTTTTATTAATCAAGAGAGCAATCACTAGAGCTGTTGTAATTCAAGCAGCAGTGCTTAGCTATGGTATCATTTGAGTATAATTGTAAGATGCTAAGTGGTTTTGATAACACTGTACATTTTGATATTTGAAAGTCTTTTACTGTAATAGCATATTCTATGAATAGCCCAGCTTTTTTTTCTGTAGTGGTAGGTATAATTTGAAACTTTACATTTTTACCATACATTATTGTAGTAAAAGCAGTGTTATAAAAGTATTTGATACTTACTTAAAAATATAAACATGCTCATAGGCATTAAAATATAATGAACATTAATTAATAGTCATCAAAACTGAGATGTATTTAGTTGCTGATAAGTAGTTAGATCTGTGAGATAGTTAAAATTGCTTCAGATCCTACACTACACTGTGACTGAACAAGTGATGTTTCCTTTCATCCTTTTTATGTAAGTCAACATTTGAGAAGACATATTTATAAAACTACATATTGTAATAAATTTAGATGCTTCATCTGAGGAGTATGTTTCTAATTTTACTGGCTGAAAGGTTCACGAACTTGCTCAATGTAGTAATACCAAATTTACAAAGGAATTAAGTGAAAAAAGATGAGTAAATATGGAAGGTCATTGAAAGTAGCAGGCCTGTACTATAGCTGCAAGCTATTAAATCAACATAATTTCATTGCTGCTTGCAGAATGGCTTGATGCACCTTTATTGGAGGTATAATTCAATCTTGTAATATTAGGAATTAGTATTAGTTTTTAATGTGCATGTGAAAGTCTGCATTTGAATGAGAGGCCTGGTGCTGGAGGGAATAGGAAAGATGTGAACTGCAAGAATATTAGCAGTAGAGACATTGTGACTAGACACTAAGCACAGCATAAAATGGAAAGGACAGCACATGGAAAATAGCAGTTGAAATAATGGAACAAATTGTACTTGGAGGTCCTGAGTGTTTCTTGCAGACAAGGGTTTATATATATACATATGTGTTTCAAAATAACAACCTCACAGGAGTGCCAGTAAAAAGAATTTACTTGAGTTGAGATGGTTTGCTTTCTGTTGTCTTTCCCACAACAGTTAGTTAGGGTTGGAACTTCGTCTAATTTACTGGCAAAAGATTATGCATAAGAATTTATTTCAAATTGCAGCTTATCAATTTAGACAGTTTGAATTTATGGTGTTACAAGGAGCAGAATTTCTCTGTCCTCTCCCCATCTTCCCCAAAATAATGTGTGAATGTAAAATTCTGGAGCAGACTACGGTCTATATTCAACTGTGGTCATATGTGGATACGCAAAGAAAGGTACAAGAACAGAGAAAATATATGACACCCCTCTCTAATACTTTTCCATTTTCTATTAATGGATTTCCTGACTGGAATGTACTTAGTAAGCATTTTCAGTAACCTGTAATAGTTTTCTTTTCTGTATAGTTGTCCAGTGCCCTCTTGAACCATTGTAAACCTTTATCATTCACAATATCCACTGGCAAGAAGTTGCATAGGTTAGCTTTTAACTCATGAAGAACTCCTGTCTCATGCTTGTTCTGAGCCCGGCTCCTGCTGACTTCTTTTGATATTTTTTAGTTTCTCTGTTAAAAGAGATCCTGAATAATTGATTCCTAGCCAACCTCTCCATGCCCCTAATGAATATGTAGACCTCTGTCAAACACCCCTCTCTACTTCCCATCATCTCTTGAAAAAAATTGTCACTCGTTACTTCATGTGGAAATTAGTCCGTGTCTCTGTTTGTGTTGGTGTTTTTTTTTTTTTTTGAGCTGAAAGGATGAGTGTTGCATATGGTGCTCAAGGTATCAGTGAACCACAGACACCTACATGATCTTCATGTTGATGTCTGCTTTGTTTGAATTCCAAACATTTTGTTGTTGTTGTTGACTGCTGTTTAGCATTGAATTGCCATCTTTTCTAACCATATATTATATCAAGATCTTATTAGTGATTTCTAATACCTTCTTATGTATTTAATGAGAAGTTAGGATTATTTTTCTCATATACATGGTTTTACGATTACCTACACAGAACTTCATGTGTTATTTTATTGCCTGGTTGTTCAGTACCATAAAGTGACCCAGCATTTCCTCAAAGTTGTCCCTCATCTTTTCTTTATTTCTGCTTTTTTAAAAAACTGAGTTACCTATCATTGTCAGCCAGTTTTTGTTACCCAAGTTTTCACCTATTTTTCCTTGAAATGTGCAGATTGTATCCTGCTCCTTGCAGAATTCTACTTGTAGCCTCTTCCTACTGTGTGAAATGGCGGTCTAGCACTCTTATTTCCTGCTTACAACCAATTACTTTTTTATGTAAAGGGTTTGTCATTTTATGCCTTGACTGTGTTCTTTCATTAAAAAGACTTTGTCAAATACCCTTAAGGAATCCAAATAGACTTCATTTGAATCATTCTTGCCCATGTGACTGTCTATTTTTTTTAAGTATTCTGAGATTGAAAATTGGCCGTGTACTTGTCACACTCCAGTCTTTATGTGCCATTGCAAGTAGAAAAAAGAGGTTATGTACCATCATAAACAGATTAGTTATTTGATTCTTAAATTTATTTTAAACATTGCTAATATCATCTGATACTGGTGACTTTAATTTTATTTTTGTATTATTTATTCCCTATTCTTTCATTCAACCACTTCAATTTAAGGCAAATTTTCTGATGTGTTTCAAGAAGCATTTCTTTCTGGATATTTTCTCATTTTCTTCCACTGTCAACACAGATGGAAAAAAAATTGTTGAACTTCTCTTCTTCTCTCTTGCACTCTTATCTTCTTTAAATACCCCTCTTATACCCTGTGTATTAGTCCTACATATTGTCTGGCAAGCATTCTGTTCCTGTTGTCTGAAGATGGTTTTTTTCTTTTCTTCTTCAGTCTATTTTACTTTGTCCCTGTTTTGCTTTTGCTTTGCTGTAATGTACCTTTTTTATTATTTGCTTCTTTTCTGCTTAGAAATTCTCTTAACCTGCTTTTCATTCATGTTGACTTTATTTTTACCTTCTTTCAAGTCTTTCTTAATTAATATATGCCTTGCTTCCTCCTTGAACTATGTTAGAGAGACTGCTTGGCTTGCAAGACCAAAAAGAAACAGAAATGAGAGGCAGTATCTTTTAAATAAGATAAGATGGTCCTTTAAATAAGAATTGTGTTTATTTATCCAAGTAATCAATTCACAATTTGAAAGCAGAACTATTAGTGATCCAGATGTAAGATCAAGAGTCAGGTTTTCTGTATGTAAATAACTTGTGCAAAAATATTTTTTAATGGAACCTGAATTAAAAATGCAAACATCGAGCTTGATAAATGATAACTCATCAGCTTGAAAAGTACAGCACTCTGTAGTGTGTATTCACATATGATCCAGAGAAGATGCAAATACTGAAGTTACAAAGTGTGGTGATGCAAGGGTACTGAAATTAGAAGAACTGTAAAAAGCATGTGGATGGTGATCAAAATAAGTAATAAGACCAAAGAGGTGAAGAGACAAACGCAGGGGCATATGGTGGCAGTGTATTCCCTGTGTAGGACTAAAAGGGAGCAACTGTAACCTCTGTCTTCCAATATAAGGGCTAGAGAACCTCACATGTAACTTGGAAAAACCAAATTGGAAACAAAGGTGTGCTGCTTCTCACAGCACAGAATTAAGTTACGATTTACTTGCAGTAGGGTGTTATGGATACTAAAAGCTTTCATGGGTTCAGAAAAGATCTGATCAATTCAGAGATAAAAATCTTTAATACTGTCTTTGGCTCAGCTCACTATATCCTCAGAAAATGTTCTGGGAAAGTGTGATTGTATGCTTTCTCCATCCTTCTTCCCTAGGTGCCTGTTGCTGGCAATACTCAAGAGACAGGAGACTGAGCTAGGTGGACCTTGGATGTAATGCAGCCTGTCTGCTCTTGTGATGAGCTATCCATGCTATCTACTTATCTATTGTCTAACCTGATTTTTTTTCTGCTGAAAATTAAGTTGATATTTTTGTATTTGCCCCAACTTTAAATGCCTTTACCAAAGTTCTGTTTCAGGTTTTTAATACTTGTCTCTTATTTAGAACCTTGAAGGACTTCTGATTAGGAGCTCAAGTTTCAGTCATTGTTGCTTGAAGCTCCTTTCAGGTATGACTACAAAGCAAGTGCATGCTCTTGCCAAGTCTCTAATCTCTGTACCTTGGAAGTTCCCAGCAGAAATGCTTTTTTTAGAGGCAGACTAGTTGGACAGTCCTAGATGAGCTACCCATCTCCTTTGGTTTTGTGCTTCTAGATTCAATATTGCCTGAGCCTATGTGATCATTGTGGAATATCCTGTAAACAAGAGAGATTCCATGGTGCTGTAGAGAGTCCCTCTGGAGCCAGCTCAGACAGAAATAAATTATAAATTGTGGTGCTCTGCTGGCAATAGCTTGTTGTATATTTATTTTAGCTACTCAGTGCCACTTTCCTTTGGCATAGCCAAGCATGGAGCCATTTCCAACCTCTCATGTCATTTGGCAGTTCATAATGTTGCTGTCTCCTGCCTGCTGGTGCTCGCGCTGTTGACATCAGCGCTGAGTTGCTTTTGGCATGAGGGTCATTACAGGGGCTCTGTGGTCTCTGTGTGCCTAAATTCTGTAGTGCTGTTGACCTGCTGCTGGAAAGTCCTTGAATACTGAAGTGTCTCCTACATAAACTCTAATATGATGATGCATCTTTCTTCCTTAACCCTTTCAGGGATCACTACATTATGTGGCAGGATGGCTATGTATTCCCCTCACTGTAGAGGACAAACTGTCAGAATTTAGTAGACCTCCTGCACTGTATAGGCTCACTCAGATTCCATCTTCCTGTCAGCTAGGCTTTTTTTGAGTCATCTTACTTGTTATAGCAGTTATTGACCTCGTTTCACATATTGGCAAAAAGGAGAGCTACTGTCTTCAAGTACTTAAGGATATGGAGTATGCACACCTATGTTTGCTTAGCCACCACCCTCTCTTTATCACAATACTGCTACAGATTTAGTGTTACTTGCCCTTAAGATAAAGACATTGCATTTAAAAAAATATTATGCCTCTGTTTTAATCCTGTTGTTCTTAGCAAATTCTGGCCCTTATTCGCCATGTTTTTGTGATACTTTTTATCAGCTGACAATACTTAAAGTTGTCTTTGTGTATCAGTGCTAAAAACCACACTTCTCTATCACGTAATAACTTAATGAAAATTTTACAAGGGTCTTGAAAAATAGTAATTGTAATTCTGTCTAATTTAGGTAATCACAAAACAGACTTTCCATTTGTCTGTTTAAAAATATTTTTCACTTCATTTAAGTTATCAGAGGCCTAGTTTCTTTGAAAAAGAATTTTATGACAGGTAAAACAAATTGTTATAGCAGCAAAAAACCTCTGCTTCTAGTTCCATTTAGGTTTGTTGTAAATACAACACTTAGAAACAGAAATCTAAGACATAGAAGCTAAGACAGAAATATGTCTCTTTTTTAAAACAAACAAACAATCAAATGACAACTTTAGGGTTTTAAAATTATTTTTGAGGTAATTTATAAGGTTTCACAAGCTTCTCTTAGATTTGGAACTCACTTGGAATTGTGGAAAAAAAATGAGAATTATACAGTGTTGTTTGGAATGAAGTTAACCTCTTCAAAGGGTTAGGTTTCCGCATTAGTTTCTACCTTCAACTGGTTAGAGTTGAAACCACTACAATAGTCCAGCCTTTCCCTGTTCCCCACAGCTAAATTCACTTCTTTCTTTTATTCTGACTTAAGTCTTTGTGCAATTGTGTGTCAGATCAGATTAGGAAATAAAATCACTCATCTGAAAAGTACCATGGGAAAAATATCATGGATTAATGAGAATTTTTGGTTTGTGACTCAGTTGAATTCTCCCTGACCACAAATTTCTAATTTTCTATGGGTAAAAAATTACATTTGGTCTTTCTAGTAGGAGTCTCAGCCCTGTAGTTTCTGCCTGTCAGGCATATACCCAGGTGCTTCCTATTGAGTACCTTTTATCTTAGTTAATCTAATCAGGAAACATAATGAAATTGAGTTCAGTACAATGGTTGTCAAGTTCAATTTAATTTAAAAGTTGCTCATTCTGTTTTGGACTTGAAGAGGAGGTTGTGTGCATAGAACTTGTAGGGTTTGCCACCTGTATCCACTGGTTTCGTAAATGATAGTGTGCTACTTCCATGAACTTTGCCTTAGTTGGATTTTTGTAACACTTTGGTGAATTCTCTTGCAAACTGGAAATAGTGTGGTAGGTTGAAATACATGTTTTTTAAATAAGACTATTATCTTGGAACTAAATGTTCTATTTTTAACTCTGAGAAGATATTTCCACTTTTGTAATAACAACATAGCTTTAAGTGCTGAAGGTGCCAGAAGGAAATTGAGACTCTTTGGCAACAGCATACAAGACAGTTGGGAGCTTTTCACATCTGGGATCTGCAAGTGGTGATTAGTATTTTTGCATCAAGAGCTTGAGACAGGAAAAACTAAAATGGCATTGGTTATTGCTTGAATTTTTTAAATATTTTCTTTCCAACTGGTAGAATTGAAAATTTAGGTCAAGATCTTAATTTGAGTTTCCTCCTTGACATGCTGAATGATGATTTTCAGGATCCCAACTTTTAATGAACATATTTAGAAAATACTCTGATTATAAGTGTAGGATAGCTTTCCATTTTGAATGTTCAAATAAACACACTTAAAACTTTCCTGGCCTTAGAATTTACAATTTGAACATGCTCCTTAGCCTGTCTAAGAAAGTGGACTTTATGATAAATGTGGTGGAATTAGAACCTTTGTACATTTCCTGCCCTGCTTTTATCTTTATGGTGTCTTGTTAAACATGTCTTTGTTCCTTGAAGTCCTTCTTCAGCTTGAAAGTCAAAAGAACAGAAGTGGAAAGCAACTTTGTTAGATTCCAGTTAATTTACTAGTTTCTTAAATGAACTGAAAGCAGATAGAGCTCGTAGTAACAGGAAAAGGTTGGTATTATTCCACAGGGCAGGCAGCAGGACATATATTTTTCCTTTCTGTGGAATGGAAGTGATGTTTCCTTACTTGCTTCATCCTGAAACTTAGAGTACTTCCATTCAGCCAAGACTGTGCTACTTTCTCAGTCTTAGATCTAGATTTAAACATCTACAAAGGCTGGTAAGCAGAGACTGGTTTCAGTTTAGGGACATATATAAAGAAATTATACATGCACACACAACTTACACACAGCAGTTGTGTTCCCTTGCTTTCATAAAACTGACTTTTTTTTTCCTGGAAGTTTTTCCACTGTTAGTTTCTAATAGCATATAATCTTCCAGTATACTTTGTTGGGGTAAAATAAAGAAGTCTTTTATGGGGGTTATAGGTAGCTAGTGGCAGTGGATAGAAGAGTTTTAAATAATGGGTGCTGTTTGTACAATGTTAAATTCTGGATATAAACACTAACTCTCCTTTACCTGTTCTTATATTATACTGTGATCACTTGTCAGGCAAAGTCTTATGTTATGGCACAAAGTCTGTTCTCATTGTGTTGTCTTAATCATTCCATGACCTGTCACCTGGAAATCATTTGACAGAGGGCTAATTGCCTTTAAGTGTGATAATTCTCTTATCTTACACATTTCTTCAGATCTGATAAACTGGAAACTGCTAAGTTAGTGAATACAGGATTTTATGAGATACACTGCAATTGAAATGAGTGTTATATTTTTAGGAGAATTATAAAGAAGTGTTTGTTGGGCCAAAAATAACTGTACTGCCACCTATAAAGCTGCACTGCTAAAGGATTCATATGTTGAATAAGTAACAGAAAGCTCGTAGCTTAACTGTATGCCATTAACTATTCATCTGCTCCATTGGGATACAGAATGTGCTGGAGCTTTCTTAAATTGTTCAACAGCATTGTAGGCTGTTAAACAGCTACACTGAAAGCAACATTTGGCTCTATTTCAGAAATATAAATCGGGCTGTGTGTACTTTTACCAGTCTTTTATTCCTCTGTGGAATTTAGAATGGGCCAAGCAATCTGAATTCAAGTCATAGAATCATAGAACATAGAATCATAGAACAACCAGGTTGAAAGGGACCCATCGGATCTTCTAGTCCAACCATTCCTATCTAACACTAAACCATTTCCCTCAAGACCTCATCCACCCGTGCCTTAAACACCTCCAGGGAAGGTGACTCAACCACCTCCCTGGACAGCCTATTCCAATGCCCAATGACCCTTTCTGTGAAAAACCTCCTCCTAATCTCCAGCCTAAATCTCCCCTGGCAGAGCTTGAGGCCATTCCCTCTTGTCCTGTCCCCTGTCACTTGGGAGAAGAGGCCAGCTCCCTCCTCTCTACAACCTCCTTTCAGGTAGTTGTAGAGAGTAATGAGGTCTCCTCTCAGCCTCCTCTTCTCCAGGCTAAACACCCTCAGCTCTCTCAGCTGCTCCTCATAGGTTCTGTTCTCCAGCCCCTTCACCAGCCTCGTCACTCTTCTCTGGACTTACTCCAGAGCCTCAACATCCTTCTTGTGGTGAGGGGCCCAGAACTGGACACAGTATTCAAGTGCTGAGTACAGAGGGAGAATCACCTCCCTGGCCCTGCTGGTCACACTGTTTCTGATACAAGCCACTCCCAGTCTCTAGTTCTGCTTAGGGTTGTTGTGCCCCAAGTGCAGGACCTGGCATTTGGCCATGTTAAACCTCATGCCATTGGACACTGCCCAGCGGTCCAGCCTGTTTAGGTCCCTTTGCAGAGCCTCCCTACCCTCCAGCAGATCGACACTTCCACACAGCTTTGTGTCATCTGCAAACTTGCTAAGGGTACCCTCAATGCTCTCATCCAGGTCATTGATGAAGACATTGAACAGGACTGGACCCAGCACTGAGCCCTGGGGAACCCCAGGGCTGCAAAACTCAGAGAAGTTTCAGTTTCAGTTTTGTTCTGAGTACCACCGCCAAAGAACACACATTCATGTCTGGCCAAAAGTTATTTAAATGTAGCCTTCTCAAGTAACGTTATTTTTTTCCACATGAAGAAGTCAATCATAACCAAAAGGGTATGTCTTTTCTCTTCTTAGGTAAGGAGTAATGAGGTCACCTCTCAGCCTCCTCTTCTCCAAGCTAAACAACCCCAGCTCGCTCAGCCGCTCCTCATAGGAGTTATGTGGCCTGATCATGTAAAAGTTCAGGCTAATATCAAGTTTTCTGGCCTTGAAATTTGTGACTGAATCCTCCTGCTACTTTATTTGGGGTCTTGAAGAAAACAGGGTTCTTCAAATTAACCCCAATGTGTTTGTAAAACTTATATTTTTCAAGTAAAATAATAAGTGCAGTTGATTATTAAGATGTTTAGCACCTTACCTTCAGAGGCTCAGGAGTGAACTTCTGCCTCCCATGTAAAACAGTTTAATGGGTGCTTTGAATACTTATGATAGGTTTTATTGCTTTGTAATGATACAGGATGACAAGAGATTTAATAAGGAATTAGTGTGTTAGAATAGGATTGAGGAACTGTGTATAAATGAAGATTTTGTTACCTTGGCCATATAGGTGTTACATACAGTAACATTCCATGATAATTCTTTGAGTATGGGATGGTTCTGTGGATATATGTATTGTACATATGCATTCTGGGCCAGTTACTGATGCTCCTTTAGTATGCTCAGGAATCCAACAATTGAGAACTCTCAGAAATATTTGTCAGAACTGTGACTTATAAATTGTAATTTGAAGGTTTTTTTTTGAAGTGTCAAACCAGGTGTCAGATCAAGGCTGATAGCATTATCAAAACTCACTAAACCCACTCATGTCATATCTTTGCTTTGATAAAGCACACTTTTCCTATGTGTTATGAATCTTTTTCATGTTTGAAAGCTTTACCAAAGTCATACTTGTCAATGTTAGGTTTCGCTCCAGGGAGATAAATACTTGCTCTATTATTTTTTTAAACAGGTGTCAGAAAAAAAGGAAACCCTCGAAGTCCTGATATAGGAGTAAACATATTACTTCGTGAAGACCACCACCTCCAAAGCAGGTGGTGGTCCAGGCACCACCAGGTCCAAGGCAAGCAAAGATTTGAGAAAATTGAAAAATCACTGTACATGCTATAAACATTTAATTTTGGAAATACACCTTTTTTCCCCCTTCATTGCTGCTATTTCATTTTCCCTTTGACTTACTTGGTTCCTGACTGTGTTATGATAATTCTGTATGAAAGACCAGTAATATGAACAGCGATTAGAAATGTTAAAGATGTTCACCTAAATGACTATAGTTCTCTTTAGGATTTTGACCTTATCTGCAGGGGTGAATTTAGCAGCACTGGTAGAATCTGAATTGGTTTAGTTCAACTTGATTAAATTGTAGGGTGCATGCTGTTACTGAGAATACACAATCTTAATTTGATTTCCCTTCTTTTGTTTGAATTAAACCGATTCAGGCTACATATTCTGAATGAGCACTGTTTTATGGGGGTGTAATCCACTCTCATGTAGTATAAATTTAGATCTTCATCTAATCTAGATTAATTTTTCTTTAGGGAAATCTGTTTTGTTTGGACTTGGTGTAAATGTCAGAATTTACAGTTGGAGAGAGAAATGCATAAATGAAATATGAAAATAAATATGAAAGAATATGAAAAAAACCCCCACAGTTACTGTCAGGTAAAATAAGCATCTGTCTTTACAGCCAGGATGTCTAAGAAGCAGTTCTGGGGTTTTTTTTTAAAAAGCATAATTTAGCCCCGTAGTAAACTTGACATTTATCCACATGGAAGGGTGTACTGTTAATTTAAGTCAGAATGGTATTTTGCATATCCATTTTGGATACCATTTATGTGTTCATTCAGGGAGAAAAGAGTTTTTCATTGATGCTATTTTGGAAGTGATAGAAATAAACCCAAAGCCAATACACTTCTGTTAAGAGTTTTATCATTGAATAAGAGAGATTCTACAAAAACACTTGTTTAATTACACCAGTCTAACAAATACGCAGAATTCTAGGAAAGCTTTAAACTATTGAAATAAGCTTTTAATTGATTGTAGTAGTTGCTGATGGGAGATATTCTGGATATATTAATTTCCAAAAGACAGATTTTTATATTACTATATGTAATTCAATTTAGAGATTATTGCCTAAATCCAGAAAATTAAAAAAAATTAAACTGATAGAATTAACCAAGACAAGTTTTTTCCCCCTTTAGCTATTTGTACTTTGACATAAACCAACACAATTATAACTTAGACATATTTAATCCTAAGTAATTCTAGCTATGTGCAACACATTGTAAAATATGTAATAGTCAGTATGCAGGGCAATAATTTAAATTACAATTCTAATTTAAGTATATTTTTAATTATGTAATTTTTGGCTAATATTAATTTAAGCTTATTATCACATATTACTATTAATTACTTAATGATTTGGTACATTATTAATTCAATTTTTAAAGTTGTATTAAAATTTAAATTAAATGTAATTATGCTTTAAAGCAATTTGAAACTGCAGAATATAATTCTGGAAATGTTTTTATTGATTAGCACTATTTTCAGATGAGGCTTAGAGGTTTGAGAGAGAACAGGTTGAGAAAATAAGGAGGAATATATTTGAATTTCTTTCTGTACTGGAAGTTTGGCTAGAATCCCAACATAAGTCACAAAACCTAGTTAAGATGCTAGGTGAGAAACACAAGTTTTTTCTGCATTTCATATTAGCCTGTTACTCATTGAGATCCCATGTTCTCTTCTGTTTCTGCAGTCACTGGTTAAATGGAAGCCACTCCTGGGAGGTGGATGGTTTCTACTGACATAGACTTTATGTAGCAGCTCCACTGTGTCAGGAGATTGCAATGAGTGGAGGAGGGGAGCAGCCTGACATCCTCAGTGTGGGAATCTTGGTCAAAGAAAGATGGAAGGTGGTGAGTATGCCTTCCTGCAATTATTTTTCTTCTTTAAAACATGCTTGTAAAAAAGTAGTTTGCGCTTTGAAATCTGTTTCAAAATCCATGGGAGATGTATTTTGCATAATACATATGCTAAACAGTGAAAGGACTTTTAAAACTGTATTTCCCTTATCCTAGGTTAAAAAGAAGTTATACAGATCTAAGGTAGGTCTTTTTTTGTGGTAAGGACCTAGGAAGGCTCTTAAATCCTGACTTAGTGCCTGTTCAGAGTAGAACTGGAAGAGTCCTGTTAGTATATTGAATCCAATCAGCCAGTGATCATGTCAGTCCGTTTTGGAAGTCAGTTAGGCACTATCATGAAACTCAGTCTCAAACTGTGAGATTTATAATTCCTTATGGGAAGGTCTTTCAAGACCTTGCTGCTTTTCCAATTAGGAATGGGGTTTGTTTATTATTTTTTGTAGCATAGATTTGTTCCTCACTGATTGATATGCATTTGATTTTGTGCCAGTATTAGCTTTGTCATGAAGAGCTCTGTTCCCTTTTGCTGTTCATATCCTTGATTTACATCAAGAGAAAAGTAGAATCCAGTTGAAACCTTTTTTTTTTTTTTTCTGGAGAAAAACATAGTTCTTTCTCCATTCCCCTGATCCCTTTAGGATTTTCTTTTTGCTTGTGGACTTCTTTGAGATTTAAAAAATTAAAGGGGAGGAGGGAAGCACCACTTTGTAACAGAACATTTTGGGTGTCTCTGTGTGTTTAGTAGGAGGTGAGTGGACACTGAATCACTATTTTATTGCATCAAGCTTTGCTTTACATTACTCCCATATTTCAATATTATATTTAGAACTGTGAGACTGAGCATAGAAGACAGAGTTTCATCATTAACTTTAAATTCATAAAGTTCATTTAAAAATTCATTTAATTCATTAAAAATTCATTTAAATTCATTTAAATGTGCCCTATCCTTCATTTAAAACTGCAGGAAGCTGATTATTAGCTTTGTGTAAGAAAACCTTGTATTTAATTTTGTGTAAATAGTACCTAAACGGCTATATTTGGAGTGCAAGTATTTGCAAAATATCTTCTTGTATTGTATCCCAGTATTGCAGTGAAGTAAAAACTGAAAGCACAGTCTTGAATCAGATAAAAAGGAATAAAATAGCATGATGAATAGATAACAGTGTACTAATATATCACTGTCTACAAAGCTACATAGTTTTCTGATAATGTGCATCAGTAGTCCCGCTTTCTTCAGGTTTATTTACTTTCCTTTCACCTGTTTCCTGTTGTCTGTTGTTCATCTTGTGTGATTATACATTCTAACTTGTATGTTTTCCAAGTCAAGTGCTACCTTGCGCAGCTGGTTAATGAACTAACGAGGGCAGGTGCCCTCCTGGACTTGCATTTAGAATCATAGAATCATAGAACAACCAGGTTGGAAGGGACCCATTGGATCTTCTAGTCCAACCATTCCTATCTAACACTAAACCAAGTCCCTCAAGACCTCATCCACCCGTGCCTTAAACACCTCCAGAGAAGGTGACTCAACCACCTCCCTGGACAGCCTATTCCAATGCCCAATGACCCTTTCTGTGAAAAACCTCCTCCTAATCTCCAGCCTAAATCTCCCCTGGCAGAGCTTGAGGCCATTCCCTTTTGTCCTGTCCCCTGTCACTTGGGAGAAGAGGCCAGCTCCCTCCTCTCTACAACCTCCCTTCAGGTAGTTGTAGAGAGTAATGAGGTCTCCTCTCAGCCTCTTCTTCTCCAGGCTAAACACCCCCAGCTCTCTCAGCCGCTCCTCATAGGTTCTGTTCTCCAGCCCCTTCACCAGCCTTGTCGCTCTTCTCTGGACTTATTCCAGAGCCTCAACATCCTTCTTGTGGTGAGGGGCCCAGAACTGGACACAGGATTCAAGGAGCAGCCTCACCAGTGCTGAGTACAGAGGGAGAATCACCTCCCTGGACCTGCTGGTCACACCGTTTCTGATCCAAGCCAGGATGCCATTGGCCTTCTTGGCCACCTGGGCACACTGCTGGCTCATGTTCAGTCGGCTGTCGACCAACGCCCCCAGGTCCCTCTCCTCCTGGCAGTTTTCCAGCCAGGCTTCTCTCAGTCTCTAGTTCTGCATAGGGTTGTTGTGCCCCAAGTGCAGGACCTGGCATTTGGCCATGTTAAACCTCATGCCATTGGACTCTGCCCAGCGGTCCAGCCTGTTTAGGTCCCTTTGCAGAGCCTCCCTACCCTCCAGCAGATCGACACTTCCACACAGCTTTGTGTCATCTGCAAACTTGCTAAGGGTACCCTCAATGCCTTCATCCAGGTCGTTGATGAAGACATTGAACAGGGCTGGACCTAGCACTGAGCCTTGGGGAACCCCACTTGTCACTGTCCTCCAGCTGGATTTAACACCGTTTACCACCACTCTCTGGGCCCGGCCATCCAGCCAGTTTTCTACCCAAGAGAGTGTGCGTCTGTCCACGCACGTCTGTTTCTGTTTGTGAACAGAGAAGGCCTGGTAGGGGATGTGACAGTAGGAGGACGCCTAGGACTAAGTGATCATGAGATTACAGGGATTTCTGTTCTAGGCGAAGTGAAGAGGGTGCTGAGCAGAACAGTTGCATTAAACCTCCAGAGGCCAGACTTTGAACTCTTCAGAAAGCTGGTTGGCAAAGTCTCATGGGAGACAGTACTTAAGGGCAAGGGAACCCATGAGGGCTGGGAGCTCTTCAAAAAGGAGATCCTAGCAGCTCAGGAGAAAGCCATCCCCGTGTTCCAGAAAAAAAGCTGGCAGGGGAAAAAAACAGCTTGGTTGAGCAGAGAGATCTTAAGTGACATTAAGAAGAAGAGGAATGTTTATGGGCTCTGGAAGAGGGGACAGGTGTCTTGGGTGGACTACAGGAGGGAAGTGAGATTGTGTAGAGAAAAAAGTAAGAGGGGCTAAGGCTCAACTAGAAAACAAAGTCCATGGAAGATAACAAATAATCTTTCTATAAATATATAAATAATAAAAGGAGGACTAGGGAGACCATATAGTCCCTATTGGATGCAGAAGGAACAACAGTGACAGGGGATGAGGAGAAGGCTGAGGTACTTAATGCCTTCTTTGCCTCAGTCTTTAATTGTAAAGAAAGTTGTTCCCTCTGTGTACAAACCTCGAGGCTCCCATGGTCCAAGGGCAAAATACGAGGCTCCCATGGTCCAAGAGGAGGTGGTCAGAGCCTTGCTTGCCCAACTAGACACCCACAAGTCTATGGGGCCAGACAGGATTCACCCTAGGGTATTGAGGGAGCTGGTGGATGTGTTGGCCAAACCCCTTTCCATCATCTTCCAACAGTCCTGGAAGAATGGGGAAGTTCCCCTGGACTGAAGGCTGGCTGATGTACCCATCTACAAGAAGGGTCGCAGGGAGGATCTGAGGAACTACAAGCCAGTCAGTCTGACCTCAGTGCCTGGGAAAGTCATAGAAGAGGTGATCTTGAGTGCTATCATGAGGCACATGCAAGAGAACCGGGTGATCAGGCCCAGTCAACACAGGTTTACCAAAGGCAGGTCTTGCCAAACTAACCTGATAGCCTTCTGTGATAAAGTGACTCGGCTGCTGGACGAGGGAAAGGCTGTGGATGTGGTCTTCCTGGACTTCAGCAAAGCCTTTGACACAGTTTCTCACAGCATTCTGCTACGGAAACTGTCAGCCTCTGACCCGGACAGGCACATACTCTCCTGGGTAGAAAACTGGCTGGATGGCCGGGCCCAGAGAGTGGTGGTAAATGGTGTTAAATCCAGCTGGAGGCCAGTGACAAGTGGGGTTCCCCAGGGCTCAGTGCTGAGTCCAGTCCTGTTCAGTGTCTTCATCAATGACCTGGATTAAGGCACTGAGTGCTCCCTTAGCAAGTTTGCGGATGACACAAAGCTGTGTGGAAGTGTCGATCTGCTGGAGGGTAGGGTGGCTCTGCAAAGGGACCTAAACAGGCTGGACCGCTGGGCAGAGTCCAATGGCATGAGGTTTAACATGGCCAAATGCCAGGTCCTGCACTTGGGGCACAACAACCCTAAGCAGTGATACAGACTGGGAGAAGTCTCTCTAGAAAGCTGCCTGGAGGAGAGGGACCTGGAGGTGTAGGTTGGCAGATGACTGTTGTAAAGCAGATGCAGAGATCAATCTGATCAGTCAGCAAGCACCTTTATTCAGCTTAGCTGTCTTTCTATATACCCCATTTGGTTACATAACTGTGTACCCACGAGGGTGACTACAGTGTACTATTGGCTAAAGGTAGCTGTCCATAAGGCTATTACCAGCATATTATTGGCTAAGCTACCATGCATGCCAAGAAACCAAGTTATACTAAAGTTAGCTATGTTGACAGTTCATGTCCATTGTTTTCCTTTCAGGTGGTACTTGTTCCCACCGAACTAGCTGCTGGGTTCCTCCCAGCTGGCCTGTGTTTATCTTTCGGCTCTCTGCTTCAAGGTCTCGTTAGAGTTGCTCAGTATCAAGCATTCTCACAGCATCCAGGCCTTGTTCTCTGTAAAATCTTCCCACAGATGACTGAACATGAGCCAACAGTGTGCCCAGGTGGCCAAGAAGGCCAATGGCATTCTGGCTTGTATCAGAAACGATGTGACCAGCAGATCCAGGGAGGTTATTCTCCCTCTGTACTCAGCACTGGTGAGACCACTCCTTGAATACTGTGTCCAGTTCTGGGCCCCTCACCACAGGAAGGATGTTGAGGCTCTGGAGCGAGTCCAGAGAAGAGCAACAAAGCTGGTGAAGGGGCTGGAGAACAGGCCCTATGAGGAGCGTCTGAGAGAGCTGGGGTTGTTTAGCCTGGAGAAGAGGAGGCAGAGGGGAGACCTTATTGCTCTCTACAAGTACCTGAAAGGAGGTTGTAGAGAGGAGGGAGCTGGCCTCTTCTGCCAAGTGACGGGACAGGACAAGAGGGAATGGCCTCAAGCTCCACCAGGAGAGATTTAGGCTAGATATTAGGAGGAAGTTTTTCACAGAGAGGGTCATTGGGCATTGGAATAGGCTGTCCAGGGAGGTGGTTGATTCACCTTCCCTGGAGATGTTTAAGGCACGGGTAGATGAGGTCCTTAGGGACATGGTTTAGTGTTAGATAGGAATGGTTGGACTCGATGATCTGATGGATTTCTTCCAACCTGGTGATTCTATGATTCTATGTAGATGAGCACCAAATATTATATCTTGGTAATTCTACAATTTCTTAATTTCTGCAACAAACAATAAGGATTTCTTATGCTGAAAATTAGTCAGCTCAATGACGATGTTTAACTTCTGGAACCCTTTTAATAGCTTGCTGCTTAGGCAGGATAATGGCATTACCAGATCAAGATGTGGATTGCAAAAGTACAGACTAAATCAGCCAAATCAGTCACAAAACTACATCTTTGAGATATACATAGATACACGCATGCTTTTAAAAAAACCCCCAATCCTAAACTTATTTATAAAATCTTGTTGCTGCTTGCTATTTTTGCCATTATTTGGATGAGGGATCTCTTTTCTTTCTTTAAGGACTAGCACTCTGTTTATGTTAAATACATCTGAATGTAACCAAGATACACTGAGTATGTCATCAGACTTGAAAGGTCTCTGTTTCTTATAGTTTGTCATTATTTTGGGCTTAACCTGAAATTGTTACCCTAGTAGTACCTTAAACAAGTCATGTCCAAAGATGCAAATATCTTATTCAGGAATTGTGATGTTCTGTACTTGTTAAGATCTTGAAATGTCTAGAATAAAGAGTAACAGGCCTGTCTTGGTAGCATGCAAGTTGGTAGCTTCAGAGAAAGCATACAGCCTGTGGAGAGGGGAGATTGCATTTGCTAACAGCTAGCATGCCTGTTAGAAAGAAAGGAACATGTGAATTTACAATCAACAGATATTGCACTAAAGCAGTTATTTAGGTGGGTTATTTCTGTGAGTCTGAAAATGTGGTGTGCTGTCTATCCTGTGCACCTTTTTAAACCTGGCAAAGAATTGGACAGAAGTGAGTAATGCAGATAATGCTGCATGTCTTGGATCATATTTTCCTTATGTTAACAATGCTGAAGTAGCAGTTGCTTGCAGTGGTGAACAGTCTTCAGGACAGAAAGTGCTGTATTGTAGTCGTACAGAATAAAAATTTCATTCAATATTACTTGAAACATGCAAGTAAAGAGTATGAGTATTTTAACTGTTACCTTCTTCCTTATTCTTAGGGGCCTCAGCTATTTTAAAAATTGCTTTTCCTTCTCAGTCAGATGGCTGATTGTCTGCATTAGGAAATATTCTATTTATTTTTCAGAATCCAAAGATAGGTCAGAATATTGCTGATCTCCAGATCCCCAGTATGTTTAGATGACATTTAATACAGTGTAGTCATATAACCGTAGCAACTGTATATTTTCAAATGACATTTAGAAAACCATGGCAGCTCTTTCAAGGTAAAATACCATACAAATACAATATTGTGTGTTTCTTAGGGTAAGTTCTTTTTGTCTCCTTTTCTGTTTCTCAGCTTTACAGAGGTAGCTACAGGGGAGATCCCTGTATGAAAGCATTGCATGAAATAACCTTTTTTGATACTGAAAACCAGACAAATCTCTGTTCCCTGTGAACATTTAAAGCAGAGTGAAAGCACAACTATTTAATATTTGCTTTGAACGTCACACAAACTAATTAATATGCCCGGAGCATTCCTTTTACCTCTTTCTAACACAGATAAAATTTTCTGTGTTACAAGTTTCTTTAGTATGTTTGTTAATAAGAATGTTATCGGTGAACCTTAAGTAAATGTAACTAACATTTAAAATATGTCTTCAAAGACAATTTTAGGCATTTCTTCTTATTTATGATTTAGCTGTTGTGTGTAAGTTGGTGCATTTAATAGAAAATGCTGTCTCTTTTCAGTTTGTCCAAAGACTTTTACACCTTTAATATTCAGTGTGTATTTCTGAAAAACAGAAAAAGATTACATATTTTACAAATGTTACTGTGCATTTGTATTTGAAGGTCTCTGAGTAGTATGTGACTATCTGAGGAAAGATTTTATTCAGTGTGCTGGCTTTGGTGAAATTCATAATGGGAATGCTAGTGCACTCTTCTGTTGTATTAAATAGTAGTTTGATGCAGATGGCAATCAGGTGTATCAATTTGTTTTCCTAGGATTCACTTCCAAAGTGTCATTAATCATACCTTTGTAGATTATTCAGTAGCTCTTCTATGTACTAAAGTATATGATCGTGTAATTTTAAAATTGAATAGTAATACAGGCAGTACGAACAAGTATTTGTGGTTTTTCTTTTTTCTTTTTTGGCATTGCTTCCTTTTTTTTACTTGCACCTTTTTGAAATCTGGTTTTGTTCTTTCTTCCTTTACCAATGCAGCTGAGGAAAATAGGAGGTGGAGGATTTGGAGAAATATATGATGCACTGGACTTGCTTACTCGGGAAAATGTTGCACTGAAGGTTGAATCAGCTCAGCAGCCAAAGCAAGTGCTGAAAATGGAAGTAGCTGTGTTGAAGAAATTGCAAGGTAGGGCAATTCTGGATATACCAGAAGTAGAATGGCATTGTATATTGTTAAAAACTCATTATAATATCTATTTAGTCATAATTTCAGTAAATATTTCCTATATTCTGCAGATTATTGCTAAATAGTTGTTATAAGTGCAATAGAAGCTCTTTCAGCTTGTGGAAGTTTTGCTACAATGAAGCTTTTCTTTTAATCAGGACAAGATGAAAATAAAAAGAACAACAACAACAAAAAGAAATTGCTGTGAAACCTAAGCTCAGCTGTATTTTCTTCTAGATCCATATCTTCTCCTTACACTTTTTTGCTCTTGGGTTTGTTGTTGTTATTAGCTTTTTATTTCCTCTTCTAAGAGGATTTCTTTTTTTTTCTGTACTGTCTAGAACTGAATATTTGGAAGCCACATGCTGTAGTGTTAACAACTATTCCTGTATTTAATTCTTTTTAAAGAATTTTACCGAAACTTCTAGGATTCTATAGTTGAGCAAAGAGATTAAGGGACTCCATATTAGTTTTCTTTGAATTTTACAGCTTCTAGTGTGGAAATGAATAGTAAATTTCAGTATTACTAATCATAAATTTAGAAACCATTTGGTAGGGTTCTTGAAAGAAATTATCTTAAAAGTAGTGAGTTTTGGATAAACATATACTCTGTAACTCCTGGGTTTTTAAATGCTCTGAAATAATTTTTCAATTTTTTTTTTCTACACACATGAGCTTGATTCTACTTTTAACAAGAAGCAGAGTCTTCAGAGTAATATAGGTGAAGCAGCTAAAATAATAAGGAGAACAGCGATAATTGAAATAAAATATGAGATTTTGGTAGCACTACAATGGAAATGTATTTGTAAAAATATAGCTTTATATATGACAACATAACTATGAATTTCAGTGTAGTGAAGTTTGAATTAAGATGTTGCAAAATATTTTGGGTTTTTTTTTAGTAAAAGCTTTTATACTTTTTGAAATATTGTTGAAAACTAGAAATATTTGCTGTAATTATTAAATTTTTTTTAATAATTGCCATAGGACCTTACAGAAGTTACGGTTTTCTTGTCAGTATTCCTTTGGCAGTGTAATTCCTTTAATAACGCAAGTCTTCCTGCGGAAGAGTCTCTGGTTCTACTGAATCATGGGAAATGTTGTCTAGATGAAAAGGACAGAATAATGAAAGAGGTGAAAAACAGATTCACTGAGGCAAATAAACCAACCAATATCCAATCCAAATATAGATATTTAATTTCTTTATTTTCTCAATATTATTTCTCTGAGAAAACAATAGAAGGAAGTTTCAATATAACTGGAACCTTGATGTTGTATGAGATCTTTAATAGGAGCTCTTTTGACAACCCTCCTTATGAGACAAAAATAAGTATTTTTCCTTAATTTTTACCTCATCTTATTCTTGTGCACAGTTTGAAAGAAAGAAAAAAATTCTCACTTCCACAATAGTAAACCTACAGGTGACCTGTAGTCGTTTCTGTGCAAAATACATATTATGGTGTAACAGTTCTGGTTTTAGATATGGAAAACTGTAGATGATCGGAAAAGTGACTCTATTAAGAGATGGGTCCAGAGTGAAACTTTTGCATATATTGGGATTTATAGTTTACACTAGTACCTGACTTTATTTTTACATACATATATTTTTATACATACGTAAAGGATTTTCTATTAATTAATATTATGGTAGGGATCATTTTAGGTTTTACATAAAATCTTGGCTCCTGGGAGACATTTCCGTTAATTTTTCTACCTTCCCAAATTTATAATATGTAAGAGCTAAAAGTTTGAAGCAAAGAGAAAATCAAGAGAAATGGATAAAAATGGAAAAATGAAAATAACTTTCATATTGCTTTTTGAAGGATGTTTTTTATTCATTTATTCACTCTTCATTCAACATGTAAAATTTTGTCTTATTTTTGACAAATCTTTTTTAATACAGATTCAGAGCAGGTGAAATTGCAAACAGTTCATAGAATCATAGAATCATCAGGTTGGAAGAGAACCACTGGATCATCGAGTTCAACCATTCCCACCAATCTCTAAATCATGCCCCTCAGTACCACATCCACCCGCACCTCAAACACCTCCATGGAAGGCGTGTTAACCACCTCCCTGGGCAGACTGTTCCATAGCCTAATGACTCTTTCAGTGAAGAATTTTTTCCTTATGTTCAGCCTGAACCTCCCCTGGCAGAGCTTGAGGCCATTCCCTCTTGTCCTGTCCCCTGTCACTTGGGAGAAAAGACCAGCTTCCTCCTCTCCACAACTTCCCTTCAGGTAGTTGTAGAGAGCAATAAGGTCTCCTCTCAGCCTCCTCTTCTCCAGGCTAAACAACCCCAGCTCTCTCAGACACTCCTCATAGGGCCTGTTCTCCAGCCCCTTCACCAGCCTCGTTGCTCTTCTCTGGACTTGCTCCAGAGCCTCAACATCCTTCCTGTGGTGAGGGCCCCAGAACTGAACACAATATTCAAGGAGCGGTCTCACCAGTGCTGAGTACAGAGGGAGAAGAACCTCCCTGGACCTGCTGGTCACAACGTTTCTGATCCAAGCCAGGATGCCATTGGCCTTCTTGGCCACCTGGGCACACTGCTGGCTAATGTTCAGTCATCTGTCAACCAACACCCCCAGGACCCTCTCCTCCTGGCAGTTTTTCAGCCAGGCTTCTCCCAGTCTGTAGTTCTGCATAGGGTTGTTGTGCCCCAAGTGCAGGACCTGGCATTTGACCGTGTTAAACCTCATGCCATTGGACTCTGCCCAGCGGTCCAGCCTGTTTAGGTCCCTTTGCAGAGCCTCCCTACCCTCCAGCAGATCGACACTTCCACACAGCTTTGTGTCATCTGCAAACTTGCTAAGGGAGCACTCAGTGCCTTAATCCAGGTCATTGATGAAGACATTGAACAGGGCTGGACTCAGCACTGAGCCCTGGGGAACCCCACTTGTCACTGTCCTCCAGCTGGATTTAACACCATTTACCACCACTCTCTGGGCCCGGCCATCCAGCCAGTTTTCTACCCAGGAGAGTGTGCGCCTGTCCGGGCCAGAGGCTGACAGTTTCTGTAGCAGAATGCTGTGAGAAACTGTGTCAAAGGCTTTGCTGAAGTTCAGAAAGATCACATCCACAACCTTTCCCTCGTCCAGCAGCCGAGTCACTTTATCACAGAAGGCGATCAGGTTAGTTTGGCAAGACCTGCCTTTGGTAAACCCGTGTTGACTGGGCCTGATCACCCGGTTCTCTTGCATGTGCCTTATGATAGCACTCAAGATCACCTGCTCCATGACTTTCCCAGGCACTGAGGTCAGACTGACTGGCCTGTAGTTCCCTGGATCCTCAAGCTCCGCCAGGGGAGATTTAGACTGGAGATTAGGAGGAAGTTCTTCACACAGAGGGTCATTGGGCATTGGAATAGGCTGCCCAGGGAGGTGGTTGAGTCACCTTCCCTGAAGGTGTTTAAGGCACGGGTGGATGAGGTCTTGAGGGACTTGGTGTAGTGTTTGATAGGAATGGTTGGACTAGAAGATCCAATGGGTCCCTTCCAACCTGGTTGTTCTATGATTCTATGATTCTTGTAGATGGGGACAACATCAGCCAACATCCAGTCCTGTGTAGCTTCCCCATTCTTCCAGGACTGTTGGAAGACGATGGAAAGGAGTTTGGCCAGCACATCCGCCAGCTCCTTCAATACCCTAGGGTGAAGCACGTCTGGCCCTATAGACTTGTGGGTATCTAGTTGGGCAAGCAAGGCTCTGACCACCTCCTCTTGGACCATGGGAGCCTCATTTTGCTCCTCTAGTTCCGGGGTTTGTACATAGAGGGAACAACTTTCTTTACAATTAAAGTCTGAGGCAAAGAAGGCATTAAGTACCTCAGCCTTCTCCTCATCCCCTGTCACTGTTGTTCCTTCTGTGTCCAAAAGGGACTGTATGGTCTCCCTTGTCCTCCTTTTATTGTTTATATATTTATAGAAAGATTTTTTTGTTCTCTTTCACAGACTTTGCCAACCTGATTTCTAATAGAGCCTTAGCCCCTCTTACTTTTTTCTCTACACAATCTCACTTCCCTCCTGTAGTCCACCCAAGACACCTGTCCCCTCTTCCAGAGCCCATAAACATTCCTCTTCTTCTTAATGTCACTTAAGATCTCTCTGCTCAACCAAGCTGTTTTTTCCCCTGCCAGCTTTTTTTCTGGAACACGGGGATGGCTTTCTCCTGAGCTGCTAGGATCTCCTTTTTGAAGAGCTCCCAGCTCTCATGGGCTCCCTTACCCTTAAGTACTGTCTCCCGTGAGACTTTGCCAACCAGCTTTCTGAAGAGTTCAAAGTCTGGCCTCTGGAGGTTTAATGCAACTGTTCTGCTCAGCACCCTCTTCACTTCGCCTAGAACAGAAATCCCTGTAATCTCATGATCACTTAGTCCTAGGCGTCCTCCTACTGCCACATCCCCCACCAGGCCTTCTTTATTCACAAACAGCAAATCCAGGAGGGCACCTTCCCTTGTTGGTTCGTTCACCAGCTGTGCAAGGAAGTTGTCTTCCATGCACTCCAGGAACCTCCTAGACTGCTTCCTTTCTGCTCTATTATACTTCCAGCAGATATCAGGGAGATTGAAGTCTCCCACAAGAACAAGTGGCATTGATCTAGAGATTAACCCCAGCTGTTTATAGAAGAGCTCATCAGCTGCTTCTCCTTGGCTGGGTGGCCTGTAACAGACTCCCATCACAAAATCTACCTTCTTATGTGCTCCTCTGATTTCAACCCACAGGCACTCAATCTCCTCATCACCACAATCCGTCTCAACAGTGTCCAAGTCCTCCCTTATAAAGAGGGCTACCCCCACCTCCTCTCCTACCCTTGCTATCCTGCCTGAAGAGTTTATACCCCACCATACCTTCACTCCAGTTATGTGAGTCATCCCACCACGTTTCTGTGATGGCAACAACATCATAGGCTCCTTGCCCTACGACAGCTTCCAGCTCTTCCTTCTTATTCCCCATGCTGTGTGCATTGGTGTAAATGCTGAGCTGCCGAGCCTTCAGCCCTCTTAGAGGGAACAGTGTTTGTTCCCAATTGCCTGTTAACTGGAGTAGCTTGCACCAGAGTACCTGTACCTCCTTTACAGCTCCAAGGTGCACTCTCCCCCACTTCCTGTGCGGTGATGTGCTGGTGGTCCTCACCAGCACACCCTCTCCTAATCCCTAGTGCCCCAAGCTTTCTAGACAGACTTCTCCTAGTCTGTAGCTCTGCATAGGGTTGTTGTGCCCCAAGTGCAGGACCCGGCATTTGGCCATGTTAAACCTCATGCCATTGGTCTGTGCCCAGCAGTCCAGCCTGTTTAGATCCCTTTGCAGACAGCGCCTCCCTACCCTCTAGCAGACTGACACTTCCACACAGCTTAGTGTCATCTGCAGACTTGCTAAGCAAGTGCTCGATGACTTCATCCAGGTCATTGATGAAGACACTGAACCCCACTTGTCACTGGCCTCCAGCTGGAGTAAACTCCATTTACCACCACTCTCTGGGCCTAGTCATCCAACCGGTTTTCCACCCAGGAGAAAGTGCACTTGTCCAGTCCAGAGGCTGACAGTTTCTGAAGCAGAATGCTATGAGAAACTGTATCAAAGGCTATACTAAAGTCCAAGAAGACTACATCCTCATCCAGCAGCTGAGTTACTTTGTCATAGAAGGCAGTCCAGTTAGTTTGGCAAGACCTGCCTTTTGTGAACTCATGTGGACTTAGCCTGATCACCTGGCTCTCTTGCAAGTGCTTTGTCATAGCACTCAAGATCACCTGCCCCATGACTTTCCCTGTTACGAAGGTCAGACTGACAGGCTTGTAGATCCACCTTGTGCCCCTTCTTATAGATGGGTACGACATCAGCCAGCCTCCAGTCCAGTGGTACCACTCCAGTAATCCAGGAATGCTGGAAGATGATGGAAAGGGGTTTGGCAAGCACATCCACCAGTTCCCTCAAAACTCTTGGGTGGACTCCAGACTTGTGGACGTCTAACCAGACAGGCAAGTCTCTAACCACCTCCTCTTGGATTGTGGGAACCTCGTTCTGCTCCTCTGACCCCTGGGGTTGTGCACAGAGGGAACAACATCTTTTACTATTAATGACTGAAGCAAAGCAGGCCTGATCGCCTTCTATGACCAAGTGACTTGGCTGCTGGATGAGGGAAAGGCTGTGGATGTGGTCTTTCTGGACTTCAGTAAAGCCTTTGACACAGTTTCTCACAGCATTCTGCTACAGAAACTGTCAGCCTCTGGCCTGGACATGCGCACACTCTCCTGGGTAGAAAACTGGCTGGATGGCCGGGCCCAGAGAGTGGTGGTAAATGGTGTTAAGTCCAGCTGGAGGACAGTGACAAGTGGGGTTCCCCAAGGCTCAGTGCTGAGTCCAGCCCTGTTCAATGTCTTCATCAACGATCTGGATGAAGGCATTGAGTGTTCCCTTAGGAAGTTTGGTCGACAGCCAACTGAACATGAGCCAGCAGTGTGCCCAGGTGGCCAAGAAGGCCAATGGCATCCTGGCTTGGATCAGAAACGGTGTGACCAGCAGGTCCAGGGAGGTGATTCTCCCTCTGTACTCAGCACTGGTGAGGCCACTCCGTGAATACTGTGTTCAGTTCTGGGCCCCTCACCACAAGAAGGATGTTGAGGCTCTGGAGCAAGTCCAGAGAAGAGCAACGAGGCTGGTGAAGGGGCTGGAGAACAGGCCCTATGAGGAGCGTCTGAGAGAGCTGGGGTTGTTTAGCCTGGAGAAGAGGAGGCTGAGAGGAGACCTCATTACTCTACAAGTACCTGAAAGGAAGTTGTAGAGGGGAGGGTGATGGCCTCTTCTCCCAAGTGCCAGGGGACAGGACAAGAGGGAATGGCCTTAAGCCCTGCCAGGGGAGATTTACGCTGGAGATTAGGAGGAAGTTCTTCACACAGAGGGTCATTGGGCATTGGAATAGGCTGCCCAGGGAGGTGGTTGATTCACCTTCCCTGGAGGTGTTTAAGGCACGGGTAGATGAGGTCCTGAGGGAAATGGTTTAGTGTTTGATAGGAATGGTTGGACTCGATTACCCAATGGGTCCTTTCCAACCTGGTTATTCTCTGGTTCTATGATTCTATGAGTACTTCAGCCTTGTCTTCATCCCCTGTTACTGTTGTTCCCTCTGCATCTAGTAGGGACTGTATGGTCTCCCTAGTCCTCCTTTTACTGTTGATATATTTGTAGAAAGATTTTTTATTGTCTTTCACAGACTTGGCCAATTTTATTTCTAGTTGGGCCTTAGCCCTCCTGATATTTTCCCTGCACATTCTCACTTCCTCCTATAGTCCACCCAGTATGCCTGCCCCTTCCTTCAAAGCTCATAGACCTTCCTCTTCTTATTGATGTTTCTCAGGTCCTCCCTACTCAAGCACACTGCTTTCTTACCCCGCCAGCTACTTTTCCGGAACATGGGGATGGCTTTCTCCCGAGCTGCTAGGAGGTCGTTTTTGAAGAGTGCCCAGCCCTTGTGGACTCCCTTGCCCTTAAGGAGCGCCTTCCATGTTACTTTTCCAACCATCCTTCTGAACAGTCCAAAGTCTCCTCTCTGAAAGTTGAGCGCGACTGTTCTGCTAACCTCCTTCTTCATCTCCCCCTGCACTGAGAACTCTATCAATCTCATGATCACTTTGCCCCAGGTGTCCTCCAACCCTCACATCCCCCACAAGGCCTTCTCTGTTCACAAACAGTAGGTCCAGGAGGGTACAATCCCTTGTCAGTTCGCTCACCAGCTGTGTGAGGAAGTTGTCTTCCACGCTCCAGGAACCTCCGGGACTGCTTCCTTTCTGCTGTGTTATACTCCCAGTTGATATCTGGGAAATTGAAGTCTCCCATGAGAGCTAGACATAGTGATCTTGAAACTACTCTCAGTTGTTTGTAGAAGAGCTCATCAACTGCTTCTTCTTGACTGGGTGGTCTATAGCAGACTCCCATCACAAAATCTGCCTGCCCGTGGGCTCCTCTGATTTTTACCCACAGGCACTCAGTCCCTTCCTGACCATAACCCAGCTCAAGGGTATCAAAGCCCTCCCTAACATAAAGGGCTAGCCCACCTCCTCTTCTGCCCTTCTGGAAGAGTTTATACCCCACCATGAGTACACTCCAGTTATACAAGTCATCCCACCGTGTCTCCACAATGGCAACAACATCGTAGTCTGCTTGCCCCACCACAGCTTCCAACTTCTCCTTCTTATTTCCCATGCTGCGTGCATTGGTGTAAATGTACTTCAGCTGGGCTGGGGAACCTACAGCCCTCATAATAGGGTTTCTTCCCAGTTGAGTGGTCCTTGGGTTAACTAAGGCCACAGTGCCAGTTTCCTGCTTACCATCCCCAGCTGCACTCACCCCCTCAAGCTTAGTGGTGATATACTGGTGGTTCTCGCCAGCACACCACCCCTTTGACACTGAAGTCCCACCTCTAGGCTCACTCCAATCTGGCCTGGCCTCCATCCCCTCCCACTTCACATCTAGTTTAAAGCTCGATTTATGAGCTTTACTAGATTTTTGGAGAGGGTTTTAGTACCCCTAGGAGACAGGCATGTCCCATCCCTAGTAAGAAAGCCTAGGGGTGCGTGGTCCTCCCCATGTTCAAAGAACCTGAAGCTCCTCTTTTCACACCAGTCCCTGAGCCAGTCATTAATCAATTTCTTCGTCCTCACTTCTTGCCTCCTCATTCCTTAGTACTGGAATGGAGCTAACTACTAACCTGTGCCCAGTTCATTTAGGATATTTCTGTAATAGCCTTCTAATACCATACATCCTCTGAGACCAACTTTTATCTTGTTCTTCTAGCCCTTTTTGGTGTGTGTCTATATAGATATAGGTATGTGTATAATTACTACCCTTTTCTCAAAGGGCTTATGTTCTCTTACTTTCAAGGTGTTCTGGTTACTTTGGACATAAATCAGGGGAAAGAATCTGTTAGTCATGAAAATTATTTTCCCAGCAAATATTTGGAAAGTTTGGTCTATGAATAGACAGTAAGCTGATTGCGTCTTTGAAAATTCTGTTGATGTGTGGATCTAATTCTTTAAAAATAAATATTTATTATAATTCCTGGGAAAATTATAAAAACATGGGTTTTTAGGAAAGAAATGAATAAACAGATGTAATATGTCTCCATCTAGCAAAATAGCTCTTCTAGTCTTTATACTAGAGCTAGGCACATTCTCAAGGTTATAAACATGCTTTTGAGTGTTTCTAATATTATTTCACAAAAACTGTGAAACTGAAATGAGAATAGCCATTGGCAGAAAAGCAGGGATGTGCTATTTTTCATTACTTTTGCTTTCAGAAATTTTGAATATTAAGAGAGTGTAGTCATTTGTTGTGGGGGTGAAATGAGTCATAACTCTGTAGGTATGCAGTAGAGTGAATAATAAAAACATACTCCTCCTTCATAATTAACAGAGAAGTCATACAACTGTTCAGACACTTAAGCATGTTCTACTAGATCAGGGTCTTAAAAGAGTATGTTCACCAATACAACCATTTATTATAAGTCAGCCATCAGTTATCAATTATCATCTTTGCTTTTTTATTCCCTGCCAATGATTCTGTCTCGTAATTATTGTTGTCAGAACACTGATTAACTGTTTAAGCTCTGGTTTTTGTTTTGGTTTCACTTTTTGTCTTAAAAGAAATGTGCTGCAACAGATGGTTGTTTTGTTTAATCACATTGTTAAGCCATCTGTTCGCACAGTCATATGGTAAAAGGCAGATTTATCCCATCTCGGTCAGGGAGAGTGATACTCAGTTGGTTTCTGTCTCACACAGCCTTACAGACTTTTCCCTCACTGATTTAGAGCTTTCTAGGATAATTTAGTGATGAGATGCATCTGGTGTAGGCTGAAAAGACAGCTGTAGTGATACACTGCAGCCTGGGTAACGGCATGTAGGCTTTGTAACCTCCTTGGAAAGCTTTTCAAGACCATGGTTAAGAGAATCATAGAATAGTTAGGGTTGGAAGGGACCTCATCTAGTTCCAATCCTGCTGCCATGGGCAGGGACGTCCCACTAGATCAGGTTGCCCAAGGCCCCATCTGTAGTTGTTCACTGCAGCCTGTTATCATCTTCTTCTCCTTATGCTCCCTAGTCATGTGGCTCACAGATGTGAGAAAATACTGTTTTCTCACTGAGGAAAAAGGAACTGAAGGTATCTGCAAAGATGTAATAGGTATGTATAGCCCCACTGGAGTGGCAGACAATCACACTATTTGAATAAGGTGTATGGGCCCTACATCTGTCCTTTCTTGCTTCCTCAGATTTTTATAGAATTTAGTTGCCAGAGAATTTACCAGACAGCTGGAGTTGCTGTTCCACTTAGAGTGGAGTTTCTCTGACCAGACTGAGTTTTGGATGGTTACTGAATTTGTAGATGAAATCTGACTAATATATGTTTTCTCTGAAGATGTTCCTTCAGCATCCCCACCATGGCTGTAAAATGAATCATAAGTATTTGAGATGAGACTTCATTAACTGGAAACTGCAGCAATGAATGTACAAAATTTCATCTTGACAAATTTGCTGCAAATAATTTTTCTTCATAAAAGTATACTGTCTCTAATATTGCCTATCTTACTTAAACAAATGGGCGGAAGGAAACATTGGTGGGAAAGCAGTGATACTTACATTTTAGCACTTACCTATTTGCAGAAGTTGTAGTGATTTGTTTTAAAATAATATATTATTTTGATGAATCTTGTACCATTTTCTGTGTTTAAATTGTTTTAATTTTATCTAGCAGAGACCTTCCAGAGGAAGTAATAAACAGGCAACCACTGTTCCATCAAATGAAGTGAGACTATTCAGATACTGTAAGGACAAATCTTAGGGGTTTGATGGAACTGTGAATGTGGCATTAAGTTCTCCCAGATCTATAGCAATAATGGTGCTTTGAAAGCAGTAATGTTTTTCAACTTTTTAATTGCTTTTGTCCTATCATTTTTTTTCCCCCCCAGTTTACAACATCTTGGTAATTGTAAGGGTAAAGGAAATTAATGAAAGAAACCTTAGGGTCACACATTTTATATAGCTTTAGCAGACACTAGCAATCATCAGCTTTCACTTGGCTGTAACTTCCATGGTGCCAGAGGGGCTTAAACCCTTCAGTTCCTCTTCTGTCATAGAGTGGGGTTATAAGGAGTCCTAGCTTCTCTCCAAGTCAATGAACGCAGATAGCAGAATGACAATGAGGTTGCATTCTTCTTTTCTTTCTCTACTACGGTGGCTGGTTTGCATTTTTCTCTATTTAACTGGGGAATCTTATGCTTTGACTTGCAACTGCAGGATTTTTGATCAGCTGCCTTCTCCTTCACATTTTGATTCTAGGAAAGAACAAGTCTTTAAGGAAAACTGTCTTAAACCAAACTGTGATTTTTTTTTTCCTAATTACTGCAACTCTTTTATCTCTGATTCAGTGTACCTTTGTCTTTTGTAGATAAACAGCAAAGATCGTTCTTTTCTTATGGAAGAGTGATAGCTTTGGTAGAGCTGCATATTTTATGGTATAGAACTGACACTGGTTTTACAACTGTTGAACTTTGGGGGTGGGGGACTTAGTTTATTAAAGATCTCTAATGAAATCTAACTCTTTTCCAGTAATTTGCTAGGTATTTAAAAGAATAAACCACAGGCTAATTTGGCTTCTTTTTCTCTCAGGAAAAGATCATGTCTGTAGGTTCATTGGATGTGGAAGAAATGACAGATTTAACTATGTGGTCATGCAGTTACAGGTCAGTGTATCAAAGAGAGCTCATGGTTTGGTTTTGTGTTTGATTTACTAGCCAAGCATATATGAAAATACCAATAAAATTTAAGAGGATGACAAGTTTAAAAAAACCCTGAAAGATCATGAACACATGGACATGAGCAAACCTAAATTGAGCATATCCTTATATCTTTATCCTTTGATATCCTTTCCATAATTCTTTCAGAAAGGATAAGGTTTGCATCCTCAGAAAGACCTGAATATTGAAAGTATGAACTGGGATGTCTTTTGAGATAATTCACATTCCTTTGAAGTCTTCACTTGAAAATAGTCTAAAATATAATGTATTAGTCTGCATATTGTATACCCTTTGCAAGTAAAAGAAAGCACTTAATTCCATTTTTTGAAAGGCTTGTTCCTCTGAAAAGGGATAAAATGACTTGATTACACTTAACGTATGGGATTATTGTCTTTTGTTGTCTTGGGGAATATGAATACTGGAAAAAGAAATGTACTCTAGTACATAGTGTTAGTCATCTGTTATTTTGACAGACCAACAGTTCTCTGATATCACAGAGGTATGTTTCATGCACAGTATATTTTTCATCTGTTTGGTTAAGTCATCTAAGATAATACTGTATAATTAAATAAACTACATAGGTTTCAAAGAGATGAGCGTAAGGAAGTCTTTGTGAGCATTTTCTCAGAGGCCTTTTTTCAAATACAGCACAGGTACAACATTAACTAATAGTGCATGCATTAGTCTTCTAATAGAGATTATGTTTGGGCCATGTTATTTAGGACTAGAAAGATACTAAGATTCATATTTGCAGAAATAAATTTTGTATTTTATATTTAATATTGGAGATACTTGGGGGCATGGACTTATTGCATTTCAATGAGGTGTTTTATCCTTGAATGCGAAAATAAGTAGTGACAGCATTCCGTGGTTAACTATGAACAGCTAAAGAAGTAGAAAGACTTTATGCTGTCTGCAAGTTTTGGTGTAAGTATTGTTTTTATGAAAGTCCTTCCAACTTGATCAGGGTCGCAACTTGGCAGACCTGCGTCGGAGCCAGTCTCGAGGAACATTCACCATTAGTACCACTCTGCGGCTTGGGAAGCAGATTTTGGAATCTATTGAAGGTATTCATTCTGTGGGATTCTTACACAGAGACATAAAACCGGTACGTCTGCCCATTAAATCAAAATAAATAATATATGGTCATTATGATGGCTGTGTAAATAAGAATAGACTCTGTACTAGATGCTAAAATAAAAAAAAATTAGAAGGGTCATAAACTGAAATGTTTGTCACATAGGGTAGATTTTTTTTCTATTAATTAATAGTGGATTACATCAACAGTAACTTTAGTCTTTTTCGTCATTGTTTCCAGTTACTTAGGCCTCCTTGCAATTTTCTGTAGTTCAAACTTCCAGCTCTGATCTGTATCAACATGTGATCAAGAGTATTTGCCATGAGATATGACATAATAAATTTGGCTAATGGCAATTGGTATTTCCACACAATAAATTTAAGAGAATAGATGCTATCTGTAGGATGTATTTATAATCTCTTTAATAGAATTTTTTTTGTATTTGACATATTTATAACAAACAAAGAAAGAAAAGGCAGATAGTAAGAGAAAACTATTCACTTGTTTTATTGTGCAGTTCTAATGGAATGAGCGTTTTCAGAATGTCATGCGGACAATGCCTTCCTGATAGCATCAGGGCTTTGCTATTATTATTTTATTCTGGTTTTCTTTGAATTTATTCCTGAAATTACATCATCTATTTTTAAAATTGCTTCATAATAAAAATCTCATTAGAATGCTGAGATTAAAATTTGTAAAGAGAGAAAATAAACAAATCTTATATTTTCTAATAAATGCAAATATGACTGCTAATGTCTAGCATATGTAGCTAAATTTCCTGTTATCTGAATGACGTTTGCATAAAACCTCTGGTAAATTTCTGTGCATTTCTGTCGCTTCTCCCTTGCAACTTTATATGAAACTCATATTCTCCCTGACCTACCCCTGAGACTTCATTTAACAGTGAAAGGACACACAGGCAGTGAATGTTAAGTGAAATAGATGAGAAGTTAGCTGGAGCGCAAGATTTTAATGGTGTAAACAAGTTTTGAATGGGAAATGTCTTCCATTATGACTTGCAGGATGGATTTGGGTCATCTTGTTATCTAACTGTATCTTGGAGTCCGTGGGCTGAAATAGAATAGAAATGGAGCATGTTGTTACGGGATGAAAAACCCCAGAAAATTATATGTTGAACCAGCATAAACAGCAGGGTGAGGGATTATAATAGGTTCATAAAAGAGAGAATTTGTCTTCTGCTTTAAGAGTTATGTTCAGACTTACACATGCACAAGAAGGCACAATTGCTTTCAATCAAATAGTTCTCCTAACTTGAAAACACAAGTCCATTTTATCTTCTGTTATATATCTTCTAGACAGATTAAGCTAAAAGTAAGCTTTGTGCTGAGCTGAAACCTTGAAGTCCTTGGTTGGTTTCTTGCCTCACATGATGAATTAGGCAATGCTGAATTTCTGTTCTACTTAAAAATAATGTTGATCACACTCATTTCAATTCACGGTTTCAATTGCTTTTTAGCCTCAGCCTTTGACATTGAAACAGTGGTAAATTTCAGGTTCATTTAGAACAGTGCTGCTGTTTCACTTAATGGAAAAATAAAAGTATTTTTTCTAGAGTTAATTGTGTTACACTTCCAGCTTCCTCAGATGTAGTTCCAATTCCATTTCACAAAACTTAGTTTTAGTTTTATCTTTTTTTTATATCACATAATCCATTTTAAACGGATTTGGTGGGGGATAGACTTGAACCAATTCAACCAGCATGTTCAAACATCATAAATGAGCAGAGTTCAAGAATTTTCTTAAAAGAATTAACATTTCATAGGGGCAAATTGTTTTATAACATAGGGGCAAATAAGAAAATTTACTGCAGCTTTGCAAAATTATTTACCTCCATAACTCCTCACTGACTTTCCAGCCCTTACTGTTTTTTAAATTTAATTGTTTGTTTTAAACCTGGTTGCTCCCCCTCCCATGAAAACTAAAAGGCAGTTTACACCCCTTATTCTGTATTCTCCATGTATATTAATGCATTTGTTTAGATGAAGTTGTTAGCCCATAGACTAGTAGTTTTTTGAAATGTCCAAAATATGTGAGTGGGTGACATAATTGGAAATTTCTTGTTACAAATTAATATATTCTAAATGACAAAGTAGGGTGCTGTTCAGATACACTGACTTGGATGTCTGATTCTCTTAACAGAGTTTTCTTCAAACTTAACAGGAGTTTAGAGGAACTGAAAATATGGAAGGAAGAATAGAGAAGTAGAATGTGTATTTACTATGTTTGTGATACTGCGTTAATATACACACATATTGGAATGTGTGTGTTTGTATCTATGTATTTATCTGTGTTTATTTTTCTCTTCCTAGTCTAACTTCGCAATGGGACGTTTTCCTAGTACCTGTAGGAAGTGCTATATGCTGGATTTTGGCTTGGCACGGCAATTTACCAACTCATGCGGGGATGTCAGACCAGTAAGAGTTTTTCAAAGTTGTCAGTTTGGGTAATTGAATGTGGTGATAATGTCAATGTGAAAAAGACAGCAGACTTTTTTCTGGAGGAGTATATCGGACTAACGCTGAACTGATAACTGATATAAACTTGACAAACATCATCCTAGATCAGAAATGCCATGTGATTGGTTGATTATATTTAAAGATGGGCAGTCAGGAATGAATCAGGTTTCTGGATTCTGGCTTGAGGCAGAGATGTAGTCTATGATTTCTTTGGATGATCTATCATTTTATTTGGAAAATCAAGCAACAAATATGTTTTCATTAAGTATTAGGGTAATACACCAGAGCTGAATTTTACTTGATATTATATATTGCAATTAAAAAAAAAAATCTGTGTAGGACAAAAATATCAAACACTAAACTGAATGAGAAAATCTGAATAATTAAAACCATAATAGTACACTAATTATAATATATATCAGAAAATGGTTTAAGTGTAGTTACTGTATTCCCATGTGATACAGTCTGAAATAATTATAGATAAGAGTGTATCAATGAGGACATTACCATTTTAAGTACAGCAGAGCCTCCCTAATTCACTGGCAGGCAGTTTTTTTGTTAATTTCAAAGACTGAAAATGAACAAGTCAGTGGTACATGGTGATGTTTTAAAGAAACTTGTTTTCTTTATTAAGCTAGTTTAGCTTTTACCATAAAAGGCTTTTACTTTTATTTTGATGGTAACACTGAATAATGTACTAGTCAATATTGTATAGCATATTTATTCATGTGATTCGACTTGAGTGGTAGAAGTCATCTCTACAGGATTTTCAATTTTAATTTTCCTAACAAGTTGGAAAAGTGGCAAATTTTTGTGTGCAAATTACGAGGTATGTGAATTTAGTAAGGTGAATTAGTGGGATTCTGCTGTACTCTGTTCCTTCAGCCATAATGCTGGACACTGCAATGAAAGCAAAGAACAGGGGAGATCAACAGAGTGGCTGCTGCAGTTGGAAAGGTGAAGTAAACATTTTAAGTAGCTTATAATTTTTTTTTATTTCTCAGTGTTCTTGTATGTTTGGCTGTTTATAATGTTTTTCTAACTGACCTGTAACTTCAAAGAGAAAACAATACCTAAGTTTCTGGAATTTCTATATAGGAACACAACAGTGATAGTATTTTCAGGAAAAATAGATTATAAGAACAGAAAAAATAATACTTATGCTTTTCTTTATTTTCTAAGAACTCAGCTCCTGCCTTTTGTTTTTTCATTGCAGTGCCCTACAATGTAACTGAAGTAATTCTTCAATTTAAGCTCTTCAGATTTTTCTGATGGTATAATCCCTGGCAGTGGCAGTAAAGGAAAAGAAAGGCAGTAGTTTTATTTGTAGTTAAGTGAGAAATGGCTTTTTTATAGATAACAACCATACTGTTGGTCTTGCTTACTAATAAAATTTATTAGTATTTTCATTAAATGTGCTGTGTGCTTATCTTTAAGGCTATCCTTCTTATAAACATCATTAGATTTCTTCAGCAGATACTGCAAATAAGCTGAAACAGTGTAAAAGCATATTCTCCAAAAAACATGGTACTCTGTTGGTAAGAACCTGTTCCCTAGTTAAGGTTGATTGTTATATTTTTTTTATTATAAGACTAACTTTATATATATGACTCCCACAGAAAGAATACCGTCCCCTTGAGATTTTACATATCATCCCAGAGTCCTTGAATTTCCACAGTGTATTCTGTAAAAATCAGAAGAGAAGTTTTGGAGATTATAGTATCAGGTTTTAGTCCTTTGACAGCTTTTCAATATGAAGGAGTTCCTCGTGGCCATTAATCTGTTAGTTTATGTCAATAAGACAGAGGAGACTTACAAGGATACTTTTAAAACCAGAGACGTTTGACAGGACTATATTTCCCTCCAGAAATCATTGACCAGCACCACTGGCTAGCATTCCAATAGGTAAAGATAAAAAAATCAAGTTAGCTTCAAGACTGGTAGAGAAGAAAGGTGTTGTGTACTTTTGTGACAAAATGCAACTTAGACTGGCAAGGACGTTAAAACCAAAAGACAATTACAAGTATAAATTATCATCACTTTAATAGTATAATTCTTATTGTTAATATAGGTATTATTCTCTTGGCTGAGGTTCACACAAGAAGCTAAAAAGAAGTCCTTATGGTGAGGAAGACTGCTTTATTTTGTGAAATCAGGTGGAGAAGCACAGAATAATAAGAAATAAGAAATCAGGTGGAGAAGCACAGAATAATAAGAAATAATAAGAAATAAGAAATTTATCAAACCATTAACATTAGATTAAATTTCAGTACATTGTACCAACACAAGAGGATTGTAGCAGTTTCATATGGCCTCAGTATGTGAGGTGTTCTTGTTTCAGATCTCTTGTAAAAAGAGGAATTTTTAAAAGTGAATTTGGGAATCCATGGATTTATTCCAGTATTTGGCTGAAGAGGTTGTTGGTGGCTACTGATGTTCAACCATCCATTCAAACCCTTCTGCATTTCTCTTAAGCTTGTACTTATTCTAGTCTGAATCTTTTCTCTCTTCTCAGGTTTCTGTTCTGCATCCACCTCCTCATGTTGCTTTGCTTCCAGTCAGACTAATTTCTCTTCTTGCAGTTTTGGTGCCCACTGGAATAATGTAATGCAACTAAGTGGAATTTTCTTGGTCCTCCTTTTCTTTTCCTTGCACTACAACAAAACTTGAAAGCATTTAGGAGTGAGAGAAAAGAAATTTAGACTGTTGCAGCTCTGGATTTAATTATGCCTAATGACAGACAGAACACTTGAAGAGTTTAGATGCCCAATTCAAACAAAGATATGTTGAATTTGTGTGAAATTTAGTTTTTCAAAAGCTCAGGCATAGTCAGTTTTGGTTGGCTAGTAGAATATTCCTTGACAGCATCATAGTTCACACTGTAATTCCTTCTTGTTTATCTTCATTCCAGAGCATACTGGAGATAGAGGCTTCCTATGAATTATTGTGAGGGTTAATAAAAAATCCCAAACATTTGTTTCAGCTGCATTCAAGATCAACTTGAAATGATTTGCTGAATTAAAAGCAAGCAGTTACAACAAAAGTCATCTGACACAAAGAATTTAATCTTAAATTGTAATATGCAGAAAGTTTCAAGCAGCTGAATACAGGATCTTGTATGGAAAGTAACAGCCAATGTTTAAGTACAGATTTTACTACAAGTGCTGTATATGATATGTTGACCCTGAAGTTCACAAACAGGCAGAGTGCTAATGAGCCCAGAGAAATTTTGATGAAGTTCCAGCAAAATTCCTCTTGAAAATGTTTATGCTTTAAAAGTAGACATTAAGATTCATACAGATTAGAAAACTTAAAATAGTTTGGGTACTATCTGTAATAATTTTTGTTTCACATTATTATTACAGTAGATATCAAACATTTTTCGTTGCAGAAAATGTATTGATGGCACTTTGCTAGCATGGACTTGTTTCTCATCTTTTCTGTGATGTATAGACTCATTCTGAGCATTAGTTTCTTCGCTAACTTGTCTATTTTCAATACTCTAAGTCATAGCCTATGGAACTCAGTCTCCAACATATCATATTAATTTAATTGCAGGGTTTTATTGAGTTATAATAGACTATTTTGGGGCAAATTTTACAGCAGCCTTGGATCTATTTGTGTTCGCTGCAGTTTGTTTTCTGATCTTGCTGCCATGCTTATCTAGCTACCCAAAATGGCTGCAGAATTAAGTTAAAAGCAGCTCTGCCTTCCACAATGAATTAAGTTATTCTCTAGAGTAAATAGATGTTATTACAGCAAAAATTGCTCCCACAATTTTTGTGCACTGTAGGGAAAAAACCACTTTGTTTAGGTGCTGCTTATTTCAGTTTAACTGGAGTGTAATCTATCTTTTTCTCCTTTGTAGGAGAACAGATTTCTTGAATTCTCATTTGATTGTTGTTTAATGCTAGAGAGAAGTTTTAAAATTAGACACTTGACATATTAACTAGAATGAGAATGTATTTAATTTATGAGCTACTGTGAAATAAAATAAGTTTTATCTAATTGTTTTGTTTCTTCTGCTCTTTACTATAAGTAGTGTTTATTACAAAGTCCACAATAAATAAAGCTACTCTGGGTCAGTCTGCCTTTAAATTAATAGTGGCTCATATATTATTATGTGGGAATTATTGTATTTCTTTAAAGCCATGTATTGATTAAATTATCAGGATATCACAATATAATCAAGTTCGCAAAGAAAATTGCACAGGTATTGAATTGAATTGAAAGAAAATGTTTCGCTTGTCTTTACTGAGAGATGTTAGCATCCAGAATATTAAAAATTCTGTGGAGTATCACACATTTACAGAATTGGGGAGCAAGCAGTTTTCAGATCTTTTCACTGTTTTTTTCCCCAGTGGGATTTGCAATAGCATGATTTTTCACATTTGGATTACATTATCTAAAATTGCCTTCCTTTCATTTGCAGTAGCCAGGTGACAGTATGACTGATTTTGAAAGTAAAAAAATAAGACTTGAGGGAGATATATTATAGTTAATCCACCAAGAATATGATGGAAGGGAAGAAATTTCTTCTGTAGGTATTAATGTCTTCTTTAATCCCAATGTTTTGTATGCATCAGACCCCTGTTTTCAAGAGAAGCGTATAACAAAGCTTAAGCTTCTGAAGTCAGTAACCTGCAGTTTTCATATGAATTACTGCTATAGGATGCACTGATTTTTACACATCTGGTGGACATAGAAGATTCACGTGAAGTATCTGTTTCTTTTCTTAATTATCAGTTAGTTTTTCCTCATTTATTAACTCAGGGAGCAAGCCAGTGATGTGTTGAGTCATCTATCCCATCTGACCCAAACTTTCAATGCAAAGGATGACATAGAGTTAAAAAGCAGAGGAGTTCACTAATTTTTAAAACTGGGAATAAATTGCTACAAACATAGAACCATATGTTTTTGTTTGTAAAAACTAATAGCAGATTTCTTCCTTATTCTTCCCTCGTACCTCCGTCATTGCCTTTTTTACTTCTTTACCTAAGTTTATCTTCCCACATCACCAGCTCAAATAGACTTTTTTTTTTCTAAATCTCTCCGCAGAACTATACAATTTCTTCCTCTTAACAATATCGGGACTCCTTTTCAGAAAACAATGAAATAATACATCTCCACTATATTTCCCAAATATTTCAGTTGTAGCTATCTTTTCCCTTCCCTTCAAAGTGAGTGCAGATTTATTAAGTCTTTGCACATTGACTGTATAATTAGTAATGTGTTGTAAAATTGGTAAAAAGGGATAGAATGGTTTATAAATGTAATACAGCAACTATTAGAGAAGGACTAATATTTTCTGATATTCCATAATCATTATCTGGACTGTAACTTAAAACTCAGTGATTCCTTTTAGGGTAACATCACCCTTCTTTACTTAAAGAGGAGTAAGAGTCCAGTTCAGGGAAGAAGTATTTTGGGAGATGAATTTACCTAGTGAAAATGTTTGTGTCCAAGCTTTGTTAGATTGCCCCAGCGTCTGCACATATGGGGATAGATCTAGAATTAAATTCTTGAATGGAAGTTTATAAAGAAACACTTACTGGTGGGAGAAGCATTGTCTGGTGATGCAAAAGCTTGGGAGAGAGGAAAATGTGTGTGTGAAGGGGAACAAAAAAATGCTGGGTATGATGTAGGCTGTTAAAAGAAGGAAGAAGGAAACAAGGGCAGGGGAATAAATAGTTGGAGAGGTAAACAATACATGAATTAATAGTGTAGATAAGAATTGATTACTGCAAAGCAGAGTAATTAGAATTTAATTGTGGGGAGACTCTCTCTAATCATCAGATTCACTTAGTATGTTGCAAATTTAGTATATTTATGAGATTCCTAGTCTACTGTTTATTGCTTTTTGAGAGTGCTGTTAAAAGAGTTACTTTATCTATCTTTTTGTTTCCCATTGTCCTAGTAAAGCTGAAGTAAGTAGAATTCACATCTGTTTTTTCTTAAGACAAGAAATATGTGAGTCTTTTTGAATGTAAACCTAACTTCCTAGAGCCTTCAATTTATATGTATCTATTTACATGGTGATAATAGGAAGTGAAGGTTTCAGCTGTGGTACAGAAACAGAAAACCTTGAAGGGCAAAATCTGAAGGGCATTTGTATTGTTAACATCGTCAGTACTCCAGATAGGTCTTGGGCAGTTGTCGTCACTCCTGTTTTAAAGTGAATGTTAAGCACAACTGTTCTTTGAGGTACTATTAAATTTAATACAAAGAAAGCAGATAAAAGAAAAAAGTAAGCCACTAGTCTTTGCTTTTAAACAGATTAAACTTTAAAAATGAGATTGAGATCATAATTTTTTAAGAATCTATAAATTCAACGATACTGTTTTATCACAGGCCTGAGTTTTGTAGTTGCATATTTATATGGACTTCAAGTTACAAATAACTGAATTGTATTTGTTTTACAAAGAACGTGGTATATACAAGCTCAGCTGACAGAGCAAGGGAAAAAATACAACTGAAAAGCTGTCTGTATAACAGTGGTGTTTAGCCAAAACCTTTTTAACTGAAACACTTCTTTTTTTCTAATATCCAGTTCTCACTGGCATGACAGCCTAAAGAATTATTCAAATTAACAGTCAGTCCTCCGAGTCTGATGATCTGGACTCAGCGAAGATGAATGAAGGAGAAAGCACCAAACTGGGCAAAAAGTTTAGTTTGGAATGTGGGCTTCCTTTTTCAGAGTATCCTAACTATTTGGTTAAAGGTGTTCTGAGGAGATTCTACTCTGTCAGTGGAAGAGTTACCCTGTGACTGCTTTGCCCCCCATTCCCACCTTTCTCCTGCCCTTCCTAGTGACTAGATTTTAGGTCATTCTTTAGTTGATCTTTGAACAAATTAAAGAGTTTCAACAGAGTTCTCACCCTCATATTTTTGTTTAGCACAACCTTAATTTCAAGTGTCTGATCTTTACTGTACTTATTTGAAATGAGTAAAAAATTCAAAATCACATTGTTTTAACTTACATTAAGGAGGTTACAGTATTTTAGATGTAAGTTGCTAGATTTTTTTTTTTTAACCTGGAAATCTGAAATCTTAAACCTTACCGACCTGGGAATTCCTGATTTTAACACAACTGGTAAGTGTAGCACTATTTTTTTTTCTTACACAGTTTGCATTAAAGGAGTCACAAAACTCTTACTGTAAATATTAACAAAAGTATTACAATCCAAAGGAGGCAGAGTATCCAACCAAATTTTTTGAGGAGTTTCTCATGCTCTTTACTGGTGACTTTCAGTAACAAATTTATCTCTGACTCCTGCTAAAGCACAAGATATTCCAGCTGCTGACTCTTAGAAAAATGCAGTGAACACAATTGTGAATGCAAATGTTTAGATCTTTTTATTGTCTAGGGAAGCAGTTATAAACCTGTTTGCATCAAACAATGGACATGTTATTCTAGTCGAGTGCTTATGTACAAAATCAGGTAAGTGCTGCAAAGCAGAATATTAAATAAATTTGACAGGGATTGAAGGTATAAATTTCTTGTATGTTCATTATTTTATTTTGTGTTTTCATGAACATTTGGAAATGGTTATGCATTTGAATTGCATAGCATTGCTTTCTTTTAATATTCTGGATTGTCTTGATTGCTGAGGAAGATTAGAGAATATTTCTGTTTTATTCTGCCTTACCTCCTGTCATCTTGGCAGGAGAACTGCAGATTGTTTATGGAGTAGAACATCATTTTTATGGTACTGAAGGAGGGGAAGCTATATCTATTAAATGCTTTTCATAATGGGCAGAAAATTGGGATAATTTCGAGAAATAAAGGAGAAATTATGAAGCTACAACTGTTGTAAGAAAAAATCACTGCACATCTTTACCCCTTGGAGGTAACTTAGACCCACAGACTGCTTAGAGATGCATTGCTTATACGTGCTCCTTAGTCTCCTTTTCAAGTAAATGCTGTTATAGCCGGATCAGGAAGCACTGATATTACTTAAAGAAGAAAGTCTCAGTAGTGGTCCACAGATAGTACTGAGTAAAACTGGTACAGTTTCTTTATTTGCCCTGGTGACACTGATGATATAGAATTTGTATTAGTAACTACTCCTGAATAATAAGTTGACTGAATGTATTTATTATAAATAAAAATCTATGTATTGGAAGTTGTTCAAGAGTAGCTACTGAACATTGCATTTGGATTAAATTTTTGATTAAATTGAAACCACATTTTAAAATTAAATGATTTGCAGCACTTTGGTCAGCTCCAGAAAACCATGAAACTTGCCAGTCTGCTTTTATTTAAGGGGCAGGAAGATACATTTTATTGGGTTGGTTTTGTGTTTAATCACCAGTTTTCATAAAACTGTTTCATCACCAGTTTTTTTTTTTAAAACTTTTCAGGAACTGAAAGTCTTTGAAGGTTGTCATATTCATTTGAAATAAAACCTGCTATAGTGGCAAACTTGATGGTTTGGTCCAGTAAAAAATGTTTCCTGGTGAAAATATAAGCTAACCACAATCACAATAGAAATTTATAATTTCTAAATTATCCACTTAGTTATGAAAAATTATTTTGAGTAGTTTAAAAGAAGAGAAGGAAAATCTATTATTTTATGTACTTTAGCTTGCTTGAGATCTTTTGCTTCTTATTTTTCTCTGAAACTAAGTCTACTACTGGACTGAGGCAACTCTTTAGTGCATGGCATTCTCATAATAAATACTAAATACAATATATGCAAAATAAAAATTAAGATCTTGATTCTCCAGTCTTCTAAGAGCACAAGACTTCCCAAAATGCAGTCCAAGCACAAAAGTTTCACTTAAGGTGACAAGCAAAACAACATTCTTGCTGTCTGGGGAAATTCTCTGCCAATACAGTAGATGGTTTACAGTACATGGTTTACATTAGCTTCCTCTTACAGTAATCTCTGCTTCACGTCCTAGTATAATAAGAAGAAAGATTGCACAGGGCAGATTTAGCCTGTGCAATTTTTCACTGCAGTAAATTCATGCTTGTGACAGACACTTTGTAGGTTGTTACCACCTCCAGCCCACCAGACTTTATCTGCTCATGAATCAGCTTTGGAACAATTGCCATCTTCAGCTAGAGCATCACATTAGCTAAGTAAATTGAAAACTGAGTAGCTCAGGAGCTGGTTCTTGCATCAAATATTTCTGTCTTGGAGATGGGAATGCTCTTTATAGCACAGGCAGTTGGAGTTAAATTTTCATTTGTCAACACATGTCTGTTAGAACCCACAATTGTAAAATTTAATTGTACTGATAGATGTTAACTTGGCTTCTTATCCAGCTTCTGCTGGAACTAAGAAGCACAGGATCAGACAGCTGTAATTGATTTTGGAAGTTACAAGTTCTGTTTACGTAGATCTGAGTCCAAATAATGTATCATACTGGCAGCTGGTAGGAGATAGGTCAATAAATGGTTCTAAGTGCAAGTACTCTGTTATTAGTGTCTTAAGTTTTTTATATAGAACTAAAAGTATGGATTTGAAGAACTGTATATACAGTGAAAACTAATTGAGATTTATAATATATTGCAATGGCAATTGTATTTCAACTGCTTGAACTTTTCCTCACCCAGATGTTTCCAGATTTTTTTTTATTTACTTTAAACTGGTGCTAAACGTCAAAGTAGATTGCAAAGCCTATAACCACAAAAATTGGGAGATAGGAATGTGAATTGTGAAAGGCATTTGGTATGAATAAAACGTTCCGAAGAACTGGAACTGCATATAGTTCCAATCCTAGAACCATATTCCAGTTGGGCTAAAGAACAAGGAAGTTGACTTCTAAAGGGAAAAGATAAGAAAGGAGGATTCTGACTTTTAACAAAGGGAAACAGAAGGAACAGATGAATGCTTCCCTACCCACCTCTTCATGTGCTTTAGAGCTCAGTTTTAGAAGCAGCATCAAGAAGGTAGGCTTCACTGCTTGAGATGGTTTCTTAATCAAAAACCTGAAGACATTTAAGAATTCTCAGTCATTGTCTGACTGACAGAAAATGGACTGTGCCAGATATAATGTGAAGAATCATTATTTGGTTGGGGTTTTTTTTAAGTTTATTATCTAGTTTTCATGACTGCAGTAAAAGCATAACTTCATATCTTCAAAGTAATTTTTTTTAATAAACTTACATTTGAACAGTTTACTGATAAGAATAAAATATGAGTCAACACTGACTTCCAGATCACTGCTTTGGCTTTGAGTTAGTTTAGAAAAAAGTTCTTAGGTAAACTGATATGCACAAGTTTTTTAGATTTGTGAAGTTCCTAACTGTTGATATTGAGGTTCTCTATGTCAAATGTAAATATGGAAGAACTCTAGCCTTCTTAGAAATTATATCTTTTATTCGAATAAAGGAACTAAATCTTGTGATATCTGTGGCTATTAACAGTAGTTTAACACCTAGGTTTTAAGGCAAAGTTTTGTAGGAATTATTTAGCTTCTGCAGGAAGCTTGTCTCTGGAATCTAAGAACTCTTCACTGATTTCCCGTATTGTTCCCATGCCAATTTGAGAGTGGTCTATTTCAAAAGATTTCTTACTCTAGCTGAAGAAAAAAACATGATAATAATAGTTACCATAAATAAATACAAATTAATAAATAAAATAAAGCAGTTAAATATGGAAGAGGTGTAATGGATCCCTGCTTCTCCCAGTCTATGACTGATAAAAAAACCCCAGCTCACTAAATTTCAAGTTGATAAACAGGAGAATGCTGGTTATAGCATTTGTCATGGAAAGGAAAATAGATGTGATCCATTTTAATCAAGGGCATCACTGGAATTCAGAGATGTGTTCAAATGTAGGATTCACAAGCTGTTTAGAGCAAATACTCCTTGCAGCTCTGTGCTCCAAAAATGCCATAGGTTCTGTTGGGTATCTCAATAGGTCATCTCTAATGATCATAAGAACTGGACCTATTAATCTCTTTTGCTCAACAAGGAAAACTACTTTGCTTTAAGGAAGCTCAACTGCTGTGGGAGCAGCTTTCTTAGATAAGACATCTGGAAGACAATATAAACAATGTTTCTGCAAGACTATTTTTTTCAGGTGGTGGCAGGTGAACTCAGGAGAAGTAAATTTGGAGTTGTCTAAAAGCAAAGTAACATGACTGGTAATAGCAGAGGGGGATTTTATTTGAAATAATGTGGGGAATCATTCAGGAAATTGCTGTTATTGTCTGTAATATTTCTCTTTTGGGCCACCATGAGATCCATAAAGGCCTCTAAAAGAGCTTCAGAAGTTTTGCAAATGCTTAGAAGTCTATATATTCTCTTCTGAATTGGGCAAACTTGATTTGAGCTACTAGAGCCATCATGCATGTTGTTAGTGACTCAACAGAATTAATTTATTATTGTTGTGTGGCATTGTAATGCCACTATTAAGTGGTGACCAGCTGCATTACTGAAATATCCTTCATAGTATCTTAAAATTTAACAGTTACATGTGCTTTTAAGTCAGATTTATACAAACTACACTTTAAGACAAGAGATTGTAAAAGGATTTGGGTATCCTTGCTAGGTTAAGGAATTAAGAATTCATTTTGTGATAAGCTAATATTTAGAAACAATACTCATGCTTTGTTTTTTCATGATTCTCTGATAACTGAAATCATCTTAGGGCAAATAATTTCATACACATGTCTAAGGATGACAGTATATTTTAACATTCAAAAACAATTGAATACATACACTTTGAAATTCCTCATACAGACTTTCCTCCCCCAGGACTGAATTAGAATGGGTGAGATTGTTAGTCTTTGTAAACTGAATGAGATAAGTTAGATTCCATATATAATTCTAACTCACCTTTTATTTCATCGTCAAGCAGCTGGTATGTTTTTGTACTAGTTATGAAGTAGAAATTGAAGATATTACCCTAGGAATAAAAGCCTTGTTTCATCCTAGTTAACTTATTTTTCATTATTCTCAGAAGTGTGGAAATATTTAACTTAGTGAAACTGAGTGTAGTCCTTTATAACATTCAGATCATAAGCATTTGGTTTCATCTTCTGAAACTTTATTTTGCTTGAATGCAAAATGCATTCCAAGCACCGTTTAAACTTTATGATCACATGCAAGACTTAAGATGTGACATTGTCGGAGAACCTGCTCATGCTATCTTAACTAATACTGGTTCAGCTCTCATCATACCACTCTAGCTGGCGTTGATTATATGGGCTGTGAATCCTTTTTAAAGACACTGCATCACCCTGCTGGATTTAATTGATAGGGTATTGGCAAGCCCTGACATACTTAAAGAATAGATCTCTGTAGCATCTCTTGGTGGCTAAGAAGAAATGATAAATCTCAATATTATAGCTGGGGATAGACTGAAGTGTTTTACCTTAATAGGGTAATAATTTTGTATTGTGGTTGTCTTTGTGTGAATCAATCCAGATGTTTCAATGTATTAAACAAGATTTGTCAAAGAATTGTCATGAGTCTGAGGCAGGCAGACAGATCACCAATAATCCTTTAAGCACAAGTCAGGGATGAGGACGATAATTCAGGTTTCTCACATTCGTTGTCAGAGAGAACAAAAAGAATTATTGATTGGGAAAATAAGACTGTGTAAAAGAAAGCAAATCTACAGTTCTGGCAGTTCAGAGTGATTAATTAAGGGGGTAGAAGTGATCTGTTGTAGCCAAAGTAATAACATCAGGGTTATATATATATATTTTTAACAACTGTAAATATGTAAGTGTATTGTAAATATAATTATGGCTATAATAAATTATATTATTATTTTTAAAACATCTTATTTGAAGGTAAAGAAGAATGGGAAAATAAATTCTGTGAGGGAAAGCTGATATTCAGAAACTAGAAAAGAAAGAAATACTTTTAAATGATGCCTGTAGTACAGCCCTCACTATGTATTGCTCAGCCACACTATTGGGACTTACCTGTGATTTTCCTTGCTTTTGGAATTTCTCAAAAACCCCCGATAAGTTTAGTAGTTCAGAAAATAATTTGTGAATAGGTTGCTACCACATATCAGTAAAGTGCTGTTTGTCTGTTCATACATTGTTATATTTTAGCAAAGTGGAAGAGATCATTAAGGTTTACAACATGTCAGAATTTAGAAACTCAAACTTCTGTTAGTTAAAGCATCAGAAAATAAATTTCATTATTGGAGGAAAAACAGGGAAAAAGAGGAGAAAAAAGAGAAATGAGGGAAAAAAAGAAAAGAGGGGAAAGAAGAGAAAAATAGAACCATGTAGCTTTTTTGAGAGATGACGTAAACAGGAGTTGATGCCTCTGGAGAACAAAAACTGATGTACATATATGATTTAAAAAATATGACTTGTGTCACTTTGTGATACCTACTTGTATTTATACTGAAAACTTGTAGAAATATGGTAATTTGAAATAAAACAAAAAGCCTCAAAAGATACTTGTTGTTCTGTACCACTTGGTAAATGCCAAGTTAAGTAGTTAGAAGGTTTTTTTCTGACAATATGAATGTTTTTCTTTTTGTATTTGACAGCCACGAGCTGTTGCCGGTTTTCGAGGAACGGTGCGATATGCATCAATCAATGCTCATAGAAACAGAGTGAGTATGTCATATCCATTTCATGAGGCTGAATGCCATTGGTAATGCAGTTGATATTGATTTCTTTGTTTTGTATTCTTATGTTTTTTTAATGAGAAATGAATACTTTCAAGTTTTGGGAAAGGATAATATACAGTAGTTGAGCATAAAAAAGTTATTGTTGTAGGAATAACAGTGGTTCTAATCATTATGGTTTGTGTTCAATTGTGTGCTAAGTTAATAAATTTAAAAGGTGAAATTATTGAATTTTATAAAATAAATAATATCCAGTACATCATCTTAACATCATACACTAAAGGAATCTGAATAACTAGCTCTTCCAGTGTAGAGATTTACAATGTTGCTTTAACACATTTCATCATTCATTTTGTTTCTCTGTATCTTCTACAGAAACCTGATCATAAGTTTCTACTTAAAATAGTTGCTGAACTTACATGAAGTTGTTTTGCAGGATTGATTATATTATATTTTACATATAATAATTCAGGTCTCTATAGCAGTAGAAAAAAATTTGTCATTCCTTTTGTCTCATAGGTATTTGTAAGATGCGTTATAATAGTATTTCTTTTTCACAGGAAATGGGTCGGCATGATGACCTCTGGTCTCTGTTCTACATGTTGGTAGAATTTGTTGTTGGGCAACTGCCTTGGAGGAAAGTAAAAGATAAGGTAAACCTAGAAATTAAACCAAAGAACATGAAGGAGATTTACTGCTGGATTGCAAGTGAATGCTATGATTAAAGTTCCACTAAGAATGGCTAGTTCATTAATTTTAAAATTACATTCACCAGTGTTTTCTAGTGTTAGTTCTCATTGCTAGTGCTGTGATATAAAAAACAACCAAGATATACGAAATGTTCTAGGCAGTAAGTGGATTGTGCTTCTAGTTTGCAAAACATAAAAAGTGGAAGTAAGTATATATATACTGCTTATTTAGTTTTCCTGTTTTCACAAGTGCTTTTTGATATCAACAATTGCACATTTAGAATTTCTTATCTATTTTGATTATTTGTGAAGTGGGCATTTCTTACTTGCTGGTAAAAAGTGAGTCACTCACTCTGCAGTAGCGCCTTTAGTGATGTGTCATATATCGGCTGCTGGATGAGGGAAAGACTGTGGATGTGGTCTTTCTGGACTTCAGTAAGGCCTTTGACAAAGTTTCTCACAGCATTCTGCTATGGAAACTGTCAGCCTCTGGCCCGGACAGGCGCACACTCTCCTGGGTAGAAAACTGGCTGGATGGCCGGGCCCAGAGAGTGGTGGTAAATGGTGTTAAATCCAGCTGGAGGCCAGTGACAAGTGGGGTTCCCCAGGGCTCAGTGCTGGGTCAAGCCCTGTTCAATGTCTTCATGAATGACCTGGATGAAGGCATTGAGTGTTCCCTTAGCAAGTTTGCAGATGACACTAAGCTGTGTGGAAGTGTCGATCTGCTGGAGGGTAGGGAGGCTCTGCAAAGGGACCTAAACAGGCTGGACCGCTGGGCAGTGTCCAATGGTTTAACACGGCCAAATGCCGGGTCCTGCACTTGGGGCACAACAACCCTATGCAGAGCTACAGACTGGGAGAAGCCTAGCTGGAAAACTGCCAGGAGGAGAGGGACCTGGGGGTGTTGGTCGACAGCCGACTGAACATGAACCAGCAGCGTGCCCAGGTGGCCAAGAAGGCCAATGGCATCCTGCCTTGTATCAGAAATGGTGTGACCAGCAGGTCCAGGGAGGTGATTCTCCCTCTGTACTCAGCACTGGTGAGGCCGCTCCTTGAATCCTGTGTCCAGTTCTGGGCCCCTCACCACAAGAAGGATGTTGAGGCTCTGGAGCAAGTCCAGAGAAGAGCAACGAGGCTGGTGAAGGGGCTGGAGAACAGGCCCTATGAGGAGCGTCTGAGAGAGCTGGGGGTGTTTATCCTGGAGAAGAGGAGGCTGAGAGGAGACCTCATTACTCTCTACAACTACCTGAAAGGAGGTTGTAGAGAGGAGGGAGCTGTCCTCTTCTCCCAAGTGACAGGGGACAGGACAAGAGGGAATGGCCTCAAGCTCTGTCAGGGTAGATTTAGGCTGGAGATTAGGAGGACGTTTTTCACACAGAGGGTCATTGGGCATTGGAATAGGCTGCCCAGGGAGGTGGTTGATTCACCTTCCCTGGAGGTGTTTAAGGCATGGGTGGATGAGGTCTTGAGGGACTTGGTGTAGTGTTTGATAGGAATGATTAGACTCGATGATCCAGTGGGTCTCTTCTAACCTGGTTATTCTATGATTCTATGATTCTATGATTCTGATGATAGTCCTTGATATCAGGCAGTGTTCAAACATAACAGAAAATTAAATTACTTATCATATAGAATATGAAGTTTGTACAATATTTTATATGTGTACTGAGGTAAGGACAGAATCTTTTATCTTCCTGTCTAATGTAGAGTGACCTTCCTCATTACTATTCGGTGTAATGTACTTACTTTACCCATCTTTCTGGTCAGTAGTGTATTAAATGGCTGTAAGATAAAAGGTGACTATGTTGTAGCAGAGAATGAAGTTGTGTCAACATTTATTGTATTATTTTATCTTAGGAGCAAGTGGGCTCCATTAAGGAAAGGTACGAGCACAGACTTATGTTGAAACATCTTCCTCAAGAATTCAATGTCTTTCTGGATCACATTTCTAATTTAGATTACTTTACCAAGCCTGATTACCAGGTAAACATTTTTACTTATTTTCCCTTTTTGATTTTTAAATAGAAGAATTTTATGCTGTTTCTTCTTCAATTTCATTTGACTTCATTGTGTAGTCCTGCTAGTGATTATGAATTGTGTCACGACAACGTTATTTTAATAACCACCCAGTGCCGTCAAAACTTTGCAGTTCAAAGATGTAATTTTTTCAGTTTGGGAAAAGTAAGGCAGTTAAGTTTATAAAAACAATTGGGAGTTGCTTTTCAGCCACTCTTTATTAGAATTGGGTGCTATCCTGGTCCTGTAGCCTTTAGTGGATGCTCTTTAATTAAACCAATCAGATTGTTTTCACAGTGGTCGTCATTCCAGCAGGTTGCCTGAATCTGGACCACAGCACCTACAATACAAACAACTAGAGCACAACATATAGCCGTGGAAGGCTTATAGGACTAAAATATTGCCTGCAGAGATGGTCAGAAAACTAGTCATATTTCTTTGTTTAAGAGAGAATTGCCTGCTGAAAGGGACAGCCTCAGGTCAGTAGTAAGGTGCCAAGAGGCTGTACCATAGAGTGTGTTTCTTAAACACTCAGTGTTACCCATGATGTATAAATAAATAAAACTCAAAGACAGAACTTTGTTCTAAACCATATTATGTGCAAAGCAACAGAGGAATGCTCAGGAAAAGCAGGGTGGGAGAGATTTTGCGTTATCACAAACTGTGGGAGAAGTTGAACTGATCTAACATCACACAATGAGAAGTTGTCCCTGTGTGCCTTCCGTCTGACTCCCAGAAACACACATTCCTATCAGCTTCCCACTTACATTAACTGTCTGCCTCTGGGCATTTGTTCAACTCACTAACTCTGCAAAACCAGAAGGAATGGTTTTCTGCTGGTGTGCAAGCTGAATTTGTGCAACTAAATAAATAAATCATTCTGACTAATTCTGGAATTGTAGGAATGATTGTAAGAATGTAAGAATGATTCCTGCGCTTTACTTGGTGAGATTAACAGAGAAATCAAGATATATAAGATTAGAAATAAGGACTGAAAATCCCAAGAGATATCTAATTTACTATCAGGAAGGGAATTTCTCTAAATGTATGCTCTTCTGCACACTCTGCAAAAAAACCCCCAACAAAACAAAACAACAAAACAACCCAAAAAACCCAATCAAATTTGAATGTAAAAAAAAAAAATCTTATACTGAAAATGCTCAGTGTTCCTGAAAAATAAATACTTTTGGTGTTTTTTCATTTTCTGTTATATATTTCCGTTAAATTTATCCTGTAGTTTACAATTAAGTGAGGAAAATTATTAGTTTTTTTGAGATTTTTGTGTGCCTAGGTATAAAGATGGATCATATTTATTTTTCAATTCTGTGGTAAAAATTACTGATTGCCAAAAAATTGATAATGCATAGAGAAACCTTGATTGTAAACTGGTAAATATGCTTTATTTACATTATATATCGTGAATGATAAAACACATACACAAACAAGTTTTTGCAGAAAGCCTTTTATTTTCTACTTACATCTAAGCCAGCACATGCACTCAGAGTTTAACAGTTTCCTCTTTAACAGCTTCAGGACAGTTTCTTCATGACAGAGACAGTTCAGTAATTTACAGTCCTTTGGTTGGTTGGAGGATGTTTGCAGTTGTGTAGTTGCAGTCTGAGCATTCCAACACAGTCTTACTCGTGTGCTTTAGACCAGAGCAGGTTGGGGTTTTTTGGACCAGTAAGAAAGTGCTTTACTTTCATTTATTATGTTCATTTAAGCTCTGGTCTCTCTTAACTAGCATTTGACGTAGCAATGCTATTCATACCTTCAATATGTATAATTTTTTGTTTGTATTTATTGTTCAATGCCTAATCATAATGTACACGGTCAAGATTTCTGCTTTGAAGAGTTTACAGTCTAGAAAGCTCAAGACATAGGCCGAGAATCCATGTTTGAGTTAGCAATGTCAGATATGTTCATTTTATTCAGGTATTTGTGCACATACCATCTCAGCCTCCTGGCATCATTAAGCATTTGAGTTTGTGTTCGCAATATAGCGAGAATTGTAGAAAAGATTTGAAGGGGAATGACCTTAAAAATTACTTCTGAGAGACTGATTTAAGAAGAGGACAATAAAGGAGAGTACGTATGGGAAAGCGAGTGAACTAAGGCTTTGTGCAGTTCAGAAGGGTTTCAGAACTGGGCTGGGATAAATGACACACTGAAGATACTTGAGAGTAAGGATAAAATAGATATGATTACTTTATACAGGAAGAATGATCCAAACTTCCCATTTTGAGTATGTTTTTGAAGGAGGCCAGAGAAAAAAATTCAGCATTGTAGACTGGAAGAAAGAAAGAAAACTATAGAGTTTTAGCTTTAAGGCAAAAATAGAGTAGTTTTAGAAATATTACACAGTAAGAGGTGATGTGATATGGACACGGCCTTCCCACAAGTACCTAGAGGGACACAAAGATTTTCCAAAGGGAGAGGAAAGTAGATGGCACATCTTTCTCTGTTGTGGACACAAACTAGTCTAGATGGCTTTTCATAGCATAAAATGAAGGTGGAAAGTTTCCAGTATGACATTTCTGTGGGGTGAATGTCAACATTAGATAAAGTAATTATACGTGTTTCTAAAGGACAGAAATCTGTGAATTAGCAAATCAGTATTCTTCTCTATGTACTCCTCATTTATTTCTTTGGTTTCTAATAGTGTTACCCAATATGAGGTCCGACACAAAAAAATGAGACTGCACCTGTAACACTTTTTATTCAACAAATGAAGAAAATTAACTTTCCTTATGACTTACACACAGCTGCCTACATTGCTGCTTATGTTCAAAGCAATTCTGCCAGTCTGTTGTTTTTACTTTCACATCTACTATTAAGAAAAAATTGGTTTCTTTGTGCACTGCCTTGATCTTTGGGAAGAGGGAGCCAGGTCTGGTGAATAGACTTGGTGCTCAAGCACAGTGATCTTGTCATTAGCTAAAAACTGGTCCTCAGACAAAAGTGTTGTGGACTGACGCACACCAACATTTTCCATACGAGGATAAGAAAACATCTATATTTGAACACGCATCCTCTCATACTCAGTGAAGTGATTGAGCTGAGCCTTGTCTCACTGTGACAGGTTAGAATGTGTTCTATAACCATCTCTTTGTCTCTCCCCTCACACTCTTGGTTCTTGTGCTATAGGGTTAGTCTTGTTTGGGGTTTTTGTGTTGGACCTGGTATGCTCTTTTATTTTCCTCTACTAGAGAGACATCAGATAATATTCTGCAGCAATACAGTTATGCCTGCCTGTTTGTATGGGTCTTTCTGTCTTTTATGGAAGCCTATGGTATTTCTTAGCTTTTCTTTACTGATAAAAGCACAGATATGTTGTTTTGGGGATTTTTATAAAATAAAACAGAATTTTGCATATCTTGACCTTGCAAGCTTGGCAAATGAGAAATGGTTAATATGAAGAACCATGCCCTGTTTTTTGAAAATTGTTGTCAGTCATAAAGAAAAGACATGTTAAAGTATTACAGAGGGTTATTTATTAATTGCTTGGTCTTTCAGACAAAATGAAGTTTATTAACTTTTTCTTTATTTTTAGCTTCTCATGTCTGTATTTGACAACAGCATGAAAACATTTGGGGTTATTGAAAGTGACCCTTTTGACTGGGAGAAGAGTGGAACTGATGGCTCTCTGACAACAACAACAACTTCAACCACTCCACAGTTACACACTCGTCTTACTCCAGCTGCAATTGGGTACATATGCATATTGTGGTCTCATAAAAACCAGCCACAGAGTACCAAAGGGAAATTATTTCCATCATTCAGATTTTTCTGCGGGATGTTGAATAAATAGAGGAGTGAAGGGCTGGGAGCATTTCAAGTATTTACCTTTTTAGGGTTTCTGTTTATACTGTCCTGGAAGATCAGCACTACAGTCCTGAATTTATAGTAATAAAAGAAGTAGCACAGGAAATTGTAAATTTGCTAGTCCATCCTTTTCTAAACTTTTGATATGACCAAAATAGCAGTTTGATAAGAATAGTGATTTAAATTGCATTTAATTTGCTAAGTGATCTCTTTTCCTTACACAGTATGTTTTGTTATTCTACAAAATTTTGAGGAAAAGGAAACTGTATTATGGAAGTTGCCATTAATTCTTTAGTATGGCATAATATGCATAGAAGAATCAGGAGCAAAGTTGAGCCTGGATGTGATCCCCAACAAATTTTCTCAGAAATTGCTTTGAAAATGTTCAAAAAAAATTTTTAATTACTCTTTTTTATTTACACCTTTTGTTTTGTGCTTGAGTTAAAGAAAGAGAAGCCATGAAAGCCAAGAATAAGATTTATTTAATATTAAATAATTTAAAATATTTCATGGAAAGGGTCGTATTCACAGAAAGGGTCATTGGACACTGAAACAGGCTGCCCAGGGAGGTGCTTGTTTAAGGGGCGGGTGGACGAGGTGCTCAGGGACATGATTTAGTGTTTGATAGGAATGTTTGGACTTGATGATCCAATGGGTCTTTTCCAACGTGGTGATTCTATGATTCTATGATTTTGTTTTCTGCAGTAGCATACTTTTGTTTGTAATGTGTTTTTTTTGTTTCTCTTAATAGAATAGAATGTAATTTCAAGAAATATATTAAAGATTAAAGCCTCAAAGTTTTTATCTTTTTAATTTTTTTTTTTGTAGGATTGCCAATGCCACTCCTATCCCAGGAGATTTGCTGCGGGAGAACACGGATGAAGTATTTCCTGATGAACAGCTCAGTGATGGAGAGAATGGTATTCCTGTTGGTGTCTCACCGGAAAAACTACCTGGATCCCCTGGGCATCAGCGTCCTCAGGAAAAAGATGTTTGGGAAGAAATGGATGCAAACAGAAACAAAATAAAACTAGGAATCTGTAAGGTATTTACAAATCTGCATTGTAATGACCATTTCTGAACAGTTTCCTGTCCTCATAGTGCCCATAAGTTATAATTAGTACTATAGTCTTACTGACACTCAGTACTGATTAGCCAAAATGGTCTAGGAAAACAAGATTTATGGTGGATCTAACATATTTTATTAAAGTAGTTTATATCCTTGGAGAAGCAGACAAGCTTTTGGGTCTTGTGTCACTTTATCAGGTCTTTATGATGAATAATAGATTGCTGATAATTATACACTTGATATTCTTTGCAGTTTATTCATGTTCTTCAGGTGTGATTTTAATTCTTGATCACTGAATGAAGCCAAAGTAAATTTCATGCATCTTGCATGTGTAGAATTTAGATACAGAATACAGAAAAATTGATTCACTGTTATTCTTCAGTTGCCAGATGGTCAGTGTGATTGGCAGTACCCATTTAGTACAGTTGCTGATTTTGTCACCATAAGTTGTGATACCTTTGTACTGATTCAAAATGGTTCATGGCTAGTCTCTAGAAGACAATGCTGCCTTATTTTGAGAAGTGGCCTCTGAAAAGTGGTTCCCGTCTCCCTTGCTCACAATCACATAATTTCATACTCAGTCAAATATTTCTTGATATAAAAAATGTTTAGAACTTGAAGAGGGATCTGCTGCTGAAATGTTCTTTGCTAGGAGAGCTATCTAGTTTTGAGGCTGTTACTTCTTGTTTTCTAGGAAAAATATATTGTGGGAAAGAAGGCATAGTGCCTAATTTCAAATGTGCTTATGTGTTTGTTTGTTTTTTACTGAAGAGGTAGAAAAGAGACTGCTCTGTTTTAAAGAAAGGCAGTTTCTATTAGTTATGTCTGTTGAAATGAAGGATGGTAATGATTTCCCACCTCCAAATCGTATCCGGTTAGCATACAAGATGGAATGCACTTGGATGAAAGCACAGTTCTAAGTCACAGAAATACTGAGTAAATTTAGTGCAATAGTGTCATATGATCTAGAGAATCAGAAAGACAGCCTGGAAACTAACTTCTCTTTAATAAGAGTACTTGGCTGTAAAGCAGACTGAAGATGCAACAAAGTGCTGGGTTCCAGACTATTATTAAAGAAAATTTCAGAGATGGGAATGAAATATCAGGCTAAATTTGTCTGTCACTGGGCATTTGAGACTCCTGTTCTCAGACCTGCACAGAACTAGTATATTACTAGTGTTTTGTTTGTTGTTTGTTGCTGAAGTGCATGTCTAAACTACCTTAAGTATGGCATGAACTTAAGGATCATTTGAAATACAAATTGACTTATCTCTGGCTAAAAACCTGGATAGCATTTATTCACTACATAGTACTTCCTCTTGCTCTTGTTTTGCCACTCCAAGTGAGTTAATCTTTTTTACTTTATTTTTTGCACAGACTGCTACGGAGGAAGAGAACAGCCATAGGCCTGTGAATGGATTGCTTAATGCACCAAGTCTAAGTTCTCCAATTCGTGTTCGCTCGGAGACCATCCAGCTAGACAGAGATGTCCCACTGGTGCGAAAGTTACGTTCAATTCACAGCTTTGAGCTGGAGAAGCGTCTAACGTTGGAGTCAAAGCCAGACACTGATAAATTTCTTGAGGCCTGGTAAAGAAAATTTCACACTTGAGTTTCCTGTTTCAAGACCTAGTTCTGTAATCCTGATGTTTATGACCATTTTCTTTAGGGAGGTACTCTTGACAGTACAGCTCATCCTAAATGAGAATGATGACACCAGCTACTAAATAGAGGTAGTATGGGATTAGATCCTATGACACAAGAAAAACAGTTTACAAGTGGAGTTATGAAGTAAAGTTAGAAATCTGACTTCTTGCAGGAGGTTTAGTTATGCCCAAAGGTGTTGCACCAACTTGATAGAAGACAGAGGTCTTAAAACCTAATTTAAAGGTGGAGAAGAGACAACAGCTCCAATCAATTTGCCTCTATGTAGAAAGAAAAAGGAGAGAAGGACACAGCGAAATCTGACTGAAAGGCAGAGGCTGAGCGGGGACAGCAGAAGACAGCTGAGAGGCTGATAGTGGCAAAATCCTTCTAAATATGTCATAGGGTGTTAGGAATTTGAATTTGTTTTGAGGAAGTAAGTTATGCAAAGCATAGATAAGGAATCAGTCCAAACAATCAATAACATTCTTTGTCAAATCATCTACTAACTGCTGCTGGAGACATCCCTTTCTTCTGTTCTGCTCTGAGTCTCTGCTTTGTAGCACAAATTAAGTACAGAGGACACCACTGAGTTGGTGTATATTCACAAAATGTGTGAAAATTTCTATGACTATTTGCTCACTTTTACGTGATGTTGGAGTTATTTCTCTCAGTTTGTAGATCTTTCGACCACTGTAGATTGTTCTGTAATATGACAACAATTTTTTATATAAATCTACTTTCCTCTATTGAAAACAATCAAATGTAATTATTTAGTTACTTCTTAACTAATTAGTATATTAACTTCTTTTCTTAAGCTTGGAGAAGAAGCAGAAAGACTTAAATGCTGTGGCAGAGACTCCTGTTACTGCTGTTCCACAGAAAACACCTGTTACTGCTCCCATGACTGCCCGCATGGACCATGTTTGGCATTATGATGAAGAATATCTTCCAGATGCTTCAAAGCCTGTGTCAGCTAGTTCTCCAGAACAAGTTGATGGTGTTATTTGCAACGGATTTGTAGCTGTCAACTTAAGCTCCTGCAGGCAGGAGGTTGATTCTAAGGAGTGGGTGATAATAGATAAGGAACTGGATTTGCAGGACTTCAGGACAAATGAGGGTTTAGGGCACAAAATAACTGGAAGCCCCTCAGATGAAGAGCCAGAGGTACTACAAGTCCTAGAGGAGACCCCTCTAGAAGAGCAGCCCAGACAGGGTGGTTGGGCAGAAAACAGTGTCCATGCTAAGAACCAAACCTCAGGGGTAGAGTTTGTTCTCACCATGGAGTGTCATCCTACTGCTTCTGAACAGCTTACAGATAAATTGGAACTTCTGTCTGGAGCTGCTGGACAGCTTCTTGCAGCCACCCCTACAAGTCCAATGGAGGCTCAAGCAGAAGGAGCGCTCACTCTGGTAAGAGAAATAGTTGCTGTTTCATTGAAATTCTCTTTATTCAGAATTACATGAGAAGATAGCAAGGGAAAATGCAGCAACTAATACACAACAGTGTATCAGAAATTCCTAGTTTCATCAGATATTGGACTTCATTCTTGAGGAATGATATTCTATGTTTTGTTATAAGTGTGTTTACATTTTCCCATGGAAGTGGTTATTAGTTCTGCAGGTACAATCCACGGAAGTGGCCTCAATAAAGAAAATAAAATAATTATATATAAAGATGTTTTCTTATAAAGATATATTCTTATATATATATAAAATAAAAATTAAAATATAAAAAAAAAATATAAGGATATTTTCTTTTTATATATATATATTTAAATATATAAAGAGGCTTCTTATGCAGTGGTTCCTGATCAGTGAGAGATACACATGCAAATATGTATTTCTTATATTTGCAGTACATACACATTAAAGTACAATGAATATGTGAAATACTGAGCTATAATGTTTTCTGTGTTTCAGGAAAACGGTAAATGTCTGAAATTAAAGAAACAGAGTTACTTGCTCTCACTCATTGATGTAGTGGTTTCTTTTGGAATTCCCTTCTTTTCTTCCTGTTTCTTCTGAAATTTGTAACAATTTGTATATAAATAACTTGTTGGCTTTTATAAATTGTTGCTACTTCTCACCTCCAAGATAATTTTTCAACAGGTTGTTTTGCTTCGATTCCATCCCCTTCTTTTTGTGTTTCTCCATCTTTTCTAAAGAATACTCATTTGCGCAGTTTTTGAACATTTACTTTTTTATCCCCTGACCTTGATTCCAAAAAGAATTCTTTGGCCTTATTTAAGGAGGAAGTGAAATTAATGACTAAGTGATTGGTGATAAGCTCTTGGTTTTATTTCTTGCCTTTTCTCACTAGGTATTGTTATATCTATGGTATAAAGGGCAATTCTTCGATCTCCTTTTAGCCAAGGAACTTGGCTGTACTTCACCCTCACTTCTCACCACTTTTTGTGAAAATCACAACCAGCTCATTAGAAAAAGAAACTTGCCACCAACCACTCATTTATTATACACTGTGGAGTATCCATTCTGCTGAAAATGAACTACTCAGTGTAATTAACTCTGCACAGCAAAACTTCAAATACACCTACGTTATCTCAGAAAATGAAAGATCATATCTTTCATATAAGATTATATTTAGATATATTTTGTGAATTATGTATTTTGTAGAAGATTAATTTTGCATGATTCAAAATACAGAACTATGTTAAAAAACATACAATTTTTGAGATTTAAGTTGAAGCATTAGATGCACAAAAGAGTTTTTGGTGAGTTAGAAACTTTTGAAGGTGGAAAATTAATTTAAATTACTCAGTTGTTTTCTGTTTTTCAACAAAAGAAAAGAAAGAGGAACACTTAACCCTGTACGAAATAATAGTTGTTAGATAGCTTTGTTTTGAAACCCCTTAATAAACAGCTTGCAATTTTTTATGTAAATGCACTATCCTACCTTTTATAAACTTGGCTTTTTTTGGGAAATTAGCTATTGTACTTAACATTGAAAATAGAGGAGATAAAAAGACATGTACTACAGTGCAAATAATGAACAATATCTGGAAAGGAGAGCAGAAGTAGTTATAAACCAAGTCAATTAATTACAAGATGTATTGGAAGAAATGGTTGAAGTTGAATAAAAACAGCTGAAGGAGACAGTAGGATGAGATTATATTTTAGTTTGGCTTTGTAAGCAGGTAAGGGATATTTATGATGACCTCAAAAAAAGAGAAAAGGAGGTTTATCTTATGTTGTAAGAGCAAGTAGTGCTGTGATGGCAAGACAAAAGACAGGAAGGAACTTGCTGTTTTAAAAGTGAATCAAGTGGAATTGATAATATAAGCTGAACTGTGAGTAAATAAAAGAAAAATTATTCTGCTGATTGAGAAACTGGGAACAGAGTGTGTCTATGCAGTGTGTCTATTCCAACTGTGACAGCAGTTTGTGATAGTCTTACCATCTAATTCATTAGCCCTTGAAAGCCAAAACCCAGGACCAGACTTAGCGGTGAGTTGTTCTTTCTGTCCTTTATTCATGGTGTTCTACTTCATAAAAAATACTTAAATATTCCTTGAGGTGTGTAGTGGTGGAACATAGCTGCTGTTATAGGTGAATTTCCTAGTTACTTCATGGGGAGATAGTGTGTGTATATATATGTCTATTCATACAGTAGTTCTCTCTATTCTAGAGTCCTGGTGACCTTAGGGATAGATTCTTCCTTGAAGCATTTGCCCATCTGAAACTGTTTTTTGAATGTTATCCTTGTTTGTGAATCAGACTTTTTTGTTCTGTAGTAATTGTATCTAGGTAGTGCCTTTCTGACAATACAAATAATAGGCAAAGAGTCATATTTTACTTCTCTGATGATTTGATTGTATCACAGCAGTTACTAAGAGCAGATTTGGATCCATGAATGTAAGTTTAGTGCCATAAATTGAATTACTTCTGTGTTACTACAAGGGATTAAAAATAGATGCTGAAATTATAGTAGTATAGTAGCTTAATATAATTTCTGAAACAGTTTACTCATTTCGCATGGCTTGAAACTTTAGGCTATGTCAGCATTCCTGGTCATTGTGCTTATGATTATACTTTCCATATGGAGTTCTAGTGATTTGCTTCACTATCACTTAGGAGAAAATGTGATGAGTTATTTTGTTTTAACTTATTCTGACAGGTTCATTAAATATGCAAGCAATTACTTCAATGGTGAATGAATAAAACAGTTTTCCTGGTTTTTACATTTTTACTTTGATGGTGATACTTGATTATTTTTTACTCACAGGGCTTTATTGCTCAGTAGTTAAGGAGCAAGTAGTGGCAAGGATGTTTCTGTATGAGAAACTAAACGTTAATATACTCACCCATAATTTTCTTTTCTCCTTAAGGAAAGAAATTGCTGGTCTGCGGTCTTTTCTTTTGTACATAAATGTTTTTCCTGAAATTCTGTAAATGGACTTCCTGTAATTGATGAGAATATAATTTCTTAACTGGTACTCATAACATCAGAATTCTAATAAGAACATAAAACTGTAGCAGTTGAGGAAGGAAACCTGAACTCAAAATACAAGAGAAAAAAATATGTAGGTTATTGGTTTGAGGAGAAGCAAGTTCCAGGCATAAAAAATAGAGCAAATTGTGCTATTATGACCAAAAAACTGTGTATAAGAGCAGATTTTCATGTTTCATGACCATCGGTCATGGTTTTCCAGTTGCAATGTAGATTCTGTGTGTGCTACCAGCAAATAGCAGTTAGAGCTGGCTCAGTCATGGTGCATGGTCATGTTTTTGTTGAACAATTCAGAGCATGCTAGGGTACATATGCGAACAATTCAGAGCATGCTAGGGTACATATGCTGAATTTATGCTTTCATAATGGCTTTTTGTTGACTTTAGCTGCATGAGGACAGAATGAATGGCTGTAATATCTGCTGGGATGAAGTTAATCTGTCAAAAGAATTTGAACTGATATAGACTAATGGTGGATTTATATTGGAGCAGCACTTTGCATCACAGCTAGAAATTTTCTTTTCCTTAATCTGGTGCTAAGAGCCTAAAGCCTAAAGCTGGACTTCCTGTGTTGTTGAAACATGGCCTCATGAATTTACTGATTTTGTATTGAATTACAGTGAACTCTGTCAAGTGCATGCACAAAACTTGGCAACATATATTTGTCAAGCAGATATTTCAGCAAAGAAATAATAACAGAGTTGAAGTAATGTAATGTGTAACAGCTAATTCCATTTTCATCCTCAGTTTCAGTTTAAAAACAGTTTACTTCAGTCATGCATAGTTGACAGTGTAATACTATGTGTATATATGGTTATTTAAGAAGTTTGACTCTGAATGTATTTATTTTTCTTATTTAGAAATATTGTTTAAAGTAGCATTTTGTACATTGTTGTACTATTATGTTTTATGAAAAAATATTTATTTTTGAGTAATTTAGTTTTCACATATCTACTGTCCTTAGTTGATGCTTTTATAAGACACTGGAAATACCTTTCTTTCTTTCTTTCTTTCTTTCTTTCTTTCTTTCTTTCTTTCTTTCTTTCTTTCTTTCTTTCTTTCTTTCTTTCTTTCTTTCTTTCTTTCTTTCTTTCTTTCTTTCTTTCTTTCTTTCTTTCTTTCTTTCTTTCTTTCTTTCTTTCTTCCTTTCTTTCTTCCTTTCTTTCTTCCTTTCTTTCTTCCTTTCTTTCTTCCTTTCTTTCTTCCTTTCTTTCTTCCTTTCTTTCTTCCTTTCTTTCTTCCTTTCTTTCTTCCTTTCTTTCTTCCTTTCTTTCTTCCTTTCTTTCTTCCTTTCTTTCTTCCTTTCTTTCTTCCTTTCTTTCTTCCTTTCTTTCTTCCTTTCTTTCTTCCTTTCTTTCTTCCTTTCTTTCTTCCTTTCTTTCTTCCTTTCTTTCTTCCTTTCTTTCTTCCTTTCTTCTTCCTTTCTTCCTTCCTTCTTCCTTCCTTTCTTCCTTCCTTTCTTCCTTCCTTTCTTCCTTCCTTTCTTCCTTCCTTTCTTCCTTCCTTTCTTCCTTCCTTTCTTCCTTCCTTTCTTCCTTCCTTTCTTCCTTCCTTTCTTCCTTCCTTTCTTCCTTCCTTTCTTCCTTCCTTTCTTCCTTTCTTCCTTCCTTTCTTCCTTCCTTTCTTCCTTCCTTTCTTCCTTCCTTTCTTCCTTCCTTTCTTCCTTCCTTTCTTCCTTCCTTTCTTCCTTCCTTTCTTCCTTCCTTTCTTCCTTCCTTTCTTCCTTCCTTTCTTCCTTCCTTTCTTCCTTTCTTCCTTCCTTCCTTCCTTCCTTCCTTCCTTCCTTCCTTCCTTCCTTCCTTCCTTCCTTCCTTCCTTCCTTCCTTCCTTCCTTCCTTCCTTCCTTCCTTCCTTCCTTCTTCCTTCCTTCCTTCCTTCCTTCCTTCCTTCCTTCCTTCCTTCCTTCCTTCCTTCCTTCCTTCCTTCCTTCCTTCCTTCCTTCCTTCCTTCCTTCCTCCCTCCCTTCCTCCCTCCCTTCCTCCCTCCCTTCCTCCCTCCCTTCCTCCCTCCCTTCCTCCCTCCCTTCCTCCCTCCCTTCCTCCCTTCCTCCCTTCCTCCCTTCCTCCCTTCCTCCCTTCCTCCCTTCCTCCCTTCCTCCCTCCCTTCCTCCCTTCCTCCCTTCCTCCCTTCCTTCCTTCCTCCCTCCCTTCCTCCCTTCCTCCCTTCCTTTTCTTCCTTTTCTTCCTTTTCTTCCTTTTCTTCCTTTTCTTTCTTTCTCCATTTGAGAGACAGCTGTGCATTATGGGAATTGAAGCTTTAAGACTGACCCAATTGAAAATACCTCCTCCTGGCTCTGGAGGCTCTGGAGCAAGTCCAGAGAAGAGCAAAGAAGCTGGGGAAGGAAGGGGCTGGAGAACAAGTCTTACAAGGAGCAACTGAGAGGCTGGGATTGTTTAGCCTGGAGAAGAGGAGGCAGAGGGGAGACCTTATTGTTCTCTACAACTACCTGAAAGGAGGTTGTGGAGAGGAGGGTGCTGGCCTCTTCTCCCAAGTGACAGGGGACAGGACAAGAGGGAATGGCCTCAAGCTCTGCCAGGGCAGGTTCAGGCTGGACATAAGGAAAAAATTCTTCACTGAAAGGGTCATAGGCAATGGAACGGTCTGCCAGGTTGACGCGCCTTCCGTGGAGGTGTTTAAGGTGCAGGTGGATGAGGTACTGAGGGGCATGATTTAGACATCTGGTGGGTCTTTTCCAACCTGGTCATTCTATGATTCTTGGAAACTGGAATGCTTCATAGGTGCTCTCTGTTTCCAAGGAATACACATTAGAATTGCAAGTACCAGGAAACAGAAAACTACCTTCATGAAGCTTGCAAAAAGTTTCCATATCTTTACTCTTCGGAACAAAGATTTGTAAACTGTGTATAGAAATCTCGTCTCCAAGTACTTAAATGTGTCACCATTAGGTATTTAGTCAGCACTGGAGAAGGTCTTGCATGGAATTCAGAGTTGTATGACAAAGTTATAGGTTTATTAGAATCATCACTAACTAATTTGAAAATGTACTTGCTTTAAAATCATTAGACTGGGACACTCAGACTTCGCAGTTCCTGTTCTTTCCTCTTTTCTAAATGCTTGAGTGACGTAGTTCAAGATGAGACGATTGTTCATGAATTGTCCAGGCCAGCGTACTCTTCTAGTTCAATCCCATATTTGGGACATTTCATCAAAATTGTTTAGTGCTAGTCCTACAGATTAATCCTGTCAGCTACAGTTCTTAATATATGCTTCTGTAGTCGTAATTGTACAGTCACATTTGTAAACAGGTATATACCTATTTGTAAATAGGTATATATGCCAGAAATATAGCCATCTCAGAAGGCTATTGCATGGATGTGCTAAGCATTTGCAAGGACTAGTCAAAAATCAATTAGTTTGTGCATGTAATCTCCTTGGAACAGACTGTGTTAGTTTATTATATTTGCCCTAGATGGTTACTAACTGAATGAATGAAGGTAGGACCCAGCTAGAAAAAGGATGCTCACTTTTGGTTTTGATACTGGATTTTTAAAAAGTTGATGGAAAATGTGAAAATTAAATTTAAGATTCATCTTAAATTATTAGGCTGTGAGGGAGTTGTGAATATGGTCTTCTAAGAAAATGCATAGAAGCAAGGCATAAACAAGAATTATCAATTATTGATTATTGACCCTTATTTTCTTCCCCGTGATGTTGTTCTCACAGCTGAACTCACCTCATACGCTGCATTTCTCCACTCCAAGAATTTCAAGTCCCATCCTCCGCACCATGAGCCCTATAGCCTATCTTTCCATCCACTCGGATCCTTTGAAAGAGGCTGGTTTGCCAAGGAGTCAATCAGCTGAGAGCCACTCCTCCTCCTCCCGCTCAACTGGTCGTAGGCAGCTTCCTGTTATTCCCTGTGGCAACAAGTTCCCCCCGGTCATTTGCATCTCAAAAGCACAACTTCAGCAGGTGAATAAGCCTTGTCTTCATAAAGAGACTGCATCATAGCAGTCATCTGCAAAGTTGCTCTGCACTGTAGGCATGTGCTAGTCATACTGCTGCTATATAAAACATCCTAAAAATGGATCTTGACAGATCATGTTGGGGAATACGAATGGATCTTTTTCAGGAATATAGTCAGGAATACTCTTTGGGGAAGATCTGTTGTCTCACTCAGGAAAGGTAAAATTGGAGAGAGAAATATCTAGAAAGCTGTTCCTTGGATTATGATCTGGAGCACCAGGCATCTCTGAATGTTCTAGAAGGTAGATTCACTTCTTCAGAAAGATTTTTTTCTTGAAAATGGTAGGATTATAAAGTCTGTTTTCTAGAGTTTTGCTTCTTCCAAAACTAAGATTCAAGTCTCTCTTTATCATGTGTTTCTATAGTCAGATTTTGAATTGGGAACACATATCAAAATTTGGCCTACCTTAAATGATTTTAATGTGAGAAGGAAGGATCTAGAGCTAGACAAATTGCTGCTTTGGGAATGAACAAATAATGGATTGTTCCACTGTTTGTAGTGTACAAAGTGAAGATGGGAATTACTAGGGGTCATACCTAATGGAAAATACCACTAGAGAAAGGGCACTTCTCATTGTTTTGTTTTCCCAATTTCATTTGAATATGAAAAAGATGAAGGTTTAAATTATAATTGAAATTAACCATAATTTGAATATTACTAAAAAAAATGAGATTTGCTATGCAGAATGAGCTTGCATTGAATGGTAAAGCAGTATGACAGCATTAATGCATAAGACCGCAACATATCATCATCATTTTACCATTAATATTTCATTTGGATTATATTTTCTGTTGCCTTTTATTGCCAACATAATTTGTGGTATAAATATCTCTATGTAAAAGTATTTTTTTTCAGTGAAGCATGCACAGGAGTATTGATACTAAAAGTAATCCATCAGCATTAGCTTGTCTTAAACTTCCATAGTATCAGTGGTGAGTGATAAAAAGGCAAATAGCATTTTTTTTCATGCAGCTTCTGGCTGCTTTTTATCCGAATGTAAAAACAGTTCTACCCTTTATGGAAATAGGTAAATAGTAGCTAATAGTAATAATAGTAAATAGGTATGGAAATAGGTAAACAGTAGCTCCTAGATGTTCATTTTTGTGAACTTGATGGGATACCAAAATACCAGAGACTTCATGATGACTAATGATTGTCTAGGGAAAAGGGCTGAGAAGAAATTAGCTCATTAAAAGTTAAGCTTCAGTATTTTTCAGGATTAGGTTGTATCTTAGAATGCAAAATGACCTGTTTTATTTTGCCTGTACGTCTATGATTTAAAATTTACAGTCAGAATGTATTGCAGAGATAATTAGCAAACTGTTCACAATACTCAAAAGAAAGTAGGTTTGCCCAGAGGGTCTTCTCTGGCTGCCTTAGTACCCAGAAAATTAATAAAGCTACAATATTAAGCAGGGCTGCAAAAGGACATACTTTCTTGTCATGTGTAAAAGAATAAGTATTTTGCCAGCTGCTGTTAAGTAAGTGGAGAGATGATTATATGTAGCATTGTCAGCCTCTTCTTTTTAACTGGTAAGTCCATGAGTGCTGTGTTCCTTTTCAAGTTGTTATTTTGAAAGTCCTCATGCTATTGAGAATTTAACTTCCAGTTTTTAATTTGCTATGGGAACTGCAAGCACACGATTCTTTAGTTCACTGCAACAATGAAGGCCTTGTGTAATTTTTGGCTCACTGAAGAGCTGAAATACTTTCACTAGTCCTTTTCCTTTCTGCACTGCAGTAATAGTAGGTACTTAGCAAGCTCAAAGTTCCAGGAGCATGAAAGATGAGTATACATCTTAATAATCTAAAGCTTTTCTCCAGCTAATGATTGGAAAGAATTTTAATGTCATTCTACATTATTCTGTACAAGTATTTCATACTGAATATATTTTTGTGTGTTTCCTGCTGTTGGAAATTTAGTTCAACCCTCATGACTAATGAATCGCAGAAGTCAGGGATCTGTACTGTTGAATTTCTTTTCATGTATTAAAAAATTATACATTTGTTCCTGAAATCAAGCATAGATATTATCCTTCCCTAATGTTGATGAATGAGGGCTTAGGAAACGTAACCTGCCTTCCTCTAGTTTGACATCTGATAGAGGAGGCCATGAATTTTCTGTATATTCTCTGCTCAGTGGTGCATAGAGGGTATAGGATATAGGTCTGCTTTTATTTTTTCGATAAAGAGAACACCTGTTTAGACGTACTTGTATTATGGAGGAGAATTGGTTCTATTTTGCTTCAGTGCTCCTCAGTTATTCAACTTGAATCTGAAGAGTGAGGCCAGAGCTCTATTAATGTCTTTTTCCTTTATACCATGGTCAAATTGTACAGCAAATCCTCTTGAAACATAACCTTTTTCTTTGTTTCTGTGATTTTTTTCAGCCAGATAAATTCTCTGAACTCTGCTCATTAGAGGACTACATAGTGTTGTGTCAGGTCAATGGAAAAGGGGATGTGAGTGCAGCAGCTACTGCAGCTACAGAGTTGTATATGAAGACAATGCTTAGGTAGACATGGCACTAAATGTGTGACTGTGTCTTGAGAAACAATCAAAATCGGTGACCTCTCTATGGTTTCTCAGTGCTAGTTCTGCAATAAGACAGTGAACACCTCTTCTAGCTGTGGCAGCTGTCTGGAAAACTGGTTGCTATACAGTAAGATTCATCCCTTAACAAAGGTGGATTGCAATTTTGTGTTTTATTGTGGCATATTTACATTTTCTGATGTTCTTAATGAGACATGTGCAAGGGGGCTAATTTTAATTTAATGATTTTGTGGTAATTTGTTGGGTTAGGGTAATGATAATCTCTATCTCTCAGGTTAAGCAATCAGCATTACTGGTACACAGATATTTTCTCTTATGTCTTAATTTTCTCAATCTGCCTTACTGCAGCATGTTAAAAATTGTTTTATAGCTATATCATTAGTTGAAAAATGCTGTGAAATCTTCCCACACAAGATGCTATGGAAACACAAACCATCATATGCATATTCATATCCAACATGAGAAATAATATACTGATCTGAGTTGAAAAATTTACCTTAATTTTTAAGCATCTCACTGGATTTCAGGGATCTATGGAAGAATAAGGTAAGATTTCCTGATGTGTTCAAGGGGTATTTAGAGAAAGAATGCATATCCCTTATAATTGTCATTTTATTTTGTGTGTTTTAGATTTAATAGCTAGGAATGCACGTACATGTTGTAAATTTTGCCTTTATTTATGAAGTAATTTTGGCAGGTTTAACTAGTCTGCAATAGCAAGAGATGAATGTTTACATTGGGTTTTGCACATAACAATCCCTTTTATAACCACAAATAAACAACCACAATGACAAAGATGCTCCTCTGTGGTTACAGTGTTCTTTTAAAATTATTTTTAATTTGTCAGTGTCATTAACCTTAAGTTGTTTCGTGCATTAGGATTGCCTTAGAATTCAGTGAGTTAAAGTTCAGGTGTAGCATTGTACCCATCCATTGAATATGTCAGGAATGGATATATCTTCCCATAACCTTCTTCAGAATTTTAGTTCCAAGACATGGTACATTATCAAATAGATGTCTCCTGGAAGGAAAAGAAGGAAAAACTTACCTCTGTCCAGCAAGTCTTTTTTTCAATGCACCCATGGTTAGAGTTGGCTGTAGCAAAAAGGGTTCTGATTTTGGGCTTGTTATGCACCCCTGTTCCCTATTCCAATAGAAACTGTATTGAGTCAGCATGAGGTTTAAGTTAGGTTTTTCCCAAGGGGTTGCTAATATTCTTTACAACATTGGGTTTAATCAAAGTAGAAATTCCAAGGCATTGGTCCATCTCCAGCTACCAGAACTCTTTGATGCACAACAGACTTGATTTTGTTAAGTAGGAAAAATATGCAGATGTTACACCATCTCATTCATGACAGGCTAACTGTCAATAACTGTTAATTATTCATTGACTTCTAGCCTGAAAATTAAGTTGCTATGATGTTACAGCTTTCACTCATCATCAGTGAAAGTAAATGTTTGATAATGCTTATGACCAGATTAAAAAGCAAGCTCAGATTCAGAATTCTTACTGTTTTCAGTTGTTACTGTTAAGTTCTTGAAAGGCAGTTGACATGATCACTTATACAGTGTCATTATTTTCTTCAGGAAGTTTCTCTAGGGTATACCAGTTTTTCATACAAAAACATAGGATAGAAAATATAGGAGAGTATTGTTTTAGAAGGAAAAGGATGTCTGGAAGACACATACAAGCTCACAGGTTACTCCTAGCCTTCTAAACAACTGGATTTCATATTGTTGGTGATGTTTTATGAACAATTCTCATCAACACACTCTCTTTCTAATGTGAACAAGTAAAAAGATTTATTTGTTGCCTTTATCCAAATGGCAGAGTAATTGCTTGGTATGTAGAAATCCAATGCTTAATAGGGTCTTTTGCCTGAAGGAGAGAATTCTTCAGGAGTGCTTTTTCACATCTGCCTTTGGTGTAAAGAAGAATTAAAAATTACTTTATGTTAGGTTAGCTCCACTTTCAATGGAAACTTTCCAAGCTGTAAATTAAGGAATTAACAGCTGAGGACAAGCAGTCGGTATGAATTTCTTCATTTTTTTCAAATATTTCACCTATAGAGAACACTTCCATTTTTAATGACAGAACCCTCCTGGCCATTCTCCTTCTGCAGGTTTCTCCATCAGAAGCAGCATAAAAAGCATAGTGAAGGTCAGTACAATAAATTAGCCTGGTAATAGTGTTCACAGACAGGGAAACCTCTGTATAAAAAGTTATTGTTTTTAATGTTTGTGTTTTCTGGTATCCACAGTACTTGTAAGATTCCTGAAATTAACAACCGCATGGTTCGTCTGTTCTTGTCTGTCCTCAAAGTGATAACTTTTTTTTTTTTTCAAAATGCCATTCTTATCCCAAACATATGTGATTTAGTACATTTTTCTAGCATCATAATTTCATTAGCATAGACTTAAGTAAAGATGTGTCAGGAAAGCAAAATAATTTGTGGGATTTCCCATAGAGAGCAGATCAGCTCTCGTGTCAACAGTTGTTTCCAATATAACAATTCACACAGTAATCTTCTTGAAATAAATAGGTGGTTACATTTCAGAGCATAATGCCCAAGGACTAATGATTATTTCTTATGTAATTAAGGTATAATTGATCTTATTAATACAATAAATAGAGTATATAAATAACTACAGATATTATCATGTCATCCACGAGATAATCTTTAACTAAGATCTGTTTCTCTCTCAAAGTCTTTTGTCTGCTATCATTGAAATTTCAAATTATACTAGTCCAAGTAGAGTTACAGAAAAAAAATCTTTATTTGTAGTTTGTGAGTTTATCAGCATCTTAGGATTTTATTCTGGTAATCTATCATATGGAAAGAAGACAGAAATTTTGGTATAGTGAAAACAGGGGAACTGCTAAAATGAGGGCAAGCACTAAGTGGAGGTCTAGTATTTCCAAGATACCACTATATTCCAAACCACTGGTTTGGTTTCAAATTATTATTAAAATGTCTAGTATTTGGTGATTTGACACTTTTGCTCTACATAAGCCACAGGTTACTTATTACATGTTATAAATGCATAGCTGCTCAGACTGCTTTCAGGCAGCTCCTAAACACAAAACATGATAGGTGTAAAGAGCTCCAAAATTGCTAATGTGGTGCTGCCTTGTATCCAATCTTAATAATATCAGGCTAGCAACCAAACCAAAATCAGAATAAACGAATAATGCCCTTGTATTTTTAAGGAACTTAAACACTGAACTGGCAGTGCATATTACACTGTGAGTGCTTGGATGTACCAGCTACATTGTTAACCTACTTCCTGGACCTGTTCTACATTTATCATCACTCCTGTTCACAAAGGCAAAATTATGTATCATAGCAAACTGCACGAAGTTTTAGATATTTTATTTTTAAAAGATAAGCTGAGTGGTAATCGCATCTTTGGTTCTCCAAACTGTAGTTTGCAACTAGTCTGCAACTATAAAAACATCAAAAAAAGATATCAAAAAAGACTTCAGGGCCATTGGGAAGATGATGGAGGGCTCTGGGGCACAGGTAGTGTTCTGCTCCTTCCCTAGGCTAAATGGAGCAGACCTGCAAGTTACAAAGAAGAACTCAATTAATGCCTGGCTCCGAGCCTGGTGCAAGGAAAGGGGCTTTGGCTTCTTTGATCACAGGGTGGTTTGTTCACCCCCCGACACGGTTGCTAAGGTTGGGGCACGTGGGTCTACTAGCGGGGCTAAAGCCCTTGCTAAAAACTTAGGTAAACTCATAAATTGAGCTTTAAACTAGATGTGGAGGGGGAGGGGATTGAGACCAGGCTAGGCAAGAGTGAGCCTGGACGTGGGGCACTAGAGATTCGGAAAGGGTGTGCTGGTGAGGACCACCAGCACATCACCGCACAGGAAGTGGGGGAGAGTGCACCTTGGAGCTGTAAAGGAGATACAGGTACTCTGGTGCAAGCTACTCCAGTTAACAGGCAATTGGGAACAAACACTGTTCCCTCTAAGAGGGCTGAAGGCTCAGCAGCTCAGCATTTACACCAATGCACACAGCATGGGGAATAAGAAGGAAGAGCTGGAAGCTGTCGTAGGGTAAGGAGCCTATGATGTTGTTGCCATCACAGAAACGTGGTGGGATGACTCACATAACTGGAGTGAAGGCATGGTGGGGTATAAACTCTTCAGGCAGGATAGCAAGGGTAGGAGAGGAGGTGGGGGTAGCCCTCTTTATAAGGGAGGACTTGGACACTGTTGAGACGGATTGTGGTGATGAGGAGATTGAGTGCCTGTGGGTTGAAATCAGAGGAGCACATAAGAAGGTAGATTTTGTGATGGGAGTCTGTTACAGGCCACCCAGCCAAGGAGAAGCAGCTGACAAGCTCTTCTATAAACAGCTGGGGTTAATCTCTAGATCAATGCCACTTGTTCTTGTGGGAGACTTCAATCTCCCTGATATCTGCTGGAAGTACAATAGAGCAGAAAGGAAGCAGTCTAGGAGGTTCCTGGAGTGCATGGAAGACAACTTCCTTGCACAGCTGGAATGAACCAACAAGGGAAGGTGCCCTCCTGGATTTGCTGTTTGTGAATAAAGAAGGCCTGGTGGGGGATGTGGCAGTAGGAGGACGCCTAGGACTATGTGATCATGAGATGATAGGGTTTTCTGTTCTAGGCGAAGTGAAGAGGGTGCTTAGCAGGACAGTTGTATTAAATTTCCAGAGGGCAGACTTAGAACTCTTCAGAAGGCTGGTGGGCAAAGTCTCACGGGAGACAGTACTTATGGGCAAGGGAGCCCATGAGGGCTGGGAGCTCTTCAAAAAGGAGATCCTAGCAGCTCAGGAGAAAGCTATCCCCATGTTCCGGAAAAAAAGCTGGCAGGGGAGAAAAACAGTTCCCTCTGTGTACAAACCCCTGAACTAGAGGAGCAAAATGAGACTCCCGTGGTCCAAGAGGAGGTGGTCAGAGCCTTGCTTGCCCAACTAGACACCCACAAGTCTATGGGCCAGACGGGATTCACCCAAGGGTATTGAGGGAGCTGGCCGATGTGCTGGCCAAACCCCTTTCCATCATCTGCCAACAGTCCTGGAAGACTGGGGAAGTTCCACTGGACTGGAGACTGGCTGATGTTGTGCCCATCAACAAGAAGGGTAGCAGGGAGGATCCAGGGAACTATGCAGGCATGTCAGTCTGACCTCAGTGCCTGGGAAAGTCATGGAGCAGGTGATCTTGAGTGCTATCATAAAGCACATGCAAGAGAACCGGGTGATCAGGCCCAGTCAACACAGGTTTACCAAAGGCAGGTCTTGCCAAACCAACCTGATCGCCTTCTATGACAAAGTGACTCAGCTGCTGGACGAGGGAAAGGCTGTGGATGTGGTCTTCCTAGACTTCAGTAAAGCCTTTGGCACAGTTTCTCACAGCATTCTGCTATGGAAACTGTCAGCTTCTGGCCTGGACAGGCGCACACTCTCCTGGGTAGAAAACTGGCTGGATGGCCGGGCCCAGAGAGTGGTGGTAAATGGTGTTAAATCCAGCTGGAGGCCAGTGACAAGTGGGGTTCCCCAGGGCTCAGTGCTGAGTCCAGCCCTGTTCAATGTCTTCATCAATGACCTGGATGAAGGCATTGAGTGTTCCCTTAGCAAGTTTGCAGATGACACTAAGCTGTATGGAAGTGTCAATCTGCTGGAGGCTCGGGAGGCTCTGCAAAGGGATCTGAACAGGCTGGACCACTGGGCTGAGTCCAGTGGAATGAGGTTTAACACAGCCAAATGCTGGGTCCTGCACTAAGGGTACAACAACCCTATGCAGAGCTACAAAGTAGGAGAAGCCTGTCTAGAAAGCTGCCTGGAGTAGAAGGACCGGGGCCTGTTGGTTGACAGATGACTGAACATGAGCCAGCAGCGTGCCCAGGTGACCAAGAAGGCCAATGGCATCCTGGCTTGTATCAGAAATGGTGTGACCAGCAGGTCCAGGGAGGTTATTCTCCCTCTGTACTCAGCACCGGTGAGACTGCTCCTTGAATACTGTGTTCAGTTCTGGGTCCCTCACCACAAGAAGGATGTTGAGGCTCTGGAGTGAGTCCAGAGAAGAACAACAAAGCTGGTGAAGGGGCTGGAGAACAGGCCATATGAGGAGTAGGTGAGAGAGCTGGGGTTGTTTACCCTGGAGAAGAGGAGGCTGAGAGGAGACCTTATTGCTCTCTACAACTACCTGAAAGGAGTTTGTAGAGAGGAGGGAGCTGGCCTCTTCTCCCAAGTGATGGGGGACAGGACAAGTGGGAATGGCCTCAAGCTCCACTAGGAGACATTTAGGCTGGACATCAGGAGGAATTTTTTCACTGGTCATTAGGAAATGGAACGGTCTGCCCAGGGAGGTAGTTGATGTGTCTTCCCTGGAGGTGTTTAAGGTGCGGGTGGATGAGGTCCTGAGGGACATGGTTTAGTGTTTGATAGGAATGGTTGGACTCGATGATCCTTCCAACCTGGTGATTCTATGATTCTATAAACCTTTGTGTATGGAGGAGAGAGTGTATATAAAAGCATTATAAGAAATGAGAGAGGCCCTTAGTATAGACAAGACTCTTATCTAAAGGCCTGTTTCTCTAAAGGCTATCTATTAAGCATTCTTAGAAGCAAACTAAAAGCAGCTAGTTCTTTGTGTGAATTACAGCTACTCTTGGTGGTAGCACTGTGAGCATAATAAAACCCACAATGCTTTCAAACAGATCCTTACATTCTTGAGGAGACACATTAAGAAAATTTTAATATGGATTTCAAGTTTGAAAATGAAATTTTACTTCTTCAGTAATTTTTATCCTGCTGACATTAGGATTTGTATTACAATTATATTTGCACAGTTTCATCAGTTCTTCTGGTATGTTTGATTCACCCATGGAAGTTTTAGCATCCAAAGATTGGATGTCTCCCTTGCAAGCATTACACAACTGTGGGCAACACATGCCAATATAGTGCCAGTCTTAAATGAATAGAACTGGATTTAATTTATTCCAACACACGAATGGATGGATTCACTGTCTGACTGAAGAATCAGAAGTCAGAAAGACTTGATCTGTTGGTTTGGGTTTTTTTTTTTTTTTAATGTGCCATTGGAGGATTTTTTTGGTGTGTTGCTGCTTGAATATGAAAGATGCATATATTTTTACAAAAAAGTAAAAAATATCGTGTATATAGCAAAACTTAAGTATAGAACGGCAGTAACCTAGAATTAGACAGTGGCTCACAAGAATCAGATACAACTAGAAAAAATTGACCTGTTTGAAATCTGTACATGGATATTAAGGCAGACCTTATGTATGAATTAGCTGATACTTCATGATGCCCCTAGGTGGCATTGATATCCTGGTGAAGAATATTAAGAGTGAATCTAAAAAGTAGTAGTCAGACTCCACAGCTTTCATGCATAAAAATAGTGATTGAGATGCTCTGTGTATGTCTTTTTTTTCATTGCAAAGAAAGACTACTTACTTGGATTGAGTTTGGGTTTAGAATAGAGCATTTCAAATGAATTTTTCAAATAAGATACCATGATTAAAATAAAAACCCAACACACACTGGTCCTGAATAACAAAGTATAATGTGACTTTAAAAGTGAGAGTTGAGGAGTTTCTTAAGGAAGTATTAGCCTGTGTTTACCAAAATTGCTGGTATTCTTTCTGTAGGGACAGATATTAATATAGAGTTTGGCTTCAGAAAAATAATTCAAGGGTAGTAAAAATTGTTTCTAGAGTAAGAAGAATGTGCACTAAAATATTTCTCACAGCTAGCTGAGGAAACAAAGTGAGGTTTGCTTAAAGATGCTCACATCATTAACAACTGTGGTAGAAATAGCTGTGAGAATATTTGAACTGTGTTTTATATACCAAAAGTGGTTCCATCATTAATTAAAAAATAAATGTCACTTTGTACCCAATGTGTCCTCTGCTACAGGAGGAACAAGCTCATCTGTAGTGTTCTATTTCACTTCTTAGCTGAGTACCTTAGTATACTTGAGCAGCAAAGTCCCGAAGTATACTTGAGCATAATCTCTCATGAAGAACTAATTAACATCCTATTGAAGACTGTTAGATGTTTTATAGAATCTAGATTTACTAATGCTAAATAAATTTCATTACTTAGTGTTGTATGAACTCACTGGCTTTGTTATTGAAACCACAGTCCTCAAGGAATTAGTAGTTTGCAGCTTTCCAGAGGAAAAATTCTCCAGGTTGGCCAAGCTTCTGATAATAGTCCTTAATCTCTAGGGTACTTTTGTCTTTAGAAAATAAACATGCTAATGTAGGAATTCTGTTTCTGTAAAGAGGGTAATAATAGCATAGGATGGGAAGATGAAATAAGTTTCAGGTGCGTTTTTTCACATCCCTGAACTGTATATTAAGGCCGAGTTTTGCTTTCTTTGTTAGAAAAAGACTGTCTGTGGAACTAAAGAAAAATATTACAATAGTGTCCCTTTTTTTTAATAGGAGAATATGACAGGAGTATTGTGTGAGTGTTATGAAGTATTAGTGTGTAAGTGCTTCCCAGTTCCCCAACAGTTCAACTAAATTTCAGGAGTATTCTTCAATTGTTTTATATGTTATATACAAGTTGTTTCAAATTAATTTTACTCATGTTACCAAACTAATTAGACACTTACTACAATGGCAGTCATCCTCTAAAAGCAATTAAAGATATTGCTTTTAGAGCAATCAACATTTGACCTATTCATGTTTGAGGAGATTTTTCTATTAGAACAAAAAGTATTTCCTTTAACTGGTAAGTGGCGTAGGAATAACTGAAAAGGGAGGATATTTAAAGAATACTGAAATTAACCCATGAATAGTAAGCCTTAAAGAAACACTGCACACAGATCTATATGTTTTTTATCCTCAAAAGATACTTTTCACATTAGAGCATATGAAAAGATGGTTATCCTGTACATTCCCATCTCTGCATCTGTATTCCAGCCTCTTCCTGTTTCTTGCAATCTCCAAATAAATTGGTGAAAAAATTAGCATTCTAGAATAGTAGAAAGAATATATTTGAAGAGCTGTGGAAAGTCACATGCTCCTCTTTTCAGACAGATATAAGTAAACCTTTTTATGTTATTTCTCATTTGTTTAGGATTAGGCGTGTCATTTATGGATTTTTAACAGAGGGTAGTATCCTGGGGACAACCAGTTCCTACAAATGCCTGCAGTGCTTGTAGTACCATGTAGATAGGACTGTTGAAAAGGTTTTGATATCAAAACTTAAAGTGGTTTTATGTTGCATAACACCACAAATTACAGCCGTATATTTCTCTGTCTATGTTCATATTAGTCTGTCTGTAGAAAGAGCCAATGTGGTTTAGTAAATCTATAAGTAATTGTATTCAGCTTCTTCTCTGCTGTGAATTTATTCTGGGAAGGGAATGTAAGGGATACAAAGGATAAGACTCAAAAAGTCAGTAGGAATTATAGTAGTAGGTAGGGAGGATTTTGAAACATAGAAGGGCTGTTCTGAACAGTAAGCTAGTGGAGTTGTCCTCAGAGATGTTCATTCTTATGAGAATAAAGCTAGCAGTAAATTACTGGATATACCTTTTACTCTTTAACAGAGTAAAGAGTATATCTTTTTACAGATCAAATTTCTTTGCAGAGGTTGTGCAAGGAAATGGAAACTAGGTGACATACGTAAAGGAAAAATCATGAAGTAAGACAAAGTTTGTGAACAGAGGTTGTTTGGTATTGCAGAAGTTCTAAACTCTTACTAACATTGGTCATATTCCTGGTAGGCAATAGAGCTAACGACAGATGAAAAAAGAGAAGCAGGTAAAAGAGAAAAGATATTTCTGGTTTGTTCTCATCAATACATAAACTTTACTAAGGTAGGAAAGAAGGTCTGAAGAGAAAAATGATTAGGTAAAATGTCTTCAGAATGCCAAGTAATGGCTTATTAATGTGAGAAGTGACAAATAATGATAAATAATAGCTGAACAACTGGTCTGTGCATTGTTTCGAAGAGGCTTAAAGTCCTGACGGCACTTGACGTGCATGGAGAGGTAGCAGACAGCATGTGTGGAGGGAAGAAGTTGTTGCTGAGAAGTCAGATGTTTACCTGTTGGTAATTGTGTGATAATCCATATTTACGCCTGTATGTCTTTCAGACTGTGCAGCTTTGCAGACAAAAAATATTTCACATCTCTGCAGTTTGCTGTGTACATTCACAGAGGATTTCATCCAAGCATATCGCTTGCTATTGCAGCCTGTCAAAAGTTTAAAGGGAGGAGAGTTTGTCAGATGTCATAAAGGATGTCCAAGAGATATTTATGTTGTTGAAGTTGTTTTGTTCTTTTTTCTTCCTAACATCCCACTCACTGTTTTGTTAAAGTTTTTTGAAGAAAATGCAGTCTAATTTCTCATCTTGGTCAAGTTCTATTTTCAGAAAATTAGAAGTCAGAAAGGAATTAAATAATTCAGGGAAGGCCAAAGGATTCCAGACTGCTGGCAAAATTTTCATTCTAATATTTCACAGGGAAAGGAAAACCACAAAATTCACTGTTTCCTATATTTTCTCAAACATTTTCAGTAATCTGCTGTTTCAAATAACTTCTGTTGAAATATGGGAATTGTGATAATGAGGTAGGCAGTGTTATAAAATTATTATCATAGTGAGCTGAGAGGTAGCTTTTTAAATTCTATTACCTGCATTTTTTTTCTTAGATGAACTGCCCACATCACATTGTAATCCTTGTTCCTCAGATGTAGTGACATGATTAGCCATTGAAATCTCATAGGATAAGATTCTAATTAGTGACAGAAGAAAAGAAAGTATGAGGATTATTTATGATTATGATTTAAAAGAAAAATTTACATATTGGGCCATGTATTACTTGTTCTGTAACAAGATATGTATTGAACATCCTTTCTTTCTGTCTGAGTTAGGCTAAATGATAATTTAAATTGGTGTATGTTGCACGTCACAAGGTCAGCTCTCCTCAGATTCCTTGATTTTGACTTCTGTATTGCAAGGTCTCACAAACAAGAGACTGAAAAGACTATGGGATAATTAAAGCTACGGGATTTTATATATATATACATATACATATACATATATATTGTTTTAAGGAATTAGAAACTTCCTCCAGTCTTCTCACTTAGAATTCTGCGTAGTGTGTATCATGAAGTTGTCTGTAGTGACCCACCTTGCAAAGAAGCTGATGATTTACCTGAAGAATATCTATGAGCTTCTCCCATCTTTTCAGTAGTTGACTATTACTTCCAAGATCTTCCAAATGAAAGCATTTGTATCCCTGCCCATGGCAGGAGAGTTAGAACTAGGTCATCTTGAAGATCCTTTCAACCCAAATTATTCTATGATTCTGTGATTTAACAGGGTTCAATTCTATTCAAGTTCTGTTTTCTAATACACATTCCAAGATGTTTTTAAAAATTGGCCTTGCTCTTTTGTTTCTCTTAAGTTGCACTGGAAGTTGTAGCAACGCTTGCATGAAAGTCACTTTGACATGATTAGGCATTTAAATTGCTTGCACATATAGGTGAAATGTCAAGCCGAACAGGAGTATAATTTAATTCTTGTGCTTTGAGAAAACTAATAAGAAGTTTATTGACCTCTTATTAAGAGGTCAGAGAAAACAAACTTCTGTTTGTTAGTGAAAACAAACCAAGAAAGTGATCTGTGTTCAAAATGTCATTTCTGAAGCTGTGAACTACTCAGTAGTACCAAGTCTTTGATGGTACGTAGTCATCCACTATCCTTTTCTTTCCTCCACTTGTTCAATGTTTTGCTGTCACAGATAGCTCCTACTTATAGGTTGTTCAATAAGCTTATTTTCTAGTTATTAGGTGTAAGGGTTAAATCCTGGTTGGCCAAAATAGGCCTGAAAGACTAGGAAATTCTCTCTCCAGATGTGGTAAAGGATATAAAAATCTCTTGAAAAATACAAACGTATTTCATATCAGAGCTAGTTTCACCTAAGAGTTGAAATATGAGAGAGAGTTTACAAGGAAAAAATGAGTTTTCATGCAAACATATTAGAGCAAAGAAGTATTTAAAGACAATTTCAATTCTGGAAATGTGCCAAGAAGATAAATATGTTTCTAAAAACAAATAATTAAGATTGTCTTCTGAAAATTGAAAGGACACCAGAATCATTCTCTTCTAAGGGAAGCCATCCTTCTTCAGATATGTGGAAGATAGCTCTGGTTTTTTGATTCCTGGGTTACTTGAATTGGCAAGCAGACTAGTTCATAAGGTCAAAAGTTTGGAAAGGGGAATATTTTACTACATTTCATTACTTTGGAGATTCTGTCTGTAGCCCTGGAGAACAAGGTGTTGAAACAAGCTGGAGATAGACCTTAGTGAACAGCAGATGTTCAAGGACAATATTGCTTTAAAATTTCCTGAACCCACTTTTACCTAGGTTGTAGTTGAGAATGTCTAAGAGATCTGTGACAGGCTGAAATACATTCTTCTGTCATATGAGAGTATTGTTGAACACTCCCGTAGATGTGTTGCCTCAGAGCAACTTCCTAGAGATGTATGGACTCCTATGGAATAACTACCCTGTTTCCCAGACCTTTTTCTTATTTTATTTTCCTCTGATTTTATTCCATTTCCTTTCTGTACAGAGCTTTTGCTAAACTATTTTTAACTCTCAAGATTTAGGCACAAATTGACCTAATCATTAAAAGATGCTTCATAAAAAAAAATTCTACTTCTTTTGTTCTTTCTGTAGCTGAAGTAGTGTGCTTGGATTCTCTCATGTGAAAGATTTTGAAGTAAGAAAGACTTCTCTAACACGATATGGAAGTAGTGCTTCTTTCAAAGAAAGAATCTGATCTGAGAGTAAGAGAAGATGAGACAGATGTTTTGCCAAAACTAAGTAACTCCAGTTTGTTTCTCAATATACCATTTTAGTTCAGCAAGTATGAAGGGACTGTGTTGGCTCAAACTTGAAAACTAGTTATCGGGGAGACAAAAAGTAGCCCTTTGCTGCCGGTCTCAGTTTTGGTTTGGTTTTTTGTTAGGGTTGCTGGTGATTTTTTTTTTTGTTTGTTTTCCCCTCCCCCCATTTCAACAAATCTCAGCTTAGTGAATATGCTACAGACAGCTTAGGTCTACTTGGGAAAAGAGAACAGTTATCTTACATCTCTGTGTCGCCACTATCCTTCTAAAACCCTCTTCCCCAGTGAAAAATGCCACTTTCCGTAACCTTACAGCTCATAAAAATAAGAAAATATTTTTCTCCAAATTTTATTACAAATTTCTCAAAAAAATACGTTACCAAATTTTTCAGTTAAGGTCCAAAAACTGCAGCAGGTAAATCAGAACATTCCAGAATACATTTTATAGTATAGAAATTATTTCTTTAACATAAATAACTGTGCTCTCTTTTATTCAGCTTTATGCCTGTGGATTTGTGTTCCATGTTTAGTTCTAGTGGACTGTTTATAATATCAGTTGAATGTTTGTGTTTTGTGGAGGTAAATGTGGATACATAGTGATGGAAATCTTGTTTTACAGGACTATGAAGAAAATGCAAAACAAAGAGAAATCAACAAGAATTTCAATGAAGCTCTTATATTCTTATGGGAAATCTGAGTATATCTCTTTCACTGTCAGTTCCCATTTCTTAAGCTGGAGGGTTGTTCTGTGTTTCCAAAGTATAAATTGCTATGAGTCCTGACAGATAAGCCTGATTTCCACCATCCAGTACTACCAATATACTAGCTCTTACAAAAGCCCATTAAGCTCAGCAGCACGTATAATTTCTGCAACAAGGTCAGGTGAAATCTGTCTTGAAACAGCAAAATCTTGGCAACACTAGAACTGGTTGTCTCTTCTACCATCAGTGTATCAAGAAAGTCTGTATGTTCAAACCCAGACTAGTCTTCTATGTTTTGCTGCGTATTACAAACTCAAACTGTGTCAGATTCATGATGCTAAAGAATACAAGGAAAAAGGGAGCTGAACGCTCTATCCGTGTAAAGGAAGGAGGGTAGCCCCTTAATTATTTTACTGTTTATACATTTTACCTCAATCCAATATGTATAAACCAGAACCCAGGACTCCTCATCACATTACTCCCTTGGCTGTAGAGGTAAAACTCCTCTTGCTTATGTGTGTGCTCTCTCACTCTCTGACCCCATGACTCTTGCATTTCTGTCTGTTTAGTGGCCTGACTTCAGTGGGGAAGGTAAGAATCAACCCCATTCTGGTTTTGTCCTTCCTGGGGGAAGTGAGCTTATGTCCCTCAGGTGGGGAGAACTTGTGCTCTAATAATTAAGCTATGTAATTAACAGGCAGCACTCATCATAACCAACTATTTTTCAAAGGAACTGACTAAATATTAAATATTGGTTTCAGGAGTGCTTTAAGCATGCCTATTGGATTAGACCTGTTAGGGGATTTGCATGTGTGAATATTTAATTTGTGGATCTCTTAATGATCTTAGGTAAGGAGATGTCATAACCAGGTTGCTTAGTTAAAACAAGACGTAAGTTTCTACAGGGAAGGTAATAGTTTAAATATGGGTACCTGGAAAAGCTTTTCTGGACAAGAATGCAGGTATTGTGGGTATGGATGTATTTAATTAGGTAAATAAAGGTTTGGGGTTTTTTTGTTAACAAAGTATCTGAATTCTACCTAAATTGAAATTTAAGTCCATTCCTGAATGTAGGCCTCACTGTGTTGTTTTCTGTATTTGTCTAAAAATATTGATGTGTTCTTGTTAAAGAGTCTGTGTTTATATACAACTTGTTATAAGACTATTCAAACTAATGTAAGATAAAAATCCTGCCTGTTAGGCTGCATCTCATTTCCAGGAGGGTAATGTGGTAACAGCAATGTTTTCCGCTGAGATTGTGTTTGTTTTTACCTGCTACACATTTCTGTCTGGGGATGATAGTGTTTTGGGGGGTTTTTTTCTCCTTATCAAGATGTAAATCATAAAGTTCGGTGTAATTTGAACGTTATGATTCATAGTAATAATTACATAATGTATCTTGAAGACATGGCATCAAAAATGCTGTTTAAAGAGTATTATCTGCATAACATTCCTGATTTGCTCACCTTTATCTTCTCTAATTTTCCAATGCAGATAACAATACCCAGACCTTCAGTGGCATCCACACAGTCTGTTTCAGAGAGCTTTCACTGTGGCCACCAGCTAGAGAAAAGAGAGCAGGATGCTATGGAACACACCGTGGAACCTTCCTCTCCAAAGGAAAGTTTGCCAGGTTTGGTTGTGGCAGAAGACGCACTTCCAGGTAGTGCTAGCAGACCAAATTTGGTACTTAATGTCAGCCAAGAGGTGCTTGACAGGGAAGGACATGTCAAAGGATGTGACAATGTCCTGGACTGTGACCAAAAGGACATACCTGAACAACGTACTGGGATACAGGAAGAGGAAGAACTTGAAAATATTCCTGTAGAGGAGGCTGAGGAAGAACAACTTCCAGTGGTTTCTGAGAATGCCATCAAAATGCTAAGTAAAGAACAGAATTCTTCTTTGCCAGGCAACTCAAAATCTGCAGAGGAAGAACCTCTAACAAATACTGAAGCTGCTGAAGAATCAAAGCCAAGGCCTGCCTGTTTGGTGCCAAATCAAGATGAGGTTCTGAAGTTGATAACAGCAAAACAGTCAGAATTTTCTCCCTTAAAACCTACCAAACCACATGTTAATAGCCAGGCAAGCAAATTAGGACCAGTTCAGGAAAATGGTTTTCAGTCTAATAAGGAAGAAGTCCATATTCATGATTTGAAATGCCACAAAGTCGCCCTTACTACTTTTTTGCACCAGGAGGACAAAAAGGAGAAAAATGCTCCCCAAAATGGAGAGTTATTCCACTATATTTCAGAAAATGGAAATTCTCATCGATCTAAGAAGGACGTAGTTAAATCTCCTTTTGTATTCAGGCAGAGCCGAATCCCAGTTTTAGCACAAGAGATAGACTCAACGTCAGAGTCCTCTTCTGTTTCAGCAAAGGAAAAGCTGCTTCTAAAAAAGGCTTATCAGACAGACTTGGTCAAAATACTTATGGAAAAGAGACAGCTCAAATCTTTCCTTGGTGACCTCTCAAGTGCCTCTGATAAGTCACTAGAGGAAAAAATGGCTGCTACTCCAGTACCATTTTCTGAGGATGATGTCTTATCCTCATTTTCTAAATTGACACTGGACTCTCATTTCAACAAGCAGACAGAAGATAGTTCTTTATCTCCAAGCAGCCCTCAGTCCAGAAAAAGCAAGATTCCAAGGCCAGTGTCCTGGACAGCCACTGATCAAGTCACCAGTTCAAGTTCAGCTCAGTTCTGTCCTCAACCACCACCAGGAAAACCGCCTCCTAGACCTGGGGTAGAAGCTAGGTAATGCAGAGAAAAATGAAATAGGTTTTTAGGTTTAAAATGGATTTGAGCTAGGCTGCAGTTACTATGCAGTGTGTAATCCTGTAGAAGTTCCATCCCTTAGCTGATGTTTCAAAAAATGCTGGGCTTCAATTCTCTGAGAAATCTTACCTTGTTGGAGAATGAATGAGGAGGGGTTGTTACACGGGAATGAGCCCACTTCACTGTTAAACCTAATACTTCAATAGATGTGTACTCAGTAGTTTGCAGCCTGTCAGTCCCTAACTAAGTCTTTACAATTTTTTTTTTAAGGTGGGGTTGCTATTCCAGTATTGTTGATTATTCACAAACTCAGAGAAATCAATAGGATCTGTCATATCCAGCCCCCCTGAAAATTAAACTGTTTCTTTTGTAGACATTTGAACTATTTGGGTTTGGTATTGAGCCATTAGTATCAAGTTAGTTTGCTACGCTCAGATCATGGTTAAGTAAAACCAACTAAGAAAAGGAGGGCAGAGTGATTTCTAGACGCAATTCTTCACCAATTCTATATACAGACAACCATGGTCTACTTTCCTCAGTGCCTACATTATCAAGATATGTAGTATTTTGGTACAGTTGTGTGAAATCCCATGGAGGAAGTTGTGGTGTATCTTACAATCCCTTAAAATTGTGTATAGGAGTGTATTGGTGGTCTGCAGGAATGGATGTACCCCTTCTGAAACAGAGGCAATAAGCACTGCTCTTCAGTGTACTTCTTCCAGTTCCACCAGGAAATTTCAGTTATCTTTTAAACACTTGTCTGCTTATGTGAGTGAGTTTATGCAAATATAAATTCGGTGTTGATTTGAAAAATATGGAAGGCAAAGCCTAGATCTGAACACCTCTACCTTAGAGGAAAGTTCAGCTCCAGATGTTTGTTCTGCAGTGTAAGCTCATCCCTAGTTTCCAGTGGTACTGTGCTTATGTATGAAATCTAGTGAACAGATGGGAACAGAAATAATCTTTCTTCATTTCTTCTTAAGGTTACGCAGATACAGAGTCCTAGGGAGTAGCAACTTGGATTCAGATCTTATCTCTCGTCTGGCTCAAATCCTACAGAATGGATCTCAAAGACCAAGGAGTTCTACCCAGTGTAAGAGCCCAGGATCTCCACATAGTCCAAAAACACCACCCAAAAGCCCTGTCATCCCCCGACGCAGTCCTAGTGCCTCCCCTAGGAGCTCTTCTTTACCCCGTACTGCCAATTCATCTCCGTCCCGGGCTGGGAGACCCCATCATGATCAGAGAAGTTCATCCCCACATCTTGGGAGGAGTAAATCACCTCCTAGCCATTCAGGCTCCTCATCTTCTAGGAGATCCTGCCAACAAGAGCACTGCTGCAACAAACCGAGCAAGAATAGTCTGAAAGGATCTGGCAGTTCCTTCCACCATTCCCCAAACACTAAGACTCCTACAGGAAAGAGCAAATCAACAACTAAGCTTAGCAGATAGGAACTGGGCCTTGACAGTTATAAAGCCTCCTCCTAAACCTGATGCATGTTGTGTCTATGTACTGTGTATTTACAAAACTGATAAACAAAAAATTAAAAATGGTTGAATCTGTGCTTTTGAAAGAAAGTAAGCATCATAAACTATTCATGAGAAAGCATACTGTGTGAGTAAGTGGCCAGTCATTGCTAAAGAGCAGGCAGCAAGCAGATCCACGAGAGGGGAAGTAGAGGCCAGGATAAGAATGACTAAGTAGTAAAAGAGGTGCAATGTATTTAGAGCAAAAATATCTCTAAAGTGAATGTTTTAAAAGGGTATTTATTTCTATGTTTTTTGTTTATCTAACTAGAAGATTTGGCTTAATTATTTAAGGACTTGCATACTTAAGGAGTATGTAAGGAAACCTGAAAGTTATTCCCAAAATTATGTCATCACTTGGGAGGTACGTACTGCTCAAGCATATCTTTGCAGTGTTAAAAAAGCACACTATTTAGAAGACGATGGTATTTCTACCTTATAAGTCTCTTCCATTTTGAGCTGCACACATCTCTGAGTGACTCAGTGCTCATCTTGTCCCCTGTCTACCATTGCACATGTTTTTTATGTAAGGAAGTATCATGTTCCTTGACTCGTCATGACACAATGATATAAAAATTATTATTAATGTCCACCAAAATGGTTTAATAGCTGTATTCTTCTGAAAAGTACTTATGGTTCTGATTGGGATCCAAGAAGCTAATTCTCCATTTAATATAACATACTCCTTTGAGACTCATGGTGGAGTTCTTCAAACTATGTTCAATAGAAATCAGAAAAGCATTCCTGTCTAGGTAATAAGAAAAAAGGAGCAAGATGTCTGCACTTCACTCAGTGTTGCAGATTTACAATGAATTGCAATGTAAGTTAGAAAACAGAGATAACTTTTCCTCATTAATACAGTTGCAAGAAGAACATGTGCCATCAGTGGTTTTTCTTTTTCCATGAGTTATAGATCACTTAAACCATGTGCAGAGATGATTACTACCAACCAATATTTGCTTTTTTTATCATTTATTTTTTAATAACATGAAAGATGAAAAAGAGATGAGGAGATTATCTGCTTTGTGAATTTGGAGGGTTATAGGTGACAGATACACCCTTACAAAATCTGGATAAGAATGCTAGTCAACAAAGCAAAATATACAGAAAGTAGTCTGCGCTATTTTTAATGTTGGAGTCCTCTTGGTTTTTTGCCTGAATAGTTTTTCATAGCCAGGCTTCATTGTCTGTCAGTAAAGTCCATTTCTCCAGCTTTGGTAGTTATTTAATAATCTGTGCTTTACAGGATCTCTCTAGGGAACCTAGTGGTACAGCACCTTTTGCTATATTCAAAAGAGAATAACAGGTCAGAATAGTAACACATAAGAATACAAGCCTGAGAAAGATGCAGCCAGCTCTCCCTAATCATTCCTATTGTGGGGACTCTGGATGCATAGGAGACTTGTCGGTTACTGATCTGCTTGCTGTAATCATGCCTCTCTAGCCAGCCAGAATCTGTGCTTTTTATTTAACCTCTGCCAAATGAATTAAAAAGGGAATATTTTGTCTCTGAGCTAACACATTCTAATGCTGCATTGAAGCTGCCCTAGAGCTGCTTTGTCAGACTATGCTATTTTTTTTTCTTTTCTTGCTATGAATATATAGTTTCCCATACGTAATGTAGCACAGTGTGGAACCTTAATTACATTCAGGTTTCAAACACTACAGATGAATGCAATAGGTAGGGTATACCTGCTTTTTTTGAAGAAACTGTACCATTGGAAAGTCCTATTCCTTTGTATTATATTGTATAATAGGTGCTATACCAATTACTGCATGTCCTCATGATAAATTATATAATATAAATATTTATATATACATATATGTATATGCTTATATAAACTCATTCTTTCTCATTTTTAATTTGTAATTTATGGACCACAAATAATAGTTCCCTTCCTGATAGTTCCTGAGTATTTTCAGCATTGCATCTTCTATTCCCACCCTCCATCCCTGCCCTCCTTTAAATTTCTGGAATGTACAAATTCTAATAGCCTTTATACATTGGTACAAGATTGAAGGACTGCTGATTTCTCAACCAGCCAATGTTTCATCTTGCAGCTTGCTTTTTTTCTTTATAATTTTGTGTGTGCATTTGCATATGGCACAAGAGCAGAGACTCAAAGGTATTTTTACTTTTTATTACAAATAGGGTTTGTGGTTACTCATTTTTATTTCGTAATGTGAATTCTTAATTGTTCATCATATAGGAGCAGTGACAGTCAATGAATACCTAACAGAAGAATGTGACAACAACAAATCCCATCTTTTCCTTCCTTTTTTTCCTCATGTTTCCTTATGGTATACTAGAAAGATAATTCGGTCCCATTGTGACATTTTTGATCTGGGCACTGCTGGAATTATCTGTTAAGATGGTATGGCAGCCTATGATTATTTTCCTTACTTCTCCCTTATATCTGAAAAGCATTTATTATGGTCTTGAAAGCTTATTCCTACATTAAAATGATCAGTTTTAATAGGTACCAACTTTATGCATCCTTGCCTGAGATACTGAAGTTGAGGTGTTTATATTTTCTCTCCAGTGCAGCAGGATCCAGAAACAGGTAATTGCTTTACAGGTGAGAGAGAATAGAACACCTACAGATTTTTTTATGCTGTCTTTGAAGTACAGACTTGTCCATTGTTACACATTGCTATGTAAAATAAATCAATGGTGTAGAAATTCACTTGTACTTGAACTACTTGCCAATGTAAAAACAGTAAACTATGCCAAACTAGAGAGAGATCAATTGTGATTGATGGCCCAGGCTTCTTTCAGTGCAGAAGAAGGTAAAAGGACTGTATATCTCCAGTTCCAGTGTGGATTCGACAGGAGCTAGTGAGCAAATAATGAAGACATGAATGAAGGAGTGATTGTGAATAATTTACCTTGAATGACCCACTCTTCTGGAGGGTTTTTTTTATTGCTTGATACCTTCCCCCCAGAAGTTTACAGAATTGCTTGCTATGGTTTAATGTAGCAATCAGTTAATGTAGTTCGGTAATGGTCAGCTAATCAATTCATGCATAAATATTGGCTTAATATTTCTAGAGGGCCTGTATAATCATCAAGAACTCTATAAGCTTCAATATTTGAATATGCAACTGACTCTGCGTAAAACCACCAACGTATACGTGTCCCTTGTGCAGAGTGTGAATGAGCAGTTAATGGAGGGTTATCTGCAACAAATTTTCAGGAACGGGGAAGATTTTTCTCCTCTATACAAAACTGTTGCAGTTATTCTGCGTAGCACATACTAGCTTACACAGGGATTTTAGCTGGGACGTAGTAATTCAAGGGGCTGTTGCTTTGTCCTCTTCAAGCCTCCATTTCTTTGGAGGGCAGTGTAATGGAGCCATGACATGTAGCAGATGCAAATGCTGCGCACGCGTTTCCTCTTCATGGTATTTTGTGTGTTGTGACCAGCACTTTGGAGCATTTTTTAGAGAAATCGAGGCACAAAGCTTTTAAACTAAAATAGAACTTGAAAAGACTGAGCATTTCACACAAACATTTGTGCTACAGTATTGCATGAAACAATGAATCTAAGTTGCAACTTCAAAAATCTATATTAATATACGTTATTAATTACAAATGCCAATTACTACTCAAGTAAAACCCTGTTACAAGTAATAGAAGGTGTGATAGAGTAGACCAACACGGACAAGTTGTATGATGCTAGGCACCTATCTACTACTTAAGCATAGCAAATTTCCCTCTTCAAAGGCAGGAGCAATGTGAGGTCTTAACTGCTAGTTATATAGTATTATTCACGAGGCAGACCCCTGGGGAGTGAACGGGGTATTCATGATAGCTACCAGCCACATCCTGCCTTGGGAAATCTGGACGTATTCTTGCCTTGAAGTTTGCATCAAGCTTTCTCACATACCTCATTAAACAGTCTTGACATAAAGAGGAGGATCTAGTCCTATATGTTTAAAAATACCTTGGAATATTTTTCATCTGAAAAAGACCTGTAACCACTCTATCATTTACACTTAGTAGTATTATGATATTAACTATAGCTGGGGAAACACACAATTTTGGTTATATATATATGTAGGCATTTGTACATAAGTGTATCTATATATACTTTTATATAGATACTGTTTATTGTGTGGAAACATATATACATCCATCTATCCATATGTGTGTACATGCATATAGACAGGAACAGTCTCGGCTATTGCATCCTGTTTACTAGAATTCATTTGCCAGAGTGACCCAATGCTTGTTTTGCTTTGATTTCCTCCAATCTCTCCACCTACCATAATTTTGCTATGCCCTAATTCTGATTCCATGTTACAAGCCCTGATCCTACAGTCCTACTTGTACAAAATTCCCTTAAGTCTTTCTTATTGCAGTAACATTTATGCAATAGTTGACTGTTATAAAAAAATATTTTCTTCTCTTTGATGAGAATGTAGACAAAGTCAGACTTACAGTATAGACTTTCCTGTAAAAAGAACTTTTTCATAATGAATTGGACATTTTAATGGAATGCTGAGGCATAAATTCTGGTGAGAAAATGATTATTCCAGTTTCTTAAAAGGATCTAATGTCAAGGTAGGGATATGTGCTCCAATTTTTATATATGTGTCAAAATGAAAAGAGGAATGTTCTGAAAAGGAACAGGGGAACAAAGGAGACCTCAAAGTCAATTTGTTTTCTCATTATAGTCACATAAGATATTAATTTTTCATGCATGAGTGATCCTGTGAGGTGACAAGACCCATGACTGTCTTGTCAATGCCAGTAAGCAAGGGGCTGCTTAAGTATCTTAAGTTAACACCATGATTCCCTAACGAGTGTTCTCTGTATGCTTTTCCACTGTAAGGAGTGGTCAGAGAAATATCAGCTAGAAATAAAAGCCTTGACAATTATGCATGACTCCTTACTTCAACTGGTAACAGCTTTGGATGCTCATTCCTATTACTGAAACTTGTGGGAAAGCATGTAGTATTTTTATTCTACTTCTAGATAATGTATTAGGCAGTGAACTGGAGAAGTTTGTTCACTTTGGTTTTCTTTTGGCTCAGATATCATTGGTTGCAATTACTGTGATTTTCAGTATCCTATGACACTGGCAAAAAGGCAGTAAAGTTCAGGTCTACAGTTGTTAGATAACACATGCAGATCTCATAAACATGCACCTCATACAAGAATACCTCACCTGTCCACTTGAAGCCAGTCTTCCTTTGCCCTACAGATAACATTTGTAAAAAAGAAAGTATATGAGAGTCAACCTGGATTGTGTAGTAACTGTCTGGAACTATTTTAAGATACTGTCAAGTGCCAAAAAGTTTATTTAATCACTCATTTTCCCGTATTTTACATAATCAGGCTTTTAAATATTAACCTCTGAGAGTTTTTCAAAGGAAGAAATGCGTAGCAGTGTATTGTTTTAAAGTCTAATGATTTAACTGGGCAATTACTCTAGCTATCCAGGTTTGAACATGCAGGCTGATTTTAGTCTCCATTGTGATAACACATTCTCTCTTAAAAGTAGCAGTGACAAACCCAAAGCACATCATGTACTTTGCTTTGATTTCTCCTCTACATGAAGAGCTTGGATCTTTGGGTCTTCTTGTTGTTCTTGTTCAGATGAAACTTGCATTAAGATCAGTATAGGGTATTTTTTTATTCATTTCCCTCCCTTGTTTAGGGAGTGAAGGAATAAACTCATTCTATAAATATTGTATTTGTAATTGCTGTATTTTCAATTTAAAATATGCTTAATTTTTATTACTGTTATACCATGCCATGCCTTTTGATCTTTTCTGTAAGAATTACTGCTGAGGGCCAGTGTTGGCCAAGAGTACAAAGTGATCTCTTCTAAAACAATAACACAAGTGAGCTACTCATATAAGGTCCTGATCATCCACAACTGTCTGCTGGAATTCAGCTGGAATTAATTTGAGTTACAGATGTTTGTTTCCTTTTGAGATCACAAGGAACTTTGATAACAGTAGACCAGTTTGCTCCAAAAGATGCAATGTATTTCATTTGATCTGCCTGGCTTCAAATTGTTTTAAACTCATATCTGCTGCATGGCAGGCAAGGTCATAAAGGTTTGACAGAAGGTGATGTGGGATTCTAGGGGCTATTTCACATCTTTCCCCTCTGATTGGGTATGTGGATTGGTTGCCTACCAGCCTTCTCTACATCCTCTTTACCTTCCTTGGTTAGAAAGCAAAATTTGGAATTCTTCCCTAGCTTATAACTTTCTTTTTATAGAGTCAACCCAGAGATGAGTTGCAGTGCTTAAGCTAACAGCTGTCAATTTTCAAACACTTTCCTATGAATATCCAAACTAGGAAGTTAAGGAAATCACCAGCAATGCCTTACATGATACTGACTTTCTGAAGCTGCCAACCAATGGCTGCTAATCTAAAATCTCTGGGCAATACCACGAGAACAAAATCTGCACAGTAACTAAAAATAAAATGTTGTCCTTTGATAAGGCTTAAACTACTCATTAGTAAAATCTGCAGCATGATTAAATTAAGTGGAAAATAGTTCTGAGATGTTACCATTGAGGCAGACAAATGTTGAGTCCTTCAAATTCTCTTGCTCAGCAATAGCAGTTTACTTCCCCTTCTTGGAAATCTTCTAAGCCATTCATTTTCTTTTAAGTTTGCTCAGGCATCCAAGATTGCATAGAGTTAATGCCCTTGTAATGGTCATTTGTACATAAAGTTGTAATTATTTATTTTCTCATTTGTACCATATCAAGGCTTTGTACAATGTTTTAAGTTTTTGTTTTCAAATTATTTTGTATTTTATTTTTATAAACTGGTTCTAAATAAAATATTCATTCAGCATGCAAAACTTCAATTCTTGACTGTGTTTATATAATGATTTACTTATTTATAAAGGTTTGGTTGAATTTTTTTTCAGTATTTTTGCTGTTGTAACCCTGTACTTTAAATAGAGAAAATGCTTTGACAGTGATTTTTTTTTTTTCCTGTTACAAGAAAGCAAAAAGCAAGTGTCTGTTGGTACTACTGCAACACTAGTCAGATGTTCATATTCCAAGTCAGAATGATTGGATCAATGAAGTTTTACTGGTTTTAGTAGGTCACTGTGTTGTGTATTAATAAGAACAAAAAAACTCAACTGGTCTCCTCAGTACCATCTGTATTCAGGCAAGGAATAAATGATTGCCACAGCCAGATCAGATCAAGTTTAGTAACAATACGGTGGATTCCAGCCTTGTTGTTCTGAAAAGCCAGTTACTTCTTTTTATCCTTTGTTATTTTCTCCTTCAAAACTGCACTTTCTTATTTAGTCAGAGGCCACCATAGTTGATTTCTTTGGAAGCAGTCACTGAACTTTTACAGCCTCTTGAGGAAACCTGTCTCATCCTCTGTACAATACTTTTAAGTGGCAGATGGCAGACGAATGAACAGAAGTTATTACTGAATCTGAGCAGTTTGTGCTGTGTGGAAATGCACTGTTAAGCTACCACTTGTTCTAGTTTCCTCCAAGATCTTTTAATTTCTCTTTCTAGGTAAACTAGGTAGAAGTAGACTATTATTATAACCACAATTTGTGTTTGTGGTTTATGTGCCTGTATGTCTTAGTCCTTGTATGCTGTGGAAAATGCTGCCTGCTCTTTGTGCAGTAGAACAAAGATTTTAGGAAGTCCCAAAGAAAAAAAAATTCTCTGGATCTCTTTCTCAACATTATCAATGTTATGCCTTGCATGCAAGGAAAATTAAAAACCAGTTCTGCCTCTATTCAAATCATCAGCAGTATTTACATTAATTTTAATGACAAAGACGTTAGCTCTTGTCATTTATATCAATAGCCCAAATTCCACATGACAGGAAACAAATTGGGAATTAATTTACTCAGTAATGTTCCAAGAAAATGATGTTTCATCTTCTGCTAAAAGCTGCCCAAAATTTCATGGCATGCTTCTGGATGGTGCATGCCTGTGGTGCACTCAACAGAACCATCGATAGCAGAAAGGGCACCTAAAGAAATAGCAAGGCAGCTGAATTAATTTGAAGATGAAAACAACCCATTTGTGCTCTCTGTACTGGTGACAGATAGCTCGGTATTTTAACTTGTTTAAAATAGTATGCAGGTCTGGATCATACCAGAAATGGAAGGGTGAGTTTGATCTCGCTCCAGTATACATTATCTGTACAACTGACTGACCGTGAGGAAGAAGCAAGTTTGGAACAAAGATGCTGTGGCAGATTCGTGTTGAGGTCTAGTAGTTGAGGACTGATCACTGAAGTGTCTTTTAGCATTGCCTGGCTTGTCTTCATTCATAGAGCAGATCCAATCTGCCTGCACTTCTCTGCACGTGCACTGTATCTTCCTCTCATTTGAATTTGTACTCAAACATGAGAAAATTTTGTGGTACAGAGGCCAGTTCTCCATAGAAACACTTCAGTGAGTGAAATTCAAGAACTGACAACTGAAGAAAGAATTGAAACATTTCACTATGAGAGCAGCAAGGCACTGGCACAGGCTGGCCAGGGAAGCTGTGGCTGCCCCATCCCTTGGACAGGTAAGAACTGGCTGTTGTAACCTAGACAAGCTCAAACCGCTGCTCAGAAGGACCAGGTAAATTTTAGATCACATTTTGCTCATCTGCATGGAATGTCATGGGAGCGTTAATCGGCCTCTTTGTCCATGAGAACAAAACACAAATGAAGTTACAGAAAACACTGCTTGAGAGAGCCCATGTGTACTTATGAGGAGAGAGAAAAATGCTTCCAACAGGTTAATTTGGAAAGCTTTTAACAACACAGACTGAAAAAATAGATTTAGAGGATTAATTCTTTCCTATTTTTAAAACCAGTAATTTATGAATAAGGAAGTGTCACCCACACCATCTTTAGTTGTTGAGGTAAACCTGAAAACAAGAACCTCCTCCAAGGCATTAATGTCAATTAACAATGTGCCATACATGTGTATGGTTTAATTTTGTGAGATATTTGCATATTTAAACTCCATCTATGATATGAAGGGGAAATGCCAACAATATGACTACCCTGTGTTTAAGTTTTATTAGGAAGCAGCTGTTGGCTTTTGAGGTGCGGGCATGAACCTGATGGCATACAGGCAGCAGTAAAAGAAGTACTTGAGAAGTACCTTTTCATATGGTATGAAAAAAAGCTGACTGCAAAAATGACGTATGATTACATGTTTTTATGCTGCTATGTGAGGGACAATTGTGTTGCTACTCTCCAAGTCATTCGTATTTGCTAAATTCTTGTGGCAAGAATGGTTGTGCGAAATCACTGGAAAAGTAGATGCAGCTAGTTGTTGCAACAGGCCGAATTTATCTGTAGAACTTTAATATCGGTGGCAAATGCTTGAGAAGAGAATCTGCATGATTTTTCAAGTCATCAGATGAAATTGCAGGCAAGAGGATTTTTGTTTCTCCTCCAATATGGACACCAGGCACGCAAATGCACAACCTCTGCTTATTTTCAATTGTACGAAGTAGAGAAACTCCCAATAGACAAGCCTTAAATACAACTATTAAGATCTATTAAGATCTACTCATCTATTAACAACATTGATAACAGTTTCCCCCTACCTCAAAGTGAGAAGGAGATCTTTTTCCTTTTCACATTAGGGTAAAGCGATTCCCTTGTGCTTGTTTCAGAGTTAATACTTAACAGGTTACATTTTACTACAACTCTTCCTTTCTTCTTCATTGGATATATAGTTAATGGAAGACTTTATTAATCTCTCTGATAGGTGAAGATGAAATCTTCATAGACTATGCAGAAACATTAATTCTGTCTGGAACAAAGTTAGCTCCTGCCTTCTGTAATTTCTTTAACAGCAAATCTAAATTCAGTTTCAGGTAAAACAGTTCAGTAACTTTTTCACACTCTGTATTTCAAATGTTGTGGTATCAGTGCCAGAAGGCTTGCAAAATCTGACAAATATACAGCCTGCTTATAAATCATAGCGAAAAGTTACTCCATGTCAAAACCAAGCATCACTAAATTATAATTTTTTGCTGTATTTCTCAATTTTAACCATGTGACAAGAAAGAGTGTACCCTGGCAATGCAGTAAAACAAAATGCCTTTGAGGAGAAGGTGCATCTGACAAGATATGAATGAACAGTAGTCAGATGGAACAATGGTGTATGAATTCTAACGAGTATATTCATGAATCACCAGCTCAGTCCTAAACCACTCCTAGAGTAAGTGGGCATGTCAAACCCCTTCTGCAATGCTTTGCACAGTTCAGACTTAAATATATAAAATTAAGAACCAAGCAAACACCTCGGATGTTATAATTATTAGAAACAGCAACTACTTCAGTGTTTGTTTAATTAAAAAACCAAACTAATCAACCCTGCTGGTCAGTAACCATAATGTTACTTTTTTACCCCACTATCAAGCCTTTTATTTTTCAAAAGGTCACATTAAACAAAGGATGATACAAAGGTCTTGGTCAAAATAAATCTGTGGGTTTGGGGTATTTTTGGTTGGGTGGGTTTGTAAGAGAACAAGATGATAAAGAGAACAGAAGAAAATTATTAGCCAACTACAACAGTTATACAGGAGACTGGTATTCAGTGTTTAATGCCACCTTTAGTGAAATGTTTCCCACTGGGAAAAATGTGGGAGGCAAATCCACTTTGCTCCTTCAAAGTCACGGTTGGAGCAGAACATACAACAGCACTTGACACTACAGTCATTTTATATACATTTTTTTTTTCAAGTTTTTACACATCTGCAAAGCAGAAGTAGTAGCAGCCATTTGGATGTTCTTTTTTAATGGTTCTCAGGGGGAGCCTAGGAAACTCAGAAGGACCTGGTTCTTGCGACATGGAGCTGGAGCTGCAGCTGCTGCTTCTGCTGCTGCTTCCAGCCACCTGTGCTCTACCTCTGCCCTCAGTGGGAGAGGCCTGGGGGGAACCTGGGCTCAGGTACCCAGCTGTGGTCTGAGTAGAGGCAGTGGCATATGTGGTTGGGCCAGTGTTGTTTTTCACATAGATGTTTTTGATAGCAACAAGTGTATGTGCCATGATGCTGAGGCTGTTACTCAGATCTTGCATGCCTTGCTGCAGTAGCTGAAGATTGTGGTTGACGCTGTCAAAGCCAGACTGGATCACCTGCATCTGGGCCTGCTGGATCTGCAATAAGTCCTCCTCAGTAATTGCATTTTGGTCTGCCTGGGACCTGCCTTTTGTTTTGGCTTTTACTTTCCCAGAAGAACCACCGCCTGATGTCCCCAAAAAAGCTAGTTGTTCTTGGCTAGGTGGAACCACCGACATGTCCTCAGAGCTTTCTTCTGGCTCTACTACCTTTATTACTATTTCTTCTTTGAGGTTCATCTTCTCAAGACTGGATTGACGAGATGGGCCAGGATCATCATTAAACCCTAGAGGAGATAGGGAGAGAGAGTAAAATCAAAGGAGATATCTCATAACTTCTGTGATCAGCGAAATGTCTTCTTATCCACTATCAGCAAGACTCTACAAATTGCCCTGTATTATCTTTGATGCTTTTAGAATACACATTACCTGAACAGGTGGGAAGACAAACATAAGACGCATTCACCAGTTAACCATATATTTACATACTACAGATCCTTTACTAGCTCTACCACAGAATTTGAGTTTTACATTCCAAGAGACAAAGTTCACTACAAGTTCACCGCATGCTCTTTAACCAGGCTTGTGCTAACAGCATTGCCAAAAAGTTGTGATTGCAAGAAATCCCTTGATGTTGAAGATGATAATTTCAACACCCTAACACTGTGTATCTGGTACAAAGTTATGTAGTTGCAGCACTCTGCTGCCTAGAACTTGCTGGGATGGCTTTTTGTGCTTGCGAGTCCTACAGGAGCCTGGGTCATAGATTGACATCTACAATGAGAGAGGGTGCTGTCTTGGTGCAGGATGAGCTGTGTGAGACTGTTCATAAGGGTTTGTGGTGACAGGATGAGGGGGAAAAGGTATAAAATGGAGAGGGGCAGATTTAGACTACACAAAGAAGAATTTCACTATGAGAGCAGCAAGGCACTGGCACAGGCTGGCCAGGGAAGCTGTGGCTGCCCCATCCCTGGAGGTATTCAAAGCCAGGTTGGATGGGGCCTTGGGCAGCCTGATCTGGTGGGAGGTGTCCCTGTCCATGGCAGAGGGGTGGAAACTGGATGATCTTTAAGGTGCCTTCCAACCCAAACTATTCTATGATTCTACATTTCTATGACAGATTCAGCAAGGCGGCCGGGTCCGCCGCCTCGTAAGAGTGGCATCTACAACGAGACCGGTTTTGCTCATGGGTGCTGTTTCGGTGCACTTCGAAACCCCGCAGGGCGCCCCCCGCCCTTGGGGCACTCACCCGCGTCCCCCAGGGCGGCGCCGGGCAGCTCCAGCGTGTCGATGCCGCCGGCGATGGGCACGGCGGGTAGAGTGGAGCCGTAGGCGCGGGGGTGGCGGCGGGCGGGTGGCAGGAGGAGCCCGAGGGTGGCGGGGCCCGGCGGGGCGCAGCCCTGCGTCAGGCGGCACAGCTTGCTGCGGTCGCGGCGCTTCAGGTCCCGCCAGCGCTTCTTCAGGTCCTCGACGTCGCGGGGGCAGGCGGCCACCGGGTTCACCTTGTGGCGGATCAGCTCCCACACCTTCCGCTTCTGCCCCGGCGAGGCGCGGCCCGGCCCCGCCGCGAACAGCAGCCGCTCGTGCTTCAACACCTGCTCGATCAGCACCTCCGTCTCCGCCTCATTGAAATTCGCCTTGCGCCGCTTGGGCGAGTCCTCGGCCATCCTCGGCCCCTCTTCCCGGCCGAGCCCTCCGCCCCCCGCGCGGTGGAGAGGGTTTAGGGGTGTGTGTGCGTGTGTCGGTGGTGGTGGGAGCTGCCACCCCGTTCCCTTCCCGTTCCCCTCCCGTTCCCCAACCCTGCCGCCAGGCCGGGCCCCGAGCGCCGCCAGGGAAGCGAACACCGCGCAGAAGAGGAAAAAGACGGACGCGGGCCGGCGCAGGCGCCCCGGTGCGGGGAGAGGAGCTCGGCCCCGGCGCGCACCCGGCCCCGCCCCCGCCTCGGGCATCCCCACCGCCCGCGTGCGGGCCGCGCGGCGCACCCACGGAACCTCCCGGGGGAGGGCGCGCCCCCGCGGACAGTTCCGCCCCACCGGGGGCGCGGGCGCACACAGAGACACAGACAGAGGGACACACAGGAACACGGACACAAAGAAACACACAAAGGAATAGGCACACACAGAGACACAAACACACAGGCACACAGAGGCACATACGTGCGCAGACACAGGCGCACAGACACGTACAGTCAGACACACAGGCGCACAGACAGAGAGAAACACACTCAGGCACACACAGAGGAGCACAGACAGAGACATACACACACTCAGGCATACACCGGCGCAGACACACACACACACACACACTCATACAGACACACTCAGGCACACACAGACGCACGCTCACTCTCAGGCACAGGCTGGCCCCGCCCCCCGGTGTTGCGCGCGCGCTCCACGGCGGCCTCAGCCGGGCATGGCGGCCGTTTTGGACCTGCTGCTGCTGGAGGAGGTGGCGGTCGGCGCGGTTCTGCAGTGGCTCCAGCACGGCCCCGGCCCCGGCCCCGGCACGGCTGAGGTAACGCGCGGCAGCTCGTCCTCCCACCCCCCGCCCCGGTTTCCGCTGCTTCTGTGAGGGGCGAAGCCTGTGTGGGTCGGAGAGGGGCCTGGCCCCAGAGCCTCGGCAACTGCGGCCTCGCCCCGGGGCCGAGGGGATCTCAGGGCTGGGAGCGGGTCCTTGCTGGGTTTGAGTAGGCCGAGCTTTGTAGTGCGATACGGCTAGAGAATTTGGGTTCCTGGGGCAATGAAAACGCTCATAACCATAGATTCACTCGCAGCCCAGAAGGCCAACCGTGTACTGGGCTGCATCAAAAGAAGCGTGGCCGTGAGGGCGAGGGAGGTGATTCTGCGCCTCTATTCCTCTCTTGTCAGACCTCGTCTTCAGTATTCTGTCCAGTTCTGGAATCCTTAATAAAGAAGGATATGGAACTGTTGGAACGAGACCAGAGGAGGGCTGCAGGGCAATGGCTATAAATGGAAGAGGGGCAGATTTAGACTAGACATAAAGAAGAGTTTCTTCCCTGTGACAGTGGGCACAGGTTGCCCAGGGAAGCTGTGGATGCCCCAGCCGTAGAGGTGTTCAAGTCCAGGTTGGATGGGGCCTTGGGCGGCCTGATCTAGTGGGATGTGCCTGCCCACGGCAGGGGGTTGGAACTGAATGATGTTTTAAGGTCCCTTCCAACCCAAACTATTCTATGATTCTATAGACTGTATGTTTTTTATGGATACCATAGAGAAATTATTTATGTTTAAATCATTTTCTGCTACTTGATACCCCCTGCTTCCCCAGAGCATGTTACCTAGTGTTAATTAAAATCAATACTCATTGCCAGCCCCCATGTGAGTTAGTCAGGTATCACTGTCATCCTGCACTTGTGTGAGAGGAAGGGACCAGCATTTTTTGTCGTCTGGCGTTTCCTGAACTGTGACTTACAGAAGCAGACCTGTGTAAGTTATGACCTTAGAGAGGCTGGCCATTCAGTGTCACATGGGTGAGGGGTGCAGAGATTGAAGAATTTGCTCTTGCAAGGAAACTGCTAACTACCTTTTGCTGCCAGGAGCAGCTCAGTTGCTTTAGGGTGACAAAGTAAGCAGGGGGCTGGCTTGCAGCTGGCAGCTGTTGACAGGTTGCTGTTATCTGGCCTTGGAGGAGCCAGATGTCAGTTAACTTGTACAGAGGAAGATGAATGAAAGCAGCTTGTGCTCTGAAAATTTTGAGAAGCTACATGGAGAAGCATAGCACTAACTGAAATTGTCTTTGTGCCTTTACACTAAGCCTGCAGGGGTACGTGAGGAGATAGGCTGTGTCTTGCTCTAGTTTACGTGGCAATTTTGGTCTACAGCTGGTAAGAAGTTGGATCTTCTGATACCTCATGGAGTTTGTGTTCTGACTTGTGGTTTTTTCACCGAGTGTTAGCGTGCTGAAGCAGTGAGGCTTGGCTTGTTATCAGGTTGTGTCAGTCTCATGCTTCCCCAGCCAGCTGAATTAGTCTCTCATTTTTAGATATGAATTTCAACATAGGTTTTGAGGATTATAAGAGCACGGTCACAACCATGCCTCCTTTCGTACAGAAGAGTGCTTCAGAAATAACGTTTGCTGTCTTGACTTTTCATCTAGAGGAAATGTGAATTTAAATGAACAAAAATATGTGCACAATGACATTAATATTAGAAGCCAATCAGTTGCTGCCTGTGGAAACTGCTTCTAAGAGGAAGCAGAAACCTGGTACAGTATTAGGAACAAATGAAATTTTACCCAGTGTACAAAATTTTGTACTATGAATGTAACATGAGGTCTTTTTTTTTTCATGGATTTACCTTTGTAACATCACCACTACATGTTAGATTTTAAGTGTGTTGAGTTTGTGGTATGCATTTTGTTGTTTTTTTTTTTCTTTTTAAGGTTCTTAAGTATAACCTGTGTGTGCCTCAAAGTTGCACAGTCTCCGTTTAGACCTCTGAGAGGTCTCAATGGAGCAAAATTATTTAATGGAAATGAAAGAGCAGTTTTGGTTCTGTATTTGGCACTTCAGGACTCAAAGTACTTAAACAGTTGTTGTTCTAGCACCCCTCTGTGGAAGCATGTGGCATTTGTAGGCAAACAGGGGATGGGGAAGTTATGAATTTTAGATTTTTCTATTAGAATTAGCTGCTTCAGTATGTATTTCTTTTAAGTATTGGGCTTAAGGATGCCAGTTGCTCCAAATTCTCCCTAGCCATAGCTTTTGTAAGTTATTACTGATGTTTCCATGGAACGGTTCCACTGTTCCCAGTCCATGACTAGAGTGAATGACTCCATCTGAAAAATTCAGCCAAAATGGCTTGTGTGGAGGCTGCATTTCAGATCTATGATCAGTGGTAAGTTTGCTTGAATTTCAGTCACCTACTTTGATGAGTCATGTTTTCTTCTGTGTTTGCAATCCTGTGGTTACTACTTAAATGAGTATGGGCATATGGAAAGAAGGAATCTGGTAGTATCTTCATATTAATGCTTATCCTCTTTCCTTATAGGACAACCACATCCATGACAAGCTGGTATCTCTTAGTTTGCTTCGGAAAGACTTTGTGCCTTTTCTGCTAAATTTTTTAAGGGAACAGACCAGCCAAATCCTGACAAATGGACCCTCTACTCCTGCTAAAACTCCACATTCCAAGGCCCACAGGAGCCAAAGGACAGGATCAGAAAGGAGGACAGGCCATGCAACTGGCAGCCGAGTGCAGCTCTTTCCCCAAAGGACTTCAGTGACCACCTGTACCACAGATACCAGCTTTTCTTCTACTGTGGCATCCAGTAGCTCCTCTTCCTTTTCTGGATCAAGCCTTTCTAGCCCTTGTAGTCACTTCCCTAGCATGGTCTCCAGTAGCAGCTCAAACTTTGGTTACAGCCCGGTGCTTAACCATGGTGAGAAGCGGTCATCTCAGAAGACCAGCTTGGGAAGCTTCCTTACAGCCATGCCAGAAGCCCTGCCAGTGAGACGAGGCAGAAGGAAAGGCAACAGCTCAGTCAGTGCCTCTGGCCGGCATGTAGCTCGGGATCTGGGGCGCTCCTCTACTGAAGAGGAAGATGGAAAGAATGACAGTGTATCATGGAGTGGAGGGAGAAGAAAGCGGAATGAAGTGCCTGTTGTTTCTGCCAGATCCCCACCTAGCCGACTAAATCTTAACAACTTGGAGGAGTTTCCACCCATGGGTGCTGCCTCTGGCTGGGCAATGTAAGAACGAGTCTGTCTCATTCAGATTCTGCTGCAGGTTACTGTTCTTTGACAAGCTCATCCTGTTGTGTGTGTCCAGATAGAGAAGATATGGTAATATATAAGACCTGGGGGCTAGCTTCTGGGCTCCCTGGCCAGAACTGCTTTGTGAGGGCTACTGTGTAGGGTAATATTGCTTCAATGGGTCGTCGGGTTTCTACTCTGCGAACTTGCCTCTCAGTTGTGAATGCTACCTGCTGCTGACAAGTGCACAAACAAGTTGATAGGAAGCTGAACACATCTTTGTCCTTGTGTGTTCTAACAAGTCAGCATTATCTTGGATCTTCACATTTCTCGTGTAACGCAATAGCAATTGCTAGTGCAGAGCAGTCCGAGAAGGCTCTTCAGCATTACTGATCTTAGTGAAAATGCTTTTGGATTGACATTCTGTGACTTCTGGTAACACATCTTAGCGTGCAGCCTCATTTGCACTGTGTTGTCATGGACAAAACAGCTAGCTGGAGCCTGTGTTCTCTTTCATCTGCAACAAGCCCTGATGTCCCTGGTGACCTTGGCTTAGTTTTTGGATGGCAGTTTGTTTTGTGGTTGCCTGAGTCCTGTTCTTTTCGAGATTTTGGTCTTTAAGATCCTCATGACCAAATAGAAGGCTTTCACATTAGCCTGTTTCCTCCATTTGTCAGGCACTGGCCTCTGAAAGTGGGACTTCGTAATTGAACATGCAGAATTCTAACTGAAAATTGCTGGGTCTTTGGGTCTGTGCAGCAGATCCAGATGCTGTGTCCAGGTGATCAAGGGAGAGTAGGTGGGGTTTTTTTCCAGCATAGAGAGTAAGTCTTTCTTCTTTAATTGCACTATGCTCAGCTAGGAGAAGAGTGAGGACAAATGGAGTGTTTGGAAGCCAACACTGTGCTGATTTTGAGAACACCACAACAATTAAAACGTAGCAACCTGCATTTCCTTGAGAAGTGTAATGTTTATGTTCCTGTAGCTCATTTCCAGTATATCTTTTACTACGTTATTTCCCAAAGGACCCATCTGGGCAGTTAATGCACGGATTATAGATTTCCCTAAACTTAAATGGCCTGTGGTATCTGAGGAGCCTGAACTCCTACTGATAGATCAGAGCAGCTTGATTGTTGTTTTTTTAATCATAGTTGTGTTAGAAACTATTGGTGAATTAGTTTCTTACTGAAATGAGAGGTATCCTACTCTCTCAAATTGGAAATGTTTGGAAGAGTTGTGTGGTACTGTGTTATCTGTTCTGTGGCTTGATGATAATTAATTTTGTAGAAAGAGTCAGCAGGCTGTTTTTAGCAGTGTAGCTCTGTGACTTTTTATTAAATAAAGTCAGTATAGTTTAGAAGTTCAATATCTTGACTCCATAACGTATTAGCATTAGGCTCTTCTGGAAGAGTTGCATGCATATCTGTCTCGAAACCTTTTTTTTTGTTGTTGCTCTTGTTTAGCTTGATTTCATTGGAATCCTTTCTCACTTTTTCAGCAAAAGCAAACCATCAAGGCGAATCAACCCAACTCCCGTAAGTTCTGAGCGCCCCCTCTCAAAACCAAAGATGTGCTTCACTTCTACGCCTGTCAGCCAGTCTCCAGCTGTTCAGTTTTCATCTGGATCAAATCTTGAGGCCTTTACTGCTGTCCAGGAAGGAAACCTTACATCTGTGATAAGCAACAGCCTTCAAGAAGAGAGGGAGATGCTGAAGAAAGAACGGTATACTCCGAGCAGGGTGGTGATTGGCTTGTCTTCATTCTTAATTCTTAAGTCTTAAGGTGGTACTAGTATCAAAAGTGAAAATGACTGTTAGAAAATCCAAGACAGATATTGATGACCTTAAATTATACTTTGCCTAAAAGCAAGTGTGACTAGACTAGGATTTTGATGCAGCTAAGGCATGTTTGTCATTGTAGAGGTGTGCTGACTCTGGAACAACGACCTCACATTATCTTCAGAAGTTGAGTCAGTCCTCACTGCTTTCAATAAGATTGCCTCTTTGTAGCCTTGCATGTGTAGCTGTCTCCTGTGCAGCTTGCCTTAGACTGCACAGGCAAAGTTAGAGGGTTCGAGCTGGTGGTGTAGTTAGACTATGCTTGATGATTGTGCTTGTGGTGGAAGGCATCATCTAGTTTGAAGAAAATGAGTTAATGATGCACATATGGGGAAAATGATAACGATTTTGCAAGGCAGGCAGACTGACACAAGCTAACTGTCAGAGAAAACAGCACATGACTAGTGTAAGATTCTGTTTTAAAAGTGACTACTGCAGTTATCTATTGAATATTAGATGTGCTGGGAAATTAGATAAATTCTAGCTTCTAATTTTGTCTCTGCTGTTCAGTTACTGTGTGACTTTCATCATCTGTGAAATGATAACACTGTTAGTCTGTGAGGATTGATACTTCAGGAGAAGCAGCAAAGCACAGTAGAGAAATTATTTGTTTATAATTGCTGACAGAACTGTTGCTGTTCTTTGTAGGTTTTGGTCTCATGGAAACCCCTCAGAACATGTGGATAGAATTATTTTCGTGCTAAAGAAAAGAATAATAATGAAGAATAATAACATTTTAAAAATATTAGTAGAATAAGAGTAATGGCTTGAGAACTGACTGAAACAGAACCAGTAGAGTTCTACGAGTTACAGTTTGACTGGACTAGTAACAGAACTGCTCAGGATTAAAACCGGCCCCTGTATATCTCTGCAGAGCACCTATTCCAGTCTGAATTCTACCTGAAATGTCTCACCAATCCATATAATAGCAGTGTGTGGACTGGATCTTGCCCATGAGGTGATATCTGACCCATTATGCTTGTAATGGGCAGTGCTTGGCACTTGGAGCTGCTGTTGTATCATTAGTGGTGAAGTAAGGTACAAAACTCACTACCAATACAGCCCCCAGCCAGCTGACTTGGTCACATTTGAGCAAGGGCAAAAAGTGAAGTTAATGCTAAGGTAGATGACAACACTGAGGAAGAAGTGAAGCAGAGTCTGCTTACATTGTTGGAGTCTTACCTTGGTGGGTTTACAAATTGTGTAATAAATAATTTAGTTAGTCAGATGCTTATGTTCATTGCAAGGGAGATGCTTTCTGCTCCCATTTGTGACTAACATATTCTTCATCACAGCAGTTTCACTAGAAATAGGCCAGTAGAAAAAGTTCTTTGCTATTTGTCTTCCCCACACCGTTTGTCTTCCCCACGGCCTTTAAAGTGACTTTCAGAGATTTTACTTGGTAAGAGGTGGTGTGAAGTGCCAAGTGTGGATGTTCTGCTTGGTCCTTTAACAGACATTTGATATTGCTGTTACTGGCTTTTTTCCCTGTTTCTTGCATTTTAAATACACCACTCTGCTGTGGTGTTTTGGATGGCCTCTGTTACTATATTTTTTACACTATCTGTGCGTTTGAGCAAGTGTTTGGTGTTGATTTAGAATCCAGCCATTGAAGTAGCTTGTCCCTTCTGTCATTTAGCTTACCAGGAAGGGATTTCATCAGTTGTTGCATTGCCTTTCCACTTAGTGGTCTTAGATCTTTCTCAGGGTGTTGTTAACTTACAAGTGTATCCAAAGTTATGGTTGTGAACTTAATTTTCCGAGATTTTGTAAAATGTCAAGCTGTCAGAAATTGTATGTTCAAAAATTATTTTTAGGACCTAGTCTCTAGCAGATTCCACATCCTTACGAATATCAGTTTAGATGGGAAGCAATAACATAGGCCCATTAGATAATTTGATTGAAATGCCCCACTGTTTTAGCAGAGTTGAAATATGAATGTGATTCTTTTGAGTTGTTGGATTGTTAGCCCCAAGATTCTTTCTCATGAAGGGAAAGATGAGTTGAATTACCATAAAGCTAAAAGCAGCTTTAGACAGAGCAAATGATGTGGTTAGTTATTGCAGAAATTTCTTCATGCTAGACTGCAAGGGGAAGAGCTTTTCTGGATGTGTGGTTGCTGTGTATCATGAATTCACATGGTATCTTGCTGCTCTTGAATTTCAGATGCAAATTGCTGCACCAGTCGTCTTCTGCAGGGACATCTTTCGATATTGGCACTCCTAAGTCTGGCTACACTCACAGTGTTAGCTTTCTTGCTGAAAGCCATCTGGTGACCTGTGCAAATCCTACTAAGGTTTCCTGTAAAAAACAGTTGGAGTGTCTGGCACAGCTCTATTCATCATGTATAGCAGGTGAAGACCCAGAAGATATGAGATTGACCTTCTTTGAACTTGCATGTGTGTTTTAAGGGGGAAGTAGGTGAGAAGTGAAAGTTGTGGGACAGTTGCAATGTATAAACAAAGAACACCTGGAAAAATAAACTAAGTCAACAGAGGGAAGATGGAAGGAGGTGAACCTGTTGCAGTACTCTGAGCTGCAGTAGGCTGAAGTTCTGTGGTCCTATCTGAAACCAGATCCTTACTGAATGCGTCCTTCCTGTACTTCTCGTGTTGATTTACACTGTGGTTGTGTAGATAGGGAGGGAGTTCTATTCTGGCTGAATTGTGAACAGTTATCTGTCTTTTTAACTTTGTTTATTAAAGCATGTCATTACTGTATATCTACCTTCAGTATCTCATTTCCTCTTTTCCAGAAAACCTGGTACCAAATATTTTTCTGGAGCTCTTTTTTGTTCTGCAGCTGTTGACATCTAAAGGCACTTCTGCTGCAGAAGATGGGGATAGTGATGTTGAAGTCAATGAAGGAAGTAAAGGTAAACAATAGTATTGTTCAGAAAGTGTGTTACTTCCATTGAATGATAACGTGATATGGACTAGATGCCTTTCGTTTGGACAGTTAGTCATAAACTCCATAAAAGGGCCTTGTTATCAGTGTGGGACTCATCTGAGGTGCTGGCAAAAATTGCGCAAATATGGGAAGTGCTTCCATAATGTGATAGAGCAGAGTTGCTAAATACTGTTTGAATCTAGTTTTCTACTGTAATGTTAGATTTGTAATAGCTGCTTACTAATGCTTTCAGAGAATAGGACAGGTATGCTGAAGTCTCTCCTCCACTGGTCCTTGCAACTCAGAAGTGCTGTCAATCTGCCATGTGCTTCTTAAATTTAAGGTTGGGTTACAAGTGCACAGGACCCATCCATCTGGATAACACTATTATTGCATTTGTTTTTTGGCAAATTCAGACTTAAGCTTAATGCAGTTAATACTTTGATATGGACATAAACCCCAAAAAAGTGTCTTTAAGATGAGAAATCCCCACGTCCCCAAATGTTCCTATTTGATTGACCTTTGTTTTGATGCTCCCTGATTCTTAGGACTGACATTAGAACAGGAAGTCTCCAGCTATGGGAACACACCTGATCACTGCAGTTGGTGTGCTTTTTGTCCCAGGTCTGCTTACTGTTGGCCAGAGCATTGACATGGAATCTTTTCTTTCCCGTACAGCATTGAACAACATGGTTGCCTTTACTATAGGAAGGATAGGTGGGAAGATTTGTCTGTACCAGTGTCAGAGAATGGGAATTTCTGGAAATTGGGTACTGGTCTAAAAGACATGGTTTTGGATATGGCAATTACAGCTTTCCTTTAAGAGCCAGTTATGTTGGTCTTTTAGTTTATAAATGGTGGTAGGTGCTGTTGTCTCATTTTTTTTTTTTTTTTTTTCCCTAGATGTGTCAGGGAGACAGCATTTCCGAAGTGTGCACAATTGTGTTTATTTTGCTGTTCAAGTCTTGGATTATCAGTATGAGTGAGTGGAATATCTTTTTTTTTATCTCTGCTTGTGTCTGCAGATGCATGTGAGATGAAGGAAGCATGCTTGGATTTTGAGAGCTTTACCATTTACAGCGATCGAGGTGTTAATTGTCCCTCGAAACATACAGCTCAGCCTGGACTTGGATGTCTGAGTTTTCCTTGCACTAATCTGTCTACTGAACTTCAGTGTGATTATTGAAGAATGGGAAAGTCATAAGATAAGAGCAATAAAAAATTGCCTTGCAGATGCTGGGTGCCTGGGGCTTAGAACTCTTTTCTTGGTAGCCTCATAAAAATATGAGTGTAAGCATTTAATTAGGTCTGATTATGTGTGTGTTTGTCTGTCTGTGGGTTTTATCCATGTTGTCTTGGCAGAATTATTTCCCATTTAGAAAAGGGGACACTGAAGCTTTTGGCTGAAAATGAACGAATTGCATCTTTTTCTCCCACCTTGCACAAGAGACTCAGGCAGGCTTATGAAAGCAGCACAGCCAAGGTAACAATCAGCAGACCTCAACTGACATTGTTTCATACCTTTGTGTCGTTGCTTTTTTTTATTTACAATGGCTTTGATGTTAAACCTCATTCCTTCTGCTTTTGAGTATCTTGTCGTGTCATCTTTGGAAGGTGCCTAAAAGCTACTTTTTTTCTTGTTGGTGGGTGAGTGAATTCCGTTCGTTCATAGGTCCTTTGTTTGCTAGCTATGAACCACTGCTGTCTAGCTTTACATTGTGCTGCAGGCTCTTACTTAAACCAGAGACTTTGACAGGGCCAGGTTTTGCTTTTGGTATTCCCATCTGATAAATATGGATCCCAGAAGAATGATCTGCTAGTTGCAATATTAGAATGTAGTTTGGAATGAGTGGATTTGTTTCACAACTACAGACTCCTTTTAGGCAAATGAAGCTTCAGAGAACACAATGCAGCCTACGAAAACTGATTTCCTGACCTAATCATTTGAAGTGGGGAACTAAAGCTGGATGGTAGGAATACCTGCCTTTATGGGTTTTGTATCTTGTTTCATCCATCTTTAAGAATGGAAATGGTTCTTGGCAGAGAAAGTACAGTGTACTTTCTGAGACTGGGGCATATCAGTAGCTGAGCTTTGTAGTTAAAGCTGTAAATAAAGGTCTCGTGTTACTTGAAGACATTAGGCTTTCTCAAGTAGAAGAAAGAATAATAGGGGAATTGCCAGCCACTGTCCTTCATTCTTTGGAGCCCTGTATTGAAGGTATGCTTTGGCTCTTCACTGACTGTCCTTTCCATATATTAGCAATACTGGTTGCAGCCTGTTCTGCAGAGATTTGTTAAAGAGATGAGATGCTTCCGCTCATAATGTTGAGTGATGATGCCTCTAGTGTGATGTAGGTTGTACAAGTGTTGATGTTTACTAGCAGATAGCAACTGGGAAAGGGCTAATGTCTGAACAACTAAGCTAGTGATATTTGGCTTCCTTATCACATCTTTTCTCTGCCTTTTTTGGGTCTCAGATGGTTGGATAAATTAGAGACAAATTATCTAATGGCAGCCTTTATGTTTTTAACAGGTGTCTCTCCTGCTGCCATGCTCTCTACAATCTGTTTCTTTCCAGCCAGAAACTGACAATCGCTCTAACTTTCCCAGTGACAGAGCATTTCACATATTTAAGAAACAAAGGTAAATCTGTTCTACTGGTACTGCATAGTACTGTATAGTTTGCAGCGTATAATCTTTCCATGATTGTGAATGAAAGATATTAAGAATGTCTTGTGTATGCTACATGCTGTAGAAGAATCTTGAGAATTTCACTCTTAATTAAAAAAAAAAAAAAAAAAAAAAAGTCTTTGTCCATATTGACTACAGGAGCTAAATGCTTAATACCTTTAGAGAAGAACAGCCTAATTCTTCAGGAATTATTGAGACTTCTGGTAAATGCCGGTACAGTGTGTCACTCTTACTGGATGGCTTCTGCATATAAATCTGGTATGCTTTTATTCTTCATGCCCCCTCCCTCTGTACTGGCAGCAACAGGGTGAAGGGAGAATGGCAAGTTGTCTTGGTCCTTTTTTCTCTCCTCATAGGTCTTATTTCATGTAGCTTATTCTTTCCTGCCCCTCAGCCTTCAGTATGTCTAGTAGTGGGTGTTTTGGTCGTTCCGTCAGAGCTTGGGTGTAACAAGCTTAAGCGCTTGCTGTCAAAGACATGGAAAATGGAAACTCGCCGAAGTGCAGCTAACATTAATGAGTTTTGCAAAGGTATCTGGATGCTTAGAGGCTTGAGTTGTTTAATTTGAGGTAGATTCTTACTGGGGAATTTTGGGGCCTTTGAATATTCAGTTGTTGTTACTTCAGGTTTTGAAGAGTGGGAATTCATTCCCCTAAATATCTTGATTCACAGGGATATATTTTATGAACTACTGCGTGAATGGGAGGATAATCATGAAACAACTGGCTGGGACTTTGAAAGAGTTCTGGGCAACAAGATCAGGTAGGAGTCTTGTGTGACTTCAACAGGCTCTTTAATGTAGCTGAATTGCTAGTGCAGCATAGTAGACTCATCATCTTAAGTTCCATGTTCTCCCTATGGGTTTTCTGCATCAAGCTGTAGGGAGCTGTCCTTCTTGGAAGATATTATCCATGTAAACTCGCTTCTATACTTAAAAGTATTAACTGTCATCTTAAAGAAACAAGCCGTAAGTGGCAAGGACCTAATTTGACCAGTATTGGTGTAGCTCTTTTCATAATCACAGAAAGAGCCACTCTCATAAACAGCATATTGTGGTGTGAGCAGTGGTATTTTATACACTTGTGTGTGCATTTCATGTTTCCATTGCCCCACTCCTCTTAAGCACAGGGAAGTGTGTTGCATGTTCAGAAGCCCTTAGCTCTCCTGATATATTCAGGGGGTTCTAGTATCTTGGCTCTGAAAACAAGGCAACTGTGGCTCTTCCTGTGGAAAGCAAACTGTTCAAAATAGAGTTTATATAAATAAACTGTTACAGTTTTGAAAGCAGTTGCTTTGTGGATTTCTGTGTTAGTCTACAGCCTACTGAAGTTACATGTGTGTAGTTGACTCTTCCTCTTCCCACAGGAGCAAAACAAGGCTGAGATTTAAATTGAAGAGTTTTCTTTGGGCATCTGAAGTACTGCCCTAGCAGTTTCCTTACTTGCATGTGTGTGAACTCTCCACTTGGTGCTCTGTGTAGGGAAGAGTGGGACCTCAGTAGGTTAATTTTCTTCCTAAGTAAGGCATGGTTGCAGGAAAGGAAGAGAGTACTTCTTATCTCTAGAGATGTGTTTACTCTGCAGATGCTTAGGGGTAATTTGTTTCTGTGGTCAGCAGATGAGGCTTAGTGCTTGGGAGACCTGGCTATAAAGATGTTGCTTTTTGCAATGGCCTTTGGAGATCACTTTCTTAAAAGCAGTTATTTTATGCTTTTGGTTTAGTTTTAGGTTAGAACACTTTTTTTTTTATACCACAGTCGACGTTTTGTGATGTTTTCCCTCACAGGGCCATGATGGCTCACCTGTCTGCAACCTGCAACCACAGCCATTTTGCCAGACTCTTTCAGAAACAGCTTATCCAGGTAAATTACTTGTTTTTTTTCTTTAATGAGGGTATACATGAAAGCTGATTTGATCTTTTCTCAGTCTGAGAAAACAACTGTCTTGCAAGTTTCTTTAGGATTTTTCTATTGAAACTGTTTTGGAAGAGCCAAGTTTTCAGGATGGGAATTTCTTTTTCCAGAAATATAAATCAGTGATAAATTACTGATGAACTCTGTGTAAATAAGAGGCAAGGTACACAGAGTACATCATGAGCTGTAAGAAATCATTGTTCATGGTTTCTTCTGATTTTAGAACAGTTATAGTTCTTAGGAATTTTAAGTTGGTATTTTGGATTGTATCAACTGCACAGGTTCCCAGTTATGCTTTTTGGCAACATGAGAGTATTACGTTCAAAGAGTCTTTGGTTCTTTTGCAAAACACTGCAGCAGCCTCTTTTGATATAGTATTGCTGTTGTACTTTATAAGGCTTTTTTTTTAGTCATTTTCAAGCATCATCTGTAAGTGGAGGAATGAAGAAAGAAAAGTTGCTTCCAATCTGAATATTGATATTTACTGTATTCTCTATAAATGGTTGGGTTATCAGTATGCTCTTTGGGTTAGCAAACCAGACACAAAACTGTGCTTTGAGTATTAGCCTACACATGTTGCCAGGAGGTTAAGAGCTGTTGCAATGTTGAAAATTCCTGTAGCGTCCAATTTAATTTGTATTAATGTCCTCTCTGTTCAAGGAAATTGTGGGGAAAAGAGCAGAGGTGTTCATTGTATCAAGAGAATTTAATTAATTCTGGGCACTGTATTTCTCCTTTATATCTGTGCCTTCTTAATGAGGACTGTAGGGTTTTACAAGAGTAACCAAGTTAAAATGAGATGGCCCAGAACCCTGTCAAGGTGATCCTTAAAAGTGTTCAGTGTAGAGGAATCCATTGCCTCCCTGGGGAGATTATTCCAGTGTTTAACTGGGGTGAGAAATGAAGTGAAATGATGCCTTACTATAAGTTTTACACCTCACTACTTTTTCTGTCTCCTGAAGATGTGTAAAGGTCCTGTTGGAGGTGGTGCAAGCTGGGGAGACACCCCAGACCAGGATGTCCTTAATATGCTGGGTCCTGATAATCTGAGCCGTCTGAAGAGGCTGCAGGAAAGATTTGTTGTTTCTCAGAGCATCAGAGGACCTTGTCCACCCCCTTCATTCCCAGGGTGCCAGCAGTTCTTCAGGGACTTCATCCTCAGCGCAGGAAGGTTAGCTGCCTGTGGCTACTGTTTTCCTTGGTGAAATGTGTGGGTGAATGGGGAACACCAGCATGTTGCTTTTGTAACAAATTGTCATCATGGTGGGGCACAGTGTAACCTAGGCAGAGCATATCAGGAATGTTTTTAAAATGCAGAATTCCACTTAGTGTTCTTGGCCACGAAGTATGGTGAATTTGTTAATAAGCAGGTTCTGTGTGGCACATAGAACGTGTTTGTGGGTGTGTGCTACATTAAACTAGACTATATGGTGGGAATTTTCCTTCTGTAAAATCATAGTGTCTTATTACAGGCCATCAGCATTTCCCAGTGCCAAGGCATGCAGTGCTGCCTAGCAAGGGCATTGGACTGGCCAAATGTTTCTTGTGTAGTAGTTTACGAAGCAAAGAAGTTACAGGATGAAGCTAGGTTTGTGGTTTGTTTAATGAGTTTTTCACAATCCACAGCATGGAGGGGTTGTGGTCTATCAGAGATTTTAATCTTAAGGTCAGTTATTTTACAGCTTCTTGCTCTGGCAGATCCATATTACTGTTCTGATGCTGGGACTTGAACAGTGTCAGTTCAAAGAAGGTACAAAGTAAGAATGGAACAGAAAGGAGTGAACCAGTACTAGTTTTCTCCCTTGCTTTCTTGTCTGTCAGTGTTACACTGGATATCCGCTGATGCTCGATACAACTTGTGAGATAAGCTTGAAATTTTGCAGTTTGTTAGTTAGTTGAGGTTTTAGTGCTGTTTTCAACCAAGTCTGACTCATCATCATCTTTTGCTGAAGTTACCAGTTCAATCAGCACCTGATGGATAGTCTGTGCCTGAAGATACTTGAGCTGAATGGCCTTACTCTAGTGGAACATGAGCACAGTGATGGGGAAGCAGATATGGATGAACAGGTGAGCTTGGTTTTTGCAAATCGTTCTGGCAGGAATTTCCCTGAGCTGTTCTACTACCCAAAGAATTACTGGCTTGATTGTGAGTCACTTGGCATTTCCACTGCTGTATTTGCAGGATGAACATCTTCATTTGGTTTTGTTGTAACCCTGCAACTTGGCTATGGATGTCTGTGCCCCTTGCCATTTACTTACATGCTTCAGGGTGCTTCATAGAACACTGTGATAAGAGATGATGCACAGTAGTTTGAAAAATGAGAGAGCCTCTTTTCAGGTTGTTTGTACTCTGTGTTAGAATAGTAAAATAACTCTGTCCAATTTTTGCACTTAGGTGAAAGAACTCTTCATTATTTTGCCATGTATGAAGATTTTTTTTGGTAGTCTTGCCTCTTCATACCTGTTGAGATGTTTCATCACCCATCTATACCTATCAGAAGTGTCACAGGTTATAATCTGTTAGCAAAATAGCAACAAAAGTTTCATGAGGACTCACAGAGCAGTAGTGGTACAAAAGACAACATGAGATCAGTTCTCAACCTTTTCATTGACTCCAGAGTTGTAAATATGGAGATGCAATTGAGCAACTGCTTCTTTTAGGAAGCACTTGAATTAATTTATTCTTACTGTAAGTGAAGCAATGGAGGCAGAAGCAATTTAAAATGCTTGATAAATGTGTGTTTTGGAAATCTACCTTTATTAGAAGTGGTGATGAAGCTATGTGGGTCCATCTAAATGAAGGGGGTTGAAGTTTAGTGTAGGTAGTTGTTTTACCAGTTTAGGGAATCATTGCTTCAGCTTGTTTTTTTTTTTTTTTCATTTCAGGATGAAAAGAGGCGTTTCACTGTGGTCCTATTAAGCTTACGACTTCTCGCCAAGTTCCTGGGCTTTCTTGTTTTCTTGCCATATCGCACTGTGGAGCAGCCAACTAGAGACTTGCAAGACTCTGCAGTAGCGTTAAGAAACCAAGTAAGAAACCAAACTCTTCTAAGAAATCTAATGTGGCCTTTTCCTTGACAGGCAGGTTTTCTAATCTGAGGAGGGGATTATTAATAGTTCTGCCCTTTCAAAGTGAGACATTGGGATAACATTATACTGTTCTGGGCCCCAGTGTATTTTCTGGGGTTTGGAACAAAGGAAAGAAGAGTTTGCATAATCTAGGAAAGAGGGAGCAATGCACTGAGTGAGGTATTTAGCCGTGTTATTTCTTTAATTTGGAGTGGTCATACCGGAATTCTGACCTAGCTAAGAAGTTTTGTATTTATAGTGTAAAATCCAGTTACCAGGAACGTGTTTTAGTTTTATTCCCGTCTCCTGGCAGTGTGTCATACTGAATGCAAGGTCTAACCCTTGCCTCCACTTGTACATAGTCAGGCTTAGAGTCTTTTGCAAGTCCCAGTGGGACCTCTGGTTACCATTTGTAGTGTGGGATTTGCCTCTCCCCTTGTGTGCAAAGAAATGTTTTCATTAGCCAGAATATCACCTCTTATGTGTATGGGAGATGAAATCCTAGAAAAAAAAGGTTAAGATATAGGTAAAAGTTTTTCTTTAAGTATCAAAAGGTAACTTCGAGGTGCTATTTTAACTTCTGTTGTCCATTAAGACCCTGCCTGTGCTGGATATATTGAAGCTTCTTAGGCAATCTATTCGGGATCAACGTTCTATCCTCACTATTCCTTGGATTGTGGAGTACCTTTCCCTTGTGGATCATATTGCTCCTTTCCTTGATTACTACAGGAAAGTATTTTTTCTCTTGCTGCAGGTATACAGGTAAGAGCCTGGGAAAAGATGTTTGTTAAGAACTTCTCTTTGAAATTTTGTTGTGCTTAGTTGAGATACCCGGTATTTGGGAATGCATGCTGGCCCTAGTTTGAGTTTTTTATAAAAGTACTTTTGTGTGTGTGTGTGTGAATCATGAGTACTTCATAAATTAGAAGCACAAAATAGAGTTGTTTGGGTTGGAAGGGACACCATAAAGATCATCTGGTTTCCAGCCCCCCGTCATGAGCAGGGACACCTTCCACTAGATCAGGTTACTCAAAGCCTTGTCAAGCTTGGCCTTGAGCGTCTCCAGGGATGAGGCATCCATGACTTCTCTGGACAACCTGTTCCACTGCATCACCAGCCTCACAGTAAAAAATATGTTCCTATGTTTAATCTAAAGCACCCCTCTTTCAGCTTAAAACTGTCCCCCCTTGTTCTGTCACTGTACTCCCTGATAAAGTGCCCATCCCCACCTTTCTTATCAGCCCCTTCAAGTACTGGAAGGTTTCTGTGAGGTTTCCCTGGAGCCTTCTCTTCTCTAAAGAGATGTAAACAACGCCAACTCTCTCAGCCTGTCTTTGTTTGGGAGGTGCTCTTTGTATCTTTGTAGCCCTCCTCTGGACTTGCTTGTCTTAAATAAAGCTGCATTAAACATGTGGGGCTTTTTAAGTAAACAAAGTTTTTTAAATCCCCACCAACTCATTTTACATCTGCAGCTGTGAATTTTAAACCTTGAGGTTGAACCTTAAACCTACAGGTTCTCCTATAACTAAATAATGGTCTAGTTTTCTTTCCTGTATATGTGAGGAAAGTTTGAAGTGTGTTCTGGAGAGTTACTTAACACTGGCTTTTCCATTGTAAACTGAAAGCAGTGTGTCATTTGGATGCATGCGTACCAAAAAAATGTAGAACTTGCTTTCCACTCTTTAGGCAGACAAGTAAGGAATGTGTACATGATGACAAATTGTATAATCATGAAGTGAGTAGTTTGGATTTTTTTTCCTTAATGAAAATTGAGCTACTGATATCCAATACTCTCATTTGCTACTTTTGCTGCATGGCAGGTTAATGGTCCTTTCTGAAGATAAAGACATGAGTTTCCTGAACAAGCTACTGATCCTTGCAGTTCTGGGTTGGCTTTTTCAGGTAGAGTCTCCTGTGTATACACAGCTTTTCCCTGAAGAAAAAGCAGGGTACAGAATTCAGTTGAAAATAGCATTGAAATGAGTTAAAACACTGCAAATCAGTAGTTTGTTGTTTTATTGGGGTTTTTTTACACTAGTAGAGGGTTTTAAAGAATCATCTGTATTCTAATGGGGAATTATTTTCCTTTAGTGGAATTGTGTGAAGCAATATTTTTTTTCCAACAGGAATTCTGGTTGCTGCTGAAATACATTTTGTTCTTCTAAATCTGCATCCTTGTAAGCAAATTGAGGCTGATTCGTGTTAGAACTGGAAGCTCTTGTAATAGTTGGCAGCCTTGAATTACTGGGGAACTTTTTGTCTTGTAATGGGATGGTGTGTGAACTTCTAAAATCCTTCTGTGCCTCCAGTTAGAAGCAAGGTAACTGCTTAGCAGGAACCTGTTGGAAATGTAAAAAGTACTGTAATGAGAAGATAAGGAAGGTGACTTACATTATTATGATCAAAGTAAATCTTTACTTTTATGGAAAGATTCTCTTTAGGTCAGAGAGGATCCTTAGTGCTGGGGTTTTTTTGTGGGTGACAGGTTGGTGAGATTTTACTGTCCTCCTTATCGGAAATGGTGTTAAGTTACAGACTGCTGTTAGCGTTGTAATGCTTGGGTTTCTGTTTCAGGTTCCATCAGTCCCTGAAGAGTTGTTTTTCAACCCTGATGTCAGGCAGGAAGGACTAACACTGGGTACTGTGACATCTGCTCAGGCTTTGGTGAGTTCATGCAGTAGTGTGTCCTCTGGATCTGTTGTGGCTGAGGGTGGACCTGCCGTAGTCTCAGCAGTTTAAGATTTTATCAGGAACTTGGCCTCAGTGCAGCTACATTGACCATATGTAGGCCCATGGATGTACAGCCCTAGTTTGTACAAGTACCTCAGTTCTATTGCATCCTGGGTTGTAATCTGTGTGGATTACAGCTCTGGGGCTTTTGTCAGGCAGGACCCATCTCACCTACCACAGTGGCTTGCAGAATAGGTGCCAAGTGATACTGGAGGATCAGATGCTGGCTTTCTGCTCATTGATTATTGCAGTACAAAGTTAGCTGGTAAAACTGTAGCACCTCGTAGGGGAAAGTATCAGTAATGATGAACTGAACAGAAATAGTAAGAGCAAGGTTACTGTCTCTGGAGTCACCTGCTCTCTGGCTGTATGACAAAGGGTTACTAAACTGCAAATAATGTGAGCAAGCAGAAAAGGAGATGAATTTATAGAATGTGTGATGTTTCAGTAAACTCCCAAACATGCAAGAGAATGCATAGTATTCCTTAAAAAAGGAGCAGTATGTTTTCTATGATATATGTGTATCTTGTTCTAATTAGAATGTTGTATTTTTCTCTCTCTTCGGTGGCAGAAATAAGGTACAGAGATCAACTGATTTTTTTTATTGTTTTTTCAAATGAGTGCAGCACATGCCTATGTGGATGGGATCTGAAGTTACTTTTTCTCCCATGCTTCTGGCTGCGCTGTATAATACTGGGGGTGACATCACTCCACAGGGTGGTGTTCCAGTGAGTCTGGGTGAAAATACCTTTGGATGTGTAATGTGTAGCAGATGTTCCTCATTTATTCTCCTCCATGGATAGGATAGGATTCTCTTCTATGAGCAGCAACTGTGGCAGGCAGATGTGCTTGCTTCCTTCTTTAAGCATCAGCTATCAACTGGGCTTTGACTGGTCAATAGCAAGGAGTGTGCTACAAATGACTAAATGTAGAGTAGCTCATTGTATGTTATGGGGCTGGACTGAACACTTAGGCTGCAAAATTCATAATTTTACCATAGAGCTAGAAACCAGTTATTTTTATTGTTTTCATGGAAAGGCAGTTCTGAAATGTGCCTGCGACCACACACATGGGATTTCTGACTTGCTGAATCTTTCCTGCTGTGTCCTTTCAACATTTCATTCTTTTTCTTTCCAGGATTCTGTACCTTTGGTGGATCAGCAGTTACTTTATACCTGCTGTCCCTATCTTGGTGAGTATTTATTTATATTTGTTGTATAAATAAAATATATTTGTATGTATTTATATTCATTTATATTTTATTTTTATATATAATTTGGTGCTGTGAATTGTCAGATTGTCTTTCCTACCCCTCCTCACAGCTCCCAATCTCAGTTGTGCATGAGTCATCCTTGATAAAAAGCAGTACTATAGCTGGAATAGTACCTTGTGAACCTCGGGGAGGGAGGCTACACAGTCAGGATAGTTGATCTGCAGAGCTTGAATAAAGGGACACAGGGGAACTCGTCCTGCACAAACTCTAAGGAGTAAGTGTTCAAATATAAGCACTATAAGGAGTGAGTGTACAAGTTTTCCATCCTAGCTATAGGAAGAGGTGTTTATACTGTGAGGGATGCCTTGATCCTTGAGTGTATTTTGCTGCCAGGCAGAGGGGAAGAATCCTTTTATCCCCTGGTACTTTATCAAGTTGTTTGAGGTATCTTTCTCCTGCGATCTGACTGCTGTTTGTGAAATCCCTCTCTGTAAACGATAGAGTCCCAGATGCTGGGATGTCACTCTGCTTCTTGTGACTTAGTGGCTAGGAAATCTGTATGGTTAAAACTCCATTACAAAAGCTTCTAGGGGTTGAACATGTCTTCAGGTGTTTTCTTCTTGCCTTGTTGTCCTTGTAGATTTTACAGTTCCTGTGTGCCGTGCTAAAAAGGAATGCATATAAGTGGTTGCTCCCTGATCCTTCTGAAAATTTCCTATGGGCCAGGGAGCTTTTTGGAAGCCGCCTCTTTATCTTTGGAGCCTTGCCTGCCTTGCTATGCCCTGTCAGTTAAATGGGTGGGATGTCCCTCCTGCTTTTCTGAAACTTCAGCTTTCAGAGAAGCTGAGAGAATCTGTTCTGGAAACAGGTCTGACAGTGTGAAAGTCTCTGTTGAATTTGGATTTGTTCTCTCGCTTGTGGGAATGATGATTGCTTTTGCATATTTTTCTGTACAGGTGAGCTACGGAAACTACTTACCTTTTTTGTGGCTGGTAGTGGAACAAAAAATGGTGGCTTTATGAGGAAGATTACTCCCACAACTGCAGAGTCTTTGGCACCCAAGGTTTCTGTCACACAGCGGAAACTGCAGGTAAGGAAATTAGAGATTCGCAAGGGGAAGAAGGGCAGAAGAAATTGCTTGCATGATGGTAAGTGTGCACAGTGGTATCCTAATGCCAGGGAAAGAAAAGTGTGTGTCTAAGCACCAAGCAAAGTTGTGTTTTAGCAGTCCAGTGTGCTTACTTCTCATTCTTCTGTTAAGTCATGTGGCTGGGATACCATGTGAGTGTTGAAATCCAGGTAAATTCAATAAAAATTCTTTAAATTGGAACAACTAGCCTCTTTGTCTGCCTTCCTCTTTCTTTATCGTGAAATGCTGGTATGTTTCTAATACTCTGTTTTTGTTAGGCTTTCCACCCAAAGAACAAACTGTGTAGGTGCCTATTGGATTACCAGTCTGTAATTGAAAGAGAGGATCCTTTCTGTCCAAAACCAAACCCTGCGTGGTGACTCACTACAAGTAGATGCTGTCAGAACTCTCCTTCCCTTTATTAGCCATTTGCTTTTATATCTTCATAAACCCTGATAATGAGCTTCCAGTTAAATGGTTAGAAGGAAATAGGGAGCAAATATTTCATGGGGGTACTGAATGCCAATTCTGGTGTAGGCAAATTGTATGCCTTTTAGCACAATTCCAGATGGTAGCTCTTCCCATTTCTGTGTTGAGAGGAAGATCTGGTGGGAGTGGGCTAACTAATTGTAGTACTTTTCTCTTGAACAGGTGGAGTTGGAACAAGCCTTCTTCCACAATCAGCCTCCGTCCCTACGGAGAACAGTAGAATTTGTGGCAGAGAGGGTGGGATCCAACTGTGTTAAGCACATCAAGTAAGTGCTGGTCATCTGTTCTATGACCTAGGAAGCAATTTCACACTTCATTGAGTTGATTCTTCAAAATTGTGTGTACAGGAGAAAGAGAACTTCCTTCAGGATACAGCAGAACACCAAGGCTTTATAAGGCCATGACAGCAGAGTCCAGTGACATCTGATTGCCATCACAGAGGGGAATTTGTGAAGGGATGCAGAGAGGAGGTTTATATGACTGAGAGACACTTGGAATGTGAATATAAGCAGCATTTTGAGAGTTTATATCCCTTCTATAATGTTTTTGGTAACGATAGGAAAATCTCGGGTCAGAAGGGACCTCTGGAGGTCATCTGATCCAAACTCCATCTCAAAGCAGGGTGAGCTTTCAAGTTAGATCAGGTTGCTTGGCTGCTTTTCCAGTTGAGTTGTGAAAGTCGAAGGATGGGGATTCATCGGCCTCTTAGTACCATGTTCCAATGCTTAATTTTCCTGGGTTTTGTGAAAAATGTTTCCTTATATCTTATTGGAGTTTCCCTTGTTCCAGGTTGTGCATGTTGCCTGTCAACCTTCAGCTGCATACTTCCTGGAAAAGTCTTGTTCTGTTTTCTCTGTAATCTTTCCTTGTCCTTTCAACTTCTCTTCTCCAGGCTAAGTGAAATGGACTCCCTCTGTCCTAAAGGTTGTGTGTTCCAGCATCCCAGCTATCTTAATGATTTTTTTGTTTTCTCCTGCCGTCACTCAGTCAATGCTTTTCTTGTGTGGGGTCCCAAAGCTGAACACAGTTCTCCAGATGCAGCCTCACACTGACAAGGGAATCAGTAACTTCCCTTCACTTGCTGGTTGCAGTGTTTTTAATGTCAGCCCACTATAAGGCTGTCATTCTTTGGGGGTTGCTAACTCATTTAGCTTATCTGCTGAGAACCCCAGATCCTTTTCTGCAGAGCTGCTCCCTAGCCTGTAGGCGCCAGCCTGTACAGGGGTGTGGGTGTGACCTCATTGTCAGCCCATTTCTCCTTCTTGTCCCAGTCCTAAATGGCAGCCCTGCCCTCCAATATGTCACTCATGAGCTTGCTGAGTTTGCAGTGTTGCGCTGTCTGCCTTGTTGAAGGCATTAAATGGCATTGACCCACAAGGAATGCCAGCTGCAGCTGCTGTTGTTACCTTTGAACTTCTGACCACTCTATTGAGAGTATAAGGGTGTTACTGCCAGAAAAGATACCTGTAACCATATGTGTTTCTATTAAAACCAAAAAACTTTTGTCTCTTGAGCCTTAGTACTATTTGGGTGTCTTCATTGTTATTTCCTTCCTTACAAAAAGAACAAGGAGATAGTACAGTACTAGACACAGTGTGATTAATTTTTTTTTATTTGAGCAGAGTTGTTTGTTTATTTTAGAGGGGTATCCTTATAAATTGGGGAGTACTGTTGGTTACAGTTAGTGTGCACAGTGTCTTCTGTTGATTTTGGTCTGTCTCATTGTTTTTGTTTCCTTGCAGGGCAACACTGGTAGCAGAGTTGGTTCAAAGGGCTGAAGTCATGTTGCAGGATCAAGTGAAGGATGAAGATGCTAATCATGACAAGCTGCTTGAAGAGGTGTGCACTCATCTGTATGAGGAAGGGGCCCAGGCGCTCATCAAAGGCAGAGAGTAAGGAGGAAAAGTTATTTAAAGTTGTGCTTTCCTTTCTCTTCTTGCTGCAGAATCTGTATAACAAATTCAGCTTGGCCGGTCATGTTCGGGTTCTGGTAATAATAAACCTGACCTCTGCTCCTCTTAGGGTGACTCTTAGGGTCTGTTGTGTCTCCAGGTAGTTAATGCCATATTTGTAGGAAGGAATAAAGGCACTGTGTGTCCCTCTGTGTCCAGCTCTAAACAGGCATGCATTGCAGCTATTGTATTTCCTCTCTTTGGGAAGCTGAGTATTGCAGCTTGGTGGCTTGTAGTTGCTCTTTCCTTGTCATTTCCCTTGGTCTGACTTATTTCACTGCAGTCTTCCAGCTGGTTTTGACTGTAAGAGAGCATGTGAAAGTTGCTACAGTAATGAACTGCTGAGACTTGTCCAAGAACTTTGATCTTGTGGCACGTTTTCTTTCTTTTCTTGCAGATTTTGCAAAACGAAGGGCCCTGAGGCGGTAAGGGTGTTATTACCAGAAGAGACATCTGCAGCAGTATGTATTTTTACCAAAACTTACTAAAGACCTTGACTTTGTCTGGACTGTTACCATTTTCCCATTGCTGCTTCTCTGATCCCTTAATAGCTTAGCACAATGGAAACTATTGGTGCCCTCATGTGAGGCCTGAATAGCTAGGGAGACTGCCAGACAGCCTTGGATGTTCTGGCTGAAGTGCTACTCTAGCCAATAGCTGACTTTTGAGACTAAAATGGTGTATAAATTGCATTTGTCTTGCAGGGATAATGCTTGTGTTTAAACACCAACTTACGCAAGTCATGATGGGGTTTGTATGGGGTTGATGAGGTTTGGGAATTGGGTCATCCTGTTACTCAGAATATCAATTACCACAGAGATGGTGGTACTATTTAAATGTGGCGTGCCAAAATTGAACTTTTTCCCTCTAGAATTCCTTCTGACTTATTTCTGGCTATAGTGATGTGACTGGTGGTAAATCTCCTATCATTTGTTATCCTCCCTGTAAAGGTTTTAAGGAGTGCAGAAGACATTGCAGTGGAACTGGCTACTGAGAAAGCCTGTGGCTGGCTTTCTACCAACATTGCAGGTGAGTCTCCATACCCTGAACTGTGGCTTCTAACCTATGTGTTGTACTCTTTTGGTGACATCAAGGGGTAGAATTTATTCCAGTATTAAAAAGTACTTGGTCGTACTAATTTTTCTTTTAGTGGGAAGCATGCAGTTGCTCTTTCTCTTCTTGTTTAGGAATAAGAGGAATGATTTCTAGCATCAAGAACCACCTTCAGGGATTTTTCAGGCTAGACTTATGTAAGTGATTTTTAGTTAGGGAGGCTCATAGAATGGTTGAGAAGGTTGCTTCTGAAAATGTCATCTGGGCTGAAGTTGTCTTAGCACTTCAGACGTATGATACAGACAGTTGCTCTCTCAAGCCATCTTATGGTCCACATGTACGGAGTGCTTCTGAAATTTTCTGTATAATAAGCACCTCTTAGACTGAGTGTGTTTTCTGCAGGCTGAAGGCAACTGTAATCCTTTCACTCCATAATACTGCTCAGGCAACTCCTTATAATCTCTGAAAACCCGTTTTTTCAGGAAGTTGTGCCAAAAATATGAGAAGTAATATCCAGCACCATTTGCAGCAGTAGGAGTTCAGTTTTTTGGATGCTGGTCAAAACTTATTTTGGTAGGAAACATATGAATTTCATGGGCACAGTGGTTGAACTGGTGCGATCACACTGATATGGCATTCTACTTTGACATTGCTTCCTGGCTTTGCTACAAAACCTGATTAAACATCTTGATAGAAAATTAGATGAGTTACCAGTGGTACCTAGTGGTTAGTGTGTGGCTGCCTTTAGAGCTGCAGATTAACAAACTCTCTTCACCTTTGCCTCTACCCATTAAATATAATGGGAGCTCAGTTGAAGTATACAGGATTTGTTCCCTGTTCTTTGTAGCACTCATCAGAAGAGAAGTGAAGGCAACTTTCAACAGAATGCTGAAAGTTCCAGGACTTCCCTTGTCCAGTGAGGATGCTGTGGAGTTGAGAAGGGACTGCCCTCCAGGCTGTCAGCACTGTGCTCCATTTCCCTCCGAAATCATTAACCAGATTAAGGTATGCAGTGTTCACTTCCTGGCTTGCCCTAACTCCCTCTTTATTTTTCATGTTGGTGTTTTTATTTATGTTATTTTCGAGGTGGGTTGATTGGTTGGTGTCTTGACCCAGACAGAGGGAGTCGATCCAGAGGCCAATAAGGTTACTCCCAGGGTGAATATCAAAACAGTATTTATTTCCAACTCCGGCAAGCATAAACACACCTAGATGCCAGGGCGCACAACAAAGAGCCAGGGAAGTGCAGCTGCCCAAAGTTACGGAAATGAACCACCGGTAACAACCCAAGTCGCTACTATCCAAGCAAACATGCATGCCATGAGGTCAAGGGGAGAGGGGGGAGGTAGAAAGAGAGAGAGAAAGGGAAGAAATAAAAAGTTACTGTATCGAATCTCGAGGACACGTGGTCCAGTCGCGTGGTCGAGGCTACTCCGATCCAAGTGTGTGCATCAGTGCTGGCACGGCAGAGAGCTTGGAGAGGTGCCTGCGTGGCCCAGCGACCGCATGGCGGACCGCTCCCCCGGGAGCCTGGACCCCGTGGCCCCTGCCCTGAGCGGCCACATGGCTCAGCCTCCCACCCCCCTCATCAACTTCCCAGTCCTTTTCCCACCTCCCCTCCCCCCCCACCCTGCTCCATCTCCATTTCTGGCCAGCTCCGCAAGAGAGCCGCGGGGAGGGTGGGGGAGAGCGGGCTAGCACGGGAAAGCTGTGCCTGGTCCTGCACTGGACAAAATGTTTAAGGCAAAAATATCCAGTCTGACTTGACAGTTGGTTGGTTTGTTTGTTTTGTTTGGGGTTTTTTTGTCTGATGTTTTTTTCATTCCCCACTCACTGTGTGCAGATCAGAGTTCCTCACATAGGAGTACTATCTCCTGATACACAGGATTTCTGGTAGCATGGCAGTGACCTTTTTGGCATGAGTAACACGGAAACTGTATTGTGGTGAACATTGCATGTAATTATATGGTGAAAAGTTAGCATATCAAAATAGCTATGATTTTGTAGACCTACTCTTTTTATGGAGAGTTTCCTCATTTCAGTTTAGAATATTTCCTGTTGGTACTTCTGGTTCTGTAGAGCTTGGTAGACTGCCCCATCTTGTACATGAGGAATTCTACATTGAGTCAAGGTTTGACGAATTTGTACAAATCTGTTGGAAGGTGTTTACCAGTCTGCATCTGCACCTTCATTCAGCTGTAATTAGGGAAAATCAGAATATCTTAAAACGAAGGGGATGGTATGGACTTAATTTCAGCCTTAGATCCAAACAATTTTCTATTCAAACTGGTTCAAATTACATACTGGCTTTTAAAGGGCCTCTTTTCTTGTAAATATCATGCAATTATAAAGCCTGTGTTTGAAGCACATGAGGAAAAGAAGAATTTGAAAAAACCCAGTTTTTACCGTTATGTATTCTGCTTCTTTTTTTCTGCTTCTTGTCTGTTTGAGAAATAATACTGGCTCTTGCTGTCATCACATTCCCAGTAATTGTATAAGAATGAGAAGACATCCTTTAATGCTTTCTTGCTTGAGCTAAAATAAAAATGGGAGAGTAAGATACTTGAGGAAACCAGAAGCTTTTTCTGTATACTGTTGCTTTTTGGAGGTATTTTTGTATGGTTTCTTCAGATACAGCTTTTATATTTTGGGTTTTTTTGTGCTTTCCACCCTGGGTTTCCAATACTGGGTGGTAGATCGGTGGTGGTGATGTTACCACATGTAAAAGTGGCTAAACCATTTTTCACACCACAACTCTATTAGTCCTCTTCACACTCAGCTTTCTGTTGACACTGATGCTACCTTGACAATATAAAAGGACTATTTCTGTAGCACTTCTACCTGAATATGCTTGCTGTACTGTCAGATTTATCTAGAGCTTTCAGAGGTAGTTAATTTCAAGAAAGATGAATGGGTTGCCCTTGCTGACTTCATGACATTTGTGGGAACTGTGGTAGAAAACCAGACCTGGGTAAGGTTGTGAAAAATTCAGTTTTAATGTCTTGTGAAATGAAGAGGATACTTTCTATCTATTTATTTACTTACTTTTAAGAGAACCTGTGGGCTGTCTATAAGCTGCTCTGTCATAGGTCCAAAGATCTTTTTGTGAAAGTACAGAATACTAATGAATGCTGTATTTTTCATCAAGGATGTGCTTTGTGTTGCTGTGGGCCCACGAGATGAGGATGAAGTGATTGACTACGCTTGGCTGGAGTGCTTGCTAGGAAGATTGAGCGAGACACTTCGATGCAGAAAGGTAGAAGTGAAAAAAAAACAATGAAAAACCCTTGGACCACTTTGAGCTGTTTTCATACTTGTGAACTTGTTAGCTTGTCTTACCTTTCAGTCTTTAATGGTTTTTTGAGTACATCTCTGTGCTTCTTGCTGCATAATTGCCTGCTCTTCTCTGATATTTTTATTACATGTGAAGCTCAATTTTTCCAGTTTACTGCATGGGGACAGAAGTACAACCTCTTCTTGTGTTTTCCAGTTCATGTGTCCCCCATCAGAACAGCAGCTGGCGAAGTGCACGGTTGAGTTGGCTTCTTTGCTAAGTAAGTCAGTCCCAATAAGCTATTTAAGATTAAAATCTGTTATTACATTTCTCTTAAATCCTTGGGGTCACAGGCTTTGTCATTTAGAGGTCATGTTTATTTGATTCTCTTCAGAGTTTTTCTGTCAGTTTGAGCGGTTGCTCTTATTCCCTTCCACCTTCTGCAAAAGAGCACTATACTGTGACTTTAGTCACTGATCCTTCAGGTCTAGGGGTTTTATTCACATCTCCATTGTCCTTTATTTATTGATACCTTCATTTTAATGTGTGATATGTTTTCCAGTATTTCTGCCTCTGAAAAGTTGCACTAAGTTTTGGATTTTTGGGATTTTTTTTCCCCCTTTAAGTGGGGCTTTTTTGAGAGAGAATGGAATTAACTTGTTTTCAGCATATTGTGACTTCTGTGATCATTTTCAGTTGTTTATTTCTATTGCCCTAATATGCAGGTGTGTTTTCCCTGGGCAACTGTCTCAATTTCCTGGTTTTAGAACCTTAAGAAGTTTTATACATGGCTCATTCTTTCAGGAAGTAGTATTCACATCTGAATATTGTGAACTTTCAGTCTGGGAGGCAGCAGTGTAAGCCATCCCCATGTTGTGGAAAAAAAGCTGGCAGGGGAAAAAGCCAGCTTGGCTGAACAGAGGGATCTTGAATGATATCAAGAAGAGAAATGTTTATGGGCTCTGGAAGAAAGGATAGGCCCCTTGGGTGGACTACAGGAGGGAAGTGAGGTTGTGTAGAGAAAAAATGAGGACCACTGGGCTGAGTCCAGTGGCATGAGGTTTAACATGGCCAAATGCCAGGTCCTGCACTTGGGGCACAACAACCCTATGCAGAGCTACAGGCTGGGAGAAGTCTGGCTGGAAAACTACCTGGAGGAGAAGGACCTGGATGTGTTGATCGACAGCCAACTGACCATGAACCAGCAGTGTGCCCAGGTGACCAAGAAGGCCAATGGCATCCTGCCTTGTATCAGAAATGGTGTGACCAGCAGGTCCAGGGAGGTTATTCTCCCTCTGTACTCAGCACTGGTGAGACTGCTCCTTGAAAACTGTGACCAGTTCTGGGCCCCTCACCACAAGAAGGATGTTGAGACTCTGGGTCCAGAGAAGAGCAGCAAAGCTGGTGAAGGGGCTGGAGAACAGGCCCTGTGAGGAAAGGCTGAGAGAGCTGGGGTTGTTTAGCCTGGAGAGGAGGAGGCTGAGAGGAGACCTCATTACTCTCTACAACTACCTGAAAGGAGGTTGTAGAGAGGAGGGAGCTGGCCTCTTCTCCCAGGGGACAGGGGACAGGACAAGAGGGAATGGCCTCAAGCTCCACCAGGGGAGGTTTAGGCTGGGCATTAGGAAAAAAAATTTCACGGAAAGGGTCATTGGGCATTGGAATAGGCTGCCCAGGGAGGTGGTTGAGTCACCTTCCCTGGAGGTGTTTAAGGCATGGGTGGATGAGGTGCTAAGGGGCATGGCTTAGTGTTTGACAGGAATGGTTAGACTCGATCTGGTGAGTCTCTTCCAACTTGGTTATTCTATGATTCTAACTGCAGTTAAACACTGTTCAGCTTTGCTTTCACTTGTATGAAATTATAGAACTCTGCCTGTAGTCAAAACACTGAATAACTATTTCATCTGTTCATAGTTTTAAATGTTGGTTTACTGTGTTATTCTCCTCTCCTTTGGAGTAATGCCTAGGCCCTCTTTTATTATACCTCAGGATGACTTTTAATTAGTCAGTTGCCTTCCAACACTTGGCCTTTCCCATGTGCCAATCAAATGGTATTCCTTATCTGAGTGGTATAAATGTCTCCCTATGCAATACCTGATTGCATGGTTTCAAAACTCATAATTTTGCATGTTTTGAAACTCCAGTCCTCTTAGATTCACTGGTTTACACTAAGTGTTTTTACTTCAGGGATTGTTTAGATAGCAGCTATGCAAAATGTACTGTTGCACCAAGATTTTGACTATGAAAGGAAAATAACATAGCTATAGAAGTTCACCTTTCTTCATTTTCTTACAGTTTCAGACAGTGTTCCTCTGGGTCTCAGGATGAAGTCTCTAGAGAAGAGCTCTGAGAGCCTGCATGTAAAGAATAATCCTACCTATGGCCTTCTAAAACTACTGCTTTCTCTCTGGAAAGAGGATTTTGGGACAACTGTACCTGTGCAGCTGATGTTCAGCAAGAAGAACATTAGTTACCTTGCTGAAGCCAAGCAGCGAGAGGTAAAGCTTATTTGGATCTGAGGAGCTGCCAATTATCTGCTCTGGTCAGATAAATTCATGTCAGATTTCTGCCTGCCTGTAGTGTTAAGGGATTGCTTGTGAAAATGAGGCCAGCAGGATTTGGTCTGCTGATAGCTGGCATTGTTTCTGCAGGGATAGAGAAAGAGGACTGCTTGTCGGTCTTTGATACCCATCTTGGGGGGCTGTTAGGGAGGCACAGTTTAATTTCAGAACAAATGGCAAAGTGGCCCATTTGGCCTGGGAGATTGGGGACTGAACACAAGTGACTTTGTAATTAGTTGCATTTGTGTGTCTTTTATCAGCTTTAATGTTTCTGTGTGTATCGGTGTTGCAAGATCCCCAACTATAAAGCTGAAAATCACCCTGTTTAGTTGCAGGTTAAAACCAGCTTATTTTGGAAAGTATTTAAAGATTTTTTCAAGCTGTTCTTGAACACAGGAATTAAATACTTGTGCTTTGAAAGGGACAATCAGAAACTTTGGGATTTTATGTTTTTATGGTTTTTTTCTCTTCTGCAGTGGAATCTGTTCCTTTTCATGCTTCGTGGTCTTGTAGAACATGAACTAATGAGGACAAATGAAATAGAGAGTTGCTTACATAGCCTTGAACAGCTCCCTTGGGCCTCGGTAAGTAATTAGGTGCACGTGAACAATAAATGAAATAAAAACTAAAGCTAGAAAAACAGCCTGTCTTTGTAGTTCTGTTTCATGTCGCGGAAGCCCAAAACCTTCTCTGTCTATATTTCCTGCTTAATGCAGCAGGACTGGCTTCCAATAGGCTTGTTTAATGTTACTAGTGTTTGCCTTATATCTGTACTTTTGTGATTCCCAGCACTGTCCATGCAGTGGAAACATTTCCAAGAAAGGAGACCAGTTGGCTCAGTTACAAGCTCTCAGTTCTAGCCTGAATGTGTTTGCCGTGCTGCAGCTGAGAATGACATGTTGGAAAGCGTCTTATCTGACCATACTTGCATTTAAAACTCTTTGCCTCCTACCACTGGAATGTGAGAGGAGGCAGACTATTCTAGACAGAGTCAAAATGCAGGAAACAGCCCAACTCCTTTGCTAAAAATGGACAGTATTTCCAGGCTGATGAATGCTTGCAAATTGGAGATGTTTAACCATTTAAACTGGGGCAGTGATCTCTTCCAAGAAGAGTGTGGGGATTAGAGGGAGAAATGAACATGCAGAGCTACAGGTATTCATCTTTGCAGTCTAATTTGTAGCTTGTCTATGTTTTTGCACTGGAAAACCATCAACAACATGTTTAACTCTGTAAAGTTCTTTACTAGCAAAATAAAGTAATCCTCTTTGTTGGCATTTGTTAATAAGGGCTCTCTGGTTTGTATCTTTTCATTACAGGATTTCTTAAAAGAACTGGAATTGCTTTCCAGAGTATTTATATCAGAACATCATATAGAAGAGCCCAGGACTAAGCCTTGTGAACTGACCAGACAATCTCTAGGTACCATGACAGCACAAAGTTAGTGGAGGTGCACTCTCTGTGAGCAAAAATTACTAGTGAAGATGCAAATGGAATTTTTAGTGTTTCTGAATACAATGTGAGCTCTTTGCTGGGAGCACACTGCAGATAAGAGGTCAGTTTGTGCAAAACCTGCACTGATCTTTCTGTTCATGGACGTTTTACCATGATGACTGTGCTGATGGATCTCCAAGTCAAAAGTCCTTTAAGCACCTTGATTGTGACTCAGAGCAGCTGCTTTTCAGACTCAGAAAAACGTTTTGTATTTGTGCAGAAACAGGCTGTGACCAAACCCAGGAATCAGTTCAGATGGACAAGTTACTTTGTCACAGAAAGGTGGTTTCCTGGTGGCTGTATGTTCTCTTGACTTAATGTGATTTCTCATGCTGTCTTTAAATAAAGTCTGTACTGTCAGGGGAGGTAAAGGTGAGCTTGTATGACAGGGAGAATAAGCCTATATTTATTTTTCACTGTAAACTCAATTTTAAAGGTTTGATTCTAAAATTTTTAAGACTCATTTTAAAAGTTAAACCGTTAAACCATATTAAATATATCTACCAGAATATTGAGGGCATCATTCTTAAAAATGGAGATGCTTAAGTGTTTTTCTGTTTCTTGTTGGAAACAGAACTTGTAATTTCTTGCGGTTTTTAATAGAAATAAGGGAGAAAATATCTGCTATATTTTTTACTGAAGAGACAATATTTTAAAGACACCTTTTATAGTATGTGAACATAAATGGCATCTGGCTGCTATTCGCTGTTTTTCTAATGATCCTTCTTGCCTTGAGTTTGGTTTTTAACAGACAGGAAGTGCTGCAGCATGAAAACTATAAGAAAAAGCCTGGAAGAGCAGACAAAAAAGTAGTGAAGAAGCACTGTGACAACCCTGCAGAGTTGGTTTTGAGAGGAATCCTTTTCATGGAGCACAGTGGGTGTTTTTTGCCCATATGGATAGACTGTCACAAAGGCCATGACCTCCCGTTTGCCCTCCTAAGTATTTCCTTAAACTGTGATTTGTGGTAGGGACCGCTGGTGCCTAGCAGAATATAATTAGGTGCTCATTTGCTGTCTCATGGGATTTCCCCACACCACAGCAGTGAGGATATTATTTCCTTTTGTCTAGGAGTGTCCTATTAGCGCAGTGTATTTTTCAGAAAGCAAATACAGTGTTATGTAAGAACAGCATCTGAGTGAAGTGAAGCCCAGGGCTTTTTAGGTTGCTGATTAACTCGTCTCTTCCTTGTGCAAAGCAAGGAAAGGTAACATCTTGGAGTCAGCGGAAAAAACTCAGAAAAGAAATAAATAAGAAAAAACCCCAAACAGACCTAATTAAATAGATCTCTGGCTTCTGTTAAAATATATGTGCTACAGAGAGAGAGAAACCATAAAGGAACATCAGTGTCTGAACAGTACTTCAATTTGTCTTGTTTACCAATCATTTACCAAGCACTGCATTGAAAGATTTTGCGTGTTTGATCTGCATACCTTATTTTAGGGGTTTTCTGATGTGCTTGAAACAGAGGGTCCATAGAAGTAGGTCATGGTAATATGAATTGGAATAGCAAGTACACTATATCTTACCAAACCTGCTCCCCAAGCCTGACTGCTATGTGGCATTCTGCTGCAGATCTCATTTGAAGCTGTTGTTTGACATAATAAACATGATTAAATATCCTGATTTGTGTTCCAGCTGTTGATATACCAGGATGCCTTGCCACAAAGGGCAGAGATACTGCAGTCATCTCTCCTGTCTGACTTGCTGTTTCTTTGCTCATACTGAAATGTAACTACATTATATAAAGGGGTAGGAGGGTGGAAGGGGGAAGAAGCTGGAATCAACAATGGTTTAAAAAGTGTTCTTTGCTCTGGAACCAACTTTATTTTGATATCCTAAAACTGCTGCATCAATACCATGGCCACAGCTGTTTTCATGAAATCAACATACCTGAATTATTATTCTCTTATACAACATGCTTAGAAATTTTTATTTTTAAGGTAACTGCTCCAGGAGCAGTTATCACTTCCAGAGAGCATAGTTGTGCCCCACTGGCCAGAAGGCAGGCAGTGCTTCAGTGGGAACCAGACAGTAAGAAACCCCTGTTTCTATGTTTTTATGTCTTAATGTAGTTTCTGTAGTTTCCGGGCGTCCCACAGTATTCAGCGTTGGTTGCTCTATAAAGCCCGATACCTGATTTCATAACTAAACCTTAGGAACGATTGTATGGCTTGCTATTTTTTCTACCTAAGGATACTCAGCAGTGGGACCATCCTCATGGTGGTGTCAGACTCTGCGGGTCCACCCCGGGGCAGGCAGCCTCCTCTCACTCCTCTCTCACTCTCCTCTCTTGAATATTTCAAGTGTTGCACCCTGTGTGCTGCCTCTGGTAGTGCAAGTAGAGCTGCAAGGAGCAGAGCAGCAGCAAGAATGGAGCTCAGGCCAAGCTAGGGTCTTCCTTCTGTCAGTCTTTCCTACTGCAAACTTGTAACTCAAAAAAAAAAAAAAAAAAGAGGAAAAATGTCATTATATTAACTTCCTTCAGGATGTGCAAGTTAGAAGAGCTGTATAAGTGGATTTGGGAAGACGCTTCAGCCAGTGCCTTATTTTGAAACAAAAAACCTTTTGCTTAGACAAGGTGCTGTGTCACAGAAAGCAAATTTAAGCAATGAGTGGCTTCTTGACACTTGTGCCACTAATCCATGTTCCGTGCACATTCCTCTGCAAGTAAGTAGTATCTGCATTTTTTTTAAGTCCTGCATCTTTTACAGCAAGCTAGCCTCTGTTATCTCTCCATCTAGCCATCCAGCACAGTTCCATAGATGTGTATCTTAGCTGGAGCAAAATAATATATATAAGATAATAAAATACATACAAAATAAAAAATGCATAAAAATATATAGTACAGGGCATGTGTTGTTGTGTAGAAAATACTGTTTATTGTGGATATGAAAATAGCAATCGTGATTTAGAGCAAAGATGCAACAGTCAGTGGTACAATACAATCAGTTTATCTACTGCTCAACAGTGACTTACAGGAAGTTGGTTTTTGCCTGTTGTAGATTAACAAATTGGATCTCTGCTGGGATTTTATTCCATCCTTCTAAAGAAACCAATGCCGTGCAGTAACAGGTACCTTAAAATGTTATATTTGTAAAAGAAAACATTCATATAAATAGGCTTTTTAGTATCAATTGAAGATTGTATTTAAAAAAAGTTACATTAATTCAATATCAATAAAACTTAGCTTTGGTAGCATATAAAAACCCTTCAAAACAAGCATCTATAAATAACTTAATTTGTAAACGTAGAAAAAAATCTTATGTATATATAAAAATAAACATCTGATGCACTGTACAATAAGACATTATCCTTCATAGGCACTGGCATCATTGATCAACAGGATTCCTCCAGATGTTTCTCCTACAAAAACTGCTTTTTCACTAGTGCCATGTCCAAAATAAAAGGCGGGGGGGGTGGAGGGGGGAGGGGGAAGAAAAGCACTGAGCAAATCTGTGGGCTGTATGAAGACCTGCCCTGCCTACTCCAGAAATCCACTGGGGACAGAAACAGCATTGTGATGTTTCTGCTCATGTTTTCTGAAGGCTTTTATGTACTGCCTTGTTTGCTCTTTCTTTCTTGGTTTCCATCAAAGGAGGGGCTGTATGATAGGTTGTAACTCTAAAAATCTGTCTGCTGAGTTGTGGAAAACTCTGAGAGTGGTCGCCCCTTTATTTCCTTGAAGGACTATGGGGGATGCACAAGACATGAAATGAACCATGCCATGATTCAGTTTGGCAGGTCTTTTAGGAAAAGGCTGAGCATCACCAAAAGAGAACAGTAATGCAGGATTTGTAACCACGACCATCTAAAGTCAAAACAAAGCAAAGTTAAGTGAAACATTGTGTTATCCTACCTGATATAGTTTAGGGAGGAGAAAGCCTTGGGCTAGTATCTCTCAAAACTTCTATTCTCTTAAATATCAATTTAAAATAGCTGTTACCCTTTCTTTTAAAACTTAGTATGTTAACAGGAAGCAACATAGAAACTAAGCCAAAATTGCACCTGTGCAAAGATACAGTAAAAGTAGATCTTGGCTCTTGAACTTAAAAGGTGGAAAGAGCAGCTAACTTCACTTTATGCTGTGAAAATGTATCTTTTACTGAAAGTAACTGTGTTACAGGAGCAGATGCTCACTCTGGTAAGGCAGATGCTTGAATAAATATTTCTCAGTTGACAAATTTAAAAAGCAACAGGTTCTTGAACAAAGTGGGGGTTTTTGGGCTACAGAAAGCATATCATAGCTTATCCAAGCAATAAAAACTGCTATCTACAGTGATTTGTAACCATTGTGCTGAACAACTGCATGAAATTATTCAGCTGTTTGTGTTGGTTGTGTTTATGTTTAATTTTAGAAATGTGTGACGAGACTTGGGAGTGTGTGGCACAAACACGTAAAGCCTGACAGCAGGATTGTTGGACAAAGTTCAATAGAAATACCATGAGGTAACCAAATGGGAAGAGTCGGTATTCACTGCAGTGAGGCAGCTGGTCATGTTGTGAACAAAGTGCATGAAGACTATGACCCAGCTAGACTGTCAAATCTTAATACATTTGAGTAAAAGTGTAGGAGGGCTAATGGAAAAAAGCCATTGTGGAGTTGTGGTAAAATGTTGGAACTAATCTTGCAGGATTTAAGTTCTAGAAACAAGCTGATACCTCAGTATTAACAAAGCATCACCATGTACAACTGTCAGTTTGGTTTCTTTGTTTCAAAGCACCTAAATTCTGCAGTGTAGTAAAACTCTGTCCTGAGGTGTGGTGGTGTCCACTGATGCTGCCCAGTGTAGTGGCAAATCCAAAATACCTTGCACTGGCTGCAAGTAGTCAGCCAATTACATGAGACAAATCTGCCCAGGTTATAGGATGAGTAGTGGCTATCGTGCTGTTTTAACTTCCCTTCAAGGGGAAGTAAATAATTTAACTCAGCTAGCTGACTAGATCTACACTGTTAGGACTTTCCCATTTGATAATTATCTCAGTCTTAGAAAGTGGTTTTGCAGCTCTACTCAAGAGCTTGTAAAAGTTCTCAAGCCATACGTGTACTGTTTCCGGATTGTAATGCATTTCACTGCTTCCACTGCCTTTTTCTCAGTGCTGTCTAACCTTTCTTAAAGAAAGGCTGTGGATCATTGATGCATCTTGGAAACAGGATGAAATATTACACTTCTGCCTGTAAGATGCTGGCTATGGAAAAGCAAAGTCTCTTCCTCTGCTCTTTACAGAGATGGTACGCCTTACAGCTGTTCCATGGAGGCTTTCCACAGGTGTCTCCAGGGCGACAGGTTCCCCATGAAAGTTACTGGCTTTGTTCTGAGTGGCATTGGCTAAAATAAATTATTCCTTTTTTCTAACTATACTTTGTATCACCCAGTGTTAGTAACTAGGTTCCTCAAGCAAAGCTTGATTGTGACTGTCTCATGAGCCAGCATTTTACATTACCCTCACAGATGCTTGTATCTCTTTAAACTTTTCAGCTGCTGTTGGCTATCCAGTTTTGGCCTGAATGCTAACTAGCAAGGAAATGTGCCAGTTGAGCAATCACCAAAGGCTGTTTCTTAGCAATAGAACTCAGGAGTCTTGCGGGTATAGCTGGGGCCCCAAGATCTACCTGCAGGAGTTAGAAAAAAGGACACATTTTTGAACAAACACTTCACCAGCCTGGAACGGCACCAACGATGCAAGTATGTGTTAAGCACAGAAATAGTTTACATCCAAATCCTATCATTACACTGTGGTTCATATCTTTTCCCAGTGCTCAAAGCTTTACGTATTTGATGTTACTTGCAGCAGTTACACTGCATTTGAGTTTGAGCTTAGACTGAATCTTACTAGTTTGAGACATACAGTATTACTGAAAATGATGCACATATTAAAATGCAATATAAAATGCCTACTAATTTTAAACTGCATATATAATACATTGCACATGCACTGTAAAATGCATATACTAATTACTAAAATGTAAAGATAATATTTTTAAATTGTATCTTAAAAGCATGGTTTAGTTAGGTAAGCTTAAAGGTCTATTTCCATTTAGCTCTCAGATGAGCACCTTAAAATGAATTATACATTATGTGAATTCTCTTCTGAGCATTTTTAAGTACTTGGTACCACTGTCTCAGAAAGCCTACTTTTCAGATGAAGCTGTAATCAATGAATGGCAGGATTTTCTTATTCTTAATGGGAATCCTAATATTGACATCTCTTTTTATCTATTAAGTGTGAAGAATTAATGACTTCAGTTATAGAAAGCATTTCCATGCATTCTGAAAACAGTCTTAATCTGAGGTGGACTTCTTGTGTCTGCAGCAAGATGACAATGAAAACAAGAATCTCCAGTCCAGATATGACATTTACTGGCTCACCATGTGAGAATTCAACATAAGAGTCCATGGGAGCAGCTTTAGATGCTGTAAAAACTTGACATCAAGTGCCTAAGCATGATCCTAATAAGATTCTCCCTGCATTACTTTACATTGGACATACAGCAAAATCTTACCTGTGCCATGTAAATAACTCTGGTGATATCTCTTCCATTCACTACATCAGGTTCTAGTATCCAAGCACTTGGCAAAATCTCCCCTCTCACCACTTCTTTGCTGGGGTGAGGCATGGATGCATCACAGACAGACTGAACAGCCAAGACTGACAAGTTCTCCTGCACGTCACAAAGTGTAAAGAAGGCAATTTAAAAGTAATTCATGCATATAGTAATGTTTTTTCTTTAGTTGCTGTCAGGCATATTTCTCATATTAAGTACTTAAAAGAGGTCTTTTAATAAGAAATAATATTTCTCGTGTTATTTATCAAATACTTTGTATTATCATAATCCTGCATGTTTGTAACCAGAATATGCCGTGTAACATTGAAGTTACTGCCTAAAGGGGCATGGCTAGTGATTATCATTCACAGGAGTTTTATCCATAATTCACATGTTGTAAGAGCCTAGCTTTTTTCCCTATTATACTGTAACTTCTGAAAATGCAAGCATGGGCTTCCCAAACGTCCTTCTCTTTTTGTTCTTTAACTGTGAGTTGAGAACAATCACTCCTTTATGGTTCAGTAAGAATGTTCACTTTACCTCTTTGGCCTCTATGGTAATGCAGCAGAAATCCCGAGGTTGCTTTAGGTAACATAGGGAGGTGTCTGTTACTAAATATACTGTGGGGAATAAAACAAACAAAAACAAAAAAAGGGGGAATTAAACTTGGATGACTTTCATTTAAAATGTACACACATATTTTATTTTGACTTCCTGTTGCATAAGAACAAAGCTTTAGTTCATATGCTATAATGGGGCATTAAGTTGCTTTTTCAAGCCACTTCAGATTTATTTTGACTGTCTCTAGCTATAAGTCTGCAGTGAGATATATTTACTATGAACTTTACATTGCAAAAGTCTTGCAAAATGGAAGTTCCCATCTTTCATAACAAAATTGTTTATTCAAACCTGGAGAAAAGAAATAAGATGACTCAATTTCTTCTTCAGCAGAGAAAGTCTGTAATGGTCATTTGTGTTGATACTCACCCAACTGAATATGGCTCGTTACCTTCTTGTGTATTCGAGCCATGTTGATAGTTCTGTCATACAGATGCCTTTTGCCAGGGTCCCTCACTAATCCCCATATGGAGGGAAGAGGCCTCTCTATCACTCCTGCTCCCAGAAATCCATGCCTTGTTGCTGAAGGGAAGACTTTGTAGTAAACCAGCACCTCTTTCTCTGTACATTGATACCTATTGAAGACAAATGAAAGGCATCTGCACACAAGAGGGCCAAGTACATAAAAGGCCTCCTTTTATAAAGGTCTGCATAGACTTACTTCCAACCGCCTGCTGCTTGGCACGTGTAGAGATTCCTCAGGTTATGAGAGCACGCTTTCATTACCTTAGGAAACAATGACAAACGTACAGCTAGGTTGTACAGACTATCAATTGTGTTCAGTTTTTGCATGCTGCTACACTATCTTCTACTCAAATTACTAAGCTGGCTTTACCACAAAGAGTTATTTTTATTATATGTATCATACTAGTAAACTTTAAGGATAACTATTATTAACAGTCAGATTGCCTTGCCTCTCTCATTTGCTGAAGGAGGAGATAGGTATATGCCTAAGCCTGTTATTGTAGCCTGAACTACAGGGAGATGGGGGGGGGAGGGAGCGTGTACCTCCACATGGTGGTGAAGTGACTCCACCTGAGCTGAAATATGAAGTTGATATGCTTTGCTGATGAGTGCACACTCATGCCTTGCCATAGGCAGAGATGTAAAACCTGCACTGTAAGAATTTTTGAGTGCTAGAGGAACTCAGGAGTTTCACTGGCTTCACTCAAACATTTCATAGAATCATAGAATCACCAGGTTGGAAGAGACTCACTGGATCATTGAGTCCAACCGTTCCTATCAAACACTAAACCATGTCCCTCAGGACCCCATCTACCCATGCCTTAAACACCTCCAGGGAAGGTGAATCAACCACCTCCCTGGGCAGCCTATTCCAACGCCCAATGACCCTTTCCGTGAAAAACTTCCTTCTGATGTCCAGCCTAAATCTCCCCTGGTGGAGCTTGAGTCCATTCCCTCTTGTCCTGTCCCCTGGCACTTGGGAGAAGAAGCCAGCTCCCTCCTCTCTACAAACTCCTTTCAGGTAGTTGTAGAGAGCAATGAGGTCTCCTCTCAGCCTCCTCTTCTCCAGGCTAAACAACCCCAGCTCTCTCAGCCGTTCCTCATAGGTTCTGTTCTCCAGTCCCTTCACCAGCTTCGTCTCTCTTCTCTGGACTTGCTCCAGAGCCTCAACATCCTTCTTGTGATGAAGGGCCCAGAACTGAACACAATATTCAAGAAGCAGTCTCACCAGTGCTGAGTACAGACGGGGGACAACCTCCTGGACCTGCTGGTCACACCATTTCTGATACAAGTCAGGATGCCATTGGCCTTCTTGGCCACCTGGGCACACTGCTGGCTCATGTTCAGTCATCTGTCAACCAACAGCCCCAGGTCCTTCTCCTAGGCAGCTTTCTAGACAGACTTTTCCCAGACTGTATCACTCTTAGGGTTGTTGTGCCTCAAGTGCAGGACCCGGCATTTGGCCATGTTAAACCTCATGCCATTGGACTCAGCCCAGAGGTCCAGCCTGTTTAGGTCCCTTTGCAGAGCCTCCCTACCCTCCAGCAGATCGACACTTCCACTCAGCTTTGTGTCATCTGCAAATTTGCTGAGGGTACACTCAATGCCTTCATCCAGGTCGTTGATGAAGACATTGAACAGGACTGGACTCAGCACTGAGCCCTGGGGAACCCCACTTGTCACTGGCCTCCAGCTGGACTTAACACCATTTACCACCACTCTCTGGGCCCAGTCATCCAACCAGTTTTCCACCCAGGAGAATGTGCGCCTGTCCAGGCCAGAGGCTGACAGTTTCCATAGCAGAATGCTGTGAGAAACTGTGTCAAAGGCTTTACTGAATTCCAGGAAGACCACATCCACAGCCTTTCCCTCATCCAGCAGCTGAGTCACTTTGTCATAGAAGGCGATCAGGTTGGTTTGGCAGGACCTGCCTCTGGTAAACCTATGTTGACTGGGCCTGATCACCTGGTTCTCTTGCAAGTGCTTCATGATAGCACTCAAGATCACCTGTTCCATGACTTTCCCAGGCACTGAGGTCAGACTGACTGGCCTGTAGTTCCCTGGATCACCCCTGTGATCCTTCTTGTAGATGGGAACAATATCAGCCAGCATCCAGTCCAGTGGAACTTCCCCAGTTTTCCAGGACTGTTGGAAGATGATGGAAAGGGGTTTGGCCAGCATATCTGCCAGCTCCCTCAATACCCTAGAGTGAATCCCATCTGGCCCCATAGACTTGTGGGTGTCTAGCTGGGTAAGCAAGGCTCTGACTTCCTCCTCTTGGACCATGGGAACCTTGTATTGCTCCTCTAGTTCCGGGGTTTGTACACAGAGGGAACAACTTTCTTAACAATTTAAGACTGAGGCAAAGAAGGCATTAAGGCATTAAAGCTGAGAGGAGACCTCATTACTCTCTACAACTACCTGAAAGGAGTTTGTAGAGAGGAGGGAGCTGGCCTCTTCTCCCAAATGACAGGGGACAGGACAAGAGGGAATGGCCTCAAGTTCCACCAGGGGAGATTTAGGCTGGAGATTATGAGGAAGTTCTTCACACAGAGGGTCATTGGGCATTGGAATAGGCTGCCCAGGGAGGTCGGTGATTCACCTTCCCTGGAGGTGTTTAAGGCACGGGTAGATGGGGTCCTGAGGGACATGGTTTAGTGTTTGATAGGAATGGTTGGACTCGACGATCCGATGGGTCCCTTCCAACCTGGTTGTTCTATGATTGTTCTGTGATTCTAAGTACCTCAGCCTTCTCCTCATCCCCTGTCACTGTTGTTCCCTCTGCGTCCAATAGGGACTGTAATGGTCTCCCTAAGTTCTCCTTTTATTATTTATATATTTATAGAAAGATTTTTTGTTATCTTTCACAGACTTTGCCAACCTGATTTCTAGTTGAGTCTTAGCCCCTCTGATTATTTCTCTACACAACCTCACTTCCCTCCTGTAGTCCGCCCAAGAGGCCTGTCCCCTCTTCCAGAGCCTATAAACATTCCTCTTCTTCTTAATGTCACTCAAGATCTCTCTGTTCAACCAAAATAGTTCAGCTGATACACAACATTCTCTTCTGAACCCCAAGGCTGCAGCCTGGCTCGCTTCTCCCACCATTTAAAAATGCCCAGTGTGCGTCTCTGTGACTGTCTAAGAGGTAACTAGCAGTAGTGTGGAACAACAAGGTTTGTCCTGCAAACTTTTGTTACAGTAGGAGGTACAGGACTAAGTGAAAACTCTGCCTACTTACTTACCTCAGTGGTTACATTAGCCAAGATATGTTTGGATAAATCTTGGTATCCTTTTGTTGAAGAGGAGCTGACTGAAACAGTTAATCCATGAGTGAGGCTACAGCTGATGCTAGTAGATGGAAGGGGTGGCTGAATTCTGCTGGCTTCTGCAGGAAACCAAAAAGTCACGGGGGAATAAAAAAAATATGAGAAGGAAAACCACCACTCTTCTGCTGATAACGTTCCTTGTGTAGACAGTCCGTGTACTGATATTTGCACCACTCAAGTTTAAATGTTGTTACGATGGAAAAGCTAATAACCCAAAGAGGAATATGCAACATCAGTTTTGGGGATAAAAATAAGAGCTTGCATGTACAATCTTACACTTGTTGCGCCGCCTAACACCCCCCCACCCCAAAACTCCCGCTTCCTTAGTTCATTCAAACCATTTTCTTCATCTCTCCTCAGAACACTGTACTTTGATGCTACCACATCAAAAGACCAACTGCAGAGGGACCAAATCACCATTTACTTTATTCAAGAAATTCTAAGCGAGCTCTGGTTAGTGGTTGACAGTATTTTTCTGAAGTTGTGTAACAGTAAGGGCACCCTCAAAATACCTAGAATCAAATTTTGAGTTGTATAAATGACTCATGTCATTAGGCTTTAGGGTATGACTCAAACACAAGCAGGTGTACGTTTTACTTACCAAATGTTGAATCCTTCTGTAGTTGCTTCAACACATAACGCTGACTGTTTCTAACAGCTGAACGACCTTGTGTATCTCTTGAAAGCAAAGCTTTTCCAGAAGAGACCTGATTTAAGAAAGAGCAGAAGTGGTACTTCTGGTGAGAAATGGGAAAAATAAACCACGTTACACAGCAAATGAAATATTTGTAGCAAATCTACCTTACAAGATGAGAAGCTTCTCTTTATCATATGAAAACTTCTCTGCCTTTTCCCAAGTTATGAAATGATAGCTTAGCTCATGAAATTTACCAAACCAAGTGTGAGGAGCTAGCACAGGTGTGCACACCAAAAAGTAATGTCTGAGAAGTTCACACACAAACTCTGAAGTCAATGTATGGATCTCTGAGGGAGGCACACAGAGAATATTGGGTTCTGGTTTATCACAAGAAAAGGCCTAAATGTTTCTAAACCCTATGACAGATACTGGCATTGCAGACAACAGTTAGCACTTACCTGTTTTTAATCTATGCACTCAAAAAAACCTTCAGAAAAACAGAAGTATCATTGTCCTTTGCAATTACATGGTAACACTTGTCTACCTTATGCCAGCTACCTCTGTGCTAGTGATACAAATTTTCCCTGCTTGCTAGCTGTGACAGAATACAAACCATCTCAAAACAAAATGTTTCTGTTCCTTTATTATTGCTCTGTTATATTGTTGAAGCACCAGGAGACATCAGTCTCACAAGCCAGTTGTTTCTCACCTCTCCTTCCTGGCTGCTGAGGTTACTTGCAGTATATGGAGCAGTGTTACTGCCATTGTAACCAGATGTTGGGCCAGAGGAGAGGCTGAGGCTGGAGCCTGTGCACAAAGTGCTTGTACTTGCAAGAGTCTTCTGAAGCCTGGCTTCTTCCTGTGAAAGACATCACAGTACTACAAAGGAGAAGCTGCACAAAACTTACATTGTACAACATCTGGTCAAATCAGTAACAGCACTGAACGATGGAAGAGGAATCACTTAAAGTTCATTTTCTTTCAAGTAGTGTTTACAGACCAAAAGTTCTTGCTATACAGAAAGTATTTATTTAACATTCATTTGAAAGACTAAGATTATGTAAGTCACAGAGCGGATCACCCTGTAAAACCCACAAGTCTAGGGAAATGCAGCATCTGCCTTTGTCATTCTTCACATATGAGAATTCAGGCTATCAAACCAAGGCTAGGATATTTTCAAGGAGAAAAAGGAGTACATCAGGAAGATGTAGTTCAAAAGCATTAAAGGTATCAGTTCACTATTACTGAGATACTTTAAAGCACAAATTTACTTTTAATTCTTCTATTTTTGTACACTGATGTGTATCAAACAGGAGAATTACTGAGCCATGGAAATATTTGTTTTAAAAAAATGCACTGAATAATGCAGAATGGTTTCCTCTGTGAATGCTCACCTTCTGTAACTGATAAAATATTTGCTCCCATATACACCTTTTTTCTTGTTCAGCTCTCTCCCGAAGTTTGTCCCTAGCTCGTACAATTTCAGATTTGGTTTCCTCTCGTGCCCTCTGATAATCTTGGAGCAACAGTTCAATGTCAGAAGGATGCTGAATGCTTCTTCTTTTTGGTTCCCAAGTGCTGTAAGGATAGCTGAACACACATCACTTGAAATCAGCTCAGCTGCCAAATTACTGTGCTTAGAAAATCATCTTTCAACACTAAACAGGAGAACTTGCCAGAAATACAATTAAAACCCACCACATCAGCCTTCAAAAAGCTTCTTTGCTCATAAAGCCTACCTGTACATTAATCTTGGAAAATTATTCAGATTGCATGTCCAGTTTACTACTGAGATTACACTGGTTTCTAAGTCAGCTCTCCATATGGTCTAAGGTTATCACTTTGGTGTATCCCGAGGTTTAGATTTCTATCCCAAAGTTTAACACTTCTGCATCGAGAAGAATTCTACCACAGAAGTCTCAGATACCAGTAAGAACCATTAATGTGCACCCATTGTGAACACTGGTAATGTTCATCAGGCCAAAAGAGAGGTTTCTAATGCCCTACCTGGAATTTTCCACTACATCTCTTCTCAGTTGTTGCAGATATTCTTGGCGCCTACTGGGAAGATCAAGTTCCCTCTGACTTGTGTCCAGCATCTGCAACAGACTCAAATGCTTTTGAGGACTCAGACTTCGGCTTCTTTGATATCTTTGCAACCTTTTTTCTCTTTCTTTCCTCAGAGTTTCAATAGTCCTCATGTATCTGTTAGGGAAATGTGGTTAGAACAACGAAACACAGCCTGTCAAGTTATATTTTCTAATTGTTCAAAACACTTAAGTATTAGGTAGCTTTGTAATGTAAAATTTATAGGAATCTAAAACATCCCCTTACAAATATCCCTTTGGCCACAAACTGACAGATGATGCAGAAATTCTAAAACTCCACTTCTTTCATAACAGTAGGAAATGCATAATGGTTCTTGGTTACTGCTTGTGATGACTAAGAGGCGAACTGAGTATGGACACTAAGGTAGCTACTCCAGAATTGTTTTAGTTACAACAGCTTCCTAAACTGAATGCTATAATCCAATTGCAAGGATCAAGGATCTTGATATTTTCATAATTTACTTAACATATGTATGAGATGTTTTAATTTGGTTTTGCATACTTATACAGCAGCATTTATTCACAGAAGCATGAAGGAGATATAAGCATAAACAGGACATAGCAATTATTTTTACATTGCAGTAAATCAATTAAATATGAACACCAGGCAGACATGATCACTCTGCCTGCAAGAAATTTTAAAGTGGTGGGGGGACACTAGATTTTAATTACACCAAATCTTATACTTTTCCCTATTTTCTTGAAGTAACCCAAATTTTTGTTTTAAATGCATTATTTACTGTATATAAAATAAGCTTAATACTGTATCTCCTCACGTATAGTTCATTCACTGTAACTAAATGATTGAATGCCCATTACTAATTGTTATTTACAATGCATTAAGTGTATGTGAAGCATATTCAAAATACTTAGTACAACACTACTTTAAGTCATTTACCTTTCATAAAGTTGCTGCTTCACTGGAATCACTACCAGGTCATCTGCAGTTCCACTCTGAAGGGCCCTCAGCAGGGCATCTGTTTCCCCAATGCCATAACTGAGCTTCGCTTCGGTCAGTTCCACTGTAAGGGGATGCTGGTGCAGATCCAGGCGAATGCCAGACATGATCTGAGCACGTTCCCTCTGAAGCCTCTCTATCTCTCTGCTCCTGCTGTCACAAAGCTGGGATTTCCCTTCCATTTCTGCTGCTTGTGTGCTTCTACGTTTCTTTTCTGCCTGACTTCCTAAATTGGTCGTGTTGCCGCTCGAGCTGAGTAGCGAGGGAGAAGGGCTGCCCTGAACACCGCACCAGTTGCTAAATTTGTGGTGTATAGGTAAGTCACGGAGACTGTAGCTCTGAGGCTGGTAAGACTTTGCAGAGGTAGTACTTTTGTTGAGAGGAATTTCCGTGTCACACTCACTTTCAGTTACAGAATCTGTATTGTTGTCTTGGAAGGAAACCTGCACATCGCTCACATCAGAGAGTGGGTCAGGGCAGATGTTTTCATTTTTCCAGAAAAAATCATGAAATTGTAGAGAAGATCCTTCTACCAGAGGTTCTGAAGATGCACCAGAATTTGTCTTACTTGAACATATGGCATTACTTTTTTGATTAAAAAGTAAGTCAGCATTTGTTGATGAGTAATTATGAATCAAAGTAGAATTACCAACACATTTTTTGTGTCCAACGCCAGCTGAAGAATCTCTTTCTCCCCTTGTGACATACATACAATGAAGTGAATGTGCCAATGGACTGTGGTCTCCGAGACCACCTGTTAAATATTCCCCGTGGCCTGACACCTCCAACATACTACTTGAGTGATTGAGTCGTTTCGCACAGCTGGTAGTGTGAGTGTCAACAGTGAGTCTATGCTGTTCTTCGAAGCCTTTTGAACCATCCTGTCCTAAAAGCTCTTTGGCTGCTTTCTTATCTGAGAAATTTCCAGATTTCTTTCTTATGTTCTTATGATCTCTAGAAGTGCTGGTTTCACTGTCTGTTTCTGTCTGTGAAAAATTGTCCACATGAGGTTGCCTGCTGGACTGTGGACCTACCCTCAGCTTTCTCTGGTTGTGAAGGGGACATGAAGCATCCCTGGAATATCCAAGTGGTTCCTTAGCAGGGCTGACAGACTTACTAAAAGCAGCCTGGCAGCTGGGACTAGCACTGAGTGTAAGAATAGGGGAAGAGGCTCTATCGACTAGCAAGGTGTTTTTGTAATAAAATTTCTTCTCTGCTGGAACCTCTAGTTCATTGACACTTCTTTTATCCTGAGTGTAAGACGCTGAAGATTGAGAGGTGCTGTTAGTAGGGCTGCTAACTACAGTGCATGAAGAACCATCTTGCCCTGAACTCAGCGAAGATGATGTGACAGATGAAACTCTGGTACTCACAAAAGCAACATTATGCTGTGCATTTAATGATGTTTTTTGAAGATCCAAGATAGGAGCAGAGGCTCTGGGTAAGAGAGGCAGATGCACAAAGGAATCTTCCAAAATGCTGTCAAGACTGTCATGGAAGTCAGGATTGCCCAGATTTCTCATACCTGTTTGTTCTTGTGCTCTTTCTTCAAGAGAGAGTGTTTCCTCTTTCCTTTTGTGAATCTTACCTACTATTTCTGCACCTATTCCTCTCCAACCCATGTTTACTGCCTGAGCTGCCCTCAGTTCATTTTGCGTTTTTACCTCTACTTGTTTTACTTCAAATTTGCTTTGAGGTTCTTCCAACATCTCAGTTTGAGTGCCTGTATCTGCTGTAGTCTGAGTGCAGCTATCTAACCTGGTACCCTTCACAGCCTTTTCAGCTCCTCTTTGGCTGATTTTGGCATGCTGCTCATTATCTACAATACTCTGTTGAGAGAGGTTTCCCAACAGCTCAGAAGTGTTCTGAAGAAGCTGTGACAGATGCATGGACAGATTCTGCATGCTTGTCCAAGAAGAAGATTGATGAAATAATTCTCTGTTTGTTTCCTGCTTTCTTGCAGAAACATCTGTATAGCTTCTCTGATGTCTTTTCTGCCTTTTAGACCTTCTTGCAGTTGCTGTTTGTGTTCCCTGATCACATGTAATGCCTGGTAGCTTTTTGGAAGACCTTCCACATTCAGAAGGATATAATAGCACAATTTCATCAACTTGCACTGAAGAGTTACCAGGTTGTGCAGAATGATTCTCAAATTCAGCAGTGTTGTTTTCTGGATTAGTTTCCAGTGTTTCACTGGATATATTGCTATACTGCTTGACACCGTCGCTTGAGTGTGCAGATTGAAAGTTTTGTTTTACATTGTCCCATCCTTGAAGACCTTCAATGCTGCTTGAAGTGCTTGATAAAATTTTTGCTGTAGCACACGAACTGATATGAGAATGAAAAGGAGAATTTCGTGAATTCAATCCATTGTCTACACTGGAACATCTCATCACTTTACGATTTTCCAAGTTTAAAGGAACTTGATTACAAAAGACATCACTTGCACTTCCAAAAATATACTGTTTCCAGCCAATCTTACATGATTGATCTTGTTGCCATGGATGAATATATGGGTTGATATCACTTGAACTAAAATGCATTGTGTCTTTATTGTCTTGCAAAAATAAATCTGCTTCTGTCTGGTATCCAGCTTCTTCAACTTTCCCTTCACTACACTGAGCTACAGAACTACTCTTTGAATGGGTATTTGCTTCTGCACCCACAGAACTGTGAGCTGTGTGCAGTAAGGATGATGGAGAATGAATAATGCAGTCTCTTAAAGACTGGCTGCTTTGCGTTCTTGCTGCAATATTTTGTGAATTTTTCAGATCACAGTTTGCAATCATCTTAGTTTGTGCACTTCTTTGCTGAAATCTGGGTATAGATTTAATCTGTAGAAAGTTCTTTGATTCCTGCTTTGAAAATCTTTCAGTTCCATGAAGATCATCTTCAGTTGGTGATGGAGGTTCTACACTCATGTTTAAATCTTGTAGTGATTTAGATGCAGAATATAACAGAGGATCTGCCTTAGATGAGGATTCTGAAGTATATTCTAGATTAGAGAACACAGCAATAGCTGGGGCTGATAGTCTGTGACTTTGTAAATAAGGTCTCTGTTCACTTTTTTTATAGCTCTTGGTATTTCGTGTGGTAAAATACAACTTTTTGCTGCTGAATTGCACCAGTTTTGATTCTTGAGGAGGCAAATCGTAGTTTTCTGGTAAAAACTTTACAGAAGTTCTTTCATTATTTGCTACAGAAAAGTTTAGTCTCTCTGATTTCAGAGTCTCATTCTTCATTGTAGCATCTCCTGTTGGTGAACAATTGTCTGCATCAGTGTCATCATCAAGGCTATCAACACTTGAACCTGTAATATGTTTGCATAGCAAAATCCCTGTTCTACCATCTGTATTTGTTCTATCTGGCACCTCTTCTATCTGTTCACCTGTAGGTACATACTGACAAGCATCCTGCAGATCTGCGGGGGTTTTTTCAAAACTCAAAACAGTGCTATACAGTCTCCTGGGATCAGTGCATCTGCTGTATGAGGGATATGATGAACTAAGTAAACTGCAGGTACGTTCCAGATCCACATCAACATCTGCATACAGACTTTCCAACATTGTAACTTCTGGGCCTATTAATTCATTTGTAGAATTTGAGAATACGCTGCTTTGCTTCTCAACAGGCTCTCCACTTAATATTTTTCTCTGCTCTGTCTTTACTGCAAGTTGTTCAGCTGCAGTATTTGAATGCAGTTCTTCCTCATTTCTGTTAAGTATTTTTCTCATTTGTCTGTCTTGAACAAGAATTGCCCTTCCAGTATTCTCCAAAGGTAGAGATGGTAATAAAAGAGAATTATCATTTAGTCCTTTTCCTATGTGTTTTGCAGAAGTTTCTTGTGGTGGAACTTCAGTCCCGTGATGCTGACCAGCTTTTCTATCACTGCTGAATTTTTTACAATTACTTCCATATACAGGTTCCTCATCTACAGCAGCATTTTTGTATGAAGTAGAGTCTGTGTCTGACACTGGACAATGCCTGTTTTCTTTGGCAAGAGAAAGTAAAATACTTCCTGAAGCATGTATTGGCTCATCAAATACCACAGCCTTATCAGACTGAGTGTCCTGTATTTGCAAAATAGCAAATGGGGAATGTTTCAACACACTTGTATGTGAAACATCATATGTGCCAATTTCTTCATGGCCTCTATCTACAGTTAAAGAAGATTCCGAAAACAGTGTTAGGGAGGGGTGATCAATATTTGCAGATGCTTGGGGTAAATCTTCTTTAACAGAGCACGCATCTGTAGAACTAGAGGATGCCTGTTCACTTAAAAAACTATCTTGAAGTGAGCCCTCAAGCTGACTACATATTAGAAATTTTGAGTCATCAAGTAAACAAGAAGCGTCAAAATCATCGAAGTTCTTGGAGCTTTGAAATGGTGTATCAGTTGCAGTATCTTCTGCAAAGCAGGATGGAAGAGGCTTTGATTCTTTACTACCAGTCTGCCCTTGGCTCTGAAAAGTAAGCAAGCCCAATTCTGGTATAGCCATGCTAGAAGCATTACTGAAGTGTACTGAGTACTCCTGAATTTTATTTTCTTTTATGTCATTGCAATTCTGGAAAGAATCTTGAATTATTTTCTCCTCTTGATCTGTTACCATAATTTCTTCAGGGAGTTTACTATTCTGAGCATGTGTGGCTTCTGCAACTGCAGAATTATTTTTCCTTTCCGCTCCTTTTTGGGAAACATCAGGGAAAGTTACGTTTAAATCAGTTGATTCACTTTCAAAGTATTTTGTTTCTTCAGAGAGAATGGCATAATCTTTACCTTTGTCTCCATTGCTGGCAATCAAAACATCTGTAGGTGTTGCTGGACAATTCAGGAGACTGGGATGTTCAGAAGTGCCTGAGTTCTTACTATAATTTAGAAACTCTTTGTTATAACATAGATTTTCCCACAGAGATTTGTTCAGGCCTTCTGAAAAGGTTGAAGTACTCTCAGAAACCATGCTACCCGGTTGGTCTAGACAGCACTCTTCAGAAGTCCAGTTTCCTTGATTTTGTTTCTCATCATGCTGTGATAAACTCCCTGAGTGAAGTACTTTGCAAGTTGTATTAGTATTGTGAAACATTTTTTGTGCAGATATTTCTAGTAAAGAATGCAATTCCCCTCCTCCCATATCTTCCAGTACTTCCTTCTCTGAAGAAGAAAGCATGTTTGAATTATCCAGGAGCAGTGAATCAGGTGCAAAGGCGTCCTTTTCCTCCTGAGCTGGATTTTCTATGGAATGAAGGCAGTCTTTTGATACTTTATTAACCATTACATTCACACTGTGTTCTTCACTAGCATTGTTAACGTCATGAATTTTATCTTCAAAAGAATCTAATTTGTCTAGGGAAAATGAGTTTCCTTTGGCTCCTTGTGGAAGTACAACAGTTTCAGACTCAGGACCACCTGCACTGTTGGGAGAAAAAGAGTTGTTCTCACTGACAAGTTGCCCAGATACAGCATAATCAGATGCACCCTTAAATACAAAGGGTTCTTCCTCCTGTTTGTCCTCCATGGCCTTGGTTTGCAGAAAAGCTACAGTCTGACTTTGTGTTTTATCAGAAAGATGATAGTCTTCTCCCATTTTGTTGACTGTAACAGGCTTACTAACGCAGACCTCACTCTCCAATAATGTTTCATAGTAAGGTAGAACAGCACCGCTGTTAGATGGTTTTCTGTGTCCTTTCAATGCAGTGGGATCATCTTGAACAAGATGGGAATCATCACTTCCTCCAGGATATAAAAGATGATTTGTAGACTGGCATGAGGAGTCTTCAAGTGAACCTTCTTGGGTTTTTTCAGTAGACTTCAGTATTGCTGGTAGATTTTGTTGATTGCTGTCTTCTTCACTATTTCTAGAAAAGCTGGTAGACATCCACTGGCTTTCTCTTAAGATTTCATTTAATTCATTGTCATCATGTGTCATTTGGCAGCTGCCTTTGTTTTTAGAGATTAGTTTGTCCAGTTTTTGTAAAATGATCTGTTCTACCTTGTCTGTGTTTTCTACAAACATCTGCTTTTCTTCTTCTCTCTTGGCCATTTGCACTAGATTCACCAAATGCACTTTCTCTTCCTCAGCTTTGGAGACTAGTGGATCCAATTCACAAATACTTTTTCTAATGATATTTACACTCAAGTTTTCCGAAGTGCTGTGCTCAGGAGATTGCATAAAGCAACTCATATCTGTATGGTTCTTCTCTTTAATGTAGAGACTTTTAAATCCTTCTTCTATTCTATATTGGTGAATATCAGTACTATCATCTACTGAACAGTCATATGCATCCATATCTCTTATGATTGCATTTCTTGTATCTTCAACAGAGTCCACTGAGCCACCATCTTCACTGATTTCAGTAGGATCAGGGTATCCTAAATAATTTTCTAACAGTGTATTCTGTGCTAGTTCTGAAGCTGTCAGGTATTTTTCAGGGATCTTAAATGGATTTAAAATTTCATCTTTGTCATCTCTGTCACTATTCTTCTCATGTAGAACTGGAGGTTCTTCAGTAAATAAAAGGTTTTCACCTGTGCATATAACTTCTTCCCTTGTAGTACTCAGCCCCTCAGTGTTTGTCATAATTTGTTCTTCACTCTCAGTCACTTCATTAACCTTGTCTTCCTGAGGCACGTAGTTTGCTAAACAGCATTCAATTAAAATGCTAGAATTTACTTGTCTGTCATTTTCAGGTTTTGCTAAAATATTTCTGTGCCTACTTGTGATTAGTACTGTTGCAGCTACGTCTTCTGTATTAAACACATTTTCTATTGTTCTGTTCATCTGTAAAAGCCCCTCAGGAGTATCAATGAAGCCTGAAGTATTCTGAATAGTATCTGTTGCGTGGGAACACAGAGCTGAAGGAGTGTTTTTAGGAGCAACAGAAAACTCTGCTGAATAAATATCTAGTTCTATTTTCTTGCTTTTTTCTTTTTGGCAAAAGCTGCCAGAATGCACAAGTGAGTTTGACTCCTGAGTGTGTTCTACCCCAGTGCTGCCTACCTGCAGTTCATTGTCATGTGTCAGGCACAGATCTATACAAAACTCACGTTGAACTTCACAGCCTACAATATCAACAGGTTTCTTTGGATTCTCAGACAGATGAATGCCTTTGAAATCCTCTTCATGCCTGTCTTCAGTTCCACTTTGGACTTCAGCTACTGGGTAGTCAGGTAAACTTTCAATCTGTCTGGATTTAATTTCCAGTGCATTTTTTCCTAAGTTGACAGCACTATTGATTAATTTTGTTATTTCTTCATCAGTGTTTGCTTTTGTACTCTCATAAGGAAACATAGCTTCTTCTGGACTGGTTTCTGGGTTTCTTAAAAACTTGGGTCCTTCATTTATATACAGACTCCCCTCTTGAGAAACAGTAGCTGATGTATTTGTGTTGCACTCAAATACTTTTCCTGACTCTGAGTTTACATCATCTTCAACGAGCAAGATTTCCTCTGGACAACAGCTTCCAAAAAGACCTTCTTTCTCTTCTTTTGATTCAAGTAAAAATTTGTTCTGTGTTACTGTTTCCAAGAGAATACTTGCATCAAATTCCACAGAAATGTCAGTCATCTTATGTGTACTGTTTTTCTGCCCTGTTGATTTTGAAGAGCATGTTGTGCAAAGACAGCCAGAAAGTACATGAGAGCAGCTTTCTGTAGCACTGACTTCCACAGTAAGATTAGATGTAGCACCACAATCTCCATTCACAGTTATGACACGGTCCAATAGTTTATCATAATTTTGAGTCTCAGATGCACTTTGAAACAGATTAGTTTCTGTTGAAGCTTTGTAAAATATGCTCAAATTGGATTCTGGGAAAAAATCATTTGTACTTCCACAAATGGCAGCAGGGAAGGACTCAGTGTTTTCCCCATTTACATTCACTATGAGGTAACTTAATTCATTTACCACTAAGTTTTTGCGTTTGGATGAATTTTCTTTCTGAACCTCAGGCTGAGAATTCAAGACATTGTGTTCTTTTCTATCACTGATTTCTTCTCTTGTATTATCAATGAATAACGTAGAAAATTGTTGGGAAAGGCAACTTGCCTGACTGTCTGCTAGAGCACATTCACAGGAATAATTTTTTGAAACAAGTTTGCTTTTGAATTCATAATGACTCAGGCAAGACAAGTCTTCTTCATCATTTGCTTTGTATTCTTTATTATTGCTGAATGAAGGCACCTCTTGTACAATCTCTGCCAAGTTATCTGTGCTTGTTTCCATACAGATAATCTCCTTCTGAGACATCTCTATTGGTGTTGCAGATTGGTCATAATTTGCACTGTGAGCAACAACTAAAGGGTTACATCCATATGTTGTCTTCTGTGAGGAAAAATCTGTTTCTGTTGTTATTGCTTCTGCAGATATTTGTTCGGAATCCTTTTCTTGCATTGCTTCCAAATTACTCTGGTGAGATCTGAGGAGACCTACTGTACCAGCTGATTCCGCTTGTGAAACAAGTCCACTTTTCTGTGTTGAGGTCATATTATGAGCAAATTCCATAGAAGATGCAGCAGCAGGCGCACCGACAGATGCATTTCCACTGCCTGCATCTGTCATATTTGATTTTGTCATCAAATTATTGTAGTTACCATCAAGGTCATCTTTTTCACAAGTTCTGAAGGAATTATCTTCTAAAATTGCATTTAAACAGCCATTTCTCTGCTCCAAAATGTGCATAGGCAACACAAAAATAGGATTGTGATCTTTTGGCAGCTCTGGATGAGTTTTGGGGAGAGAACCCTCTTCTTTCCTAAATACCAGTGTCAAGCAGTCTTCGGTGGAGGCACTTTCCAAACAGCTGAATGTTTGTGTGCATTCAGCGGTAGGCCTATAAACAGATAATTCATTCAGTTGCTCTTGTTCAGGTTGATTTGAACTTGAATGTTCATAATAAGCATGTTTTGCTGAAATAGGAACAAAAGCAGAGCTTGGTCCTATTGAGCTAACAAACGAGGACATTACATGTTGTGATTCCAAGAAAGATTCTTCATTAGAGTTTGTCCATCCCTTAAGAATATTATCTAATGAACCACTCTCAGAAACTCTGCTTGCAGTTGTTGTTTCTGGTAAAGGGACTTCTGATATGTCAGAAGAGAAAACTGTGTTTCTTTCGTTTATGTGATGTGGTAAATGAGTAATGCTGTGTACCTGCTTTGAGCCAGAAACAAAATGAACTTCAGCAGCTGACTGCTTTAGATCATCTTTCTTCAGCCAAATCACTGGCTTGCTTAGAGAATACAGATGAGCTTCTTGAAATTCCAAATCTTCATGGGAAGAAGGTGCTGTTAGTCTGGGGCTGCTGATGTCAACCTTTGAGTCACAGGAAGACCAAGCATCAGTAGCACAGAACGGATTTCCACTTGTGTAATATAATCTTCTATTGAGATATCTTTCTTGTTCTACAAAGGAAACTTTTGTCCCCTTTAGCAACTGCTTGCAAGCATTATGGAAAGCAAGCCATGGTTTAGTGTCCAGATAAAAGGAACTGTTCAGCTTCAGGTCATGATTTGTCCCTTCTGTATCTCTGTTGCAGGTCTCTGACTCACAGGCTTCCTCAGTCTCTATAGTTGGTGATTGAGGAGATTGTAACTTCCAAAAAATCTCTGCTGGCACTTCATCAGAGGAATCAGACTTGGATTCTTCTACTGGATCTTCTGGTGGAATCTCTTCTCCATCAGCTAAACTGTCCAGAGAAAAGCTTCTATCAGGCTTTCCCAGTCTCCTGTGAGATGCATGTGACATCAGCAAAGATGAAACATGGTGATCGGTTCTGCTTTTGAAAAGCTTACCTAGCTCATAGTGGGCCTTTGATTTGTGAAATTGGCTTTTATTTTGCTCTTTGCATTTATTTTCCTTTTCTGTCAGAGAGTCTTGTGACATTTGACTGTCATCGCTCTCAGAATCTTCTGGGTTGGCAAGATATTTATTTCTGTCAAAATCTTCTTGTTTCAGTTTCTGTGTAAAAGTTTTTGCATAAGCACAGGAAAGAGAATCTACAGAATAGGAACTGTCAGTATCAGAAATCTCATTTTCATCATCCTCTTGCCAGTTCCCCAAAACATCTATGGCTGTTTTGGACATTCCAGCACTTAACATCTCAGCACTATGCCACTTTTTTTCAGCATAAGAGAGTAGTGCCTGTGTGTTCATCTTAGTGAGATTTCCTACTGATGTTGCCACCACCAGAAATTTTTGCTGTTCCATTGAGGATTTCTCATGACTTGGTAAGGCTGAGTCAGGCTCCTTCTTCCAGTTCTTGACAGTTTGGTTTAGATCCACAGATGGGGGTGTTCCATACACTGTTTTCTTCATTTCCTTAGGAAAGTTTTCTGGAGAAGACCCGAGGCCTTTTCCATTGATACCCATTCTAGTCTTTTTATTGAATACCTGAGCTCTATTTTGTTCTACATTACTACTTGAAGGCTGATTTAAATCTCCTAACGCCTTTGTTTTTGTCATCCTTATCCCTGTAATAAAGGTTTCAGGTTCCTCTTTCTTCTTAAAAAGATTCGGAGAGGAGCCTTTAGAGGTCTGGGTTTGAGATTCAGCTTGCCCTGGGTTGTTAGCCAACTTTTTAATCTTTTTATTGATATAAGCCATGATAGCCAAATCATTAGAGTCTTTTTCAGCTCCTTTTTTATTTCCAAATGAAGATGTTTTTTTGTTTTCAGTTAGCTGCCTCTGAACTGAAAAGGAGATCCCTTTTTCATCATTAAGGTCATCACTCCCAGAAATGTCTTTACTTCTTCTGTAAAGATATACCACAGATGACAACCTCTGTGCTGCACTGTCTTCAGTGCTGCATTGATCAATATTCAGCGAGGTAGATAATTTAGAGACAGTCTCTGTCGTCAATAAACAGCTGTGGAAATAAAGAAGAAATAAAGCAAAATCCTTGCTTGAATACTTTATTTAACAATGCTTCCACATCAGTAATCTCTTGTACTTCAGAGTAATGATGTTAAGCAAGAGTCTTAATGCCTTTCAAAAGCAAATTCTAGCAGAAATAGAAAACCCCCCAAACATTTGGTCAGTAAGCATGCAGTCCCCTAGATATCCTGAAATATGTTCTGCAACACACAGCTCAATGCTATGGCATTTAGTCTCTGTAGGCTCAAGTAGCTGCAAACATTAGTTAAAAATAAAGGATGGTTCTAAGTCATGGAAATACACATAGCAGAGTTTACTTCCTGTTCCCAGGACCATGCTGTGACACACACCCTAGCACTTTAACTTTTTTGCACTGTATAGAGAAGTTTATTTAAGTTGAGAAAGGCTGGTCAGCTTAAAAGTCCAATTTGAAATCATGCCAAGGATAGAAATATTCTGAAGGAAGAGTTTGACCCCAATCAAGAAAAAATGATGCAGAAGTTAGCTTTTACCAGCCAGTTCTAGAAAGTGTTCACAAAGAGGCAAAATATATAGAAAGGCATGAGAGAGAATATAATACTGTGACAAAGACTATGTCAAAGAATGCACTGTACAGATCCTAGGAAAAAGGAGAAACAGTTTGTACCACATACAATATAGTAAGTTCATGGATACTGCAAGTGTTAAATTGTTTCAATATGCTGAAAAGCATTCTGTGTTATAGGCAGCCACTGAAAACACCTTGAATTTAACTTACTTTTGAAAGTGCAGAGGATTAGCAGATTTTAACTTACCTGGGTACCTGAGGCAGAAGTGGGTTACAGAGCAAACACTGCCTGTGCTCCAAGAAACCTGAACCCAGTGACTTTCTCCTCTTTTGCAACTGGTGATCTGAAGAAGACAGTAGAGCAGTACTCTTGTTTAGGACTTGGAACTGTTTCACACAGTCTTCACTGAGCCAGCAGCTAGCTTCCAGCTGCTCTAGGTTTTGCTTGGCTTCCAATAACTTCTGCTTCTTGACTATCCTTTCCAGCTGGAATTTGACCTTTTTCCGTCTTATGATTCTCTCTGCCTTTTTTAAAGCATATCTTTGCAAAAGTTCCAGCTGCACTAGTCTCTTCTTGTTCTGCTGCAATAGGGAAGGGCAGATTTCCAGCCCAATAGTACTCTGCACCTCAGCCTCTGCACACGCTGTAGGCTCTGTCTGCACCGCACACTCCCTCTGCTGTTGCTGAAGGGCAGCCAGTCGTTTATTCTCATTTGTAAGCCACTGCTGGTCTGTAAACAAAGCAATTATTGAAAGAAAGTAAAAATCATACAAAAACCATTGTTTGTTACTGTCTCATTTCTTAATTTAATCAGTCTTGAGAGCTCATTTAAGAACCGAATTTCTGCACAGGTAGGGCACAGTCTTGACAAATCGTTTAGAGAAAAAAGTATCATTGCAGCATTTTACTGATAACCAAAAGCCACTGGAATAAAGACTAGGATAACAACCGCATGACATAAGCAGGGGCTTGGCTGATATAGCAAAAGGCACTGATCTTGTTTCTAAGCAAAAAGTAGAACATATTTTAATTTTTCAAAGATTACACTCAAATGTCACCTCAATTTTGTTGTTAAAATACACTGGAAGCATTAAAAGGCTTGAGTTCAGACACAGGTTATATATTCACAGTAGTGAATATCACATCATTGGTTTTTTACTGTGAAATATGCTGTTATTTCTGAAATCACGTGTTAAACTTTGTACGTGTTACTTGGGGAACAAATGTATGTGCACTGAGAGCAGAGTTAACAAGGGAACTAGAAACAGAAGCTGTACAAAGCTGAACCAAGACCGTGTTCATGCAGCAAATCAATTTCATGCACACACTGATGAGCCTTTAGCTAACAAATTCCCACATTTTAAGGGGAAAAAAACAAGCACATGTGCAATCTTAAAATTTTATTCACTTCTAATCACAGCATGTGAGGGGTTTACAACTATTCTAAAGCAAATATTTTATACCTTTTGTTTCTATTCCTTCTGCCTGAACTTGATGGAACCAACAAAACCCACCTGCTAACTATTTTTTCTTACTTACTCAAGCATGCTGAAAATGAAGGGGGTCCAGAGTCACACAAAGGAACTTTGTTTAGCACAGGAAATGGCAATTTGTGTGCTCACCTGTTTTGGTGGCAAATTCAGTAAGCCTGAAGGCTAGACTTCTCTATGCCCTGCTGGGATGTGCCTGGTTCACAGGGGCAGTTGGCAGCTATTAGTCCCGCATATGGGCATGCAGCCTTTAAGTGGGCTAAAGACAAGACTGCAAGGAAGTCACTCTATAGGTATCTGCCAGACAACTTTGCCAACCCCTCTGCACTCATCAGATAGAAACCTTCCAAGCAACAAAAACTCTGTGTGGCACCTGGCTGAGGCAGAGCAACAAGAACCAAATTTACTGCCTGTTGCAACTATGGCTGCTCCAAGAAGCACTTCCCAAAACAGCCTGATGGAAGCCCACATATCTTGTACATGAGCACTTTAATATGTAACGTGAATGTAACATGAAGGTGAAGCCAACACAACCTTGAGGTATCAAGATGAACATAATTCAAAAAAAGACAAGCTCATACCACAAATCAATGCATATTTTTTTGGTAAAACCACCAGCCTGCTCCACAAAGAGTTAGCTTCTCTGAGTTTAATGTCTAAGTAACCTGGTTCGATAAATACATTGCCTACTGCTTATAAACTTAATCTTCTCTAAAATTTGGAACCAGAACTTTGCAGTCAGTAGGGAAGCAGTAGAGAACACAGAACACCAGGTTGATTTGTTTTTAACCCTGGATGCAAGAACTACTTTATTCCATATAGGGGATGCAGTTAGAAGTTTTTCAGAGTGCGCTGGCTTCAATCTGAGCTATGATGACCTATAACAATCAAAATAAGGGATTACTGGGATCACCGCTACCAGACTGTGTCTTGGATGTGTTCTCTTAAAAATTTTATTAATTTTTATGCTGTTATTAAAAAAATCCATATTCAGCTGCACAAAACAAGCAAAGAAGTATCCTTAGCTGAAAAAGCAATGTGAGAATCACAGACAATGTTCCTTGACAAAGTAGAATATTTCTCAAAAGATCAAAGTTTTTCAAAGCACTTCTGTATTACTAGCAGAAATATTTTCATGGTTGGGTTGAATCTCAATTTGCAGTCTACTGAATACACAATTTGCAGTCTACTGAATACACACTCCTTGCTTATTCAAGGAGTCAGGAATTGCGAGGTGTTTAACTCAGATGTGATGTACGAGGGTTACCCACAACTCTGCACAGCTGAGCTGCAAGATTGGAATTTTTGGATGTGGAAGTTTCTCTAATGTAAGAAATCATTAGTGTATAGGTACTGGTAGCACCATTTGCTTGGTGACTACTGATCTTGTTAAAAAATACTTCGTTAGTCACTAACAACTACTTTGTTAGTCTCCTGTCCTGTTTATGTTGGCAGCTCTGAACACAATACATGCACAGAAGTAGGAATTCTAATGCTATGGATAAAGTGATGCTTTTTAGTCATTATTTTAGTTAATTTTTCTTAATAACATTTTTAACTTTCACATACAAAGCTTTTTTTCTCAGCTCCTTATTTCTTGACCTGTCCTCTTTAGCATGTTTCTAGCAAGCAGAATACCTGGCAGGTAAGAATTCCCTTGCAACATTGCTGAATGCCCTAAGACATTCAGCCTTAATCTCTGCTCACAAACTTGCCTCTGTCAGGAGCTGAGACACAGAGGGCACAGAAAAGGAGAACTTTGGTGTGTTGCCAATTGAAGAATTATATTTGGATGGCAGAAACAACTTGCCTGGCTAAGCCTTGCATGAATACAGCAAAACCAGCACAAATAGATGGAAGCAGAGAAGAAGCCTACAGAGCCACAAAATAAAGATATTTTGGGGGAACGTTTCTGGTTCTCTGTACTATATAACATATCTTAAGTCCATTTCTGCTACATCCCATCATCACAATTTCTTTTTAATCTCTTCATTGTGGCTGGCAAAATTAAAAGATAATCTTTGTATTAGTTGTTTAAAACTCACATACCAACAACAGAAAATTCAGTTTAAGGTATGGTTTTATGCTGTAGCCCTATTTTTCCTAATGACTGAAATTCATTAAAAATATGTGAAAATGGTCTATGTTTTTAAAGGTGACATCATCAATGAAATGCATAGAGTACTTCAACTGACACACATGGCTGTCTTGGACATGCCGTTTGCCTAGTATTGCATCCTGTTACTACAGCAGCTTCCCCTGAAAGCTTATGGTTGAAACTACCACAGTCATCTCAATTTGAATCTCCCAGAACAACTCCTTGGATGAAGCGTATCACAAGGAAAACTTAAAATACAACAGCAGACTGGGCCTACATTACAATACGGCAGAGTTGCACTACAGATGCGAGCAGAGCAAAGCTGTAGGGATGCAGAACAGGCAAGAGCTTGGGGGACAAGAGGCTCAGTGCCATAGGGTAGCTCCACGCTGATGCAGTCTCTCCCAGCAGTGACCTACAGAGCTAATTAAACAGCGCTGCTGTTGCACTGCAAAGGAGGCCTTTTTGTCCTGTTAAGCAAAGGTTACTAACAGTTCCCAAGGGAAACCAGAAACTATGGTTGGACTAGAAGATACGATGGGTCCCTTCCAACCTGGTTGTTCTATGATTCTATGATTCTATGAAAGGGAATTATGAGATAAGGCTAGTAATAAGCCATAACAAAAGTCACACCCATAATACAAAGCATAGCTAGGGAAAAAAAAACATTAAGAGAATGAAAAAAAAAAGCAGTAAAGTAAGGGAAGTGAGAGAGGGGAACAAGAAGGTACCTACTTTCTTGGATCTGCTGGTTGATTAATGCCTGGTCATTTTCTAGTTCCTGCTCTGCTTTGATCTGTCCTCTCAGGATCTGCTGCTTTAAATCCTCAACATAGAGCTGCTGCTGTTGAATCTGTTTTCTGTGGAAAGCTTCCTGGTCTCTCAGTTTCTTCTTGTACTCTTCATGCACAGCATATATTTCTCTGCTGTTGTAAATGTTGACAATGAATTTAAACCAGAAAAGAATACCAAACATTCTAAATAAAACAACCCATCTTACTAAAAGTAGAGACAGATGATACTTAAGATATTGTTTGGTTCAGTAAGGGTGCATTATGACAAAAACTCAAGTGGTAAAGTAGCTGTGTGTATGCATGTCACAGCAGGCTACAATCCTGTAAACATCATGAATGCCAGGAAATACAAAAGCTGTCACAGTAAAGCAGAAAATTCCATCACCAGTAAGATAATAGCAAAAAGAATTTTAAAAATAGCCACTTCTCATTTTGCTGTAGATCTTCCAGAAAAGAAATTGGAGAAGAGGGTTGTTTATAAAATTTTATATACTATATACACTATTTGTCACCTAAGTACTTCAAAGTGATTTCCAGAAACGACAAAACATTCTTCTCTGTTCTTGCATCAAAAATCTCCAACCTAGAAAAGGTTACAGGCATTGTTGAGGTTACACTGACAGACTCCACCAGTACCAAGGAAAGAACCTGATCACACAATTCTTTGCTGGATGCAGCAACTGTATTAGGTTACTGCTTCTATGTTTGGAGCAGAATTGTGACCAGAAAAGTGACTAACTTGTGAAAACTGCCTTACAGTCCCCTCCAAAATGTTTGATTCCCGGCTGCATGGTAAATTTTACATGCATACAAACACAGAGAGTCAACAATCAAAATACTATCTGTTCTTAGCAGGATCCATGATAATATTCAAAATACATTAACCCTCTGAAAGGAATTATCAGACCAAATTACAGCATCTGTAAAGGTAACATGTGGTCTTTGCCTGTTGTTTTGTTTCTAAACATCACATTATTATAAGTAACCTCAGAAAACTAAACCTATAAGTCCAGAAAAAAAGTTTTAATGTATTTTACTAATGAAGTAAATTAGGTATTTATTACAATGATGTATTAACTATACTTTTAAAGACAGCAAGATTATCAAAACTCTAAAGAGTTCCTGAAGGTCAAAGGAAAACAAAAATAAAATTTGAAAGGGAATGCTTTGGAAACATCACGTTGTTTGTAAAAATCATTACCATTACAAGGTTACCTGTATGAAAATAGCATTTGACCTTTGCTACACAGGAATTAATTTGACATCTCCACATAAAACTGTATGAATGCGTTTAAGGAAACCATTTCTACAGCAACAACTCTGATTCTGTGTTCTAGATTATCAGACAAAACAGATGAAACAATTAGACAGCCAAAGTTTACAAACCTTCTGGATCACCTTTATATGGAACATATACTGCACTTTCTTAAGATTCTCAATATTTTACAATATTGCTGTGACACTCTTGTGCTTGCCTAAGGAAAACAGAATTCAATTGGGTTTTAACATTTATGTAAATCTAATGCTAGTGAGAATAATCGAAGAGAACATCTTCTGTTCAACTGCCTGGCATGGTGCAAACAGCCAAACTTTGCCACTGTCATCTACTAAATGGTCTGCTTGGGACCCATGGGAACAAATTATAAGAACAGGCAGCTCCAAGATCTATTTGTCCTTGGCTTGACTACAAAGATGCCATCAGTCTGTGATTTGTAATTTTTTTCCTCTCAGATAAACTTTAATTGATTCCCAGGAAATAGGAGTGGGCTGCCTCATTTCTCATTCAAACCTGCCTCGGTTTGAATTGACACTTCACTGCAACACTGAAACACTCATATAACCATTACAAATATCCATCTGTTCAGGCATTTCTAACAGCACAAACTCCTGGGGAACAAGCCCAGAGGTCAAAGCTAGACTGGTTGACTAAAGAAGAATCACTTTTCAGACACAGTATTAAATCCAAAGGATGTCATTTAGGAAAAGCTCACAGGGTTTTAATGATAAATCTGAGAGAGGCTTTCCTTCAATGCAGCTTCCAAGTTATCTTCCGTGTTTTCCAAGGGAAATGTAATGGAATAGCCATATAATCTTGAGGTTAAAGTTCTGATCTGTGACAAAATCTCTCTGATTTTGGAGCAGTTATATCACCTCTGTGCTTTCATGTACTTAGGCTGTAGTGTCTTCAGGGTGAGGATCACCTCTGGATACCTATGCACTAAGCCTAACAGACAGCTGAAGAGACATCAGCTGAAGCTTCTTGTTGCTGATAAACTAAAACTAATAAACCTTAATAGCAACTGCAATGTTAACACTACACACACTCTGATGATGACTTTAACCTGGTTTGCTAACAGACATATAAAAGCTCTGGTTCCTATGGTGGCTGAAAGTTGAAAAATGTGAGTCTGAATTTGTTACTGGACAACTGCATGACCTTGGGCAAGTCACTCAGCCTGAGAGAGGTGTGAAAGAAGCAAAATACATTCATCTAGGAGGAATTATGAGAATCCATTAACATTATCAAGTACCAAAAAGAGCTGATTTCTACTCATTTATCATTATTAGGACTATTCTATATAAGACTGAGGAAACTAAGTAAATAATTGCTGATAAGGTTGAAAAGCAAAGCATGACAGTAAAACAGTAGACAAACAATTCTTGTTCTGCAACTCTTTACTAAAATTAGTTAAAATAAATTCCTCTTATGAAGTGTCTCATATTCTTCCTAACCATGACTTTTAGCTCCCAGTCACCCTTTCCATAAAACGGACACATCAGAGTTCAAACTGTTAACAAATTGAAACACAGAACATCTAAGTATATGAAACAACTCAGTGTTGCATTTCAATCCAAAGATCTCACAAGGGTCACAAAGGTAGCCAGGCAACATCTGTTTACAGCTGGGAGAGGGTCACAAACATTTCTTACACTTTATAGTAATGCTAATGCTGAATACAACCCCACTCCTCATCCTCCATACATTACATTAGAGAATAAGCAATGCAGCCAGTGCATATTGAAGTGTGTTGTTTGCTCTTCTCAGCAGCACTAGTATTCCCTCATGTATGTGGTAATGGCTTTTTGCTGAACTAACACAAAACCTTAAGATCCTTTCCAAGAGACACATGTGTTTGCACCCAGAGCAGAACACAATGCAGGCCAAACTGAAGTTACTAGCCACAGCTGTCTATACTATGACTAGCCCCTAAAAAGGCCAAGTACAGAAGCACACTCAATACTTCATTTCAAATCTTGGAAAAAGAAACACAGCACAGCAAGCATTACAGTATTATTACTGCTTTTGTTCTGGTAATGTGGGTAGTTGATACAATTCTCTCTTGAGGGTTGAAGTTTCTGTAAAAATACTGTTGCTGAAGGTACGTATGCAAATTGCAGTTCTGCTGCTATTTCAGTGACTTTTTGCTTCACCTCCAAATTTTTAATAGTACAAACCAAAAACCAGGTAAGGCAGTAAAGAGAGATCTGAATACTGAGACTGGATGTTTGACACCTTTTTATGAAGAAGTTTCTTAAAGACGGTCTTCTCAAGTGGAACAAAAAGATAATCACAATTCATTCAGAGGCACTTACATAATACTGGCATGCCAGAAGATATTTTTCTGCTGGCTGTGAGATAACTGCGAGAAGAGAATGACTGGCTGGCTTGGATACAGATCTGTCTCTTGCAGAAACTGCTGAAACCAAGAACTTGAATTATGTTTCTTTTCTACCTTCGAACATGCTATGTCACGTCCACATGCTCTTGCTGGTTTTTGGAAATAACAAGAAAAACTGAACCAAAAAAATGAGGTGACAATGGCCCAGAAAGAAAATAACATACACACACCTAAATCACCTAACAGACAATTTAAAGAACAATTACTTTGTGTAATACATGTTTAAGTTATTAAACTAAAAACAAATATCAATCTAGTTAACATAAGAATTTAGCTATATTCTGTTATAGGTAGATGAGATCACTCAGTTCTTTAATCTAAAACATCTTAAATCAGGTATACTGTTTAATTTAGACTTGAAGTACAGTAATAACATGAGATACAGGAATTGAACAAAGACCAATTTCTGCTATTGCTTGTATCCCTGGCTTCCCACATAAGAAATCTACACTTGGTATAGTTCTAGCAGGAAATAATATAACCGCAGGACAAACATAAAAGAAACAGCTTCATTTCTGTAGGTATCAAGACATACCTAAAATCTTGGTATCACAGGACTGGCATACTCTGGCATACAGCATATTAAAAAAAAAGCAACCCTGCACAGATTTTCATATAAGCATGCAGACTTTTAGATGCACCAAATGCGGTAGAAAGGGTCAAGTTACCCCTCCTCCAAGAAAACGTTAAAAAACAGCAAGTAAAATTACAACAAGCCCAAGACAACAGCCTTATACTAAAGATAATTGCAATTACTGAGAAAATTTTAATATTATACCACTGCTGCAGAAGGGGTTTTCCATCTCATTTTTCTCTCCACTAAGTTTGCATGATGCATGCTAAATGAACCATCTGTAAATCCACATTTTTTCCAGCCTGTTTTGTCGTCAGCTCTCCTGGATCCTGTTGTGCAATTCTCCTCCTCCTCTTCCCCAAACACTTCTACTGCTGATGCAGAGGCTGGCAGCTGCTACAGCATAATGCAGCTTTCAGTAACTATGGCAGCAATAACTCTGTGGTGAAGCTGAATGACTTCTGCAACAAAATCTTAAGGCTCAAATGGTGAAACTACTTTGAAAATAATCAGTCTTGCTAAAAGCTGAAATTTGTCAATTTTCCCAAAGGAAACATCAGTCAAGTTAGTTTCCCTGTCCTTCTGTCTGCCTCATTTTTCTTTTAAAAGTTATTTTTTCCAGGAGAAGATGAGTTAATAATAAAGCAGAAGAAAAAAATGTTGGTAAGGCATTTTGCACCCTTGCAAATCCCAGCAATGAGAGGAATCACAACTCAGGGTTCCAAGACAACCCACTGATATGTATCCAGCCCCGCTTCCATCCTCCCCCGTCTTGCCCCGTCCAATCCAGGGCCCTTCCCGCAGGGGTTCAATGCCTCACACAGCAGCCACACCATGCAGCTGCATAGGATTGTACATCTACCTAGCACAGAGGCTCAAACCATTTCCTTCTCCACCCTGAAACAAAGGGAAAAGTGATGAAGGAGATAAGAAGACCTTGTATTGTCACCCCCTTCAGCCTCTGGAAGGAATGCAACTCACACAATTCAAAGCAAAATTCTGGGAATGATGGGCAGGAGATGGGAAGCAGAAACAGGTCAAAACGGCCAGAGTTAGAAACCTTTACAGAATCACAGAACAACCAGGTTGGAAGGGACCCATCGGATCTTCTAGTCCAACCATTCCTATCTAACACTAAACCAAGTCCCTCAAGACCTCATCCACCCGTGCCTTAAACACCTCCAGGGAAGGTGAATCAACCACCTCCCTGGGCAGCCTATTCCAATGCCCAATGACCCTCTGTGTGAAAAACCTCCTCCTAATCTCCAGCCTAAATCTACCCTGGCGGAGCTTGAGGCCATTCCCTCTCATCCTGTCCCCTGTCCCCTGGGAGAAGAGGCCAGCTCCCTCCTCTCTACAACCTCCTTTCAGGTACTTGTAGAAAGTAATGAGGTCTCCTCTCAGCCTCCTCTTCTCCAGGCTAAACAATCCCAGCTCTCTCAGCCGCTCCTCATAGGGTCTGTTCTCCAGCCCCTTCACCAGCCTCGTTGCTCTTCTCTGGACTTGCTCCAGAGCCTCAACATCCTTCTTGTGGTAAGGGGTCCAGAACTGGACACAATATTCAAGGAGCGGCCTCACCAGTGCTGAATACAGAGGGAGAATCACCTCCCTGGACCTGCTGGTCACACTGTTTCTGATACAAGCCAGGATGCCATTGGCCTTCTTGGCCACCTGGGCACACTGCTGGCTCATGTTCAGTCGGCTGTCGACCAACACCCCCAGGTCCCTCTCCTCCTGGCAGTTTTACAGCCAGGCTTCTCCCAGTCTGTAGTTCTGCATAGGGTTGTTGTGCCCCAAGTGCAGGACCCGGCATTTGGCCGTGTTAAACCTCATGCCGTTGGACACTGCCCAGTGGTCCAGCCATTTTAGGTCCCTTTGCAAAGCCTCCCTACCCTCCAGTAGATCAACACTTCCACACAGCTTTGTGTCATCTGCAAACTTGCTAAGGGTACCCTCAATGCCCTCATCCAGGTCATTGATGAAGACATTGAACAGGACTGGACTCAGCACTGAGCCCTGGAGAACACCACTTGTCACTGGCCTCCAGCTGGATTTAACACCATTTACCACCACTCTCTGGGCCCAGCCATCCAGCCAGTTTTCTACCCAAGAGAGTGTGCGCCTGTCCAGGCCAGAGGCTGACAGTTTCCGTAGCAGAATGCTGTGAGAAACTGTGTCAAAGGCTTTACTGAAGTCCAGAAAGACCACATCCACAGCCTTTCCCTCGTCCAGCAGCCGAGTCACTTTGTCATAGAAGGCGATCAGGTTAGTTTGGCAAGACCTGTCTGTTGTAAATCCATGTTGACTGGGCTTGATCACCTGGTTCTCTTGCAAGGGCTTCATGATAGCACTCAAGATCACCTCTTCCATGAATTTCCCTGGCACTGAGGTCAGACTGACAGGCCTGTAGTTCCCTGGGTCCTCCCTGTGACCTTTCTTGTAGATGGGCACAACATCAGCCAGTCTCCAGTCCAGTGGAACTTCCCCAGTCTTCCAGGACTGTTGGAAGATGATGGAAAGGGGTTTGGCCAATACATCCGCCAGCTCCCTCAAAACCCTAGGATGTATCCCATCTGGCCCCATAGACTTGTGGGTGTCCAGTTGGCCAAGCAGGGCTCTGACCACCTCCTCTTGGACTATGGGAGCCTCGTATTGCTCCTCTGTTTCCTGGGTATCTACACAGAGGGAACAGCTTTCTTTACAATTAAAGACTGAGGCAAAGAAGGCATTAAGTACCTCAGCCTTCTACTCGTCCCCTGTCACTGCTGTTCCCTCTGAGTCCAAAAGGGACTGTATGGTCTCCCTTGTCCTCCTTTTACTGTTAATATACTTATAAAAAGATTTTTTATTGTCTTTTGCTGACTTAGCTAATCTGATCTCTAGCTCAGCCTTAGCCCCTCTGATTTTTTTCCCTACATAGCCTCACTTCCCTCCTGTAGTCCCTCCAAGAGGCCTGTCCCCCCTTCCAGAGCCTATAAATATTCCTTTTTTCCTAATTTCACTCAAGATTTCCCTACTTAACCAAGCTGGTTTTTTACCCTGCCGGCCTTTTTTCCAGAACACGGGGATGGCTTTCTCCTGAGCTGCCAGGATCTCCTCTTTGAAGAGCTCCCAGCCCTCATGGGCTCCCTTGCCCTCAAGTGCTGTCTCCCAGGAGACTTTGCCAACCAGCCTTCTAAACAGTTCAAAGTCTGCCCTCTGAAAATTTAGTGCTACCGTCCTGGTTAGCACCCTCTTCACTTCACCTAGGACAGAAAACCCTATCATCTCATGATCACTAAGACCTAGGCGATCCCCTACTATCACATCCCCCACAAGCCCCTCTCTGTTGACAAACAGCAAGTCCAGGAGGGCACCTTCCCTCGTAGGTTCATTAACCAGCTGTGCGAGGAAGTTGTCTTCCACGCACTCCAGGAACCTCCTAGACTGCTTCCTTTCTGCTGTATTGTACTTCCATCAGATATCAGGGAGATTGAAGTCTCCCACAACGACAAGAGGCACTGACTTGGAGACTGACCCCAGCTGTTTAAAGAAGAGCTCATCAGCTGCTTCTCCTTGGCTGGGTGGCCTGTAACAGACTCCCATCACAAAGTCTCCCTTCTTATGGGCTCCCTTGATCTTAACCCACAGGCACTCAATCTCCTCATCGCCACAGTCCATCTCAGAGGCGTCCAAGTCCTCCCTTACAAAGAGGGCTACTCCACCCCCTCTCCTACCCTTTCTATCCCTCCTGAAGAGTTTATACCCCACCATACCCGAACTCCAGTTATAGGAGTCATCCTACCACGTTTCCGTGATGGCAACGACATCAAAGGCACCTTGCCCTACAACGGCTTCCAGCTCTTCCGTCTTATTTCCCATGCTGCGTGCATTGGTGTAAATGCACTTCAGCTGAGCAGCTGAGCCTTCAGCCGAGCAGCTGAGCCTTCAGCCCTCCTAGAGGGGACTACTCCTCCTGGAGTAGTTGATGCCAGAATATCTATATCTCCCTTGTTGAGCGAGGCTGCATTCTCCCCCACTTCCTGTATGGTGACGCGCTGGTTGTCCTCACCAGCACGCCCCCTCCTAAACTCCAGTGGTCTACGTCCAGGCATGCAGTTGTCTAGCCTGGACTGAATCCCCTCCCCCTTCCCACCTAGTTTAAAGCTCGATTTATGAGCTTAGCTAGGTTTTCAGCAAGGGCCTTAGCCCCACTAGGAGACCCACGTGTCCCAACCTTTGCACCCATGTCAGGGGGTGCACAAACCACTCCATGGTCAAAGAACCCAAAGCCCTTTTCCTCGCACCAGGTTCAGAGCCAGGCATTAATTGAGTCCTTCTTAGTATTCTGCGGGTCTGCTCCATGTATCCTGGGGATGGAGCAGAACACCACCTGTGCCCCTGAGCACTCCATCGTCTTCCCAAGGGCCCTGAAGTCTTTTTTGATGTCCTTAGCCTTTCTGTTGGCTAGGCCATCATTACCAGTCTGGACTACTACCAGAGGGTAGTAGTCCGTCTCATGGATCAGGGAGGGGAGTTTCCCAGCTACTTCCAGCCCTGATGCCCCTGGCAGGCAGCAGACCTCCCTGTGGAGCGGGTCAGGTCTGCAAATGGGTCCCTCCGCTCCTTTGAGGAGGGAGTCCCCTACAATAATCACCCTCCTTTTCTTCTTTGTGGAGGAGGTTGTGATTTTCTTCTTAGTGGAGGTTGTTGTGATTTTCTTCTGAGGACTGTGTGGCCTAGGAAAAGATACTAGGCTATGATGACCACCATCCTCAGGACTAGTTTCCTCCTGGAGCACACGGTACTTGTTCGCCAGGGGGACCTCAGGTGTTGCTGACTGCTTATGGGGAGCAGGCTTCCTTCCCCTGGAAGGAACCTGCTGCCATTCCCCATCCCTGTTAGTCCCAGGCCTGCAGCGTGCAGGTGGGTGCTTATCAGTTACACCAGGTGCAACAGGTTGCTGAGGGAGAGGGCCCTGCTCCACATGTCTATCTTCCTCTCACATTCCCTGATAATCCTGAGTCTCCTAACCTCCTCCCTTAACTCCTCCACCATGCGAAGGAGTTCCTCCACTCGGAGGCAGCTTTCGCAAGTGGAGCCAGTAACAGAAGCAGAGGCACGAGCTGGTTTGAGAGGGGGGAACTGCCTACAGCTCAGGGTCTGGGCAGCTGCATGTACCCACTGTGGCTGCGTCTGGGTAGCAGCATCCCTCCTGCTGGCTGCAGCGCTCGGAGCAGCTTTAACCCTCTGCCGTGTAGCCACCATGGTCTTTGCTGCCCCCTCTCTGCACTTAGAGTCCTTCCTGCGCCCTGCCTTCTCGAACTGCCGCTCAAACTGCCACGCCACTCTTTTCCACGCTGGTCTTAGCTACGCTCCCAGGGAGCCGTTTAAATCTCCCGCGGAGCCTCCGGGACCGCCCCCTTCCCGTCAGTCACCGCGCGGGATCAGGTGTCCGAGCCGGGTGCCCGGAGCCCAACCACCGCCTGGGATTTTCTAGAATCTCGGCTCAGGAAAAAAGCCGCAGAGCCTCAGAAGCCAGTCCCCCCTGCCACAGTACTCACCGTCCTGTAGCTGAGTGCCGCCAAAGAAGCCAAAAGAAATGAGAGCCCTTTGGAAAGGTACACAGAGTCATCCCCTTCATGGAAGTTACCTCTGGGTGGGGTATCAATTGGATTTCTGATTAGCTGGTTTGTTTACAGAAAAAGCACACCTGTAATTTTTTTTTTCTGTTGGATTTTTTTTTAGCCTTTCCATGCGAAGTCTCATTTTTTTTCTTTGCCCAAGCCCCCAAATAACAGTAAGACTTATTTAAGGCACTCCTTTAAACACACTTCTATGAGACCTTTTTTTGGCAAGGAGTCGCAGGCACAAGACACAGCCATGCACTCCTGTGAAGGTCACTGCTGCCCTGCTAAATTCCAGTTCAGCTGGAACGACAATCTATCACAGGTTTTCCCCTTAGGATTTCAGTTATATATAGAAATAGTTAGTTCCCCCTGCTAACCCACTATGTTCTGCTGTAAGCTGCAGAGGTGCTATTACCGACACAGTGTATTTCTCTGTGAAATTAAATACTTGAGGGATCTTTTAAGAGATGTAAAAGATTTATTTAATCTGTATTTGTAAAGCACTATGGAATTCTTAAGTGATAGCTGTTAGTAAGAACTCAGGGTATTATTTTTACAAAGATTAGTTTGGCGTGTTAACTATCCCACATTAGAATAATAACTATGTTGTGTTCTCCAGCAACACATTCCATGTCTACAAGCACTATTTTCTTCCCAGTTCAGAAGAATTTCACATATTCTTATGCGATGCTGTGCTCCCATCTCCTACCCCCACCCCCCACCCAGTTTAACAGTATTGGTATTTTTCAAGGAAAGATAGCTTAAACATGTTCCAAGCACCTAAAATTAATTCAATGTATTATTATGCCACTGGACTCTAATGAAACAACTCCTGTTTTGGTTTTGGGTTTTTTTTTAAATGAGTAAGAGAACAAAGTCAGGGTTTGTATACATATAAAGTATGGTATTAAGGTAAGAACTTGATTATCTACTTATTTGTGGTGATGTTATCATGCGATGCCAGTCACAAGCCTTCTGTGTGTTTGCTGATTGACAACAAAAATAAGTTTGAAGTGCTGGAGCTCTTCCAAGCAGGGTGTATGAGCAAGTGGCCAAGTAAGAGTACAATTAATCACACCTCTTTCCAAGTAAATATCATGCCTGAAGTTTTAGTATTTGTTTGCAATGGTAGACATTTGTTCTCATTCCTTGAAATATTTTAGTACACAATCAGTGGCTGAACTGGTAATGCAACCCATGAAAAGCAGATGAGAAATATGTCATTCTACTGACAGCACAGGAGATATGACTGTAAAGTAACCATTACCAGAATATATACATCCTTATGCTCTGAAATAATAAAAAAAAAACAACAGAAGAAAGCAAATTATCATCAGTTGCTGATTAAAGAGTAGTTAAACCCATGGAAACCAAACAATTTCTGAATTATTTTTGTGTGCATGCTGTGCTTCTATGCATGAATGAACTATGTTCTACGCTAAGACTTCTTTTTTGGTCTCTTCTATAAAGTAATTTTCTTCTCACCAGAACAGAACCCAATTTGCACAGGACATTTTCAAAATACTAATGAGTATTCAGAGTATTTACATATTTTAGAGTTCTTGTATATTATAAATTGGTGGGAGCTTCAGTGTAAAACCCACTCTAGTCAATGCTTTAAAATACAGGTTACACATGCAACAAAGGTGCAAACCATTTGCATAAGATCAAGTATGAATAAGGAACATGATTGCAGAAACTTGCCTATAACTCAGCCACACGTACAGATTCTTATTTCAATATGATAAAATCAAATTAAAAGCCTAGTTGGCGTATCTTCTGGAGGAAAATTCTGCAGGATAGAAGAAAGACAAAGCTGGTGGGCCCAAAAAAATCAGCATTATTTAGACACTTTAATACTCTTACCTTAGTTCAGGAGAACATTTGTTTTCTTTAAAGTTTCTACATTTTTGACTGTAAAAGTAAAAATAGGAAATTACAAAGGTATTCAAAGAGAATGCAAAAAAATCACAGAGATGTTATTGTAGTTTTCAGCAGAGAAGTCTAAGATGCAGACTGCTAGCAGCTGGGAGAGCATCAAGAACTATCAAATGAGAGGGGTAGAGAATGAGACACACACACACATGGTTTGCCCTGCACTTGTATTTTCCTCTAACCATTGTCTTCTGACAGAGACAAGACCCCGCACTAGGTGGACATTTTGCTGATGAGCAAATAAACACTCGATATAGTCCACTTTGTCCACTATTACAGTTTGCAAAGTACCATGGACACCTTTAAATGCTTGGCATGGACGTTTCTTCACAAAACCTGGACATTTGAGAGACCGCATATGTCTTGTTTTATTGGCAGACTATAGATTTTAGGTTAAATGTCTCAATTATAACCCCCTCTGTTAGCAAAACTACTTGTCCCGACAGAAACACAAGCTTGCTAGTTACTGTGAAGGAACACTGAGTGGATCAATTCAGTTTACTCTTGCCAAAAAAATTATTCAAAAGGAAAAAAAGAACACTGCATCAAGTAAGGTGAAAGATGGCTAACATTACACACAATTTATAGTTTATTCCTGTAAGAGATGGAAATTCATAAAAATCAAGTGGATGCAATACCATCATGCTTTTCATTTTCACCAAAGTAACCATTTGAAAATTCTAGGTAAGTACAAGGGTAATGTTAAGCAATTAATAAATGTGGTCCTGTCTGAGTGATTAAAAAAATTCATCTACACAAATCTTCTATCTAAATGGAGTCTGAAAGAAATCAATCAAAAATATTATTCGTGTTTTCCAGGTTAAAAAGGGGATAATCGAGTGCAATTCTGTGCTAAACTGTTCACAGTGCTTTGGGATTTTGGCAGGTTTTTCTAGGACCATCAGCAAATTTCTGTGACAAAAGCTCTACCTCTGATGTTTATACTCATTTAAAGAGCAGCATGGTATCTACTTTTGAAGGTCATTAGACAAACTTGTATCTTTAAAATTCTTTGTAATTTTTACAAAGAAAATAACAGCTGCGATATGTAAAATGTACCACAGTAAAGAAACAAAATGAAATACCATTTTTTATTAGGAAAGCATCACTGCAGCAAATGAAAAGCAAAAGCAGAGATTAGATACAATAAAGAGAACACATAGAAACACACTATCTCAGGTGGAAAGCAAGCCACTTTTCTAGAAGTATGAAGAGATGCTCCAAACAGAGGATTTTTTTATGCTCATAAAAACAAGATGAGATACTTTCTCTAGAAAGAGACAAGATTCCCAGTATGTTATCACACCAAAAACACTCTAGCAAGAAGAAGAACTACCAAAAGATATGAATGAGAAGATGGCTGTTTCTTGCCTTTTACATGTCAATTGAATGTGCCATGCTGAGAGGAATTAAAAAAGAGAAAGATACATTTAATTCTGTGATATTCTGTTTTCAATATTATGAAATGAAACACAGAGGACATCTTAATTCATCTTCCAGATACATATTAATCATTGTTTTTATCACACCAATCCCTTCCTTTTCAGAAACGTTCTGCCATGAAAAGCATACACTAGACATCATGTGTATGAGTAGCTCTGCAACATTTTGGAAGGAATCGAAGCCTTATTTACTGCTCGGTTGTTCTTTGTTTTGTTTTTTTTTTAAAAAAAAAAAAGGAGAATTACAATGGCTTTCTGAGATGAAGGGCTCAACAATGACTGTCAGTCTCATCCAAGGCATTTTCTTGATTGTGCAGCAATATTCACTGTGCAGCAATAAATATTTTCCCCAAGTTTTTTGCTTGGATATCATAACACTGTATATCACAGTCAGTTTGCCAATGCATTTTTTGGACATTTTAATTTGATCACTTGAAAACACAATGGGACTTGTTCTATACACAACTTAGTTTTGTCTGAACCAATTTCTAGTTTCAGACATCAACCCAAATGAGAAACATTTTTTGTAATTGTTTTTTTTTTTTTTTTTTTTTTAAACTTACTTGTCAAGAGAAGAAAGGATATAGTGAGGAGAATGAGTGCAACTTTCATCCAACCTGAGCCACTCCAAAGCTCCACAACTCAGAATGGGTGCAGTAACACTAATCTACAAAACACACAACATGAGAATTGGAATAAAACAAAAATTACCCAGGAACTTCCAAGCTATTATTAATACTGCCGTTGCTAACTACTGCATGCAATGCTGCATAATACCTCCCATGGGAGTTTATAATCTCATCCTTCTGCTTAGCCTTTGATAATCTGCAAAACTGCAAAGTATTTATTACTGAGTATCTCTCTTCTTGTAGTTCTGTACTGCTTATTTCATTAAGCAATAAACTAAGAATAAAACCAAATGTAAGTTAATCCCCTTATCTCAACTACAGAAGTGAGCATAAAAGGACAGATGAGTGGTAAGTATAAAATGTTACTACAGGAAACTCCATATAACAATTAGCAATATGGTTATATTCTAAATCAGAAAATTCATATTCTTTAAGTTAGGTTTTTTACTGATACAGAATCATAGAATCACCAGGTTGGAAGAGACCTACCGCATCATCGAGTCCAACCATTCCTATCAAACACTAAATCATGTCCCTCAGGACTTTGTCCACCCATGTCTTAAATACCTCCAGGGAAGGTGAATCAACAACCTCCCTGGGTAGCCTGTTCCAATGCCCAATGACCCTTTCTCCACTTGGGAGAAGAGGCCAGTTCCCTCCTCTCTACAACCTCCTTTCAGGTAGTTGTAGAGAGCAATGAGGTCTCCTCATATATGCCAGTAATCTTAAGAATTATCTGCTTTTTTAAAAACACCATTGAACTACTTGACCAAATAATACCTCACAGCATTAGTTCCTAAGATTACATACCGAGAAATATTTTATCTGTTTCTAAGGTATCTAACAATTAACTACTTTCAGACTCAACAATACTTAATCCTATATTTTTTTCATTTATTCTAGTATATCTCATTTGGGATGTTAAAATGAGAGAGAAAGGAGATAATTCAGAAGATTATCAAACGTGGAAAGATTCTTAACTAGTCTTCTCACTGCAGCATTCTGCCTTTCTGTTTTAATCATATTGCAGTCAAGACTAGAAATAGGAAACACTAAATTATTCAAGGGATCTGCATCATCTTTTGCTAAGCACATCTGAGAGACACATTAGCATCGTCCCACAAAAAGTTTAGTGTCATTACAGACCATTAGATGGAGGAAATGAAGCAAGTGAATACGATGATGAGAAGAAATATTATCTAGATCAGGCTTGCTTTTAAGAGGGAAAGCAATACAGAAAAATCAATGAAGAACTAGCAGAAAAAAGCACAGTATTAGAACCTACTGATCTTCTTTGTCTTAAGATAGCAGCTTCTGCTGGGTGATTGAATCTAAACTTGTGAGACTTGCCAAGTACAATAAGTGCCCCTGTGAACAAAAAAATATTAGAAATCTATTGAGACATAATTCATTAAACAGTTGGTCCTAAGAAAGTTAGCAGTTTCTTAACTCTGCTACACAGACTACAGCACATGCAAACTACTGCAGAATAGTATGCTAAAAATATTCTGACACAGAGCAGAGAATTATTTTTAAAATTTGCCACTATGGGACAGCAGACTTATCGTTCTGTAATGACAGCATCCAAGCAAACTAATCTCAGAGATTTCTGCAAACTCAACGTAACAACAAATTTCCTGTTAAGACCAGCATGATTCTATATAGAAACCATAATCAACTGCCTGATGAAAGTACATTTTTGCACTATTTTTTAAGACTCCAGATCACAGCAAGTTCCCATAAACAGGATTTTTTTTTAAAAAAAAAAACAACCCATGAAAAAAAGTATGAGTGTGAAGTATGGGATCTTGATCCATTTCTTCTGAGCTCATTCACCATAGCTTATGACTTAGTGACTAGTACACCCCAACTGAACACACTGTGAAAAAGCTGATGGTCGTTTCAACTACATTACATATTTGCCAACAAACTCCACCAGTGTTCAGCTAGTTTGCAGCCAGTTTCTGCTGTTTTAGGTAACATTGCCTTTGACTGCAGGTGTTTCCTTTTCATAAGGCTACAGACTACTGCTGCCGAAAGGGGTCTTAATATCATCACCTGTGTCTTCACTTTCTGTGGGTAATTAATTTATTTGTCCCAGTCTGGAAGCTTTAGCTACAAGTTAAATCTAGTGGTGCTGGGCAGCAACAGGAGACAGAGATGCATTTGTTTGATCTGCATGAGTTCCATAAAACTTGGTCTCTAAATTCCAGAGGTAAGCTTATTATAACACAGCGTTCACAGAAAAAGCAAGTCTTGCCTTGTGGCAGACGACATGATCCAGTGACTTCACATCCATTCACAGTGCAGTGTGCGCCCTTAACTGGTCGCAGTGTCACAATGCCACAGTTGTTGTCTATCATACAATGGTCCCTTTCAATCCATCGTCCCTGCAAAACTGCAGTGTATAGATTTGGTTTATCTCACCTGTTGAAGAGGTCGGGTTTGCACTATTTTCCTCAGAATGAAGTACCATGCACTGTTTGACACTATGACTGCATACTTCATACGTTAGAGAACTATCTCAAGAGCAGAACAAGGCCAGCTGTCGTCATTGATTGATCCCCCATTACCAAATAACAGAAAAAATTTACTTGATTGAAAATAGTGAGAGTTCTCTTTCAAAGTATTTCTGGTTCTGGAAAACTAAACAGTACTTTTTGATTTGTGAGATGATGTGCAAATTCTTCTATCATGCTGAATTTTCTTATTGCTATTATTTCATTTAGTGTTTATATTTTACTAACATATAGGAAAAAAATAACTAAACTCAACCAAACTTAGTAGAATTAACCAAAGTCAAGATTCCACAAAGTCTCTGATTTCAGTATAAAATTTCACTACCTATCATCATTTGACCAGGAATGAAATTAAATAAAATACATACTGAAAAAAAGCATTTTCTATCTAAAGCATTCTGCCCTAGAAAAACTGAAAAGCATTTTTAATGTCTCATGATCACTTGTGCCACTAGTTTAGGGTAGAAGATACTAAAAATTGGGTATCAGATGAAGATACTTTCAAACTCTACTACAGCATTTTACAAGTGGAAAGAAAATTGTAAGAAGACCTCAATTAGGCCAAGACCATTGACTTTTTGACCTCTTAAGCAACAACAAAAAATACCTGGAAGATTTTAGCCAACTTCAACACTTCTATTCAATTCTTCTCTTCTACTCACTGTCTTCTATAGACAGCTGACAAACCTTACCTAGCTATTACATATGACAGTCATAAACCTCTTGGTCTGACCTGATCATATCATAAAATAGTTTTATCATTATCTTACCAATGTCTTGATCTTGGTCTGAATCACTTCTTCCAATTTTGGTTGTTCCTTCCTGAAAAAAAAAGAATTAATTTAAAAGTCAGTTATTGGAAGTGCATTATTTATATTGATTAAAAAAGGTTTGGTACAGCATCTTAGCAAATACCTGAAATAAATCACCTATGAATAACTGGGCTGCTTAGAACACTTTCCATCTACTACTTTGTAATACCTCAGCCTGCTGTCCTGCTAGTGATGCAATTACTTCTCATCCTGCAGCTGTCAGTTTCTCCTGCTACAACTCTAGTAGTAAAATCACTGGATGATATTTTGGAATGTGCTTGAGACAAATACTTTCAACATGAACAAATGTTCTCATGCTGTAAACTTTTATAGTGAGACTAGTGGTTAGCAGAAGTTAGATTAATTCTTTCTATAAATATCCATGCATGAAGAAAGAAGCTGAAAAATGATTGTTCATTTACCTAGGCTTTTAAGATTTCATATTGAAAAATCAACACATAAAAGTAATAGAACTCGTCTTTTGTAGGGGAACTTATTCATATATTATAAGTTCATCAAACTAACCACAAAAGGAGAACACTTTTCCAAAACTTTAATCACATTTATAAAAAGTCTTATTCTTGTTTACAATATATGGACAAGCTCCCAAACTTGAAGATTCAAGAACTTAACAAAAAAAAAAAAGAACTGTGTAGGAACAAAAATCAAAAGAACAAGCAGACACAAACCATATCATGTGCCAGTGATGGGAGACTATTCTCATGATACAGAGCAAATATCAATAAAAGAGACACTTAACCAATACTATAAGCAAAAGCTACTGAAAGAGGCAAGGAATTTGCCACCTACCTACTATGTTCCATTACCAGTTGTATCTTTTTCATTAGGAAAACAAACCAAGTTCATTTCCCAGCCTTGAAGAGGAGCTTGATTGCTTGGTTACTGTAAATGGATTAGTGAATATTCTCTAAAATTACTTTAGTGACAACACTTACAGTCATGTTAAAAATAATTATAGTCATTAAACTGCTTGGTCTTTGTATTCTAGTCAGAATAAATGAAATATGCTTTCTGCCCCAAGTATATACCAGTGACGAAGCTGGTGCGGGGCCTGGTGAGAAACAGCTGAGAGAGCCGAGGTTGTTTAGCCTGGAGAAGAGGAGGTTGAGGGGAGACCTTATTGCTCTCTACAACTACCTGAAAGGAAGTTGTGGATAGGAGGGTGCTGGCCTCTTCTCCCAAGTGACAGGGGACAGGACGAGAGGGAATGGCCTCAAGCTCCGCCAGGGGAGGTTTAGGCTGAACATTGTGAAAAACTTTGTGAAGAAAAGGTATGTCTTTTTCTAAAACAATACAAACAAATCTCATCTTTTTAAGCTATGCAAAAAGACCAGCTTAATTATAATGAAACCAGATATTTTTTGTTAATGAAAGCCAGAAAAAAAAAAAGAGAACCTATGAAAGAAAAGTTCTATAAACATAGGTTCAGCATTGATTAGTGCAACTAATTCTATGGAGTTACACAATGTTTATTCTACATGATCTGAAGACTGCTGCCATTATCTCTCTCTAGAAGTACAATGTAAAGTGCTGTTATACATTGAAGCCCTAATATGTAAAGAACCACTAATGCTTTACCTTCTTGCTGTTCAGATGAAAGTAAGAGACACCAGACTCTAAAAGACGAAAAGCACAAAGAAAAGAAAAGGCAGCATCTAGGAGCAAAGAATCAGGGAACAAAGATGTTAGTTTGACAGACAGACACTGATGACTTCAGAAGGTGACCCTAAAACTAGGTTTCTACATTAAAATTAATACCTTTAAATTACTTCAGGTGTTGTTAAAATTAGTATGCAAACAATATTTGCTGTTTCCAAAGTAGCACATAATGGAAAAGCATGTAATTAGTAGTAATTACTTATAATAAATATTTAACATTAATGTAGAATTGAGTAGTTCAAATTGCATGTTGATCAGCACTGAACTTTATTGCTTTGTCCCTAATCATTATGTCTCTTTCTCTGTACTGACTTGTGCAAAATTAGTAAGGTTTGTCTTTCGACATGATAAAGAACAGCATGATTTCTGTTTCAAACATTTGTCGCAGCCTTTTAAAAGAAAATAAAAAAAATCAGTGTCCCTAAACTACACCAAGTAGCACAAAACCTAGATTTAGAGTAAGATATTTTATTAGCAGACATACGATTTTCAACCATATATAGCTCATTTTTTGATAATGACTGCACCTCCTTTTCAACTAAACAGTGTCGATATTTTTTTTATTTCCATTCCTTTAGAGAACACAAAAAAAAGCTAATGTCCAGCTTAGCACTGACTTATTAAAAAAAACCCCATCCCCTAAAACTATTTGTCCTTGCCATGCACTTCATAAGTCAGAATGTGGAGAAATATACATACAGTGTTACAAAAAGTTCTTGGTGAAAACCTTGCCTTAAATGAGCTGATACACAGCAAAGCAATATCTATGAGGTCATGATTTCTACCTGATCCAGGAAAATAGCTTCTGAAATGGGATTACAAGTAATTACCATCCATGTTACACACTTGGAATCTGCTTGGCAGGCTCAGGAGGGTAAAGATAGCAATATATAGATAACATTGCCAAAGTGAGCTCACGCTCATGGAAGCTTACTTTTACCTTTGATCTGTAGATACATGAGTATTGCAGTCTCAAGTATACGAATACCTATTAAAATTTAGACCAGTATGTCTGGTACGCTTCAGGCACCATCCTTTACGTTTACACATACATATGAACACAAATACATCTGTCTTCATGCTTTCTGGACAGTTTATTAGTATCTAATTTCAGTATTTTGGTTTGCTCACCATATGTTATCAAATAGCCAGCATATGCATTCATATGAGGTCACCCTACTATTCCATGTAAGAATTCTTCTCCTCTTCCATTTTCATGCATCCTTTAGCAACTGTTTTCCCCCATCATCTGTGTCTTGCAGGCTCTGGACTTTATGTTCCGATAGCTATTGTTGTAATGCCACCATAACCCCTCTCCATTTCCAAAGAAAACAAGTGTTTTCAAATTCAAAGGAAAAATATGACAAATGACAGTGTCTCACCCTGAGATGATACAACACCACTCCTGTGCTGAGGATATCATCATCCATGGCCATTAGATGAGGTAAACTAGAATCTATTGTTACTCCAGCTTTTTCTTTTTTGATGTCCACACTGTATTCTTCCATGATGGCTTTCCTGTCTGTCCACTTATTTGTCCAGTCTTTGGTCAATTGCTCAATCTTAAAGAATGGGAGAAGAAACTGTTTCATTCACTAAGTAGGTTAACTTTTCTCATATATGAATTTCTTCAGAAAGAACAGCATTTTTTCCCATCCGTTTTTTACTGGATGCAAAATTCTTTCACTAGTTGCAATGCAGGGGTATTTCTAGTTGCAGACTACTTCTGTGGCAACAAAGAAATTGGGAAAAAACTGCACTGCCACCTAATGAAGTATATTTCACCTACTCAAGACTTGTTCCCAAAATGTCAGAAAGAAATATGGTCATGCTAACTAGTTATTTTACCTGTTTGTAAACAGAACTTAGAACTAAGAACTCCAAAATCCTTCCAGGTCACTAGTGATCACATCTTCTTAGTAATTTCGTAACAGCACAATAATTCCTTTGAATGAGCTTAATCTTAGAAGAGAGAGGCTTTGTATAATGAATGACTATGCTATAATGAGACAATTGTCAAAGAAGGAGTAGATTGTGCAGATTTAATGATATGCAATGAACAGTATTGCATTAAGAACACAAGACTTTCATCACAGATTGGTAGAGAGCACCCAACATGCATTAAGGATGGCAGTTTTCTGCATATACAAAGCAAACAGAAAGGCATTAGGACACAAACATTTTCACTGTTGTTTCAGAACTATGGCAATGCAATCTCTCCTGGCTCAGTGAAACAGGAGAGAAGTACAGCATCAGGTAGATCATACACACCTTCAATTCATTCTGAAGAACCAGCTCGGTCAGATTTCCATCCCTGTCATCGCCCCAAGAAGGACTGGAATTCCTCTGTATAAAGTATAGTCATCAATATCCACATATTATTTTCCTTATTCACAACTGACATGCAAGTTCTTTCACCTCCCAGGATTTTAAGGAGATGAACTCAAGACTCATAGACTCATAGAATCACCAGGTTGGAAGAGACCCATCGGATCATGGAGTCCAACCATTCTTATCAAACACTAAACCATGTCCCTCAGCGCCTCATCCACCCGTGACTTAAACACCTCCAGGGAAGGTGAATCAATCACCTCCCTGGGCAGCCTGTTCCAATGCCCAATGAGCCTTTCTGTGAAAAACTTCCTTCTGATGTCCATCCTAAATCTCCCCTGGTGGAGCTTGAGGCCACTCCCTCTTGTCCTGTCCTCTGTCACTTGGGAGAAGAGGCCAGCTCCCTCCTCTCTACAATCTCCCTTCAGGTAGTTGTAGAGAGCAATGAGGTCTCCTCTCAGCCTCCTCTTCTCCAGGCTAAACACCCCCAGCTCTCTCAGCTGTTCCTCATAGGTTCTGTTCTCCAGCCCCTTCACCAGCCTTATCGCTCTCCTCTGGACTTGCTCCACACCCTCAACATCCTTCTTGTGGTGAGGGGCCCAGAACTGAACACAGGATTCAGTCTCACCGGTGCCAAATACAGAGGGAGAAAAACCTCCCAGGACATGCTGCTCACACCGTTTCTGATCCAAGCCAGGATGCCATTGGCCTTCTTGGCCACCTGGGCACACTGTTGGCTCATGTTCAGTCAGCTGTCAACCAACACCCCCAGGTCCTTCTTCTCCAGGCAGCTTTCTAGACAGACTTCTCCTAGTCTGTAGCTGTGCATGGGGTTGTTGTGCCCCAAGTGCAGGACCCAGCATTTGGCCATGTTAAAACTCATGCTGTTGGACTCTTCCCAGCGGTGCAGCCTGTTAAGATCCCTTTGCAGAGCCTCCCTACCCAGCATGTATTCTAGCATCTAGCCTATACCTCTCTAGCTACTGAATGCAAGTTTTTGTGAAGAACTGGTGAAAGAGCATGAACAAAGAGATATTTCTGTGTAAATAAATCCTGAACTGTAGTTCCAGTCTCTCTCAGCAAAATACACTCTTCATGGCACAGAAAACCAATATGCTATTATTATTCCAAAGGGAAAAACACAAAGAGCATCAGCTGTACCGTGAGGGCTCACCCATAACTTCATTTTGGGGAACAGAGTGTGCAGTCTGGCAGAAACCTCCAAAATACTGTTGAGGTCTACTTGTTCATTTTTTGGGGAAAAGGGGATTATGACAAGTCTGATAGGGAAATTGCATCAATAATTTAATATTTTGCCCTGTCTTGATACTTCCATATCCCCACAAATAAAATATTACTATTATACAGTATTTCCATCCAGTTACAATAGACGTGAAAAGCTAAGAAGATAAGATAAAAGTAAGCTACTGTAGCTACTTAAAGTACCATTAGAGCTCCAGTTGTGAAGTGTTCTACCTACCAGTTCAAAGCTCATCAGCATAGTTTTCAACCTATCAATTTCTTGTCGCAGTTCTCTGATCAGTTTTACATTTGCATCCTGAAATATTGAGACACAGATGTTGGAAAAATCATTCTTAAAGAAAATCTAGCTGAAGAAATCAACACAGAAATGATAAGCCAGGAACACAGAAGAATAGGCACACTCACTCATTGCTCCACTCTGCCAAGCTCCTGTAATGTACTGATAAGAGGCAGGTTGCTCCCATCTTTGACAGTTTCTCTTTTCCCAAAAACGTTGTCCTACCTCTTTTCTGATTTGTTCCCATCATTGTTTTGTAGAATCAAACTCTATAACTCCGTTAAGGGTTATAAAGCAGGTATGTGTTTATTCGCCGGCGGGTGCGAGGGGGTAATCCTCCTGACTCACACACTGAACAGTCTAACAAGCAGATAGTTATAGTGTGAAGACATGCCTATTCATAAGTGCCTATTGCATATTCATGACCCTTCCCGCCTGTTATTATAATTAGATTCAAGAAGCCTCTTCTATACTTGTGCAGGTGCAATGTTGTGTTCTGGGACTTAAGGCTGAAGCCACCCCCGTCTTCCTCACGAACTCAATCTGTGCACAGGTGCAGTCTCATCCTGGTTGAGCTGCAGTTGTTTTCTGCATTCCAGTTTTTCCTTTATCAGTGAATGTCTGTGAATGAGCTTCTCTCTTATCAACATCCAAGGTCTTCAAGGCCTTTACTAGCAGACAGTGCGTATTTCAGTAAGCTAAGCTGTCCAAGCCCACCTAACGTTTATGCCCACACATCATCATAATATCAATGCCATAATAATTCAAAGAGAAGGAGGACTGAAGCTCAATGGTCAGAGATGAAGAATGTAAAATAGGCATGAAATTGTAAGTTTTAAGCTGCAGAGGATTTATTTCTGTAATAAATTACAGTCTTGTAATTTAGCTCTCACTAACATGGGAAAAACTCTGAATTTTATTCATAGGGCATATATACTTAAATAATACACATAACAAAACTGAACAAGAATGAAAAGCAGAACTCAAGGCCTCACCTCATTCACTCTCGGCTTGTTAATAATATTTTTGGCATTTGAAGCATATCTCAAGGTACTCATGGTCTCATTGTAGCTGCAGCTGGCAGGAGAGATAGCTACAGATAGAAAACAAATAGACAACAAACACTAATTTTATTTTTAAAAGTAATTGGTTTGACCTATGACTTTTCAAAAAGGTGGATATTTTTATTTTTGCTAAAAAAAAATAACCAAAAATACCCTTAGCGATACTTCATCGAGCTCACAGAGAATATCTTTCCAAGACTGTATTTATAAGTGAATAAATCACTTAAAATCAAAGCAATGACCATGGAGAAACATTTAAGCTTAACTTCATGCACAATCAACATGCCCTTTCATTGCCTTAAGTATCCCATAAAGTGTTTATGAAAACCTTTAAAAGGTTAGAATCTGAGTGGCATACCCATTTTTCACTGCAGTGAAGATGTATTTTAAGGGAGTAATGTAGTGCAAAATGTTAACAATTAGTAGAAACCAAACTCACTGGCAATCATAATGGTCTTGGAGTTGCCCCCTAGACTGTCCTTCAGAAGCCAGGTGAGGATAGAGTCACGGTATGGGATGTAAGCTGGTCTCCTGGCTCCACTGAGGCTGCCTATGGAATGACTGTCTGCATGGCTGCTTTCCCCTTCACTTGTAATGGTGTTTATGCTCTGGCAGCTGCTGAACATCTGCGAATTTTGTGCTGAAGAAGAAACAGAACAGAGCTTTAGAAATGGGTTATTTTTTTTTGTGTCATGGTGATTTAATTTTCTTAGATGGCATTGCAGTTTATGAAGATGCTACACTGCTTTTCTGTTTAGCTTTTTGTTGTAAATACAGAAAAACATGAAGACATAGCACATGATGAATGAGTCCTATGCTTTTATCCCTACACTTCGATACAAATAACTGTGCTTACCTAAAGTGGAGATGACAATTCCAAGTGTGACTAATGATTTGTTAATATTGCCACCTTCAGTAATTCGATCTTTACAGTAACTGGGATCAGCTCTTTCACTGCAGCACGCAAGCATGGGAAAGACAATGCAAACCAAACAAAAATGCTTAATGATTAATATGCAATCAATATGAAATCATTATGTATTTTACTGACATACAAAAAGAACAGAAATTGCAAGCTTTCCAATCAGAAAACTACATGCTTTGAATACTTCACATAGTTCTGTGGTTCAGAAAGTCCAACCATGCGTAAAGGCCATTGGTGCAAACTGCTGCTAAAGACCCATCGAAACATAAATTCAAGTCTGAACTGGGCAACCCAGTCATAGTGGCTCTAAATTTAAACAAAAACAATGAGCATTTCACAACCCTGCAAGGGTAGACTGGTTCAGTGTAAAAGTCTGTATATCCCTTTAATATTACTTTCTCTGCTCAGACATGCATGATGATTTATGTTCTTGCGAAAGAAAACCTGTTCTCTTGCTGTTCCATAACGCTTCAGCATAACTTCCATCTTTCTGTCCCTTGTCGCATCTAGTATAACCATGTTATTCACTGAAATGCATATCTAAACTCAGAGACTAAGGAGCTTTTGGAACGTGAACAACATAAGCAATGAGATATGACTATTTTCTCCCACCCATGCTAGGCAGCCATGAGGAACATATTCTCTGTCTTCTTTTTTTTCAAGTTCTGTTATTCCATCAACAACTACTGGAAAAGCTGCTTAATAAGAATACAACGTTGAATGGAATTACCTTAAATGCATGCAACAGTATGGTACTGGACCTGCAGGCCCAGGAATTCCCTTCCCCAGTGAAAACCAATACTCAGTACAGATTAGCTCAATATTCCTTGTTACTGTATAGAAAAGTGAGGTTTATTGTTATTTTAATGAAGCTTTTAAATACTAGATTTAATTTCTTAAGGCAGAACCACCAGCATCTTCAGAGAATATTAACATTTTGCCATTTAGTATAGTATTACCTCCCTGCAAGGTCCACTAAATTGATCTTGCTCACAATTTCAGAGGGGAGATTATTCTCCAGTATAGCCTGAAGAGAAAAATACAAATAATATAATATACATATTATTAACATATATTATATATTACATACAATATATTATGTAATATATTATATATAATATATATAACAGAATATAAATACATACATATAAAAATAAGAAAAATAACTCCTCTTAGTTAATTAATGAAAATAAAATAGATGTCCTCTTCTGTTTGAAACTGCGTTGTACTTCTGACTCCCTTTCTTTGTGACCTTGACCCATGACTATGTTCAAACCATTAATTCAACAGTTTTCTCACCCAACAGAGAAACTACTATTTTATGCTTATTTCCTCTTGAGAAAAGGCTTTACTGCCTAGTTACTGTGAAAGGCTTTCTTGTAGATCTTGCAGAATTATTTTCTGTTAATGTATTCCAAAGATCTTTTGTGAAACTACTGAAAAATATCCCAAAATGGTCTATCATTACAGGATGTTAAAAGTGTGAGACAGAAAAGGTCTACTGGATTGCTAAATGACTTCCCTGCCAGGGAAGGATATAATTCCTCTAGAGAAAGGGTGCATTGTCTCTAGGGGAGTACTTGTTGCTAAATGCTAAAGAGATGAGCATGTCTGAGAAGCCAGACGGATAAAAAACTTGATGTGTTAAATTAATGCTATACTTCAATTAAAGATCCTAAAAAAATGTGATGAAACGCAGCTTCAAACATATTCACACGTAATTTTCATAGCATTCTAAAAGAGGTACTATATTTCAAGGGGCTGATTAAATATTTCTATTTACAATGAGTCTGTGGTATCACTTCTGACTACAAGCTTGCATAAAAGAACACAAATACTTCAGCAAACAATGCATCAGGTGGTGTAAGAAGTGTAACGCATCTGCAGTGTGATCCACAGGAAATAAGTAACAGCTTCCACTGAGAATATTACAAACAGCAAAAACACAGACAAGTAAACAATGCACAACACATGGAACAACAGTTTTGAGAGTGAAGAGAAAAGGAAGTCAGATTATTTTTAGTTAACCTGAGTGTAGTGGATGGTGAAGATAGCATGGGATCTGCTGCTGGCATTGTGAATATTTGTAGCTGCTGTGATTCTAGAAAAAAAGAACAAATCATTCAGTCATAAAGGTTTATTTCCCTATATTCAGGGAAAGAATATAACAGATAGGGCAGATAAGTTAAGATGAAAGAATGTGAAACTTGGAGAATATGGCAGGCTCTATTCTTGGATCAGATCACACAGTGTTTGGCAGAGGACAAGGAAGGGTGGAAACCAAGGGTGAATTAGTGGTGTTTTTGTCCATCAGCAACACTCGGAAGAAATCTCTTAAATCAACCCTACAGCACAGCTGTAAACTACTATGTAACAGTAGAACACAAGAAAGAAGTACAGCCAGCAACAGTATCATACAGCTCACACCAAGACCACTGAATGGCCTAGCAGAGTATATTTCTCTCCATACTGTCCCCATTTTTATTTCTTGCCACTTCAAAGGGCTCAAAAACCTTCATACACCACACCTGGGGCTCCCTTTTGTCACAGGCTGTTGCAGTAGTTCTACGCTGTTAGAGGAGTTCAATGAGATTAGCCAGTGTACCACTATGAGTACCAAAAGCAATGCTGTTCTTCACTCATCTAGCACTTGTCTGCCTTTACCACAGGGACAGACTGATCATCTGGCTCTAGCTCTCTGACTCACTGCACTCTGGCTAGTAGGTACCAGGCACAGAGGAGAAGAAGCAGCAATACACTCTCACTCTCTGTAGCATGAACTTTTGGAATTTCTGCTTTCTTTGTCGCTGTTTTGGTTAGACAAACCCAAAGAAAGTAGGGTTTAGCTTAGGGCAGAAGCCAGGACATAAGTCTTTCCCTTCTTCACTCTTATGGCTTGCTTTAAAAATCCACTACGTGCACAGCCTTTATTGTCAGTTGTGCAAAGCTCACCCTCAACAACAGCAGGCAATTCTAGCAGTGCGTACAAGGACTGTGAAACCACATTTTTTCTCCAATCCCAGCCATCAATGTACTGCAGAAACCAGCAGCACTATAGAGTAGAGCATGGCAGCTGCATGTACACTCCCAAGCACCTGCTGCAGGAGGTCAAAGCCAGGACTCTCCTCCCTGTTGCTCTCTACTTCCTACACCTCCACAGCTGTGGGAGTGGACAGTGCCAAATGCTACAGGCAGTTTAGTGTATCATGGTTGTAAGTGAGTCTAAGCTGGAGAAGTGGAATGTGAACTAGTCGCCAGATGTTGGAGAAGGAAGACAAATAATTAGGTAAAGGGTAGAAGACAGCAAATAGCTCTATAGTAGGTGAATAATATATGGCAACAGCATTGGAATTTCTAAAGTAAAATAGAAATAGTAAGTGCCCCAGGATTTGGAGGAGGATGTGTTTCTCTTTGCTTCTTGCCTCCAACAACACACAAGGTAATTGGAAGATAAGTTTATATCTCAACTACTCACAGCCCATGTGAGTATTTTTATGAGAACGTATGCATAGTTTTTAATATATTCTATTTCATTGCAGCATGTGGTGTACATTTCCATATTTTTTGCTGTTCTAATAATATTATTTAGACTAACTGGATGGTTCGCTTTACACAGCACCAGGGCTATGCTTTTGGAAATATTCTATTCTTCAGCATTTGAGACTGAGGCTGGTAAAATGTCAAAAGAAAAAAAATAGCATCACTGAGAGTTAAAAAAAAAAAGATAGCATGTTGAAAATCATATTTGTTTATTTTATAGCAGACAGGTACAGCCAGTGCAGAGCTGGAAATGGCCTGATAAAACCAACTGGTAGAACAACAAAGCTTTAATAAGCTCTGCTTGTTTGTACAGAAGCTATCCTCTCCTCCTGAAAGGTACTACCCTGTGCTTGTATAGTCAGCCCTGGAGCCAGCATGCCCCATCTGCTTACTCCTCTTGTGCCTTGTAGGGCAATTGCAACCTGTTTCCCACCTTCTTTATCCCTAAGATCTTGCTGATGTTCATTTGGCATAATTCTCCAGAATGAAGGTGGTTTAGATTAGTTTGTTTACATTTAGAATGTGCTAATAAATACTCTGCAGAATATTTCAGAATAATGAAGACTATAAATAAACAGGACTTTCCTGTACAGCCCAAATAAATTTTTGAAGCTACTCGGAAAAAGATGTTCCTTGGTATCATGCAAGTGATGAAGTTTGAAACTACAGCATCACAAAAACTTACACACAAAATACTGAAACCTCCAAATCTGTTTTCTTCTGTTTCCTTAGCAATGAGACAACTGTAGGACTGCACTAATAGACAGGCTGTAATTTTATTGTGTTCTGAAGAAGTCTCTTCTTACCATAGAGTTCACATATTGACTGCTACAAGCAGAAGTAGCAAAACTTAATCTTGTTTTATACTCTTATATTTTTGTGATAATGCAGTTTTTCAGCAGTTTTAAATCACTAGGTTACTCAAAAAAGTGAGTTGAAAGTTATATAGTACAAGGAGTTGCGAGCAAGTGGAGAAGAAAACAAAAGCCTGTCTACAGCAAAACATTTTCCTGGAAATTTCCTGCATTTTTTATCCCAGACAGATGGCTGAATTTTGTGGGTAAATCAGCATGGGGTCACTTTTGAAGAAACAACATCATGAGTGCTTGTAGCTCTTATTGTGGAAAATAAAAGGATATATGATATCTTATGTATATGTTGTGCAGGATCAGCAACACTGACACCCTGCCACCACAAAGTATCAGCAACACCATCAGTAAAAAAACATCAATGAAATCAACGTGCGGTGAAATAAAAAGTGGCACATAAAGACGGAGCTGGTTTGTTTTATAAAATACCTTTTAGATACTCCTTCTTCTAGCAGTTTTAAAACTTGCTTGTAGTCCGTAACTAAATGCTGAGTCAATCCTGCCACAGATTGGAAAAAAGCGTTAAGTGCCTATTTTTCTCAGAGAGTTTCAGTCTTATAACCCAACAAGTTACCTAATATGAGGAACATAAGGACGTTCTGCTGAGATACCAGTCCATTCTTCAAGTCTCTCAACTACAGCAATTCTTCAATTTTTTAGAAAAATTCTTTTATTTAAATAAAGTAAAATAATTTTTTTTTTTTTTTTAGTAAAAGAGGGTTTTTTTAATTAAAAAAAATAAAGAAATGCAGTCCAACCTGCAGCTGCAGTGACAACAGTATAAAAAAAAATGCCTTGTATCATTGAAGTACAGACCTTCTTCCAGCTTATCTGGCCTTTTCATATCTGATGCTTTCAGAGTTTTTCAAAATTTGATTTTATTTTTAAGGGGGAAAAAACCCACTGAAAACAAATGAAACACTACAGAGCTGAGCCTGCTGCCACTGGTGGCTGTGAACAACAGGACCCCAGTGGAGGGCAGTGTGCTGCTATGCTGTAGAGGCAACACCAGCCCTTGCAAAAAACAAATTCCAGCAGACACACAAAATTAACCTCAGCAGGCTTGTATTTCACATAAATCCAGTTTAATATGCCTCATTTGCATTCCAGGCTGATGATTACTTATTGCCTGCACTGCGGTGACTCCTAAAAAAACTCAGCTGAGTTGTGAAGAAAGTTTTCATCAGAAAATACCTAGAAAAACACTCCTTTGCAGACTGTTTTATGTCAGAGCTGGAATCCAGGGCTACCTCCTCTCCCTGTATTGATTTAGGTTTGTTTTATTGCAGGTCACAAAAGTGTGGACGAAGGTAGAATACTGAAAAGGTGATTTATTTGGATCAAATAATTTATCTACTGCTAGAATTCAAGTCAAGATGAATATAAAATTCATCCTGCACCTTGGGCGGGGCAATCCACAGTTCCAGTATGGGGGATGACGTTATTGAGAGCAGCCTTGCAGAGAAGGTCTTGGGGGTGCTGGTTAATGAGAAGCTCAACATGAGCCAGTGATGTTCACTTGCAGCCCAGAAGATTGCTTGTACTGACTGACAATGAAAATGGTGAGGCACTGGCACAGGTTGCCCACGGAGACTGTGGCTGCTCCATCCCTGGGGGTGCTCAAGGCCAGGTTGGATGGGGCCTTGGGCAGCCTGATCTAGTGGGAGGTGTCCCTGACCATGGCAGTCGGCTTGGAATTAGATGACCCTTTCAACCCAGACCATTCTATGATTCTATGATAAAATTCAACAAGACTGACATAAGTACTTCTGACATTGTTAGAGAGAGTCTATCCTTCCACAATAACAGCTTGCCTAACTTTAAATGAAAGCAAAATCTAAGCAAAAAATGGGAATTTAGTTTAGTCCTTTAACAACTGAGAAACATAAAGGGGAAAAAGTTTTGGATTACACACACTTTTAAATAAAAATAAACCTAACTGTAGCGTGCATGCATGCACACACACAAAATACAGGATGATTTCCAAACAAAAGCATTTCTTCTGCTCTCTGGTGTCCTTTTACAATACATCAATTCCAGAAGACATCACATTTTCCATTTGAGAAAGAGGCCTGTTATTTTTCCAACAGCACTGGGACCTTCAAAGACCAGACTATGGAAAGTACCATATATGGTTTTCCAAGACCCTCTTTCAGAGTCTTAGTTAACTGAACAAAAATTCAGTTATGAAATGGAGACATGGAAGAAATTCTTATCTATATACATTTCCATAAGTACTGAAACATTAAATTTAGCAGAGTTAAATACATTTAGTTTTTATATAAGGTAAATAAAATATTGTAAATGTTGCTTGAAATAAAATGACAAAGTGTTCTATTAGCTGCTAGGAAAAAGAAAGGTCATTTTCAAGTCCCAAGAAAGATCAAACCCGTTGCTCATCTAGAAATTTGCCTTGGAGTAAAAAAAGGATCTCCCCAGAAATCTGTCTCAGAGTAACAAAACAGATTGCATCATTTCCTGATTTAAGAGAGACCAATTCCTTAACAGTGCAACCATCTGTGAGAAAGAAGTTTGAAACAATTCCAACTCAGAGCACTGAAACACTTTCTGCATTTTAAAGGCTACAATCTCACAGTCTTTACGTGGAAAAATGATGGGCTGGAAACTATTCAAAACACTTAAGTGTTCAGAGCTGGGACTTCCTGACTGGACTTGCAAATTGAAAATGCATTGCACAGAGCATCTAAGCATCCTTAAAAGGATTAAGTTTTCTGATTTTCCTACGTCTACTCTTCATCCAGTGCTAGTTGTGCTCTGGATATTATTGACACCAACCATACAGCTGAAAAACTAACAGTACACCAAGGAGTTCCTAATCAAAGTCAGCAAACCTTAAAATGTATGATATCTTGCAAGAAATACTGTGCAAATACAGATGCTACTCACTGGTCTAATGGATCTACGGGAAATACTGGAAAGTTTCTGATCTTTGCTGACGTTCACCATTTTTTCCCATATAGCAAACTGGCTGGAGTAAAATATAAAAGAAGCTCCTCCTTCTAGCAAGCTTGTTGATAGTCCTCGTCTCAGCCACCTAGCTATTGGAAACAATATACTTTGTGCTCTGATTCTGCACTGAGAGGCTATACATAAACTGCCTTAGACTATTTCAGCATGCAGAAGGCCCCCAGTGCAGAGATCAGTAAATGTTGATTGCAGCACTATATTACTGCAGGTGAAATGGGCATTTTGTACCAGTGTTGTGAATCACTTAATTTTCTTGAATTTTATGTTATTAAAATCAAGCTGACTGTACTTCTCACCTGCAATGAAAAGACCTTTGGACTTTCTCACTGCTGTTTATTTTTTATGTAAGCTAATGAGTACAGTCTCAAAAGGAGTTATGTAACCACATCTTCATTAGTCCCTCTCCCCAAAATATACCAAGACTGTCAAGTAAACTGTTACAGTTCTCAATTGCATAAACTGTACATAAGTATATTTATTTATTAATACATATTTATACACACATATCTAAAAAAACCCTATGTCATGTGATTGTTGCCCTAAGACACTGACTCATCAGCCTGAAATCCCTTCTATTCACATGTTCTCACATTACATCCCATGATGTAAATTATTTTTCATGCACGTGATCAATTTTTCTTAAAATGTGAATAATGTTCATTATTAAAACTGAAATTTTTCTCACAGGCTTTAACACAATGATTTTTGCAGACTATCATAAGATAGAGAGGGAGAGAATCTTTTAAAATAAAGCATTCATACTAGATGTACAAACATGGTCAAAGCTGGCAAATATTATCTAGTTCACCTTTTTCCATTACCTTGTCCTCTTATTTTACAAAATTTAATCAAATGGGAACTTTTATGGGATATTTCAGAACTCTAACAGAAAGTCATTCCACTTAAAGTTTTTAGTTGTGTCTAAGTATAAAATCCTTATTCAAAAGGGATAAAATTAAATTAAAAACAAAGCAAAAACACAAAACCAAAACAAAAAAAACCCAAACCAAACAAAAGCCAGAATTTGGCTTGGAAGGTTCCAGATAGAGACAAAATAGTGACAAAAGGCAAGCCAGCCCATTGGCAGAAGCTATAACTTCATTTTCTTTTAAAACAAGGGAACTCCAATATATGCAGCCAAGGAATCACTGCAGATGTAAGGTCTGAGAAAAGGGATGGAAATTGCCAAGGAAGGAAGAAGTTTAAAGACCCTTTCTTGTGCAGTTAATGAGCAGCTGCTAAAAGAAAATAATCAGTATCTGTACTCAAGCAACAATGACGTTCTCCAGTAACAAGCAGGTAGAAAGAGAATCTTGGAAAGACCTCAATAAAGGCCAAATGTCTATGAATCTGCTTTTCAAGGAATTATAAGTTTGCCATACTAATGAGACCATTAACTAGTCTATTTTTCAGCTTTCCTTAAACAGGATGCTGATGTACTGGGAAAGCACAGCTGAAGCAACCGGAATGCCAGATAGTTCCTTGAGCATAGGACCATGCAAATTAAACACTAAAGTGCTTATTTCATATTTTGAGAAGAGGAACTGGTAACAACCACAGGTTGTTAGATGCGCTTTGACTGATATCGCAGGTGTCCAAGAAATGAGAGTTGGAATTCCAGTCTCTATTAAATCAAAAGGTCAACTCACCCTATTGTCACCTCTTGGCTTAATCTCTGAAACAGGGATAACGATTGGATCTGTAATGCTGTGATAAAACGAGGGAGAAAAGTGGAACAGAGAGAAGAGAAGGTATTTGGGGATGCTGGTGAATGAAAAGCAATGTGGCAAAGTGTGTTTGTGACCCAGAAGGCCAACCACATCCTGGGCTGCATCAAAACAAGCGTGACCAGCAGGGCAAGGGAGGGTATTCTGCACTTCTGCTCTGGTAAAACCCAACCTGTATCATTGCATCCAGCTCTGGAACCTCCACCACTGGAAAGACATGGACTTGTTGGAGTGAACCCAGAGGAGAGCCACAAAGATAATCAGAGGGCTGGAACGCCTCTTCTTTGAAGGCTTGAGACAGTTCAGGTTGTTCAGCCTAGATAGAAGGCTACAGAGAGACCTTATAGCAGCCTTCCAGTACTTAAAGGGGACCATCAAGAAAGCTGGAGAGGGACTTTTTACAAGTGCGTTTAGTAATAGGATGAGAGGTAATGGATTAAAGTGAAAGAAGGTGGGTTTGGATATAAGGAAAGAAATCTTTACTACGAGAGTGGTGAGGCACTGGAACAGGTTACCCAAAGAAGCTGTGGATGCCCCTTCCCTGGAGGTGTTCGAGGCCAGGTTGGATGGGGCTTTAAACAATCTGTTTTAGCAGAAAGTGCCCATAGCAAGGGGGCTGGAACTCAGTGATCTTTGAGGTCTCTTCCAACTCAACCCATTGTTTGATTCTATGAATTTACAAAAAAACCAGAGACAAAAACTGTATTTAAAAGCTAGAACAAATCACTATTTGTTCTGATGTGAGTGAACCAATAAAATTTGTGAGACATGCATTTTGCATGCTAAATATCTATCTCTGAGGTTTTACTACCCATTTGGTGGCAGTCAGAGGCAACTTCGGAATTCTACTCACAAGATATAAGGCACACTGGGAAGAAAACATATGCATTTACTTTCTATACAAACTCACTAATTTTTGAAACTTGCATTAGTTTGGAAAAAACATTTCCTACTGATCTCCACTGTTGAGGATTTTGAACTGGTGCACTCATTTTGAAGGACATGCGTTTTGTCAGTTGTTGGTCAGATGAAAGGAAATGTAGTAGGTAAACCTTACATTGGGATCTAATCAATTTACAAAGTAACAATGAGCAAACTCTAATTTAAAGCTATGTAAGACCCTGAAGTGAAGGCACCAAAAGTGGAAATTAACTGTAAGTACAAGACACAATGACACAGCAAATAGTAACTAAAATAAGAAAGACAACTGCAAAGGAGAAAAATAATGTCAGGATTGTTTTAATCCATTCTCTGCCACCTAATTTGAAAGACACAGTTCATTAGAAAACAAATTTACCAGAAGGGGCTGCTGTTGCAGGAAAAGCATGTGATGTTTTTAATACTATAATGTGCCTACATTATCCAGCCTGTGCTTTTTCAGTTCAATGACAGAAAATGAACCTTACTGGGTTCTCATCTGGGTAATACTGATATTAATTGCTTCTCGCCATCTACTCTGCAACACTAAAAAGTTTATCAACTTCTTTATTATTATTTTGTAAATGGACTGTGGCCAAGGACTAAAACAGGTATGGAGGGACTTTAGGCTGACCTGTACAACCAATTTAGAGCTAATCTTGGTGGATTTCTTGATCAAGTTAAGATTTTTTTTTAAAACAAAAAAAAGCAAAATGCTATGGCTCACACACAACCTAGGCTTGCAGAAGCAAACAGCAAAGTGCAGGATATTGAGTATTGGATATTGGTATTTGATTGGATATTGACATTGGGATAACAGAGGCAAAGCTTTCAGTATATTACGTATGTTCATCTTAACAAATCAAATATTTAAGGAAGTAACTCTTGAAGAATAGAAGCAACTAGGATCACACCAGGAACATATGTAAAGATGCATACAGACATGATACACATTTACTTGAAATTATGATGGCAGTTGTAAAGTCTGCTCTCACCTTGAACATACGGTCCTGTTTCAGGGTGTTCTCGGACTCTAAGTGTGTAAGGTTTCTTTCTGTCTGCCTGTTTTAAAAGATCTCGGACACGTTCATTATAAATCTCAAGAAAACTGAAAATAAAAAAAGGATTTTTAAATGCACATGATGAAAAAAAAAAAGAGAGAGAGAAAGCAAGCTAACTACCTGAATCTTGTAGAGATCACTCATGATAAAGTTAATAAACTAATTTTCATTATCTCTGTTACTGCCCCTTTTCATGCAGTGAATACAGACAGAATTAATAGTAGTAAATTTCCAAGAAGCAAGAGGCATTCAGTATTTTACTTAAAAATTCATAAAATATGCTCTTTTATGACTAGTCGGTTCAAATCCCCCAATTTCCAAACATAATGCTTCATTGAATCAATGCGAACAATGAATAAGAATCAAATGTAGCATTACTTTAAGAGTTACATCAACAGGAAGTAAATTTTTAATAGACTCCTATTTCAGCTGTCTACACATAAATGAAGAGACAACAATCCAAAGAACTATAATTGAGGGAGAAAAATAAAACCAACACTTTCTCATTTTTCCTCTGAGTTCTCCTCCTTGTTCCAAAACAATTATAATCTGAGAAAACGGGAACAAAATAAACTAGTCTTCACTTTGTTTGATTACAAGAAAGCATTCATAGCATTGTCCAAAACAGTCACACTTACCTAACCTTTACTCTACAAGATGATGTCTGGTCTGAGTAGTCATCTTTCCTTGAAAAGAGGCCCTGCACAAACCAGAAGTTTATCTAAATGTTAAATCCATCAAGAAAATCTAACTGTACAAATGTAAGTTCAATAAAAATAAGTACCTCACATATACGAGGTGTCAGCCCAATGGATGCCTTCAAATAATAAAAAAATATATATATTAAACCATATACTTGGTACCACTCTTGCAAAACTCTCTTTTAAATAAAAGGCAAGTTATAAGAAAAGACAGCAGCTCAGAACAGCATGGCAACGCTGTACTACTTCAGCAGAAGCATCCTGCCTGTGAAACACTGCAAGGATTCATATGCTATGTAACATCAGCTGTCTTAGCTTCAGTGCAAATAGCATTTATAGCAAAAGTCATTTTAGAGCAACTTACACAGCATCAATGAGAAGTTTAGAGGTTTGAGTTAAATGGACAAGAGGGTATGGCCTCAAGCTCCACCAGGGGAGATTTAGGCTGGACATCAGAAGGAAGTTTTTCACGGAAAGGGTCATTTGGCATTGGAACGGGCTGCCCAGGGAGGTGGCTGATTCACCTTCCCTGGAGGTGTTTAAGGCACGGGTAGATGAGGTCCTGAGGGACATTGTTTAGTGTTTGATATGAACGGTTGGACTCAATGATCCAATGGGTCTCTTCCAACCTGGTGATTCTGTGATTCTATGATTCTAAATCCAAGAGTTGCTTGCTGTAAAGACACTGGATATGCCCTGCCAGAGGTGTTGCAGTCTAGATGAAGCTAGGCCAACACTGAAACTCCTTTGGTTTTTTCCTTATATTGCTTTTATTTCCTTATGCTATGGCTTATATTGCTTTTATTTCTTTATGCTATGGCATCACAGAGCTCAGAACAGCTTTATGTTTTAGATTTATAAGTCTGGTCTCTCAGAGAGAACAGGATACAGGCTGCTAACAGTACCCAAAAGAAGGCAATTTAAACTTTGCCCAGTCTGCACAGCACTGAAGTAATGGTGTATTTATGTGTGATGAACTGTTTCTTCTGACGTTAGTGCTCACATTTCAGTGATCACACATTCAAAGCATCCCGAGAAAGACTCTTAGGCTTAGGTGGAATCTTCTTGCTGAATAGCATAAAAGGCTTGCAGAAAAAACACTTGAAAAGTTGGGGGTAGAAAGTCTGGGTTCATCAAGTGGACAAATGTGGACAAAAGTTCATTGCATACGAACCACCTGCTTCTTAGTAGTTTTGAGCAGTTCCACAGCGAAGACACGTTATTAAAGATCCCATCAAAACAGAATTCCACTGGAGAAACAAATCACTTTATAAGCCAGAAATTTCTCAGAAACACTACACCAGAAATTTCCTTGGAAAGAAATAATTATAATTTCAAGATGTGGCCACTCTGAATTGCTGAATTGTTTTCAAAGTGACATCATATGAATATTCTGGTTTGTTGCACCAATATTAACAATTCTTTTATGGAGTTAAGTTTGATTTAGAATAAAATTAATAGAGAATCAGATTATGATTCAACAAAATTCTGTTACCAATGACCGTGGAAAAAATAAAGCTTCAAAAATCCAAACTCTCGTCAAAAGCACAAACCATGCTAGAATGGTCTTTTCCTTATCTTCAGAGTTTGAATAAGTCTTATCTTTATTTCATATTAAAAACTGAACCCCATAGGTATAGGAAATAGTGGTCCATGCATGCAAATTGGTTTTGGTTTTTTTGTTGGATTTTTTTTTTTAAAGCCATGTTTTACCAACAGCCAAGAATATAGAATAGCAGAATCATAGAATCATAGAATCACCAGGTTGGAAGAGACCCATTGGATCATCAAGTCCAATCATTCATATCAAACACTAAACCATGTCCCTCAGGACCTCATCCACCCATGCCTTAAACATCTCCAGTGAAGGTGAATCAACCACCAGCCTGGGCAGCCTATTCCAATGCCCAATGACCATTTCCGTGAAAAACTTCCTCCTAATCTCCAGCCTAAATCTCCCCTGGCAGAGCTTGAGGCCATTCCCTCTTGTCCTGTCCCCTGTCACTTGGGAGAAGAGGCCAGCTTCCACCTCTCTACAACCTCCTTTCAGGTAGTTGTAGAGAGCAATAAGGTCTCCTCTCAGCCTCCTCTTCTCCAGGCTAGACAACCCCAGTTCCCTCAGTCGTTCCTCATACGACTTGCTTTCTAGCTCCTTCACCAGCTTCGTCTCTCTTCTCTGGACTCGCTCCAGAGCCTCAACATCCTTCTTGTGGTGAGGGGCCCAGAACTGGACACAGGATTCAAGGAGCGGTCTCACCAGTGCTGAGTACAGAGGGAGAATCACCTCCCTGGATCTGCTGGTCACACCATTTCTGATACAAGCCAGGATGCCATTGGCCTTCTTGGCCACCTGGGCACGCTGCTGGCTCATGTTCAGTCAGCTGTCGACCAACACCCCCAGGGTCCCTCTCCTCCTGGCAGTTTTACAGCCAGGCTTCTCCCAGTCTGTAGCTCTGTATAGGGTTGTTGTGCCCCAAGTGCAGGACCTGGAATTTGGTCGTGTTAAACCTCATGCCACTGGACTCAGCCCAGCTGCCCAGTCTGTTCAGATCCCTTTGCAGAGCCTCCCTACCCTCCAGCAGATCGACACTTCCACACAGCTTTGTGTCATCTGCAAACTTGCTAAGGGTACCCTCAATGCCTCTTCATTCAGGTTGTTGATGAAGACATTGAACAGGACTGGATCCAGCACTGAGCCCTGGGGAACCCCACTTGTCACTGGCCTCCAGCTGGATTTAACACCATTTACCACCACTCTCTGGGTCCAGTCATCCAGCCAGTTTTCTACCCAGGAGAGTGTGTGCCTGTCCGGGCCAGAGGCTGACAGTTTCCGTAGCAGAATGCTGTGAGAAACTGTGTCAAAGGCTTTACTGAAGTCCAGAAAGACCACATCCACAGCCTTTCCCTCGTCCAGCAGCCGAGTCACTTTGTCATAGAAGGCGATCAGGTTAGTTTGGCAAGACCTGTCTGTTGTAAATCCATGTTGACTGGGCTTGATCACCTGGTTCTCTTGCAAGGGCTTCATGATAGCACTCAAGATCACCTCTTCCATGAATTTCCCTGGCACTGAGGTCAGACTGACAGGCCTGTAGTTCCCTGGGTCCTCCCTGTGACCTTTCTTGTAGATGGGCACAACATCAGCCCCATACCTGAAAATATTTCAGGTCAAGTTGGATGGGATTCTGAGCAGGCTTACATAGCTGACATCTCTGCTCAGTCGGGAAGTCGGAGTAGATGACCTTCATGGTCCTTTCCAATCCAAACTATTCTATGATAATATTTATGGATCGAGATCAAACTGCCTTGTGTTGCAGCAGAACACAGGAAATCCTCTAACATCATTGATCTCAGTACTAAGGTTAAAATGCATTTTAAGTGGTTCCTAGCAGACAAGAATCTTAAAATATAACACCTTCGGCAGATACCAATTCAAATGCATTTCAAAACTGGAAGTGAAGCAAATATTAAGCTTCCACAAGGCAAGTGATAACTTCTGCAACTGATAAATGTCTCAAGTATATAACAAAGCCCGTTAAAAATTATTCCTGTGAAATATATCCAGTCTTACTTGTGAAAGTAATTTAATTTCTGCATAGCTCAGACTGCTAAAAAAATCTGAGAATGAATACTTTCTATTACCTTGAGCTATAAATTTCTAAAACCTACAACTATCCAGGGTACAGATTTTTTTTTACCTTTAGCATGATGATAAGAGTCATACATAGTAAAACAAACATCTAAAACAAGCATTTAAACTACATCGTGTTTCCAGTATTTTTAGCTGATACTACAGTCTACCTAAATTTAAAGGCTTAGCTCTCCGTTTATGTATATAGAAATAAACCATGTATAAGCATTCATTCAGCTTAATAAGCACCATAAACACAGTTTAAAAATAAAGCATTGTTTCTGCTGGTCATCCCACCCTCAGTCTTAAGGGTAGAATGAATGGTGTAACTCACAGGTGTTCCCATCATTGTGTAAGTTTTCCCTGAGCCTGTCTGTCCATATGCAAAGAGGCAGATGTTGTAGCCTTTATATGCGCCTGACAACACAGAAGTGCCAAGGTCCTGGAACACCTGCAAAGACCACAAGAAACAAAACAGTCCATGAATAATATGTTTTCCTGCAAGCACCTGGCATTTCTTGTGGGTCTTGCAGCTTTAATAACTCCATGGGAACAAGGATCTTCACAGTGCTTGTCTTTTTAATTTATCAGAGACAATGTTAAGCACCCAGCATTCACTTGTTAGATCTTGCTGCAGATGCTGGCATGCCAAGCACAGTGCTGACACCAAACAGCAGTGTTAAATTGCCATTGATCTCTTATTTTATACTTGGACTGCATGAGTTCTTTGGGATCTCCCCCATCCCAAGTTTTAACAGCATAAATCTGACAGAAAGGCATGATCAAGGCTCTTTGACACAATGACATTAATAGGAGCATTAGACATCAGAATTACAAGTCAAACAAAAGCAAAGTCTAGCCCATAGCCTGCAAACAGACCTCATCTAAGCAATATTTATTCTGACCCATCTGGTCAGTAAGTGACAATACCAATAGCTAACTGGTTCCTTTTCTGTTCTGCTACACGTGCAGTGCTGTGCCACCTTCTGTTCATTGTAACACAGAGCCAGGAGTTGTTACCACCAATTCAGTGTCAGCCTCTAGGAGCTTCCAAAGCTTGCACTGGTCCCACTGTGGCTGAAAAAGTTGGACCACCACAGCCAGACCACCTATACAGCAAGATCTGAATATTCCTTCTGCTTTTCCCATTTATTTTTTAGAGATAACAGTTGCCCCACAGCGTGTTCATGTTCTCAGCACATCAAAAGACTTGCCATAGACTAGCTGAAAGGATGCCTGGTAAGGTTTGCTAGGAAGTGCATGGTGGATCAAAGTGTTCCAGTAGGCAGGCTGCCAACCCCTTAGCGCAGCTTTGGCCTTTCAAAAGAAACATGACAAGTGTTAATGGTTTGGCTATTCACATAGAAAACTAGCTAGTATATACAGAAAGATACACATGATTTCAGTGTTTTGCTGCTACAAAATCTACCCGCTGCCAGGTCATTTGCTTCTCCAAAGGACTTTTAGTATACTAAATCTGATACAAAAATCAATAGCAGAACATTTCATACACATTACCACTTCACCTAAACTGTCCAGAGAAGAGACTAAAAATCCTCTCCCAAGACTTACTTGCAGACCATACTTCAACTTGAACTGAGATAGGATACTAATTGCTACCTGAAAAAATCCATTATATTCTCATTCAGCAGAATTTAGCTATCCCTGCCCATGTATTTGTAAGGGTATGCAGCACGTCAGAGCATCTGCTTCATTAGGATTATCAGATCAAGAAACTTTTCCATTCAAAGAGCAGTAGTGAGAGTCATAAACAAAAAACACATAGACACAAATATAACTGACCAGGGATAATAAAGAGTCACAAACTCTACAGTCTCTCCAGAACAGGTCATTACAAAACTGAAGGACAGTTTTGGAGAAGGGCAAGATAGGTGGGATAGGTTGTCCACTGGGAACAACAACAAACCAGTGGGAATGAGATTAAGTTGGGAAGCCAAAGTGCAGGAAACCATTGGGTTGGGTTGATACAGAAGACAGAGAACAGGGATGAGTGTGAAATACAGATGTTAGAGTCTAGAGGATAGGATTTTGAGGCCAAACTGAATGGGAATCATGTCAAGTAGTATAAAGAAAAGGACTAAAAAACCCCAAGATGTGTTATCTTGAAGTAATGGGACCAAAATCAGTCTGTGCCCACTTCCCTTCCAAGTATTAATATTGAATAAATTCAGAATTTTTGCAGGATTTGTGGTACACAGAAGTGACCTAAAATCAGCTTGTGTACTCCATATCAGTTTAAAAACCTGTACTTTCCATGGCAGAATCTCTTACAACAAGGATAAATGCAGCCTAGAGAAGTATCTTGATTCTATGACAGCATCGTCATTAAGAGCTATACTCCTTTCTGAAGGTTCATAATGGATCTAAGCAAAATAAAATAAAATCTTCATAAAGTGGCAAGACTTCAGGATAGCAACACTAGCAAGGTCATCTGGACAATCAAGTTGGAATTTTAGAATAAACCCATTTTACTTCTACCTTTGTTGTTGAAATTTTGTATGCCATTGTGAAACTCATTCAGTGTCTTAACCGTTCAATTTTCCTACACATAAAAGTAGGAATAATACTATCCATTAGTAGAAATTGTGGGATGTTCTCGCTAGCATTCATAAAACTCCTTGCAATCTTAGCTCTGGACGTTCTGACTGTGCAAATTATTGTTCTCCCTCTCTCTCCACATACACTGGACTCCCCAAAAGAAGGACATCTAATTCTAAAGCCCCATTAAGCAAAGCTTTGTTACATTCACTCTATTAAATACACACAGCTACCCAGACGCTTGTATTCAAGTGTTTCAAAACAGTGAATTTTTAATTAAGTCTTGAGAGAAGATATATTATTACAAACAAAACTGGATAACTCTGAAAGCAATGCCATAACCCTATGACAATAATGAATGAAAAATTTAAATGTTATTAGCTAATATCTTATTAAAATCTGATTTGTACCATTTTGTGCTTATTCTTTTGGGTAAAATAGCCTCTCTCCTTTTATGAAGATAAATTACAATTCATTTTATTGAATGTAGACTGAATTTAGTCAGAAAAGCCTTGTTGTTTTAGTGTAGTGCTGGGAAAAAATGGAGAAGGGAAGCACAGCAATGAATTTATGGTTTGTTTAAAAATACAGGAGAAGAATTGAAATCAAAGTTTTTTCTGTGCTAATATCTGAGGCATTAGTCCAACTACTCATCAGCATCAGCAACTGTAAATTATACAAAAGTCACTATGATTACTCATTCTGGACATATGTACTAACATATTTCATGCCACAATGGATCAAATCATGGGGTTTGACCATGAATTTAAAAAAAAGGGTGAGAGAAAGGATTCCTCTGGGATTCTTCCAAGTCTCATTTTTTAAACAAAACTTCAGGAAGATGAGTATTTTCAAAGAACATGAGTTGTATAAGGCTTCAAGCAGAGAACGTGCCATTTGGCCAAGATGGTTATGTTTTCCCTGCACGGCTGCTCTACATGACTGGCACTGTTGAGTTGGTTCCATGCAAGAATGCTTCTTTCAACAAAGCCTTAACTGGCTTTGCTATGCCTTGTTCTTGCACTTGCCCAGCTGTATCTGGTCCGTATCTCAAGCTGATCTGTGAAACATTCTACAGTTTATTATCTGTCAGTTGTCCTAATAGTGGGGGGAAAAAAAGCCTTTCTGAAGAAGCAGTGAGGGGGCATTGATGCAATTGTTATAATTCAAACTACTTTGCTGGCATGCTCACTATGAAGTGCTTACGTTCCAGCACCTTTCTAACAACTCCTAAATTGTACAAGTCAGTCCTCATTACAGGACTTTCAAAAGAGACGAAAGAAAGGGAAAGGTTTGGTGGAAAATGTAGTTAAAATGTCCTAGTCACGCAGTACAGGCATACCAAAATGCTGTCAAGCTTTGGCAATATCAACATAGTTGGGTTTCAACTGTCTTTATGTTAAGTCAAAATTATTTAAAGGTAAAAAAGTAATTCTTAAGATATTTTATGTAACTCAAGTCCAGCACCTGAAGTCTAGAACTACAAGGTCAAATTTACAATTGGCAATCATGCTGTAGTGAATGTTTCTGCGTGGCCTAAGTATGCCTGCTTCCCATTGATTTATGTTGCTTTCCCTTTTCTCTTCTGATTCACAAACTAGCTCTTTCAGTTCGGCCACTCTGTATTATCTGTGAGAACCAAAAGGATATTTTTAGTCAATTCTAATGCATGCTGTTTAGACCTGGATTGTAAAACTTTGAAGACAGATACAGAAAACACTTTATATGAAGTCTCACTACAGTGTACATTTTCCATATATTTATGTGAATGACAGATTCTGAGGCCATCTAAATCACAAATTTCATAAAACCAAACAAATACCAAAACAATTTTCATATAATGTATAAGCAAAACATTAAAATGAGGGCAAAGGCAAGTTCTAATTGCTACTAGGTTGGGAAATTAAAAAAGAAAAGTAGTCATTTAGTCCAGACTAATTATCACTATGGAGTTATCATCACTATCTAAAATTATCCTACCTAATTATCACAACCTGAATTTAAAAGCTAAAAAGATTGAGAGTATATTTTCTCCGAAATCCAAATGTATTAGAGGCCAAATGAATATGCAAACAACCTCTGAGACTCTATTGGAAATTAAATACATGGAATACAAACTGCAGTCAGGTTGGACTGCAATGTAAAACCACAGCAAAAACTTGCAGTTTGTATGAGATCACTTTTGATAAGAAACTCTGGCTTAACCTCTCATTTCAAAGAAAATAAAAAAACAGAACAAAATGAGACACTTATTCATTGCTTTCTCAACAATACTTGAGAACTTTTACCTCTTTCTGCAGATTGTTTTTAAAATGATATATGAAGAATTAATATATTTCCAATTAATTGGAAATACACCTTGCATTATTAAAAGGTATAAAAACTGTAAGAGTCCGAAAGATTTTAAGGAAAGCATACCACCTACCGAAGAAAAAGTGATAACCAAGTGACAGAATTTGGGTTTTTTCCTCCCTGTTGAATGAACTTTCATAGAATCATAGAACAACCAGGTTGGAAGGGACCCATCGGATCTTCTAGTCCAACCATTCATATGAAACACTAAACCATGTCCCTCAGGACCTCATCCACCCATGCCTTAAACACCTCCAGGGAAGGTGAATCAACCACTTCCCTGGGCAGCCTCTTCCAATGCCCAATGACCCTTTCTGTGAAAAACCTTCTCCCAATCTCTAGCCTAAATCTCCCCTGGCAGAGCTTGAGGCCATTCCCTCTTGTTCTGTCCCCTGTCACTTGGGAGAAGAAGCCATCACCCTCCTCTCTACAACCTCCTTTCAGGTAGTTGTAGAGAGCAATGAGGTCTCCTCTCAGCCTCCTCTTCTCCAGGCTAGACAACCCCAGTTCCCTCAGTCGTTGCTCATACGACTTGTTTTCCAGCCCCTTCACCAGCTTTGTCACTCTTTCCCTCATCCAGCAGCCAAGTCACTTTGTCATAGAAGGTGATCAGGTTAGTTTGGCAAGACCTGCCTTTTGTGAACCTATGTTGACTGGGCCTGATCATTCGGTTCTCTTGCAAGGGCTTCATGATAGCACTCAAGATCACCTCTTCCATGACTTTCCGTGGCACTGAGGTCAGACTGACTGGCCTGTAGTTCCCTGGATCCTCCCTGCGACCCTTCTTGTAGATGGGCACCACATCAGCCAGCCTCCAGTCCAGTGGTACCTCCCCAGTCTTCCAAGATTGCTGGAAGATGATGGAAAGGGGTTTGGCCAATACATCCACCAGCTTCCTCAATACCCTAGGGTGAATCCCGTCTGGCCCCATAGACTTGTGGGTGCTCAGTTGGGCAAGCAAGGCTTTGACCACCTCTTCTTGGATTGCTCTGCTTGGATTGCTCTTGTATTGCTCCTCTAGTTCCGGGGTTTCTACACAGAGGGAACAGCTTTCTTTACAATTAAAGACGGAGGCAAAGAAGGCATTAAGTACCTCAGCCTTCTCCTCATCCCCTGTCACTGTTGTTCCTTCTGTGTCCAAAAGGGACTGTATGGTCTCCCTAGTTCTCCTTTTGTTATTTATATATTTATAGAAAGATTTTTTATTATCTTCCACGGACTTTGCCAACCTGATTTCAAGTTGAGCCTTAGCCCCTCTGATTTTTTCCCTACACAACCTCACTTCCCTCCTGTAGTCCACCCAAGAGGCCTGTCCCCTCTTCCAGAACCTATAAACATTCCTTTTCTTCCTAATGTCACTTAAGACCTCTCTACTCAACCAAGCTGGTTTTTTCCCTCCCAGCCTTTTTTCCAGAACACGGGGATGCCTTTCTCCTGAGCTGCTAGGATCTCCTTTTTGAAGAGCTCCCAGCCCTCATGGGCTCCCTTGCCCTCAAGTACTATCTCCCATGAGACTTTGCCAACCAGCCTTCTGAAGAATTCAGAGTCTGCCCTCTGCAGGTTTAATGCAACTGTTCTGCTCAGCACCCTCTTCACTTCGCTTAGAACAGAAAACCCTATCTTCTCGTGATCACTTAGTCCTAGGCGTCCCCCTACTGCCACATCCCCACAAGGCCTTCTCTGTTGACAAACAGCAAGCCTAGGAGGGCACCTTCCCTCGTTGGTTCATTAACCAGCTGCGCAATATATTTCATATATTAAAAACAATTTCACAACACAAAAATGTTTTACCATATACTATTTTTCAGAGCTGACTGTAAAGACTTTCTTTCTTTTATATTCCTTGACCTCTTAGTTGCTATCAAATCAATGGCCTGCAGATAAATCCTGTAATCTACAACCATTCAATGTGCCACAGAAAAGAAAGAAATGCGTTACTGGTCAGTTCTTCCTCTGATTCTAAGACAAAGTTGAAGAACACTGAACTCTCCTTGAATGCATATAATTCCAGCTAACACTATTGACTACTGTAATGTGATGCTAAGTTAATATCAGTTTTCTTTGACTTTCCATTGATTTGCTATGCATTCAACAGATATTCAACTAGGTAGGACAGTCAATGACAGCTAATATATATTTTACATTGTAGCGGTAATGGGCTCTCTTTATTCTGTGATTATGTCCCTCTGACAGTAATAAATGGTTTCATTTCAAAGGCAACAGAGCACTCAATCAGAATTAGAGTTTTGACCAGAAGTTTAATAATCTGAAAATTCATATAATCTTTCTTAATCCAGTTAGAGTCTGAAATGCAGAAGGAAACAAAAAGCAGTTGTTTTAAACTACAGTGAATTGTCTGTTAAGCTTTGGGGTTTAATAATTTGGGAAACTGAAAGTTTTCACAGGTCATTCAAACAAAGTCTCAGAGTAACATTAGAAAAAAAATCCAGTAGACCTCCAAGGACAACAGGTTATGCCAAGTTTGCACATTTAAGGGAAGAATATTAATAAATAAGAGTTGGTTGGGTTTTTGTTTGTTTTTTTTTTTTTTTAACCCAAAGTAATTCCTGGTAAATAGAACTTGCTTAGGCCACAATGATCAGGCTACAACCAATTCCAACTGAAGCAGTGGAGAAGGAAAGAGAAAGTGGAAGGAGTAGAAGAGAGTGAGCAACAAGTTAGCAGAATAGTTTATCATATCTTATTTGTACAGAAGATGTTTTCCTATTTGCAAGTTTCTAAAATGCTCAATATTTAACGTCATCATTAGGGAACTAATTTGGATGCTTCAGAAATTTCAAGGGAGTCAAGGAAAAGAAAGACAAGGATAAAAACTTCTGGTAATTTTTTAAAAAAGGTTTTTGATTAATAAAATTACTACTTGTTACAGACAGTCCACAAGCATCAGTACTAACAAATAACTCACTAAACTCAAACCACTAGTGCTATAAAACATTAGGGTAAAGTTAGCATAAAAAGCCTTCAAAATACCATCGAATTAGGTAAAGAGGAAAAGACTGAAATTAAGACATAAGGCCAACACCTGCTTTTCACCACCAGCAAATGACTTCATAAATGCTATAGAACCTCAACAGCTCAATTTCCATTTAAGATTTCCTATGCAAACAAGAAAACAGAGAAGTTCCTCATCAGTAGATAGAAAGCTTCAGAGCCTCAAGACAATTGCAGCAGATTCAGTTCTGAAAGTAACTTAGTCTTTGTATTTACTACAAAACCAAAATTGCTCTCAACGAACATATGAGGACAGTTTAAAAATGGAAAAAGACTCATTCCCGCCGTATCTATTTGCAACCATCTCCACTACAATCTACAGACAGGCAGTATCTCATATTTGGTGAATCTTGCCTTTCTAGAGCTGTTAATGTTTGGGTTATGATCCAATTCTGTTTAATTACATTGCTACTACATATCAGGTGTAGCATCCAAGACTTGGATTTAGGGTGAAAAAATATTTCTTGAAATAGACAATTCTTGTCAAAATAATGAAAGCCTTGGTTCTCAAATCCCCAAGGACTAATTTAAATTAAAAAGGCAGGAAGAGGATGCAAAGAAAGAGTATCTGAAAGCAAATCCAGGGTTTTGTTCCAATAAAGTAAGATCCACACCTGTTTTCTCTTAAAGAATATTAAGCAAATGTCAGCTGAAGGGCTCTTCTGTACATGGCCACAGAAAACACAAGCAAAAGGAAGTGCATTATGCTGATCAGCTGCACAGAACCCTCTACTCCGACATTAGGATACTTCAGCAACATTATTTTGGGGTTTGAATGGGATAAAGAGGAAGGGGGGAAAAAAAGCACTGGTTGGTTAGTCTGGGAATGTTTCTTCATTCATGTTAAGAGGTCACAGCTTCACAGCTAGATTACTTCTTTTCCTTCTCTCTATCCAGCCTTTTCAGGTTCTTTTCTCAGCCAAACCAGAAGCAGTGGAGTGAAAAGGACAGTTTCTCTCCAGCTCAAGAAGCCTGGCCCACGGCAGAGGCATTTGCACCAGAACTCTCAGAACTGTCAGAGACAGTTCAGGTCTTGGCTCTGCCAACAGACTTCCTGTGTGTCCTTAAATCCCTTTGTGCTTAACTCTTCCCATGAGAGACAATGGTTTCTTTGTTCATCTTATCAGCTGTAATTTTTCTCCAGTGGAAAAGCAATCTGCTCTGCGTGATAACATACATACATGCTCCACAATTATTAGCACGGAAATTTGATCTTTATTTACAGTATTTAGGTGGAATTGTAGAATACTAGAAAATATCACAGATAACAAGACAAATATACACTGTTCCTCTGAGAGGGGGAGGAGGGGGACAATATAAGAAAGGCTAACTTGATTGAGTGGTAATTTTATATTCCTGTCATTTTATCTCTGAATTATTATCATGAAAATACAATTTATCCACTCAAAAAAATCAATCTCATTTTGAAAAAGCAAAAACGTTCTGAGCTTACCACATCAATCTAATTTATAAGCATGCTGAAAAAAAAATCTAACTTCTAGGAATGCTGAAGTGCGCTGTCACCACTGACAACTCCATTCTTTTAATTTTTTTCTTTATTAAATTGCTAGTATTCGACTGTAAACATCAGTCGTAAAGAACAGATACCCATTGCAAAAATACTACCTGGTATTTTCATATACCTGTACAAACCCTACATTCTTCGCAGAACCCTACTTTCCTGCCCAACAAAGATTCCTATCATGTTACCACTGGATTATAGTAAAAGGAATTTGAATGCAATAGCCATAAAACCTGTAACCCACAGCATGTGACACTGTATCAATTATCAATATCTGAATTAGTTCAGTCCAGCTATATTTGTCATAATAAAGCTTTCTACACAGAAGAAAACTGTCAATTTTTGGCTGCATTAATGGCCACTTTAAGATTTACACATCTTGTCTTGTATTTTATTAAAGTTTCATTCTGGTATTTCACCTGCCAATCAATATAGGCCAATCCCATCCACCAAGGACTGAATGAAAATCCTTTCATTTAGTAAATTGTTAAGTAGATGTCAGACAATAATTCTCTCTAGGAGAACAACAAATATTTAAGGAGAAATAGTGAAATCATCCTCCATTTCCCCTCAAAAGGTAGTGTTTTACAGCCACTATTTAAGAGGAACTGCACAAAAAAGACTGTGTTTAGGAGCTGTTCCTTTTTATGATCTAAATCTGGAGATCACCTGACAGCAATCCAACTTCAGACTTGAACCTCCTTTTTGTACAGATATTCTGTAAAACAGAATTGTCACAAGTGCTCTTTATTTCCCCCAAGGGTCCTGTTAAATTTATGCAATACAGTCCTTACATATACAATTACTTGGACAAATCTAACTTCTCACAGATGTCAAAGGAAAATCCCGAGCAGTTGTATAATTCTGGATATCCTGTCCAGGCTTCAGGAATACGTCTTGCTTACTTCCCAGCTAAAGAACACTCCTTGTCTGCTTTTGAGCAACTCTTCCCTTAGCGTGAGAGGTTCTGTCATGGTATGATTGCAATAAAAGATGGGGGGGTGAAGAATAAGGAGGAAGTAAAACTGATCAGGTTTTAAGAAAAAAAAAAACCAAACGTATCAAAAGATTAGACACCCTCAAACAAGAGATTTTTTTTTTCCCTTATGCCTACCTTCTGCAAAAGAGTGAATTACTTTTGCAGGCTACTCTGTAGCATCATGATATTATCTAGCTCTTTAAAACCACATTAAAACTTCACTAAAAACCCTTAGGGAGTCAAAGAGAGAAATTACAAGGAAATAGCTAGCCACACCTAACCAGCAACACTTAGCAAGAAGATGAGTGAATAAGTGGTTTTGTATCTCTGCCCCAGGAACCTGGGAGCGTGGTTTGAGTACTACTCTATCCATGTGGATGCTCCTTTGCCTGGCTGGATGTCAAAGAAACATTTTGTTTCTGTGCTGTGCTCTTCACTAGCAGAACAGTAACACACTTCCTTAGACGTGTGCCAGCAATACACAGCAAAGGAAACTGAAACCGTCAGCTTGTCTAAAGATCTAGCTAACATCACAGAAGGAAGAAGCGGCGCAATGTTTGCTACAGTCATACTGTTTTACTCCACCAGGACCAGAAAAATGTTTCAGACATCCCACTCCCCTGGCCCAGATATTACTTCATGCCACGAAAATAATGTAATTTGATACTTCATACATTGTAATAACACCATTATCTGCATGCGAATGTCTGACAAAAGAAAAACGAGCAGCCAAAAATAAGCCAGTGATGAAAAGGCAGAACAATTTTACTGATATCCTTTTAAAATGAACAAAATAAACACTGTGAGAGTTGGGTTTGGGTTTTTTTCTTTCTAGTTTGTTTGGGGTTTTTTTAAACTACCATCTTGCAATAAAAAGAGCAAGGAATAAATAATAAATTATAATGAAGTTCTAAATAACCCGCTTTTTCTCACACCACTGCTAGCTTTTGGCTGAGGTCCCATGTCATTAGCGGATGTCTGTGACTCCATGTGAAAGGAAAGTAAAGAACAACAACACAAAATTAATAAGTTTTATTGTTTAAGGCAGCAGGGACAAATACCAACTCTCAGCTGTGCCTCTGAAAATAACCACCCATTAATTCTGTGAGAAAACAGGATGGAAATGGCAAAAAAGATTGCTCCTTGACTTTTTTTTTACAAGAGGGCAGGAGAAAAAAGCAGCAATCCAAATTTTTCAGAAATTCAGTAAGGGCTAACAATTGTCTGTAATACTCATGCAACAGCACGATGATGTTATCAAGATTAGGCTTCTGGTTCCCCTCCCGCCCATGAGATGGAAATGGGTATTCTCATGTATCACCTAATTAAATTTAATGTTTTTGTTATTAGATCATCATCTCTTAAAATTACTGCACTGGAAAACAATTCTTAAGCCTATAAAATATAATTTCCTAGCAATCAGCTTATTTTTCTACCTTCGTACATGAGACAGCATTGCTAAAAAAAAAGAAAAAATGAAGCAAAACAGATGACATGACATTAAAAATACTAATTTATGTCAACAATTATTTTAAAATACCGGTAGAAATTATACAAGGCAGAATCCATTTGTAAAACTATCAGCAACACCTCAACTTCAACATTACTCAAAACTCATAAGCTTCACTTTCTACTGCTGAAAGTAGTATTTCCTACTTTTGGCATTGTTCAATCTGGGTGAACCTTGCAAGCACTCCAGAGTTCACCAGTGCTTGGTCTCAACCACAACTCCAACTTTAGCTTTTGACAATTACAACTATGACAGCTGTTGGAAAGACATTCAATAACTGTTTAAACAAAGTGTGCCTTGATTTTAATCTACATCAATATTATCAGCTAATAAAAAGCCAAATCTTGAAAAACTGAAAACCCTATACTGATTTCAAAAGTTCCGCTGGAAACTGACGCATAAAAAATACTCCCTTTAGATTTTAAGAGACTTTAGAAGGCATAAAAATACTGTAATGAAAGTTACTTGAACACAGAATCACAGAATCACAGAACAACCAGGTTGGAAGGGACCCATCGGATCTTCTAGTCCAACCATTCCTATCTAACACTAAACCAAGTCCCTCAAGACCTCATCCACCCGTGTCTTAAACACCTCCAGGGAAGGTGACTCAACCACCTCCCTGGGCAGCCTGTTCCAATGCCCAATGACCCTCTGCGTGAAAAACCCCCTCCTAATCTCCAGCCTAAACCTACTCTGGCGGAGCTTGAGGCCATTCCCTCTCGTCCTGTCCCCTGTCACTTGGGAGAAGAGGCCAGCTCCCTCCTCTCCACAACCACCTTTCAGGTACTTGTAGAGAGTAATGAGGTCTCCTCTCATCCTCCTCTTCTCCAGGCTAAACAACCCCAGCTCTCTCAGCCGCTCCTCATAGGGTCTGTTCTCCAGCCCCTTCACCAGCCTCGTCGCTCTTCTCTGGACATAGTTTCATTTTTCACTGTCTAAACTCACAACATTAAAAACTAAATAAAAAGTAAAAAAGCTACTATAATTTTTTTAATATTTTATACTCAATTGTATTATTAGCAGCATATGTAAAAAAGGGGCTTCAGATTTCTTCCAGCAATTTGTTTCCCTTTAAGTCAATGGGTAAATGCAGCCTTAGCTGCCAGGGTTGGAATTAAAGAATGTACATTTTGCATGCAGCAACTTTCAACAGTTAATCAGATAAGGGAATAACTTATAATGTTCTCTTATTCTGGCGCACCAGCCCTCTCATCAAATTCAGCCAGTGACAATCAAATCCTTTGACTCAAGCTGTTACAGAGATATTAAAGGAAGAACCAACTTTTAATCTGATTCAATAACACAAATCATAAGTGTTAGTATTTTAAGACAGAAGTACAAATATATATAAGAAATTATGGCTCCAATTGGAGAAGGTTTAAAGGACACTTATTAGTCATACACATAAAAAGTACATAAATCATTTCCTGCCAGTTTCAGGCGACAGAATTGGGACTACATCTGTTTTAATCATTACAGGAATTTTTCTCTTGCCTGTTTGCTTAAAGTAGACATAAAGTTACATGCCTTCTGATAGGAGCAAAGCTTACTGCCAAAAGAACAGATGAGAAATACATACCCCATCAACCCTACTTGCATACAGACAGATCTCTTCTCATGCTTATGAGAAAGGTCAACTACCTTCACGAAGCCCAGTTCACAAATGAGGGATGTGCTATCCCTATTCTCACAGGCAGAGAGACATACAATAGTGATGCTTTCACTCCAGAAAACCCTTTACAGCAATGGGACCATTCACACCCATGTTTTGAAACACCTAGCCAAAATGCTCACAGTACCACATGTGCAACTGACTTCCATGAAAAAGATGTGAAGACAAAAAAAAAATCTGTACACTCATATGAATTCAGACATCACTTTGATGTTTACGAAGAAGATTGCGAACTAGTAGTCAAATCCCAAGCAAATTTCTTGACTTTGTTGCAGCTCTTCAAAGACTCTTGTAGCATCACAGTTTCATGGGGATTTTTAATTGCATTAAAAAAAAAAAAAAGCTGACTATGGTACGAGTGTGTGTCCCCTCCCCTTTTTTAAATATTTTTACATTGTTTAGAGATGTACAAGATCCCCAGGTAAAAAAGACCTTTCTAAATCTATATGTTTTTAGCAGTTTGTGGGAGAACCCAAAAACAGGAGGTAATTTAATGCCACTTACAAGTTCACTGAGACCTCTCGGCATCTTACTCTTATAAAAGTATATTAACAAAGTTTTCCAGGGCTAATGGCTGAGTAAATTGTTAATTTCACACTTTTGCCAGGCCAGTGTCCTCTGTTCATTTCTAGCTTGGAAATCCTAGTGGCCAGCATATATCATCAGCCAAAAGTGCATGAAGAGTCACAGCTCACCTGACTAGAAATGTTACATTAAAAAGGCTGCAGGGACTATCAGTTTCTTCTACTTTTGCTCCCTGGTGACAAAACCTACTTAGGCTGAAGTTTATTACTTCATACCATCCTCCCTTTCCCAGTCAATTGATACCATATCAACCTCTAAACTCTCCACAGCATATTAAGAAGACACCCCAATGCTTCAAACTACACTGTTGAAGCAGACAAAAAGCAAAATGCAAGCTGGTTCACAGCACCTGTAAAATACCGAGATATTTTACAACTGCTTTTTAAGTCAACTATCCCAATACTTACATAAAACAAAAGATAACACCATCCATTTTCAAAAAGAAAAACATACAGATATGCTAAAGATCAAAGAACCAACAGACAACAGAACCAGAGAATTCCCATGATCCAATTAAGGCTACGTACTTCTCTGTCATTATGAGCCCAGTAATAAACCAAATCTTTGATATTACCAGGACTAACAAAGACCATTTGGCAAAATGTCAAAAAAAAAATTCTTCATAATATTATGACAAGATATTTCCTGTAAAGACAATACTGGAGTTCCCTCTCAGACATGATGCTTTCTGGGATAAAAAAAAAAGCCACCCTAAAGATATTTAGAGGATCACATTTGATTGTCTATGAAAAAGAGCATAAGTTTACCTTCAAATAACAGAATTCAAGGAGAGAGTTTTTCTTCCTTTTAAAATGAAACAGACGTAAGAAATTTCATCAGTATTTAAAGGTTTTCCAAGCTGAAGATGCATTAAATTTTATTTCTTTACAAATTAAGATTTTGTTCTGTACAGCATGTTAAAATGGGCAAGAAATGACAAGCAATGGGCAGAGAACTGGAGATTCAAAATAAGCAATTTAAAAGGGATTGAAATGGAAGAAATCTATCTATTTGCAATTAAATGCTTTTCTACATACACTTCCCAATGTGTTGATGCAATACTCTTTATAATGAGGTATAAATTTTATCACTTGCCATTTATAACTTACATTCTATCCCATATCAAGCATATGTTAAAAAATACATATCCCTTAACTCTTTTTTTAATAGAACTGTCATATTAGGATGAACTGATACAGATAAAGACCAGCTCATACACAACCTGAGGATGTTCCGGAAAATGACTACCTGATGATCTGTATTTCTACTTCAAATATTTTCTCTTTTAGGCAGAGAACAGTTGCATCATTGGCCTAACAAGAAAGACAGATATTAGAGAATATTGTTTTTCCTACAAAATAGTACTGAATATAACAACCACATGCTGAGGATGCGGGGTGATTTTCAGAGAACTGTGCTTTAGAGACATTTTATCTCCAAGAAAAGCTTAGGCTTCTCTCTTTTCAGCATAATGACTTATAGCAGAAACACAGAGTGTTTCTTGCATTCAACATCTGCATAGTCTGCTCTCCTTAAAAAAAAAAAAAAAAAAAAAGAAAGGCTATGGCGTCCGCCAATTCTTTGTTTTAAGAAAGGGCTACCAGCTTTGATCAAAGCTGCAGACAGGTCAGAGTTCCATATAGTGCTCTGTACACATTGGAACATTTCACTTCTAACACTTCATTTTTAAAACATCAAAGTCTGACTTGAAAAGGACTTTTAAAAGCAGGCTTTTTAAAAATTACTGTATTTATAACATTGTTTCCTTCAGATTTCCATTATCAAATTATTTCTCTCCCCAGGTCCTTTTCCTCATTTTTACAGATTACCTTCTGTTAAGTGTGGGGCTTTTTTAAGCATGGAACAACAGAAAACAATAGCGTAAAATTATGGCAAAATATCTTTAAACTACATTATTTCATATAATTATTTTAAATTACATTAGTAATCACATTATTTCCAGATGCCTGCTTACATACCCACTGCCATCTTCATTTTGAATATATTGCATGTACAATTCTATCAAAACTACAGGTCTTCCCATTTAAAAGAATGCAAAAAGCAATATATATGAACTGCACAGTTATTGAGTTGTTGTTTAGAAAGTGTCGCATATAAAACTTTTTGTATACCAGAAGCTTTAATCAAGTTTATACAATTATGAACTCAAGAAGAAAACACTTTACACTAAAATGTTTCAGCCAAGTCTACTGAAAATATCCTCCAGCTTCTGTGTGAATTATTTCTCAAAATAAAGGCATGTATCTCATGCTGCCTCATTAATAACATTATAGAGTTCCTAACTTCACTGAAAATTGAAAGTAAATTTTATTGCTGCCTTGCAAATAAAGGTATCTGTGCTTATGCTGCTAACTGTAATAAAATTCTGAAGTGTAAAAACATTTTGGTAGATTTTTTGTTTTGTTGGGGTTTTTTTAATACTAGAACCAATGTACAACAACAGTAATTCCTTTCAGAAGGAAAAGCAGAAGGAGGAGTCCATCCTACGTGGAGCTACTTTTTTTTTACGTAGATTACTTGCAGGCCATTCCTATGATTGGAACAGTTGCAAGAACTTACCTTGCAGCTTGAGCTTATGTAATGTTTTCATATAGCCAGGTCTACGAAGGAAAAAAAAGGAGCTGATGAATATCCTCCCTCCTTCAAGTTACAAGTTGTCTCTGTGCCCTGTCTAGATTTTTAAAAATGTACAAAATTGTAAAAATGTACAAAATTGTGTAAAAATGTACAAAATTGCACAGTGCAGGAGGTGTACTGTACTGAACCAGCTCTAATCTTTAAAAGAAATGCTGCAGGAACTATCAAAGGCTGGCCTACAGATATGAGAAAAGGATTTATACTGTGTCTACCTGTAAGAGATGCTCCAGATCCTTTCCTAACTCTATCAGCCTCTGAAAAACATTACCATGTGCATGCTGCCAGACACCTTGGGGACATATTAAAAGAGAAAAAATTCTTAGTATAGCCATTAAAACAAAATGCTAAACTGTGTGCAACAAATGTCATGCCCTCAAAACTAGGTCTGCACCCCAATGCCTGTGCCGGGAATAGAACTCTTCAGCCAACTCCTATTGCAGCGCCAGGCCCATTGCTGGTTACGCATTGTAAGATACCTTCTACCTCAGAGATGCAATTAGATATCAATATAAAATGTGATTTTTTTTGTCCCACAAAGTTGTGAAGACAGAGCCAGAAGTATATGTGTGAAAAATACTGTCCCTTTTCCAAGAGAGAACTTCCAGTCACTTGTAAAAGCACTTCAGCATCACTTCCAGGACACTGCTACGAGCACTTCTAACAGGACCATGCATTTACAGCTGCCAGCAACAGCAATTTAAAGGTGCCTGGCCCATACAGCACAGACTAGCATATGTTCATACTGTAAAGAACTCTCAGCCCTCAAAGCATGGTGATCACATGCAAAGTGCCAGTCAGGAATGGTATGGTCCCTGACAGTTCCTGGACTGTGCCTAGAAACTTAGGTCAAGTACCAGCTATCCCAGCCCAAACAGTACCAGGAACTACTATAACAATTTAGCAGAACAGGTAACCAAGTTGTAGTGCTCAGGGAATATTCCCTGGCATTAAAAAAGACCATTTTATTTAGTTGTACAGATACAGTCTCAGTTTGCTACAAGGAAAAAAAGCATCAACTCCACATTAAAAAAAAAAAAGAGGGGCGAAAGAAGATCCCCTAATCTTTTTTGCTCTTACAATCCAACATGCCAATGATTTTTAGTTGTAGAAAGCCACTTACATTTACAATAAATGGAACAGAAGAAGATTACATTCTGTAATCTGTAATAAGCAACAAAAATATGCAAATAGCATGCAGTAGGACATGAGACAATAAAAGCATTGTGCTGTGCCCAGTAGAGTCAAACACAGAAATTATGTAAAAGAGTACAATGTGAACATTAGGAAGTAAATGTCTACAACCCTCTGAAATCTTTGGATTTCCAGACTATGTGGATCTTTAAGGCATTGACAGTTCTTTAGTTTCTCCTGAATTTCAGCTGAAGTTAAAAATATCAAAAGCTGCTTAAGCCCAGGCTTTACATGATCTCATTCTCCCCATACAGGAATCAGTTAGCTAATTTTCTTAACACCAGCCGAGGAGTCCACTTCTTGCTTTAGGGTTATAAGACACACTAAAAATAGCTAAGAGTTACAACAAAGTTAGCTGTCAACAAAATTAAGAGGAAAAATAACAGCCTCAGACTGTGGACTAGAACTTTTCCCAGTTGTTACAGAAGTGAGGTGATTGTTGGCTTTAAAATGCTAACTAGTTCCACCAAACCCTTTAAAGTGATTGGAATTTAAAAGTAAATACTGGAATACAAAAAAACCCTCAGTGCTTAAATGATAAATTCATATTAATTCTCTAAATCTTTAAATTATTCCTTTTTTTTCCTATTCGAAGCAGCTATGAGAAATGCTTGTGGTTCTAATAAAAAGGAAAACCACAAAAAAAAAAGAAAAAAGAAAAAAAAAAGAAAATCAAGTAGGTTCCACGTTTTGTTTAGTTAATGAAAAGGTCAATGAATTACGACACTCATACATTTCAAATCAGATTTTGTGTTATATTAGGAAACATGTTACAACATATTAAAAAACAAAACAAAAAAACCCCCAAACATATTTTAATTGTTCACAAACTACTCCAGAAATTATTTTCAGCCATTAAAAACCAGGATGCAAGTAAGAACATCAAAGTAAAATAGACGGGCAAAGAAAACAGCCTTAGAGCAGTTTCACTTTGTAGGGTAGTATGATGACTTCATGTCTGAATCCCTCACCATCACCAGTAATATTGCCTATATACAACGTCTATGTACAAGAAGGTACATAGTGCAGAAGCCCAAAGTCCAAGAAATGCAAACCCAAGCATGCAGGTCACAACACCAACAGCTAAAGAACACTTGTCTGGTCTGCAGATGGAATTTGTAAATGTAACTTTCCTGTCTCAAAGAAATGTCTGCTCTGAATACATGGTTTACACTTATTTGCCACATGGCAAAATGATTACTGTGGCCTTTACTGTGAAGGTGAGAGACAACTCCAAGAAGACTTAATTCAAAAGACTGGGAATCATTGCTCTGAGAGATTTTTGCCTTTAAAAAAAATTCTATCAGGAAAACTCATTCTTCCACAATGTGGATAACAAAAAGTATTACCCATGAAACTTTCGATATTGTTGTTCTAGCCAAAAAGAAGTTTATCTGTTCCTAAGTCTATTAGCATTTATTCAAATACATTTTGTGCTATCCTAACAGAATACACTCAGCAAAAGCTAACACAAGACATATCCTTCTGTTCTGTTCTCCTTCTAAGAACTTGGTTTTTTCCTGTTGCTTTGCTGAAGCCCAATTTAAACATAGCTTGAAGGATCTTTTACTAAAATTAACAGATCCAGGCAAAACTTGCAAAACATTTATAGTTTTAGAATACCAAAGGTACCAAACCAAAAGACATAAAACAGCCTAACATCAGTAATTTCATCTCCTCTTCTTTTTAGTCATATTCCAAATGACACAAAATCCTTGAAAAGTGGACGGTTCTTTTTCAAAGCCACATAAGAAATACAAATATAGACTCCCTGAAAGTATGCCTACTTTAAATTGAAAAAATAATCTCCTGTAATTTTCTATTTCTGCTTCTTTGATGCTAATTAGAGAAGACTTTCTTACCAACAGATGACAAGTTACTCACCTCTGTCTGTGAAAAAAATAATTTGAAAATTAAATAAATCTATAAAGCTAAAGACAATCAGATAGGGCAAATCAATTTGTTCTGGGCTAGATCCTCACCATTCCTTAGATTAATTTTTCAGACCTAATGTTTTATACTAAGTTCCATCACATAGGATGAGGCACATAGGGACTGATTCTTCTTCATAAGAAAACATGCCAACAATACTGTAAAGGCACACAGAATTGACGACACAATGCATGTATACACATACTTCTAAAAATATATGTGTGTGGAAGAGAGGTATGTCTGAAAATTCAGAACAGTAAACCCTTGCTATAAAGGTTAAGTTTAAAGTTCAGACCTATCTTAAAGTTAATAGCTGTAATTTGAAAGCAAGGTGCAACAGGTACAACAAAAATTCATGAAAACATTCATCACCATTCATGATCTTTGGAATATATGCTCTCTAGGAAGCATTGATTTGAATGGTCCATTCCAAAACTAATTAATTATTTCACATGACAGTGAAACAGTCTGGTGAGAGATACTTTAAAATACATTTGCCAATCTAAAATACAGAATATCATCACACACACACCCCCCTGGCCTGTTTCAGCTGAGAATGTCCTGACTTTATAACACTAAAGTCAAACACTGAGAACCTACCCGTAACAGCACATACATCTGGGGTAAAGAACCCTGGACTGACACTCAGAAGTTTGATTTTGATGTATAGCTGAGGCTACAGTAAATGTCTCTGGGCTGAGCTAGTTTTATACATCTTCACTCTTTCTTATGTAGTTTAGAAGCACTGCAGAAAAGTCACAAGTGAATAGAGACGTAAATTTTGCTTTTCACATATGAGCTCTCAAGGGCAGAGGTTTTGTTGATTTAAAAAAAAAAAAATGGGGGTCAACATGCAGGTGCTCAGATCCGGCCCAAAGAACGATTCATTCAGTTTGTGTTCAAGGCCACACACACACACACACATTTCTCTGGGGCATATCATCTTACTTAACAGAAAAAAAGTAAAAGTTAACTACTAATAAAGATAAATAAATAAAGCAAGAACAAATCTATAAAAAAGGGAAGGGTTGGTTGTTGCTGTAATATAAAAGAACAATTACTGTTCGTACCAAAGAGTTTAATAAACAGTGACACAGGACACATGCACATTATTTAGGTTTTTTGGGCTTTAGCTACTTAGGCATGCAAGCCCACTCTCGTGGTTGCAACACATCAGAAATATGACATATTTTCAGAAATAAACAAAATGGCTATCACGAACTCAATCACAGCTGCTGTAATAAACGTATCTCACGTTAGCACTGTACCATCCAGCAAAATCTTTCATAAGCCAGCTTGCCCACTAAAACCAAATAAAACCCCAAACTCATAAAAACAAACCCCCAAACCTAGCCCAGTCTCCCACTAGAAATCTATCAGCATCCTTCCATCCAGTGACTACATAACTCTAAGAACAGTATGATCTTGGAGACTAAGTTAATGTTCAAATTAATTTTTTAGTAATTTTAGCTCCCAAGGGGCAAGTCTAACTTAAGTTATTCACACAATATTAGTAAGATTGGAGAAAAAACACTCCAGGCTAAACCCCAAACTTTGATCCATTTGCTGCCTTAGAAACACTATGAATATGGTCTTCCATTCTGCATCCAGTCATGCTGTGGAAATATTATACTTGCAGATTAACAAGGAAACCTGCTTGCAAAGTAAAAAGAGTAAGAAACAGTCCTCATTTTAGACTAAAAGTAGAAAAAATATCACTACTTTATAACCATAGAGAAAAGATCGTGATATAATTAGACAGAGGAATTTAAACTGTGAATGTTCATCTGGAAGAGAGAAAGACCAGCATATGCATGCAGCTTATCTACACAACAGGTTCTTATTTTTTTTTTTATATATCTCTCCATCACAAGAAGTTACATTAAAAAAAACAAACAAACAATCTCTCCAAATAACCCTGTGCTATCAAGTTTCTTCAGAAAGTTTGCAGGTCACCAGTACCAATTAAGGCTCAACTAGAAATCAGATTGGCTAAGTCTGTAAAAGAGAACAAAAAATCTTTCTATAAATATCTAAATAATAAAAGGAGGACAAGGGAGACCATACAGTCCCTTTTGGACTCAGAGGGAACAATGGTGACAGGGGAGGAGAAGGCTGAGGTACTTAATACCTTCTTTGCCTCAGTCTTTAATTGTAAAGAAAGCTGTTCCCTCTGTGTAGAAACCCACATAGAAATAGAGGAGCAATACGAGGCTCCCATGGTCCAAGAGGTGGTGGTCAGAGCCTTGCTTGCCCAACTAGACACCCACAAGTCTATGGGTCCAGATGGGATTCATCCTAGGGTTTTGAGGGAGCTGGCGGATGTATTGGCCAAACCCCTTTCCATCATTTTCCAGCAGTCCTGGAAGATGGGGGAGGTACCTCTGGACTGGAGGCTGGCTGATGTAGTGCCCATTTACAAGAAGGGTAGCAGGGAGGATCCGGGGAACTACAGGCCAGTCAGTCTGACCTCAGTGCCTGGGAAAGTCATGGAACAGGTGATCTTGAGTGCTACCATGAAGCACATGCAAGAGAACCAGGTGATCAGGCCCAGTCAACATGGGTTCACAAAAGGCAGGTCTTGCCAAACCAACCAGATCGCCTTCTATGACAAAGTGACTTGGCTGCTGGATGAGGGAAAGGCTGTGGATGTGGTCATTCTGGACTTCAGCAAAGCCTTTGATACAGTTTCTCACAGCATTCTGCTATGGAAACTGTCAGCCTCTGGCCCGGACAGGCGCACACTCTCCTGGGTAGAAAACTGGCTGGATGGCTGGGCCCAGAGAGTGGTGGTAAATGGTGTTAAGTCCAGCTGGAGGCCAGTGACAAGTGGGGTTCCCCAGGGCTCAGTGCTGGGTCCAGTCCTGTTCAATGTCTTCATCAACGACCTGGATGAAGGCATTGAGGGTACCCTTAGCAAGTTTGCAGATGACACAAAGCTGTGTGGAAGTGTCGATCTGCTGGAGGGTAGGGAGGCTCTGCAAAGGCATCTAAACAGGCTGGACCACTGGGCTGAGTCCAGTGGCATGAGGTTTAACACGGCCAATGCCGGGTCCTGCACTTGGGGCACAACAACCCTATGCAGAGCTACAGACTGGGAGAAGCCTGGCTGGAAAACTGCCAGGAGGAGAGGGACCTGGGGGTGTTGGTCGACAGCCGACTGAACATGAGCCAGCAGTGTGCCCAGGTGGCCAAGAAGGCCAATGGCATCCTGCCTTGTATCAGAAATGATGTGACCAGCAGGTCCAAGGAGGTGATCCTCCCTCTGTACTCAGCACTGGTGAGGCCGCTCCTTGAATACTGTGTCCAGTTCTGGGCCCCTCACCACAAGAAGGATGTTGAGGCTCTGGAGCAAGTCCAGAGAAGAGTGACGAAGCTGGTGAAGGGGCTGGAGAACAGGCCCTATGAGGAGTGTCTGAGAGAGCTGGGGTTGTTTAGCCTGGAGAAGAGGAGGCTGAGAGGAGACTTCATTACTCTCTACAACTACCTGAAAGGAGGTTGTAGAGAGGAGGGAGCTGGTCTCTTCTCCCAAGTGACAGGGGACAGGACAAGAGGGAATCACAGAATCACAGAACAACCAGGTTGGAAGGGACCCATCGGATCTTCTAGTCCAACCATTCCTATCAAACATTAAACCAAGTCCCTCAAGACCTCATCCACCCGCGCCTTAAACACCTCCAGGGAAGGTGAATCAACCACCTCCCTGGGCAGCCTGTTCCAATGCCCAATGATCCTCTGTGTGAAGAACTTCCTCCTAATCTCCAGCCTAAATCTCCCCTGGTGGAGCTTGAGGCCATTCCCTCTGAATAAGGGATTGTCCCAACCCAAGTGTAGGACCTTGCACTTAGCTTTGTTGAACCTCATGAAGTTCTCAAAGACTCTCTTCACCAGCTTGTCCAGTTCCCTCTGGATGACATCCTGTCCTTCCAGCATAGCAAATACACCATTCAGCTTGGTGTCATCTGCAAACTTGCTGAGGGCGCAACTCAATCTCGCTGTCAATATCACCGATGAAGACATTAAACAGCACTGCTCCCAGTATGGACCCCTGAGGGACACCACTTGTCACAGATCTCCATCTGGACTTTGAGCCATTGATCACTACACTTTGAATACAACCATCCAACCAGTTTCTGATCCACCGTACTATCTACCCATCAAATCCATATCTCTCCAATTTAGAGAGAAGGATGTTGTGGGGGATTGTGTCAAAGGCTTTACAGAAGTCTAGATAGATCACACCTGTTGGTTTATCTATGTCCACTGGGTCAGTTACCCCATCATAGAAAGCCATTAAGCTGGTCATACAGGATTTGCCCCTTGTGAAGCCATGTCGGCTGCCATTAATCATCTCCATGTCCTCCATGTGCTTTAGCATAGCTTCTAGGAGGATCTGTTCCATGATCTTCCCAGGCACAGAGGTGAGGCTGACAGATCAGTAGTCCCCAGGGTTGTCTTTTCTACCCTTTTCAAAATGGGCACAACATTACCCTTCTTCCAGTCAGAAGGGACTTCTCCTGACTGCCATTGTAAATCTCACGGTGAGTGGCTTGGCAACCACATTGGCCAATTCCCTCAGGACTCTAGGATGCATCTCATCAGGTCCCATATACAACATGTTCAGGTGATCACAAACCTGATCCTCCTCTACTGTGGGAGAGAGTTTACCCCTCTGGTCACCATCTTGCTGTCCCATGACCCAGGAGGGGTGAGGAGAGCCTTCTCCCGGTCTGCTGGATATAAGGTTGCCATTCCCAACCACCAGTGCGGGTACCTTCCTCTTTTGATTGATGTACCTGTAGAAGCCTTTCTTGTTATTCTTCAATTATCTTGCGAAGTTCAGCTCCAGCTGTGCTTTGGCCTTCTTGATCTTATCTCTACACAACCGGGCAGCATCCCTATACACATCCCAGGTTATCCATCCCAGTTTGCACTGCCTGGGCAGTTCCCTCTTCTTCTTTAGTTTAACCAGCAGGTCTCAACTCAGCCATGCCAGTCTCTTCCATTTGCTTTTCAGTTACACTCTGACAGGGAGGTAAGAAAAATTATCTGTCCCTTTCCCCTACTACTTTTCTTAGCTGGAAGTAGTATGAAACCTAACTATGCTGGGAAGTTAAATGTGATGAAAAGCAATTATGGTATTTCTAAAACAGTTAAGAAATGGACAAATTTGTTTACAGGGATTATGTGCGTTCACTTACATGAGCCATCAGTAACTCGCATTTCTGCCTTCAGAATACAGAACAAAACCCATTCCTCCCTATGAATACATTTATAAACAAAGAAATAAATAATCAGATAGCAAGTTTGAACAGAAAAAGATTTCTTCCTAATACACACTTGGAATTGATTGACAGGCAAATGGAACTTTTGTCACTTGTTACATAAAATTTAGAAATAAACAATCTTTAATTAAAGACAGTCTTGCTTTTGAACAGTCTTATAAAACCCTCAGTGGTTCAAACATACACTGGAAGTGCACCAAAAAAAGAACCACACTTAAATTAGTAAGGCAATGCTGAAAAATGGAGTGGAGAGGGAGAAGTATGTAAAGAAATTAGAAGCAGTTATTGACATTTGTAATAGGACTTGTTTTCATATTTTTACTGCTTTCTCACAATAAAACCATCCTGATTCATTGAGATCTACCGAAAGTGTTTCAAGAAAACTTAGTTGGCGATTTGGATCCCACTGACATCGGTATAAGTTAGGCACTTAAACATTCTTCTGGATTTCGCTGTCTCTACCATTCAAAGCCTATTACCCATCCGATGTATTCCTCTTACCAAAAGGAACAGATTGCTACAGATTTGCTATCTATGACAACTGCTGTGCTTAAATACCGGCTTGGACATCCTGTGGGTCAGTCTACCCACTGCAGTCACTATGCACATACAATAACTGGATGGGGAGGATGCCTGGACGGAAGTTGAGGACTGAAGCTATAGCAACCAGTTACAAGAATACTTAATGCTTGTATAAGTTCCTATAAATTTAAGAATACTTTTGTAGTGGTTACCGTCAAGATTTTGCTTTAACCATGCTTGCATTACATCAAGTCAAAGGTGGTTTTTTTTTTTTTTAATCAGTAAGCTTTAAGTGAGCATTTAGCTAAGTTTTGCAACTGTTCTAAAAATTTTTCTTTTCTTAGTGGAGCTAAAGCAGACTTGAGGAAAGTTTCATTAAGAGATATTTTAGGTTTTACTAAAGAAACTCAAAAGACTGAAACACATCATTCTATGCTAGACAAAAATCTAAATAAGTTTAAATTTAGATGTTTGTTTGTAGGACAACTATAAAGGTCTCAAAGAGCATACATAATAGGTCTCATATTCAACAGTCAGAAAGAACCAGCAAGCCTAAATGCACCTAGAAGAATAAAATAAAATTGTAACATTAAATATAGAATCATAGAATAATCAGGTTGGAAGAGACCCACTGGATCATCGAGTCCAACCATTCCTATCAAACACTAAACCATGCTCCCATGCCCCATAGCACCTAGTCCACCCATGCCTTAAACACCTCCAGGGAAGGTAACTCAACCACCTCCCTGGGCAACAGTCCTTCCAGGGTGGCTAATCTTGAATCTTTATCTTCCTGAAGGTCCTTGAATGATTTGTGTGACAGAAGCTGTGGCCACATATGAGATACCTTCTGTGTAATTCAGGGGGACATATTGTAAAACTGAGATACAAGAGTGTTTCACTGATGATGTAATCAGCATAAGGGGGTAGATAAATGCACAAAGGCAAGGTAAGACTGTAGTATTCCAGCAGCTCTCTTTTCAAGGACATTTGAAGTATGCTTTACTGGTTCTACAATCACAAGGCAAACAGAAAGTCCAAGAAATTCACTCATGACCCCATGCCTTCTAAAGCACCAGCCCCACTTTAAACTTCCCTTAATTCTTGAAATAGGTCTGCCTAAGGCTCAGTGACAGAAATGTTACACAAAGCAGCATTGGGTGTTGTTTCAGCCAGCATCAGGCATAAATAAGGAAACTATGGCCCATTACTTAATTTCTATGGTCAGTGAGTTATTGTTTTCCCATCACTATTTTTATTGGATAAAACCATATTGCATGATAACACGAGGCTCTCCACAGCGTCTGAAATACGTACTATGAAATACTTACTAAGCCCCAGAAAGGAAGCTGTACTGTTTATATTGGGTTTTTTCACTATTTTTTCAATTGTATTTAATAACAAGAACAAAATTTTACAACTTGTAGCCAATATTTATATGTTCCATTTGGCAGTTCTGATAATTTTTCATAGAAAGCAGAGATAAAGTCAACTTGGCAGACTGTATTTATCAACATTTCAACTGCTAAACCATTTCAGCTAGAAAGCCAACTGTATTGTCAACAGTTCCAAGAAGCACACTTCCAAGTGTATTATGAGTGAAATATAAAGAATACAAAATCCAAATAAGCAAGTAAGACAGTAGAGGGGTAAGGCAGCGGGAGGAATATAACACACACACCCCAACAGTTCAATGTTTAAAGATTTATTATTTGTAACAAATATTTATTGCTCCCTAAAATGGAAGTTTATTTAACATTCATTACTTTAGAAAGACAACTTCCTTTCCTAAACACTAAATACATATTTCCCAAGGTCCTCCCCACTACTGCACCAAGTAGGAAATACAGCACAGTCAAGAATTTGACGTATTGTTCTGGTAATTACCAAATGTGATTATTTTTCAAATACTGAGTAGCAAAACTAAATCAATACTGTGCTCATCACCACCAGAAATTCAAATTTCACAGGAATAGCTCAGTCCTAAGTGATACTTTCTGTGAAAAACACCAGAATTATACTGGCTGGAATTTCAGTAACAGTTGTACTGACAACATAGAAAGTGAAGTAAGATACTATTCTTCAGACAAAAGAGCAGTAATAACTTATTTTAAAGTTGGCATACATGACTATATGAATGCATAGAGAAATCTTTGGATATCTTTGCCATGCATATTTATTTATTTGAAGCAGATTAAAAAATTCCTCACTTATTAACAAAAATTCACAATTGTACCACATTTTATTACTGAACCCTTCAACTTTCTTCATCAATCAAACCTTGGATTTTTGAACTAGGAGGCATCTCCATTAGTTATAAGAGATATCTGAAGTTTTAGCAAGAAAAAGTACTCTGAATAATAAACTAAAATGTACTTCTCTTATTTAAAGATGTATTGATCCTCTCAGCAGAATTACCTTATGACTTTTCCTTTCACCTCTGAGCTTCTTCCCTCTAGAACTTGATCCCTCCTGCGGCCAAAATTCTCACTGGTAGAGGTAGAGGCCTCAGATCATCACAATCAATTACCATGACAAAAGCTGACAGATCCAACACCACTACGCATCAGTAAACAAACAAAGGTACTGCAGTCCTACTGCTCCTACTTAAGACAAAAGAACTGAGTACTGTGGTATTACAAACAAAATAAGAAAATGATGGAGGCTGAAAAGCAAATTCAATTTCATTTATCCTATGTCTCAATCTCTTCTTGTAGATGTGATTGTAAAGGGCAAACCTGGATGGGAACACAGACATGAACAACAGCATCACATACCATTTCCTGAGATGCATAGTTTGGGTCTTCAGGATCAACTGACCAGTAGCAGTAATCAAAGCTAAAGGACACAATCTTTTCTCTTGAGTCCCAAGTGCCATCAAGCCTACTGTCAACCTGCCAACATAAGGAAAAAGACAGAAAGACCAATTAACTTTGAAGCTGATAAAAAAGCAAGCTTTTTAAAGCTAAAAAGAAGTTTATGTAGGATTTGTATTGTGGACAAGGAATAGCAAATAGTTTATCCTCTTCACTCAATTTTATTTCATGCTCAGAGTAAAGTGGAGACACCCAAGACAGACATGCCAAGGGATTTTTGCTAAAGGGTTCATTTAAAACAGCTAAGATTCTCTGGTCTGTGTAGAAGAAACAATTCAGTGAATCGTCACAACACCTGCATTAGCAGGAAAGCTCTATCATCCTTTCTATATTTCTCTGTAATTTTTCAGTTTCACCAAGAAATGCATAACAGAAATTATGCCCAAAGTCAGAAAAAAAACCCCATTTTCTCACTGCACAGTTGGAAATGCAAGTTTCTTCTACTATTTCCCCTTTGCATTACCTTGATTGCAAGTTAATACTTCTGTCACTAGGACAGCACACTATGAGCAGAACCTTTAAGAGTTAGTAATAATGACAGTGAAGCCTTTCTAGCATAACAGTCAGAAATGATTACTGATATATTAAGGCAGTCATAAGCAAGATTATACAGAAAGACTTCTAAGCAATCTGTAATAAAACAGACAAGCTGACACACTGTTTTTCTCATCAAAGGTGAGCAAGGAGTCATGACATTTCACAAAATTAACACCAATTAGGTCTATATACTGGGGTACGATAACTAGGATCCATTAAAGGTTATCTAAATTTAGTCAATGCATAAAGCAACCTCAATCCCTTTGCAAAACTCACCCATTAGAAAATGTCAAGAGAGAAAACAGCCACAAGTCAACCCTTGAATCTCCTAATAACCCTCCCTGGCCTGCAGGCTGCACACTGCCATGACTTCCCAGTATCCCAAGGCATCGCTCAGATTCTTTTTAAACAAATGAAGTCAAAACCCTCTAGGTCTAACAAGGCTCAGCTGGACCCAGTTGGGCAGTTGCACAACGGAAGCCTCCACCAGACGGGGCTGCCAGACTCAAAGGCCCAATTCATTACAGCCCTGTTGTGGGGACCAAAACCTTCCCAAGGGCAACCACCAGGAACAAGCAGCAGCTCACCCAGAGAACAAGTGTGCCTTTGCGAGCTTTATCACATATACAAGGAACAGGGAAAGCTTTTTCAGAAAGTACTAAGTCTCAGAGTCAGAAAATTCAGTCTTTGAAAAGGACACATACAGAAAATAAACATTTTAAATCCATGAGATGTCTCATATGACTAATATTTTTCCCTGTTCTTTAAAAATATACACTTGTAGTCAATAGAAAAAATAATTACTATGGAAAAAGGTAAATAGTTGAAATACTTTCATTCAATTTTTACCACGATTTATCTTCAGAGTGTAATATATTCTTTCCCTGGCACCAACAGTCCAGAATAACTGGGTTATTTGCAGATGTGAAAACAAAGAAGGCAAGAAATACAAAATTCATCTATCTTTTAGGATCCCCACAGTAATCTCCATAATCCCACAGCTAATTGATTTGCCTTTCAAGCAGAAACATGTATGACAACACAAAATTGATTTGCTCCCATATAACTGCAGCAGCTTTAAGTAGTTCAGGAGTTTAAAGCAGAGGGCTGATTTCCATGCATGCCAGCTCCACAGCTTGCCCAGAGGGTAACAGCTACATTAGTTTATTCTTACAGCTCTGGGTCATTAACAAGGCCTGAAGTGCAGCTGAACATATTTTGCTCCATTTCATGCAGGTCAGTTGCACCCTAAGTGCAAATATGAGAGGAGACTCAAGGGAAGAAATTATCCAGATGTTGATAACACAAAAATCCTGAACTATTTACTAACAACTTTGAATGACAGTGTACAGTCAGGTTTCAGCAGCCTTGACGAATACAAACTACAGAAAATGCATCTACCTGTTATATTCCCTGCCTAAAAAACAAACCAAAATCACAACACCAAACAAACCCACAAACCCAAACCAAAAAAACCCCTCCCACACTCACTTTTGCTGCTATTATTCTAGAGCTGTGCCATTTTAAATTTCTCCCTCAATATTTCTATTAAAATGACGCAATAGCCAAGCAAACACAGAAAAGAATTAAGATCCTTGCATGAGAAAGAGAAGATGACAAAAAGCATACCTTTATATTTTTGACTTTTGCCACTTTGTCCTCGACTTCTATAATCATTCTTCCTCCTTCTGCACTCTCTCTGGAAACAGAACACATTCAAAAACCCATTTAAGGCATGAAGACCTAGAAAGATGCATGCCAAACTCACAAATCCCAGAAATCTGTGTTTACTTTACCGAACTGCAAATCAGAAAGAGCTATAAAACAGATAGTCATAAGATGCTGTGACAGGAAGTAGCAGATCTGCAGCCAGATTTTTTTTTTATGCATAGCAAGATGAAATGAGGAAGGCTAGGTCAATAGCCTACTTATTTGCCAGTAGAAAATAACCAAACACTCTGATACCAGAATGCTAAGAACAGAGGAAAGATGTTTTCTCCTTTTATTTCTTCTATATTTTGCTTTGCACTCTGCTACTGACAAATCTTGTAAACTGCAACTCTACCCGAAAGTTTTATTTTGATGAAGTCTAATGACTTTGTAAAGCTGGAAGAAATCGGTTTAGAAATCAAACAAGTCTTATCCTTAGTGCGTTTTTGTCACTTTGTTTAAAACAAAGCTGAAGACACAGGCATTGCCATTTGAGATTAGCTGTATACATATTCCCTGATAATCAGCTGGATTGGTACCATGAGGTCAGTTACAAACTAGGTAAGATAAAATAAGATTTAGAAAATTCAAACCTGGTTGACCACTGTTCAATCATGGCTCCACATCTGTCTCTTAGCAGATTTCCTTACATGTGTACAGAAGTATTTAACTACTCCACCAACTAGAACCTCCTTTCACTAACAGTTCTAGCTTCCAGGCAGCACATAACACAACATGGCCTGCCTCTAGAGCCTCTCTTCTCTGGTTCTTGAGTTTTCACCCCATGCTTTCTGTACCATAACAACATTCAAAACAATGCCTTATGACCCTTAAGACTTCCACAGAGCATTTGAGCTTTACAAACACAAAGAAGTTTCAAAGACACTTCTAAGCACACGCTATATCTGTTGTGCAGATAGAAAGTAATGCTTTTCTTCGCTTTACTCACTTTGAGCACCTGCCGTGAGACAGACTGAACTCGGTACTTTCTGTAATATATACTTATATGTGGTTCTTCACATAGAAAATAAAAGCACAGCTCCCAAGAAGATTTAGTTAAGATTTAGTTAAGTTCAGCAGTTCAACGCATCAGCCACCAGAGCCTTGAGTTAGACCCCAGGAGAAAGAGGAACACTCAGGAGATAGAATTTGCATTGTGGACATATGAATACCAAATGTTGCATTATGTAGAGCTGAATCCATAACAGAGGCCCTATACAGCTCTCTAAAGAACAAATGAAGGACAAACAAAGTGCCTAATGATAGAAGTTGTGAGTATCTGAGGTGGAAATTTGCAACTGATGCATTTAATCTGTACAGGTGCAATTTCTTAGATGTTTTGAAAAACAAGTGTCTTCCAAGACAAGTAATTTTGCAGACTTGCATATCCACTTACAAACTTCTGCCAGGTGAGCTGATGGACATAGCTGTCAGTTATCCTCTACAGCACACCAGATCAAAGAGGAAATGAGACACTTTGACAGAGAATTTGATAAGAATTTAGGAAGAGCAGAAGACAGACAAAACTAGAGGGAACCTTTAGGAGGGATCTTGCTTCAGTTACACATATTTTCTCCATTGCCCCAGTGTGATCTGCACACACATCATCCCTTACAGGTATCTGCTGTCTGTTCTCTCCAACATCTTGTCCACAGGCTCACATTCAATTTTAGAGTCTGCAACTGCTCTGTAGGTCTCTACTCTGTTCTCTTATTGCACTATAGCTGATTTTAGGCTGATCTCTCTGCTCCAAAGGTACATGATCCTACTCTCCTTCTCAGCTCTTCCAGTACCTACCTGAAGAAGGGCTCAGTGCTGGGTCCAGCCCTGTTCAATGTCTTTATCAATGACTTGGATGAAGGCATTGAGTGCTCCCTTAGCAGATGACACTAAGCTGGGTGGAAGTGTGGATCTGCTGGAGGGTAGGGAGGCTCTACAAAGGGATGTGAACAGGCTGGGCCACTGGGCTGAGTCCAGTGGCATGAGGTTTAACAAGGCCAAATGCCGGGTCCTGCACTTGGGGTACAACAACCCCATGCACAGCTACAGACTAGGAGAAGTCTGTCTAAAAAGCTGCCTGGAGAAGAAGGACCTGGGAATGCTGGTTGACAGATGACTGAACATGAGCCAGTAGCATGCCCAGGTGGCCAAGAAAGCCAATGGCATCCTGCCTTGTATCAGAAACGGTGTGACCAGCAGGTCCAGGGAGGTTATCCTCCCTCTGTACTCAGCACTGGTGGGACCGCTCCTTGAATCCTGTGTTCAGTTCTGGGTCCCTCACCACAAGAAGGATGTTGAGGCTCTGGAGCAAGTCCAGAGAAGAGCGACGAAGCTGGTGAAGGGGCTGGAGAACAGGCCTTATGAGGAATGGCTGAGAGAGCTGGGGTTGTTTAGCCTGGAGAAGAGGAGGCTGAGAGGAGACCTCATTACTCTCTACAACTACCTGAAAGAAGGTTGTAGAGAGGTGGGAGCTGGCCTCTTCTCGCAAGTGACAGGGGACAGGACAAGAGGGAATGGCCTTAAGCCCTGCCAGGGGAGATTTAGGCTGGAGATTAGGAGGAAGTTTTTCACAGAAAGGGTCATTGGGCATTGGAACAGGCTGCCCAGGGAGGTGGTTGATTCACCTTCCCTGGAGGTGTTTAAGGCACGGGTAGACGAGGTCCTGAGGGACATGGTTTAGTGTTTGATAGGAATGGTTGAACTCGATGATGTGGTGGGTTTCTTCCAACCTGGTGATTCTATGATTCTATGAAGTTTACTTGTACACTCCACAACTGAAGTAGAGTTTCTTCCTGGACACCAGCTGGGGTCAGAAAACAGAATTGTGATTGAACAGGACAGAAAATGTTGCTGTCACTTTCTATGCCCATTATTCAATTGTGACTTGGACAACACTGAACTCAATTTATCAAGTCACTGCTCAACTAATGAGGTGGGGATTTTTCACTTAAGGGAATGATGCAAGCATAATTTGGTCAACACAAAAGAATACAATATCAAGTGCTCTTAGAGAAAGAAAAATCCCTTAAAAGTTTTATCTCCTATGTTCTTCACTGGTCTCCTATGGTCTTCACTGGGCATGTTAAAGAGTTTTTGCTGTTTAGAACTTAACGTTAGAACTTTAATTATTTAGAAAATGTGTACATTTACATGGGGAATACAAGAAGCATACACCAGATTTCTGATTTTGTGTCAATAGGAAATTCAAATAAAAAGTCAGCCTAACTTGCTTTTAAGTATTTTTAAACCCATTTTTTCCTTAACTTCATCTTCCCTAGCAGCTGAACTGTTCTGAATGAAGCTTAAAATTAACTAAATATCTAGCCTGAGGCAGGCATTCACGAATGGAAGATTTCTACCTAAATGCCTGAAACCTGGCAAAGCTTTCAGTAGTTTTAAGTAGTAGGATATTCTAACTGCAGACATAAGGCATGCTCAACAATAAGCAATGCTCCCAATCCCATTTATAATAATTACATGAAACTCACTGCCTTCAGTCCAGATGTATTACACACAACCCTAAGAATAAATAACTTTATGCCATGGGTTCTCATTCCCTGTTGTCCTCCCAGATCATAGTCATTACTAAAGATTCAAGATAAAAAAGAAATCCAAGCCTAAAATCTTTGAAGTTCAAAAATTGTTAATGTATACATATATTTCTATACTTACACTAAAATAAACAGTAAAACAGTAAAATACAAACAACACAAAATAAAACTACCACATGACCTTTTACCACATAGGAACTTGATTCCTCACTATGCATGCAAAAATATTTATGCAGCAGCCAAGTAGCTTTGTTCTAGTCTCATGTGGCAAGAAAACCACCAGCTAACAGGGATTGAACTAAAGTCTACCTTCACTCTGGGTGCAGATTCACAGCATCCTTTACCTATCTTAACTGCAGGCTGCTGATACAAGGGACGATTGCTTTTCTCTGCTCTAACATCCCATGTGTGTTCTCACTTCATTTCTTGCATCTGTTCTAGCAATAACTCACCCACACAATTACTCAGATCAGTTGTGATCAGAAAACAAATACATCAAAATAAATAATCAAAGTACCATAGGGCAAGCAAACCCCTCCAGAGCACTGAGCACAGTGGTTAAACAGTTGCTAAGTCAAAGCAAGAGAAAGGGGAGGAACACAGGGTGGTGGGAATGGAGACCCTTTCCCTTTTACAGCAGCTCACAGCCAGAGATCATTAGATGTAAACAAAACTGGACCTGAAGCCCTTCCCAGCTGTATAAATAGTATGTCCAACCTCCCTGTATATGTTTTTATTTCATCCCTCTTTTAGGTACAAACCAGAGACTTTTTGGAAAGAAAGCAGAGTTTAATACATAAAGCCCAGGAGGCAAAGCAAAGTCACAGCTGTTCTGCATGTTCTGACCTTAACTCCACATTGCAAGCACTACAAAAGCTGTCTCAGCAAAAACTGTGTTTGGTAGTACAGTCTCACACACATGAGCATGACAGTCTGCATTTGACTGATAAAACAATCCATCATGCTTACGAATGGGTGCTCTACTTCTCAGGTATGAAAGCTGTATTCCTTGTACCAATAAAATCAATTCTAAGCTACACTAAACACATTTGACTTCTGCTGCTCAAAAGTCAGTTAAGTGATCTTAACCTTGAGTTTTCCCATCCTCCTTTCTTCCCCACTTCTTGAAAATTCATGCTATGTTTGGGAATTGCCTCTTCTTCTGAACTGCTTTATGTAGACAACACATTTTCATGCACATATAGAGCTGTAGAAAGACTATTCAAGTGCTACATGTCCCAGGAAAGACCTGGATCTTCTCAGACACAGAAGGCTTCAGAGAAATGCAGACCCAGCAACAGAACAGTGGCACAAGCACAATGCACCAGCAGGGCTGTAATAGGGAACTGAGAGACCTGACAGACGCAAAGCTGCTGTGGCAGTCCAAAAAGCATGGGCAGCCCAAAGGAAAATCTACTCATAACATCTGCTGTTCCTTTGACAGAACATTTCTGAAGCCAACATGTAAAGTTAATGCAACTCCAGAGACAGACATACTGCAAGACCTGGAAGAACAAGCCAGTGGAAAATAATCATGGGAGGATCAGGTCCCTGAGAGGGACATTTCCACAGCCTGCTAGACCTCACCAAGATGAGTTCAGACACCATGTACAGAGTGCAAGTAGGTTTACAGGGCTGAAGGAAGCTGTAGGTGGTAAGAAAAGGGACAGTTGTTTATTTCAGACTTTATAAAACTTATTCCACATGTCCTCCACCCTCTTAAATAACAGTCAGGCACTTCAAGAACAGAGAAGCTGACCTTTAAGAACAGCCTGTTTATTTTAAAAACATGCATGTAATAAAGCAAAAATACTGGAGTCATTAGCAATAGTCACATTACACAACACAACAGCTTCTACAAATACAGACCACCAAATGCTCACCAAAGTAATCAACCATACTATGGCCAATATACAGGTCCAACAAAAAAAACCCAAGAAACTAACCCTCTAGCTCAGGAACCAAGAGCAGGAGGTGAGAGACGAAGAGACAGGTATAGAACATGTACTCATCTGTCATAGTGAGGCAAGGCTCAACTCGATTGCTTCACTCAGGACAAGAGGATGCATGTTCAATACAGACATTTTCTTATCCTTGGTCAGCGAGTTAACAACGCTTTGTCTGTGATGCAGTTTTTCACTAATAACAACATCACTGTGCTTGAGCACCCACCCAATTTGCCAGACCTGGTTCCCTCTTCCCAAAGATCAAGTCAATGCTCAAAGGAACCCTTTTTTTTGGTAGAAGATGTGAAAGCAAAAATTACAGAGATCCTCAACAAAAAATTATCCACAGAACTGCTCTGAACATTGGCAGCATCGTATGTAGCTGTATGTCAACTCAGACGGGAACTATTTTGAATGTGACCATAGCTGATTTTGATAATTCCCATCACTCAAGTTAACTCCAAACTCATTTCAACCTGCACTGAGGCAGAGGGGCTTGAAAGCAGTATGGCAACAGCATCGATCCCTCCACTCAAAGGGAGACCTTGCCAATCTGGGCAATGGTAAGTTCTGGCTTTTTGGAACAATTAATTTTAATCTTTTTCTAGACTTTTCTAGAAAAAAAAAACCCCAGCTTTCTTTGACCAACTGTAATGGACATTTTCACACTGCTCAACCAAAAGCACACCTGTAGCAAGCTCAACAGGATGCATGCCAGCAGTCATTGCTACTGGTTCTGGGGCTCTGTCACTTCCCAGGATGTGACCCATCGCCATGATAGCCTATATGTAAGGTACAACGTTTACCAAACTACCTCCACATGTTTCTGGAACACTTTGTGCCATCATATGACAGACCCATACAGTCATCACACCTACAGCTGCAGTATATTCCAAGGCAAATCTAACCAAGGCTTTCTCTTGGTCTTAAAGTCTAAAGGTTTTACAGAGAAAAGTTGAGGGTCTGCTCAGATTTATCTCTTCCTTCCCATTAATGGTATATCATAAAGTGTCTTTGCCTCCACCTTGGTGGCCTTGGAAGAGGTGTCTTTGAGAAGCTGCCATCTTTGCATCTCCTTAGTGACTGAGGATGGCCACAGAAACAAAGACACAAATAACGCAGGGTGTGTTTTCTAAGTTATGCTAGACTTCAGAGAACACTGCCACAGACAAACTGAGTTGAGGACAGACCTATTAAGAGATCAAGGGTGCAATGGGAAGAGCACCAAGACTCCATGCTGGTCCATCAGAAATGTTGGAGAAACATGTCGAAGCCTTCAGCCATTAGAGCTTCTGCACTCTACTGACAAGTTAAGGGGTCTACAGACACAACTTTCCCAAACACAGCGTCCCTTATGGATGCCAGCATAATAAGTATCCTTATCACGACTGCTGAAAGCTGTTAAAGTCAAGAGCTTTTAACAGTATAAACATCATTACTTCGGCTAATGCAGGGTGGTTTTTGGGTTTTTTTTTTTTTAAGCATCAATAATAAAAAAATTACCTAAAGTTTGTTTTCAATGTTTTTCACTATTTAGTCCTAGCCAATACTATTCTAGAGTTTTCTCTAAATCATAATTATTTTATCAAGTCTTGCAAGAGAAGTGCACACCCAGTCAGCAACCCAGGCCTAGCAAATTCAGAACAGATGTTTCTAAATAACTTAAAATCTATATTGAAGCCAAGTACAAGAGAGTTCACCAAGACAGCATGCTTCCATACTAGGCATGTTGCTCAAGTTATCTTTCAAGGCTACTCCTTGCTGCATAGAGCTTTCATTGGCTCTGATAATGGCTAACATATTCCAATAGCCAAAAATCACCATTCCTAGTAATTACCATTATCTTCATGCAGTTTCCTCCTACTTTTCACAAGTAATATATAGCAACAAAAATAGGAATAATTGATGCAGAGATAAAAATGAGGCATTGTGAGTTTTCTTTTTAGATACAGGCCTGCTCGAACAGTTAGTCTTCTTAATCTTACCACACTTTTTATGTATATATTCATGAGCCAGGAGATAAAGCACAGGATGGACTCCCCGGTCACAGAAGGCTCTGTAGTCCTGCCCATGCTAACGGCGCAGTATAAGGAGAGTGTTCCTGTCTGTACCATCTCTTAAGTCACGTATTGCTAGAACAAGAGAAACAGGCATCTTCCTTGAACAATCCAAGTCAGAATTACTCCTGATGATCCATTAATGCTTTGAACAGGTGGAAATAATGATGCTTTCTCTTTCATACAGAGGGATTGAGAGGAGGAGAGTAGAGGGAAGTCTTTTCATCTGTCATGCAAACAACATTTAAGGAAGCATGAAATAAGGAGGATTTTAAACAAAGCTACATTCTAGTCAGTCCAGTTTCATTCACCCTTGATTTCTTGACAGTTTACTAAGTAATAAAAAAGTATAATTAATGGACTTCTGCATCAAAGAAATTCTGTGCAAATACCATGATTTCCATGTGAACCCATATTTGGATACAGTGGTCAGTTTTTATTCCAGCAGCACAGAACTTCAGTTTCTGATCAAAGCTAAATAAATGACTGTGACGCTGAATGCTGCTATATACTATCATTTCTCTTGCTTAGGTACCTCTTTCAATGTATTAAATACAGCTACTCCAGGTAAACATTTCAATTCTAAAAACAGAGGTACAAAACTCCGTTATTTTGCTTAAAGTCAGTGCTACAGATAACAAGATGGCAGGAATATTTTCAAAGTGCACTGCTTTTTAAAGTTCACATAAATCACTGGAATAAAGTAAACTGAGGAAATCCTACCCAAAACTCACATAAATGTTCAGTGCACTGTGGTGGTGTCTCACCATGTACTGCACAAAGGTTCTACAAGAATAGCATCCAGCCTCTGCACCATTCCCCAGGAAAGCTGTGCAGCTATCTCTGTGCATGCAATCATGTCATCTTACATCACTATAACTTCTCTTAGACAAAGTATGTGGCCTTAAGTGAATGAAACTATCTAGCACAGCCATGGGTCTGGTCAAGTTATTTAATGACACTATGCTCCATTTTTCTTTGCTGCATACAAAAATCTGACCATTGCTCCAAAACATTCTGACTCTCATAAAGTATTCTTAGGAATACTGAGAGGAAGATGCTAAATTAGTTAGAAGGCTTCCAAAAGCTAGTTTTGCTGTTGTTGTTTCAGGACATTATTGTATCTGCTTTTGCACAAGCAACAAGGAGACTGAATCATAGAATCATAGAATCACCAGGTTGGAAGAGACCCATCGGATCATCAAGTCCAACCATTCCTATCAAACACTAAACCATGTGCCTCAGGACGTTGTCCACCCATACCTTAAACACCTCCAGGGAAGGTGAATCAACCACCTCCCTGGGCAGCCTGTTCCAATGCCCAATGACACTCTCTGTGAAAAACTTCCTCCTGATGCCCAGTCTGAATCTCCCCTGAAATCTGAAAGAAGAGAAGATGGTCAGCCTCTTACTCTGGGAAGTAAACCACTGGTAGCTAGCACCTTGAGCTCCTCATTTGAATGAGTATTGTCTCAGTATTGTCACATAAAATCAGCAGAAGCATCATAATCTGTGAAATGGATGGTGGTGGATGCTCAGGACATGTAGAGTCCTCCACTTTTAAAGGAAGTTTGCACTTTATCAGTGTTAGGAAACTTGCTTTGTGCAACTGCAAGAAGAATACATATGGGAAATATTGCTGATGCAACCCTTATGAAAACATAGAGATGACTTATGAAAACCACCTGCTAACGCCAACTTTAAATAATGCACCAGGCAAGCAAAATAATTAATCTGAGAGATAAAGAGAATGAAAGATGCCAAGATAACTTTAACAATAGGCTAGAATGCAAAACAAGACACACATGCTAAAATAGATGGGTTTTGGAGAAGGACCTCCTCTCTACAAACACAAAACTAGACTCTCAACTTCTCTTTTAAAAGTTGAGCTCTTCTATAGAAACAAAAAAGGCTGGTAATCATAAGAAATGCATAACCAATGCAGTTTGTATGGATTTTGAGACAGCAGCTCTTGGAGGACTAACACAGCTCTTTCCCATCATAAAGTACAAACCTCAAAACCCATGGCTTTTGTGACAGAGTTCAACTACTACCACCTGAAGAAAGGAATACATGTATAACAGAAGGACACGGAAAAACAACACTCACTCAGCAATCACAGTAGATGAAAGTACATAAAAGTTTCCCATATGTCTAAGTGAGAGCACCGAAGTAGCAAGAAATGTGTGTGTGTATATATATAAAATATAAATGTACCATTGAGAAGGCTAAGGAAGCAAGGTCAGGGTTTAAGACAGACACTTCACTCTAGTGTATTAAATGGCCTGTCTTAGTCTAAACTTTGGAACAGCATAACAAGTACGTAAGTGTCATAATCAAGCTAAAAAATGTCTTCTATTCTTGCTTGTTACCGCGTTTTTTCCTATATATTTATACCTTTTATTTTCACAGACACATTCTGGTCTCTTTGAGATCATATATTCATAGAATGGATAGAGTTGGGAGGGACCTTGGAGACAATCTAGTTTCACCACCACTCCCCACTTCCTGCCATGGGCAGGGACAATTTTCTCACTTTATTTAAAGAAAGCAGTATCTTGTCTTGTATTTGAAAATTGCATCCATGTGGAACCTATGTTGACTACCTACTATGCAAGATTATACTACATCAATTTCCCAGAGATTTCTGACTGCAATGCATTTCTTATGCTAACATAAAATATATATAGAATTCTAAGGATATTGTTTCCATTTGCATCCATGAAAAGTGTTAATTAAGATTATGGCAATATTCCATTAACAGAGAGCTAATTTGTCCAGGACATGCTTGAGTCACAGAGCAAAGTTCAACTCAGTTTAAGAAAAGTACCAAAAGGAAGAAAAAAAATCCTACTACCTAGCTTCAGAAATATAAAAGAAAACAAATGTTCTCTCCTTGCATATATCACTTTTTTTAAAGTAAGACAAGTACAAACACTTTAAAAACACTATCCCAGAAGCACAGAAAAGCTACCTTAGGCAGAATTTGAAGATGTAAACAAAAATGAATTGTACGATTTTCCAAAATGATGTTGAAAGTAATTTTATTTTTCCATATAACTTTCCTTTTGAATAAAAATTAATTTTCTATGTTTACATCATAATGTGTCGATAAATTGAGCTTCTGTCTCACCTTCTTTACAGTTATGTTCAACACATTGCTCAGGTTAGCCTGGCACACCAAAATCGTTTCTGGAAAATCTAAGAAACCTTCCCTGCTGTGAGAGACAATTCTCTCCCAGCCTTGGGCTTGCTCAAAGCTGTCAATGTGTTCTCAGGACCTCAAACTAAACTCCTCCACCCCTTTCCTACCTGCAAGCCTCATCACCTGCTTCATCCCAGGAAAGTGATTAGAGGACTTTGCCATAAAGAGAACCAGTAATAAGGGAAATCGCTGCCACTTGGGACTACCTCAACATTTCTTTGATGCTTTCAATTGCCAAGGTGTGAAGGACCTGCTCAGGAACTCCTAAGGGGATTGGGAAATAAACAGCTGGTTGGGAGGCTTCAAGTTACATCTTGGAAACAATGCAAATCCATGAAGGAATGCAATGTGTTCTAGTCACTGGTACATGCTAAAAAGAGAATCCTGTAGTAATGCATGAGGCTTTTCACTGTGGTATAGAGTACTGTTTTTTAAAACCTTTCCATTTTTAAGACAACTCACATAGTAGTTCTCAAACTACACTGAGACAAGGGAATATAAGTGCGCAGAAGTGAACTGAGACCAGCTGGATGCAAAAGCAGAATATGCAGAGGAAGTGGATCTTGGAGAAAAAAGCACAAGGCAGTTGTGCGTCATCCTGGTCCCAACTACACTGATGTGGACGCACTGACTGCTCCCCTCCCAAAGGGCCTCCCATGCACAAACACAGCCCTCCCTTCCTCCTCTCACAGAACACAGGGCTGAGGTCCAAACGCAAAAACAATTAACAGTCACAAGCAGGTAGGAACTGGAGTTGTGATGGGATTACCACAGGGAGACACATTAGGGAAACTAGCAGCACATAAAAATTAGCATTGGTTTCTGCTGGGATACATAGTCAAAGGGTGTGTCTAACACTTCAAGTGTAGCTCACAAATACCCTCTACCCAGGCACAAGGGGAGCCCTAAACAAAGCACTGAAATACCTGAAGGGCAATGTACCCTCTTTCTCAGCCAGTCACACCATTTCCAGGTCAAGAGGGTCAGATTTGATACCACACTATCACACTACAGCTCCTGGTGTAAGTATACTCCACAGCAGAAGTCAAAAAAGAAGAAGAAACAACATTCGTAGTTCACATAGTTATGTGCAAGCATTCAAACTAGTTCCATCAACAGCTTCTGACTGACAGCCAAAATTAACATTACACAATTCTTACAAAAGTTTAATACATAATAGACCAAGCACAAAGATGTCCTGGAATAAACCATAAAGGGATTTCATCAGTTCCCAGCTCCTACGTATACCTGATTATTACCTATTGCTATAGGTGAAAATCACCCATATTTCATTCTGAGGGGGAAATGTATTTATACAGATCATGTATCCATGTAAACACAAAGTAATGAATCTTTTTTAGCATGAAAAATAGTAAATGTATAATAAAGACTTTTTTAAAGCAGTGTCACTCCAGGGAACGTGTTTGAGGGCATTTATTTGCAGGAGGACAGTTTGGTGAAAATAGAAATTTAGTTTGCGACAAAATGACTGATGACATCATGAAGAACATTGGCTACAAGCTATTTAAAGTTTAGGCAAAGGAAGAAATCCTGCATTCTGTATAACTGTACTCACTTTATAACTGTTGTGGATTATTTGTGCATAAGAGCTCTGTCAAAGAATGCATTGTGATAGACGGTCTACAGGCACAGAACAAAAAGACCACTTTTCGCCTTATGCAAAATAACAACTTGCACATGTGATTAATATGGTTTATAAAAAAAATGGGAACTTTAAACAGAAAGAGTAAGACAGATGTGGTACAAAGTTCCTCACCAAGGAGCACCTGGTGAGAGGGAAGATTACACATCTGTCAATTCAGTCTTTGGCCTCTCTTCCCCAACTGCTAAGCAACACCCATTTTAACTTGTATCTGCAGGAGACCCTACTAAGTCCACTACACACTGTGAATAGGCAGCCAAATGCTATTGTGGAAGAAACAAATATGTCATTGACAGCAAAATGAAATACACAGCCAAGCCAAGACTCAAATACTTTGAATCTCCACTAAACTCTGCAAGACTGAACCAAAAAGGTCCTATGGTAAGGATAACGTTATTACCAAATTCTCACTTAACATTAGTACTTAGCAACTGTATACTGTTGTTTTATTTCTGGAGAGCATAAGTTCAATTTATTTAACCAATAAACACTAAGAATGACTAATGATACAGAAAAAAAAATAATATCTCCAACACCAGAGCAAAACAAGGCTAAACTTAGCTTATTTCTTTGCTGCAGCTCTTCTTACAATATAGCAATATCAAACTCTGTTCCATTCCCAGTTGTGCAATAAATCAGAACATTACCCAACCTGTTTTTTACTGAAACTATGGGCAAAGTATTTTTCTAAATCAATTAGTTTTGAGCAAAGGGTAAAATATATTGAAAAAAAATATTTAAATTGTAAATTACGTTCTACTTTTCCATTTTTATATTTAAGGTTAGCAAGCTTGGTGCTTCAATTTTATTCTACAGTCTATGGTATCTTATCTTGAAAAAAAATAGACAAATAAGAACTTAAAAGTGCAAAATATGCTACTGTATTGTCAGTTTAATGACTGGGCTAGTTTTTGGAATGGGCAACTCTTCAAGAACCATTTTCTCTACTACGTGAAAGGACTATTTATCACAGAAGTCAATGCAGTCAGAAGGGACTCAGGCTAAGAAGAAAGGCAGCATCAAATCCAAGACTGGCTGCCCAAGCTCCCCGAACCTTTCACACCATGTCTGCCTGGAGCCCTGCAGCATTTCCGAAGCAGGAGGAGCGCATTCCCAGCCACTGGAATTCACAGAATCATAGAATCATATAATCACCAGGTTGGAAAAGACCTCTTAGATCATTGAGTCCAACCATTCCTATCTGCCACTAAACCATGTCCCTGAGCACCTCGTCTACCTGTCTTTTAAACACCTCCAGGGATGGGGGCTCAGCCACCTCCCTGGGCTGCCTGTGCTAGTACCTGATGACCCTTTTTGTGAATTTTTTTTTCCTGATATCCAGCCTGAACTTTCCCTGGCAGCGCTTGAGGCCATTCCCCCTTGTCCTGTCCCCCGTCATTTGGGAGAAGAGGCCAGCTCCCTCCTCTCTACAACCTCCTTTCAGGTAGTTGTAGAGAGCAATAAGGTCTCCCCTCAGCCTCCTCTTTTCCAGGCTAAACAACCCCAGTAATACTTATTCTCCAGCCCCTTCACCAGTTTCGTTGCTCTTCTCTGGACACGCTCCAGAGCCTCAACATCCTTCCTGTAGCGAAGGGCTCAGAATCCAGGCTGCTGCTTCTTTTCCTCTCCGAATCTCCTAAGTCTGCAAGGTTTTAATTACGTGTTATACCCGAACAACACGCAGCGCCAAGCTACGGCACCTTCCTGTTTGCGGGAGCTCCCTCCAAGCCGTCCCGTTCAGCTTTTTGGGGGGATTTCCAGTGGAGCCCAGTAAGCCGGGGAGGAAGCGAAGACGGGACGAGCCGAGGATTCCCTTAGCCGGATGACAACTCAGGGAGTGCAGGAAGAGGGAAGGCAGCCTAACAGCTCCAGCGAGTGACAGCTCCAAGTGGACTTTCCGAGATTCTTAGCGGGCCGGGGAGAGCAGCCGTCCCTCCCTCCCTCCCTCCCTCCCTCCCTCCTCGTCCCCGCCGCACCTTTTGCTCAGTGGTCGGACTCGCAGGGCCACCTTGACGCTTGCCATGGCTCCATTCGCCCCGAGTCCCGTCCCCGTGTCCCGCCCCGCCCCGGGGAGGGGGGGAAGGGAGGAGAAGGGAGGGGAGGAGACAGCCTCCACGTTTAATGAGCGCAAGAGGAGTTTAAGGAATTATCCTTTCCTTAGCAGCGCTAAAGGAAGGCTCTCGAGGGTTTTAAATTCTTTTTTTTAAGCCTAAAATCTTTATGTGGCTTGTGTTAATTGTGAAAAATAAAATTCTGAAAATTTCAACAAACTATAATTTCATAGAATTTCATAGGTTGGAAGAGACCCATCGGATCATCGAGTCCAACCATTCCTATCAATCACTAAACCATGCCTCTCAGTGCCTCGTCCACCCATCCTTTAAACACCTCCAGGGAAAGTGACTCACGCCCTCACTGGGCAGCCTCTGCCAGTGCCCAATGACCCTTTCTGTGAATTTTTTTTTCCTGATGTCAAACCTGAACCTTATCTGGCAGAGCTTGAGGCCATTCCCTCTTGTTCCATACCCTGTCACTACCTTTCAGGTAGTTGTAGAGAGTAATTAAGGTCTCCCCTCAGCCTCTTCTCCAGGCTAAACAACCCCAGCTCTCTTAGATGCTACTCATAAGGCCTGTTCTCGAGCCCCTTCACCAGCTTTGTTGCTCTTGGTAAAGACATTTAGAGTAATAAAAAAATCACTAGAAGTTTTTAAAAATACTTTAATATTGTCCCTGTTGGCTACCAACCTCCTTCTGATGTGAGCACAAAGCAGCCTTGGCGCCATGCATAAAAAAGATGCCTGGCTCAATAGACCATTTGTTTTTTTTCACCAATGTCATTACTCATTCTTAACTGTACTTTTTCTAGGTTTGCAATTCAAAATATGAGAAACTGAGCTACATCTGAATATGATATAGGAGTGTTTTACAGGCCATTTAAACAACATCTGTTTAAACTGTCTCTTAACTAAACTATTTATTTATACTTAAAATATAGTTCTCTTTGCAAGACAATTTGCCTTAAGTTCCAGAAACCTTAAATGCAAATGAAAAGGATACCACAACACAGAAACCTTCCAGAGCAAAGCATGGGATTGATCCTTTCGACCCAACACTTTTCCCAATTCATGACCCACCCCAGCAATGTTAAAATGAACACCTACAAGCTACAAATCACTGTTTGCTTCAATAGATTTGTCCCTTTAATCATATTAAATAATGAATTAGTATGCCAATAGCAAATGGTAGTTAAACTCTACCAACTCCAAAGTCAATGCTCCAATAATGGATACAGTAAAAGAAGAAAATACCCCTGACTTTTTGGGATATGGCAAAACCACATGTTTGTTTTCATTTCAAGGAATTCTAATTAACAAACTAACTAGAAATGTTTTCATCCTATTTCTGGAAGCATTAAATTACAACAGTTCTAATTTGGCTGACCTAAATAATCCCTGTAAGACATGCCTTTAAGAGGTTAAGCCTGGAATAGATGCACAGGACAATGATTCCAGAAGTCTAGATTCTGTTTCTTCCCATTTCACAGACTGTGGAAAGCATTTTCAGTAAACATTCCAGCTCCTCCTCTGCAACTGTGTGGAAGATCTTCATTTCCACAACTCAAACAACAGTGCTGTGGGATTTCAGACTCTAATCCTGCCATGACATATAGAAAGCATTCACATAAATATCCTATTCAGGTTTGTGGGACTCAAACTGCCAGTTGTACATTCTTGAATCCTATCTGACGTTCTGCTTGACTTAATATAAACGGTTTCTCTCCTCTTAACTTTTCCTCAGAGTGGAATATCAGCTACACTCTCTATAGTATACTAGAGAATTGTTAAGCTACACTCCTTGACATCACACCCAGTAGGACAATGTTGTCTGTAAAGATTAAAATGGGATTCTCACAAAGTTTCAGACATAGAGTAGATCAGTCACAAGGAAGTCAGAGCAGAGAGCGCGTGCTCAACAGAGTATCGAAGACTTCTTCCTTAATTCTACTTGAAGTTTTTATGCAAGTCAGATAAACTACAGTGCCATTTGTGTGGTACCGAGCCACCTAGTGGTTACTTTCAAACAATAAAGGGTCCATTTTCAGAAATGGAAGTCAACAGGTTGGATATAGGAAGAATTCAGGTAATATAAACAATAGAGTGGTAGAAAGGACTACACCTGCACTATTTCCAGTTTGCTCTGTATCATGAATACAAAACTGAACAGCCGCTAAAAGACAACCAGCTGTCCTGGCTTATAGGCATCCTGCCAGTGACATTTTACCAAGTCTTTTCATGACATAAAAGTCTCCAAGGTTGCAAACTGGAAAAATCAATGCTTTTGCTAAATTGTCAGTCATACTCATGGAACACTAGTTTTATTTGAAGGGAGCCACTGAAGACAGGGCAAGCAACAGAAGTAAAGACTAAAGAGTATTATTATTATTATAGAAATGTGGTTTGCAATCAGTAGACTTGGCATCTATCACTGTCATGCCCCGGATCTGCAAACTTACACACTCATGTCTGGGCCTTCTTTCGAACTGCACTGTCAAAAGAAGGTGGTTTGTTTATCTGTGTGGTGATCTGGAGGCTGTCAAGGGCAAAAATCAAAAGCAAAATTTATTCTGGCTGACCAAAATAAACAGACCAAAATACTTGGGTGCACAGCCAAGATATGGGGGTGCAACATCCTGGAGCTGCAAAAAACAGATTCTGTTCAATGTGATCCCTGAACAGAACCAAGGCCATTCGGATTTGATGTGACATATATCAATGCCAGGCAAGAAAACACTGTAAGGTAAACAATATACAGAGAGTAAAGATAGAGAAGGGAAAAAGTTCCCAAGGTACTGGGTACCCATTGACATGGTAACATGTGGTTGCTGCTGGTCTGATTGAAGCAGTGGGTGCGTGTGGGAGGAAGGGAGTGTGGAAGGGAGGCAGCGCTTACTCCTGTACCTCCCCTCCCCAAAACAGTAAAGTCAGTCTTTACAATCTGTGCTTACCCACAGAACCACACTGTAGATATAAACTAGATATAAACAATAAACTTAGAACTAGTTCTAATTTCTTGGTTGGAACTCTTATGGAAGCCTAAGATGGGACCCAAAATTGTGCATTGTTCTTCTAATTATAGAACTGTATAAGAAAATAAAAACCAAGAAAGTGAGTTCTTGAAATCTAGTGCTTTTATTGAAGCTCTGTAGTGGCAGACAAAATACAGTATATTATCAAGATGCTTATAAAAACTAATAGAGACACTGTAGCAAGTGTGTAAGAAATATCAAAACAAATTTGCATTGATGATACAGTCTCCAAGGGAATCCTGTTCAACTATTTCAAAACGGAATTCCTTAATGGTCTTCTCAGTAGCCTGTCTTCCTGTGAGCTACTGCTCACTGTCCTTGGTGGTTTTATTTGTTCTTGTAATACTTGGAGAACTATCACATAAGAACAGAAATATACTGATAAAGTCCCTGTTGAATTAAGGCACAACTATGTTCTAGTTTTCACCTGAGACCATAAAAGGTAGTTCTTTGAATAGTCACTTTATTTGAGGAAAACTATTCGTTAAGTCAAAGATAAGCTGAAGTCCAGTTCAGCAGTATTGCAGATGTCATCAGTATACAGTTTTTGTACTTCTCTCCAATTCAGTATTTGCTCTGCCAGCTCCTCCAACTCCATCACAAGAAACTCTGTTCTTGTCAAAGCAGTGTCCTGAAGCAGAAAAGATTTCATCCTATACATTCTGTCAATCTAGCAGGACATAAAAATAACCTAAACAACCAAACAGCATTGAATTCTTAATACGGAAGGAGACAGAAGGTGCAGTTCTTTTGCTACTCACCATTTTCTTCATGATGTTTGGTACCTGAGGGATGCTTCTTATGGCCTGCAAATAGCTTTCAAGCTTCTCAATGAAATTTGCAGCGTCAGTCAACAGCTCTACTATATACCTGTAATCAAGAAGTTGTGGAAAACAATGAGGATTTAGAATCACAGGATAGTTTGGATTGGAAGGGACCTTAAACATCATCTAGTTCCATCTCCCCTGTCATGGGCAGGGACACTTTCCACTAGATCAGTTTGCTCAAAGCCTCATCCAACCTGGTCTTGAACATCTCCATTGATAGGGCATCCACAACTTCTCTGGACAACTTGTCCCAGTGCCTCACCAGCCTCACAGAAAAAAAATTTCTTCCTAATATCTAATCTAAATTTCGTCTCTTTCAGTTTAAAACTGCTACCCCTAGTCCTATCACTACAGTCTCTGATAAAGAGCCCCTCCCCAGCTTTCCTGTAGGCTTCCTTTAAGTACTGTAAGGCTGCTATAGGGTCTCTGTGGAGCCTTCTAGATATGTGAGGTGCTTCACCTCTCCAATCATCTTCATGGCCCTCCTCTGCAGGACCTTGCACTTGACCTTGCTGAACTTCATGAGGTCAGCACACGCCCACCTCTCAAGCCTGTCAAGGTCCCTCTGGATGGTATCCCTTCCATCCTGTGTGCCAATCACACCACACAGTTTGGTGTCATGGGAAACTTGCTGAGCATGCACTCAATCCCATACTTTCAAGCCCTTCTTTCTTTCCCCTGTGGGTTTTCCTACTTCTTTTCTCCAGTTTTATGCAAGTTTCTAACCATCTAATTCAATTCTCTGCAATTACACTTCTTTTATGTCTCTCACAGAGGTGAATATGCATTTTTTTTCAGTAACTGGCAGAGATATTTAAACCATGAAGGAGGATGACATTTTTATAACATGTATTATGCATGTCTGTGCATTGTTCACACACTTATTCAGAGCAAGTCACAGTGGAAGGAAAATATCAAATGCCAAAGCAGCAATTCTTGCCTATGGAGAGGCATAATAAATCAAGCATTTAACATATGTTTAAAACAATACTTCATAAACGATTATGAAACCTTGAGAAGACGAGACCAAAAACCTAAGCAAATATTCATAAAAATATGTATCACTACCTCTCTATGAATTTAGCAATGAGTAAGCTACTACTAGCATTTAGCTGAGATTCTGCTACCATTGCTTATTCTTAACCTTCTCAATGGAAATGTGAATGAAAGCATGTGATTTTTATCACTTATTAGTTCAAATTAATTTGGACTCATGCAAGCAAAAAACAGTTATTCTCTATATGCCTACCTGTGGAAAGTAGCCTCAACAGGCAGGCTGTCTTGACATCTGGGCTTTATCAACCTTTTCCTAAGAACCCTCTTCTCTCTCAGTACAGCTTCCAACTGTCTGTTCATATCTTGCAAAATCTCACATTTATTGCCTATAAAATAAAATTACAAAGTTGACACAATTATCCTGCTAAAACAAGAGCAAAATATACTCTGAAAAAAGACAGAAATAAAAAGTTTCATCTATTGCACTGGATAGTTTACACTCGAGAAAGATATCATTAATCAGAATTACTTTTGTTGGACTTAGTATCACCATGTGCCTCGAAGTCATACCTAATTATTTAGAGACACGGTTTTGTTAATGATTTTACATTATTATAGTTTTAACTAAACTGTCTTTAGGATGAAACCATCTTAAATTACAACATAATACTGAAACATTACAATATACTTCACTAGCCTAATGGTAGCAAGCTAGAATGCTTGTAAGTATCCAACAAATCGCACTGGGAAAAGTGTGAAATATCAAGGAAATTAATACATACAATCTCAAAATACTAAAATGAAAATCCAAGTAATTTTAGGAATGTACAAATGCAAGAGAAATACACCGAGTTACTGGAAAAGCAGCAAAGTAGCACACAGGACAAGGGAAGAAAATCACATTACCGATCATCTCAGAACTGACGCTCTGCTGATAGCGCACACGTGTACACACACTGCCCTTTTTTAAGAGAATGAGTTACACACAGAGCATCTACCGAGAGAGCAGAGGGTACAAAGTTCAAGCAAGCATTCTTTAGGGGCCATTAAAACACTTGGTACCTCTAACAGTGGAAATAGCTGCAGTAACTTCTAGAAGTGCCATGTACTAAGACGATGTACTAAGATGTACTTGCTGTTTGTCAACAGAGAGGGGCTTGTGGGGGATGTGATTGTAGGGGGTCGCCTAGGTCTTAGTGATCATGAGATGAAAGGGTTTTCTGTCCTAGGTGAAGTGAAGAGGGTGCTAAGCAGGACGGTAGCAAATAAATTTTCAGAGGGCAGACTTTGAACTGTTTAGAAGGCTGGTTGGCAAAGTCTCCTGGGAGACAGCACTTGAGGGCAAGGGAGCCCATGAGGGCTGGGAGCTCTTCAAAGAGGAGATCCTGGCAGCTCAGGAGAAAGCCATCCCCGTGTTCTGGAAAAAAGGCTGGCAGGGTAAAAAACCAGCTTGGTTAAGTAGGGAAATCTTGAGTGAAATTAGAAAAAAAAGGAATATTTATAGGCTCTGGAAGGGGGGACAGGCCTCTTGGAGGGACTACAGGAGGGAAGCGAGGCTATGTAGGGAAAAAATCAGAGGGGCTAAGGCTGAGCTAGAGATCAGATTAGCTAAGTCAGCAAAAGACAATAAAAAATCTTTTTATAAGTATATTAACAGTAAAAGGAGGACAAGGGAGACCATACAGTCCCTTTTGGACTCAGAGGGAACAGCAGTGACAGGGGACGAGGAGAAGGCTGAGGTACTTAATGCCTTCTTTGCCTCAGTCTTTAATTGTAAAGAAAGCTGTTCCCTCTGTGTAGATACCCAGGAAACAGAGGAGCAATACGAGGCTCCCATAGTCCAAGAGGAGGTGGTCAGAGCCCTGCTTGGCCAATTGGACACCCACAAGTCTATGGGGCCAGATGGGATACATCCTAGGGGTTTGAGGGAGCTGGCGGATGTATTGGCCAAACCCCTTTCCATCATCTTCCAGCAGTCCTGGAAGACTGGGGAGGTACCTCTGGACTGGAGACTGGCTGATGTAGTTCTCATTTACAAGAAGGGTAGCAGGGAGGATCCGGGGAACTACAGGCCAGTCAGTCTGACCTCGGTGCCAGGGAAAGTCATGGAACAGGTGATCTTGAGTGCTATCATGAAGCACTTGCAAGAGAACCAGGTGATCAGGCCCGGTCAACATGGGTTTACCAGAGGCAGGTCCTGCCAAACCAACCTGATCGCCTTCTATGACAAAGTGACTCGGCAGCTGGATGAGGGAAAGGCTGTGGATGTGGTCTTTCTGGACTTCAGTAAAGCCTTTGACACAGTTTCTCACAGCATTCTGCTACAGAAACTGTCAGCCTCTGGCCTGGACAGACACACACTCTCCTGGGTAGAAAACTGGCTGGATGGCCGGGACCAGAGAGTGGTGGTAAATGGTGTTAAATCCAGCTGGAGGTCAGTGACAAGTGGAGTTCCCCAGGGCTCAGTGCTAGGTCCAGTCCTGTTCAATGTCTTCATCAATGACCTGGATGAGGGCATTGAGGGTACCCTTAGCAAGTTTGCAGATGACACAAAGCTGTGTGCAAGTGTCGATCTGCTGGAGGGTAGGGAGGCTTTGCAAAGGGACCTAAAATGGCTGGACCGCTGGGCAGTGTCCAATGGCATGAGGTTTAACACGGCCAAATGCCAGGTCCTGCACTTGGGGCAAAACAACCCTATGCAGAGCTACAGACTAGGGGAAGAGCAGCTGGAAAGCTGCCAGGAGGAGAAGGACCTGAGGGTGTTGGTCGACAGCCGACTGAACATGAGCCAGCAGTGTGCCCAGGTGGCCAAGAAGGCCAATGGCATCCTGCCTTGTATCAGAAACGGTGTGACCAGCAGGTCCAGGGAGGTGATTCTCCCTCTGTATTCAGCACTGGTGAGGCCGCTCCTTGAATACTGTGTCCAGTTCTGGGCCCCTCACCACAAGAAGGATGTTGAGGCTCTGGAGTGAGTCCAGAGAAGAGCAACGAGGCTGGTGAAGGGGCTGGAGAACAGACCCTATGAGGAGCGTCTGAGAGAGCTGGGGTTGTTTAGCCTGGAGAAGAGGAGGCTGAGAGGAGACCTCATTACTCTCTACAAGTACCTGAAAGGTGGTTGTGGAGAGGAGGGAGCTGGCCTCTTCTCCCAAGTGACAGGGGACAGGACGAGAGGGAATGGCCTCAAGCTCCGCCAGGGTAGATTTAGGCTGGAGATTAGGAGGAGGTTTTTCACGCAGAGGGTCATTGGGCATTGGAATAGGCTGCCCAGGGAGGTGGTTGATTCACCTTCCCTGGAGGTGTTTAAGGCACGGGTGGATGAGGTCTTGAGGGATTTGGTTTAGTGTTAGATAGGAATGGTTGGACTAGAAGATCCGATGGGTCCCTTCCAACCTGGTTGTTCTGTGATTCTGTGAAATGTGAACCTACTGATTACATCATTTTAACACTCTTGGTTTTTCTAAGGTACAACTGCACTTACCTAAGTAATAAGGGTGAGCAATGTCTGCCGTTTCCTTCTCCAACTGCAGAATTTCAGTTTTCAGTTTCATCTACAACAATAACATCAAATGAAAACACATTTTTAAACATACTTATGCTAATATTGTGGAGTCTCTTGGGGTTGGGGAGGAAGTACAAAGGGAGGAGGTGGGAGGATGGGCACTCACTGTGCATAAAAGTGAGCGTTTGCATGAGATCATGTTAGAATGACTCTCTTGAGTGTTTCTACTACTAGATGGGCCTTTTTCCAGTCAAAAGACTGTTTAAAATTTAAAGCCAAACAATTTAGTGATTCATTGGGAATTTGTTCTTGAAAAGATATAGCCTGCAGTTCGTTCCTAAATCACAGAAGCTTCTATCTCCTACAAAGCAGATTCATAGTCTCACAGCACCAAGTCTCCTCCTCCTGGCAAAGACTGGTACTGTTATGTTGGGGTTTTTAGATGTGAGAGAAGCTCCCCTCAGGTGAACCTCCTAGCTTTAATTCTTTCCGATGATAAACCAGCATGTGGGCAGCAGATACCTTCCTCTGGCTGAAGGAGTTGTGGTTGTTTTGGCTAGATAAGAGAACACTAAAGAAAGTGTAGAAGAGGATGACATATCACTCTCAGGACACATAGAAGTGTTGCTTTGCCTTTCTTGATCACTGAGGACAAAAATAAACCTGCTTCACTCATAGCATATTGAACATTTGTCATGTACTTTGTACATGAAACCTTGAAACAAAGGAGGCTAAGTAGCCACCTTACTGGGAGCTGGAAGCTGTTCCTCCTGCCAGTCAATACGGCATGCTGCTGCTGTTTAACTCATTCTCCAAAAAAGGAAGGGATGAATTTGTCACACTACTTTGCAGTAAGATTTTGTACCAGCTGAAGTGCACATTGTGTAATGTAATAAACACAGTTTTTATACCAGTCAGCAAATGCTCAAGAAACGTCACCATAAAATTCAAGCTGACAGTCACTTCAGGCAGTAAGCAACGACAGAGGTTCTCTATTGTGAATCAACAAAATGGTCTGGTTGCCAATAAAGAAATACATTTTTGTGAATGCTAAATCCACTACAAATTCTTATTTATTCTTCAGAAAACTACAGGAAATGCTCTAGTCAAAGATGCAAACTGCTGCATCCTTCTAGTTATACTGAAAACTTCTGTTTCATACTTTTGTTCTTTTATTTTTGACAACTCAGTCCACTGGGGGAAAAAAGCCAACTGTTAAACAACTAAACCCTGAAAAAGACCCCAATCCAAAACATGAAACAATAGCACACTGCAATCAGATACCTCATCAAGTGACATGTATTATCTCCAAGTACTGACGTGCTAAGTGTATGCAGACAACAGTAAAGGCTGTACCTCATTGATTTCAGATTGAATGTTTGCCATTTTTTCCACCTCTGAGAATTTCACAAAGCACTGAGCTTTTCTATGGGTTAAATCCAATGTCTCCTGTGAAAGGAAAACAATGGCAAAAAATGCAGTCAGCAACAAAAACAAGTCAAGTAAACACATCAAGCAAATTCTCAATATTGGCTTTTAATAGTCTAAAGTTAATCTGTTGCACTATGCAATGCAGCAAATTTCATCTGAACAACTCATAAAACAGATGTGTTATTTGGAGAAAATGAACAGAAGCTAACATTTCATAAGCAGCAGTATTGAGAGCACTCTGAGAGATACTGATTTATATGCTGCTGGAATACACTAGAAGACATAAAAGTATTATGTTCCCACTGCAGAAAAACACATATCAGGAGGTACGGTTATTCATAGTGAGGAATATCTATATCAATGATCTGGATTAAGGGGTGGAGTGTACCCTCAGTAGTTTGCAGATGACACTAAGCCGGGCAGAACTGTTGATCTGCTTGATGGTAGTTTAGCTATACACAGGTATCTGGACTGGATCTATGGGCTGCAACCAAGAATATGAGGTTCAACAATGCCAAGTACCAGGTCCTGCATCTGAGACACAACAACCCCATGTAATGCTACAGGTTTGGGGAAAAGTGTCTGGAAAGCTGCCTGGCAGAGAAATACCTAGGGGTGTTGGCCCACAGCTGGCTGAATATGAGTCAGTAGTGTGCACAGGTGGCCAAGAAGGCTAATGACATTCTAGTCCGTATCAGAAACTGTGTGGCCAGCAGGACCAGTGAAGTCATCCTTTCCCCTGCATTCAGGATCGGTGAGGCCACACCTTGAATACTGGATTCAGTGTCGGGATCACCACTAAAAGGACTCTGAAACACTGAAGGGCGTCTAGAGAATGGCAATGAAGCTGGTGAAGGGGCTGGAGAACAATCCTTATGGGAGGTGTCTGGGGGAAGTTGGGTTGTTTAGCCTAGAGAAAAGGAGGCTGAGGAGAGAACTTATGTCTCTCTACAATTACCTGAGAGGACATTGCAGAAACGTGGGTGTTGGTCTTTTCTCCCAAGTAACTAACAACAGGACAAGAGGAAATGGCCTCAAGTTGTGCGGGGGAGGATCAATCAGATATCAGAAAAAAATTCTTCACCAAAAGGGATGTCAAGCAGGAGCTAACCAGGTAAGTGTCTGAGTCACCACCCCTGGAGATATTTTAAAACAAGCAGATGAGGTGCTCAGGGATACTATTGAATAGTGGACAGGTACAGTAGGACTTTATGATCTCAAAGGTCTTGTCTAACCAAACAATTACATGATTCTATAAAAGCTGTCAGCACCCCAAAGCATAAAAGATACAGTCATAGACTCATGGAATAGTTTGGGTTGGAAAGGACCTTAAAGATAATCCAGTTCCAACCTCCCACCAAACCAGGCTGCCAAATCTAACCTGGCCTTGAACACCTCCAGGGATGGGACAGGGACAGCTTCCCCAAGCAGGAAATTCCTCCTTATGCCTAGTCTAAATCTGCCCCTCTCCAGTTTATACCCATTGCCCCTCGTCCTATCACCTTTGTGAACAGTCCCTCCCCAGCTTTCTTGAAGCCCCTTCAGGTATTGGAAGGTCGCTACAAGGTCTCCTTTCAGCCTTCTCCATTTTCAGCTTAAAACCCTATCCCTGCACTCACTGATAAAAAGCCTCCGGGACCGGGCCATTACCTCGCACAACGCCAGCAGGGCGGCGAGCCGCCCGCTCTCTCCCCAGAGCCGGCCTTCCCCCCCGGGCCGCCACCCGCCGCCCAACTCGCGGCCACGGTTCGCCCCCTCCCGCCGCCTCCGAGCAGCTGCGCCGCGTACGCCGGAAGCGGCCGCCATGCTGTCTTCCAGCATCGCGCGCTTCCGGTTCCGGGGGAGAACTGAGGGGGCGGGGGCGGCGACGGTGACGGCGCGGAGTTCCCGGCCGGCGGCGCTGCTGCGGCAGGTGGGTTGGGCCGACGGGGCTGAGGCCGAGGACGAGGGGCCCGCGGCGGGGTAGGTCAGGCGTGGCGGTGAGTCTCCTGGATCCCGTCCAGTCTGTCTGCGTTCGCTGCCTCCCGATGCCGATCCACGGGCTTCTTCCCGCGGCCTCGAACTTCCCGGGGATTAAGCCCTGCTGGAGTTATGAGAGGTGGATGGTGCGTGTCTGCGTCCGGAGCCACAGCGAGGGAGTCGAGAGGCTCCCAAGGAAACGAATGCTTCCAAAAAAACCCCAAACAGGCAGCTGCAGGGCTGGCCGGGGCTGGCAGGTGCCACTGAAATCACAGTCACTCTCCGTGGAGATCTGCTTACACGGAAGAGCTCTGAAAGAGGTGAAACGTGGAGAGTAATGAGTTCTTCCACTTAGAAGCGTAGAATCATCATAGAATAGTTAGGGTTGGTAGGGACCTTAAAGATCATCGAACTCCAACCCACCTGCCATGGGCAGGGACACCTCCCACTGGACCAGGCTGTCCCAGGCCCCATCCAACCTGGCCTTGAACACCTCCACGGATGGGGCAGCCACAGCTTCCCTGGCCAGCCTATGCCAGTGCCTTGTCACCCTCATCGTGAAGAAATTCCTCCTTATGTCTAGTCTAAATCTGCCTCTCTCCAGTTTATACCCATTGCCTCTAGTTATATCACAACAAGCCTTTGTAAACAGTCCCTCCCCAACTTTCTTGAAGCCCCTTTGGGTACTGGAAAGTTGCTATAGCTTTAGAATGTTGAAGTGCTTGTAGCATTGGAAACACTACATGGAAAATGACTTTTTACATTTGCTTTCTCACAGACTGTGGATTGCAGTTCTCTAGTGCAGAATAACTGAGAGAAACTGAGCCTGACATTTAAACTCTGTACACTTGACTGAGAACTGTTAGAATGGGAAACAGTGCGTTAAAAGCCCATCTGGAGACAGCACAGAAAACTGGTGTGTTTCAACTAACAGGAAAGGGACTTACAGAGGTAATGTTACTGTAGTGGAAATGTGGCATGACTGACACTTTTGGAGAGAAATTCCGATGTTATTGTCAATGCACTGCATATGGGTATACCTCATAAATAGCGATGGATAATATTTTTTTTTCTTTTTTTGCAGAGTATGTTTTTGTTTGCACTGTCTTTTGATTGAGGATTTATCAGTCAGGGCATATGTATGCTTATGAGTTTATGTTTTAAAGTGTTTGTATGGTCAAGAAGTACTAGTTCTGATGTGCTTTTTAGAAAAAGGCTGTGAACTTCAAGGAAAAAAACCCATAAATTTTATAACCTTATTGTTACTTAGAAAGTTACTCCACAATTTGTCACATTTAGATACTTATGCTGTTTTTAACTGTGATCATATGAATAGTCTGTACAGTGCTACAGATGTCTTGAACTTTATTGTATCAGAAATTGGTTTGACTTTGACTTGACAGCAGAAAACACAGAATGTCTTGGAACCATAAGTCAAGTAACAATTCATAGGAGAGCCAAAATAATTTTGTGCTGCAGTAATTTTCTATGATTTTTCTAAATTATCTTTTTCTACTGGCCTGACTTTTCTCTTCCCTTTTACTCTGCCAAACCAAAGGAGAATCAAAGCCACAGGTCATTGATGGTAATTGCGAGGTTTTTCTTTTGTTTTTCAGCTCAGTGCCACTTGCAGATTAAAGTGGTACAGGATGTAAATAACAATAAGGAAAATGGCTCACATAATTATTTAAAAAGGAAAGCAAGAGAAAAATTTCCCAATCCTACCGTGCTAAAATATAGCATTGTTAATGTAGGGTATTTTTAAATGACTGGCATGTTTAAGAGAAACACAGAAGAGGACTAAAACATATATGAGCTTGTGTCATGGCATACTTCCTTTTCCCTTTTTGATTTAAATTCTTTGCCTTAAAAACTGTTCTTCCTAGACGTTGTACTGTCTCTTTCCCTCTCTGCAGATGAAAAAATATTTTTAGAAACATGTATTAAGCAAATTTACCGACTTGGTTGCAGTGTGATGACTGGACATTGTGATATATAGGACAGTTTGTAATAGCAATAAAAATATCAGTTAACAAATTAAGCTGTGTAATTTAAATGCTTGGTTTTTTTTCTCCCCCATAGTTTCCAGAAGATCTGCAGAAGCTAACGAGCAACCTAAGGACAATAGACTTGTCAAACAACAAAATAGAGCTCTTACCGCCTCTCATTGGAAAATTTTCCTTTTTGAAGAGCCTTGTTCTAAACAACAACAAACTGAGTATGCCCACTAATTAATATCTTCACAGATTTTTAAAATAGTAACCTGACTTCTCTGATCAGAAACTAAATTTAATGATTTAACTCTCATGAGATTTAAATGGGGAGTTTAGTCACCTAAACTGAAGTCCTTGGAATTCATGTACTGGAAAAAAACCCAAACCCATAAATTCTTCAAAACTAGTTGCCATCTTACCTGTATTATCAGTTTTACAATGACACTTAAGTACTTGAACTACAAAATGGTTCTGTGCTGTGACTTGTCTGAAGGTTTAACAGTGTGAGATAATTTAGTACTTGCAAAGAGAACAGATAATGAAGATGATCTGTAGAAAATGTTGCTGCCCATTCAGTTGTTGTTAGACTTTCTGTTGGACAAACATACAACTTTATGGAGAAAATTAGGATGATGTGAAGAAACTAATTTTTAAATATGATATCTGCCTTTTTGGAAAACAAACAATTTATAAACCTCTTTAAGTCTATAGTGGAACTTCAGTGCTACAGGTTGTACATGTGTAGATAGAATGAGGGATGAATGAACATAGGCACACCTTACTTGGCGAGGTTTGCATGCTAGTATGATAAGATATGAATTATCTGAGAACCTACTGCGTCATACTTCAAATATTGTAGAATACTTTGGTAAAATGGCTAGTAAAGAGTATAACTGATAGTGTAAAATCCTTTTCAAGTAATATTTGTGAAAAAGGCAAGGTCTGTCTTGTCTGCAGATTATCATTAAGATATTTACAGAACATGGTAAAAAAGCATGTGGTGGTATTGGTGGGCTGAAGTTTCTGTGGAGGGATCTGTGGCTTCATTGGAAAATGGGGAGGAATCCTGTGAGAAATTACTGTAACATAACACCATATTCCATCTGAAGTTATTAGAATTGGATGGATATGAATGTTCACTGCTTTTTGTTTAGGCCATCTCTTTGTTCTGTTATTTATTTTTAGCTGCTTTACCTGAGGAGCTGTGTAAACTCAAAAAACTGGAAACACTACACTTGAATGGCAATCACTTGAAGCAGCTACCGGCTGCATTTGGACAACTTTCAGCTCTCAAAACCCTCAGCCTTTCTGGAAACCAGCTTCGGACTGTTCCTACCCAACTCTGTGGTCTTCGCCACTTGGATGTGGTAGATCTTTCTAAAAACCAGATCCAAAATGTGCCTGACACTGTGGGAGAATTGCAGGCTATCGAACTCAATTTGAATCAGAATCAGGTCTGGTAACTGAGATATTATGAGCAGGTAGATTTTAGGACATGGTTTAACTTGGACTTAGTACATTTGCAGAACAGAAGCTGAGACCATCAAAGCTTTATAACTAAGACATCTGGACACAACAGCAATGAGGGATCGTAACTACAATTTATGCACTGCTACGTCCAGCTGCTTGATTTGACTAACTAACAAATCCTTAATTTACTCATACAAAAAACTACTTGAACAATTTGTGAGTAGGAATCTGATGAACAGACATGTAGGTTGCCTGTCATCATGGAAGAAAAAAGTTACTTAGAATTTTGATCATTTTTATTTTTGCTTACACAATGTTAAGTAATTACTGTTAATGTATTTACAACAATGGCAATTGTTCTTTATTAGTCTGGAACAAATAACTTTAATTAATCATGGATCACTAATGTTTTAATCCCATTTCTTTCTTTTTTTTTTTTTCATTTGTACCAGATTTCCCAGATCTCAGTGCAGATCGCCCACTGTCCGCGCCTCAAAGTCTTGCGTTTAGAAGAAAACTGCCTAGAACTCAGCATGCTTCCTCAAAGTATCCTCAGTGATTCCCAGATCTCACTGCTTGCAGTAGAAGGCAACCTCTTTGAAATTAAGAAACTCAGAGAACTGGAAGGTTATGACAAGGTTTGTGTCTCTTTTTTTTGTCTTCTTTTTTTTTGAAGATGCTTCTGTTGAGGTCCTTATCATTCTCAGAATACTATGCTTTTATGCTGGTGAATAGAAGCACAGTCTGCTGCTGTTGTCACTGGTACTAGATTCTTAACAAACCTCTGAAAAGAGTTTCATGAGTTGCTCAAAGATTAACTTTCTCAGAGGATTCAGGATCAGTGTTCTTTTATGAGCATCTGTTGAAGGCTACCTAATGATGACAGGCATGTCTTCACTTTAATGGGACAAAAAGTTATGGCTGCTTCCTATTATGCAGCACTCAGCTGTTTAACATTAGTCCATCTTTAAGAGTTGATATCTGACTGTTGATCGCTGTGAGAACTTTCTTCCTAGAACGTTAATTGGAATTAAAGCAAATGGCATAAAATTTGGGGTCTTGTTTTTTTAAAAAAAATAAAGCTCTAAAGGTTGTGCCTGGGAAATGAAAATATGCTTTAGATGCAGACTCCTTTCAAGTCTGAAAGCAGCAGCTTAGCTGCTTTCAGTAGTAATGAATTTTGTATTACTTTCTGAATCTTAGGGTTTTTGTTTTCTTTGTAGTATATGGAACGGTTTACAGCTACAAAGAAGAAGTTTGCCTGATTGTTATTCTCAACCTGTGTATTCCAAGTAAGAAGATTTAGTGACTGACTGAAGCACCTGCTTCACTAACTTAAACCGAGGATGATGAAGATGATGATCGGAGTACTCCACCTCTAGCACTCCTCCTCTAGTAATCTGCTACGGTCTGTTAAGGCCACATTGAATAAACCTGAAGTAGAGAACACGGGTATTGAACTGATGAACATGTCCAGGGACCAGTTTTGATTTTTGTGCCACTATAGCTTTTAATGCAGTATGTGTTCTCCTTTGATCGGGCTTGTACTTTCACACAGAAAGGGAAGGTGCATTTCAAAGTTGCCCGTTCCTTTTCTCAGGAAGCTGGCTGTTGATGAGGAATGTTTCCTTGGGAAACATTTTTTTCCATGATAGCACGTGGAATTTCTATCACCAAAGCAGATCTGAAACATTGTCTTGCAGTAAGCACTATTCTACAGAGAACTTGTACAGATGAGGTTTTAGTTTAACCTGTATAAAGCCTTTATGAAGCACAAAGAGTTGTGGCCAAGTTAAGTATTTTATTAGCTGATTCCAGTAAATAATTCATGGTTTGAGCATCTTTTATTCATATTTTACTGTACAGGCTTTCTTTTCCAATAAGCAAGAATTGCACTACAGTCCACTTCATCCACTTCTGCTTGAGCTGTATCAAATAAAAATTAGGTTAATCTTCAGTTTATTCAGTAAAAATGTATATTGCTGCAAAATACAATATCCTTGCACTGACTCCTTGTGTACAGAGCAATGCTGAAAGTTTGAGCCATCAGTCTACTGCTGCTGCTTTATTACCAAAAGAAGCTAGAAAGAGCTAAAGATGTATACAATTATGTAACTTATACTGAAAAGGAAAATATATTTGTTTATTTTAGTAAATAATTTTCAAAAAATCAGTTTATTTGGTGTAACTCTGACTCTTGTCACTTAAGTAGTATTGAGCTATGACTGAAAGCAATACACTACTTCGGTACTTGGTCCCATCAGCTGCTTTGAGAATGCAGAGGATTTGAGTGTATCAGCACTTGGGTTAACAATTCAGTTAGTTTGTACTGCGCACTAAACAGTGAAGTAGGAGTTGTACTCCTATATTTCTGGGCAAGATAAGCATGGATGCACCTATTCCTAATAAAAATCTTACATTAACTACTATTCTGTCCTTCAGCTTTCCTACATAAGGCAAGAAAGGCATTTAGACAGCAAACTCTGAAGGAATTGCTGCTATCATCATTAAATGTATTCAACATCTTAGGACACCTGCAGCTGAAAAAAATAAAGTGATGTCTGCTAACCTTTTTCCTCAATGTAAGAACTATAATTAAAATTAGTGACAAGTGGTTCATTTATAAGATGCTTAGAAGTACCTAGTTCTCTGACCCTGTTGCTCTCTTATTTAAATTCTTACATAGTAATACCTATTATCTTACCAATGCTTATAAATAGCTAGAGGACAGGTGTCAGGAGGATGAGGCCAGACTCTTCTCAGTCATACCCAGCAACAGGACAAGGGGCAGTGGGCATAAACTGGAGCACAGGAAGTTCCACCTGAACATGTGGAAGAATTTTACTGTAAGGGTGATGGAGTGCTGGAATAGCTGTCCAGAAAGGGTGCAGAGCCTCCTTCTATGGAGATACTGAGTAACACCTGCCTGGATGCATTCCTGGGCAGCCTGCTCTAGGCAAACCTGCTTTAGCAAGGAGGTTGGACTAGGTAATCTCCAGAGATCCCTTCCAACCCCTACTAGTCTGTGATTATAAGAGGGTTACAGGGAACACCACCTCCTTATTCAAAAGACAGAGGTGATCCATCATTAAACAGGGAACTGGTTTTACTTAAAAACTGTTACTTCACGGAAGAGCTTCTGTAAGAAGCAGCTGACAGCAGATGCTCACAAGGCCACTTATTTTGCAAGACATCACAATGGCAACACAACCTTTAAGCTTCCATAATGCAAGACCCTGTAGAGTCAGAAGTCTGTTCAGCTTCATACTAAAAGACTCCAGCAGGGAATAGTTTAAAGCCACAGGCTTGTTTTAAATATTAGCTCCTGCTGGATAGCTACATCCCCATTGAAAGAGTAGCTTCTTTTCTAGAGATTTTCTACGCATGAAGTCCCTCAGCAGATTCCTCCTTTGCATTCACCAACTCTGACATCTACCAGTGTCACCACCTACAGTGATTTAGCATCAACATGCAAGCACTTAGCAATGTTATGCTGGGGAGGTGTGTAGTGGCAGTTTGTTTTTTCCCTTAACTGGAAATCTGTGCTCAGAAATGCTGCTTCTCTCATGGAAGATGTGTATCAGGATGCTCTTATCTCTTCAATAACAATATGTAAGAATAGAGGGTAGATCAGGACATTTTAAAACAACGCAGTTAGCACTGCTATAAAAAAAAAAAAAAACAAAACCCAAAACCCCACACAGCTTAATGCTTTTGAAAGTCTTCAGGGAAGTGAGTCAACATTTCTCTTATCACTAGTATACTTAGACGCTTTCAATTACTTGTTGGGCTCCTTCATTACCTCAGAGCTATCAAGAATTTTGAAAAGAAAGAGGGAAAACCACCATGCAAATCACTTAAGGATGCTGAGTCAGTCCTGGATTAACCAAATTTGTTACAGAAAAAGAGAAATCTTATTTGTTTCAAGGAAAATAAGCTGGCTGATACCCTCACCTGTTTTGGCTCACAACAATAAATAACACTGGCTAAGTCACTTACAGGAACACTTGTGTACATTTCAGCTCTGTATATAATCTAGTAGTAGCTTCATATTGCAAGAAGTTTTCCCTTCTCACCTTCCCACTCTGCAACATGAGACACTAAACCAATGTATTTCCATTCACTTGAATTTTTTTCATTTTGTAATTACTGAGGTAGAAAATGTTACTATAGTTCACCATTCATGTATTTTATTTCAGGCCTATATCACTTGCTCTCCAGTTTTCCATGGCAGTTGATACACTTTTCATCCATCTATTCAATCAATATTTAGGTAGTACGTTGCTGTTTCAAGAGCAGCATAGATGAATTAGGAACTGCAAGTGACGGCATTGTGTAAACAGTGTTTCACCACGGAGCTTTCATAGAGGAAACTTCTGCAAGTTCCTGCACAAATAGAACATGCTGCAGTTCATACTGTAGTTACCCCTGAATTGAGGTTAAGAGGCTTAATTCCTTTTTCATCAAGGAGTAGGCTACCTTGAACTTAGCCTTTGAGTGCATCCATGGACCACATGCTGCATGCTCAGAATAGTTACACAGAAAAAACTTGTTTTTCTAGTTGTTGGTTGAAGTATACTACGAGAACTACTTTAAGCCACTCCCAGATATGCTATTCTGTCTTGCAGCTCACAACTGCAGCAAGTCATCACAAACCTGCATTCTCCCACCCCCACCTCCCCCGCCTCTAAGAACCTGAGGCTCTTGTATTAGAGAAAATACGATTTAAGTTGCCTTGCAAGTGAAATTGCATTGTCAATAGGTTAAATCACTAGATCTCACCCCCTGGAATAGGTATTTGCTAGGCATCTGTTACTAACCCTTGACAGAAGTTTTACTTAGCTGCTCCATCATCATGTCAAATTGCAGCCTTTCAAAGAAGGGATGGACACATTTCATAGTTAGAATTTTTTTTACGCAGGGATGAAAACTAAAGTGTTGAGAGGTCACACTATTCCTGCCTTCCCAACCACACCCATTCCTTTGTTAGCATTAGGATTTCTGTGAAATCAAAACAGAAGGGAAACTTCCCAGTTGCATAGCAGCAACTAGTTCTGCCAAGTTTTTCAAGGACAGGAAACCAGGAGATATTAAGAGAAAACAGTTCAGTTATAAAAGTATGTATTTTTGTGCACAATATGTAGTTTAACAATCAAAAGCAGAAACTGTAAACCTTAATAGTATTCAGAAATACAAAGATGTACAAGTGTTGATTCCATCCCATGGATATGGAAATTAAGTATCTATTCTACAGATAAGAGTAAGAAAAACCAAGAAGCAGACTGCTGTTCTCTAACAAATACACCAACTCTCACAGTTTTGGCTGTCGCTGCATCACAAAATAGTATTGGTATTCCACTGACAGCCAAGCAGAATGTCTCAAATTGTTTCTTTGCAAGATCCCAATATTGGTGACCCAATCACAGCATTCTCTTGGCCAACATGCTAATTTGTTGCTAGAGCTCAGGGAAGTCAAGATCATGGACTTGTAATGGAGAAACACATTCCAGTGTTTGGAATGTCCAAATGCTACACAGCAAGTTTGCACTGTTTTACCAGAATAAGGTAACCACTTTAGTCTTCTGTTCCAGGAGGCAATAATAATTAACTAACATACACCTTGGTTTTGCAACCTGCAGCAAAATACTCCCTTCGGTTAACCTGACATTTTTAAGGAGAGAAAAAAAAAAAAAAAGCATAAAAATCCCCTATGCTTTCCCATGCAAATAGTTGTTAGAAGTTTACTATGCAAATGTTACTTATTTGCTACTTGTGCTTCTAAGCACATAATTTCCACTTACTAATGGGGCAAATAACAAGCTTAAAGCTTATTAGCTTTACAACAAGTACAGGAAGCCAGACAGAAGCCAAACACACTAGTGAAGTATCCAGTCCCCTGCAAAACAACACCTTATTCACATAAACAGTACCACTGGCCTTGTAACATGCAGCAGCTCCATCTTTTGGTCAGGTTTTTGGGTGCAGTATTTTTTTATTTTCTCTAAATATTAATGTTGTCCTGGTAGTGAACTGAGAATATACCAGTAATACTGATTGTATTTCTTCTAAAAAGAAAACAAAACACTTAACACTTATTTTTCAGCAGATTAGTGTCATCTCTGTAGCTCTGGGATTCAGCATTTCTGGCTACAAAATACTTGTGGACTGTCCTTCCAAAAAAAAAAAAAAAACCAAAAAACAAAAAAAACCCTATAAAGCTATTAGTTTTGATTATTCCTCCAATCAATTTGGTTTGAAGATTTTTGCCACCCAACACTGAGTACCACAGGTTAGTCCAAAGCATGATTTTCGCCTTTGAAACAGACTGGGTGGCATTAAAGTCATACAGGTCAATTGCACTTGCCAAAAAAAAAAAAAAAAGTATTCAAGAAAACCCTGGGAATAGATCTGATTCTATTATAGTAAAACCAGAATGTTTTTATTCACAGCAAGAGAGCTTTGCCTCACCTGGTCAAAAATTCCTCTATTCTGCAACAGAACAGGAATATTTCAGTTGCAAGCAACTTGGACATATAATATTTCAAGCTGCCAGTCCCAAAGTCTGCAGTAATAAACCAGGCAGGCATCTACTCGGAACTAGCATTCTAGCTAGAACTAGCTACTTCTTCCTCCAGTTGTGACCAAAGTTTCATAAGCTTCTCTGTTTTCAGGAGGTTTAAGAAGCTTCCCCAGGGTTAATGCCAAGAGCAAACTCTGCACCACATCTCAGTCATCATTTTTGCACTGAAGAAAGGCATGAACTTAACTCCAGTAAAACTGGCCAAAACAGAACCTGATACAGGATGCAAGAAAACTGCATGTTTTTCTGCTCAGTTTCTCCCCCTTAAGATGCATCATTCAAACACCTGAAGGTTAACTTTTAGATGAGGGGCATAATTTGTTCCACCAAAAAAAAAAAAAAAAGCCACAGCACAATTTCCTAGTTGTGGCCTTCAAAGTAATGTCAATTTACAATAAAGAAATGCAAACCTATACCTCTCTCCAGTTACCCTTACATTAAAGTTTGTGTAGTTAGGAAGTTTTAAAGCCCTCGGCCCACAAGCCTCTTAAACTATGTAGTTTATAACCTCAACCCCAAACCTATCATGTGGCTTGGAATGTGAAACTATGGTTAAGTCTGCTAGAGATACAAGCCGGACAATATTCACCAAGTCCCTATTTTAGTGAAGGCACTCAACTTATGAGGTATTTCAAACAGTGCAAAATGCCCTCTCCAACTTTACACAACCATGAATTCAGGTTACCCTGCTTCTTCAACTTCCATAAAGACTATTTGGGTGAAGGAAAAGAGACTGAGGGGGAATAAAACATGCAAGAAGATTCTCAAAGCCATAACACTTTTAGCCCTGAGCAGTTTAAAGACAGTGACGGCAGATGAGTAAGACGCAGTTATGTTGGCTGCTTTCTTGGAATCAAGGCCAAGTGTAAATGAAGCAATAAAAATAGAAAAGTAATCCCTATAGAAAGGGTACTGCTTCATTTTTCCCCAGTCCCTCTTATTTCAGACAGAAGTTTCACAGATCCATGAATATGGTGGCTTGCAGCTGGGGAGACAGCATCACTGAACAGTGACAGCAGGTTTTAATTGTCAATTAGTTTCTTGGCTCTGATGTTGGCTTGCTCAATGCGTTCCCTGTTTGTATCAGCCTGAAAGAGAAGAAAACCTCATCAGGCATTTGTAGACTTCAGGCAAAACAACTGAAAAATACAAACTTAACATGAACTTCTGAATTGCAGGGTATTGTCATTGTGGTACAAAAAAAGGGGAGCAACATTTGTAAGATGGAACCATCCTCCAACCCCACTCCTGCCTAGACAGCATATGCTGTCAATTTTGGCAAAAACAGAATCAAGAAATAGCTTTTAGTCATTAGCTGCCTCTTAAAACATACAGCAGCTTGTCAGAAAGAATATTAACAGAACAAGGGGACAAAAATTCCCTCTCTCTAGGCCTTCAGAGATCTTAAGGACCTCTACAAAGCAGCTTTGTTGCTATGAATTAGAAGCACTAGTCAAAATTGCAAGTGACCTATGAGCATAAAATCAGAAATATTTTGCTTAGTGGAAATCCTTTGTTTTCATCCACACACCCTCCAGTGTTCTAGTGTCATAATGGCATGTTATTTGTAAGAAAAGCACTTTTATAATTGTTTTACTATTATAAAGCATCAAAAGTCAGCTAAAGCATCTAGACTGAACAAGTGTCAAAATATAGTTTTACTGAAAGAAATAAGGAACTTGGAAGTAATTCCTTAATTATTCTTCCCAGCCTGTAGTGCGGAATGAGCAGGAGGGGTTATAAGCACAAAACTAGCCTCTGCCCTCATCATAAGGAGTGGGATTTCCTGAGCAGCTCTACCTGTGCCAAATTTTATCCATTTCACACCTTCCTACTGCAAAGAGCTAGGAAGAAGACATTGACAGTTCAGCCCCTTCCTTCCTGATCTTTCCTTTCTGCCCTCTGGATTCAGGGTTGAGGAGGGGCAGGAATCTAATGTAGGAAGTCAAGAATCTAAACTCTTTAACACCACTTTGGAAACACATTGATCTAGCTACTAGATCTTCGAAGAAAAAGACAGTAACATATGCTTTCATTACTGGTTTATTCAGACTAGGAGTCCTGCAGGCTACCAAATGTTACCCAGTCTGCTTTCCAGGAAAGCTGGAATTTATTTAAAAGAAAAAAGTAAAAATAAAAGCATCATCTCTATTCTGAATCTAAAAGCCTAATACTGCTATTTGTTTCTTCACATGATGCTGTACTTTGGAGATACACCCTCAACATTTTGATTTGGTTTTCATACTACTAGCTAGATTTGAATCCTGTTCTGCCGAGAACTGTATTTAAATATCCTGAGGGAGGTTGCCAGTCTCAAAGCCAGGAACTGCACTTTCATTTTTATTACAGTTTTGTTAATTAATTCTAACTTGTTCACATCATATTTTAATAGTTAGTAAGACCTGACCAGCAAGATTTAATCAGACCTCTGAAATCAAAGACCATTAAGCCAAAACAGGTGCCTGAAACTACCAGAAACATTACTGCTAAAACCAGTAATTCCCACTTGCAATTAATTTGACCAGGCAATTTCCAGGTTGCTTTATAGGCTGTATGAATTTCATAGTTCATCTTAAATTCTGATTAAATTCCTAATGTTCTTTAAAATGTATGACTTCTTTTACTCGATTATCACCTAAGGTCTGCAGTTTCAGGTAACAGTAAAAGGACAATTAAGGCATCCTCCATAAGATCATGCTGATTGTCCTCGTTAACACCAAAACTCCTAAATTACTAGACAAAAATCAAGACATTGACATAAATACAGACAGCATCTTTATTAGAGTATTTGAGAAAACTGTTCCTCTTGCTTTTAACCCTACTGGGCATTTCAGCAGTATCTTCAAATTCCCATTTTGTCTTTGATCTAATTTTACAGCAACTGGTATTCACTTCTGTTTTGGTTTTTTTTTTAATCTTTAATATACACTATTGACTGAAGATTTCACTTCCTTCCTTAACCAGAAGGCCTGTAAAGAACTTCTATTTGTTTCAGAATATGGGAATTTCTAAAATATGAATGCCTTCCTCATACTGCCACACAGTCCTCAGAAGAAAATCACAACAACCTCCACTAAGAAGAAAATCACAACCTCCTCCACAAAGAAGAAAAGGAGGGTGATTGTTGTAGGGGACTCCCTCCTCAAAGGAGCAGAGGGACCCATTTGCAGACCTGACCCGCTCCACAGGCAGGTCTGCTGCCTGCCAGGGGCATCAGGGCTGGAAGTAGCTGGGAAACTCCCCTCCCTGATCCATGAGACGGACTACTACCCTCTGGTAGTAGTCCAGACTGGTAATGATGGCCTAGCCAACAGAAAGGCTAAGGACATCAAAAAAGACTTCAGGGCCCTTGGGAAGACGATGGAGGGCTCAGGGGCACAGGTGGTGTACTGCTCCATCCCCAGGATACATGGAGCAGAACCGCAGAATACTAAGAAGGACTCAATTAATGCCTGGCTCCGAACCTGGTGCAAGGAAAAGGGCTTTGGGTTCTTTGACCATGGAGAGGTTCGTGCACCCCCTGACATGGGTGCAAAGGTTGGGACACGTGGGTCTCCTAGTGGGGCTAAGGCCCTTGCTAAAAACCTAGTTTAAAGCTCGATTTATGAGCTTAGCTAGGTATGAAGGGGGAGGGGATTCAGTCCAGACTAGACAACTGCGTGCCTGGACGTAGACCACTGGAGTTTAGGAGGGGGCGTGCTGGTGAGGACAACCAGCGCGTCACCATACAGGAAGTGGGGGAGAATGCAGCCTCGCTCAACAAGGGAGATATAGATATTCTGGCATCAACTACTCCAGGAGGAGTAGTCCCCTCTAGGAGGGCTGAAGGCTCAGCTGCTCAGCTGAAGTGCATTTACACCAATGCACGCAGCATGGGAAATAAGACGGAAGAGCTGGAAGCCGTTGTAGGGCAAGGTGCCTTTGATGTCGTTGCCATCACGGAAACGTGGTGGGATGACTCTTATAACTGGAGTTTGGGTATGGTGGGGTATAAACTCTTCACGAGGGATAGAAAGGGTAGGAGAGGGGGTGGAGTAGTCCTCTTTGTAAGGGAGGACTTGGACACCACTGAGATAGACTGTGGCGATGAGGAGATTGAGTGCCTGTGGGTTAAGATCAAGGGAGCCCATAAGAAGGGAGACTTTGTGATGGGAGTCTGTTACAGGCCACCCAGCCAAGGAGAAGCAGCTGATGAGCTCTTCTTTAAACAGCTGGGGTCAATCTCCAAGTCAGAGCCTCTTGTCCTTGTGGGAGACTTCAATCTCCCTGGTATCTGATGGAAGTACAACACAGCAGAAAGGAAGCAGTCTAGGAGGTTCCTGGAGTGCGTGGAAGACAACTTCCTTGCACAGCTGGTTAATGAACCTACGAGGGAAGGTGCCCTCCTGGACTTGCTGTTTGTCAACAGAGAGGGGCTTGTGGGGAATGTGATTGTAAGGGGGTCACCTAGGTCTTAGTGATCATGAGATGATAGGGTTTTCTGTCCTAGGTGAAGTGAAGAGGGTGCTAAGCAGGACGGTAGCAAATAAATTTTCAGAGGGCAGACTTTGAACTGTTTAGAAGGCTGGTTGGCAAAGTCTCCTGGGAGACAGCACTTGAGGGCAAGGGAGCCCATGAGGGCTGGGAGCTCTTCAAAGAGGAGATCCTGGCAGCTCAGGAGAAAGCCATCCCCGTGTTCTGGAAAAAAGGCCGGCAGGGTAAAAACCAGCTTGGTTAAGTAGGGAAATCTTGAGTCAAATTAGAAAAAAAAGGAATATTTATAGGCTCTGGAAGGGGGGACAGGCCTCTTGGAGGGACTACAGGAGGGAAGCGAGGCTATGTAGGGAAAAAAATCAGAGGGGCTAAGGCTGAGCTAGAGATCAGATTAGCTAAGTCTGCAAAAGACAATAAAAAATCTTTTTATAAGTATATTAACAGTAAAAGGAGGACAAGGGAGACCATACAGTCCCTTTTGGACTCAGAGGGAACAGCAGTGACAGGGGACGAGGAGAAGGCTGAGGTACTTAATGCCTTCTTTGCCTCAGTCTTTAATTGTAAAGAAAGCTGTTCCCTCTGTGTAGATACCCGGGAAACAGAGGAGCAATACAAGGCTCCCATAGTCCAAGAGGAGGTGGTCAGAGCCCTGCTTGGCCAATTGGACACCCACAAGTCTATGGGGCCAGATGGGATACATCCTAGGGGTTTGAGGGAGCTGGCGGATGTATTGGCCAAACCCCTTTCCATCATCTTCCAGCAGTCCTGGAAGACTGGGGAGGTACCTCTGGACTGGAGACTGGCTGATGTAGTTCCCATTTACAAGAAGGGTAGCAGGGAGGATCCGGGGAACTACAGGCCAGTCAGTCTGACCTCGGTGCCAGGGAAAGTCATGGAACAGGTGATCTTGAGTGCTACCATGAAGCACATGCAAGAGAACCAGGTGATCAGGCCCAGTCAACATAGGTTTACCAGAGGCAGGTCCTGCCAAACCAACCTGATCGCCTTCTATGACAAAGTGACTCGGCTGCTGGATGAGGGAAAGGCTGTGGATGTGATCTTTCTGGACTTCAGTAAAGCCTTTGACACAGTTTCTCACAGCATTCTGCTACAGAAACTGTCAGCCTCTGGCCTGGACAGACGCACACTCTCCTGGGTAGAAAACTGGCTGGATGGCTGGGCCCAGAGAGTGGTGGTAAATGGTGTTAAGTCCAGCTGGAGGCCAGTGACAAGTGGGGTTCCCCAGGGCTCAGTGCTGGGTCCAGTCCTGTTCAATGTCTTCATCAATGACCTGGATGAGGGCATTGAGGGTACCCTTAGCAAGTTTGCAGATGACACAAAGCTGTGTGCAAGTGTCGATCTGCTGGAGGGTAGGGAGGCTTTGCAAAGGGACCTAAACAGGCTGGACCGCTGGGCAGTGTCCAACGGCATGAGGTTTAACATGGCCAAATGCCGGGTCCTGCACTTGGGGCACAACAACCTTATGCAGAACTACAGACTGGGAGAAGCCTGGCTGGAAAACTGCCAGGAGGAGAGGGACCTGGGGGTGTTGGTCGACAACCGACTGAACATGAGCCAGCAGTGTGCCCAGGTGGCCAAGAAGGCCAATGGCATCCTGCCTTGTATCAGAAACGGTGTGACCAGCAGGTCCAGGGAGGTGATTCTCCCTCTGTATTCAGCACTGGTGAGGCCGCTCCTTGAATATTGTGTCCAGTTCTGGGCCCCTTACCACAAGAAGGATGTTGAGGCTCTGGAGCAAGTCCAGAGAAGAGCAACGAGGCTGGTGAAGGGGTTGGAGAACAGACCCTATGAGGAGCGTCTGAGAGAGCTGGGGTTGTTTAGCCTGGAGAAGAGGAGGCTGAGAGGAGACCTCATTACTCTCTACAAGTATCTGAAAGGAGGTTGTAGAGAGGAGGCAGCTGGCCTCTTCTCCCAGGTGACAGGGGACAGGACGAGAGGGAATGGCCTCAAGCTCCGCCAGGGTAGATTTAGGCTGGAGATTAGGAGGAGGTTTTTCACACAGAGGGTCATTGGGCATTGGAATAGGCTGCCCAGGGAGGTGGTTGATTCACCTTCCCTGGAGGTGTTTAAGGCACGGGTGGATGAGGTATTGAGGGACTTGGTTTAGTGTTTGATAGGAATGGTTGGACTAGAAGATCCGATGGGTCCCTTCCAACCTGGTTGTTCTGTGATTCTGTGATAAGTTGCTCTCTGAAAGATATACACCACCCCCCAAACATATTGATACATTTAATGTGTTTGGGAAGTTAAACCTTTAAAGTAATAAAATAAAAATGAAAAAAGTTAATAGCTGTGACTAATTTCATGTGCAGGTGAGGGCAGACCATGCCTGCGCACACCTACAAAACCTGTTATTTCAAGATCTCCCTAATCCAATATTAACCTGTCCACAAGAATTTGAGCAATTAAGTATATTTCAGTTTACCTTCACTGATTACAGTGACATTTTAGGAATTCCAGAAGACTCTTGCTATTGTAAAAAACCTGTTCTGTACCATATACGAGAGTCCCTGTGAGCAACCCTCTCCCGGTTATACCTCCAGTAAACATGTGCCCTTTTGATTCAGCCAATTTTAAGTTGTTTTCAGAGTACACAGTGACCTGTGCTATATACTCAAACACCAAGATACATTTCTTGTTCAAATCACTGCAGCCTAGAGGACAGTATAATCTTAATGCATATTTACTTCAAATGCAGGTAGATAGGACAGTGAACCCATTCCTTATAGCTTCCCTGTAATAACCTCTAAGCTGAAGGCAGAGAACACCTTTGACACTTACCTTTATATTTATCCGGTCTATTTGTTTATTCTGGGCATCAATCTCATTGCCCATATCCAAAGCCATGTTTTTCAAATTTCCAAGAATGTTTCCTACTTGAGCAAGATTTTCATCCATTTCATCTTCTCTGGCATCATTTGTTATTCTGCTCAAATAATTAAGACAATGTTTCCAAGAATTTCCAAGAATGCTTTTTCCCCACCCTAATTCTACTGTAAAGGAAATTGTTACACAGGCAATATATCATTGCAATGACAGGCAATATATTCAAGCCAAAGCATTTTTTCCTCTTTTAAAACCTTATGTATGAAGCTAGTGAAGGAGCTGGAGAACAAGTCTTATGAGGAGCAGCTGAGAGAGCTGGGGTTGTTTAGCCTAGAGAAGAGGAGGTTGAGGGGAGACCTTAATTGCTCTCTACAACTACCTGAAAGGAGGTTGTAGAGAGGACAGAGCTGGCCTCTTCTCCCAGGTGAAAGGGGACAGGATGAGAGGGAATAGCCTCAAGCTCTGCCAGAGGAGGTTCAGGTTTGATATCAGGAAAAAATTTTTCACAGAAAGGGTCATTGGGTACTGGAACAGGCTGCCCAGGGAGGTGGTTGAGTTACCATCCCTGGAGGTGTTTAAGGGATGGGTGGATGAGGTGCTGAGGGGCATGGTTTAGTGTTTGATAGGAATAGTTGGACTCGATGATCCAGTGGGTCTTTTCCATCCTAGTGATTCTGTGATTCCAAGCAATGAGCCCATCAAAACCAAAAAAGGCCTTAATTTAAAATAACGTCTACCAGAGAAAGCTTAAAGACATGAGTTTGTCTCAAATATACTTTACAACATTAAAAGTCCCCTCAATAACAGAGCACTAAACTCTTTAGTCCTCACATCCAGAGGTAGTGGTATCACCACTACAAAAAAACCAAGAAATTAAAGTAAGATGAACACTGCAATACCAAAAGCACAGATGTCCACCATCTCTTCTCCAACCAGTAATAATTCCTCCTCACAGCAGTAAAGAAATATAATACTAAGCAGCTTCAAATAAAATGCATCTGAATTAAGCTGACAATTAGGAACTTGGAATTCATGCATTTGAGATTGAGAAATATGAAGAAGCAAACCTCGTAATATATCCACCACTTGGCACTCCAGAAGTCTGAGGCTGCTGCCGATTTAAACTAGTTGGTTGCATGGATATCACATGATCTGCTGAGTTCTCTGTTTCATCTCCCCAGGTTGCTCTGTATGCCTTGCTTGCTTCAAAGTTCTTTGTCCTATTCCGTAAAAATAAGAAATATGAACTGCTACATCAGAAATACACCTTCCTGAATGAAGTTATGAATTAATCTAGGATTTTCAGAAACACTTGCCTTGTGCCTGAAAGACATTAAATTTTGTCTAGACAAAGCCTTGTCCATATAATACCTTCTTATACTGGGATAGTTCAAACATTACTGAGCTACTCTAGGGACAGTAATTCATTTGGTCTTGAGCTTTAATACAAGCAGAGTAGTTTTCTTGAATAACATGTTTGCCAGAAGAGGAGGGGAAGCTTATGACAGTAACAGGGAAGTTTATACTGTCATAAGACCAAGTTCCATTTACTATAGAAGTTGGTCCAGAGTCAGGGTAAGTTGCTTTTCAGGGAAGACATAGGGATGAAGGAAAAAAACTCCTTCAAATACTAATAGCTACACTACACAAGAAAACTATTAATACCTACTTTTTTGTCAAAGATTTTCTGGTGCCAAGTCTTTCTTTTTAAAGTTGATGTTTCTCGGGTTAATTTTGACTAAGAAATAACTGTAAATCATGTTTAATCAGCTCCTTCATTCTGTGATTCAATTGCATTAACTCCATTACAGCAACAAACCAACTAACATGACAATTTTCACCACAAGATTCAAAAGAAAAAAATTAAAGAAAGCATACTGACAGGAAGCCATCTCAAGAATCACAGACCCACAAAAGCAAGAGGAAGAAAAATAACTGATCTATATTGGAGTCAGTTTTCATGAACCCTAAAGAGTATTCTTCTCAAAATATGTTCATGTTCACCTTGGTTACTAGTATTTTCAGATTAAGCTAGATAATCCAAACTCTTCTACCACTTTATTGCTTCCTTAAAGCATGCAAAAGAAAATCTGTACAGACTTTCAGTACACAACTTTACAACTACAGGTAATCAATTTCTGTATCTATAGTGCCTTTCAGTAGCCTAGATGTTCCATATATGAAGAGGTGTGAAGTCAGCTGTAATGAAGAAAATATTCCCCTCATTCTTCTGGCATTTGTAATCAAAATGGAAAACTATCTCATAAGTCAGATCCTATGAACAGTAATCCAGTATTAATACATCAAGGGGAATAAATTAAGTAATTTCTTAGTTCATAACGGAGCTGTTGCACCCAGCAGAACTGTAAAGAAACCTAGTCAATTCCAGCTCCTTGTGCTTACACAGGCTCTTTCTTCTTTCTGTTTACTGCAACTAGATTAAGCATTATATTTTAATAGCCCTCATAGTAAAGCTGCAACAGAAGGAGAGCTTTGTATGTTTGGCTTCTGGATTAGCAAAGTCTTATGTGCCAGAGGTAACTGTAGAGAACTTTTTGAATAAAAACCCGTGGCCTGAAAACTACTTGCACATCTGAGGCAAACAGCTAGACTCAGAATTGTTGCTTAAACTAAGGACAAAGTTTTTCACCACCTGACTTTACGAGCTGTTTTTCAAATTATTGTACATTCACTCTTCTCATGTTTCCTTTCTGTAAGATTAAAGCAATTTATACAACATGTCAAAACAGCAAGGGTTCAAACTGTTGTTAAACATTTCCACAACTAATACACTCTACAGTAAATCAACATTTTCTATTTACATCAGTATTAGAAGACATCACAGTCACAAGGAGACCTGCATGCAGACATCATGCACATGCAAGCACAAATGCAACAGTAGCAACAATTCAGGCAGCTGGTTAAATGTACATCTGAACTAATAAGACTGACCTTGTCCTAAAATCCGCTTTCACCAGTTAAATGAATACAGCTTCTTATCCTAGTCTTCATTTTTAGAAAGTAAGCATCAGTGTTAGGAAAGAACAGAGAAGAAAGAATAGTAAAAGAGTAGCAAACAGGTAAAATGCTACTAGAACACAGATTTTTATTAGAGAACTGCTGTTATTTTGTGTTTTCAGAAAGCTTTTATAAACAATCCAAGCCTAGGGGAAATGAGAAAAACTTATTTAATTCATCAAGTCTTCCAATTTAGCTTTGTGTTCTACAAAAAAAAATTAAAACTTTGGACATAACTTGTTGACCGACATTTAAAAAAAAAAAACCTGATGCACCAGTAGGTACACGAAAGGTATTCATCATCTTATTCATTGCCCTCTACCTCTGTAGTAGATTTTTTTTTTTTGCACATTACTACCCATTTTGACACACAATTCTTTTATTGTTATCTGCATATTTAGAGTGCCTCAAAAGTTCACAAATTCTGAGCTTGCTCAGTATAAATAAGCTGCTTAAGCTTTGGTGGAATAAGTCAACTACAGAAAACAGACTGCCTGTGAAGAATAATGATCATATCCAACCAACTCAAAGATAAATTTTATACTTTTCTCCTTAAAGCTAGCACACCACCAAAAAAATAGTATTTTCCTTATAATACTGATTTCTAATTATTGTTTACGTGTTTAGAAGCACCAAACAAGTACCATACAAAAGATTAGATTACTCTTAACTGACTCTGATATGCTAGCCATAATCACAGAATCACAGAACAACCAGGTTGGAAGGGACCCATCGGATCTTCTAGTCCAACCATTCCTATCTAACACTAAACCAAGTCCCTCAATACCTCATCCACCCGTGCCTTAAACACCTCCAGGGAAGGTGAATCAACCACCTCCCTGGGCAGCCTATTCCAATGCCCAATGACCCTCTGTGTGAAAAACCTCCTCCTAATCTCCAGCCTAAATCTACCCTGGCGGAGCTTGAGGCCATTCCCTCTCGTCCTGTCCCCTGTCACCTGGGAGAAGAGGCCAGCTGCCTCCTCTCTACAACCTCCTTTCAGATACTTGTAGAGAGTAATGAGGTCTCCTCTCAGCCTCCTCTTCTCCAGGCTAAACAACCCCAGCTCTCTCAGACGCTCCTCATAGGGTCTGTTCTCCAGCCCCTTCACCAGCCTCGTTGCTCTTCTCTGGACTTGCTCCAGAGCCTCAACATCCTTCTTGTGGTGAGGGGCCCAGAACTGGACACAGTATTCAAGGAGTGGCCTCACCAGTGCTGAATACAGAGGGAGAATCACCTCCCTGGACCTGCTGGTCACACCGTTTCTGATACAAGGCAGGATGCCATTGGCCTTCTTGGCCACCTGGGCACACTGCTGGCTCATGTTCAGTCGGTTGTTGACCAACACCCCCAGGTCCCTCTCCTCCTGGCAGTTTTACAGCCAGGCTTCTCCCAGTCTGTAGTTCTGCATAGGGTTGTTGTGCCCCAAGTGCAGGACCCGGCATTTGGCTGTGTTAAACCTCATGCCGTTGGACACTGCCCAGCGGTCCAGCCTGTTTAGGTCCCTTTGCAAAGCCTCCCTACCCTCCAGCAGATCGACACTTGCATACAGCTTTGTGTCATCTGCAAACTTGCTAAGGGTACCCTCAATGCCCTCATCCAGGTCATTGATGAAGACATTGAACAGGACTGGACCTAGCACTGAGCCCTGGGGAACTCCACTTGTCACTGGCCTCCAGCTGGACTTAATAATGCTAGTGTTACAGAAACACTACATAGCAGTTTTGCAAGAATTCATGTAGTCAATAGTGAAAGACTAATGCTTTAACTCTATTGTCTGTTCTCTCTTCCTCCATGAAGCATGAACATTTAAAATGCCTAGAGAACCAATATAACTTTCCTTCTCCAAAACATAAGTTTTCTTGCTTTTAAGTTAGTGCAAAAGTACTTTAGTGAAAAAATGATCTTTGGAGTCAAATTTGTAACAGATAGACATTTATATATATATCTGCAGTCCAGTTCATTCTCATCTGTATGTATATCGATAGTATTCCTCAAAATATAATCTTTAAGAAGATTAGGGTACAGCTGTGTAGGATGTTATACAGCAGTTGTATTTACAGTGAAAAGGGCACAATGCAGAGTTAGATGCAAGTAATCTTTATCTACTCATACAATTTAAAAAGGGTGGTCCTTTACAAATTAAAACAGCCAACTTTCCTAGCTATCCAGCATCTGTTTAATTGGCACATTTATTAGAAACACACTTCCAGTACATTAGCTATTGGGAATATTCTAGAACTTCATACTCAAGTACCAATTTAACTGACCTGTTACAAGGACAGACACAGAGCCCACAACACTTGTTGAGCTCTGTCAGTGTCTTCTCAGCTTCTCTCATGTCTTTATTTATCTGGTCCATGCCTTCTTCTATGCGATTTAATTGTTCTAGAAGTGAAACAGGTAACTTGAATAAACATGGATTGGGAAAAGTTGGTGGTGCATCCACATGAACTTTGCTTTCAAGCAGGAACCCACAAGTTTCAGTTCTAATTTATACCAAGACTAATCCCTTTGTTTTCTGCCTTCTGATTTTTTTTTTTTAAAATACAGCTAAATAGCTTTCTTAAAATAAAAGTTTTGTTTACTACATTTAAAATATTTTCCTTATCCTTAGTGCAGAATGTATGCAGTTACACTGATCCTGTATAGGGCTTCTCTAGCAGGGCTGTATTACATTTTAACTAACGTCCACTCAACTACTTTAAAACCACTTTTTAAATACTACAAACATGGGAATAACCAATTAGCAAATCTCATTTTCATAAGTAGTCTTTATGAAACTTTTAGTTTCAACAACAACTTTTGAATGACAACCCTTTTTCTTATGGTTATAAAATTGATTTTTAGTGTTAGAGAAGAAAAAGAGCAAACTCACCTCCCTGTTCATCCAGCATGGTGATAGTTTTGATGCCAACATCCTGGGACTGTAGAAATTTATTTGCACATGTAAAAACAGATTTCAATACAGCAATGCAAAATCAGAAAGCCTCTATGGTTGGCTTCTCAAACTTACTTCGGTAGTAGAGCTATGCTAAGCTTCAACTTCAGTCTGGTGTAAGGCTGATAATAATCTCACCTGTTAATTACCTCAATTAGTGGGGGTTCATGTTTTTTTATTTTTACATTACAATAAGACAATAAATTTTATTGTAATACTCAGATGGAACAATATAATTTCAAGCTAAGAGTGTAAATGTAGCTGTGCCTCATTTTGAAAGTAATATTTAGTTCGTTGTTTACACCCTTCAACAGGGCTGCCAAGGCCTTCAGTCCTGGAAGCCAGAATAAAATAAGGCAAAACAAAGCCTGCAAAACCAATCCTGACAATTCAGCAGAAGAGATCTGGAAGATAATAGCCCATCACTAATTCTAGAACCAAGCAAAAGGAATCAGCAGTGAGAGGTATCACAGTACAGCTCTTTGTTGGCTCAAAGTCTTGAATCTAGCATGCAAGTTGCATCCATGCTTTACTGTAAGCTCGCAGCATACAATGGTCTTTAGTATGAGTTTTTACCTGCTATGAATCACCAGACTATGATATCAAGAGAAATTATGTTGACTCATTACACACACTCAATATTTGTATTTAAAAGGTGTTCACTAGGCTACGCTGATTCAAATTCCTCACTGATAACAGAAGTATCTTCAGTTTCACAGCAGTATGGTACCACCTGGACAGCGAGTAGAAGCTCTAAAGCAATAGTGAGTAAACACGATAATATTCTTACTCATAAGCTGTCTCAATTCTTTGGCACTTAAGTTTCAGGTATCAGCTTTGAAAAGCATTACTGCTTAGTCTCTGGATTCAAGTTTGCCTGGCACATCCAAGTACTAGAAAAACTGCTTTGCTGAACCACTTAAGCAAAGCCTACCAGAGCTGACTATATACCTCCTCATCTCACTCCCTACTAACAAGATGTTCTGTATTTTTTTTTAAATTACCATAGAAAAAGTAAATGATCAGTCAATTTTACAGTAGGGTATGCAAGCCATAACAATGTAGAGAGACAGATCAGTCATACAGCATCACCTAGATAAACCCAAAATACAGATTTCTTTCCAGTCATGTACAAGGGTGTTATGAACTTCATTATCATACTCAACTATCTTTAAAGTTAATTCTTTAACAGACTGTAAGAAGGTATATGTAGAACTACTTCTGTTTAGAACCAAAAGTAGTCCTACACTTTAATACTCCACCCAGCTAAGCCCTACCACCCTTCTCCTCAAAGCAAGGGATTTCCACCCTGTTCACAGGCAAAGCAAGCTAAAAGACAAACCGAAGATGTTACAAGAAGTGATGTAGCAGCCAAAGCCATAAGTGACCATCACAGAAGATTTTTAATAACTGTTTTGTAGCATTTGGAGGTTAAACCTTTTTGCTTAGGATGAAATAAAGTAAAAGAATATTGAGCCTTCTGTGATCTAACTTTACATAATGTAAAAAGCATTAGGCTTAAGTCATTCCAACTCTGCTATGAACTTAAAGCAGCAACCTCTAATGATGAGGTACATGTGCCACTCGAAAAAAAGGCAAAAAAGTGATTAAGATCACTTTGTAATTGTTAACATGCTTTAAAAATATTAAAAAGCTTTTCCTTACCTCAATGGCCAAACCGAGAATCCGTCTTGTGCTTTCCAAAGACTAGAAAGAATTTTAAAATGAGTGCGTTAACAATATGTATTGCTTCTTTACCAGTTCCTTGCAGTAAGGCAACTACTATACAAAGGTTCTTCAGCCTGCCCATATGTAACACATGCTACAACAGTCATAGTGGCAGCACGCTGGTTTGTTCAGTTGCTACTAAATCCTTGGTTTTTACTACTTGCTAGTACTTCACTCATCCCATTGCAGAGTCTTACAATGAGAAAATATATTCAGAAGTATTTTAGTTAAATAAAGAAGTCAAAGTTCCAACATACCTGGCTTGCATTGTCTCAGTAATGAGGACTGGGTAATGAGTACTCAAGTCAAGCTTTACAATTCAGAAGTTTAAATTCATTCTTACTTTTAGGACTAGTCTTCAATCCAGTATTTAGCAAGCAAAATAAGACTTTGAAGCATTCAGCTATACCCTTGCAAAATTACTATCCTAGATAGCCTTTATTTTTAGAAATTGCTGTTCTCATCTGATAAGTACTGTAAACCCAGATGGTTTCCTGTAATATTTACCTCATCAGTAACCTGGTTGGCCCTCAGCTGAATTTCTTCAGGTGACAGTTCATCCATGACGAGGAGCTATTACTTGTCAGTAATCACGCTGAAGAGATTCTTCCCCCTGTAAAAAGATATAACAGTGTTAAGCATCAGGATTATCCTATTTCTTCAGTAATTTGAGTTGAAACCAGAAGACAGTTCAAAGAATGAAAGCCTGTATCTTTCATTCTGCTTACTATAATACTTGGTTAGGACCAGAAAACACCGGAAAAGTTATTCAGCTGACAACTAAGAAGCTAAAAGAAAAGCAGGAACAATCATCTCATGAAATAGCTTCCTATCCAAGATTAGGCTTCATTAGGCTAAACATTTTTGAAAAATTCTACCCATTTTTAGTTTAAGGTAAAAATTAGGAAATGAAGTCTTAAACTTTGTTCCATGTTGGAAAAGCATATTGGTTTACACAGTAACCCAGAAAGAAATTAAAGCGTTTAAGTCATAAGCATAAGCCAGTGATTTTGGTAGGCAGTCAGAAGAACAGCAAACACCCTAGAAATAATTGTTCTAATTGTATCATGAATCCATCAAATGCAAAAAGATCTGCAAAGCTTTAAATCATATATCTGCAACTCCAGAAAAAGTTTTCAAATCTAGCTTCCACACAGTAAAGACAGTATCAAGATTTTCATAACTGCAGCCCCAACACACCACAATTTAACTCCTTCTATTAACCAGACTTTTTTGCCTGAAGAGATAAAAGGAAAAAACAAGCCTTTCCCCGCTTTGGGTGTCATATAGTCAGATACTTGTGCAGCTTGGAGCCTTAGAACATGTCTCATGGACAGCAACCCTATAAAAACAACAGCTCCTCAGGAATCCCACTGTAATTCCAGAACAGGGCCAGAAGTGCAGCTGTGTTCCCATGGTAACCTAGGGATTTCTCTTTCAGAATTTGAAGAAAATGTAGGCTTTATCAGGTCAGATACAGGGTTTTGTGTTTTATTCAATACTGCTAGAATGCTGTCCCTATGCTACCTGAACCACAAGTTCACAAACATGCCGTTGAAAAACAGACCAGCAGTGAGACTGAAAAAAAGAGGGAAGTAAACAACAGTCATTATTTCCAACTACTAAGGCTAGTAATTCCTGGTGGTACAAGTGGAAGGTAAGTGGTAAGTTGGAAGGAAGCCAACAGTCATGTATGGGAGGACTGAAGCTCCAACACGTTATGCTAAATTCATCCCAGGCTTGACAAGCATGATATTGATAAATGTTCTATGACAGATAATGCCATGTTGAAATTCGATAGCGATTACAATACGTTAACACACAGCAATTACATGAAGTAGTTCTCCATGCACTATTAACTATCAAACTATTCCCCCAATTTTGTCCTATTTACATTAGCAATCCATTATTTGACACAAGCAAGTAGCAACACACTAGACCAAGACATGCCGAATACCAGACAACTGCTTGAAAACATAAGCACTTACCACTGAAACTACCAGTTCTAAGGGCTGACAGACAAGTTTTGCCTTTCCCTAGCTTACTTACAGCTTCCTGAAAAACTCCATTGCCAGTAAGCAAGAAGCTATACGGAAACCAACCTTTGCTTTACATTGATGGTATTTGGTCTCAAAACTGTTTATGAAATAATCTAACAATGAAGAAATCCAGCTGAAAAATATGAAAGAAAAAAGCCCCTTCTACATAGCTGACATACATAACAGAGCAAAAAAGTTACTGCCAGGATTCTTCAAAGTTGAAGTATCATAGAATCACCAGGTTGGAAGAGACCCATCGGATCATCAAGTCCAACCATTCCTATCAAACACCAAAACATGTCCCTCAGGACCTTGTCTACCCGTGCCTTAAACATCTCCAGGGAAGGTAAACCAACCACTTCCCTGGGCAGCCTATTCCAATGCCCAATGACCCTTTCCATGAAAAAACTTCCTCCTAATCTCTAGCCTAAATCTCCCTTGGCGGAGCTTGAGGCCATTCCCTCTTGTCCTGTCCCCTGTCACTTGCAAGAAGAGGCCAGCTCCCTCCTCTCTACAACCTCCTTTCAGGTAGTTGTAGAGAGCAATGAGGTCTCCTCTCAGCCTCCTCTTCTCCAGGCTAAACAACCCCAGCTCTCTCAGACACTCCTCATAGGGTCTGTTCTCCAGCCCCTTCACCAGCTTTGTTGCTCTTCTCTGGACTCACTCCAGTGCCTCAACATCCTTCTTGTGGTGAGGGGCCCAGAACTGAACACAGGATTCAAGGAGCGGCCTCACCAGTGCTAAGTACAGAGGGAGAAAAACCTCCCTGGACCTGCTGGTCACACCGTTTCTGATACAAGGCAGGATGCCATTGGCCTTCTTGGCCACCTGGACACACTGCTGGCTCATGGTCAGTTGGCTGTCGATCAACACATCCAGGTCCTTCTCCTCCTGGCAGTTTTCCAGCCAGGCTTCTCCCAGTCTGTAGCTCTGCATAGAGTTGTTGTGCCTCAAGTGCAGGACCTGGCATTTGGCTATGTTAAACATCATGCCATTGGACTCAGCCCAGCAGTCCAGCCTGTTTAGGTCCCTTTGCAGAGCCTCCCTACCCTCCAGCAGATTGACATCTTCTCTTAGCTTAGTGTCATCTGCAAACTTGCTAAGGGTACACTCAATGCCTTCATCCCGGTCATTGATGAAGACATTGAACAGGACTGGACTCAGCACTGAGCCCTGGGGAACACCACTTGTCACTGGCCTCCAGCTGGACTTAACACCATTTACCACCACTCTCTGGGCCCGGCCATCCAACCAGTTTTCTACCCAGGAGAGTGTGCGCCTGTCCGGGCCAGAGGCTGACAGTTTCCATAGCAGTATGCTGTGAGAAACTGTGTCAAAGGCTTTACTGAAGTCCAGGAAGACCACATCCACAGCCTTTCCCTCATCCAGCAGCCGAGTCACTTTGTCATAGAAGGCGATCAGATTTGTTTGGCAAGACCTGCCTGTTGTAAACCCATGCTGACTGGGCCTGATCACCTGGTTCTCTTGCATGTGCCTCACGATAGCACTCAAGATCACCTCTTTCATGACTTTCCCAGGCACTGAGGTCAGACTGGCCTGTAGTTTCCTGGATCCTCCCTGCAACCCGTCTTGTAGATGGGCACATCAGCCAGCCTTCAGTCCAGTGGAACTTCCCCAGTCTTCCAGAACTGCTGGAAGATGATGGAAAGGGGTTTGGCCAGTACATCGGCCAGCTCCCTCAATACCCTTGGGTGAATCCCATCTGGCCCCATAGACTTGTGGGTGTCCAGTTGGGCAAGCAAGGCTCTGACCTCCTCCTCTTGGACCATGGGAGCCTCGTATTGCTCTTCTAGTTCTGGGGTTTGTGCACAGAGGGAACAACTTACTTTACAATTAAAGACTGAGACAAAGAGTATGTATGTGTTTATCTTCTGATGCTCATATTTGGACACTTGTAGTATTTTGCCTCTGGTAAGACAAAACCAATTTCAAGTGACAGTTCATATGCTCAGTTTACAATTATTAGGATAACAATGGGCAGAAGAAAAAAAAAAAGACTCAACACTTGCTTAAGAGACAAATGTTCTGACCATCTTCTATCATGGATAATAGAGTACAGCTACTTGCTGGTGTTTTGCAGGCTTAAGAAAGTGATGTCTTTTAATCAGTTTAAGTCTGCTTAAAGCTAACTATCCTAAACATATATATTAGACTCCAAAAAACCACAGTTTTGTTAGTTTGTGCAACTGAGGTGGCCAGCAGTGCTTTTGTAAGCACACACATACAGGACCAGCAATGGTGGCTCTGCAAAGGAAGCTAACGTCATAAGGCAGAACAGAGAGACATTCCCCAGGCAGAAACAAAAAGGCATCTTGCCATGCAGTAGTTTATAATATCCAAAAAAGCACACAGGAGTAACTGAGAAGAAACCAATCATTTCCAAAAATGCCTGTTTTCAAAACTGGAGACAGATGCTTGATAGCTGCATGTCTAATTGGAATAGCTGGAATATTGTAGGTGTCTTTACTACAATATATCTCTAAAGAAGAGGTTGTAATACCCATGATAGGGCAATTTGTATTGAAATAACAACTCACCTATTCCAACAGAACACAGTACATATACATACACACATCCTGGAGCGTGGAAAAGAGGAGCGGCAGTTCGAGAAAGCAGGGTGCAGAAAGGACCCTAATACCAGACAGAAGGCAGCAAAGACCATGGTGGCTACACGGCAGAAAGTTAAAGCTGCTCTGAGTGCCGCAGCCTCAGCTACCCAGACAGAGCCACAGTGTGGGTACCTGCAGCTGCCCAGACCATGAGCTGTAGGCAGTGCTCCTCTCTCAAACCAGCTCATGCCTCTGCTTCTGTTACCGGCACCACTTGTGAAAGCTGCCTTCGAGTGGAGGAACTTCTTCGCATGGTTGAGGAGTTAAGGGAGGAGGTAAAGAGACTGAGGACTATCAGGGAATGTGAGACCTGTGGAGCAGTGCCCTCTCACTCCCTCAGCAACCTATTGCACTTGGTATGCCCAATAACCAGCCACCTGCAAACTGCAAGGTTGGGGTTATAAGAGGTGAGGAATGGCAGCAAGTTCCTTCCAGACGAAGGAAGCCTGCTCCCCTCAAGCAGACAGCAAAACCTGAGATCCCTCTGGTGAACAAGTACCAGATGCTCCAGAAGGAATCTAATCCTGAGGATGATGGCCACCATAGCCTAGAATCTTTCCCTAGGCCACACCATCCTCAGAAAAAAATAACAACATCCTCCATTAAGAAGAAGAAGGTGGTGATTGTTGTAGGGGACTCCCTCCTCAAAGGAACGGAGGGACCCATTTGCAGACCCAACCCGCTCCACAGAGAGGTCTGCAGCTTACCAGGGGCATCAAGGAAGGAAGTAGCTAGGAAACTCCCTTCCCTGATCCATGAGACAGACTACTATCCTCTGATAGTAGTCCAAACTGGTAATGATGACCTAGTAAAAAGAAAGACTAAAGACATCAAAAAAGACTTCAGGGCCATTGGGAAGATGATAGCGGGCTCTGGGGCACAGGTAGTGTTCTGCTCCATCCCTAGGCTAAATGGAGCAGACCCACAAGTTACAAAAAAGACCTCAATTAATGCCTGGCTCCAAGCCTGGTGCGAGGAAAGGGGCTTTGGCTTCTTTGATCACGGGGTAGTTTGTGCACCCCTTGACACGGTTGCTAAGGTTGGGGCATGTGGGGCTCCTAGTGGGGCTAAGGTCCTTGCTAAAAACTTAGCTAAGACCATAAATCAAGCTTTAAACTAGATGTGAAGTGGGAGGGGACTGAGTCCAGGCTAGGTAAGAGCGAGTCTGGATGTGGGGCACTAGAGATTCGGAGAGGGTGTGCTGGTGGGGACCACCAGCACATCACCATACGGGAAGTGGGGGAGAGTGCACCTCAGAGCACTACAGGTATTCTGGTGCAAGCTAGTCCAGTTACCAGGCAACTGGGAACAAACACTGCTCCCTCTAACAGGGCTGAAGGCTCGGCAGCTCAGCTGAAGTGCATTTACACCAATGCATGCAGCATGGGGAATAAGAAGGAAGAGCTGGAAGCTGTCATAGGGCAAGGAGCCTATGATGTTGTTGCCATCACGGAAATGTGGTGGGATGACTCATATAACTGGAGTACAGGTATGGTGAGTTATAAACTCTTCAGGCAGGATAGGAAGGGAAGGAGAGGAGGCGGGGTAGCCCTCTTTGTAAGAGAGGGCTTGGACACTGTTGAGATGGATTGTGGTGATGAGGAGATTGAGTGCCTGTGGGTTAAAATCAGAGGAGCCCATAAGAAGGCAGATTCTGTGATGGGAGTCTGTTACAGGCCACCCAGCCAAGGAGAAGCAGCTGATGAGCTCTTCTATAAACAGCTGGGGTTAATCTCTAGATCAATGCCTCTTGTTCTTGTGGGAGACTTCAATCTCCCTGATATCTGCTGGAAGCACAATAGAGAAGAAAGGAAGCAGTCTAGGAGGTTCCTGGAGTGCATGGAAGACAAACTTGATTGCACAGCTGGTGAATGAACCAGCAAGGGAAGGTGCCCTCCTGGATTTGCTGTATGTGAAAAAAGGCCTGGTGGGGAATGTGGCAGTAGGAGGACGCCTAGGACTAAGTGATCATGAGATTACAGGGTTTTCTGTTCTAGGTGAAATGAAAAGGGTGGTTAGCAGGACAGTAGCATTAAATTTCCAGAGGGCAGACTGTGAACTCTTTAGAACGCTGGTTGGCAAAGTCTCATGGGAGATAGTACTTATGGGCAAGGGAGCCCATGAGGGCTGGGAGCTCTCCAAAAAGGAGATCCTAGCAGCTCAGGAGAAAGCCATCCCCATGTTCCAGAAAAAAAGCCAGCAGGGGAAAAAAACAGCTTGGTTAAACAGAGAGACCTTGAGTGACATTAAGAAGAAGAGGAATGTATATAGGGTCTGGAATAGGGGACAGGCCTCTTGGGTGGACTACAGGAGGGAAGTGAGGCTGTGTAGGGAAAAAATCAGAGAGGCTAAGGCTCAACTAGAAATTGGCTAAGTCTGTGAAAGATAACAAAATAATTTTCTATAAATATATAAATAATAAAAGGAGAACTAGAGAGACCATATAGTCCCTTTTGGATGTGGAGGGAACAACCGTGACAGGGGATGAGGAGAAGGCTGAGGTACTTAATGCCTTCTTTGCCTCAGTCTTTAATTGTAAAGAAAGTTGTTCCCTCTGTGTAGAAACCCCAGAACTAGAGGAACAATACGAGGTTCCCATGGTCCAAGAGGAGGTGGTCAGAGCCTTGCTTGCCCAACTAGACACCCACAAGTCTATGGGACTGTGAAGAGTTTGGTGGTCACCCGCCTTATCTTGTGGGGCCAGGGAGTCAGCAAGAGCTGTGCTCGGCCTGACCATATGTAGCAAAGACACTCTATCCTTGAGAAATTGCAGCAGGATACAAAGAAAGAATTAAGTTTGAAAAATAAGCGCTTTCAACCACAAGGAATATATCGACAGGAGGGGTTGACATTCAACTGTCTAACCAATAAGGAGCTCAATGTTTGCAATATGTATTAGCTAATTAATTGTACTATAAATGTAACCAAGTAGCAAGCAATAAACGAGATTTGCTGATCACTCATATTGAGTGCCACTTTTCTATCGCCGTTCTCCACAAATGGTGACCCCGACGTGATAACCTCTCGCAGGGAGCAGAAAATCACAGTGGAGCGGACATAGGGGCCGGGTCCCAAAGCAGCCGGGACGGCAAATAAGCACCAGAAAAAAGAAAAGGGGGTGCCGCGCCTTGGGTGACCTCATCGGAGGGCCTGACCGATACGTGCTGCTGAAGCTTGCAAAGCTGCAACAGTGCGCTGACGAAAATGGAAAGGCAAGCAGCATATAACTTATTTATTTATTTTTTAAAGAGACAAAGTATCAGAGTTAGATCTGAGCAGAGATTCCTCTGCATTATACACCTATGGGCGTGAACATGGTTTGTTTCGAGATTCTGGAGACTTTTTGGAAGAACAGAAATGGAAACCATTAAGCGATATTCTTCAGCATAAAGTTGTAGATGATGACAGAGTGGCACAAAAATTAATGAAACCATGGCGATGTGTTATTAATTGTTTAAAGTGTTATCATGTAGAAAAGAAAGTTGCCGCCATGGCCACAGCAGCCTTAGATAGTAACAATAAGCCGAGAATGCACGCCTCAGGTGCAGTGCCATCAGCAACTGCCAATAACCCCTTTGATCCGGGTCCAAGAGCCACCAAGAAGTGTGAGCCACAGCAGCATGGGGAAGTGGACATATTGCAAGCTTTGATCTGTGTGTGTAACAACAATCCAGTAACCCCATTTCCCCATTCCCGCGGCCCTGACTGGAGCGGCTTGCAGCAGCCGCTGAAACAACTCTGCTTTATTTTCATCAGCGGAGGTACAGGAACCTTAAACAGCTACAGACTTTTCCTGGGACTTGTTCGTGGGAGGACAGAGACTCAAAAACCTGCAAAGAAGGGGGGCCACTGCCCTGCACGGAGGCAGGGGGCTGCTTGGGCCGACTGGACCGCTTGGGCTGCTGCTGCAGTGAAACCTGGACAGTTTCAGCATTACAGAAGGAACTGTTAACAGATACGATAAGAAATGGCTCAAGTAAACAGCATTGCTAACAGTTAAAAAATCAAGGCAGTTTAAATAATGCAATTTTACAACAGATGCAACTATTTGGTTTATCAAACACTTTTAAAGATATCTGACGTTGAAAAGTTGAAACAGACATGACCCGTATATGGTGTTTATAAGATCAAAGGATGTGCTCAACAAGCAGGTAGACAACTAAGCAGTTTCAGAAGCCTTAATCTTGCAATCAGTGACAAAAAATCCTAAAGACGAATATAGAACAATATGGTGCGGTCTGAAAACTCCTACAATAAGAGCTGGGATCATTTACCTATCAAGCATAGCTAGTAGCTGCTGCCCTGACTGTAATCTGAGACAGAAATGCATTCTGTTAGAAACACGCAGCAAGGAGAGACATTTTGAAAGGACTGCCACACACAATGCCAGCATACAGGGCCTAAAATCTGCCCTTGGTGTGGAAAAAGCAAGCATTTTGCCAGTTGATTCAAAATGGATAAGATTCAAAATGGGATAAGAACAGGACAGTATTGTCAGAAAACCAGGAGCAAAGCACAGTTCACAGGCACGTACCAACACTAATGCTCCACAGCAAGCAGCAGCTCTCACCTCAGAGCAAGAATCAGAGACAGCACCGAGATAAATATGATCATCACCATCGCAATAATGCCACAATTATCCACACTTCACACAATACCATGAAATGTAAAAAGACTATTGGGGGTTGGTTTTTCTGCTTTGTAATTAAAATGATTGTCACCTTACTGTAATAATTCAAGGAAGGGAAATTATATACGGGGAGATAGAGGTTTTGGTTCAACTGACCAGTCGGTGATCCTATGATTGATATATTACCATAAGTGAAATATTTGTTAGACTATCAATATAAGCCTCATTAGATAATGCATGTACATATTTTAAGTGATGTGTGTCCGCAGTACCGTATGTAGTTTAAATATCCATAGAAAAAAAAAAAACAAAAAAACAACAAAAAAAATTGTGGATTAAAAAAAAAAAAGGTATAAAGCCTAGCCTTGCAGCTGTATGTGTGTGAGTGTGTGTGTGTGTCTCTCCCCCCTCCCTCTTCCTTTCTGAGTTTTTCTCTAAGCCCTTGTAGAAGTCCAGAGGAGTTAATCCTGTTATCTCTCTAGGGGAATGCCAATTTGTGAGAACACTCTGTATTCCAGTGTCACTCGTCAGAAACTGCTGGGTCCTAGTGCAGATCGTCTTTAGAGAGAATTCAAATGATTCATTACAAATTATTGATTGGATATTTTACCACATAAGCCTTAAAAACAAACTAGCAAATGAACAATAACAACAAAAAAAAAAAAAAAAAAAAGAAAGCTAAGTGGTGCACGGCAGATATTTTGAATTTACACATAGATCTAACAGCTTATCCAAGAAGTATTGATATTATTTACCAAGTCTTATCATTACTGAATGTACCCCTCAAAAAGCACTGTTAGCAAAACAAAAAGGGGGGAATCAGGAGAGACACTGCAAAGCAGATTGATGAAGGTGCAATATGTAATGAATCTTCTGCAATTAGCAGGAGATGATCAAGTTGTGCCAATATTGAAGCATATGCAAATCATGTCATCAAATTAGAGCAAGTACAAGACAATGTGAAAATGCTATTGAAAAGCAGTTACTATGGGCAATAGACAAGTGTGTATAAGTTACTAACATGGGGGCGAGGTTATGCTTGTGTTTTAACAGATACAGGACCACTTTGGGCACCTGCAAGGTGGATCAAGCTCACGTTGCTGTATGACAACTGCTAAGCCCCAACAACGAAAACAGCTGAACAGCGAGGACTCCACAGACGATGCCGCCGTCCTGAGTCTCTTTGTGAATTGTTAAGTAATTTCTTGAATATACCCCTAGATTGGTCTGATCCTAATACTGATCATATAACAGAAAAGTCACAACATCTCTGGAGAAAATGCAAGTGCCTTGTAATTACACCTGACTGTGGTTGTGGCCCAATATTACTTTGGCATGCTTAAACAGTTTGTTCCATAATTAATAATAGATAAGTAAGTCAGTTAGCTCTTATAATTTGTATAGCACTGAAGTTATGCAAGTTATCTTATTTAGCAACAATATCTTAAGATGCTAGAATAGAAGCAGTTAACAGTTAATCATAGTTATTTGCATTATTATCATAATCGAGTAGAAAATTGTTATTTGTAGAAATATGTTATTGATTATTATGACTGTGTGGGATTTTTAGTGTTAATGTCTGGGTTCCTACACAGCCAAAAACGAACATATGGGTAACCCTAGCCAATCTGACAGGCCAAAATGCTATATGCTTGTCCCTTTCCTCTCCAGGCAATCCTTTTTCTACCTGCCTGGTAGGCATACCGATTGATAACTGGCCCTGTCCTAAAGGCGTACCATCCTGCAACATCTGATTCAAGCCGGAACGTCAACTACTGGGATCAATGGGTACCACATCTACCTCCTGCTCCCTTAGAACTACAGGAGTTAGAACTGTTAGGGTCTGTCCAAGCAGATGCTTGCATTATGTTTAATTGGTCTAGTGTGCAACAGCAAAACTCAGCCACAAAATTCTCTGTCCTCATAAATGCTACCGTTCCTCTTTATAGGAACACCACTTATTGGTGTAACTATACTGCCTCCAAATTATCTGTTTCCTCTAATCTCCCTCTAAAGCTACCAGAAGGTCTATTCCTTACTTGTGGTGACCGAGCATGGCCGAGAATTCCCTCACATTTAAAAAAGGTGGTCCTTGTACGATTGACAGATTGTCCCTACTTACACCCAATATGTCTATGATTTTAAATATGCCACAGTAGCGCCGAGTCAAAAAGTGACACATGCCTTTCAACCTGACTGTAGAGATAATGTTAAATTCTGGTCTCCTGCAGCAATTATAGCAGCCTCATTCTTAACTCCTGGAGTTGCTGCATCTGGAGCACATGCCACGCTAAATCGATTAGGATGTTGGCTTCCCAAACAAACCAATGCTACCTCTACAGCATTGTCAAACCTTTTACTAGATGTTGATTCTGTTCACCACGCCACTTTACAGAATCAAGCAGCGATTGGTAGGACTGGCTGGTAGGACTTTGAAGATATATGCTGTACGAACCTCTCAGATCATTCTCATTCCATCAATAAACAAATCAAAGAACTACACCGCCTGACAAATCAGTTACAACAAGAAGGCAGCCTTGAATTAGATGGCTGGTTACGTTCTCTTGGCTTGGGAACCTGGTTTTGTACAATAATACAATACATAATCAGTTTTGGGATAATTATACTAGTCTGTGTGTGCCTTTTGTCTTGCATTTGTGTTTGCTTACTAAGATTAATGTATCAAGTTGCTTCTTCTGTAACCACCCAAAGGCTACTTGCTCAAAGTCGAGAAGGGGGAATTGTGGGAGTATGGTTGCCCTCTTAAGGCCATAGCTCCCTGGAGCAACTATTGGAAGACTCCCCTGTCTAGCAACCTTGTAGCTCTCCACAAGTAACTTCAAAGACAAGCTGCCCTTGAAGCACAGAGCAGGCTGCAAAACAAGAGATACCAAGCCTGAGAAACGAGGGCCGGTTCCCCTGGGAAGGAACCTGGGGGGTGTGAAAACTTTCCACAACTGTGCGACTAGCAACCTTTGAGCAAGTAGCCAATTAGAAGTCTGATGTTAAGTAAACACCCTTCCTTTGTTCTGAAAACTATATAATCTGACTGAACTTGCTAACAAATCGGAGCTTGGGGAGTGTAACTAGCCCTTTTTGAACATGTCTTATGGGATTAACCTTATGGAAGCCCGAAGCATTTTGCTCCTTGATAACAAATCAGACGTTATGTAATTCAAACAGCTTAGAAAATGCTACTGATCCCACTTTTGGGTCAAACGCCCATGATGGCTACCGACAATGTCAAATCATACTGTCTCTGAACACATCTTTGAATTCACCCCCTGAAGAACTAAAACTGTTTGGAAGTGCCAATGCTAGTGTTAGCAATAAATCAGGAGGAAATTGGTTAAAATTTGTGCCCCTTGCGACCAGAGATTTTAACAGAAACAGAAAATATTGGGCTACCCTTGATTCAACTCTCCAACCAGATGAAATATTTGAGCAATTGTATTCTAATTGTAATGGTAGCAATATTACAGAAGCAAAGAAGCTTCCCTCTGGAATATTCCTAATATGTGGGGATAGAGCTTGGAATGGGATACCAGTAAAACCACAGGAGGGCCGTGTTATTTAGGAAAACTGGTATTGTTTCACCCGAACATATCAACTTTAATGAGTTGGAGTCACTCATGAGTTAGACATAGATGAAGCTTACATGAATTAAATTGTGATTCTGTGGGTGAACCAAGGTTTTGGTCCGAATTGAGGCAAGTAATTACATCCACCTTTTTACCAGGTGCATCCGCCATAAAGGGCATGAAATTAGCAGAACAATTAGGCTGTTGGGCAAAAGCAGAGTTGAACACCACATCAGAAATATTAGATATGTTGTCTGCTCATGTTCAAAGTGTTAATCATGCTGTATTACAAAATAGAGCTGCAATTGATTTTTTGTTATTAGCACACAGTCATGGTCATGAAGAATTTGAAGGAATGTATTGTATGAATTTGTCTGATCATTCAGAATCTATTCATTTTAAAATCAACAATTTAAAAAAGGGTCTTCATGCATTAAAACAAGGCGGATTGGGGCTAGATGGATGGTTGAGGTCTCTTGGATTAGGCCCTTGGGTGAGAGGAATGATACAATATGCCATGACTGTGTTAGACTTAATTGTACTGCTTTTATTTTTGTTGCCCTGTTTGTTTAACTGCTTGCAAAAAATGATTTCTAAAATGATAGATCAGATTTTTTACAATACTTTGCTTGTGTAACAGAAAAACGGGGGAAATGTGGAGAGTTTGGTGGTCACCCGCCTTATCTTGTGGGGCCAGGGAATCAGCAAGAGCTGTGCTCAGCCTGACCATATGTAGCAAAGACACTCTATCCTTGAGAAATTGCAACAAGATACAAAGAAAGAATTAAGTTTGAAAAATAAGCGCTTTCAACCACAAGGAATATATCGACAGGAGGGGTTGACATTCAACTGTCTAACCAATAAGGAGCTCAATGTTTGCAATATGTATTAGCTAATTAATTGTACTATAAATGTAACCAAGTAGCAAGCAATAAACGAGATTTGCTGATCACTCATATTGCGTGCCACTTTTCTCCCACCGTTCTCCACATGGGGCCAGACAGGATTCACCCAAGGGTATTGAAGGAGCTGGCTGATGCACTGGCCAAACCCCTTTCCATCATCTTCCAACAGTCCTGGAAGACTGGGGAAGCTCCACTGGACTGGAGGCTGCCTGATGTTGTGGCCATCTACAAGAAGGGTCGTAGGGAGGATCCAGGGAACTACAGGCCTGTCAGTCTGACCTCAGTGCCAGGGAAAGTCATGGAACAGGTGATCTTGAGTGCTATCATGAAGCACATGCAAGAGAACCAGGTGATCAGGCCCAGTCAACATGGTTTTACAAAAGGCAGATCTTGCCAAACTAACCTGATCATCTTCTATGACAAAGTGACTCAGCTGTGGATGTGATCTTTCGGGACTTCAGTAAAGCCTTTGACACAGTTTCTCACAGCATTCTGCTACAGAAACTGTCAGGCTCTGGCCCACACTCTCCTGGGTGGAAAACTGGCTGGATGGTCAGGCCCAGAGAGTGGTGGTAAATGGTGTTAAATCCAGCTGGAGGCCAGTGACAAGTGGGGTTCCCCAGGGCTCAGTGCTGGGTCCAGCCCTGTTCAATGTCTTCATCAATGACCTGGATGAGGGCATTGAGGGTACCCTTAGCAAGTTTGCAGATGACACAAAGCTAAGAGAAGATATCAATCTGATGGAGGGTAGGGGGACTCTCCAAAGAGATCTAAACAGGCTGGACTGCTGGGCTGAGTCCAATGGTATGAGGTTTAACACGGCCAAATGCCAGGTCCCGCACTTGGGGCACAACAACCCTATGCAGAGCTACAGACTAGGGGAAGAGCAGCTGGAAAGCTGCCAGGAGGAGAAGGACCTGGGGGTGTTGGTCGACAGCCGACTGAACATGGGCCAGCAGTGTGCCCAGGTGGCCAAGAAGGCCAATGGCATCCTGCCTTGTATCAGAAACGGTGTGACCAGCAGGTCCAGAGAGATGATTCTCCCTCTGTACTCAGCACTGGTGAGACTTCTCCTTGAATCCTGTGTTCAGTTCTGGGCCCCTCACCACAAGAAGGATGTTGAGGCTCTGGAGTGAGTCCAGAGAAGAGTGACGAAGCTGGTGAAGGGGCTGGAGAACAGGCCCTATGAGGAGCATCTGAGAGAGCTGGGGTTGTTTAGCCTGGAAAAGAGGAGGCTGAGAGGAGACCTCATTGCTCTCTACAGCTACCTGAAAGGAGGTTGTAGAGAAGAGGGAGCTGGCCTCTTCTCGCAAGTGACAGGGGACAGGACAAGAGGGAATGGCCTCAAGCTCCGCCAAGGGAGATTTAGGCTAGAGATTAGGAGGAAGTTTTTTCATGGAAAGGGTCATTGGGCATTGGAAGAGGCTGCCCAGGGAGGTAGTTGATTCACCCTCCCTGGAGATGTTTAAGGCACGGGTAGACAAGGTCCTGAGGGACGTGGTTTAGGGTTTGATAGGAATGGTTGGACTCGATGATCCGATGGGTCTCTTCAAACCTGGTGATTCTATAAAAAAAAACAAAAAAAAAAAGGGTACTTATTCCCCAGTCTTCCTACCTAGGACACAAAGCACCCATTGAGGTATCTGGTATATGACAATTATTTTATTAGATATGTAAGTCATTAAGATTCCTCAATAAAGACAAGATATTCAGGGAGAAAACAGTTTATATGGCTAAGGTGCTCCTGGCTTGTTTTTTAATATTTGCTAAGACAAGCATTTATTTTAATATCAACACTTAAAGCTTGTTTTCTTTGCTTTTCCTCTCCTACAATTTTCTAAATGCTAGCTATGAAGTAACCAAAGGGGAAAAAAAAGAGACTGCCTAGAAACAGACTTCATGATTATATTACAACATTTAGCAGTTTTAGTTTTATTTTCTCTTGAACAGCAAGTTTTAAACAAGAAACTAACATGCCTAAATACAAACTAGAACTCATTTAAAGAGCGATGCCAGCACTTACTTTTTGTTATCAAGAAGCACTTTGTAGTATTTACTCAGTTACCAGACTAAGTTAGACACATTTCAATACAGTTCCTCCTCTACCCTTTGCACTGGAAAAGCTGGCACCTACAGACCGTGCAGAACTAAGCTTGCTACACTTTTTTTTTTTAAAAAAATAACAGGCCTCAGGAAACTTTTTTTACCAGGAGACTTAAAAGATTACAACACATGAATCACCTGAACCATTACTGTCTTATGGAAGATTCATTGAGAAACAAGAGCAACAAGAAACTGTACACAAGGTCTGCAAATGACAACAATCTATCTTCTCTGCCATGTTTTACGCTGGAGATTGTGAGGGCAGAAAATGTTCTCTCAAGTTCCAATTCTGACCACAAGCTTTAGGTAAGAGTTTCTCTCTACTCATTGTGCTACGCCTTCCTATAAGCTCACTATTATAATGCATATTAACATTAGGATATTATGGTCCAAGCCAGCTGAGGAGGGATTATAGTTTAATTACTTCCATCCCTTGGACAAGAGGAACGATGAGGTAAAGAAAACAAATTTATGTCTGCACAGGCTTCCTCATCCCTTCACTTACTACACATTTAATTCAAGTCTCCAAAACCCCAGAAAAACCTTCAATTCATTCTCCTATGTAAGTCTCTTAGGTTGAGGAAGGCTGAAAAAACGCAGATGTGATTTTACAGAACTGTTTAAAATCTTAAGGTATTTCCTGCTAAAACATGAAGGACTGGAGAGGTACTACTACTGGGCTGACTTTAGCCTTGCCCAAGACCCATTCAAGCCATCACTGGCTTAGAGACCTCAATTTGGTTAATCAACGCACCACACATTTTAGTAGGTTCTTTGTCTAGCTTGAAGTGGAAGGTGGCACAGATTGATAAGAGCTATGGCTATCTGTGTTAGCCGCTGAGTGATCCTGTGGACACAGTGCAAATTTCTATTTGGGGAAAGTGTTGCTCACTTCACATTTCAGGAAGATCAGTCACAAGAATTTATTCAGAGTTCTGCCTCAACCCCTACTATCAAATTGAAAGCTAATGTGTGCCAATACTAACAGTGACCTAATGTCTACATGTATAAGTTCAAATTATCTGCTTGTCATGAGAAAGCTAAAACAGTAACACGTTATCTAACAGCAGCTCTCTAGACTAGAATTCCCAACAACCAGCACACTAAAAACTTTGGGGAAACAATAATTTGAACTGACAAAGCCTGAGGATCAAAGTACTGTTTTACACAACCAGCAACAAGTTAGTTATCTTTGCCACCCAAGCACACAGTAAAAAATAAACATGAAATCTTTTTATTGTCTGTGCCATTGGTCTAAGATACCCCTAGACACCACTAAAGATTCTCATTCAGCATTCCTTGTAAACTGGGTATCAGCTGTTCATGCCAATATTCAGTTTCCAATGTAAACAAGTCTCAAAAGTCTTTAGAGCAGTGAAGTTGCATATTCTTTTCAATGATTTTTCAATCCAAATTATATGAAGCTTATAAGAGACTTCCAAGGTAACAAAAACTATAACAGGCAATTTACATGCTGTTTGAATATACTTTTCTTCTGTACTAGGTGAGAAGCAATTCTAAGGCTTACAAGCTCTAGGAAAAAAAAGGAAGAAGTTACTTCCTTGTTTTACAATAGACATAGCACCTACAGGCTGTGCTATCCAAAGCACTCTAAATCTGCAAGAATTCTTTTGTGAATTTAAACCAACTGCAGGGCACCACAAGGCCTAATAAAGTACTTGCTAGCTCAACTGCAATTACACAGTTTGCACTTGGAAAGCGCTGTAGGCAGGGAAAGAGTATCAAAAGTGACAAGTCTGCTTAAACCAGACAGGGCTACTTTTATCAGGCCAATAAGCTATTCTTGGCTTGTACTTTCACAAACCCACCTTCAATAATCACAAGATTTTTTTTATCCTGCATCACTGGCTGATATACAGCAGTTCTATGCCTCTGACAGACTGAATGCCTTTCAGAAATCTGTCCTATACCCATCACATTTGCTACACAACAAATTAATTCCTTACCATCTAGGGGTCTGCTGTAACTGAATCTAGCCCATTGCCTATCAAGTTAAGCTTCTAATAGCTTTTCTTCCTCCTTCACTGAAATCTTAACTACAAGTTAAGAAAAAAAATCTTTCCTTCCCCCTAATTAAATATATATTTTGATAACACCAATAACACACAGCAAGCTGCGTCTGGTTCCATAAACTTAGAATAAGTAAAAGGAACACATTTTTCCTCTGAGTAGGAAGTAAAGCAAGAGAAGAAGAAAGCAGCATAATGCTTCTGGCCATGGAAGACAATAATTGTGAGAGCCAGAAGTTGGTATAATATTATCTCCTTAATGACAAAATCATAAAGTTTATTAAGCCTATCTTCTATAATACTTCCTTTTTCTCTCTCAAAGGAGCTGTTTCCAACCTGTGAATGAAACCCACAAAACTCCTACAATGATCTAGCAAGTCATGAGGCTTACCTCTTCAAGTTGTTTTCCTCTTCAAATACTGGAGAAAGCTTTTGGCAGTCAGAAACAGAGATGAGTGGAAAGCTTCTATACATGTATGTTCAAGTTACTAATTTTTATAAAGTCATGATTTGAAAGAATACTATCTTTCCTATTTCAAATACATTTGACTACCTCTTCATTTCAGATAAATCAGAGAGCAATACTTGTACTTTTATCCTTTTAACACAATCCATTAGTAAGAATACTAAATTATTAAATAGACAAACCCTAAAAATCCCAGTTCACCAATTCTTTCCTTAGAAGTTTTATAGGCATACCAGGAAAAAAAGGCTTCTAAATAATAGCTACTAACCAATACATCTAGAAGTATGATTGAGAAACACAGCCCACGTCTCCTTTGGGGCAATCTTACCACAAAGGCAAGAACTAGGAGATTACTCAATCCCACTGCTGCAGCATTGGACTGAAAGCCAGTATCTCATGAGCTACACTTTAAGCCATCAGCAAACTGATACAGCCTCAGGTGATGACAGATGTTTTCAGTTCCCTCCCTTGTCAAGTGAGCTGTTGCCTTCTCCAAAAGGGAGAAAAACGTGAATATTAATTATGAAATTTCTGTGCATTCTTGCAAAGATTAAAAATTAGACAGCTTATAAATTAGACTGCTTTGTACTGGGGGTTGTTTTTAATTTTTCTTTCAAATTCTTCATATGACTAAGGTAGGAGTTGGTTTTTATAAAACCCTTCCTTAACACACTTATCCTACTTGTTAGTCCGCAGCCCAGCTAACACAGGGTGGTACAAGCTATCAGCACAAGAATGTACTCCTCCATGTGACTATATCTACAAGATAAATGAATAAAGCATCTGATCCTGAGGGAAGAGGCCAAGAACAAGAACAAAACATTACTCTGCATGCTTCCTGCTTTCTCTTATCAGCTTCCTGAACGCAGCACACAGACAGAGGCAATAGTGTAAATAACAGGCACTAGCAATGCCACCTCCTCTGTGCAGTGTGTTCAGTTCTATACTCATCTTGACAATTTTTGTCCCTAGAAAAGCCTCGTGATACTCCCTCCAAATTAGTCACTGGCCAACACAAATTAACAATCAACCCTCAATCTACACCCAGACAGTAACAGATTCTATTTATTCTAATGAAACAAACCGTGCAATATAATAAGCTACTTCAAAAAATAAAAAGCAAGAGAGGTCAGGCAAATAGATGGGTTACTAGACCGCCAGTAAACAATTAATTGCTGAAGTCAATGGATTAAGCAACTGATCTTAAGTGAGGCTTTCCTTTTGTCCCTAAACATCTTCCTACGTAGCTGCTCCCTCTGCAGCACAGAATCACATTTGTTCATTAAAAATGCAAACCAACACCCAGCTGCTTAGTTCTGAAGACCGAGCATGTGCCACCCTTTTTAAGAGAGTGAAAATGAGGAAGGTAAGTAGCAAGACCAGCTTCCAGACTTTCTTTAGCTTATTTACTTAGCTAGTCAAATCACTTGTGTTGATTTTATAACCTTTGTTAAGTAAAATGGAAGTGAAATTGACAAAAAGAAGGAAAAAAAAAAGTGAAAATCAAAGCTGAGTCTTCATTAGCCCTAGAAGAGCCAAGACGTACAATTAAGGACAGGTTAATTTTGATCCCTGTTGTTTACTACGTGCCACAACAGCATCTCCCCCATTCATCCGAAGGCAGCATGGCACCGTGCAAAGTTAAGGCGCAGCAAGAGGGAGGCTTTCTCCTGTATCCCACTAAGAAATCCCCGGGAGCGCAAGGGCGCTGGCTAAGGCCGGCTCGGCTCAGCACCACCCCGGCCCGCAGGGCCCGCGTCGCCCCAGCGCCTACAGAAAGAAGCGGAGCAGAGCCGAGTCCTCCCAGCGACGGGAAGGCGGCACCAGCCGAACCCCCCAATCAGCTTCCCCAGACAAAACACCAAGTGCTTACCGAGGCCGCCGCCGGCGCCGCTTCGCCCCTCACGCCCGTCTCTTTAAAAGCCCGTGTCTCACCTTCGCGCCGCCGCCGGCCTCCCGGAAGTGCAAGCCGGAGCAGCGCGCCACACCCAGCATGGCCGGAAAAAGCAGACGCCCTCACCACCCCCAGGTAGGCAGGGCCAGGGCGGGAACGGGAACGCCGGGCCGGGACTGGGTACACCCAATATGGCGCCGGGGCTTGCTCTCACGCATCGACGTCCTCTGCGCCTTGTGTGGGGCATTGTGCGCACCTGTTGGGAGGCCGGGCCTTGCTAGCTATGGGCGAGCTGAAAGTGCTGTGCAGAAATAGCCCCGTTTGTTTTGAAGGAAAGAATAAATCATTATGTTAAGATAATGAATTAGCCTAACTAGTAATCAGAGTAATAGGAATCAAATCTTGGTCGGCTTGCAGTTAGAAAGAATGTGATTGTAACTGTAAGGCCCTGGTCCCAGAAGCCCTCTGATTCCCCCCCAGGAACCCCCCTGTTAGGCCTTCAAGCCCCCCCATCAGCGCCTGGAGCTGTTGTGGGATCGGGGAGCTGCGGGAACTGCCCAGTCCCCCTTGTCGGGGTTGCTGGGCTGCCAGATCAAAGAACCCCAGATGCATAGATAAGGCAGTTGGGTTGCAGGATGTCGTAAGCCCCTCTCCCCGGCCTTGACAAGCACTTCACAACTATGTTGATTTATTATCTGGCTTGCAGAAGTCTGTATGGGGTTTTTTGCATGTGTCTGGGGGAGTTATAAAAACTGCCAGTGCCATGATTCGGTGCCTTTGTCTCTTGTTAATGAAGGCCCTGGCTTAACCAGCTTTTTGATTTTTGATGTGCATTTAATTATTTCAGTAACAGAAGTTTAGCCTGTTTACTAGTTGAAAGAGGGAACAAATCATGTATTGGAAGGATGGTTCTGCAGCAGGAATAAAGGACAGACCTGAGCTCAGCAAGAGGACATATGTTGCCCAGGGAAGTGGTGGCTGCCCTATCCCTGGAGGTGTTCAAGGCTAGGTTGGATGGGGCCTTGGGCAGCCTGATCGAGTGGGAGGTGTACCTGCCCATGGCAGGGGTGTTGGAACTGGATGATCTTTAAGGTCCCTTTCAATCCAAACTGTTCTATGATTCTATGTTTCTATGATGAAGACCATCAGAGGCTTCTGAAAACCCAAAGAAACTGTGATATGCAGACAAGAGTGAATGATAAACTATGATAATAAGTTCCCGGAGAAAGAACAGACGTATCATGTTTCTGAGAATCTATATGGATGTGTATCCTTCACTACTATTTCCCCAAATGTATATGAACGTAAGTTTAACCAGTGTAAAAGTCATGTAACCAGTTTCAATAGTGGGACATATTAGGTGGGTTATCGCCTCTGTGCCTCGTGGTGTTTATTTAAAAAATAATCAAATTGGTATTGATTATTGAGCTTGGCTTTTCATGGCATTGGCTTGTTCTTTGGTAAGTTATGCTCTACCAGAGGGAAGTATGTCAGCCCCTCTTCTGTTACCAGAGAAGAGAACGAGGGTAGAAGAGGAAAGGGAATAGTGGATCCTGATTTCTGTAGCTGCACCAGTGTGCCTTCCCAAGCTGTGTTCCTTCTCAGATGTAGATAATGTCTTCCCTGTTCAGGCCATTGTTGGGATCTTGTATGATAGAATAGTTTGTGTCGGAAGCAACCTTAACGATCATCCTGTTCCAATCCTACTGCCACAGGCAGGTACATCTCCACTGATGAACCTGCCCAAGGCTCTGTCCAACCTGGCCTTGAATGCCTCCCGGGATGGGGCAGCCACAGCTTACCTGAGCTGCCTGTGCCAGTGCCTCACCACAGAATCACTAGATGTGGGCATAAAGATTCCAGTATGGTGTGTATGCTGGGGCAAATGGCTGATGGCTTAGTATACCTGTGATATTAGCAGCAAGCAGGGAGCAAACCACCAATGTTCTCATGCTTGCTAGTTCGTTGTAACCTTGGAATCTTTATTAAGACCCATGGGTTAATAGGAAAGGAATGCACTAGGTGGAAAACATGAAGATAAGGGATACATCTGCAGGAAACGGGGGTTGCACTTTGTCGCTGTACTGTGGGATTCTCATGGGTGGAAATTCACCTGGCTAACAGTTACTGGATACAGGGGCACTATGTAAGGTTTGCATTCTCTAAGTAAAGTTGATCTTGATTGTCTCCCCCATCAATGAGATCCATGCCTTAATCACTACAACTAGCTTGGAAAAGACCTCCAGGATCATCAAGTCCAACCATTCCTATCAACCGCTAAACCATGTCCCTCAGCACCTCATCCACCTGTCTATTAAATACCTTCAGATGTTGGAGCAAGATTCTAAAACTTTATTATATATAGTAGTTTGAATTAGTTGCAAATCAAGAAAAGAAATTATTTAAATGTATGTAGTAGTTTTAAAGTTACAAGAAATCTTAAAACCTAGTGGTATAGAAAAAAGTGTTAGTTACTTAAGAATGCTAACAATGCCACGAATACAAAGGCTTATACAGGCTCTAAGTTTCTTTTACAACATTAAGTGATTGTTCTGCTTCTCTTGTTTCTCACTGGTAACTTTTCTTTGGTAGTCCTTGAGTTGTTACTTTTTAGTCTATTGAGCTGTGAGCTAGAATACTCAGATAGCTGTTTCTCATGGGAAAGTATAAGATTAATGCAACAAACTGATTGCTTGTTGCTAAAGGAGGCACGCAAGCGCAGTAAGAGCTGATAAAAACTTGCTGATTAAATTATCGAAACATATATATGCATTAGACAATGATGTAACCTGTTGAATATACATTAGATTGTGAAACCTCGTGAGGATAAATTGGGTCACGTTGTAACAGTTGTCGGAACTGGATTTGGGTACTGGCCCCCGGTTCCCAGGGCCTCATAATAAAGCACCACATATAACCCTTCCCGGAGTATTATGTGTTTGTCACGCCGATGCTAACACAGTGATGGTGACTCAACCAACTCTCTGGGCATCCCAATGACCCTTTCTGTGAAATTTTTTTTCCTGATGTCCAGCCTGAACCTCCCTTGGTGGAGCTTGGGGCCATTCCCTCTTGTACTGTCCCCCGTCACTTGGGAGTAGAGGCCAGCTCCCTTCTCTCTACAACCTCCTTTCAGGTAGTTGTAGAGAGCAATAAGGTCTCCCCTCAGCCTCCACTTCTCCAGGCTAAGCAACCCCAGTTCCCTCAACGACTGTCAGTGAAGACATTCCTCCTTATGTCTAGTTTAAATCCGCCCCTCTCCAGTTTATACCCACTGCCCCTAGTCCTGTCATTACAACCCTTTGTAAACAGTCCCTCTCCCACTATCTTAGAGCCATGTGCCCCCTCCCCCCCGGACTACATTTCCCGTCAGGCTCCGGGGGACGGGGGCGGAGAAGGAGGAGGCGGAGTGGTCGCACCTCCCGATGTGCAGCGCGGCCGCTTTCCCGCGCACTGATTGGCTGTGCTGGGCGGTGGCCCCACCCCATTGTGCGCCGCGGGCCCTTGCGGCGAACGGTCTTGCGCTGCTGCTGCTGTTGCTGTGAGGGCGGCGGGTCCCGCGGCGGGCGGGCCGGCTGGGTTCCGGCGGGGGGATGGGTTCCCGGGCCGCTGCCCTGGCGAGGGGTGCGATGGGGGAGCGGAGGGCCTGGGGGGAGCTCTCTGGTGGTGGGCGGCTGCCTTAGCGGAGGGGGCGGCTGCCTTAGCGGAGGGGGCGGCTGCCTTAGCGGAGGGGGCGGCTGCCTTAGCGGAGGGGGCGGCTGCCTTAGCGGAGGGGGCGGCTGCCTTAGCGGAGGGGGCGGCTGCCTTAGCGGAGGGGGCGGCTGCCTTAGCGGAGGGGGCGGCTGCCTTAGCGGAGGGGGCGGCTGCCTTAGCGGAGGGGGCGGCTGCCTTAGCGGAGGGGGCGGCTGCCTTAGCGGAGGGGGCGGCTGCCTTAGCGGAGGGGGCGGCTTAGAGGTGCTGTAGAAGGCGGGGGGGTCTTGCCTGTGTTTTGCCTCGCGTCCTGTATTGGTATAGCGAGCCCCGAACTTTGTTACCTGCTTAAGTACGAAATTTAATAGGGAATTTTACAGACACGTGGCTACAGTGCGCTCTCCGCACTCCTGCCAGAAACATTTCCAATATGGATGCGTGGCTTTGGCTACAGAGTTGCTCGCGTTATCTTTTGATAACGCCAAAAGAGTGTCCTGGTGAAACCGTGTATGAGTGTTTGGTAACCTAAAAAGAGTAGGTCTGGTAGTGTGAAAGAAGTCTTAATAGTACAGTGAAACATCAGGTGTTTAAAAGTAAGCATTCACCGTTGTGACCATGGTAGTTCACATGTAAATTTAAATCGTGTTTAGAACTCTTAAGGGATGCTTATGCACATTAACTTGGAGAACTTTAGGAGTGTTGGACAGAAGGGGCATTGATGATGAACGTTTATACTTCAGTGTACTTTATTGTTAGTGATTTGGTAATAGTGGTCTCATGCAAGAAAGAAATTATCCTTTTCACCTTCTATTCTACCTCTTCTGAAGGGCAGCTTTAAAGAGATTTGTAGAACAGAAGAATTTTGAGGAGTGACCTGAGAATGAAGAGGATTGAGGTTTGATGGACTTGTTTTCAGTGTGAGTTCCTGGGGATGCATTTCCTAAATCTCTGATGGTTATTTGTGTTCTTTTATTGTTTGCCACTTCTTTCACTCAAACTTCAATTGTTATACTAAACTAATCGACTGTTCTGTTGAACTGATAGATCTTAGTCTAAAAAACAACTAAGTATTCAAAAAAATTGGTTAATAGTTTTGCAGAATTTTATGTCACCATTAGGATTGCAGTATTTGAGATGAATATAACAGATTCTATGGGCCAATGCAATGTAGTTTTGCAACTTCCTTGAAAAATAGTCTTCTAGTCTGAAGTCTCATCTCTTAAAGGCAACTGTATTATCTTTTTATGGCAGTCCTTGCTTGACTTTTTAACTAGCAATGAGAGGCAACTGCATTTGCATCACTGCATATGTTCAGCTATTGACTGATTTTTTTTTTTTGTATGTAGAGTTTGTTAAATAGCTGCTGTGTTCTAGTGTTTTCAGTTTGGAACAAGTAACTGCTTTTAGCCAAACTACATTAGTCTGTTATCTGAGTTACTGTGACCAAACTTCTGCTAACTTCTAGCCTGTATGTCCAGTAATGTTACCTGTTTGAAGAGCTAAATGTCAGCTAAATGCCTCCTAATTTATGCAAGGCTCTTAATATTCATTGCAAGGAATAATAACAGCCACTATCCCATAAATACTTATCCAAATTGTGTATAGGAATGCTAAGACTTGTGAATGTCATCTAGGAGAAATTAAGGTATTTTTCCGCTTTTATATTGTGAAGGCAAAATTCGTAACATGCCTGGAATAAAAGTTAAATTGATAACATTCCTTTAAATTTCTCTTAATCATCTTTTGTGATCTCTGCCACCAGATGCTGTAATAAGATTGGAGATATCTGACTGAAGTATATTTTGGGAAATTAAGAGAATACTATGCATTACAAATAATGTTTTTGTTTTTATAAAGAACTTTTTTTGTTTGTAGCATAAAGGATTTTTCTTATCTACTATTAGACTATTTTACATTTTAATCTCAAGTTGATGGGAGCCCCTAATATTCAGCCCTGGGACAAACTGCCTGTGTTATTGAGGTGTAAGAATTCACATTCACTCCTGTATTTCTGTTGTCTGGTCATTTATGACTGGTGCCTTAATATCTGGCATCCTTCACTTGAATTTACTTGGCACCAAAGTTCCATACACTGATGTGTGACCTGACTGCCTTGGTTTGAGTGCATCAAATCACTCTCCAAGTGCTCGTAATACTTGAGTAGTGACTGTGTAAATAGAAGAAGGCTGATGACCAACTGAATGCTCTCCTACATTCGCTGTCTCTTGGATCTATGTAGATCCCTCTTAAGGGACCTGTGTTGTTTTGCCAAGGCCAGGTATCTGCTTCTGTGAAACTACAGTAGCTGGATTGTATGCAGTAATCTCTTTTCATTTGGTTTCAGAGTCCTTGTTCCTAACTTGCTATTGGTAAAAGAGATAAAGTGTGCAAACCCGTGAAGGGTATTATGAGTTTAAATACCCTAGGAAGGGAAAAAATAGATATTTTATATTCATAACACTTTTCTCTAAGAATATCTCTGTTTTACTAGGCTTTAATAATTTTTTATCTGGTTAGATTAGCAATCGTTATTACATTTTAGCATTTGTTTATCACAGCTGAGAGTTGGATACTGCTTTCTAAAAGCTTATGTGGAGTTCTCTGGGTTTTCCTGTGGAAAAAACCAGGTTCCTTTGCAGATTAGCAAAATAAGTTATGCTGGTAATCAAACTGCGTAAGGTCTAGCCTAGCAGTGTTTAAGTGCTTTTCATGGCCTACATACACTTCCATTTCTAATTCTTCTGAGAAAGAGTGTTACCCAGCATTGCAATGAACTTGTGTCCACCACTTCCTCCCATTAACCAATTAAAGAATTAATGAATGCTCTTTGTGGTGATTTGCTGCTTTCCTCTCTGCTCTTCTTTCCTTTTGCTTGTCTGTGGCAACTGTATTACTGTTTTACAGCTTAATTAGGATGTATGCAGTCAGTTGCTGCAGGAGAGAAGTCACTAAAGGAAAGGGAATGACATCCCTATGAGGAGCTGGGGACTGCGATGCTGTAGAGCATTCTGTAGTGGGGAACCTCTAGACTCCTGTTATTGTCAAGTATGGAGTTTCCACTGCTGACTGATGGCACATGTAGTGTTTAGGCAGGCCTTTAGACAGGCCAGCACCGCTGATTTCTTTGAGCCCTCCTGAGAATTTCTAGGAAGCTAGAATGCTGGGCTTCCTGCCGCACTTCATGGTGCTTGTATATAGTCAGTGATCAGCCATTGATCTGCAACAGGTTAACTTTGATGTGCATTTTTAATGTATGCTATCCGGTATGGTTGAGTAACTGTGGACAAATGGATGTTCCAGCAGGAAGTAGTCTAATGACTTATTTTCTTTGTAGGCTATTTTTACTAGTGAAAAGTGTTCTCCAAAATCCCTGTAGCAGACTTGCTGAAGTTAATTAAAACTGTTTCTGAGCTCTAGGCAGGTGCAGGTGATGGGCAAATTACATTTATATCACGTAGTTGTAAAATGCATCTCTTCACTTTAAATGAGCATAAAAAAATCATCCTCTGAACAGTAACATTTCCTCAAAATAGAAAGTTGTCGTGACATCTCATTTGTTTTGAAGACTTTACATTTTGCTGTTGACATGTCTTTCTCTTTAATATGGTAGTGGGCTCTTTTTGGCAAAACCTTTTCTTTGCTTGCAGTTTGCTCATTTTTTTTTGGAGTAGCTCATTTTCCCATTAATGCCCTGTAAGAGCTTATTTCCTGTGCTTTGTAGCAAGTTGTGTTTTCAAAAGTGCAAACAATTAAATCTGATAGAAAGTTGGAGGGGTTTTGGTGTTTAAAGCGTGGGATTTTTTTACGTCAATTCAAATATGCCTGCATTTATGTAGAGAAAGCTCTGTTTCTGAAGTTTCTCAGCATGGAAGTTTTGTAATTAAATAGTCCGGTGTATGATGAGAAGAAATGCCGTTACTGACTACATGGCTCAAAAGCTGTCTGGTTCTTGCTGCTACTACTACATAGTGAATAAGGGAATGCTTTGAATTTGTTTTTCAAAGTACTTCGTGAATGTTCTCTTACAGTGAAATTGAAGTACTTCATTAAAGTCAGCTTTGGGTTTCATAATAGGACTTTGAGAAAGCTAAGGATCAAGGGAGGTGGTTTATGTCTATGTTGATAGTAAGTCAAAAGATGATCTGGAAATAGGATGAGTGTCTGTCTTCTCCTGGCCCCTGCAGCATCTACTCGATCTCTGTGCTTCTGAGCCCTTGACTCTAAGGGCTTCTCTCTGTGGAGGTGAAAGTTTGACTTTTCATAGTGACATCCAATAGCATTTGAATTCCATCAGTATTTTTAGTTCTCTGTCATAAGGAATGCCTAGTTGGTTGGACAGTTAGCCTAAAACTCTTCCCGTAATTGTGTATAGTTACTATATGTTTTAATTAGCTAAATCAGGTGTGATATTAGCTTTACTTGTGAAAGCTCTTTAATGTAATGCTGGTGTCAGGCAGTCAGCATACGTTACTGGCTGACTTTTCCTGATTTAAGTCCCACACTGCCATTTCACCCATGTGCAGAATGAATTCTGTAAATACTTGAGTAATCTTGAACAAGATTCTAAACACATATAGGGAATTATTCTGCTAAATTACAAAGTAGTATTAGTGAAGAATACCAGGGAAGTAAAGAATATTTTAGCAAAAGGAAATATCTGAAATTGGTGTTAGGATGAGCACCCTTGCTTTTCAGGAGTAACTTGACAATAATAATACTAAAACAGCTCTCCTGTACTGGGGAGGCATCTAAGCTTTTGTCACTTCTGTATAATCATAAATAGTTCTCTTACATGTGTTGTGTGGCAGCTACACAGGCCTGCGTATAAACAGTATGTTGGTCATGTGCTTCTGTTTTCACCTAATAACCTACTGGTAATCTGTGAGCATGAAATATTTAATTTTCTATCTCTTTTGGTATTAGTCTAAATTTTCCTGAGATGGTGTTTCAGTTTAAACAAGTTATACTTTTTATATGTGTTTTCAGATTATTGCAAAATACTGAGTTCTGAAACTTCTCTGTTCTAACCTTCCATGAAGACAGATGCTTGACAGGCAGGTTGCTGATACATGGATTTATATGCATGTACGATATGACCTAGGCCAGCTTGAAATTCTGAATGATCTTGTAACTTTTGGGAGGTGATTTATTCAAAAGAAATAGCTGTACGTAAGGTGCCCATATGATAAAGCTAGAGCATGCATGTTTAAATACTATCAGGTATTTTGGTGAGATTCAAAGTGGCACCCTAGGTGTGCTGGATGGGGAACATAAGATGATTGAATCTTCTGTTGTATTTTAAATGTGTTTGTTTTGGTATGATGTGGATTTTTTTCTTGTTAGGAAAGAAACTGCTTTCTCTGTTGACTGAAAGGGCTGTTGCAACTCTCATGTGCTGGTGCATACATTAATTGTAGATATACATGCAAATCTGGGGGAAAAGAGTTGTTAGTCAAAGAACCGTGTTTAGGAAATAGAGTAGGTGTGGTTTTACTTGCTTTTTTTCCCCCATTTATTTACAGTTGGATGGTACCACTGAACATCAGAGCTGCTTAATGCTAGGTGGCTAAATCTAGATCTTATAAGAATCCAGTTATTGCCCTTTGCTCACAGCTTCTAATTGGTATCAGATTCAGAGAATCTGGTGACCCAATGCATAAGTATGATGGTAAATAATTAGAATTAACTTTCTAGGGTAAACTGTGGAGATGAACTGTTGAAGAAGGCCCTTGTCGATTAAGTTTGATGGTGTTAGCTGAGTTATTGTTGAAGTTGACTACTGCAGGATAGCAAAGCTTGGAAGGGTTTGCCTTTTTGTGTGTATATACACAAATGCCTAGTAGCAAAAGATGATAGGGTTTTGTGTTCTAGGTGAAGTGAAGAGGGTGGTTAGCAGGACAGTAGCATTAAATTTCCTCAGGGCAGACTGTGAACTCTTTAGAAGGCTGGTTGGCAAAGTCTCATGGGAGACAGTACTTAAGGGCAAGGGAGCCCATGAGGGCTGGGAGCTCTTCAAAAAGGAGATCCTAGCAGCTCAGGAGAAAACCATCCCCGTGTTCCAGAAAAAAAGCTGGCAGGGGTGAAAAACAGCTTGGTTAAACAGAGAGATCTTGAGTGACATTAAGAAGAAGAGGAATGTATATAGGGTCTGGAATAGGGGACAGGCCTCTTGGGCGGACTGCAGGAGGGAAGTGAGATTGTGTAAAGAAAAAATCAGAGGGGCTAAACTAGTAATCAGTTTGGCAAAGTCTGTGAAAGATAATTAAAAAAATTTTTCTATAAATATATAAATAACAAAAGGAGAACTAGGGAGACCATACAGTCCCTTTTGGACACAGAGGGAACAACAGTGACGGGGATGAGGAGAAGGCTGAGGTACTTAATGCCTTCTTTACCTCAGTCTTTAATTGTAAAGAAAGTTGTTCCCTCTGTGTAGAAACCCCAGAACTAGAGGAGCAAAATGAGGCTCCCATGGTCCAAGAGGAGGTGGTCAGAGCCTTGCTTGCCCAGCTAGACACCCACAAGTATATGGGGCCAGACAGGATTCACCCTAGGATATTCAGGGAGCTGATGGATATACTGGCCAAACAACTTTCCATCATCTTCCAGCAATCCTGGAAGACTGGGGAGGTTCCACTGGACTGGAGGCTGGCTGATGTCTTACCCATCTACAAGAAGGGTCGCAGGGAGGATCCAGGGAACTACAGGCCAGTCAGTCTGACCTCAGTGCCTGGGAAATTCATGGAAGAGGTGATCTTGAGTGCTATCATGAAGCACATGCAAGAGAACCGGGTGATCAGGCCCAGTCAGCATGGGTTTACAACAGGCAGGTCTTACCAAACAAATCTGATCGCCTTCTATGACAAAGTGACTCGGCTGCTGGATGAGGGAAATGCTGTGGATGTGGTCTTCTTGGACTTCAGCAAAGCCTTTGACACAGTTTCTCACAGCATTCTGTTACGGAAACTGTCAGCCTCTGGCCCGGACAGGCGCACACTCTCCTGGGTAGAAAACTGGTTGGATGGCTGGGCCCAGAGAGTGGTGGTAAATGGTGTTAAATCCAGCTGGAGGCCAGTGACAAGTGGGGTTCCCCAGGGCTCAGTGCTGGGTCCAGCCCTGTTCAATGTCCTCATGAATGACTTGGATGAAGGCATTGAGTGTTCCCTCAGCAAGTTTGCAGGTGACACTAAGCTAAGAGAAAATGTCAATCTGCTGGAGGGTGGGTAGGCTCTGCAAAGGGATCTGAACAGACTGGACCGCTGGGCTGAGTCCAGTCGCGTGAGGTTTAATAAGGCCAATGGCATCCTGGCTTGTATCAGAAACGGTGTGACCAGCAGGTCCAGGGAGGTTTTTCTCCCTCTGTACTCAGCACTGGTGAGACCGCTCCTTGAATATTGTGTCCAGTTCTTGGGCCCCTCAGCACAAGAAGGATGTTGAGGCTCTGTAGTGAGTCCAGAGAAGAGCAACAAAGCTGGTGAAGGGGCTGGAAAACAAGTCGTATGAGGAACGGCTGAGGGAACTGGGGTTGTTTAGCCTGGAGAAGTGGAGGCTGAGTGGAGACGTCATTGCTCTCTACAACTACCTGAAAGGAGGTTGTAGAGAGGAGGGAGCTGACCTCTTCTCCCAAGTGACAGGGGACAGGGCAAGAGGGAATGGCCTCAAGCTCCGCCAGGGGACATTTAGACTGGACATCAGAAAAAAAATTATTATGGAAAGGGTCATTGGGCACTGGCAGAGGCTACCCAGGGAGGTGGTTGAGTCACCTTCCCTGGCGGTGTTTAAAAGACAGGTGCATGAGGTCCTGAGGGACATTGTTTAGTGTTTGATAGGAATGGTTGAACTGATGATCCTGGAGATCTTTTCTCACCTAGTGATTCTGTGAATGGACTTTGTTTTATTTTCCTAGGGCCTTAATAATCTCTTACTTGCGCTGCCCTGTATTCCAGAGCAAAGATTTTACCCTGCTTGGTTTCCCCAAATACTTCTCTCCCTTTCAGCGTCTTAGTTGAAGATTGTTTTGTTAATCTGTTTTGAGTACCTGAGAACATTCAATCTGTTTGCCTGTAGAATGAGTGCCATGTCTTGGAGGAGAAGGTACAAAATGAAAGAAAGGCAAGGCTACTTTTTATAACTGCTTTAGGTGCCTACTCAAAAATACTTCTGTTTTGAGGAATGTTGATTATGACAAGAACTAAGTATTTTCTTAAACTGAGCACAATTATTTACCATAATAGTAACTTATGTTTTAGGAAGGAAAGTAAAGACATAAATGGAAAAAAGTAATCCTGAGTACTGCTTCTTAATAAAATATTTTTATTTGCAGATATGGGGTAAGATCTATCCAGAGTAATAAGAATGGTTCAAGAACAAAAATGCATATTATGTCACATTGTGTACAACTCAAAAAAGGTAAATAATTAAGGCTTTACCTCTGTTGGTAGATATTAGCAGAAAGGTACTAATATTAAATGTGTGTAAGAAATGCTTTCCTTTGAAAATTGTGTGAAGTACAAGGACTTTTCCCTGTAACTGGGATATTATTGATTTACGTCAGTCAATATATATACATTTGCTTTAGGTTGTGTTTCTTGAAGTGAGCTATGTGGTATGCTTGATCTTGAGTGTTAAAAATATTGAGGGTTTAGAGGTTTTTATGTTGTTGTATAGAGATAATAAAGTGAGAAGTGCTCACAGTCGTTTGGCTATGAATTGTGATATTTTGAGTACTACAGTACACAAAACTTTTATTCCTTTTGGGAGTTCTGTGTTTCTGCATGTAAGGAGAGTGTGGAATCTGGCGGCACAGGATGCTTTTTCAGTAATGTGTCAGTTTGGTGTCTATCTCCTGTGTACTACATGTCATGCAATGCCTGCACTGAAACTGCATTTTATATTGGTCTTCTGTATATTGCTTAGCCATATGGCATGTGGATATCTTGCAAGTACGTATTTATTAATTCACCCAACTCTTAAAAGTTGAAGATGTTGCTTTTCCTTTTCAGATGAGATTTCAAGGACTGGAGAGGATAGTGATTAGTAGCTGTTCTTCAGAGATTTACAAACGCTTTGTCTCAAACACCAAGAGAAACTTAGATCATCTGAATTGCTTCCTTTTGCTGAATTATGAACAATCTTTCTTTTCCAGCAGTTCAATTTCATTAGCAATTAATTATGCTACTGCTAGGTAGCTTGGATAAGGGACCAAAACTGCTGTAAACAACAAACTGACATGTATGTACAAACTGACTGTTACGTACATGTCAGTTTCTGAAGCGCATCTAGCAGAGTAAACTGTGATGATGGAATTACAGCTATGTCATAGTACAAAAACAGAGACTGCTCAGATTGCATAGGAAACAAGTGTTAAAGTTCTATGATTCTGAGGATGATATCATTTGTAGTTAAAAACTACAATCAACAGTAACTTGTCAAAAATCAGTCTAATAAGCCTCATTATTTGCACCCTGGGTATTTTTTGTTGGTTTTGGGTTTTTTTGTTTGTTTGTATTTTTTTCCTCTTTTCTGTTGAATTCTCATGACTCCTGGTGTGTCCTCAGGAAAGGTAACATTATATGACTTCCTGAGAGTGTGACTGTGCTTTCATGTTCATAGAAATGGGAATGGTAACTGCTACAGCCCTACAAGAATAGAATGCACCTTCCTGCAAGACAGAGCTCTCAAAAGTGAGCTTTTCAGATATGATACATCATTTTGGTTTGTTTTGACCAATATTACCTTTTTCCCCACATTGAAGGAGATGGAAGAACATATGAGAAGCATGCTTCACCACAGAGAACTTGAAAACCTAAAGGGAAGGTATGAGAACAATTTTGCGTCCTTCTTTTCTGTGCAGTTTGTATGTCACTCTGTGGAAGAACTCATGTCCTATTTCCCATAAAAGCTGAATTGGAAAACTTTATTTTTATGCATCACTTAGTTGTATGCCTTGTGATAAAGCTGGCAATTAATGTGTTCTCTTAATGTTGAAAACTCAAGAGGCAAACAGTGATATGGAAAAAAGCTCTCCATTATTTCCTAACTGCAGTGAAATAAAATTAAAAACCGTGGTTTTTTAGGTCTTAGCAGTTTTATCTTGGAAGGAATTATGAACACTGTTATTTTCCTTTTAAAAACATTTTATAAAGGCTTTCAGTGTTATACAAACAATTGTTGGTCTTTTAAACTACTGTGAGAAGACTGGTATCTTGGATGTAAGATCTGCATCTGCTTGAGTGGCTGCCTTGTCCTCTTCTATCATGGTCCAGGGTCCAGTTATTTGGTTAAGGAGCCTAACCATGGTGGCTGGTGTGTTCCTTCTGTTTTCCTTGGCTTTATTTATGGTCTTTGGAAGGAGGAAATAATACGAAAATATTAAATTAGGGTGTGATGAGTGCATTTAGAAGTGCTTTCAGGTGTATGGGTTTTGAGGTAATCAAAGAGATCAGATAGTCCAAGTAGTACAGACTAATTTTAATCCTCTTGAAGCACAAACTATTTGAAAGTGGCAAATCTCTTTTAAACACCTTTGAAAGGACTAATAAGTGATCCTTTCAACTCTTGGAGGTAGTGGAGTATTAATGGAAATGTAGGTAAGTTGGTCCAGGTTGAAGTCCAGTAAAAATCTGGTTTCGTTTTATAATGTTTCAAAACCAAAAGGGTTGCTTTGCAATTTATTTCCCTTTAGTAACTTTTTGTATGCAAAGCATACTTACAGCTGCAGGAAAATGTCCATGTTTGGAGTAAAAGATTGTATTACATGTGTGCTATAGCTGAAGGCATTTGTTTGAGCCCATTGTATAGTATTTTATACTACTATTGTGTATAATTGCTTGGTATAGCTGTAGTTCATCTAAATCAGCAACCTAATGTTTTTAGTTTAAGACTTCCAGAAAATCCATAGCATATATCTATACCTGTTTGTTTCCTGGCATTTCAAATTGTCTCTGTAAAATATAAAATAACCCTTATGGCTAGACAATAAGTAAAAACATACTGCTTACTTCAAAGTGCTTGTTTACTGTCAGTAAATAAACTCTGTCTGATATATTTCCATTTTAATAGTGGTATTGATGTAAATGAAATTAATATTTATTTGTCTGTGTTGGTAAACTGGGAAAAGAACTAATGTCTTCAGAATATCTGTCATCAGCCTCTCTTTAGGCAGGGAAGGTGTGGATTACTGAAATGTTAGAATATCTTGGAAAGAAATTTAAATAATCTTTCCCTCTTGAAATTACGTTTGCTTTAGCAGGAGTCAGAAAATCTTCAACTTGTCCAGATTAAGAAAGCTGTCATCGTGTCACACAGAAAACGTACAAAAGCAGCTTCTTGGAAGCTATTTCATTTTCTCAGATAAAAATTACTTAGTCATTTTTATGCCCTCCATCTTTATTACAAATTCCTCACATTCCCCATCCTCTTTTTTCCCCCATTGTCATCACTCCTATTATGAAAATGTGCCTGGGATCAAGCTCTTCATTCAGTATCTATCCTGTATAGCGTGAAAAAGTTTTGATCTATTAGTGAGCTGCTAAGATGTTCCTCAGAAACTAGGCCATCCTCAGCACTAGATGGCTATGTAGGGCTTCTGGTCAGTCAGCTTGTTCTATGTTCTGGATTTTTTTCTGACAGTGGTTTTGAGATTCTTGCGTCATAAGATGATAACAGTTTAAAATGTCATATTTTGGCATCTTATTTCTGGCCTTCTAAGTTAATATTTAATTATTTTTTTTGTTTGACTATTTAAGGTAACAGTAAGTTCTAGAAGTTGTATATTGTGTCCACAGCGGCTTACAAGTGATCTGACAATTCTTGGTTTTCCATTTTGAAAAGGCTGAAATTAAGTTAAATTTGTTTAATCAGCATTGCATTTTCTATTAAAGTAACTTCTTTCCTAAGGATGAAGGAAGACATTTTTTTTTTTTCACTGTGAGTCAGTACCCTTGTTCTCTTCCCCTGTGTCTGCATTTGTGTGTTCCTCCTATTTAAATTCAGTAGAAGTCTTTTGGGAGTTTTACAGCCTTGTAAAGCAGGGAACACCTTTGCATTCCGAGTAGAAAAAGTGATGCCCAAGCAAAAGCCTTGTGAGTGTGGTTGATCTGTTTAACAGAGGAGAATACGGATGAATTGTGTAGTATCTGCATCTCATTACTTTCAAATTTGACATCCAACTGGAAGTTGCTTTTTAGACTTCTTGTAGGGAAGAGGTAAGAGACACATTGATTCATGCTTTTCTCCTTTAAAGTACTCTTAAGGGCTAGAATAACTTTTGGAAACATTTTAAGGCTCTGCTCTTGTAGTCTTACTCCATGTGATAAGAGTGAAGTACAAAGCTTTATTAGTGTTTGGGTTTTTTTTTTTTTTAAATTGAAAGTGAAATATTGGTCTTGTACAAAGGATACGGAGTCTATCTGAAGTACACATCCAGTAAATAAAGTTCTTGGGTCTTTTCATACTGAGAATACTTTTGTCCTGCTTATTTCAAACTGCTTTTGGCCTTCTTATTGAGCAACTAAGATTGTGTGGTGGAGAAATGTATAATTGTGATCAGTATGTGTCCTGGAGCATGCACGGTTCTGGCTGATATTAGTGGGGCAAGCGGAGGAAAGAAATGAACAAAATAAAACTTCCCTTAACTGTAACTAACCTGAGCTCCTAGCCAATTCATCATTGATTAAAGCAGTTATTTGTATAGGAGAGTGCTGTTTTTTTTTCTTTTTAGGTTCATGTAGATTACAAGCAGGACAGAGAATTCTAGTTGCTGTCCCCTTGAATCTTTTTCTTTACAGACTGTCAGTTGGTACAAGAACCACAGTTTAGTAACTAGTAGCTCACAAGTTATAAGTGATAGAAACAAGTTCTTTGTCCTTTTGCCATTTACTAATTTACCAGCTTTGTCCAAAGTAAGACTTTGGATTTATTTCCTTAGTCTATAAATGAGGATGATGAAAGTTTTATGAAAGAATTGAAACATGGGTCTTATGAAGCATTTGATTGTTCTCTAAAACCTAATTAGTACCACTGAGCTATGCTTCTTGAGTTGTAAGGATGCTTCAAGTGGCAAATTACGTGTAAAGAGCACTTTTTCCAGTGAGAAGCTAGCTTCATATTTGCCATTTGCCTTGTGTGATGACCTAAGTTAAAAATAAGTCTCACTGGCAATGTGTAGCTGTGCCACTTATGAGTGTGGAGAGGAATCTCCTGATAGCGTTAGGAAGATTTGCTGATTGTATATGGTTATGTTTATTGGGTTAATGGGACAGCCAATATGTAGTATCTGAGCTTAGAATTATTAGTTTCCTTTTCTGGAAAACACAGGCTAAATTTGTAAGCTACTGACTTTGTAAATGAACTTTATTAAAATGTTTAATATGAAATAATTTTTTATGACTTACTCTATTTCAAATAAAACTCTCTAGCTGTGTCTAAATGACTGTTGGTTAAATGTCTCAACTGTGTTTGTAGGAAAACCACAGATTTCTAGAATAAATAAAGCGTAGCTACTGACACTCCATTAAGCAGTCCAATAAGGATGTTGATGCAATATCTTGAGTGAAGGTGCATCTTTTGTTCTTTTATCATTTTTTTAAAGTTTTTTTTTTAAAGAGAAGGGATTCATGTTTGCCTTTTTCCTTTATGAACTTAATTTATTTGACCTCAGTCATGAACTGTGTATATTATAATTGTAGGGTTACAAGACTTTAATCTCAAGTGCACGATGGGGAAATGCTGATCTGCTTTTATGAATTAAATGGTAAAATTGAAGAAAGCATTGTGAAAGCAGACAGTGAGTCCTGGCTTGGTTGTTTGTGTTTTTCTCACTTTTTTTAACTAGTGAACATATTTTTCTGGTTTAGGTTTATCATTAACAATGTATTCCTTTAACAATGGACTATTGAAAGGATTTGTCAGAACAAATAAGGTATTTTAGAAATCTGAATTTCTTTTTGAGAAAAAAAAAAAAGTGGTGAAAAAAGTTGTGATCTTAATCCAGCATTCACTGAAACATGAGTAAAGCCATTCGCCTGACACAGCTGTCAATTTTGTCCAGCTGAAATAATTTCTGTATTTTTTAAGATAAGTCCTCTAAAGTAGAAAGCAGACCTCATGCACACTTGAACCAAATAAAGTGCAGTGAACTGAAGACACACTCCTGTCACTTGCTGTGCTGTGGAGTCTTTAGATTCCAGGTGGCAGTCTCAGCTGTCCCAGTTTAGGTTATGTTGTGTCAGGATTGGCTGTATCCATGTACTGCGTCCTCCCTTTTCTAAATTTTGCTGGGGGAAGGCCTAAGGCGAGGATTAAATGTAGAAGCTGTCATCAGGCTTCCCCAGTGCAGCTGGCACGATGGATAGGCTGTAAGCCTTCCATCTGCCTCCTGGCTCACTATGTTTCCTCTGAAAAGATTTTGAGTACAACAATTCAAGAAGAATTCCTTCCCTCAGTTAACACAGCTTTATTGCCAAGTCTTCTACCTCTTGATTGTTGGAAAAAAATCTTTTAAAAACTGACCATCAGAAAACTAGGCCTTAAAAGAAAGAGCCATAGAATCCAAGTAACTTAAATATATACTGAGCAAAACCTAGTTGTCTTGAATACAAGCTCATTCAGAGGAAACAAAGTAAGACCAGAGATACCTGCCATGCCTGTTTGCAGAGTTGAAAGTCCACCCTCTGCCTTTCTTCCTAGGGACAGCAACCATGAATGCCGGGTGTGCAGGGTGACCCTGGTGGGTTTGTCAGCATATGCCAAGCACATCTCCAGCCAACTGCACAAAGACAAAGTTGATGCCCATGATAGGAAAGAGGAAGAGAAAGAAGAGGCAGAAGAAGAATACCTTGACAAAGAACTTGTTCAACTAATCAAGCAAAGGAAGGAACAGAACCGGTAAGTTTTCCTTTCTCCTCTTAGATCACAGAGTTGCTTTTAACACACTTGGGATATGCTTCTAGGGCTTAGGTGCTCAAGAAATGTAACCTACCTCTAGCCAGTGTACTTGTTACAAGAACAATCCAAGAGACATCTGTGGGTACTGTAATTACAAAATGTGAATATGGTTCTGCTGAATGTTCTTGTTCTGTTGATCTGTAAGGAAGTAAAACTAGTTGCTGTTGATCTGTAAGGAAGTAAAACTACGGATAAAAGCAGTACTCAGTGTGTAATCTTGTGTTTTCAGAACCCTAATGTTTTTGGTTTGGTATATGATACACATTTAACTAAAATGCTTATAAATGCAATGATAGTGTTAATATTGTTTGGAAAAGGATGGTGTATATAGGAACCTGGCCTTTTACAAACTGTTGCTGAACTTGCTTTGTTATAAAACATTAATCTATCTGCTTTTTTAGAATTAATTGGATTGTTCAATTGATGTCACACTGAAATCCTCTAATCCCAAAAGAAATTTCTTGCTTGTTTTATCTTATTGCTTACCGTTGGCTAAATATAATTTTAGTGGCTCACCATGAAATAGAAGGTTGCAGAGAGTTATAAGTATTGCTTTTTATCTTCCATGTGACTCTGCAAATGCGTATTGCTAATATGATATTTTAGTTTGTAATATATTGTTTGAATAAATTCATAACATAGCAATGGTTTTAAAGAGACATATGATTTTTTTAAGGAACCTTTTGCCTACTGTGGCTATAAATTTCAGTTAGCATCTTTAGATGCACAGATCTCTGAAAATTAGTTGGTTTTGACATTATTTTGTCATACCAGGGTGTTCTTGTGCTGCATGACGGTCATACTGCCATAAAACCACTTTTTCTGGTTTTGTGGTAAAGTAGTAATGCTGTCAGTGGTGTTCTGAGGCAACTTTAGTTGCCTTAGAAAATCTTAGTCTTAGAAAATCTCGCTGCTGGGTGCCATTTTGGGGTGGGGAGGGGAATGAAAGTGCATGGATTAAGTTACTAATACAGCAAAATCGTTTTATAGAATCATAGAATCACCAGGTTGGAAGAGATCCATTGGATCATCAAGTCCAAAAGCATAATCTAGTTGAGTTGGTTCTAGAACTTAGGGTATCATTTAGACATGATTTCTTTGAATTCTTGTCTTAGAGCTCACTTTATCTTATGCAGTAGGCAATTTCCCATTGGAAAGTAATTGTACTTCTTTTAGCAAAACTGAAATGTTAAAAAATTAGAGTGGTACAATATAAATTTTCTGTTTACTCAAATCAATTGCTTTTGAGCAGTGCTGTGAAAGCTTCCTGTCTTGCTTGTCCAGGAACCTAGAATGAAAATAGTCCTGTAATGTCAGAAAGAAACTTCTCTTTAATGAGTATTTGGAAGAACTTTTAGGAAAAACTTGTCACGTGGTAGAATAAATACTTAAAGCACTTTGGCTGTTGACCCTGAAAATAGCTGTCAGTATTAAGGTAGCATTTATCTTTAAACATAAACATGATAGTTTACCACATGTTTGCGATAAGTTGCCAAGCACAAGTAGTATCCAGAGAGCAGCGGATAGTGCTGCTGGGAGGCTCAGACAGACTTATCATTGCATGCTAACTGCTGGAGGCAGTTGGTTAAAACAAGACAAAACATCCTTTTGTGTTAGGAACAACTTCTGTGAATGTTTTACATCTGTGTTTTAATTCAAAATTTATGAGCTGAGACATAATCTCAATTGTTTTCTGCAATAAGTAGAATAACTGCTTCTCCCAGCCTAAATTTCCTTCTATTTTGCATCAATTCAATGTAGCTATGCCATCTATTACTAACACAATAGTCTTTGGAAAAAATAATTCTTACTTCTAATGAATTTTTTGTCCATCAGGAGTACTCAAATTACAAAGATTATACTACATAAAGAAGCTTTCTTGTTTGCTTGCTAGTAATCCAGTGACTAATAAATAGAAAGGAATATTGTTTTCTGAATTAAACTGAAGTATTTAAGAATGAGTCTACTGAACTATGCCTGTGCCAAATCAATTGTTTTTATTATAACAAATTTGAAATGTCATAGTTAAGTTGTAACGTTAGTTTTGAAAAACATGCACTGCAGAAGCCTGAACAGTAGCTACGTAAGTTATCTGTTTCTTTTTATATACAAAAAAAAGTTTTCTTACCAGTGCCAATAGAACATATTTGGCTTATGTGCTGTTTGATTTCAATGAATTTTGGGGTTTTTTTCAGAATTTTGGTGTTTTTTCCTCAATTGTTTCATAGGCAAGCTGAACCAAACTCTGCAAACCAAGAATTAGAATGTGATGATAGGAGATCACAGAGAAGGCGAGAAGAGAGAGGTACTTACAAAGAAAGAGAAGCTTATGATCAGTCATCATGGCATCGTCATAATGCATCACAAAGGGACTGGAAGTGGGAAAAGGATGACTATATTAGTCCTAGACAAGGCAAATTTTTACACTCTCAGAGGAATGCAAATATAAACAGACATTCAGGTGTTCCAAGGGGATGCTCTGGGTGGCACCAAAATGTTTCAGGAGTCTCTTCAAATCGACATAACTATGGGAATTCTGGAAATGTTTGGCATCCAAGTGGACGAGGAGGAGGAGCATCAAATTGGCATCACAGTGCCAGGGAGAGAAATTCTGCTTGGCATTCAGAAGGAACAGGTCGTTTTTCTAGCTGGAATTCTAGGAGTTATGGAGGAAACTGGAAATCTAGTTCTCATGGTGGAAATGGCTGGAGTTTTGGAAGCTCAGGGGATACATATTCATTAGAGCCAAATAAATATAAGGAAAGATATGGGTGGCAGCGGCAGAAGAAAGACATTGATGTTCTGCCATACCGAGATCAAAAGAATAGAAGTGACTTGCTTGATTTTACTAGTGATAAACTTCCTTTTGAGGGGGCATTGGATTTTGGTATGTCGAAGCAACCAGAAAGCAAAACTTCAAGAGCCAGTGGCAAAAGTGGGAGTCCTTCCAGAGACAAAATGTATCGCTGGGCTCCCTACCCATCTCAGAAAACTGCAGAGCAGCAACCATGGTCTGAAGGTAATGTTTGTAAAACTCCAGATAAAAAGGATTCTGTATTTATACCTCTTGCCGATTTATCAATGAAAGAAAAAGCTTGTGAAGCCAACAACAGCTTTTCAAAATTTAAAAAAGGGGAAGCATCCTCTGCTTGTAATGTAACCTCAGATCCCCTTGATTCATGCAAGGTGATGAAAGACTGTTCCAGTAGTAAAAAGTGTGACAAAGATGGTGGCAAAAGTAATAGGATGCCATCACTGAAATCCCTTCTTAGTATCACAGACATCAAGTTATCTTCACCAAAGCAAGACACAAACAATCTCTTAAAAAATGTCAAGCTTCTGTTATCCTCGACTAGCAGTGAAGAGCAGAATCATTTGAATGCAGTGAACTTGGAAACAAACAGTTCGTCTTCTTTATCACCAAAGCTGTGTGGTGAATGTGTTGGTAGCTTACAAGACCACAAAAATGTGCTTGGTAGCAGTCTTGGAGAGCCTGCTAAAAACTTAGATGAAGTGGAGCAAAACCCCAAAAATGATCGTTCCAACTGTTCCTTGCAAAACACTCCCTTAAGATCTTGCAAGGATAGGAGTGACCAGAGTAAGGTAGAAACTGGGAAAGCATTGCCAAAAGACAAGTTCAGATTACATTCATTTAAAGATGGGAGTGACAATGATGTAATGGGAAGTGAGAAGTCAGAAGAAAGAGTTGAAAGGTTGGATTCTTCTGGTAACTCTTGTTTACCCTGTGACACTCCAGAAGGTAAACCTGCCACCTCTGAAAAGGAAAATGATGAAAAGTTGACTCCTTCAACTACTGCTTCTGCTAATCTAAAAGATTCTACATTCCAGATTGAATCCAGAGTTTCTCTATCAAGCGGTCAGGAACATTTGTGTGGGGATTTGAAAACCTCCCCACAGGATGGCAAAGGAGCTGATGAGAGTGTAAAGTCACACGATCATTTTGAAATGGAAGGTTTTGAAAATCCTTCAGATCCTGAACTGCAGAAAGGAGGAAGCCAGTCACTAGGCCTCTTTCTTCCTGATTTAAGCAAACTTGGCCTTCCTGCCTCTCTGCAAAGAGACCTGACACGACATATTAGTCTGAAGAGCAAAGTTGGGATGCATCTTCCAGAACCCAATCTCAATAATGCACGGCGCATTCGGAATGTGAGCGGTCATCGGAAAAGTGAAACTGAGAAAGAGTCAGGGCTTAAACCCACCCTTAGGCAGATTCTTAGTGCTTCACGGAGAAATGTAAACTGGGATCAAGTCATCCAGCAAGTAACCAAGAAGAAACAGGAACTCGGCAAAGGTTTGCCAAGGTTGGTAGCTTTCTGATCTAACTGTACCTCTGTGTGTCTTGAGGGGGAAGGAATTATTTTTCTCCAAATCTGAAATGAATTCTAGAATCCTAAAACTAGGACTTCAGAATGAAGCTTGCTGTGCCGTGATCTTTTGCATATACAAGTAATTATGAGGTTTTTATGGTTGCTTGCTGCTGTGGGTATCTATCCTTAGATACATAATAGTAGTCTACTGCTTAGAAAAGTTACTGATTAGTTCATAGTCGTTGCTTAATATCTGGATGTGGACATCAACAATAATGTAACTTTTCAAGTTCTATTAAATGGAAGAATGTAAAAATGCAATCAGGATGTGAACAGTGCTGTGACAGTTGCTTATTTCTTCATTTATTGAAGACATAACCAATGCTTTCATTGCTACATGCAGAATAAACACTCCCTCTTTATTTGTTAATCTTTTGATCTAATACACAATTTTGTTTTGTGTTTAGAAGAAGCAATTGTAAAATACTTCACTTTTGAAACTTTCTTTAAATCTGAAGGGTTTTGAGCATCTTGAAAAGATGTCATATTTGCTTATTCCAAACCTGGTTTGGAGTATTTATATTAACATGACTTCTGACTTGGAAGTTGTGCTGTCAGTTCTTAGACACTAAATCTAGTTTTGTGATACACAGAAGATGTTCCATTGCTGGACGAGACAAAAAGTGTAGAATACCAGTGTAATGAGTTGCCAGATCTCTTAAAGCAGTAATGTGCATTTGGGGAGGGGTGAGGTTTTTTCTTGACTTAGCTGACCTGCTGCATATGTACTTATTTTTGGTTTTTATCTTGTTAAAGGTTTGGCATAGAAATGGTACCTATTGTTCAAAATGAACAAGAGGGTCTAGAACTCGGTGAAGAATCTCATCTGTCTGCTATGGAAGGATTCCAGTGGGAAGGGATCTCCTTAGCAGTGCCTGGCTCAGCCAGAAAACGTAGCTTTTCTGAAAGCAGTGTCATTACAGACAGAAATCCTTCTGCTTACAGCTTCTTCAGTGAACAAACCAAAACAAAAGAAAGTGGGCAAAGGGAAATAATTGCTGCTAGCCACTCACATTGCATAACATCTGGGTATGAGGCAAGTGCTGACAATGAAATTGACTTGAAACAGGAGTCCTCTTCTCTTCCTTTGTCACCTTTTATGCCTGAAAAAACTGAGACTAGTGGAAGGAGACACGGCCTCCAGGCCACTTCTGACTTCACAAGTCTTGCAAAACAAAACCTGGAGAGCACAGAGAAGAGAACACCTCTTCTTGAAAAACAGAATGTGCTAGAAATCTCAGAAGCAAATCGTCCAGCTTCAGATGATGCTTCAGTTCTTGCAGTGTCCAATAGCATAGAAGCAGCTACAGATAGTAGCTGCACATCTGGTACTGAGCAGAATGACAGCCAAGGAATTGGAAAGAAACGAAGAGCAACTGGAGTAAGTGTGCATTTTTTCCCCTGCCAATTATAATTCAACCTCAGAATGAATTTTGCAAAGAGGGCTTTCTCAGTTTGGTTGTCTTGTACCTGTAGCTTCAAACTAATTTGCTTATTTAACTTAATTTCTACTTAATCTTTTTAAGTTAGTAGGAATGGCATATGCTCTTTATGGTAACTGGCATTCTATGTATGTAGATGAGAGCTATTAAAAATTTTCCATGGAAGTACTTTGTGCTGTAGCAAGAATCTTTGTGTTTCAAGACCTAAATGGAAGTGAGGCTGTAGCAGAAACTTGTTTTGCTTTGATGTTCCTGATTTTATGGTCAAGCAAGGAAAGGCAACCCTTTTTACAAAATTACATGCTTAAAATTATATACTTAAATCTGAATTTTTTCACTGTCCTGTCTTGGAAAAAAAATTGATTCTGATTAAAAACTTCGATGGTGTTATTACATGCAGAAAGTGATAATTTTAATTCCTCACTGATTTAATCCTCTAGACCTTCAACTAAAACTGTAGAGCAGAAAATATGGCCCAAGAAGGTCTTAAAGATTTGAGGAAGTATAGAAGGCTGTTGGCTTATTAAACGTTTCTTCCTAGTTGCAATGAAAACATGACACTTAGTTGCACTCTGTCTTTTAAAGAAAAGTATATTCTGCCCTGAGGGTACAAGTAATGCTTGAAAAGACAGTGTATGTTTCACTTCTTGATTTAGGCAAAATTGCTCTTGTAACTTTTGTTAATAAATTATTTCACTTGCAGGAGGTATCTTCTCCTGAGATCCCTAGTCCAGAAAGAAAGAATAAGAGAAGAAAACTCAAAGGTAAGAAAGGTGAGTGGATGTCATACATAAGCATACCTGGTATAGAGGTTATGAATATACGGTAGTATTTTGTTTTGGCTAAAATTGTACTTAATATTACTTTGGTGATTCTTGGGCTCTTACTGAAGGTCATGGAGTGAACTGCTCTCAGACCTACAACACATTCCTCTCTGAAGAGTGCCACCTTAATTTTTCAGAGGTTATTTGTAAGAGAAGACTTAGTGCTTCCTTTCTACTTGCAGTTCATATTCCCAGTTGCAGAGATGAGGCTTTTGCTTTCCCCTACTTGAGGAAGAGAGGTTTGTTGCCACTTTGTGTGGAAGTGTTAAAGGGAGATGCACTCATTGTGCCCTTTAATTCAACCATGTGGGTTTCTCTTTCTGCTTCTGGATGATCTTACCAGAGAACTTGTACTCTGCATAGCTTGGGCTGTGTTCTGATTTTGACATCTCTGGCAAGGCTTTTTTTTTTTGTTTGTTTTTTGACTCTTCCCTGTCCTGAATGGAAATTAATTTGAAATGCCTCACTTCTTCCTGCTCCTGACCAAAGAAAACTCTTGTTTTGGCCTTACACAGGTCTTTCTGAAACATGCCTAACACATCCACATCACCACATGTCAAAATGAGCCATCTGTGTTTCAGATAGGATGTTTTCTTTGGTAGTAATGATGGCATCACCATCTGGGAAGTCTAGGCTCAGAAGATGACTCTTAAATGTTCAGTTTCTCGTTCTTTTTGTTTGTTTATATAAGAGTTATTTGAAATGCTGGGCAATTAATATGAATCTTCTCATGGGAACTAATATTGCACTACTTGTAAGGGTGGGGTTTTATCAGCCTTTGTCTTCAATGACTAGTGTCTATTATGGAGACTAATAACACGTTTGACTTAGTAAAATCTCTGTTTACCATTGCTTTACTTCAGCATCATCATTATTCTAGTAAATCTACTAAGCACTGCTCAAATTGAAACATAATTTGCTTGGACAGTTTCTGTAATGCTGGAGAATTTTAGAAAGGAGTGTAGGAGGAACTTTTTATGAGTACAGTGCTCAAGACTCTTTCTCAGGAGGCTACAAATGAGAGTCTTGCAACCCAAAAACTATCCTGGATAGGAAATTAATTTTTATCATTGTGTTCTTTTTCTTTAAGCTACCTTTGCTTTAACTGAAAAATTTAATTCTTAATGCTTAAATTTGCTTCTGCATTTTACTTTAGTGGAAAGTCTGTGTCTGTACTTTATGTACACACGAGCTTCAATGAAAGACCTTTATGGGAAAGAACAACTTTGTTAGGTCAGTGCTGGCAAAGCTATAACGGAAATGAAGACATCAAAGTCAAGGTTGAGATCCTGTGAAGTGGAATACTTTGCTTTTCTTTCATGCTGATGTTACTGTGCATAAATACTCCTTTTCAGCTTCTTGTATGACTATTGGTGGTTCACCTAATGTTTTTTTACGTTCTGAGGTGGTAGCGTTTATTGAGATATTGTGTGATGTATTTTCATGTATTGGCAAGTACAATTATATTCTACATTTTTTTATCTTTTTTCAGAACGATCTCAGGTAGACCAGTTGTTGGCTATTTCGCTGAGAGAAGAAGAGTTAAGCAAGTCCCTGCATAATGTAGACAGCAGTCTCTTGCAGGCTAGGGCTGCCCTGCAGGCTGCATATGTTGAGGTTCAGCAGTTCCTTGTGTTAAAGCAACAGGTAACTGTGGGCTTTTGAGTCTGTCTGAAATATAAGTTAGAAGCATGAAAAACTACCTTAAGTAGGGTTAACTTAAACCACAACCCCTTTGCAGATAACCATGGAAATGAGTTCGCTGAGAAGTCAGAGAATCCAGATCTTGCAGGGCCTACAAGGTACGTAAAACTACGAGAGTAGAATGCTGATTCATATTCTTTAAGCGCAGTGTCTTGTAAAATTTGCATTAAATAATTCACTCATTTAAAATGTGCAATTGTAGGCTTTCAGTATTGAAATCTTCATTGCTCAAGTGTGATCAGTGATCTTCGCCAGTGCCATCTAGTGGCTTTTTTTTTTTACAAATTTTTCTTCCTTGATTCTGTGGGCACAAAAAATGAGCTCCTGGTGCCACTAGATTTTATTGCAAAATACGAACATTTTTTACTTTTTTTTTTCTTTCCTTTTGCCATTAGAGACACACGAACCTTCTGAACTGTCAGAGCAACTTTCCTGCAGTATATTAAATGAGAGAAGAAACAGTAAATCTCAGATGGCAGCTGACTTAATGCCTTCAGGCTCCTTCCTGCCTCTTTTGGACACTGTATCTTCTTCTCTACCTACACTGGGATCTTCTGCTAATGTAAACATATCGTCACCATTCCGGGATTCTGACATCACACCTACCACTCCTCCTGACTCCTCAGTACATGTTAAACAAGAACCTGTCTCTCCAAAAGGCTCAGAAGGAAATGAGAATTCTGTGCTCCAGAGTGATCCGCGTGCTTCACGAGCAGAAGTAGTGAAGCAGAAGGCTGGTATGTGGGGCTTCTCTTTGTTTAAAGAGAACTAACTTAAAAGATTATTTTTTCTCCCCGAAAAGAATGTAAGCAGTCTCAAACCTGCAGCCTGTTGTGCAGGGCTGAGCTCCCATTAACTTGTATAGGACTTTATCACCTTAATAGTCTTAGAAAGTGGGACTTCTTTTACGTTATACACCAGTGTATTCCACATTTTTTAAAATTAATCACATGCAAATTGTAGTGATATGTACCTACAGTTTATAGTATATAAAAATGGAACAAACAAGATATGCATGTGCATGTAACACAACATGTAGGAATATATAGCTGATATACACAACTAAGTTTAAACAGAAAAATGCAGGGAAGGCAATTTTGCATAATTATTTATTGTTGTACAGTTTTAATATAACACTAGTCTGTTTTCTTCAGAAGAAACCAAGCAGAAGACTTCAGTGTATCCAGTTATCTCTGCAACTATATCCCTACCAGAGCTGACAGCTTGTTTACAACACACTAATCAAGATGTTTTCAAGCCTGCTGGGGGCAGAAGGAAGGCTGAACTTCCTGAGAATCCATGTGCTCATTCACTGTCTGTTTTCAGCAAGAGAGAATCAAATGATACAGTGACTGAAAACTTTTTATTGGATCAGTGCAGCACATGTCTTCCAAAGCATTCGGTCCTTCTAGAAACGCCAATGGATAAAACCCCCAAATTGTCAGCAGAACCATCCAAGCAACAAGCAGTAACCACTGTAGTTCCAGCAAAGAAGGGGAATAGGAAGAGAAGAAAATTAAGGAAGAAGAAAGCTCTGAGGGCAGCCCATGTGCCAGAGAACAGTGATACAGAACAGGATATAATCGACTCTAAACCTGTCCGGAAAGTCAAGGGTGGAAAGGTCCCTAAAGGAGAGAAAGTTACTACATCCATTCCTCTAAGACAGAAGGATGGAGCTACTGCTCAAACAGCACAAAACAAAGATGAGAATGACAGTGATGCTTCTCTGGAACTCCTGGAAGTTCCAGCATCCCAGTGTGAGGTGGTTGATGTTGGCTCATCAGAGTCAGGAGATGAGAGACCAGACAGTCCATCAAAGAAAGATTCACACAACTCTGTGGATCAAGCAGTCCTACTGGCGTTTTGCTCTGGTTGTGATGAAGTGAGCTCTACTAGTGAGGTTGGCACAAATTATAGGGATGATGGAAAAAAAAGGTGAGATTATTGTAGGTCTCTCAAAAGTAAAAGCATTATAAAGTAGTCAGTATTTTTTTTTCCAATTCATAAAATTCAATAAAACAGCTTTTAATTTCACTGAGGAATGAAAATGAAAATAGAGTTTGCTTTTTGGGTCTAACAAATAAATATGTCTTGTTCCATATCAATTTTGCTAATACAAGAACAAGACTGCTCTGTGTGGAAAGTTTGCTCTTGAGCCTATTTGTCACAGCCTGTTTTCTACTAAATACAGAGTCTTGTATTGTCAGTCTTGTATTACTTACACTAATATTTCATCAGAAAATGAACATGCGAAGTCCAATCTCACTGCTCCTTGTTTCTGTGTTACAGTGTGGCTGGGACACAGACTTCCATATCATCCCTAAGAGGATCAAAGAACTCATCAGGTATATCTTTTAAGCTTCTCTTCTGATACTTTGTGTATAGTATCTTGCAGGACTTCCAGCTAAGGTTTGATGACTGCTTCTGGAGGAGAATTTTGCCCTGAAGATTAGAACTTGTGCTAAAAACTGAAGTGGGAAGTGCTGTGTACTCGCTTATGTTATCTCACACTGAATACTTTGTGTTGACCCCTCCACATGCCCTCAAACATGTCTTCTTTACAGTAGAGCTGTAAGACAAACTAATACAATTATTTTGCTATTTTAAAGATAATTCTGGACTTTAATATAAAATGCCAGAAAGATCTTTATTATAACTTTTGCCACTGATAGGCTCCAACTAGGGCCCACAATGAAATTTTACTTTAATAGTTTTGCTATTTGGTAATACAACAACAGTAGCATTTTCCTGAGTGTGTTCCCCCAATCTAAGTGCATGTGTCTCTGTCCTACAGAAGTGTCTTCAGAGCCAGGCGAGGATGAAGAACCTACAGAGGGAAGCTTTGAGGGACACCAGGCAGCAGTGAACGCTATTCAGATTTTTGGGAATTTGTTGTATACCTGCTCAGCTGACAAAACTGTTTGTGCCTACAATCTGATTGTAAGTAAGGTTGTGGGAATAGTGTTACATTAATTTCAGGCAGGAGGTTGCAGTTCCGCTTTTGTGAAGCCTTACTATGTAGTTAAGAAGTGGCTTTTTCAAGCACTTACTTTTTTTCTTTTATTATTTTCTTCAAACCTATCTTCTTCCTCTCTCCAGCCTCACCTCCCTGTGAGAGGAATAAGAAGAGATTGATTTGCTGCCTGTATCCTGCTTTTGCTAGCTGCCCTACCCTACAGTTGGACACAAATCCCAAGAGGCATTATGGGCCTTTATGTTGATAGGCCGTATGCTTTCCTTTTTAGAGCAGGAAGTGCGTGGCCATCTTTGAAGGACATACTTCAAAAGTCAACTGCCTCCTGGTCACTCAGACAAATGGGAAGAATGCTGCACTCTACACTGGTTCAAGTGATCACGCTATCAACTGTTACAATATCAAGGTACGCAAACTATGTGGTGTTAACATGAACTACATTTTTTATGTGAATGGTTCTTTGCGAAAATAAGTGGGAAAAAAAGCCTTTTAAACCCCTATGAACTGGACACAAACCCCACTTTTTACTTCATTAGAGTGGAGCCTGTGGGGCGACACCAACCAAAACCAACAAACTGTCGAGTGATTTACTACTTTGATCTTTTGGCTAGCTCATCAGCAGAGATGTTGCTGGAACAGCATGATGGGATTTGAAATACTGGGAACAATGAAGTGTGGGATGGTTGTTGGGCCATGAATATTTAGTTGTCTTGCTGTATTGCTCACTGAAGGTACCTCTTTCTTTGTGGAGCAGCTATAGAGAAAACAGGTGTCTATTATTCTTGGGGCAAGTGGAAGAGCGGACTAAGGATAGTTGATGGGAAGGCAGATCTGACCTTACTGGACTACAAAGCAATCTGCTTCAAGGGGCAAACTGCTGGAAGCTTTTGACTATTAAGCTTGATGATACATGGCACTTCCCTTTGAGGAATCCCCATGATATTCCCCAATCTCAGGCATGTTTTATACACACACATATATATATATATATGTAGTCCATAGTCTATATATATTAGAGAGTATGACTTTAATAAAGCTTTTTAGGAATATAACTAGTTGCTGAAGTACAGTCAAATCTTAAAGATGGGATTGAGTTGATTAAAATCAGTGTCAAACTGCCATGAACACCAGACTCTCAGATGTTTTTCTCTAGCTCTGTTGGTTCAAAAAAAAATGCAGCTTGTAGGTAAAAATCATTCACTTCAGGCTATTTTCCTTGAACTGTTTTTCAGTTAATGAAAAACTTTAAATACTATTTTCTATTGCCAGACCAGAGAGTGCATGGAACGGTTTAAATTGGAAGATCGAGTACTCTGTTTACACAGTAGATGGCGGATCCTTTATGCAGGCCTTGCAAATGGCAGTGTGGTTACTTTCAGTATAAAGGTTAGTTTGTTTAAATATTGAGACCTAACAGCCTGTTGTGATGCTGTTTTTTTCCACTATGTATTTCTCTCCGTTCATTCTCTTGAGTAGTGAGTGTATTTGTAATTAAAGTGTTTTGGTATAAATGGTCACTGTTGCCTGGTTTTGCTTTGTTATTTTGTCAGTGCCCAAAGCTATCCCATCTCCCCTTCCCTCCGGTTGCTTTTCTCTTAACTGCTGTGTTGTTGCATATTTCCACCTAGTCTGCTAGTTATATGTCAAGAATGATTTCAAACACGGTTGCTTATTTGTGAATCCTCCTTTCTTGCCTATAGAAGCAGTGAGAAAGACCTTAATGTGTTGCTGGTTTTGCCTTCTCCATCTGCCATTATAGAAGAGACTCATGCACATGGTTTTCTGGCAAAGTAGTTTAATGAGTGGTTCCCATGATACATAAAAGTGAATAAAAATAATTCTTGAAATAAATTATTTTTCTGATTATTCTTTTAATGGATCCTAGACCAATTTCTCATATTTATCCTTAATGTATTGATTTGTGTTTTTCTCATAATGCTATTTCCTTTCATTAGTCTAACTCAAAAAGAGGACTTACCGGACAAATAATGAAATGGGTTTTTTTAAAGACAGACAATCAAAACCCAGCATAAGGAGTTATTTCCCTTATTTTGAAACTTAGTTAAGATGAAGCCTTACCATTGCTGAAATGATGTGTTTCTCAAATCAGATGCTGTAACAAGTGCTTCACATAAAAGGACTCAGTAGTGCAGTTAAGTGTCATAGCAAACTTCCTTTTCTAAAATACCAGTTTTTCTTCCCCCAACAGAACAACAAGCAGCTTGATACCTTTGAATGCCATGGCCCTAGAGCGGTGAGCTGTCTAGCCACAGCTCAGGAAGGAGCACGGAAGTTGTTGGTAGTGGGCTCCTATGATTGCACTATCAGCGTACGAGATGCACGGAATGGGCTGCTTCTCAGAACCCTGGAAGGTCACAGCAAGACTGTACTCTGCATGAAGGCAAGTGTCTCTGAAAATATGTTTTTGACAAAGACTGCTTAAAATGATGTGTTTTTTCTTTTTCTTCCTTATCTACTAGTGAGGTTTGTGGTAGGAGGTAGGAAAGAAAGGATTTCTCTATTTTAAATAATAAAAACTTGAGTAATTTGGTAGGAAAGTTGTCTCTGGCTGCTGTCTCTCATGTTCCCAACAAAACTATTGTAAATCTGTATGTAGGAAGCATATTTATTTTCTGTTTTTAGAGGATGCAGGAAATCTCGAAATTAGGGTTTGCTAACATAGGGAAAGCTGAGGGAATAAAGATGAAGCTAATTTTCACATACCTTGATTGTACAAACCTCAGAGGAAACTGGAAATGTAACTCTAGCAAAGCATTCTTCTTTTTTAATAAAAGAATCACTGTCACTTATTTATAGGTTTCTTGGCTTCTGAGATTACAGGCTGAAATATGTGCTTGTCTGACTGCTTTACTGTGACCACTATGTTGTAACAGATTAGGGGATGGTTTCTGTGCATTGTACTTGTCACTTTAGATACTATGGTGCCGTGGCACAGCCTTTCTTTCCTCTGTGGACTATCCTAGTTCTGCTTGTGTGGCAGCATACTGTGGTCCCTTCTTCATCCGTGATGAATCTATTAAGCTTCCTTTCCAGATTAGTACTTGTGAAGAGCACTGTCTTTTTTTTACCTGACCGGAAAGTAAGTGCACAGCACATCCAGTGTTTCCAGGAAGCAAAATGGGCTTTACTGTGCATGTATAGAACACCATTCTGCGTCCAGTTTGCTTGATCCTTGATCTGCTGTTGAACTGTCCCTGAGAATAGGTTGTAGGTAGGATGAGTTAGCCTGGAAGTTAACAGCTACTAATGTCAATTGTGAAGTGTCAAAAGTCATTAGACTAGCATGTTTTCTACCTCTCATATAAATAACTTGGTGCATGGTTTTTTTCATATTGTCTGTTGATTTTTAGACTCAACTTTTGGAAACACTACAGTGCAACTTTAGATTGATCGATGTCTTAATGTTTTGCTTGCCCATTTTTATATTTGATAAAAAAAATAAAACTGCTTTTTTTTTTTTTTGTAAGGTTGTGAATGATCTGGTATTCAGTGGCTCCAGCGATCAGTCTGTCCACGCCCATAACATTCATGTAAGTCTCATACATAAAATTGGGATGACTTTTGCTATTAAGGTGATGAATTAATGTGTCACGAAGTCAGCATTTCCAGAATTTTCCACTAACTGATGGGGCAGATTCCAGAAAAGGAAGTTGCATGATTTTGTCAATGTGACTATGCACTATATCTAAGTAAGGAGGGTTGTAGAGGACGAAATAGCTTGGGAAACAAACATCCTGATTCTTGTATTAGAGTATGCAATGCCCTTTTATCGGGGGATCTTGCACAAATGTGCTGATAATATGGAAGGGGTTCAGAACAAAGCCATGTGAGACAGCTTGGTGTGGGAAGAGTTTCTTTACTGCAGGAAACACTTGAGGGAACACAAGTAACATTCTAAAGTTACTGGTTCAAAAGCTGTTATCCTGTCATGAACACTGTGTCTGTAGCCTGCCACTGTCCTTTTATACCTTCTTTCCCTTGTGCTAGCAGAAGCATTTGTGTAGTTATGCAGTAAGTTAGATTAAGAAACTTAGCAGAGGTAAATTTTAATTGACAAAAGAAATTATATATTTCTCTGTCCTTAGCTAAATTTGCTCACTGATCCTTGTGGCTTCATAAATATTGCTAGTACTAATAGCATGGTACTAGTTGCGGGATAGGTGGGAACATGCAGCTAACCACATGTAGCTAAACACAATGGAAAGAGAAATAGACATGTGTTTCTATTGTTCTAGAATGGTTCTTTGGTGATTTGGGCAAAGAAAAGTAGAAGTAGTATTTGATCAAAGTGCCTTTACAGGAAATGGAAGTCTGATAAAGGATGTTTCCATTTTTTCAATAGTGAGCACCTAACTCTGTCTAGGTTAGGTGCAACTGGTTTTTTAAAAGGGACTCTTAAGACCTATTTGCCTTTGCATTTTCTTGATGCAGACTGGAGAGCTGGTGCGTATCTATAAAGGTCATAACCATGCAGTAACTGTTGTGAACATTCTTGGGAAAGTGATGGTGACAGCATGTCTGGATAAATTTGTTCGTGTTTATGAGCTACAGGTAAGAAAATAGATTGTTACTAATGATATCTACCTAATGTATTTTAATTAACAATTTTGAAGTCAGATAGAAGTCGTCTTAATGCTTACTGGTCTCTGGTCCATTCCTCTTCTTCCTGTCACTCAGAATGCATAGTTATCTCACCAGGCAAATTATACATGATTTAAAGAAATTATAACCTAAATTTATTCTTATTTTCTTTTAGAACGTGGGTTATCCTGATGTAATAACTCAGAAAAGCAAGGAAATGTTAGTTTTGTCTGCTTGAAAGAGCAAGTGCTTAGTTGGATAAAAAGATTCACCAATGTAAGCAAAAGCGACCTTTCATGGTGGCTATGAAGTTTGGAATCCAGTAGGGAAGTCTAGTTGCTGCCCAGGATACCGCTTTTGGGAGCATAGTTATTTGCGTGTCTGTGAAAAATGGCTGTTAGTTGTCATGCTATTAAATATCTGCTTCTATTTCTTTCAAGTCACACGACCGCTTGCAAGTCTATGGAGGCCACACAGATATGATCATGTGTATGACCATCCATAAGAGCATGGTAACTTTCTTCTTTTCACTTCCTTTTTCTCCCTCAGAAGATTGTGATTCCACAAACATATACAAAACAGTTTAAATTTTTCAGATAATAAAATCAACCCTTTTGTCTAAGAACTTCTTAGAAATGAAAGCTGAAAAATCAAGTTACTATAACAGCTTTGTATTTATGTAATATTGTTGTCTGGGGAAAAATTGCTTTCTAGCTTACTGCAGTCTTAAAGCAGTAGTTCTGTTTACAGTTATGATTGCAATGAAGTATCTAGAAATAGTAAAATATTCCCTCTTTTCAAGCATCGATCTTATTTGACTTTTACTCAGGAGAGGCCCCCAAATGCCACAGAAAAGCTTTACCTACAATCAAACCTCTAGTAACCTTTGATAGAGCCTACGTGAAGATATGCAGTTGATTTAGGTGCACAGACTTGTTCATACTCCTGCACTGCAAATAATTTTCAGAAGCAGTTAAGGAAAATAACTCGCTTAAAATAGTCATTAAATGCACTTGTTTGCCTCCCTGTATTTGCTTGCAAAATTTCTTTCAGATTGTAAAATAAGAGCTATAGTAATGATCTGTAATAATGGAAGAATCAGGTCTAACAGAAGTGAACTCCTGCTAATTGAAATACAGGCTGCACAAACTTGACTTCTTGTGCTAGTGCGATGGAGAGCTAAGTGCACTCAGTCTTTATGTTTACAGTCAGAAGCTTTAACTGTCTCTCAGTTGTAGTCTATTCTGGGCATTCTCAAATCAAAGCAGTGTTCAAGTGACAAATTTAGTGACAAATGAAAGATTACAATTTTCTGTATTAGTCCTTAGTAAAGGTAGTCAATTACACACAGTAGGTTGGCTATTATATTCTAGTGGTGAATTTCCAAGAGACAAAAAAATTTGAGCAAAAATAGCAAATTAAATCTTTGATTTGTGGAGTTTTCTGTGTGTGAGAACTTTATTGATGATGAATGTTCTTTGTGGGATTATGAGCATCTGACACTATTTTTTTTTTTTTCCAGAAGACAATTTTGTGTAGAGCATCTGCATAGCAAAAATGTTTTTTTAAGATGTCATTTTTGCCTACCTTTTCAGGATCTGCATCAGTCTTATGGTTCTGAAATTATGGTGTTCTTCACCTTTCCTCTCCATTCCTTTTTCATATACATATAACTGTTTAAGTCTCAGAAATACATTCAACATTTATGCTTGATTTTTTTTTCACTTCAGTGGAGAGTAACATTATGTTTTAAAGTTTTTTTTAACTTTTACACACTTGACACTGAGTGGCAAATTATGGAGACATTTCTTCTTCATTAGTAGGGTTTTGTAAATTCTGAATTCAAATTGTGAAAGTATTAGGTTAGACTAATTTTTTAAATTAGCCTTGCTGTTGCTATCTTATTGTTATTCACCTGATATAATCTACACTGAAGCCTACTTCAAAATTTGACTTCCTTCTTTTTTTTCTGCTAGTCCTAGCTTGCTTATGCATAAATATTTGTTTTACAGATCTACACTGGATGCTATGATGGCAGTGTGAGAGCTGTGAGGCTTAATCTGATGCAGAATTATCGTTGCTGGGTAATGAGCCAAATGTTTTTAACCTTTTATTCTATTTTTAGACTAATTTTCTGGAGGTAGTTACTGCTTACTCTTGGATTGTAGTAAGTCAATAGTATTTTTAAAATACGTACATGTTAAATGGAAGTATAAATCACTGGTTCTATTTTGCATGGTCTTTGATATGTGTATGCTTTGGGGCAAGTTGATAATAGCATCTTAAATTAATTTTCCTTCTGTCAGGTATTAGATAGTGGCATGTAACTGTGTAAAACCAAAAACTTCCCCTGAGCGCTGTAGAAAAACTGACTGTCTTTACTACGTAATTCTAGAGTTCCCAATAACTGTGTCTCAGGTTGGCTTAAGTCTTGTAAAGGCCAAATTCCTCTCTTCCTCCTGCCATTCCTCTTGATGGTTTAGGCTTGGCTAAACCTAGTGGCAGGAGGAACCTCTGTAAAGTTGTAATTAGACAAACAGAACTGAATAGAAATGGAATAAGAAGATTAAAAAGTTGCAGGAGGTGGCATGCATGTGAACAGTCTTGGCAGAATATTGTGAAGCGGCAGGAAGAAGCTGTGTTGGTTGACAGCCAACTGAACATGAGCCAGCAGTGTGCCCAGGTGGCCAAGAAGGCCAATGGCATCCTGCCTTGTATCAGAAACAGTGTGACCAGCAGGTCCAGGGAGATTATTCTCCCTCTGTACTCTGGCACTGGTGAGACCACTCCTTGAATCCTGTGTTCAGTTCTGGGCCCCTCACCACAAGAAGGATGTTGAGGCTCTGGAGCGAGTCCAGAAGAAGAGCAACAAAGCTGGTGAAGGGGCTGGAGAATAGGCCCTATGAGGAATGGCTGAGAGAACTGGGGTTGTTTAGCCTGGAGAAGAGGAGGCTGAGAGGAGACCTCATTGCTCTCTACAGCTACCTGAAAGGACGTTGTAGAGAGGAGGGAGCTGGCCTCTTCTGCTAAATGACAGGGGACAGGACAAGAAGGAATGGCCTCAAGCTCTGCCAGGGGAGGTTCAGGCTGAACATTAGGAAGAAAATTGTTCACAGAAAGAGTCATTGGGTGTTGGAAGAGGCTGCCCAGAGAGGTGGTTGATTCACCTTCTCTGGAGTTGTTTAAGGGATGGGTGGACGAGGTGCTGAGGGACGTGGTTTAGCATTTGATAGGAATGGTTGGACTTGATGATCCACTGGGTCTCTTCCAACCTGGTGATTCTATGACTCTATGAAGAAAAGCATTAGCTAAAATTCTTTTTCCCTGGTATGCTTTTTCTACCAGTGGCACGGATGTTCACTGATCTTTGGAGTTGTGGACCATCTGAAACAGCACTTGCTAACTGACCACACCAACCCAAACTTTCAGACCCTAAAATGTCGTTGGAAGAACTGTGATGCTTTCTTTACTTCCAGAAAAGGTTCCAAGCAGGTATGTGGTTGAACTATTTGGCTTGTATTTGGTAGTATAAAGTAATTTATATCACCACAACAGTGGGGCTTGATCCTGTTTTCTTTAAAAGGGTTAAAATTTTATAGTCTTGACAGGCTTAACTGTATAGTTTGTCATACAAGGCTAATAAGGGTTCAAGTCAACCTATGACAGATGAAGACTGCAGGTAAGTATCATAACTTGTGATATTGTCAACTTGAAACAGTTTTATCCTAAAATATGACATGGAAATAATAAAATTCTTGAAATATTAGAAGAAACTTTGTAAACTATACTCAAGATGTCATTAAATTTGTGTAGGAAAAATTACTTTTTAAGACTGATCTTCAAGCAAATTTTGTGCTCTTAATTCTTATCTGTAAATCATCCCCTTTGTTGTTTTGAATGCTGATACTGTTTAAATTTCACATAGTATTGGTTTTGCTAACAATGTTTAAATAAGGATAGCACATAAATTACTGAGTAAATATTAGCACAGATAGGAAAAAATTAAGGAGACAGAAGAGTTGGAGGCCAGTGTGATGAAGTGATGTGGGAAGGCTTTGGAGGGTAAATGGAAAGAAGGTTGTCACCTATAGACTTAATTGTAAAGTCCACTTTTTCCTGTTTGGTAATATAATCTACCTTTTTGTGGAATGCGTTTCAAAATATGCAATGGAAGGAGGTTTCTTTGAGAACTAAGAAACAAAAGTAGAATCCTTAATTTCTCATTAAACACTGACTTTGGATATGCTGTGTTTATTTGATACAACTTTTTAGTCAGAAAGGAATCTGCTTTTTATTTGCCTAGAATAATGTCGTGTGTGAGATGCTTTACATAGGTGATTTAATAGCTTGGCATTGATTTTTAAAAATTTTTTCTTAAAAAAATTTTAAGGAGCTTCGGGCCAAAAGATGTGTATTATCTAAAATGTCACTTCACTGAGGCCTCAAGAATGTTTTGCAAAGGTTTTTGTGGTGGTAGTGGTGGTATTTGTTGAACAACTGACTTCCCTTCTTTTCTAGGATGCTCTAGGACACATTGAAAGACATGCTGAGGATGACAGCAGGATTGACTCATGAAGCTTTTCATCTCCCACATTGGGAAGTAATTTTATATGTCAGAATTATTCCAAATAATTTCTTACTCCATTCTTTCCTCTTCCCACTTGGAATGCAAAAATAGTGGGGCTGAAATGCCTTACTACAAAGACTGCAGGTTGTGTTGCACTCTGTAGAAGTAAGGAGGGTGGTCGGTTAAGACTTGGTTGAAATGGAAGATTTTTGCAAGCTTTCAGTGCATTGACAGATATGAATATTCCCTCCTTGCCCGCCTTTTTTTTTTTTTTTTTGAAGCATGGTCCAGAGGGATGTTGAGAACTTACATTACAACAGGTGCTGGTGTTTGCAGTCTCAACTTGAAGCCTGTTAAGTGTCTAAGACGTTTTTTTTTATGTTGTCTAGTTATTTTAGCTGATTTCAATAAAATTCTGCAAACCAGAGCATTCTAACAGTGTAGCGTGAATATCTGGTGTACATTTTTAGTTTCTTCATGAAAAGAAAAGATGTTTTATGGAGAACCAGATTAAATTAATTTTTTTTAGTGTTAACTGTAAATTATTTTTTATTCCTTGTGTAAAAATTGCTATGAGTGGCACAGACTGCCCTATATGTAAACCTCCTGAGACATTTTGTTTATTTGAAGGAAAGCAGTTATTTCTTGAGAGGTATGCCAGTAGCAGCAAGATGCCCAGAGCGGAGGATCCACTCATCCTTTGCAATCTTGTTCCTCTTAAATAAAGGTCCCTGTGTACAGGAAGGAAGTAAGTGGTGTCAGCTTTTGTTGTAGTTAAATACCAGCAAACCCATGATTATCTTGATGTACAAGACTGTAGATGGATTCCTGATTTTACTTGGAATCTTAGTGACTGAGCTTTGCCTTCCCAGATCTTCATGGCATAGCAAATGAAGAGGTTAGGCAAAGGCACTGCTTGTCTGTGTGCATCGGCTTAGATAGTGTTTTGTTTCTGTTGTGAACTAGCTTAATTGGCTTGTACTGTATGAAGTTCACAAAAACTCAACTGGAAAGAATGGAGCAGGATTTTAAACGATTTTAAAGTCTAGAGTTATCAAGCAGAAGCTGAGGATACAAATTGCATGCCACATGTAGAAGTCTTGTTTCTACTAATGCACAGAGTACCACAGAAAAGCCACTGCAGAGTGAAAGACTTTGTTTGTCAGGGTTCCTCTGCAGGTGCCGCTTGGAGTGGAAAACTTCACCTGTTGAGTTCGGTGAATTGTACTACTTCAATTTGCAACCCTCTCTCCCATAATGACACTAATTCAGCGAAGAGCTCTCTCTCAGTGACTCTGATCTAGCAAAAGGCTTTGTGTTCACTTTTACCTAACGGTTTGTCAGGATAAAAACCTCAGAAGTTTCCTCAAACTAACAGACGGTAAAGATAACCTGGTGTCAAAACTGAGCTGCTTATAAATGAGTGCAGTGCTGCTCAAACAAATTGAATGCACTGTTTTTACTGGGCATATCTTTCACCACTACTTTGAGGCTTGGTGTGCCAACCATAGACCAAATAAGTGTTCTAGACCCATTGTTTGACTACACAAAAGACTTTTTAGGGCAAGAAAGTGATTGAGGGAAGCCCATAGATGTTCCACTTTGCCATCAAATCAAGACACTTCAGGGCCTTCTCTGAAGGACAAGCTATTTTTGTCTTATCTTGGCAACCAAGCATCATTTCTCTGTGATTGTTCATCCTTATTTTTTTTTGTGAAACAGGAGTTAAACAGGAATGAGGTGCAGTAACATCCTGCTTCAGAGATGTGGGAATCTCTGCGGTTTCAATGTTTTTGTGGCAATTTGGGGTTTTTATTAAGCTGTTTGCAGACAGGAAAAAACCCAATATGTGGCTCAGATCAAAAGCTCTTTTCAAGGTGATTTTATTTTTGGTTTTGGGAGTGTGTGCTTGTGGGTTTGGTTTGGTTTGGTTTTCTTTATGGGTGAAGCAGTTCAAGAGACTCAAAATCTGGGAGATCTCTTGGCAGTCTAAATGTTTTGTGATACAGGCTTTATTGCTCTAGAGCTGCTAAGTATATTTTTTTTCCCATGACCTAAAAAGAGACAACTGCATAACATTTAAACTATTTCCAAACTTAGTGATGTTCAGGAGTTTTTCTGGTTTTTGTTTTTAACCACAAAGAGGGAGTATGTAAAACTGTTGCATAAACAATGTGAACATTTCAAGCTGTCTTTCATGGACTGTACTTAAAAGTGAAGCTGTGGAGGTGTGTGTCCTGAGGACAAGCATGTGGAGTGATTGTAGCATTCTGAAAAATGGCGTTAGTAGATTTTGTTACTTCTTCCTTGTGATTCTTCACATTCTTCCAGCCATTTAAAGATCTTTCTCATTAGATATTGCAACAGTCGTTATACTTTATTTGCATTCCTTATTGCCTGTTGGGTTTATCTTTTCTAGTTGATGGAAGTAGATTTCCTTTTCTTGTAGTCCGTGACATTTTCTAATCTGTCCTTGAAATTACTGATCCTGAGTCTGGGCTTCTGAAATTCAGCTTTCACAGTGGTGACTTTCATTACTTTGTAGGTATTTTCGTATATATTATAAGAATCATGAAGTGGATAAGAGGCAGGAAAAAAAGTAGAGCTGCATGAGTGTTTAATATTTTGCTTCATAAATTAGAAATTATTTTAAGTGTTGTTCAGGGGTTCAGAGAAAAATGTGTGCTGCTTTGTCCTGAGAATATCTTAAAAGGATTTTCTCTGAGGTTGTGATGCAGCTGTGGAAATTCCCAGGCTTCTCTGGAGTTCTTTGGGGAGTTTCCTGTTTGTTCAGCTGGAATTCATTGCAGCTTTTGCTAATGGCTGTTCATTTCTCCCAGAGGTAATTGCAGAAGAAAGTGCTAAAGCTAATGTGTTGGCTTGGTAACCATTAATGAGATCCTTTCCTTGTTGTGCCACTTTTAGGGGTATGACTCTTGATATACGTCCAGTCTAAGAGTGTAATAACTTTGGGAAGGTGGACTATTTGTGAAATTGAAAAGTAGTATTTTCAGGAAAAGCAGTACTGCATGCCTGAAGCCTGTTTCAGAGCTATTTTTATTTTCAGGGTTTTTTTTATGCAAGTAAAAAGCTGTGAGTGGAAGAGTGAGTAGACTGAGAGTTTATTTTGTGGTTAGCTGTGTTTATTTTATTAGTCAAAGGTTCAGTAGTGAGCTCTGAACTTGCTATATGACTGACTAAATATGACAAGCCCTCTGAGGGGCAAACCACCCTTTTTTAGCAGGACTGACATTGGGCTATGCGACTTTTCAGCAAACAAAATGTGCTCAGAGGTATTATTTTCTCTTATGATATAAAGAATAGAGCAGGTGCTACTGAAACCGCTTATATCACGCTTTTCAAATGCACGAGAACTTGTTCTGCTATAGGCATACCAAGCCCTGCCTGAGCTCCAAAAAGAGAGCATGAGTAGCGTAAAACTATCACTTAAAGTTCACAGGTGCCAGAAAGCTTTACCTTCCCCAATCCCAATTGCTTCACATGTATTAAATGATAAGACTAGGACTATAGGATTGGTCTATATTTATTGTTACTTTTCCCCTCGATTTGAAGGAAAAAGGAAGTTAACTGACAGTACAAAATACTTTGTGGTCTAATGCTGCTGCTTTTGTATGTGCAAGGGGCCAGGGGGAAAACTGCTGTCATCCATTGGTACAAAGATGCATTAAATATCCCAGCTTCTGCTTGCCTTTTGCCTTTTTAGATTGCAGACTCGAAACACAGAAACATATTATCAGCTCATGAGCTGAATTCTGAAAAATAGCAGGAGTTTGGCTGTGCAGTGTTTGATGTAGTACAGTTCTTAATGCACAATTTTAAGCTGTCCAGTAATGCCAGACCATGGTAAATGGCAACTGAAAACTCATGATAAACTCTAGGTTCTGTGAAACAAAAATGTGCAGTGGAGAAAATATTTTCCCCGTCTTTTGAATTCAGACACATGTACAGATGAACCGTGATTTTCAGGCTCGTATGGTACTGTTCGAATGACACTCTAAGTCGTCCTGAGTTGTAGAATGAGAGGAAGGATAAGGGAAAGGTTTCAGCTACTGTTAAATATTTAATAGTCAAAGGGCAGACTGTATAGGTGTATATTCTGTTATATACACCTGTCAGCTTCTCAAACTTCATTTTACTGTAAGTGTTAAACAGTCTCTTTGAATAATGGAGATGGAATAAAACAGGATTGAGTATTTAATAATTTAATCTGTGTAGAACGTGCACAGGTTGACCTTGGTTTTCTTCTTTCACTTTAATACTAAACTGTGAGTGTAGTAACAAAACTTTACATAGAAAAAGAAGAAAAAAAAGAAAAATAAAAATTCTTTATATTGTTGTGGTTTGTCAGTCTGATTCTTCTTTGTTTTGAATACAGTGATTCTTTCATAGAATCGTAGAACAACGAGGTTGGAAGAGACCCACTGCGTCATCGAGTCCAACCATTCCTATCAAACACTAAACCATGCCCCTCAGCACCTCATCCACCCATACCTTAAACACCTCCAGGGAAGGTGAATCAACCACCTCCCTGGGAGGCTGGTTCCAGTGCCCAATGACCCTGTATGTTAAAAAAATTTTCCTACTCTCTAGCCTAAATCTCCCCTGGCGGAGCTTGAGGCCATTCCCTCTTGTCCTGTCCCCTGCAACTTGGGAGAAGAGGCCATCACCCTCCTCTCTACAACCTCCTTTCAGGTAGTGGGAGAGAGCAATGATGTCTCCTCTCAGCCTCCTCTTCTCCAGGCTAAGCATCCCCAGCTCTTTCAGCCATTCATCCATCCCCTTCACCAGCTTTGTTACTCTTCTCTGGATTTGCTCCAGAGCCTCAACATCCTTCTTGTGGTGAGGGGTCCAGAACTGAACACAGTATTCAAGGAACGGTCTAACCTGGGCCAAGTACAGAGGGAGGATAACCTCCCTGGACCTGCTGGTCACACTGTTTCTGATACAAGGCAGGATGCCATTGGCCTTCTTGGCCACCTGGGCACACTGCTGGCTCATATGTAGTCATCTGTCAACCAACACCCCAAGGCCCCTCTCCTCCAGGCAGCTTTCCAGCCACTCTTCCCCTAGTCTGTAGCCCTGCATAGGGTTATTGTACCCCAAATGCAGAACCCAGTATCTGTCCGTGTTAAACCTCACGCGACTGGACTCAGGCCAGTGTTCCAGCCTGTTCAGATCCCTTTGCAGAGCCTCCCTACCCTCCAGCAGATTGACATCTTCTCTTAGCTTAGTGTCACCTGCAAACTTGCTAAGGGTACACTCAATGCCTTCATCCCAGTCATTGATGAAGACATGGAACAGGGCTGGACCCAGCACTGAGCCCTGGGGAACCCCACTTGTCACTGGCCTCCAGCTGGATTTAACACCATTTACCACCACTCTCTGGGCCCAGCCATCCAACCAGTTTTCTACCCAGGAGAGTGTGCGCCTGTCCGGGCCAGAGGCTGACAGTTTCCGTAACAGAATGCTGTGAGAAACTGTCAATGACTTTGCTGAAGTCCAGGAAGACCACATCCACAGCTTTTCCCTCATCCAGCAGCCAAGTCACTTTGTCGTAGAAGGCAATCAGGTTAGTTTGGCAAGACCTGCCTGTTGTAAACCCATGCTGACTGGGCCTGATCACCCGGTTCTCTTGCATGTGCTTCATGATAGCACTCAAGATCACCTCTTCCATGAATTTCCCAGGCACTGAGGTCAGACTGACTGGCCTGTAGTTCCCTGGATCCTCCCTGTGACCCTTCTTGTAGATGGCCACAACATCAGGCAGTCTCCAGTCCAGTGGAGCTTCCCCAGTCTACCAGGACTGTTGGAAGATGATGGAAAGTTGTTTGGCCAGTATATCCATCAACTCCCTCAATACCCTATAGTGAATCCTGTCTGGCGCCATATACTTGTGGGTGTCTAGTTGGGCAAGCAAGGCTCTGACCACCTCCTCTTGGACCATGGGAGCCTCGTATTGTTCCTCTAGTTCTGGGGTTTCTACACAGAGGGAACAACTTTCTTTACAATTAAAGACTGAGGCAAAGAAGGCATTAAGTACCTCAGCCTTCTCCTCATCCCCTGTCACTGTTGTTCCTTCTGCATCCATTAGGGACTATATGGTCTCCCTAGTCCTCCTTTTATTATTTATATATTTATAGAAAGATTTTTTTGTTATCTTCCACGGACTTAGCCACTTTCTAGTGGAGCCTTAGCCCCTCTGATTTTTTCTCTACACAACCTCACTTCCCTCCTGTAGTCCACCCAAGAGGCCTTGTCCCCTATTCCAGAGCCCGTAAATGTACTTCCTCTTTTTGATATCACTCACGATCTCTCTGTTCAACCAAGCTGTTTTTTTCCCCTGCTGGCTTTTTTTCTGGAACACGGGGATGGCTTTCTCCTGAGCTGCTAGGATCTCCTTTTTGAAGAGCTCCCAGCCCTCATGGGCTCCCTTGCCCTCAAGTACTATCTCCCAGGAGACTTTGCCAACCAGCGTTCTAAAGAGTTCACAGTCTGCCCTCTGGAAATTTAATGCTACTGTCCTGCTAACCACCCTTTTCATTTCACCTAGAACAGAAAACCCTGTAATCTCATGATCACTTAGTCCTAGGTGTCCTCCTACTGCCACATCCCCCACCAGGCCTTCTTTATTCACAAACAGCAAGTTCAGGAGGGCACCTTACCTCATTGGTTCATTCACCAGCTGTGCAAAGAAGTTGTGTTCCATGCACTCCAGGAACCTCCTAGACTGCTTCCTTTCTTCTCTATTGTACTTCCAGCAGATATCAGGGAGATTGAAGTCTCCCACAAGAACAAGAGGCATTGATCTAGAGATTAACCCCAGCTGTTTATAGAAGAGCTCATCAGCTGCTTCTCCTTGGCTGGGTGGCCTGTAACAGACTCTCATCACAGAATCTGCCTTCTTATGTGCTCCTCTGATTTTAACCCACAGGCACTCAATCTCCTCATCACTACAGTCCATCTCGACAGTACCACAAGGAGGGCTGCCCTGCCTCCTCCCCTTCCTATCCTGCCTGAAGAGTTTGTACCCCACACAGGATTTCATAGGATTTGGTAGACCTTGACTTTGTTCTAGATTTTTTGCCTTGTTTTAAAAGAGCTGGGTGAAATCAGACAGGCCGCTTTGAAGCACCAGCACTGACAGGAGTGCTGCAAGTTATTGCTCCCAATGTGCATGAACCTCAGACCTAGTCATGAGGCAGAGATGGAAACTATCCACTCAGCTGGTGTCACCAAGACTGCCTTGCTTCATGACCTATTGGAAAGGGAGGTTCTCTAGAGGTGTTGGTAGTTCACTCACTGGGACTTTAAGGACCAATTTTGAGTTGTATGGAAAAGAGTAGCTTAGTGGAGAGAACACATGGCTGGAACCCAAGGTTTCTTCTGTTCCAGCCCTCTTAAAAACTGGGTTTAGGTTAAAACAAAGGTTAAATTTAAAGGAATATTTTTTCTTTAGATAAACTGTAGGATTTTCCTTATCTAACTTACTCTGAAAGAGTGGAAGAGTGAAAAATTTAACCTTTATAATTCAAAGGTTTTTCTCTTTCTTAGTAATCTTTCACTTAAATATGCAACTTACCCAAATAACTTTTGAGTTGGTGCAAAGATCTGCTTTTACAATTTTGTTTTACAATAGTGGATTGCTTTGTTAATTTTCACCGGTAGAAAACTTAGTAGAAGGTTCTCCTGATGAAATCTGGTCTCTTCACACCTTTTCTTGCACATTTTGTTTTTCCTTCAATTTTTATATTTATCAACACCTTACCAGTTTAAACTGGTAACCATGGAGTCCTCAACTCATGCTTTTTTATTTTTAATGTGTTCAAGCAGCAAACTGGCAATTGTTTGAGCTATTAAGCTGGTTTCATGCTTGCCATAAAACTCTAAAAGCTGATGTATATTCAGGGGAATGAAGGAAGACTGCTTAATGTTTCATCTTCCTCTGTTTTTTTCAAAGGATAACCAAAAACCAAACTTAAAGATTAGGCCAAAATCCAGTTGCTTTTATTTTTGATTCTATGATTCTAATTGTTCTTACACATTTTAACAACCTTCCCAAAGTGAACACAGAGGAACTTCCCCAGTCTTCCAGTGTCTGATTAACATAGTGTCTTTATTCTGCTACAAGTTATGTCTTGCAGTAAAGAACTACACAATAATGTCAGGAAGGAGGACCCAAGGTGGAGTGTCTGTGTAGGTGTATATATTTGTATATGTAAGAGGTTTTCTGTCTCTAACAGCAACCAACTTTCTTGATGTTACTGAGGATGTATTTTATTTACAATAAAAGACGTTTTAAAAGTCCAAGGCATAGTTAAGATACTATAAGGATACTAAAAATGAGAGCAAATTGCTCAATTCTTGTACTTTTACTGAGACACCAGCCCAAGATGTGCCGAGGTGCTTCATTCTGTTGTGTCCCATTTCTAGCATAGCAGAGAACCCAACTGCACAGCCACATCTAGAAAAAGGTATGTGATTGGGATGTGTAATATTAATGTAACTAGCACAATCTCATGATTATAAAGAGGCTGAAATGACAGTACCAATAGCAGGAAAAAGTTAATGACTTAATTACAAGGTGATAGTAAACACCTGACTTTCACAGTTCACATGCAGTCCAAGTTTTTCCTGACTTGAGGGAAGGAGACTTTTCCAGTTGTCAGCATATGCAGAATAATGATGCATGCTCAGTGTCTTTGCCATGCAGAAAAAGCTTGATTGAGTCATCAATAAATTAATCCTTGTTGCCCAAAGGAAAATGTCAGGAAGTTATAAAAGTAATTACAGGATATGCACACTGGTCTGCCTTCTGGTTTATGATTGTCTTTGGTTTTTTTCAAGGCCTTCTTCCCATGCACTGTTTATCTCTGCAAGTAAGGCACTTAATTGGGAAATGCTCTTGTTTGTACTTGGCGATGAATGGAGCCAGTTGCTCGAAACAGAAGCCTTGATTGTTTTCTTCATGAGGGTGGATACTGGCTCTGGGGTTAGGCATACATGGTGAGCTGCAGCCACTGGAAGAAAAGTTACAATTAGAGGATGAAACAATTGTTGTCATCCTTCAACAAACTGCATTGAGGCAGCACTGTCTCTATAGCTGGAAAACAGCTGCTTGATAATACTTGATATGAAGCATAATGGCAGTGGGTGACTTTGTCTGAGACTTCTTATTGCTCTTATTCCTCCTTCACTTACAAAAAGTGACGGGTTATTTGTTGTGGTCTCCCTACCAGAAGACCTGCTTTTAAGTCCTCTTAAGAATTTTAAAGGTGTTTAACACAGTTCTTTACCTATTATCAATTAACAGCTTTAAGTGAAAGGATGTTTGATACTTAAATTGCCTCATAAAAAACCCAAAACCCAACAAGTACAAAAGCTTTTTGAAGCACTTTAAAGATGATATGGAGTGTCTGTAGCTGTGCCCCTCAGCACCAGCTGGAGTCTTACAGAGCAGCTGTTGCTGGCAGAGCATGGATACAGGGTTTTTCTGTGTTAAATAGGTGGCAAAATTATTAGGAGATTTTGCAGACTGCTGCCACTCGGATGACAATCTCAAACCAACTCAGCGGCTGCTTTGAGAATGTGTGTGATGAATAATACAAATAAAATTTACTAATGTTACTTTGTGTTAAAAATACTCCTAAGAACCAGTTTACCTCTAGTACGTTGAGCTTAATGATGCCATCTCCATCTTTATCAAAGGCGTGGAATGCCCCTAAATCAAGGAAACAAAAGTATATAGAGTAGATCAAATTCTGTGTGTGTAAAGATGATCCTGATAGCAAAGTAAATTGTGCTGCTCCTGCTGTGCTGTGCAGACTTGTGCAGATACTTATGTGGTCACAAGTATTTCTGCTATATTTCTCCTTAGCCAATATGAAGAGAAATGCAATGATTTATATTCTTATGTGTTTGTATGGGATGGCTGCCATATTTTGGATTTCCTAAGCACGTGAGTTACTAAAGCTGGTGTGGGCAGTAGTGTCTTGAGTACAACAATGCATTTTGGGGGTGAGGATGGGAGACAGCACAGTAAAACCAGGGCAGCCACTCACTGAACATGGCATCCAGGCGCACAAAGCAGCAGATGAAGCTGTCAAAATCAATATTCATGTTCTTGTCAGCGTAGCGCATGGTGATGATGTCGTAGAGCTGGTTGTTCAGCCGAAATCCTGCAAAGGACCAGAAACAGAGCTGCTGGACTGCAGCTTGGGGGAAGCACCAGTGCTTGTGCCCAGGAAAAATTTGGCCTTAGACACTTCCTGGAACCAGGTGAAGCTCAGGCTGGAAGGTACAGCTCCAACTGCTAAATAAAATCACAGAATCTCTAGGCTGGAAAAGACCCACTGGATCATTGAGTCCAACCATTCCTATCAATCACTAAACTATGCCCCTCAGCACCTTGTCTACCCATCCCTTAAACACCTCCAGGGAAGGTGACTCAATGACCTATCTGGGCAGCCCCTGCCAGTGCCCAAGGACCCTTTATGTGAAAATTTTTTTCCTACTGTTCAGCCTGAACCTCCCTGGGCAGCACTTGAGGCCACTTCCCGTTGTCCTGTCCCCTGTCACCTGGGAGAAGAGGCCAGCTCTCTGCTCTCAACAATCTCCTTTCAGGTAGTTGTAGAGAGCAATGATGTCTCCTCTCAGCCTCCTCTTCTCCAGGCTAAACAACCCCAGCTCTTTCAGTCATTCCTCATAAGGCCTGTTCTCTAGCCTCTTCACCAGCTTTGTGGCTCTTCTTCTGGACTCATTCCAGAGCCTCAACATCCTTCTTGTGGTAAGGGGCCCAGAACTGATCACAGTGTTCAAGGAGCGGCCTCACCAGTGCTGAGTACAGAGGGAGAATAACCTCCCTGGACCTGCTGGTCACGCTGTTTCTGATACAAGCCAAGATGCCATCTTGTGAGAACCAATAGCAGGCAAGTTACCTCATACTGTAAATATGAAGAGTTTGCAGCTTATCTGAGCCTAATAAAAGCAAAGCAACAAAAACTGGGCTGCAGAAACAGCACGAAGTTACTAGGAAAACACCATTTCACAACAGGAACAAATGGTCACTCCTTGTTGTGGTGCTGGTGGCTGCACCCTGTGACTGTACTTCATATGGGGTCTGTTGTGGTTCGTGTACTGCCACTTGTTGGCTAAGCGCAAGGTCATGCACTGCCTTGTGCTATAAGATGGAGACGTTTTTATTGCAAAATGTGTTCTTGGTTTTACAGGGCAGGAGGTTTTGTTTTCTTTACATTGGCAACTTTCCTGGTGAGAATGGAAACCTGGAAAATAAAAATTACCCATATTTCTGCTGCAGCAGGAGTCCAAATCCAGGTGTAGCTTTGTCCTTAGCAAAGTTTTGGATCAGTGATGTTTTGTAAAGTATAAGATAACCATTTGTTTCTGGTCCTTGATGGACTGGTAACTGATGTGCCACACTGCCACTGAAGATCTTCACGTTCAGGCTCATGAGTGCTTCTACGGATTTTCTGATTAAAGAAGCCAGTTTGTTGCCTTAGAGAAACAGCAGCTGGTAAAGACATTTGCGTGGCAAGGACTGCTGTCCATGGAAAGCAGCACATTGGAGTGCTGGAGTCAAGAAGCAAGAAAAGTCTAAAGCCTCTCTTTGCACATAGAATTTCATACAGTGCAATTTTTGCTGAATACTTTCTTCTCATTGCACAGGTAGAAGAGGAGCCTGAGTCTGTAGTGGCTTAGTGCCACAAAGAAACATGAGCAGGACTCAAGAAACGTCCACTCAGTTGTCCTGATGCAAACTTTGGACATTGATCTGCTCTGTTTTGGTTTCAGTGTCTTTACTCTTGGGTTGAAGAATTTCCACTGTTCTTTGTTACTTACACAAACATAGGGAATCCACAGCTTAAGTGAAATCAAATGTCTTCAGGGTTTGCTGGTCTCCTTGAACAGCAGGATCCCAAGTGGGAGATCCTTAAGACAGCAGAGCACCATTCATTAGAAAGTTTAAGGAGCTGAAGGGATCTATTTGGTTGGCAAGATATACAAGGCTTGCCTTTTGCATATTTGAGAAGCTCTGTTGGGGAAAACTAATATTTTTTAAATTTATGTAGGGTCTCTTTTTAAAAGGTTGCACTGTATTCTAAATTTTACTCTGCAATATATCAACCAAAATTAATTTTCTTTGGCTGCTGGGAATTGAACACTAGAAGATGTACCTGCATCATTGACTGCATTGCGCATTTCGTAGCTGTTAATGGTTCCTGAATGATCCGTGTCATAATGCTTGAAAATTTTCTGGAAAAAAAGAAAAAAATACACACAAATAAAAGCTTATACTTGTGTTGCATGTACCTAATGAGGGGGTATGGGATGTGTGCCTTGGGCACTTGGAAGCTTGGCCATTTGCCTTATATTGTTTCTTCTAGGGCAGTCTGAGTTGTTAGCACAGAGCTCCTCTCAGTCACAAAGTAAAATAATTTAGATCCACACTATGAGAAGCAAAAAGCTACCCCCCTAGGGACTCCCCTTAGTTGAGTTGAGTTTATGCTGTTAATTTTCTCTCTTAATTGTCCTAATTAAGCTGTTTACAAGGCGTGAGTCTAGTTCCCATCACTCTCCTCCTCTAATTTGTATACCTCTGGTATTTTCATGGGGAAAGCTCTTACATGACTGTTGGAGCTTCAGAGATTCAGGCAATATGCTTAGGCAGTGAGTAGGATGAGGAGTGCCATTGCTTTTCTTTTTAGAAGCAAATTTTTTTTTTAGCTTTTCTTTTTATTGTAGTGTACGTAGAGAGTTAGAGAGTTCCATTTCTTCTAAATAAGCTTTGGCGCTGCAGAAGCTGTGGAGAACAACACTGTGGAATCCAGAAATACCTGCCAGCTTTTAATCTTGTCCCAGAGATGTCGAAACTCATCAAAGTTTATCTTCCCTGAGCCATCTGTCTGTGATCCAAGCATTCAGGTAAAAAAAAAAAACCCACAAAATTTTTAAGAGAAAAATAAGTCTGCAGCTGCTAGTGAAGGGATGTATGTGAAACTAGAGTTCAGGATCTCCTCAGACCTGGTGAGCTGAAGCAGTAAAATATTTGTGACTGTTTGGGTTATTGTGCATAGTAGTTTGTTTCTGGAGTGTGAAGTATGAGTTGTACTTTGTGTAGAAGCAAACATCTGGTACAGGACAGAAGCTTGCTCCTGGAGCTGTTATGAAGTATGTGAACAGGATGTTTCCAAATGCCTTCAAATGTGAATCTAATCCAATGTTTTTAAGACAACTGAACTTTATTCTAGAGTGACACTCTTTCTGCCTCACTTAAAATTAATTGAGAACTAAGCAAAATGTTGACTAAAGGATTTACAAAAAGGTGTTTTGCCTTCAGCCTTGTGGCTCTGGGTTGTAGCTACAGTTTTGTTTGGGTTACATTTGAGTGTGCTTATATTCTCTCAGAATCATACCTTATATCACATGGGAAAACTGAATGATATTGTATCAGAGTTAACCCTGTAGGTATCTCGTAATGTGTTTTATTGCTCTGAGACAATTTCACTATGGGTTGCTTGCTATGCATGCAGTGGAATGTCTAATACATTACAAACAATTAAGTTTGTTGACAAGAACTGTAGTTATGTTGAGTTGGTTTAAAAAGGTTAAAAGATTGTGCTTTAGTATGTGAGCTGCCCAAAAAGGGTATAAGATTGACTTATTCTGCAGTTTTCTGTTTCACAGTATTTTAATCTCCCAACCACACTTATGTTGAGATGACTGGAATTAAGATGTGCTAAGCTAGAAATGCTGTGTTATCTGACTACAAACTGCACTGTACTGTTCTGTTTCCCTGGCTTACTGGGTTATGTGTTTGCAGTGGTGGGAAATACAACCCAAGTGGACTATTATGGTATCAAGCACTCCTCTTTCACCAGAAAAGGATACATCCATTAAAGCAATCATGCTGCGGCAGGATTCCAATTCAAATCCTTCTGTCTTTAGGTCCTTATCTGAAATAAATGAACTTGGCTGAAAACAGATTGTGCAAATCAGCATGGCTTTCTTCCTCTTAGGTGTAACTCTACTCAAAGTAGAATCTTTTGAGATATCTCTACCACTCATTTCTTACTGGATGAAGGAAATACGTTTGGGTCTAAGTAATGTTATTGCTTGTGTGTTAGAAATTACTTTTCTTAACCTGTTCTATACAATAAAAACCTCTGAAAAATTCTGACTTCCAGGTGACTAAGCAAGCCCAGGTTCTGTAGGCTTAAGTTTGCCAGGCAGGGAGGTTTGCATTTCCATTAGAATTTTTTATTTTTAAAGGTAATTTGCAGACTGCTAGAAACGCTATACTGTCCTAAGTGGTGCTTCCAGTGGATGTTTACTCATATTTGCGTTATCGATACTTGATTACTCATAGAAAGTATCTCTATGAGAAGTTCAGCTCGCTGAAGTCTCAGATGCAAAATCCATGGAAGCATAAGTAGGAAATCTGTGAGTTAGAACCTAAATAATATTTAGAGCGCAAATCAGAGGTGGAGGGTTATGTTATATTACAGATTTCTGTGTCCAGCGTTACTGAAAAACACATTCAAACTCACGTTTTTTTACAACATTATTGAGAACATTCCTGAGTTCTTCAGCATTGATCTCCATGTCCTGGTAAGAAATGTGGTGAGGATATCATTAATTACAACATTCCTTATTAAACAGATGATTTAATGGATGGATATGCTAAAAGTATGAAGCTTTTAGTCACATTTCAGTGTGACCTAGACATGCTTCAAACTACAGAGCATTCTAGATCATATAAACATTAGTCTAAATCTTTACTGAGCTGCAGCACAAGGTAGGTCTAAAGTTACCATGTGGTGCTTATTAAATTAGAACTAAAAGAACAATCAGTAATTTCAAGATGCTATGTAAGCCAAAAATCCCTGTAACCCATTTAGTCTCTTGATTTATAGTATTCTTTGTTCTATTTTTATTTTTAACTTCTCTCATTAAACGTATACTGCAGGGCATTGTATTTCTAACTTGCTTATATATGCTAGGCAAAACAGCATCTTGTAGCAGTGATAAAAGTGAAAGGCTGAATTTAAATAAGGCTCCCTTGTACACAATGGGAATAGCCTTATATGTATGTATGAGGATAGCTGTATGCTTAACTGGATTTTGATTTGATTTTGCTTATCTTCAGATCTCAAAGGAAATATGATGGGAGGAATTTTTAAAATTCAGGGATTTGAATCCTTGAATTGATTGATTTTGGTGCTATTGTGGCTATGCTGCTTTGATGACAGAAACAGTAGTCAGTTCCATACTCACATCCCCTGCAATCTGTCGGAAAATATTCCTGAACTGTTTTTCCTCTTCACTCCTTTCATGAGCTTTTGCTGAAGGGTGCTGAAAAAAGACAAGCAAAGGAGAGAAGTAACCTTACCTGCGAAGGGAAGTAGCCTGGGAGCTCTCTCTCACTCTTGTGCGAAGGAGCCTCTTAATAAATCTGGACCTCTTTGGAGTAATGGGTGGTCCTCCTGTTCCTTTTCCTATTTTTTTAATTAAATGTGTTCCTTGGAAAAACTGTCATTAATTCCATTCTATTGCTCTCCTTTCTCTTGGAAGGAGCCTAAAGGATTACTTTCGCTGACAGATTTTATCTTGTAATTTTTTTTTTTAAAAAATTGCTAAGAAGTTTGGAGCAGAAGAGACTTATCTGCTCCATAGCTTCCCTGTAGCCTATGAATTGACCAAAGGAACTTGGACTTCAGAGCTCTTTGTAGCGTGGAGGGCCTCTTGCTGGAATCAAGTAGCGCAAGAAGCAGAGGAAAAAGATGAAAGTGATGTTTTCTTAGAGATACACAAAGAGCAAGCCTGAACTGAGGCTGAAAGTGAAAAAGCAAACTATATTTTATCCATCTGCTTCATCCTCCCCCCCAATATTAAGTTACCAGAATTATGTGTAACGGAGTAAATTTAATTTCTTGGCTTTGTTCTTATTTTTGTTTGTCTAAATACAGAGAAAAGTTAAGATTAGTCCCCACTTTGCCACCTGTGTGCCCTGGAAGTTGTGCAGCAGAACATCATACTCCCTGTAAGCAGACACTCAACCTGTGCCTCCAAATGCCATGAGCCTGAGTGCAGAATCTGGCTGTTGCATCTCAAGTCCCTCACCCACCTGCAGGCAGAAACTCCAAATTTACCACCTTGTTTTCCTCTCTTCAGTAATGAGATAAAAAAGGAGGGGTGAAGGAGCTCCTAGTGTTATTCGGGTGTATTTTAATGTTGCCAGCAGGGACTGAAAAAGGGCTGTGTAATTCGTAGTAAGGAGAGGCTGTGATCATTGCCAGGAGCTCCTGAAGCCCCTCAGGTGCAATTTGCACGTGTGCCCAATGTGAAGTGGGTACTGCTTTGAAGAGGCTCAGCCAGAATGAGTTGAACTGCAGAGACAGTCTCCTTGTATGAGAAAGAAGCCAGGAGGTGTTTTCAAGCAACTGCGTCCTTCAGCAGAGGTGTTAAATAACTGAAAGGGTAGATTGTTCACTCATGCCCATTAGATCCATGTAAACCAGACAGAAGTTATGCTAAGATTTGACAAAAAACTGCTAGGTGTCTAAGGATTTTGCCCCATTCCTGTGCTCTCCTCAGCCACTCTTTCATGCTAGCCAGTAGAAGCCTTATTTTCCACCCTGCCATTGCTGCAGAAACCTTTTTCTCATCTACATGTTTTTTTTCACCATCTTTGCCAGTGTCTTCATCTGTTGTCAGCTCCTTATTACTGTTCGCTCTGTCAGAAACAAAGATGATAGGCTAGAAGAAGGAAGAAAACAAAAGAGAAGTAGAAATTACAAAAAAAAAATAGTATAAAGGATAGTATTTGGGGACACCCATTCAGTAGAAAAGCACATGCAGCAGCAGCTCCTGCCCTGAGAGGGTGCCTGGAGGAACCAGAGCTGGGAAGGAGGGAAAAGAAAGGTAGGAATTTCTGAAGTTGCTGCTCTCCTCGTGCTAAAAAAAAAAAAAAAAAAAAATAAAAGCTGCAAAATTTGTCAAATAGTGTAATTTCTGGCTTCTGTCTTTCCTTTCAGAAATTAATTTTTGGAGGACTCAGCTGTAAGCAGCCATGCAAGAGTTTTGGTTTAGCACATTTAAAACAAGGAATGCTGCTACAACATGCAAATATGTTACCCTAAAGTATTAATTGCAATCAGCTCTGATGTGAGATTGAAAAGCCTGGTTGCATTTTCATGGTCCTAAATGTGTTGTGTAGAATCAGAAGGAGAATTGTGGGCTCTGGTGAGCAGAAAGTTTGGGAAAGAGGAGTTGCTGCATTGGTCAATGGAAAGCAAATGCGAGGACAGCGTCTGGAGAAGGGGTGATTTGCACTAGAAAGGGGTGTTGGGATGCCCAACGAGGGACAGGCAGGAAAGTCAGTTGAGCAACCCAGAGGATCAGCTTTAGAAGCTTAAAAGTCTGTTGCCCTTTTGTCCCTACTTGAGTGAGAGAGGTGTGTGATTCTATAGCTATTTCATTAGATTTTAACGTAAGAAGACAAAATCTTTGCTGCCTGCAAATGGCCTCTTATCCAGTGCCCTTCTTTAATTAGACTAATTTCCAGGTGCAGAGAAACCACTAACAATACCAAGGAAATTAACTCCTGTTGCATGCATTGCACATGCCTTTCATCTTGCTGTAACTCGGTACAATGCACAGGTACCCACCTTGCCCTTTTTCTTCTTCTGTATTAAAAGACACAGTTTAAAGAAAAGTATTTTAAAATAGAATTATAGATTTTATGCAGAGCTGATGCTAAAATTTCTTTTTTTCTTTCTTACATTTATTTTGCCCATTCTTATTTTCATACAGTTTTCAAATCTCAAAAAGTAAGGGGAAAATGCACCAAGATACTGCATAGTGAAGGACAGAAATTGCTGAAGCCATAGCAGAAGTGTCTCATCTCATTCAGAGCTTTGTCTGTTTGTACCCTTTGCTTAGATCATGCCCTTTCTTTTTCTCAGTCCAATGGTGCAGATGCAGATTGGACTTCTGTGTTCACGGATCAATGTTACCTGAAGTGGCAATTAAATGCCACCAGATCTGGACGACTGGTTTTTTTTATCATGACAGCAGAGAAAAGTGTAACATCCCTGAACAAAGTTTGATGATGCTCTGTTCTGTGTAAGAGCATTTATAAAGAATTTTTTTCAAGACTAATTGTATTGTTAGCTCCAGTATATTCCCATAAAGATGTAAAAAATCCTAGACTGAAACATTAGAGCTTGTCCTGGATGCTAGTTTGAATCAGTATATCAGTAGGACCCCTTTTCAGAAAGCATGTACTTCAAAATAAGGTACTTATTTTCTTTATTAGATGAGATATCAATTTTACAGACAAATCTCAGGGCTGAGGTTTAGGCATCCCCAGTAAATGAATACTCTTAACTGATGGGGACAAAGCCGGTGCTTAGCATCCAGCTTCTTTCTGTCTAAAGATTTTGGTCTGATTGAGATAGAAAGTGTATTAAAACAAGTGTTAATAAAAGTACCTTGATAAGAAAATGTGGGAATTTATGCTAAAGGAGCTGTTGTGTGGCCACAAACTGTTGTGATGTTCCTCCCCTTCCTACTTCTATTTACATAAAACAGAGGCACAGGACAGTGCTTACCGATGGATGCTCTGCCTCAATCATGTTTTCAACCTCCCTAAAAGAAAACAGAAAGCAAATAAATCAGGGAAGTGGCTATTCCCAATGCTGCATTTTTTCTATAGCTAGTTTGTGAGCAGCCACTTGAACTTTCCAAACAGGCAGTGGTGTGAGCCATCTTCCAAGTGTTACAGCCACAGGCTCTAGATGTAGCCTCTCCCAGTGTTGCACCCCAAATACCTGAGAAGATGTTTGGCCTAAGCAAAGTGATACTGGCTGCAGTTTGCTGAGCTCCAGGAAACTAGTTGAAGAGCATGATGGAAGTAATAACTACCTACTTCTGTGTTTCATAAGGAGCTGAAATTGGATCTGAGTATGATATATCTGGCCAAAACTGCAGCTAGTCACGTATAGCAATAAACCACAAAGAGATTCATTTTCATTATTAAAAATGGCTAATGGTATGTTTAGAAAGGATTTTCTGCAAGTAGCAAGCTTCTCCAAAGACAATTCAAAGTAGGGTTTTGTAAGAAGAGAAGCTTGGGAAAATGAGTGTGCAGCTTTCAGTTTGTAAAGAGGTTAAGACAATTAAAAGCTGGGTGTAGCAAACTGGGAACATGACTCTAAATGACTAGCAAAACCCCCTCCATCTTAATGGCCAATAAATGGATTTTCAACTCACTCTGAAAGACTTCTTTTCTCTGAGAAGACCCTCAGGATGAATTCTCCTTCCTGGTGAGGTTCGTATGTCGATGGGATGATGACATACTCGCTGGGAGGTAGCCGGAAACGCTCTGAGATTTCTCGCATGTTAATATAGGTCTTGCTTCTAGCTTTGGAGGCATTGTAGAGGAAAAAATCCTTTTGCAAGTGGTGCTTAGTACCATGCATCTACAGGAAAAATAAGTCATATTGTCTTCAAGGAAGACAATGGTCATGCAGGCAGTAAGTGATTGGGACAGAAAACATGAATAAAGCAGCAGCTTAGCAAGCAGGGAGCTGACAAGGGATGCTAGCTGGGAACGGATACAGAGTGTGTGTGACCTTACTGGCTGGGTCTAATTGGCTTCTGAGAGCCACTCCAGGACCCACCAACAGAGCATTGACTGACTTCTGCTGTGTAGGCATTTCTATCTGACTGTTTCGTTGGATGGTAAATTGCGTGTAACCAAAGTTCAGCTACTTTCTTTGGAAGATGGCACAACAAGGAATAGTATATGTGAACTCCTATGTGCTGTGCGGTAAGGTAAAGGTGTTTTCAGTGGAAAAGTGTTCTTGTCTGGAAAAAACACGAGTTCTGTATCTGCTAAAGAATCATAACAATCAAAAATTGCATTAGTTCAAATAGGGAAAAAGTCAAGAATTGTGAGCTAGGAACAGTCTTAAGTTGTTTACTGCAGAAATAATCACCTGTAAAATAGCCAGCAAAGAAGGTTCAGATTGTCATCTTCATGTGTTTCAGATAACAGCTTTTGTCAAGCTTGCTTACAAAATTTGTGATGCCAAAGATTCAGCTACTGACAGCCTCAGTAAAACTTTATCTATGTACTTTTAATATGTTTTATTCAATGGCTGAAAATACCATTTGTTTTCCAGACAAATTCTGACACTATTAGAGAAAACTCACTGGCTGCAGGATACAGGCTGTTGGTATTATTCACAGGAGGAAATGAAAGAGGTTTAGGGTGCTTCCACATGGAGTGGAATGGCAGAATGCCCACTGATCCCTCTTCCTGTGGCCCAGGCTCACTGACCAGCTGTGCAAACCATGGCCTGGTCTCACACAGAATAGAAAAAAGAACAGAGGAGAAGGTGCAATTGAAAATGGAGTGCAAGTAGGAAGGAATGAAAAATTGATTGCAAAATGGTACCAATAAACATGCAAAGCAGAAAGGTTAGCATTTTCACTCCTTTTACATCCCTGAAAACAAACTTGACTGAACACTTCCCTGCTGACTTATAGACAGGTGCAATAGTAACACTAGCTTTGAGCATACACCAAGATGTCAATCTGCCTCTGCTCTGTTCGTACCTCTTCAGGCACCTTGGGGAGAAACAAAGAAAAAAAATCAGTCATAGCTGCTAGGCAAGTCCACCTGTTTGTACATCATGCAGAAGGGAGTTCACATGGGTTTCTGGGGAGGCAGGCAGTAAATAAAATACCCCGAGTTATATAATTATTCCAAGCAATTTCTATCTTCCTTTCCAGATTTCTTGGGATTTTGGGGTTCACTTTTGAGGTTCAGTTAGTTACTGAACTAAATGCGGTAGTGCAAGGGACTGAGGAAATTGAATTCTTCATGGGGTTGGTAGCAAGGGCAGAGATCAGTCATTAATGAAATGTTTACTTTCAGCAAGGATGAAAGGGAAATTGACAAATACATGGAAAGAATTAACATCTAGCATGAAGTCACCAGAAAAACCTATAAATTGTGTTACTTAGAGATGGGGCAAGTCCTGAGGTTACTATGGGTTTAATTGTTAAGAAGCCTTGAATTTCCTCCTTCTCTTCAAGGTTTCCCCCTAATTCCTTGCAAAGTGAAAATTGTAATTCACGTCTACAGGCTGAATGATTCAGTGACTCTCTTGATAAATGCATGCTGTTGGGGTTTGCTACCACTGTGCAAGCGAAGTCTAGACCTGCTACCTCATAGATGGCAAAGCCAATGGTGTACAGGTTGGCTCCCAGTTTGCGTTCTTTCCTCCTATTTTTCTGCATCAGTGCGACGAGGAAGCTACAGATAACCTCTTCATCCTCGGGATCATCATCCTCCTCCAAGAGTTTCAAGCGATACTGGGGATTGGTCCAAAAGGTATCTGTGAAATCCCACCAACAATCCAAAGCAAATACATAAAGCTTCAGTTTTCTAAGAATGCTCATGATCAAAGAGAACTTTTAGGTTCCCTGCTTGTGGCTCCTGAGGGAAAGGTTAAAATTGGGCTAATAGATGCCTATTTTTTATGTAGTGTGTTAGGGTTTTTGGATAGTTCTAACACAACCGCACAGCAAAGGAGGATATAAAATGAAGAATTCACATCTGACAAACTTCAAGAGAACCTAGAGCTCTCAGAAAGTGGATTTACCAGCTGAAATTTACCTGTTGGAAGTGAAACTGATCTGTCTTACCTTCCTTGGGGCAATGTGAAGTATTTCAACAATGATATATCCTTGCCAAGCCTGCCTTTCGGCCTCACGATATGCCATCACAAACTTAGTGACAGATATCCAGCTACAAAATTGCATGCCTCATCCACTGAGAAAGCAAGTCTTTTCCTATGGGCAAGCACTGACAAGGCTGTGGTACGACAGCCTGTGGGATCTAATGCAGTTACCATCAAATAGGCCTTATTTCTCTTAAGAACCATTGCTCACCTGGATAATTGCGACAACCTCCAGCTGAGCACCCTCTCACCCAGCGCCCTTCATTGACTGACACTGTCCAGGTCTGGAGTTTATCAGCTTCCAGAGTATCAGGTGTGAGGTTACAGATCTCAAGTTTTGTGAAGTGCCTCATGAAATCTTCAAATGATATCCTGGAGGAATTGAGGGGAATCTGAGCTCAAATGGATTTACACAGTGGGCAGTTGCCTGAAATGCTAGTGAGGTAGAGAAAGTTGATTCCTGTTGCTGCAACTGGTAGGGCAAGTTTGCAGTGGGAGTGCCATGATTTCATAATGTGTTTGACCTGCTGGTTGGTCTGTTAACATGGGTACAGCTCCAGACTTGGGGATGCTGGGCTGAGAGTGCTTAGGAAAGATGATGGAGGGCTTCTGGAAATGAGACATAATTAAGAAAGCTGCGTTGGTGGCACTCTATAATCCCTGGTGGGGATAATGAGAGGATTGCAGAACAGGGCTTATTTGGAATGTGAAGAGGAAAACGATCACTGCAATGGTTTTCATATTTAGGTAGTGCAATAGGATTAACTTATTTTTAATTGCATATCTCCTAGAGGAACACAGGTTTTCACCCAATATTCTCACCAGAACTCGCCATCCTCCACGATCTTGTGCTGCAGGCGTATTTTCTCTTCTTCATTGATGAAGTTCCACTCTTCTGACCTTCAAAGCAGCAAATAAGTTAGATTATAATTTGCAATACAGTTTTCATTACAATTTCTGCTCTTTACTGTAAGGCTCCAAGAGTGGAAAGTCATCTTGTTACAATCATATAAATTTTCATTTGTGAGCCTTGCAACCATTTGTTCTTAATGCTACCCTCCCCTCCACATGCTCAAATCAAAAGGCAATTGTGCTATTCCTCTCTGCCTTCCCTTGAGACTTCCTCTTAGGAGGTCTTAAAAATCTGCTGAATTGTGGTGATTTTATTTCGCTTAAAGGTAAAAGTGTTTGCAGACTCTGAATGCTGGAGTAACTATTGAAATTCCTTTCAGTAAAACCCAATGAGAAGCTCTATCCAAACTCACTTGTGTACTGACATCTTTCTTCATCCAGTTCTTCCATAACTTAAAAGCTTTTTCTACTGTCCCATCTTGCTTTAAAAATGAGTATTGCTGAATTTGCGAGGCAGTAAAATCTGATTGACTGTGCCATTGTGCTGGTCTCTCTCTTTATTTCCTTTGGTTAAAGCCTCTCAGCATCTTTTTCTAGGAACTCTTCTTTTTACAGCTTCAGTCAAGCACTCAACTTCAAAATGAATGCATCAAAATAACAGCAAGGATAATTCAGATACCTTATCATTAAATGTTAGGGTCATGCACAAGCTGTATAAGGGCAAATAAAGCTGCAATATTTTTTCAGATCACATGAGGTTCCCTTTTACTCACTTGTCACTCCAAGGTCCGTTCCATTCCACCTGCCCCCAGGGGTTTCTCAGCCTTACCAGACGTATTTTTTGCCCTTTAAAAGTTGTCTAATTGAAAAAGAAGGTAACACAAATAGGCTTGAGGGTAGGTTCAAAAGGAAATGTTCTGCCTCCTGGATCACTAATATCAGCCTCGCCAGTAATGCTGCTTTTCTGGACCATCACCCAGCCTAACCTGCTTGGGAGTGAGTGCAGGAGGGCTGTAGGACCAGGAGGTGGCCTGCTCTGGCCACCTTTGCCCAGGAAGACCACAACTAAATGCCTGCTTTCCCCAGAAAAGGGTTTCAAGGCTTTCATTTATATAAATGTAAATTTTGTTTCCTTAGCTCATAATTTATTTTTCTTTCTCACTCCATGCCAAGCTCTGCTGACTGGTTCCAGGCCAATGGAAACCACAGCTCCCAAAAGCTGAAGGAGAGGGGCTGTACATACCTCTTCTACACCTGTGACAGAGTAAGCATGACCTTTGACAAGTCCACAGGACATTCGGGTTTCATATTGCATTGGCACTATGGTCTGTTAGATAGAAGATAAAAACTTGTAAGAGTTATAAAGAGCTCAGCAGGTATTGCCATCCAGGTCATTTGGAGGGAGGATAACACCATTTAGGTGACAGGGGTTTTTTTGTTCTCCTCTGCATTTGCCAAGGTGGCCAAGCTTAGTGCCCACAGAATTCATGCCGTTGGTTAGAAAGGGGTGAAGTGTGAACTAAAAACCCAAAGAAAGTTAATAATCAGAAAAAGTTAGTATCGGTAAGATAGGAGATTCTGTGATCTACTTTTTCCCTGTGCATGTTACTGCTTTCTTGCACTTTAAGCATGCTATGTACTAGCACATTCCATCAAAAGAATTAGGTTTTCTGTTAGTAGGACTATTTAGCCCTTTTGTTGGAGCAAGAATCTAAAACTTTATTATATACAGTAGTTTGAATTAGTTGTAAATCAAGAAAAGAAATTATTTAAATGCATGTAGTAGTTTTAAAGTTACAAGGAATCTTAAAACCTAGTGGTATAGAAAGAAGTGCTAGTTACTTAGGAATGCTAACAAGGCCACGAATACAAAGGCTTATACAGGCTCAAAATTTCTTTTACAACATTAAGTGATTGTTCTGCTATAATGCTTCTCTTGTTTCTCACTGGTAACTTTTCTTTGGTAGACCTTGAGTTGTTACTTTTTAGTCTGTTGAGCTGTGAGCTAGAATACTCAGATAGCTGTTTCTCATGGGAAAGCATAAGATTACTGCCAGAAGGAGGCATGCAAGTGCAGTAAGAGCTGATAAAAACTTGCTGATGATATCATTGAAACATACATATGCATTAGACAATGATGTAACCTGTTGAATATAAATTAGATTGCGAAACCTCGTGAGGATAAATTGGGTCATGTTTAACGGTCTTTGGAACTGGATTTGGGTACTGTCCCCCGGTTCCTGGGGCCTCAAAATAAAGCACTACACATAACCCTTCCCGGAGTGTTATGTGTTTGTCACACCAATGTTAACACTTCCTGGGATAATACTTTCCTACATGGCTGAGAAAGATTATTACAAACTAACTGGAAACACCAGAGCACATCAACATCTAGAAGAATACTTTCATCTTTACACATAGCTGTAATCTTATCACAATAATATTAAAACACACTATTTAATACTGTTGTTACTAACTTAGAGTATTATTTTTTTTAAAAAATTAATTTCCTGTGCAGATGTAAATTTGTTTTCATAATCAGTAAAGTCCTCGTGATTGAAATTTATTCTAACTGACAGTCAGGAAGCCTTCTTTAGCAAGGTTCCGCTATGCACACATGGACGACGTGCAAAGGCTGCAAGGCCTTGCCAAAAATTCTGCCACTCTTTCTTGTCAAATCTGAGGACATGAGAAAGGCAGGGTTGGAAACAGAGAATTAGTAATGTCACACAGATATATTCTCAGCTTGCACAGGGAAGACCTTATCCAAATATTCCCTGGCTGTCATGAATATTTTCCATTATTTCCATTCTGCTCCTATTTTCATACTTTTTATGCCTATAACCTCACATATATTTCCTTTTTTAAAAAAATCATTTCTACTCATGTTGTTGCCATCATTACTTACCAGAATGCCTTTCTCTCTTCTCTGTTTAAGAATATTAACTTCTGCGGGTGCCCAGGGCTGCTGCTTTAAAGTACTTCTGAAGTCTGCACTACCTGCCTCTTTCCATCAAGAGTCATGAAATTTTTTTCCCCAGTCATATCTCAAGAGTGTGTAACAACTAGCTGTAAATTGGCTAACAGGACAGCAGCTATAGAATGTTTTCCAGCCTTATATGAGTAGACAGGAAATGCCTCCCCATACATGGATGACTTAGGCAGCCCTGGTTGCAAAACAAGATGGTTATACTGGGTTTTCTTGAAGAATTACATTGTTTCAGTTTTTTAGGAAGACTAAATATGGGTAACAAAAGAGGAAAAATCAGAAGGTAGTTTGTGCAACTAAATGTTTAAGTTGATGTAATTGGGGTGGGTGTTAGTATTTTTTTTTCTCCCAGTAAAGTGAGAGATGTAGTTTTACTGTAGTGGAAATGCAGTTCTCTAAAGGGCAAGGTGTCAAGGACTGTTGCAAATAAAACAAAGTATAGTAGCTGCCTGTCAGCGAGAAAGAGAAAGCAATACACCCCGCTATAAATTTGGAAGCTTTTAATTTTCCCAGTATGGAAAGTTTGAATGTCCTTCTCTCTGTTTCGATACATGCTTTGTATTTTACCACATGTGAAACTCAACATGGCTTTTCATTTTCCTTGTTACATATTTTAAATGAGGATCTTAAAGGCAGTAATCTAAAAGGAGCTTCCTGAGAGCAGACTCCCATCCACTGGAGGGCAGAGCTCCGTCTTAAAATTATTTTGCCAAGAACTTTAAGGCGTGGAGTGAGAGCTGTGCAGAACTTGCTTTTTCTTTCTTTCTTTCACACCACCTCCACAACTGAGGATCTTGTTCCATTATAGTATTTTCATTTTCTTGCTCCTTTGAACCTTTGCAAGTGAGGGACTTTATAAAATGTGCCCAGATCCCAAATACAGTAACAAATGTGCCACCTTGACATATCTGATGTGATTTTACTCTCCATTTCTACTACACAGGTAAGGGCTGGAAACTATAAACCGTTGTCACAAGTCAACAGCCCTTTGTCTCAGTATCAGCAAAGCGCTGATACTGTGTTTGAAAGGACTGAAATCCTTTAATAGATATGCCAAATAGCACCTATAAGAACAGTTCTATATGTGTTGGGATAACTCAATGAAGTCAAAAAGGGATTTAAAAACACAGATACATTTCTCTACTGTTCAACCTGTAAATAAAAACATAGTGAAGTCAACTGCTTCTGGAAACATACGCACCCAGGCTGGCCTTTCATCTGTCCCCAGGTAGTCTACAGCAGAGTGAGTCATCTGTGCGTTTTCTAGATTCTTCACCATTCGAGCAATCAGTTCCCCAATGTCACTCCGAGGAGCTGATCCATAGGAAAAGCCTAGGTTATCCTAGTACAGAGAATGGGGGAAAAGTATCATGCAGAAGGATTAAGCAGGGAAAGAGAAGAGAAATTACATAAGAAGTGTGTGTAAGATAGTCTAGATAACTCCTCTCTCATCATATGCTTGATGGCCCATATGTATCTACCTTGGTTGATAGCACTGGTTGTTCTTTTGCCCTCACTGCAACTTTGTACTCCATAGTGGTTATTTAAGCTAGCGTTTTTACTTTCACTTTTAAAGTAACCACAGTAAATGAAGACAATTTAAGACTCTGTTGGCAATTGAAAGGTTGATTTCCCAATCATTTGCACTCTTGGCATCTTTGACAGGAAGATTTGTGTCTTAATAGCAGTTCAGCAACACCCTGACTAACCTTGTTTTATTGGGTAGGACGCTGAAGGTGGGGGTGTCCTTTTGTTTATCACACTCCTTCTCCCCACCTCTTTGTTCAGCTTCTGTTCATTTCCTTTTTGTACTTGCTGTTTGCTAATACATGGTGTCTAGCGGAGATTACTTCATCTCCTAGAAATGGATATTGCTATGTGGACTGAAAAACAAAGCAGTTCTAAAATGTGCCATATGTTTGATTACAGATGAAGAGGTCCCTCTCCTCTGCCATTTATTATAGCTCGTCTGCCAAGTTCACGTGGACTCACATCAATGGAGCTGGCCATGAGGGATCCTCTGTCAATGGCATGTTTCATGATTTTATAGATATCTTTAGGAGCATCCTTTATCTCATAGAACTCCGTGACACCTCCAGTGAAGTCTTCCATGGCTTCAGTGGTGTTGCCTCCTTTCAGAGCTTCATATGACCCATGGAGTCTTGGAAATAGAAAATAAGAGTCACTTTTACACTGATAAAGACACCAACCTATATGGGTTTTTTTATACTTAATATACATATATCTTGTTGGGGTGTGTGTTTAAGTAAAGATACGTAAACACCTATACTAAAAAAAAAATAACAAACCCTGTGCTTGGTAACCTCCAAGTTAAAAGTTTTAAAACGTGCCACCCATGGAAGAGATGTTGAGAATCAAATGTAAACTTATGAACTAGTAACAAAATCCCCTAGAAAATATTTTACCCCACCCCCAAATCTGAGGCATGAGAGTCTATGAGAAAAAGGATTGGTATGTTCAATTTTCCTGCGTGCTCATTATGGATCCTGTATGTAGTGTTTTCTTCCCCTGCTCCCCAGCCAAAGCCTTGGTGGGGAACCCAGCACAGTCCACTGGGTCATTTTACTTGGCGTAGGCCTTTTCCAGGAGGGCGCTCCAAAACTCATTGCGTTGTGAGGACTTGGTAAAGACCAGCTGCTTGTTGTATGTAGGTAAGCAATCATCAATGATGACATCCACCCAGTCTCCATAGCGCCAGAACTGAATAAAGGCAAGCAGAAAGAAATGTGGGTTGACTTGGCTTGGAGCTGGAGCAGGGAGCCTGGCTGAAAAGACAGACTGAGAGAAATGGGGAAAGTAACTGCTTTGTAGTATGGCACAACACAATGGCAGGGAGGCAGCTGGACCGAATTTTCCCCAGGGAACACATGTGGGACAGTGAGAGGTCCCTTAGGAGACCCGAGGAAAATATGGAAACCAGTCAATATTTTCTGAATAAGTGGTTCTACAATAACTCATTTTTTTCAGACCAGCTGCTTGTGGGTCTAAAAATAGACACTGCTGGCAGCAAGCAGCATGTTTGTTCTGGCTGTAGCACTGCATCTGGGCAGCGAAGAAGGACTGGGCACCTGTCGCTCTCCCTTACGAGCAGGATCCAGCAATCTGCAAATGCTTCCTGAATGGGTTAATGTTCCTGAATTGCCAGCGTGGGCTGACCCCTCTGTGACTGCCCCATTGGAAGAGTTCAGGGTGAGGCAATTCAATCCCTCTTCTCTCCCTGCTGTTACTCATTCTTTCCAAGGGTTGAGAAGTGAGAGGGACGACTGCACCCAACAGCTGAGTACTCTCTTGGATACAGTTACATCTGCTTCCTGCTAGATGAAGAGAGTCACCTGGAAGTGAAAGATGCCAGCATAGTTTTGTATAAAGGACTGGTCATGAGGTATGACTCTACAGAGTAGTTTTTTATTCAGCGTCAGGCAAGCAATGGCAGCCAGGAACCAGCAGTCACCTGTAAACGGGCAGAAACAGCAGACAATGAAGAGACAGAGCAACTAGAATCAAAGGGGAAATCTGAGATACTGCAAAGTTGCATGTTTACTCTCATTAGAGCATGCCACCACCTTTCAGGGGAGGGCCCTTCTCTGTGTTTTCTGCAATACATTTGCACTTCATTTATTCATACTCTGGAAACGCTCATTGACATATTTCATGGCTAGGTACATATCTGCTAAATACATATTGTTCCTTGTAATTTAGAAAAAGCCTAAAATCTAATGAGCACTGTTACTTGTGTTAAAGTTTCTCTGTGTCAAGTGAATCCTTTTCTGACTTGCAATGTTAGTTCTCCTTTTGAGCTTAGGAGAGAGACCAGCTGACAGATAACTCTCTCCCAGGTGCTCCTCTGTACAGCTGAAGTTCAGTCTCTCCTTTTTATTTTCTGCTCTCAATGTAACCCGCTGTCCCTGTCATCATTCTGGGAGGGTCCCTTTCCTGCTGCATTGCTCTGTTTTCCTCTCTTTGAACCTGTTTCTGCACTGTTGTAAAAACTGCCTCCTTTAGCACTTTTCAGTTCCTACTTCAGACTCTTGTAAAAGTTTGCTGCCTCTGTTAAAGCTCTGGGAAAGTGACTTCCTCTCATAGTACTTCTGTCTTCAGTAAAGATGCCTCAACTCTTAATTAAGATCTCCTAGCTGCTACCACAGGAGACATTATGCAATAAGCTTGCCTGAACAATGGGAATTAGTGGGGTAAGAAAATTATATGAGGTAGTGAAAACTCAACCTGATTGCATGGATTTGTTAAAGAAATATAGTGGAGTGATAAAACACAGAGAAATACATATATGTATATATTTTGGAAAGCCAACTTTATTCATATAGTAGTACATTCTAAGTTACCCATTTCCCCTTAAGAAGCATATGGGGTCCACTGTGAGCAGGAGTTTTCTGAACTATCCAGTGTTCAGCAGAAGTAAAAAAGATAAATAATTCTATATGTAGAAGGCAAAATGGAAGGCAAAAGAGAGAACATATTTATGCATGTAAATTCATTTGCATTCACACCTTGACAATGGTGAAGTTTTAGTCACCTCAAAAAGAAAGGCAGTTTTAAAGAAAACTTAAAAAGACAAAGTACTGGGAAGGTGATGAGGACAGTCACAAGCAGAGAACCTCACTTAAACAAAACGATTAACATATTAGTTTAGGAAGAAGATCACAGGAGATGTTATAAAACCATGAAAGACACGGCAGAGCTGAGTGGGGAGCGACTCTACAAAGCAATGCAGGCAGATGCTATGTTTCCCCTAGATTGCTACTAGGCAGTTATCATGATTTGCTATATAAAGAATCATATATATAGTGGTATAGTGAGACAGTAGATCCCAAATATCACCTGGAAGCAAAATGAAATTAAATTATGCAGACTTTAAAAACTGCAGAGTTAAAGTAAGAATTTCATACCTAATTCTCCTTGGCAGATGTCTGTTCTGTTGGCTCCACCAATAATAAACCGTGGATTCTCACAGATTTCCTGAAAAATGTGAACAGATGGATGAACAGGAAAAACACATGTTGTGAAGCCTGTTTGACATGATGGCTGTTGTAGAAGAATGTTTTCCTGTAGGATAGTTTGGATATCGAAATCTCTTGCAGAGTTTTTACGTGCAGAGTTTCAGTATGAAAATGTTTTGGAATCTGGATGTTCCAGACTCCAGTCAGAGTTTTCTCCATGTATCTAGAGGGCCCTAGAGCTAGTCTGAGGGCCTCCTCTGTAGGGATTGCCAGCACATTAAGATAAGAATAGGGAAAACCATTATTTCTACATAATAATAAGAATAATAGTAGTAGTATTAATAATAATAGTAGTAATAATAAAGAAACTCTGGAGGGGACAGGAGAGCAGGTAGGTGAAAAGGGCATCAGGGGACCAGATTAAATTCTTTAAAAATGAAAACAGGTTTAATGTGTCTGATTGCCAGTAAATAATATACTGAAGCATTAATAAAGTTGAAGAATGCACTTCATCAGTAATGAACCCCAGTAATATTTCTCCTTAAAATTTGCCCAGTATCAGATGCTTAATTCTCAGGAATAATCAGTTAGATTTTATTCTTTTCCACATGTTGCAGTATTTAATTGCCAATGTTGCATTCAGAAACATATTCAGATTTCATTTGTCTCTCAGAAGGAGGAAGCTCTCAGAGAAGGAAGCTCTTAGTTTGCCCTGTACTATAAGACAATGTATTTGGTCTGTTATTATTTATACTAGTATAGAATGGGCTCAAGATGTTGTACAGGCACAAATAATAAAGGAGTTGCTCTGGGAAGTGAAGGATAATGTAGAAATTAAGGTGGGACTGTCACAGGGTTACACAACATTTTCCACATGGGACAAAGGACAGCAGGGTATAGAAAAGCCAAGAGAAGAAGTAGGCACAACCTGTCCTACAGAGAAAAAAGCCCCTGCCTTATCCTGTCTCTCATACTCAAATACTTGGTATGGGGGAGAAAAATAAGACACTAAACTTTTGAACTTATCTTTTGTGAGGGTAAGGAAAGAAAGATGTTTCATCCTGACAAACATTCCCCCGAGTAGCTACAAATGGGAAAGAAGACAAGGAGCACCACAAGAGTCCAGTCTGCTGGATGATGGTAGGGTTGGGGTGGGAAGGAGAAAGAAGAAACAACTGACAATTTCTTGTGTGACAGTGCAGGCAGCTGACGAGACCTCTTCTGTTTGAAGCTTTTTTCCCACGTCATCAGGGTAGCCCTGGATGACTCATGGTAGCCGTGGCAGACTCATGTTTCAGGTCTAGTAGTTCCACTTGGCTTGAGTCCACATTTTGCTCCTTCAGAGTAATCAGCAGAGTTGCTTTGATGCAAATATTTGGATCAGTCATATAGCCAGACAGAAACCCCAGCTTCTGGCTTGCCCTAGCATTCACTGTATTCTCCTCAAGGGTGGAAAGGGAGGGATTGTACTGTTATTCTGGGCCTCAGTCAACTGTCCTGGGGTTTAGTTTTGTCAAGGCAGCTGTTTGAGATGCTTTCATGCTTTTCTCCACCCACCTGCTTTGTTGAAAATATTCTTTAGCATGTTGCTGTGCTTCTCTCCTGTAAACTAGCTGTAAAATGCCAGGGGTTCATAAAGCATTTTTTCAACATCTGTTACTGTCTTTTAGCTTGATTGTGCTCCTACTGAAGTAACAAGTTCTGAAATACAGTTTGTAGTGTTTTAGATGAAGGTAGTGAAATGGTGCCTTTGAACTTCCAAATATTAAATGTACGGTGATTATTGTTCCTCAGTGAAATTTACTGTGTTTTGAGCTTGTTGCCTTTGGAGGATTGTTTGTAAAGGAGTGCAAAGGAGCAAATAATACAATTGTCATACGTACTGATTTTGCTACAACATAAGTGGTTTTCTTGCATTTCTTTAGGTTGTCCAGGTGCGTTTAGTTCACTGTGGAGATGCTTTCAATATTATATTGGTATAGTTCATCTCCCACTGTGCTTGTTGTGCTGAGTACAATCAAAATCATAGGGAAAGTGTTTTCATTTTGTGATGTTGTTGTGTGGTATCAGTTGTGATCCCTCCCTGGCTTTGTCCTCTCTATCTCTGTGCAGTTTCTTACAAAACAATAACTGGTTTATAAAGCATTAGAGATTCCATTTCCGGCAGAAATCAAAGTACGGAGATTCTACGACACTAAAAATAATTTCTGTTTGAGTTGGTGGCAGTAGTTTTCTTGCAAAAAAACCTCTGAAGAGCTTGCAGAGCACTGAGGCTTGGAAACAGAGGGACTGTTGGGCTGCCGACTGCTCACTTATGAGAACATTTTTCTACACACAGAATGTCCTACAAGGTCTGGTGTCTTTGCTTGTAGGTGAAAGAAATCAAAGGTGAGGCCAGAAAGCTGGGGGGTGTGTCTCACAGCAATGAAAGCTTGAGATTACTGAGCATCTTTGTTGGTTAATCCAGATCAATAATTCTGGTTTAAAGATCCCTTCCCAGTGCTAAATGGTCAGTGCAGAGAACGCAGCAACTAAGTAAGGAGGCCACAAAGCTCAGTGTGTGCAGAAACATCCTGAGAACACGGCCAAGCGTTTCTCCAGGTCTTTATTTTTCTTTCATAAAGATCTTCTCTCATTCTCGACCTGTCTCAGTACAAAGTTGCTGCTGCCTTTTTCCCTCTTTCTCTCTCTCTCAGTTTAAAGGACCAATGTCCACAAGCTCCCAGATCACATCACAGCTCTGTCTCCAAACAGACTTGCTCATAGGGAAGCTTTCTTATGCCTTGTCTCAAAAAGTGGTTGAGGGGTGTGAGGATAATTTGACTGTAAAATAAATATATAAATAAAAGCAGAATACATGAATTGCTCTCCGATTCCCTGAGCTAACTGGGTAGCTGTGGCTTATCTCAGGTGTGCAGGGTATGGAAATCTACTATTGTTCTTCATATTTAATTCAAACCAGTCAGCCCATGAGATAAATCTCCAGCCTGGTTGTTCCTATGCATGGCTGGCTTGGGGGATGCTCATAAATGTTATATGAAGAGACTATAGCATCACTCGTACTTAAGATTCATGCTGCATTGCACTGAAATGAATAACACGTGGATTTGTGGCTCTAGTACACAAGACTTGGTAGAATTCCTGAGGAAAAGAATGGGCCAGGTGTATGAACAGCCTAGAGAAGAGGAGGCTGAGAGGAGACCTCATTACTCTCTACAACTCCCTGAAAGGAGGTTGTGGAGAGGAGGGAGCTGGGCTCTTCTCCCAAGTGACAGGGGACAGGACAAGAGGGAATGGCCTCAAGCTCCACCAGGGGAGATTTAGGCTAGAGATTAGGAGGAAGTTTTTCACGGAAAGGGTCATTGGGCATTGGAATAGGCTGCCCAGGGAAGTGGTTGATTCACCTTCCCTGGAGGTGTTTAAGGGACGGGTGGACGAGGTGCTGAGGGACATGGTTTAGTGTTTGATAGGAATGGTTGGACTCGATGATCCGATGGGTCTCTTCCAACCTGGTTGTTCTATGATTCTATGAAAGTTTTTGAGGTCTTTCAAGGCTGATGAAAAGTACTTATTTGGCAGAACAAGATGCTCAAGATGTAGGTGGCAGGTCTGTCTTTCCAATATTCCTGACTGAGCAAGGGATTGCTCTTCATCTCGTAGGTGAAGTTATCACTGAGAATCCCAGTAGGCTGCACTTCACTGATGCAATGATTCATCTAGGAAGAGTCTCCTCTGATCCAAGTGCCTCAGATGGCCTTCATACTATCCAAAAGACCTTTGTGTGTACTCAGTTGATTCAGTTCAGACTGTAATCTCATTACAAAGAACCAAAGTTACACCAAGGGAGAAAGACTCTTAGGACAAGAACATCAGTACTGCATGCTGCTTTCTGGACAGAGGGTACTTCATGTGTCAGTTGAAAGGGAGCACTGGAAAATGCAAAGGCAACATGCAACTAAAAATGGAGTTTGGCCTTTGTTGTATTTTCATTAGCTTTCCTTCTGTGTCAGGAAAAATCCTTCAGATGGCTTATACTGTTGCAGCAAATAGCATTAATTCCTTTTAAAACTGCCATTAATAACCTACAGTATCCTAAGTGAATTCCCTAAACTGTTCCTGTCAAGTAAATGAAGCACCTTCTTTGGCCTACCTAAGACAATTTGTAGCCTTGTGCTTCTCCTCTGACCTCTCATTTTCTAGACCGTTCTACTAAATGGCTGTACTGAAGACTTCAAGGTGGAGCTCCACGTTGTCAGACATTATACTGGTTTTAGAGTTTCAGAGTTGGATTACCCTTATCTGAAAATCCTGCCCTTGGTGACACTAAATGCCATCTTTACTTTGTGGTACTGCCTGCAGAGGCAGTAATCACATTTTGTGATTACTACATCCAAACTGCTTCACACCTGTGCAGCAGATGATCTGACTAATTCATTTTCATTCTAAGCAAAATCCACTACTCTGCTCCCTTGATTTTATTTGTATTCACTATGAAAAGAAAGTTCCTCTTGCTGATTTTGTTGGCTATGAAGAGGATCCCCATAGGGAAGTCATTGAATATGGCAGTTAATGTGACCTCCTGGCTGTGAGCAAGCAGAATGACAGTAGTGCATTTGAAAGTGGAGTGTCTTCCTATCAATGTGTTAGGGTCATTAGATCCAAACAGGACTGCAGCAGGACCTCTTGATGCTCTGCATTATGTTATAATGCAGACTTTATCTCAACTCTCAGGCATTGGTGATCTTGAACCAGCTGTCAGCTGAGAGAAGCTCTTGCAGGCAAGAAGAGCTCTGGGAGGCTGAGACCATTAAGAAAGCTGAACACAGCCTGTCACTGAGCTGGATATAACCTGGTGCAGGCAAGAAGAGCTCTTTTGGCCTCTCTAACATCCCATTGGTGAGTGAATATTTAACTTTATGTATTAATTGGGGGGAGATTTTATTTCCCCTCTACATACTTCAACCATGCTCATGTATACTCTGAACAGAAACACGGGAATTGATCCTGCAGTCTTTACTCTTGCTTGGCTTTTGCCTGATTTGAGTATTAGGAGATATGCTATGCACATTCATGGCATGGCATGCAGTCACCAGCTGGGTAGAATTACGGGGGCCTTCTTGCTGCCGCCATGCCAAGGCACACAGCTGCCCTGCATTTCAGCCATTTTTCTGATGGTAAAGCACAAGATCAGAACTCACACCCTTGCTGCCCTCGCAGCAGCAGAGGTCAATCAAAGAGAAGAGCCTGAAGGGTCAGAAGTGCAAACGCAAGAGGTAGCTCTGTGGCTGCAATGCAGTACACCTCTTACCACCTCAAAAATAGATCACAGGAGCCCCAAGGGAAAGGCTAAATCACAGTACGGTCATTGGCAGGGGAAGATGACAGATCCTCTGGTCCCACCAGCCTGCATGTGGGAAGGGGGAATTGCCCACACTGGGCTCAGCAAATGCCCCAGGTCAGAGCTGGGAATTGGTGGGGGGTATTATCCATGTGGCTTGGCTTGCTGTGAGGTCTTTGTAAATCCCAGGTGCAAAAGCAGACTTGTAGCCTTTCCATATGTCAGCACAGCTTGCTGAGAGCTACAACAAAGAAGCGCTATTCAGCGGAGGAATTACACCATCATCAGTGCTTGGTTACAGCATTGGTAACTGGCAAACGTATACCCTTTAAATTAACTTTATGATTCATCAAATACTACTTAGAGCTTCTAGAAGAACTTGCACTCAACAATCCCACATGCATTAATCTTTCATGTATATTATATTCTCATAAATTGATCTCAGGTGGCTCAGAAAGGAAGAGGTAGTCAGGAACATGTTGTGTATTTCCCAGCTCTCTGTTTTAAATGAGATCTTAATGCACACTGATCCCTTGTTTATTGCTATTGTGGAGGATATGTAGCACATCTAACACACTATAGAAATCAGGGAAAGGATCAAGAGAGATATGGTGTTAAGATATTCTCTCAGGACTTCTGAACTGTCTGGTATTTTGCTTTCTTTTAGAAAGCATTATCTAGTCTGATTTGATTCAAGTTTGACATGAATTTCAAAGTGATTAAAAATTCTTGCTTTATAAGGCTGTGGCTTATAAGCTATTTGTTTTCTCTGTCAAAAAAAATGCCATTGCAATTTAATAAGAAGTTGTCCATATCTTTACAGATTATTACAGAACATGGTCTGTACTGTCATATCTTTCAATTTGGTGCTTCAATGATTGCTTAAATCTCTCAGCAAAATACTCTTTAATACAATATTAATACTTCATATTTGATTTTATGATGATCTGTTAACATGCCTGTTGTGGCTATTCATGTATGTAATATTATCAGACAAGCCCTCCTACCACTGCTACGTAATCTATGGTTTCTAAGTCCAGTGAAGCAACATTCTGGGTTAATCTAAGATCAGCACCAATAGATACAGGTTTTTTGAACCACAGCCTCACTTTGCAGTTGCAGTATGGATGATGAGGGAGGGGACACATGAATGGAGAAAGCGCTCTATGTGTCTCTCCTCTTTGGGGATGTACTGGGTACAGCAATGACCTGAATTACAGGGTTTGTTTTATAACAAACACATTTGCAACAGAAGTCATAAGCATCTCTACCAATTAGAACCAGTGTGTTCCCAGCAGGACAGGCATCTCTGTTTGGGTCAGGACCAGCTGGATCCATGATCTCACATCACGTCAGTACTTGGATGGCACAGACTGCAGCTCTCTGGATCTCCTGCTCTCCCTGCACCTCACACCACAGATACACCAGGTGCCTGGATGCTGGTGTCAAAGAATGCAGTTAGCATCGGGTTTGATGTTTAGGTTGTATTTTGAGTCTTACATGGTCCCCAGCTACAGCTTGTTCTTGCTACATGAATAATAACTATAGAGCTTCCAAACTTATTTAATGAGTAGCTTAAAAAAAAATCTTTGGCACAGAGACCCTGAAGTCTGAACCTTCCCCAAAAGAAAACTTAATCTGTACATGCTCAGTTTTATCAGACAAGTCTGAGGTTACATTGTGAGCTTTTTAATGTTTTGATGCTTTTTGATACGCATACTTGCAGTCAGTCTGCCCCAGGATATAGGCGCTCATCCAATGTACTGCTACATCATTTTCCTCTCTGTAGAAACAGGGGAAAATCCACCCTTTTAAGATGGTTGACTTGTAGCTGCATTTAAGTCATTCACACACATCTCCAGGAGCCAATGCAGCCATGGTGATGATGAAGGAATAAGAGCACATAAGCACAGGACATGGCAGATGAAGGAGTCATGTTGCTCCCCCTACCTTGCTCACGTTGTGACAGCAGCACGTGGCTTTCATCTGAGCCTGTAACAGCTACCAGCAAGAGCTCCTGGTCTTCTGCTATTTAGTTACGTTCTTGTGGTTAGTTTTATCTGTCACTTTGCCACTGAAGCACAGATTTGGGTGTTAGGGAAGTGTGACAAATCTAGAAGAGGCAGCCAATAACTGCCAGGGACAGTGAGATGGGGAAGCTCCTCAGAGCCACATCCTCAGAGCCAGGGAGGGGACAGGGCAGTGTCCCTGGGAGCTGATTGCATGAGATGAGCTGCTGCCCAGCAGGAATGAGAGGGAAAGAAGAGAACACCTGCAGTAGGATGGGCAATCAATTGGGAGTTGAGGAATTAGTCTTCCGCCTGTGAGAAAGGCTCAGGGTAGGAAAGAAGAGGGAGGCTGGCTGGGGTCTGCCCACAAGATAGGAAAAATAAATGGGATTAGTTAGGTAGGCTTGAGTCCTCAGAGGGATTACAACACCCACACTCATGGTAACTGGATACTATCCTAAACAACCTTTACCAGTTGGCTTAGCAATGTTGAGAACAACCGAACAAATAAAAGCATGGTTCAGACCATAACCTGTCCTTTTATTTTCACAGATTAAGAATCAGCAGACTACAAAAGTAAAGTCTTAAGTGAAATAAAGTAGTGTTTAAAAACTGAGCCTCAGCAAACCCAGTAACTTGCTGCAGAATTAGGAGAATTTTTCTTTGGTAGTTTCAGTGAAGAAAATGCCCAGCAAATAAGTTATCTTATCTTATAAGTTATCTTCCAGGAGAGCTCTAAGGAAATATACTTCCACTTTACTCCCCCTACCTTCCCTAACTCACACTTTCTGCAAAAACGTAAGATCAGGGTGAATACTTCAGTTTACAGAAAATAAAAGGCATTCAGCAAACAGGATACTTACATGTGGTCGTTTCCATTCAAACTTGATGGGGATTTTCTGACTATAGAAGAGAGAGGATTCATTCGGTGGAAAATCGGGGTCTTCATAGAGAATGTTTTCCTCCAGGCACTTCTTGTGAAGCTCTTCATAGGTCTTCTCCTTTACTCTAATAATAGGCTGGTTGCGACTTATAATGGCAGAATAAATTCCTCCTGTGCCCCCACCCGCACCTTCAGTAGTGGTGCTAATGGTAGCACTGGGACCTGACCCAGCACCTGTCTGCTGAGCCACTGCTGCATTTATGGTGGATGGCATGGGAATCAGGCTTAAAGCAAATTAAGCCTGAAACGAAATGTTGAAAGAAAGCAAACTCTTGCAAGCTAGAAGGAAATTTGAGAAAAGAGGAAGTTGCTGTGTAAATTGCTTTTTCTATCCGTTGAAAGTCTCCTAGTCAAATGTGCAAGGAACAAAACTCCACGTGGTCAAGCACGTTGTACATCCTCTCAAAGGGTGGTGTTTTGTCATAAGAAATTGGAGTTTGCTCCTTGATGTAGAACAAAATAATCTTTTGGCTAACTCCTGCCTGAGTTGTATCTACAGCATATGTGTGTCTGTGTGTGTGCCTGCCCTGTACGTGTAAGCGTCTAGAAAGGACAAGCTTTACCCTGTGAAATCTAAAAATAACTACTAGCAAAGAGTGAGAGAGAGGGAAAGTGAGAGGGAGGGGGGTAGTGAGATGCTGTCAGTCTTCTGTGCAGCTTGTGCCAAGTCCATGCATGTTCCTGGGACAGGCTCTGTGTGCAGGCTGACTCCTTGCGCAAGCAGCTCGTCTTTTCCTTAAGTATGGAGGACAATGAAACTAGGACACCAACTCCTGCTACTTTGGGAAGCACTGCCAGCCAATAAACTAGTCCTGACACTCCTGAAGGAACTGTTGTACTCAGCTAATTGTTTCTACACTTTTCTGCAGAAACAATACATAGAGATTTTTTACTAGTAGGATTACCTGAATACATGCTCCCAGTGGTGATAAAGGTAATTATTTGTTGCCTTTGAGGTCAGGTCAATACCTGCCAGTTGTCTTTGGCTCCTCTAGAGAGCAGTTTGCCAGCACTAAGATTCACCTGGTGATATCTACCTCCCATGTAAAACGTACCTCTTCATATAGGGGCAGAAAAAGTTATAAGAGGAGAAGTCTGACTTTGCACATTTTTGTCACACAACAGTTAGATTAAGAGTCAAATTCACAGTCTCTGTGAACGAAAATCTAAACACCTGTTGCTCTTTTCTATATCTTAGTTCTTTAAAAGGTGACACTGTGTCACGTGCCATGAAAACCTCTGTTAACACCTTGCTCTATTTTTTTTAATTGGGAAGTCTTAAATCACAAAATGATATCAGTATCATTTTTTGCCTAATGACATTTGTCTCTGGCCTCTGGTTCACGTACACCTTGCTGACCTTCTGCTTTAGTACTACAATGTTTTCCAAAGCATTGAGTCTTTTTTCTTTCTCAGCCATTTGCTTGTTTTTTTTCACATTTCAAACAGTGCAATGGACAATCTCTACAGCTTGTAAAAGAAACTCCAGTAGGGGAAGTTTTAAAGAAGGGAATATAGTTGACAGGACAAGAGGGAATGGCCTCAACCTCTGCCAGGGGAGGTTCAGGCACAATATAAGGAAAACATTCTTCACAGAAAGGGTCGTTAGGCACTGGAACAGGCTGCCCAGGGAGGTGGTTGACTCACAGAATCACAGAACAATCAGGCTGGAAGGGACCCATCGGATCTTCTAGTCCAACCATTCCTATCTAACACTAAACCAAGTCCCTCAAGACCTCATCCACCCGTGTCTTAAACACCTCCAGGGAAGGTGACTCAACCACTTCCCTGGGCAGCCTATTCCAATGCCCAATGACCCTCTGCGTGAAAAACCTCCTCCTAATCTCCAGCCTAAATCTACCCTGGCGGAGCTTGAGGCCATTCCCTCTCGTCCTGTCCCCTGTCACTTGGGAGAAGAGGCCAGCTCCCTCCTCTCCACAACCACCTTTCAGGTACTTGTAGAAAGTAATGAGGTCTCCTCTCAGCCTCCTCTTCTCCAGGCTAAACAACCCCAGCTCTCTCAGACACTCCTCATAGGGCCTGTTCTCCAGCCCCTTCACCAGCTTCGTCACTTTTCTCTGGACTTGCTCCAGAGCCTCAACATCCTTCTTGTGGTAAGGGGCCCAGAACTGGACACAACATTCAAAGAGCGGCCTCACCAGTGCTGAATACAGAGGGAGAATCACCTCCCTGGACCTGCTGGTCACACCGTTTCTGATACAAGCCAGGATGCCACTGGCCTTCTTGGCCACCTGGGCACACTGCTGGCTCATGTTCAGTCGGTTGTCGACCAACACCCCCAGGTCCCTCTCCTCCTGGCAGTTTTCCAGCCAGGCTTCTCCCAGTCTGTAGCTCTGCATAGGGTTGTTGTGCCCCAAGTGCAGGACCCGGCATTTGGCTGTGTTAAACCTCATGCCGTTGGACATTGCCCAGCGGTCCAGCCTGTCCAGGTCTCAGTTGTTTTCACTAATTGAATTGCTTTTTTGGTAAATATATGCTATGAACTTATTTCTTCATTTACGGCATATGTGGAGAAGTATGGAAGTTGCTACAAATATCAATGTAAATTATATTCTTTGAAATTTATTTCCTCAGATCTAAAGACACAACTGCCAAGATTTACAGCAACTCCTATTGAAATCCATAGAAATTAGGTTTTTCATACCACTGCAAATCTGAGCCATAAGTACTTACTACTGTGCAGATATCATACTGAGGGCCAAAGCACAAAAGCTAGCCACTCACTTTAACCACATAGTCTTAGAAGAATACTTAAGAGTGATTCTCAGCAGCAGAAAGGTTGGAAGGAATAAAGCCTGTAACTCACTTCACTGTTAGTTTATTTCACTTACTTTCCAACTTCAGAAACACCAGTTAAAACATTTCATTAAAATGCTACAGACAATAATTATATGCTGTCAGAAGCTCTGCTGTGCTTAAACATAAGAAGTAATTATCAATCAAAGCTTAGAAGCTATTATAAAAATAGAGTCTATCTCAAAAACAGGGTCTGTCTCTCTTGTAGACATAAAATATCTATTTACTGCTGTTCTACCCGCATTAACTTGTCTGCATTAAGCACAGCAGTATTTAGGCTGCCAGTTCCTGGAGTGCAGCTCACACTCTCAGCTAGAAAAGGCTGACAAACTGCCTGCAGATCGAAAAAAGGAACCTACAGATCTGGTGGGGAGCAAACTGTACTTCGTAGTAAAAAGAGGGTAGTCACAGTTTGCCCTCACACCACTTGCTATTCCGAGAAATCTGCCCTGTGAAGGACAAACAGCAGCAGGTGGGAATAACTGATCAAGCACAGCGAGGGCTCAGTAAGAAGAGTAGGGAACAACATACGAAGGGACTCTTACGTTACCTTTAGTTGGCAAAAGCAGCAACCATCCTTCTCTGTTTCCTAAGAGTTAATTTACTGATGTTTTCAGAAAATACTTCCTTATCTTTCTATCCTGTCTTAGAAGAAATTAAGTACATTTTCACCTTTTGTATACACAAAACCAAACTGATGGCATGTTTAGGTTTGAGTCAAAGCAGAATTGGTTTTAAAATAATAAGAGTTGACAAGCGTAGCAAATGGGAAAGGGCAAACACCTTGAGCTGTGGAGCAATCGTAGCCCATGAAAAGAGATGCCTGATATGGAAAAGGCTGTGGGAATAGACAGGATGTAGGGGATGTGGGACTCAGGATGTCTCCTGAGTTTAAGAGGGAAGAAAACATCAGGATGCACTGTTTGTGGAGATGGTGGGAAAAAGAAGGCAAGGGAAGGTGGGGGTGAGTTGTAAGAGAGTAGGTGAATAAGCTTGAAAGTGGGATGACTAAATGCAAAGCTAATCCATTAAAGTTAAAAATCTGCTTTACAAATATCAAGCTCAAATCTCAGCCAAACACTAAAAACTGACCAAGAAATTACTAAAATATGTGTAAAGGAAGACAAACCTTGGCAAGCATTGAAAGGAGCAGAGCTCTCCTTAAGCAAAGCTGCTTCACTAGGCTGGCTTTAAGTAATGACATCCAATCATCCCAAAATTACAATTCTTTACTAACAAAACCCTTTTTAAAAAGTAATGCTAACAGAGAGAGGCGAGCAATAACATGGAAAATGTTTCCATGTAAGTAGCTGCTTGCCTAAGCCAGTACTCCACTTACGTAGACTTGTGCCTTTTCAAAATCCAAACATCAGTTTCAAAGCCAGCTAATGGAGAGATGAACTCCCATGTTACTATCTTTAGTCTTTTACTATTGCGCAACTGACTGGCATAACCTACTCAAACCTTACCTTCAGAAAGTCAACTATTTGACTAGCCTGCTGTTTACTTTCCTGTACAGACTGCCTAATTTTGCCTTGTAAGAAAGAAGTTAATGAATGATAACCTCTGTGTTTGGCATATCTACTGATGCCTAAATCTTCTCTTCTCAACTACACTAGTTTCTGAGTAGTAGAACTTCCAAATACTTACACTAAACCCCATGCCAAGGAGGAATAATTTCACCCCATCAATTTATGATTTTTTTGGCACCACTGAAGGCAGAACTCAACCTTCATGCCTAACTGAAGCTAGTCTGGAGTAGATAGTATTTAGCTTTTTTCCCCAAAGACAAAATCCTAGTGATATTACTTTTGCCAAGCAGAAGAGCTATCCAAGTTTAAATTACTGCTTTGAAAGAAAACCTGTAGGACACGTTAGTTTGAGGGTCTGGCTGGCAGATATGTTCCTTGATTGGACTGGATTCCAGTGAACATTTTAAGACCTCCCAACTTATCTTCCCCCAACGTCTCAATGAATTCTCTGAAGAACTTGTGTCCCTTTTCAGCTGATGCAAATCTTCCAGTCAGCATCAACACACAGGGCTAAATTTTCCAATGTCAGTGTAGAGGTCTTCATAGCGTATGTGAAAACCACTTCTTTCTCTTTCCCACCTGGACAAAACAAGAGAGTTTAATATATGATTTAAGAAAAAGCCTTATGAAACACATTTAAACATGACTCCTTCCAGTTTCTAGTTCAGACTGTTCCTGCAACTGGTGGAAATGAAGATACAAAAATGAAATCTCCCCAGTATATAAGAACGCAGCAGAACTATTGGAACTATTCAAGGATTTTTTTCTGAAAAGAATAACCCTTGTTTCAGCATAGGTTTTCATCCAAGAATCTTAAGGTCCTCGAGATCGACAGGTGGAAGCAGAAAGTCTGTGTCCATAATATTCACAAGTGAAGGGATGTGCTTGAAAAGCAGCTAGAAGTGGTAAGATCTCCATAGATGCCACCTGCCTTTACATATGGGATCCCTCAAATTCCAGAGATCCCCACATAGTCTCAAATTCTGCGCACTTTTAAATGAGCACGAGAATAACAAAATAATCCTGGTTTTGTCTGCACGTTTCTTGTTCTAGATTAGGCAGGCTTACAGATCTGAGCAAATGGTCCTTCACTTGAAATGCTGTCACTGGTCCTATTCTCTGCGGGACAGAGTTATCTGAACTTGTTAATTTTGCACCACTTTTGCTAAGGCATCTCTTGTCTTATAAAGCAAATGTTCTTCAGTTCTGTACATAATATTAGTGGTGAGTAGCTGTTGGCTCCTTCCACTAAATATTGTCCTTTATATAAAAAAGTAGCAAATAAAACTAAACAAATATGGCCCCTATGTTGTAACACTTCCTTTAAAGGGCCATCAGTTTGCTACCTGTAGTGAATGGCAGCAGAGCAACAGTATTTAAAAACATCAGAGTAAAACAGAAGTCAGTTCATTACCCTTGGAACAGGCTGTCACGAAAGTGGGTTGTTGTCCAAATCCCAGAACTATCACCCGTTCAACCACACATACAGTGTGGTATTGTCCACTTTCACCTGTGCAGCTGAAAAAAGAAAATGATTTCATGTACATTAGTTTCTGTCCATCAGCAAAAGTTCAGCATCATAGAGAGAAAGTACTACTTCAGTCTTACCCTGAAAGTTCCTATACTGCCTTCCTTTCCTTTATTTACCTTTCTCATGGAACAAGTAAAACTTCCTCCAATTATCAGCTAATCTTTCACTGCCTGGCACATTTCACAAAGTTAGAAGAAAAAAGTTTGAGAAGATATTCTGTGGCAAAAAACCATGGCTTTGTCAACCAGAAAAGTTCCAGATTTTTGCAAAATGGTAGTTAAAACTCTGAAGTATAAATTTAGAGCTAATTTTAACAAATTTTAACATTTTTCAAGTAAGATGTTTCATTTTTATAACAAATTTTATTTTTTATTAATAAGCTCTTAAAAATCCTCAATCAAAATGAAACTTTCTGAACAGAATGTTACTTCATTCATCTCAAAACAGCTTTTTTCCAACGTCTAGATCACTAGCAATTTAGCAATATTTTTCTTGTCCATGCCAAATTTTTAAGCTATTCATAGTTCATATCTCATAAAGAGATTTGTATCATATTTTTAAATACTTTATCCAAGGTAGCCTACAGTTTTGCTCTGTGTTAAATTTTCCTAGTTTTAGGGTCACCTCCTGCATATTTTTGAACCCTGAAGGAATAAAGAAATGCCTGTAAAATCACTGTTTATGCACTGGACAGCCCCATGGGCAACACACCTTAACAGTAAAAGTTGACATACTGACATACTTAGTATCTCTTTCCTTAAAAGCATCTATGGATATTTTTGGCTTTTAGGTTGTTTCACTCGAACGTTGCAGGCCGTGTCTCCTTGTGCTTCCTTTCAAGTATTTTTCCTGTATATTTTACCAAGCTAATGTATATGGTGCATTTTTGATGACTTCTGGAGACTATATGTAATAGTGTCTGTGGTTTCCTCATAGAATCATAGAGTATCTCAAGCTGGAAAGGATCCATAAGAACCTTTGAGTCCAATAACCCAATCCTTGCAGGACTACCTAAACTCAATCATACAGCCAAGAGCATCGCCCTGACAGTCCTTGAACTCTGACAGACTTGGTGCCTTGACCAGTTCCCTGGGAATCCTGCTCCAGTGACTGACCACTATCTCAGTGAAGAAGACCTCAGAGAAATACATCTTGAAAATACAAACATTTCATGTGCTGCATATTTACAACTCTCCCAGTTTCTCTCTTTTGTCTTGCTGACAAGCTTTACTCTTGCTGATGACTTTCTTTGCATTGGAATAAATCTGTAGAATCTGTAGGTTTAACTAAACTGAAACAATATGAGACAGCTACAGGTGTTAATCTGTTGCTGCCCTTAGACTTATGCAAAACATTATTTACCTTTGCAGTTCTATGGTAGATTCTGCATGATCTAGAACTTCACCAAGCAACAGATAAGACTAATACTTCTACATTTGTAAGAAGGCCTCTTGAACTAGAAAAGGCATTTCTAATGACAGTGGGCTGGTGGCTTTTGTCCATAACTGCTGTTACCTTGAAGAGAGAATGTTCTTGTTGAAGATGAATTTCCGATACAGGAACTGCTTCTTATGGAGATATTGAAAGGAATGTCCATCATCTAGGTAAAGCTCACCTATTGCACGGGCCTGTGCAACAAACCAGAGGGAGTACAAATTAACAGCAGCTTCTAGCACTGAAAAACGAAACCAAAAATGTCTCACCTTATGCTTCATAGTGAAGGGTGCGTTTTTATTTTTCTTTAGCAAATTGTATCCCTGGAAGGGTCAGGGAGTCCATCTCTGAGAGTGCTTTAAGATGTGAACAGCCTAGTTTTGTGAATTGATGTGGGTGCCAGGTGTCACCTCATTTACTAGAAGAGACAGGAAATTTCTAGCTTGCTTATTCTCTACTCCTTCCTCCAAGGGACTAGTGAAGGGCTGAGAAAGGTCAGAAAGATGTTCTGTCTCTGCTATACTCAGATAGTCTCACTCTGAGGGAACAGTGGGAGGCAGGTGGGAGCCCTCCCAAACAGAAGAAGTGGAGGAGAGCCATTAGGCCTACAGATGCAGATACCATTGTGCTGACTGAACAGGCAGCAAGGACCTAAGACTATCAGATGAAGTAAGAGACAACTTTGTAAAGAGAATGTCATCTTGGGGTACCTCTCTGTCCAGGGCCACGTGGAGCTCATAAGAAATATCTGTCATCCATTCAGTGGATTTTCCAGCTGTGGTCTTCAGAGGTATCACAGTGCCCCCGCGCTGGAACACAGGAATCTGCCACAAACAAAGCCAGGGTAGAAAGCACATATGCTCTGATCATCTAATTTTAACTCGGAGCAGGGAGAACTGAAGCTTGCACTTATCAAAGCTCAGAAACTAACTCTTATCATAAATACATAAAGAAACAAAACCTACATTCTCCAGTGTTACTGGGATCTTCAGAGAGGATTGATCTTCCATGCGTTTAAATTTTCTGAAATCATACCAAATCTAGGAAAGATGAAAAAAGAATGAGCATGATACATATGGTGAGAGCTATTTCCCCTGCAGATGCAGTCACTCTTATACTTAACCTTACCTAACCAGTTCCTATTTGACATGCAAGAAATAGCATTTACTTTTTAACCTAATGACCTTCTGGATGGAAAGAACGAGTTCTCATTCCATTTCTGAAGCACAAAAATAAGCTGATCTTTTTTACAGTTTGCATAACATCTTGTACATCTTAGAGCATCTGGAAGTGCAAAACAGTGAAATACTTTTCCTTTTTTTAATCTATAAATGCTGAGTACAGAATAAGCAAATTTATAGTGAAGGGAAAATTAACAACAGTTGCTAATAACAGGTGACAAAAAAGAGCTACATCTGAAACTTTCCACGCAGCACCAGCAGTTTTAACTGTGCCAGGCAGTCAGTTCCCACAGAGATCTTGATAAAAACATTCTTCTTCTTTTGAGAACTCCATCTGCTTTTCTCCTTGTATTGAGAATAATTCTAAGTGCCCTCAGGTGCATTAATAGGCTCTGCACGACTTTGCACACTGTCTTTCGTGTCATTCCTTTGCTGCTGTCTTTCGTCTCATTCCTTGCTAGTGTCAGGCTTTCCCATAGGAACAATATTCCCCAGACTCTTTCCCTTTCTCACCCTCTCAGCTGCTGAAGCCAAACACTCTGTGTAGGAGTGGATCACAGTGCCATCCTGTGGATAAACAACTTTACTTCAGAGAGGACCTATTCTCTATATGTGAAAGTCTTTGCAACACACATCCCAGCCTTCTGATGCTTTTATTTCCTCGTTATAATCTTCCCTCTCCACAGCTTCCCTCTCATTTCCTTAAGACTTTTCTTCAAAAATCCCTCTCCTATTACATAAAAGAGAAGTTTAACCCACAGAGAAGTACATGAAAAAAGGGAACTGATGGTTTCTTGAAGGTGTTTTTCTGGTGTTCCATAAGAAGCAGCAAGCCTTGTGGGGAAGATTTAAATTACAGGAGACCTGAGACTTGTGCAGCAGCTCTTGGAAAAGCAAGAAAGTACATTTACTGTGCTCCAAGCCTGTGAGGTATTAAGATGGAAGGAAGTTTCAGAAAGACATGACTGGCCAGCTCTTAGCACATCAGCAATGAACAGCAACTACAAGACGGGGAGCTGGAAAGTTGCTGTATAAATACTTCTTTGGAGTGAACAGCTGAGCAGCTACATATTCATCCTCACCTCCTCTGATCCTGGAAGCAGAACACTCACTGCCTTGGCCTCTTGCTCGGTGACTGGATGTACCAACAAAGCATTTCCTGGAGAAAAACATAAATATGGCTCTGGTCCTTAAGGCTGCATCTCATCAGAGTAGTAGCTGTGAATCTTCTCAGCCTTCCACACCCATTTTTGAGTTTCTTAGGTTCACTTTCTACTGGAAAAAAGGCAAGTGTAGAGAGCTCATGACTGATTGGGTCTTGTTCTATTACAGAACTGGGATGCAGTTGGCCTTCACTTTGTAGGTGCTTCTGAGTCCATCATAGTCTAAGAGATGTCTGCTTTTTGTTCTTGGAATGAACCAAAAATTTCTCTTTTCTAACCAAAAGACTGAAGATGGGAATGTCCTTGTAAAACAAATCTGCTTAAGCTTATTGCACTGCAGATAGTTCTTGTTTACTGCTAAAAAATACATTAATGTATATAGACTGTACAGTTTGATAAACTTCTTCCCTCCTTGCCCACCGGTGATGCAAGCTTAACTGCCAGAGCCCTCTGGAATGCTCCACTTCACCACACTTAGCTTTGTTGCCATGCCCTACCTACCTTGGCCAGATTTCTGCATGAGAAGTTAATGTCCCTTCATTTGAAAGCCATCAGCAGGTACTCTTGAGCCCAGAGGTTGCAAAAAAAGTAAGAAATTCAACATGCCACTCACATTCTCTCTTCCTATATAAACTGAATGTGATTTATATCCACACTAATCTCTTAAACGTAATTTCTGAGAAAATAGACTTTAGCAGCTAGTGGTATCAGAGAAAAAAAATTAGCTCTGGATGGTACCTGTTTGCTACTGTTATTTCTGAAGCATACCATGGTCTTAGCTCTACAGTGAACTTCCTTGTTTCAGGTTAAAACCAATCATGTTTTTATCAAGTGTCTAGTGAGACTGAGCTCAGTTTTTGCACCTCATATGGCCCTCATTTTCAGAGGTCTCAACTTCAATATTCAGTTACAACACAATTTTTAAAAGTCTCAGACAGAGTATTCATGTTTTCTTTTTGTCATGTGACACTCAAAAATATTTAACTCCAATTCCAGATAATGTGAAGACACCTGCTTACCCAGCATGTACTCATTTTCCACACCAAAAGTTTCCATTTTCCCTGGAAACTCTACCCAGAGAGGCCTGTAGAAAGACAGATAGCAGGACTCAGTTAGTTTCTCCTCTCCCACCAGTCTGTTCCAGGCTTTCTGTCATTTTCAGACTCCATTTTCTCCCTCTTTTTACAAGGTACAGCTATCAAGAACTGAAGACAGGGCAAGGTCCTCTTCTGTGCCTTAAATTACCCCTTCTGAGTCACTGATGAGAGTTCCCAGTACAACATGGGTGAAGAAACTCCAGTGTATCTCTGGTTTGGCCTCCTGTGCTTCACATTCTTCCCTCTTGCCTTTTTCCTTCCAGACTTGCACTGCACACATATGCTTTCCTTCTAGCAAAGGAGAGATGGATAAACCTTTCTGTCATGGTCTACCAGTGATGCTGACACCTGATGAGCAGAATCCTTCCTGTTCTCAGCAGCTCATTACTGCTTATATAGCATATCTCCTCCTGGTCAAGACTGAAAAACCTGCACCAAAGTTCATTTTCAGTCTTTATCGAGAAAGGGTAGTGCAATAACCACCTGGTTACATACCAGGAGTTCTATATATAAGTTTGAGCAGTTATGACAATAACAGCTGATTTAGAGACAGAGTCCAAGTCTCCTTACATCGAAAGTCTTGATCACCTGCTGACTCATAGGCATGCACTTAATCACTGCAGCCCTGCTGTTCATGTACTTGTTAATGAATGAGACACATTTTCCACTCTGCTTGTCTCAGCGAGAAAAATACCATGCCTTCTCTCTAATTCTGTACCCAATGCAGCAATTTAATGTAAATGAAGTTTTATTTAATACTGTGGGCAGTGCACGTGTCAACATGAACTTCATTTCAAGAATGACAGCCAGCCACTGTCTATTTTAATATACATAATGGGGGCATCTACACCTACAGATGTACAGACAGATACTCATACTATGTCTGTAATGCAAATCATCTTCAAAACTCAATCCTTTTCAAAAAGATCTTTATATTTTTAAAACTTAGGAGGTCTTTTGTATTTGCATAAGTACAAAGTAAAGGTACATGTGGTGCAAAAGATAGATCTAGGGCAATCTCAAAAATACAGCAGTACCAGGGAGATTAGTGATATTCATCCCTTGCTGAAAGGATTGCTGCATTCAGTTCCACTGAGACACTTTATTAGAGGTTATAGAGCAGCAGAACATAAGTTTGTTTTCTAATTTAATTTCTGTTCCAGGTTATTAGATATTTTAGTATAAGAAAATATATAACACATAATGCAGAGATAAATTATCAAATTATCAATAAGAAATAAGCTTTTATAACAGAAACAATGCATCAGTAACAAATATATTCATGAGGGGCAAAATGACCTTTATGTTTTCAGGTAAGGAAGTTCAGAGTCCATTAAGCATTGTTGTAAGTGTGGATTGGAGAAGTTTGGAGTCCACAGTACGTTGAAATCTGTGCAGTGTTTATTGAATTTGTGTGTTACATGTATCATTAGGGGAAAACCTCTTCCTCTGCGGACCCTAGCAAAGCTTGCAGAATACATGAAAATAGAATTTAGTAAATTTTGTGTTGTTTTTCTTTTTAATATTTAAATAAGTAATCACAAAAGTTAAGAGATGGTAATTTAACTTTCCTCTTCCATGTAACTTCCTGAAAATAATAACTAAACCTCCTGACTTAAGCTCTTACCTCATGACCGGTTCTGCCGCTGTGTGTGCCCGAAAGAACAGTGTATATAAGTATGGCAGGAGGACGTAGCGCTCTCTAATGGCTTCCCTGATGACATGGGTGTTCTTCTCCCCAAAGAGCCACGGTTCTCTCCGTTTGCTCTCCATGTTAGAATGACCTCTGAAGAAGGGCTGGTAGGCTCCAGCCTGATACCAGCGAACAAGTAATTCTGGTTCTGGATCTCCAATAAACCCTCCCACATCAGCTAGATATTGTGCAGACAAATAAAAATACACATTTTTGGAAATTATTCTGAAAAATGTGAAGTTCTCCTCTAATAAACATCCCAAGTGTATAAATTCACGCATTTCAGAGTACGCTTGCAGTTCTGCTCCTGAGCAGCTGCTTGTCCAAACAGGAATGGAAAAATCGTGTACAAGTTATCCTTTAATAAACATCTCAAGAGAGCTTTTGGAGGCTAAGTGGGTACCTTCCCCAGTGAGATGGGACTGTTACAGTGATGCTACGAAACGCAACCTGCTCCAGACAGGACTCAAACATTATGTAAGAGTTAGTGGAAAAAATTATGGTGAGAGACACATAATTGGCTTCTGAAAACAGACTAATCTGTGAAACTCTCTGGAAATGCACTGGACTGTTGAGCTTTCCACCATTTGTGGTGAAGTTTATCCTGGGATGGCACCAGCGAGCAACTGGAGCTAAACACCTTACCTCCACAGAATGAAATCCCTGCCATGCTGATGGTAAGAAGCATTGGTACGGATATTTTCAAATAACCCCAATCTGCAGTGTTGTCTCCAGTCCACACTGCACCTGGAAAGACCCATTTTCAGCATTACACATTGAAGCTGTGCATATGCTTCAGCTTATGCTTGCAGTTAAGGAAAGATCACAAGAATGGTTATGAACTACTAGTGAATTCTGTTCATTGCAAAGTTTTTTTCTTTGTATATGCATGCTCCTGAAATACGCAATAAAAGCAGGTAGTCATTTGTGACAGGACGCAAGTTGTTATTCTGCCTTTAGCTTGTACATACTTTGCCAGCCTCTCCTGATTTTTTTAATCACTCACACTCTTATAAGCTCACTGAATCATTATTTCTAAGATAGTTTCTGTCCTCTCTAGACTCTATTACACATCAAACTTAATAGAACAAAGCATCATGGAAGGTATCCAGCTTGTCTGTCCTTACCATACTTCTGTGATCCAGCAAAGAAAGATCGTGTGAGGACGAAAGGTCTTTCTTTTCCCGAAGAACGTCTGATGAGTCCTTCTGCAGTTGCCATTTCCTGAAAATCACGAATAGAAAAGTCAGGAAGACAAACTCTGTGTGTAGGATATTTGCTACACTGCATGTTTAGCCCTTGCAAGGCAGGAAAATCAAGAAATCTGTTCCCACAAATAATACCTGCTATTAAAGCAAGACCTTCTTAATAGAACATAGTTGAATTAAAAAACAATAGCGTACTTACAGCCAATGCAATTTACACTGTTATTGTCGAGCGGCACAGATGTTGTCACATTTTCATGCGACTTGATTTCAAATATAGCAATACCCAGCATAGCAGAGTTTCAATCCTTGAAGAAGGTTACAGAATACTTCTACTGTGTAAATTATCACATTAGACATACTTCAGGAGAATAACTGTTAGTTTGTATCTCCAGATACTCTTACCTGGTAGAATCCATAGAGGTTGTGTACTTCCCGATGCTCCCAGCCGTTGTAGTGCAGAGCATCTTTCTGCATTGTTAGTTCTGCTCCTTTGAAGACTGAGGGCTCATTCATGTCATTCCATACAAAGAGGATATTAGTGGATCCCTATGATGCAGGTTTGCAATTAGGACACAACAGAGCCATTGCTGTGACTTAGTATGTTTAGTGGGTGTCAGACCAGTCTGGGGTATGAGCAGAAACAGCAGTCGCAAAACAAGACGTGGTAATTATAGTCGTGTGGTCACATGAAAGTTGCCAGTTGTTCATCTCATCTCTCTTGGTGGCTCTTCTGGTCAGGGTGACTGCCTGCAAGCCCCCCTTGAGTTCTCCTTTTCTTACCAAACTCAGTAGGTTCCCTGAATACTGTGTTCAGTTCTGGGCCCCTCACCACAAGAAGGATGTTGAGGCTCTGGAGTGAGTCCAGAGAAAAGCAACAAAGCTGGTGAAAGGGCTGGAGAACAAGCCTTATGAGGAACGGCTGAGAGAGCTGGGCTTGTTCAGCCTGGAGAAGAGGAGGCTGAGGGGAGACCTCTTTGCTCTCTACAACTACCTGAAAGGACAAGTGACAGGATAGGACAAGAGGAAATGGCCTCAAGCTCCGCCATGGGAGATTTAGGAAAAAATTTTCACAGAAAGGGTCACTAGGCACTGGAACAGGCTACCCAGGGAGGTGGTTGAGTCACGGCATGGGTGGACAAGGTGCTAAGGGGCACGGTTTAGTGTTTGATAAGGAACAGTTGGACTCGATCTGGTGGGTCTCTTCCAACCTGGTGATTCTATGATTCTATTCCTGCCTTCTGGCGAAGGAAAAGAGGCATGGAAAAGAGAAGTATTACATGAGGGAAAAATCAGAGCAGGGCAGAAGAGAAAAACTGAAGAGGAAAAGCAGTATGGGAAATATCAACTAAGCACGTCTACTGGGGAATGGTTTCAACAAACCTACTGAGAAGCAGAACTTAAGGGTCAGAGGTGGGAACTGCAGGTGTTCAGCAGGGTTCACCCAGCACCAGGCAGGAGTGCTGGAAGGAAGGTCAGGGTGAAGTGACCATGAGTTATCAGAAAGCACTCCCACATCACTCCTCATGTGCAATCATGGTAGTAAAAACTGGAATTGGAGCACCTGTATTAGGTAATGGGTTGCTAAAATGCCTACAGTTTGTGTAACTTACTGCTGCAACTACGTCAGCAGGTTCACTGGTGGCACATGGATTCCTATTTTTGTAGTGCAGACAAGTTCATGAAGAAAATTTTTCTGTGATACATCAGCTTATCAACATATTTGTCTCCACATTATGATAATACAACTACAAGAGCCACCAACTTGCTTAGCCAGAGTTTATCTTCTCTCTTTTCCCCATTTTCAGACTTTCAGGGATAAATAGATCAGAGCAAGTAAATACACACCTTGTATGTTTTGAAGGAGAATTGATCTGCATACCATTTTCGCACTTCAGGATTGGTGAAATCCAGGTAGCAAGAGGAACCTGTGAATGTGGGATTCAATATTCAATTATTTACCTGATTTTTAGAGTATGCATGCATTTTCTCTGCACCTGAATTCAGTGGCCTAAAGCTAGGATGTTTTCCACAATGGGCAGCAATAATGTGGTCGCTTTTGTTTCTAAGACAAAAGCTCAAGAGCAAATTCCAGCTTGACCTGGAACTCAGTACACCTCTTGCTATGTTCTGCAGACCAACACAGACAGATTCTGGAGGTCTGAAGCTCAGCAGCAGTTAAGGATGACTGGCTACTAGCAGACTGAAATACATTCAGATGTGAACAGGAAGCCAGGGAAAGACAGCATCCCGGATAATTTGAGCCCAAACAGGAAAGCATCACTGAGAAGCTGAATAACTACATCTTGGCACTCTGCTAGAAGCTGTAATATGTCCTTAATTTTTCCATGTTTATTCCTTTGCCAGGACTGCAAGCTTTCTGTCTGGAAAGAAGGGGGACAAACTTCTTTGCCTTCCTACAATGCTAAATCATTGTATTATGATTGGATCAAAGATCCAATTGGGGTTCGCTTAATTTCATCCAGCCTACATAAGCTGTGCTCACTGCAACAGACTAGACTGCATTTCTGTTACCCAAGACAAATTGAGAAGAGGGATGGCTGTTCAACAAATGCAACTCCTTTAGCTCTAGGCACTAGGACTACCTGCAGAGCCAACAGACATAAAAGTTGTACAACTGAGGCAATTAGATTATGACTGTACCAAAGAAACCACAAAGCATTTGAAATTATGAAGATTTTAAAAAAAAATGCAAGGACTGTAAGAGTTTAATTTCACTTCTATGGGTCTCTATTCTGCAATTTTTTTAATATTAACAGCTTGAAATGTAGAGAAAGATGGTTTTTTTTACCTGGCCAACAGATGCCCTCAAAATCTTTCCCATTTCTGTCTTTCACAAAGTATCCCTTGTCTTTTGCCTGTGAATACAGGGTGTACATGGGATCAACCTTAATGTGGGGATCTATAATGACAACAAGCTGCAGAATAAGAAAATAAAATGCATCATTAGCATTAACTGTACTGAATAAAACAGTAACCGTTCACTTTTGATAAAAGACATGATTGTTTCACTTCAGGTAAAGAGGGTAGCAGTGTCACTAAATTTAGAAAGCAACTACCAGTTTTTGTAGATACTGCGGTAGACTTACGTATAATAGTTGAATTAACAATGAGGACATGCATTCATGCTTACCCTTCTGAAATAGGAAACACCTGTCACATCCGGAGAGATGCTGGAGCTCAGTAAGGTAGCCCATCTGCTGTCTGGATAACAACCAGTGCAATGAAGAAAAGATGATAGTAGTGGGAGACACCCTTCTAAGAGGTACAAAGGCACCCATTTGCTAACCAGGCCCACTCTCCAGCGGTGAGCTGCCTACCACAGGCATGTTTCAGGGATGCCACCAAGAGTCTACCAAGGCTTTTACAGCCCACTGACTACTGTCCACTGCTGTTGTTTCATGTGGGCACCAGTGATACAGCCAAGGGCTGTCTGAGAGTCATCACGGGGGATTACAGAGCCCTGGGAGTAGAAATAAGGGATTCTGAAGTGCAGGTAGTTTTTTCATGAGTCCTCATTGTCAAAGGGATGGGGTTTGAAAAAGCCAGTCAAGTCTGGCAAATCAACAAATGGCTCCAAGACTGGTGACACAGCCAGAGTTTCAGCTACTTATATCGTGAGACTTGCTTTGAGAAACACGGAGACATGGTAGGATGGATCTTATGATTGGAGTATTAGGATGGAGGGATACATGTTTTTTAGGAAGGACTGGCAAGGGAGATGGGGGTGGGGTGTTGCCCTTTATGTCTACGACCATCTGGAGTGCATGGAGCTCCATCTGGGAATGGGTGAGGACCTGACTGAGAGCTATGGGTCAGGATTAAAGGGAAGGCAGGGACAAGGTGACATTATAGTGGAGGGTCTGCAACAGACCAGGAAAAGCAAGTAGATGAGGCCCCTCTGTAGACAGACGGACACAGCCTCATGTACACAAGCCATACTCCTCATAGCGGACTTCAACCACTCTGATACCTGTTGGAGGGACAACACAACAGGGCACAAGCAATCCGGGAGGTTCCTGGAATGCACTGATGATAATTTCCTTCTCCAAGTGATAGAAGAGCCAACAAGGAGAGGTGCTATGCTGGGCCTTTTCCTCAACAACAAGGAAGAGCTGGTGGGAAATGTGGAGCTCAAGGGAAGCCTTGGCTCCAGTGACCATGCAAGACCCTTACAAGCAATGAAGAGGGTGTGCAGCAAGCTCAATACTCTGAGCTTCAAGAAAGCAGACTTCGGTCTCTTCAGGGATGTTCTTGGTAGGGTACCATGGGAAAAAGCCCTAGAGGGGAGAAAGGTCCAAAAAAGCTGATGAATATTCAAGGATCACCTCCTCCGAGCTCAGGAGTGATGAATGCCAGCAAAGAGGAAGTTGGGCAAAAATGGCAGGAGGTCTATATGGATGAAAAAGGAACTCCTAGACAAACTTATATACAAAAAGGAAGCCCACAGAGGGTGGAAGCAGGGGCAGGTAGCTTGGGAGGAATATAGAGAAATTGTCTGAGCAGCCACGAATCAGGTTAGGAAAGCTAGAGCCCTTCTAGAAGTAAATCTGGACAAGAATGTCAAGGACAGCAAGAAAAAGGAAGATAAAAGGAAGACTAGGGAGAATATGGGTCCTCATTAGATGCATCCATACATCCTGAGGGAACTGGTGGATGAAGCTGCTAAGCCACTACCCATCATGTCTGAGAAGTCATGGCAGTCTGGTGAAGTTGCCATTGACTGGAAAAGGGGAAAAAAATCCCATTTTTTAAAAAGGATAAAGGAAGACCTGGGGAAGTACAGACCACAGTCTCACCTCTGTGCCTGGCAAGATCATGGAGCAGATCTTCCTGGAAAATGCTGAGGCACTGGAAAATAAGGATCAGTGACAGTCAACATGGCTCCACTAAAGGTAGATCACACCTGAAAAATAAGATGGCCTTCTACAAAGGGGCTACAGCATTGGCACACCCTTAGCAAGTCTGCCTATGAGACCAAGCTGTGTGGCACAGTTGGCACACTGGAGGGAAAGGATGCCATCCAGAAGGACCTTGACAGTTTTGACAGCTGGGCCTGTGCTAACCTCATGAAATTCAACAAGGCCAAGTGCAAGGTCGTGCACCTGGGCTGGGGCAAATCCAAGCCAAATTACAGGCTGGCCAGAGAATGGATTGAAAATAAAGCTGAAGAAAAGGACGTGGGGGTGCTGGTGGACGAGAAGCTCAACATAAGCCCATAATGTGTGCTTGCAGCCCAGAAAGCCAACTGTATACTTGGCTGGTAATGGGGTAATGGTTTCAATTTAGAAGATGGTAGATTTAGATTAGATATTAGGAAGAAACTTTTTATTGTGCGGGTGGTGAGGCACTGGAACAGGTTGTCCAGAGAAGCTGTGGATACTGTATCCCTGGAGGTGTTAAAGACTAGGCTGGATGAGGCTTTGGGCAACTTGACCCAGTGGAAGGTGTCCCTGCCAGTGGCAGAGGGTTGGAACTAGGTGATCTTTAAGGTCCTTTCCAACCCAAAGCATTCTGTGATTCTATGAAATAAGGGCCAAAACTCATTGTTTCAGATAAAAGCGAGTACCCCAACTGCTATTAAATCTGTTAAATTCACTGCTGTATTCTGTGAATGGGAAAGCATCTGACTTCTCTGTTCAGGTCTCTGCTTAAAATCATTTGCCTTAAGACATTTGAATATGTATTAGTTCGTATAGCATACAACAGCAACTGAAGTTTCTAACTTTTTTAAACATCCGCATATTGCATTTTGCACTTACTTTCTCCTGCTATTAATGGCCTTGCTATAAAGCTGAGAAAGTACTATGGCTCCAACTAATTAATTATAAAACTTGAATGCTATTTCAACAGTTCCCCATTCACCAACTTTTGGCAAAGATCAAGCACTAAGCAATTCTACAAGTCTGAAACATTAACTGTGTACATTTCAATGCCTCTATAATTATAAGGAAAATATTTTAGCTATAAAAAAAGCAGAAATAAAGACTAACTACACTAACAGACTGCACAACATACCAGGACTTCACCAGAAGGAAAAAACATTTAGTTTACGGTAAGTAATTATATCAACATAAAGGACAAATCTCTGTTTGTATAAGCTAAAAATAAAAAGTATCATGAATATAAAGAAAAACTGAAAAGCAAGGATAGCTACTACCAATTGTGAAAGCTCATGTGATGTAGAAAAATTTTCTACCATGCTAATCAAGGATAGCACTGGGCTGCTTCTGTAAGACGGAGCTTCAGTTGAGTCAAACTTAGCCTGATTATCAGGGTACAGAACAAACTACAAAATAATAAAATGTTACAAGGGAACAAAATAAATGAGATAACTAGTACACCAAAAGCATCACTAGAGTGGAACACAGTTTAATTTACTCTTCTGTGGTAAAACTATTTCAAGTGTCTGAAGTACCTTGCTTAAAGCTAGATTCACACTACAAAGAAGTATTTTATTTCTTTTTGCTATATTATTTACCTTGCGTTTTTTCTTCCTGAGATGTTCTTGCATCTTTCTGGGGTTCTGGAATTTCTTTTTGTCCCAAGTAAAATACCTTTTGCCATCTGTGTGCTCTATGTCCAGCCATATCACATCATAAGGAATGTCATGTTCATCAAAGCCAGCATCTACTGCTTTGACATCTTGCTCATCTTCATAATTCCAGCGGCACTGATGGTAGCCCAGAGAAAAAAGAGGGGGTAGGGCTTGGGGGCCTAGGAACAGTATATGAATGAACATAACAATGTTAAAGCCCTTCAGGACTTTATCTAGAGACTACAGAAAAGTCAACATGATTAATATGTATCTGTCTGGAGCTAGGGAAAGCTAGCCTAAGTTGAGTCTAGAGCATGTTCTTCATACTAAAGTAACTAAACTCAAAATAACAAACAGCACAATGGGCTCAAAAACCAGAAAAAGCAGAGTGCTGAAATGTTATTCCAGTAACTAACAAAAATTTATTATTTTTTTTCTAATGTAAAAATATTTTAATTACCTTATCTGTCATTAATGCAAACAATTAAATATATTTTAATCAGTAGAATGCAATTTCAGTGACTGCTTGAACCTAAGTAGTGTAAAGAAGCCCACAGGTGCTGCAGTACAAGAACCATGGAATTGCAATTGTTAGGAATTTTAAAAATCAGAAAACACATATGTATGTACGTATATAGCAAACAGGAGCCGGGAAACTTCCCCTAGTGCACACTTCAGCTTGGAGTGATCCTCTTGCAATCTGGTGACTTTCCTATTCCTCTTCAGCTGAACAACATTCTCTCCATTACATCTTTGGGCAGAAACCAATCACTGCTAACACACTAAAAAACTACCACAGATGCTTTTAATTCTCCTTACCACATAAAGAATTTTGCTTTCATAAAATGTTAGTCCTCTTGCCTACATATTTTCAGTCTCTTCCTGATCCTCTTCATGCTTTCCTTTCCCATGTCTGCCTGTCACCTCTGCTCTCCTCCTTAATGGACACACTTGCACTTGTGTCCTTTCACTACTATCCAGGACACATTATTCCATAACTTCTGTCTTTTCTTATTATAAGGCAGCTTGTCTTGATGGTGCTGGCAGTTCCAGCCCTGTGCATCCTCTCTTGACCTAAGGGAGTAATTTTGTTAGGGCTAAGTTTGATAAGCTGCAGATGCTAGGGAAAGCAAGGATATAGGCTGTCTTCAAAAAGTACCAGCCTTTATTCTACAAACTGCAGTCTGGGAACAATTGCCTTCCTGGACACAATAGGCTAGGTAAATATTAACCCACTTTTGGGAAGAACATGTTCCTCAGATAATCTCCCAGGTGAATATGCCATATTAACTCCTATTTTGTAAGCTAGTACCTGTCAGTTGTGCAAACTGCTTGAACACATCAAATGCGGTGGGTCCCATCAGCAGGAAAACATCAATGATCCCACTTTCTGACATCCAGCGCACATCAGTGAGAGGTACTGCTCTCTGCTTAGCAGTCTCTGCAGCAAATCTGGATGGTGTGTGCTTTGAAGGAAACCAAAGTAAAGCTGAAAATCTCTCTCTATCAAACTTCTATTCAGTGAAGGAGTAAAAACAAAAACCCACAAAATTCATTAACGCATACCTGGCAGGTATTAGGAATACACATTGAATAGTTCTTATACATCCCTCCCCAATCCTTAACTTTCCATGCTGCTTATACAAAATACAGAGTAATAACAGTTAACGAGCAAAAATAGGTAATGAGGAGCAAAGTAATTAAAGACTATGCATCTTCTGTGGGATCTTTGAGTTATATCTCTAACTACAGTATTAATAATAAACAAAATTAATAATTTTAACCATGTAATGAAGAGCTGGAATAAAGCAAGATTTGTTTCACTGCTTCAATTCTAACAGCATTTATATATTTGTGTTTCAAGAGTTGAGTTGATTTCCTGAGCATTTTATGTTTCTTGAGGATCAGTTACATTCCACAGAAGAATGGGCTGGCTAAGCAGGCAATTCCAAGAACTCAAAATCTCAGAAAATTTCCTCAAATTCAGGAGATCGTCAAGATTTTTGTCTTCCCTTTTTCGTGTGTGCTACATCCACCCACCTAGATTTTTTTCTGCCACAACTTTACATATTTCTTCTCTGTCTTCTCTTGTGATCTGTTAAGATACAAATTCTATAACTTGGCTTTTGAACAGAGTAATCTTCTTCTTTTCAGTAGTTTAATACAACAAATTTAGCAGGACAGAGGACAGGAGAAGAGCTGACATTAGGAGGCAAAAGATAAGTTGCCAATAATGTCATGTTCCTGTTCACCTTGACCTGGAGTGTCTCCTTTCCTAATTAAATTCTAAGGAAAGTGAGCAACTCTCACCTCAGCTACTGCCTTTGTATTAATATCCACCAGAGTTTCTGAAGAGTTCAGCCAGAAGATCCCTGAAGTTCTGTTAGGCTTGTGTGCTAAAAGAAGGGGCACTGAACCGTAAATGCCTATCTTGTCATGTAGCTTGTGGCCGAAGACATCCAAATTATAAAGGCGGTAGGCATCACCATCACTAGGACAAACAAACAAATATTTTTATTTGTAATCATCCTGAGTTAAGCCAATTTTAGCTTTATTGCCATTCCACTAAACTCACTGAACACTCAGTGAACAATCTGTATTATGGTCTTTTGTTTAGAATCCAGAGTTGAAATGTGGACAGCCTAACTTACTGCTTATTTGCTTTGGTCCTAGCTATCTGAATCAAACAGCATTTTTGTTGTCAGCATTTGCTTTAAGTCCTAAAATATGAAATCTGAACTCTCCCATTCTCACATGAAGTTGCTCTTTCAGGATTTGTGCTTAAACATGAGTAATTTTGCAACTCTGAATAAAAAAACTGCAAGGAAAATTGAGCAAGAACAGAAGGGGTCATCTATGAGATTGTAGAGTAGAAAGGGAAAGCAGTACAAATTACTCCATATAGACAGGGGCTGTGATTCAATTTACTGTATCATTAAACTTAAATATACACTGTATAATACACAAATCTCAAACTGCTGTCTGCATGAAATTCTTTAAGACAGTGTTATAGCTCTCCTCTACAAAAATGATCCTGCTTTCACAAGCAATCTGCCACCACTACCTGGTGTTTTTGAGAAGTAGTCCTTCTGTGTGTTGTGGTATGCCATAAACATGGTCAAATCCATGTAGAGTGAAGTCCATGCCTACAGAACTAGGACCTGTTGGAATAATATTAAAAGACAGAGTTCCATTTTTAGGCTTAGCTGAAAGCAACAGAGCAGAGCAACCTAACTGAAAAAAATATTAAAAAAGCAGGTTTTAATAATTAGCTCTTTCATACTTGCTTCCAACTTCAATTTCATTATTACTTATGTATTAGAAAGGTAATGTTTCGAATAGATTTTATTGTATTTATTCTGAGTTTGATCTGGTTAAGAAGATAAAATGAATAATTTTAATAGAAAAACTACCATGTAATAGTGGGTCACTTCTTTATTCTGTAGTGGAACTGCTTAAAGTCTTCTCCTGTTTCTATCCCAGTACCTACAAGCCAAGCTTTGCAGCAGTGGTACAGCAGAGTTGCCTGTTTTCTACTGCTCTTCTCTTCAGCCTCAGCCAGGGGGGTAGCATGCGTTAGAGCCTCTGCCAGTGATATCACCTTGTCACATTACTGAATCCAGGGCAACTTTTGGCAGGTGACCAGAGATTCTGTAGACTGACAAGCAGTGGCTTCAGGATCAGAACCTGACGATATGGAGCTTATTCCTCCAGCCCAGAGAAACAGAAAAATATATGATGCTGGCCTAAAACATCAGATACAGCATGAACAACAAGGGCAACAGCTTCCTGACCCTCTGTGTCTTGACTGGGAACAGAAAGCGCTCCTGTCATCAAAAGGTAGCTCTTTCAGACTTATGCACCCTACTGCTGCTGCTGGGTAATGCTGGTTGTTATAAAAGTGCATGATAGTGCTAATGAACAAAGCTAACCAACTCAAACTATGTACAACACAACTGGAAAGACAGCAGATGGTCATAAATTGTGGTAATGAATAATTTAAATTAAATTTGAGCTACTGCACTACAGGTTTCTATAACTTTCACCTAATCCCTTAAGACTGTTCAGTATTTCATTTTGTGGTCCCCTACTTAAAAAGTTTCTCTGTGACAATTATTAATTAGATATCATGAATTCTGATACGTTGTGAGAATAAGCTATCAATGAAATCAATGCTATGTGCTGATACTAAAAAAAAAAGGAAAATTGATAAGAAATCATGCATTAGATACCAGTCAGACAACACAGAGTGATGCTGTGTCACAAATCACACAGTGAGCTAACAAAATAGTCATATTTAATGTGTTCACTCCTGAGCAGAAATCTAATGAATATTTCCAGTACTTTTGTCAGATTTGTTACCCGCCACTGATATCTGACAGGTAAGTTAAAAGAAGCAAACAAGACACTGATAAACATTAAGCAGCTAAATGAAAAGCAGACAGAAACATGAATGAACATAGCTATATACAAAGCAGTGAAGCTGTTTTCAGAATTAGACTCAGACTTACCATGAGCTTTGATGTCTAAGAAACTACCAAATTTCTCTTGCCAGAGACCTAGATCCTCTTGTTTCTCCTGCATTAACAGAAATAGCTAAGCCTAGTAAATGCAACCGCTCACACCATGTATTTCTAAGCAATAATATGTTTACTCATATACAGTTTCTCATAGCATTCTGCATAGGAAACTGTCAACTTCTGGACTGGGCAGGTGAACACTCTCCTGGGTGGAAAACTGGATGGATGGTAGGGCCCAGAGAGTGGTGCTAAATGGAATTAACTCCAGCTGGAGGCCAGTTACAAGTGGCATCCCCAGGACTCAGCCCTAGATCCAGCCCTGTTCAATGTCTTTATCAACGACCTGGATGAAGGCACTGAATGCACACTTAGCAAGTTTGTGGATGACATTAAGCTGGGTGGAAGTGCGGACCTGATGGAAGGTAGGGAGGCTCTGCAAAGGGATCTGAACAGGCTGGACTGCTGGGCTGAGACCAATGGCATGAAGTTTAACAAGGCTCAATGCCAGGTCTTGCACTTGGGGTACAACAACCCTATGCAGTGCAACAGACTAGGAGAAGAGTGGCTGGAAAGCTGTCTGGAGGAGAAGGACCTGGGGGTGTTTGTTGACAGCGACTGAACATGAGCCAGCAGTGTACCCAGGTGGCCAAGAAGGCCAATGGTATCTTGGCTTGTATCAGAAACTGTGTGACCAGCAGGTCCAGGGAGGTTATTTTCCCCCTGTCCTCGCCACTGGTGTACTTGGCACCTCGAATACTGTGTTCAAATTTTCATATTTTGAGTCTTGTGACCTGCCATTCATTGTCCTGAAAATTTCCAGGTTTTGCAGCATTTTTATTGGTTTTCTTTTGTACTTTCATCTCAAAATAAGCAGACATGGCCTCTTGCAGCTGTGTGACTCCTCCAAAGGAAGCACATTCCCAGTCATAAATCAAGAGATCAGATAAAAGTATGCTGAAGGCAGCATGGCTCCTGCCATTTTTAACAGGCTGTTGGGGTAGAGCCATCTACTCTACAGAAGGCTTAAATTATATCATGGTCATAACTCAGCCTCGTGAGAAAAGTATATGTGCCTTTATGCACTGTCAGGACCCATTCTTTTTTCATACTTCTTAATCTTCTGTATTAAGTATGAATGCATACAGAGGCATATCTCAACTGTTATATAGTTTAACATATTTTGTTAACATATATGTTAACATATTTTGACTTATAAATCAGGTCTTGTTCTTTTGAAATTCTATATGCAAGGTATTTGAAAATGACCAAATACCACCATAAACCTCCCTTTCATACATCTATTTGAAATTAAATGAGAGAACAAAATAGAAAGAAATTAAACATAAAAAGGACACAGAAAAAACCCACATTTTTGAGTTACATTTACCAGACTGATAACTTCCACAGCGCTGGCAAAACACAAAAGCCTTTATTCAACTACAAATTTGTGAAATATCTCAATATGAAATACCAGGTCATTTTTTAATTTCACTGGAAAGTGGTTAAACCATGTTCGTAAAGTTAGCATAGAAGAAATGAACATGTGATTCTAATTAATCAGTTCTCTTTTCTCCAAAATATTCATGCTGGAACTGCAGTAAGCATGGCTTACCTTAGAGGAATCACTTGCTGCCTCTCCCTTGTATTCTGCTGTAGGCTTTCTAGTGTAAACAAACATATAGAAATAATCGGTTTGTTAACATTAGGAAGGATTTCAAACAGAAAATCCATATGGAATTATTAATTGCTTAATATGTTATTTAAGAGTTTTGGTGCTTGGCTATTCTGAAAATTGATGTCATAGTTGAGAACTCTAACTGGCAAATCATTTTAGTATTCAACATCTTAAACTAACCTTCACTCCATATTTGAATTAGGTTGACTTCTTAGCCTTTCACATTTATTTCTATTTGCATCAGCATTTTACCCACCCAGAAGATCCTCACTTCTTTATTATTTAAGGGGTCTCCGTTAAGTAAATTTTTTTAAATAATACTCTCGACTAGAGATGCTTGCTATGCTCTTGCTTTTCCTTCTTGTGACATGTTCTGTTCTGTGGTTTCTCACCCTTTCAGCATTTTGCAGTGGGATTGAACTGTAAAATCTTGCAGTTTTCTGGCACATTTTAAATTAAACAAAATTTCCTTCAAGAGTTTATATGGTGAGTAAAAGTCATAAAAGGAGACAAATATCCTCATCATCCCACCATCACTCATTCTCAGGAAGGACAGGATAGTGCAGTGTTTTACACAACTGGCCATTAAATGAGCTTAGCATTTTGCACATGGCTGTTGCAAGGGGTTAAACTAGTCTGCTGTTAATTGATCTAGAATTTCTTTGTTAGAACTTCACTGTTGTACTTAGTGGTATGAAGTAAAAGAGAAGACAGATTTCAATGCATAAAAGCTTCTATCACAGAAATTGCAATTCCATAGAACTGTTTATCTTCAACTGTAGTACAATTGGTACTTTCTACAATGTGATAATAGATACTGTACCTATCACTGGGAGGTGGCTGCAGGTGCTCAAAATATAACAACCCATTGGAATTCATGCTCAGAACAGTCTCACCCTTGGACTGTAGCTCAACCTGGAAGGGGTTTGCTGTGACTTGAAGTATGTAGTCCTCATTGACACTTGACAGCACCAAAATACCTGCCTCCTTCTGGGATATAAAGAGTCTGGCAAATGAAAAGCAGCAGAAGCTTTATATCAATCAGCAGCACAGGGAATTTGCTCTAATTAAATTATAATTTGAAACAAAAGTTGGGCTGAGAATATCTTCATCCATTATAAAATCTCAAGGTTAATGGTGAGGCAAAGAACCCCAAAAATACATACTGTGTTCAAGTTTCCACTGCACAGAGCAAGAAGTGGCTACAGAACTGCCATGAACATTATCCAGAGTTTGCATTCCTTTCACAATAACAGGCAATGCCTTAAGTAAAAATGATGCATCATAACAAACAGGCTATTTTCTGGGTCAAACAGCCTCAATTTTCATACATGTATGACAAAACTTTCTCCTAGGTATTTGACATGAATTTTTTCAAGTAAATAAACCACATTCATTTTTATTTTCTTTTCCTGTTACAACTTTGCATTGTAGAGAAACAACTGTAGAGTAGTACAAATGAGGTAGAATTGAAAACACTCTTGCAAATGAAGCTGTATAAGTTACTAAGGTGGTAAATGACATTTCCATCACTTACCTCTGGGTGGTAGGTTCCTTTATAAGAACATCAGGGACTTTATACCTTGCTCTAAGAGGAGATGCCTCATCAATTTTAAGCCTGAAAATATTGCCTTCTATTTCACAAACTTCTACTTGCAGAAGAACCTGTGAGTAAACAAGCAGATAAACTGGTACTGATAACAAATACTAACTTACATTTCAAGTCAATATCATCAAACGTATACTGTCTGGAAAAAAGACACCCTGCTTTCTGATCTAAAGTTCTTCAGCATTGCTGAGCAACAATCAGAATGTGTCTGAACTTACACCAGCTAACTCTAGTTCCCCGCTTTGAAGAAGCAACTATTTTAAGTAGACTCTATCTTCAAGTTTCTCATGTCTAGCATTTTGCATGTTGGCTTTTTGCAAGAATTACAGTGCTCTGTGTTCACTAATATTCACAGTGTTGCTGCTGACATTGACAAATCATATCAGAAAGCCACCTGAAGAAAACACATAATACTGCTCTACCCGCTGTAACTCACTATTTTACAGTTCAGGTAACTTCCTCTGTGGAAGAAAGATATGGTGTTTTGTATGAGCTAGAACACAGTGATAGCCACAATTCAGATTTTTTTCTATTTTATTTTCTTCACCTCTCCTCCCATGAATCACAAAACTGGCTGAAGAATTTTGTCCTGATATCTTTCTCCTCTTCCTGGAAGCCAATCAGCCCTACCCTCTTCAAAGGCATAAAAAAAATGAAAGAGCCATAAGACCAGCGGAAAAGCAGGTAAGAAAGAAAACATTTATTTGGAGTTCCAGATCCTGCTTCCTAGAAAATATTTTACATTATGCCATCCTTGCATAAATCCCTGAAAAGTCTAGGAAGCCACAGAGTTTTCATCTACCTTGAAATCTAGACAAAAAATGTGCTCTTTTTTCTGTGCTGACTGCAAAGGTCAGGATTAACAGAGTCAGTAAATACATTTATGCAGAGTAGCCACGTAGTGTGATGCTTAGGGAAATAAATACTCTTCCTAACTGTTGTCTTAAATATAAAGGCTTCTTTTTTTCCAAAAACCTGCCTTTGAGCAAACACAGGAATATAAAGGCATGGTCAGGATGTGCTGGAACACAGGACTTCTTATTCCATTCCAGAAAAAAAAAATTATTATTTTGGAACAGTGGAGAAAACTCTGAATTAAATAGACTTCTTTCAGCTAAAAAGATTTCTGGTTAGATTTTTCATAAATTTGTTAAAGATTTTATTAAAATTCCTTAAAATGTCTGTTCGCCTTGCACAGTCTCAATAAGTAGTGACCAGTAAGGACACCTTCAGGCTGATACTTTGCATTGTTTCTTAAATATTTATCACTAAAGAATCTCAAAGATGGCAATAATATCAGACTTGTTGATAATACTAATTGCTCTTTCTGTAAGCATCCTCTTATGCTAGGTGGCATCTCACCTTACTCTTCTCATGAATTATTTGGAATCTGACATTCTCATCACTTAATGTGACTGAATCCAACAACGCTCGATACAAGGATTTTCCAGGATGTAGAAGTTTCTGACGCCTGTCAAGACAGAAAATTATTTTTGGTCTCTGTAATTTTTGTGGCTTGTATTACACAAAGGGAGATAATATTGTTAGAAATGTTTACTTAATAGTTTAGTCTTGGATTTTTTCAAATACAGTTATCCATGCTTCAAGATGAGGGGAAAAAGAAGGAATGGATTTCTGAGCACACATATATGTTTATGAATGAGATGTTTAGATAGGAATGGTTGGACTAGAAGATCCGATGGGTCCCTTCCAACCTGGTTGTTCTATGATTCTGTGATTCTGTTAGAGGAGTTGGTCACTCACTACCACCCTATAAGTTTCTTTTAAACAATAATAATCTTACTTCAAGTATCCGACTAAATTCCCAGTTATTTTTTTCTCCTTCCCATGACTCTGGAAATTTCAGCTGCATAATCTGTTCTTCATTAATGTTTTAATATCACTAGCTGTAGCACCCCCCTCAACGTTAGTCTTTACCTGTAAAAAGCGATCTGGTTGCATGCCTTAAAGGTGCTTTTATCCACAGCCTCGTCTTGGACACTAGAAAAAGCAGATAATGAACATGTTTAAATCCATTCACCAAACACTAGCTGAATGATCATATCACAGAAGTTCTCCTCAAGAGGGGTAAAGACTAAAGAGAGGGCAGACAACTATGGTACCATAAAACGCATTGGAATTCGAACTGCTGTGTTTGGATACGGGAAGAATTTCTTACACATTAAGTTCCATGTTAAACCATTTCTTTTTAAACTTCAGTTTTGGTAAACAATTGAATCTGTGACTAACAGAGCTGAATTTCATCATGACTGAATTCTTGGTGCTTTGCATTTTGAAACCAGATGTGTCTCTGCAGTCCTTATAGTCAACTACCATGTTCTAGTAGCAAAAACGGAGGAAGAGGCAGGACTGGCAGAAAAGGAGAAACCTCGCACCCTTTTCTTTCTGCAGTGGGACCAATGAGGGAGAGAGAGTTCCGATGGTCCTGCTGACAGTTCTACGTTTTCTCTAGGTTTGAGGCAACTTTTAGGTCTACTAGATAACAGTAACGTTTTGGCTTGCCTGAAAAATAGACTGCCAATAGTGTTTATCATTTAAATACTTTCCAAAACATGGTGAGTTAAGACACACACGGAAGAGAGTGAGGTATTAATACTGGCACAGAAAGAGCTGATATTTACAAAATACTTAATTATATACACACACACAATATATATTGCAGATGGCAGATGTGAAGACTCGTCTACAATTGGGGACTAGAACTGGATGATCTTTAAGGTCCCTTCCAATGCTAACCACTCTATGATTATAGGGAACTAGATATTAATAAACTTGGAAAATTATTAGAGTGACCACATATTCATAGAAACACAGAATCACAGAATAGCTTGTCTTGGAAATTATCTTAAAGATCATCCAGTTCCAACACCCCTGCTACGGACACCTCCTAGTAGATCAGGCTGCCCAAGGCCCCATCCAACCTGACCTTGAACACCTCCAGGGATGGGATTTCAACAACTTCCCTGGGTAACCTATGCCAGTGCCTCACCATTCTCACGGCAAAGAAATTCTTCTTTATGTCTAGTCTAAATCTGCCCCTCTCCAGTTTATACCCATTGCCCCTAGTCCTATCACTACAAGGCTTTGTGAACAGTCCCTCTCCAGCCTTCTTGCAGCCCCTTCAGGTTCCTGAAGGTCGTTGTAAGTTCTCCTTGAAGCCTTCTCCAGGCTGAACAAGCCCAAGTCTCACAGCCTGTCCTCGTACAGGAGGTAATTCAGCTCTCTGATCATTTGTGTAGTCTTCCTCTGGACACCTTCTAACAGCTCAATATCCTTCTTATGTTAACGATTCTGTAACTGGACACGATACTCTAGACGACATCTCACAAGAGAGGAACCAGAGGGGCAGAACCCCCTCCCTCGCCCAGCTGGCCGCGCTTCTTTTGCTGCAGCCCAGGACACGGCTGACCCTCTGCACTGACTTGCCAGATGCTGTCGAGCTTCTCCCCGCCCGGCTCCCCCGAGCTCAGGCAGCTTAACCCTTCTCACTTGCCCCCGCTAACACCCACACCCCCCACTCAGGCTCTCACTGCGGATCCGCGGGCCTCGGGGCGGTGCGGGTACCTGGGCTCCATGCCGGGGCGTGGCTGTGGCGGCCCCGCCTCCCCGCGCAGCGGAAGGGGCGCGGCGTGCGCGTGGCGGTGGGGATGGCGGTGTGCGGCGCTGGGGGCCGGCGTGGGGTTGCGCTGCTGCTGCGGCTGCTGGCGGCGCTGCTCATGGTGGGGGTCGCAGGTGCCGGGCAGCGGGCGAGGTGGCGGATCCCAGCGCTCCTGGTGAGTGCAGGCTCGTCGGCCTGGCCGGAGTGGGAGGGACGCGGCCTGGCCTGGCCTGGCCCGGGCCGCCCCGCCCCGCCCTGGGGAGGGAAGGTGAGGCGAGGCTGGGAGGCGGGGGAGCGCAGGGCCCAGCGGGATCAGGCTTGGGAAGGCGGCGGGGTTTCCGGCTGGGACCCTGGTGTCCCGGCCCAGGAAGGTGGACAGGCTTCCAGCTGGGACCCGGACATCCCAGCCCCAGGGCTTTGGGGGTCCGGGAACGTGGAGGGGTTTGCAGCTGAGACCTGGGGTTTCTCTCTGGGTCCCTGGCATTCGAGCTTCGGGAAGATGGAGAGGCTTCCAGCTTGGCCCTTGGCATTCTGGCTTTGGGAAGGTGTAGGGGGCTCCAGGTGTAGGGGACCCTGGCATCACTGGGAGGTGGAAGGCTTTCCTGCTGCGTCCCTGGCATCCCGGCCCCTCGAAGGTGGAGGGCCCCTGGCATCCCGGCCCCTCGAAGGTGGAGGGCCCCTGGCATCCCGGCCCCTCGAAGGTGGAGGGCCCCTGGCATCCCGGCCCCTCGAAGGTGGAGGGCACTCCAGCCCTGGGAAGGTGGCGAGATTTCCGGCTGGGACCCTGGCATCCAGGCCTCAAGAGTGTGGAGCTGTGGGTAGCTGAAGGAGTTTCCAGATGGGTCCCTGACATCCCGGGGTTGTGGGTGTCTGGGATGGCGGAGAGGTTTCCAGGTGGGACCCTGTCTCACTGGAAGATGGGGGTTCCCCAGCCCCGGGAACGTGGAGGAGTTTCCATCTGGGTCCCTCTCATCCCAGCTCTGGGAAAGTGGAGGGGTTACTAGCTGGGTTCCTGGTATCCTGGCTCTGTGAAGGTGGAGGGGTTTCCAGCTGGGACCCAAGTATCCCAGCCCTAGGGTTGTGGAGCTCTGGGAAGGTGGAGGTATTTCTATCTGGGTCACTGGCATCCTGGCCCCGGGGGTGTGGGTCTCTGGGAAGGTGGAGGGACTTCCAGCACTTCCTGTTACCCGATGCATGTTTGAAGTTGTGTGGAGAAAAGCTGTTTTTGCCTCTTATTAAACCTGCCTTCATCAGGCTGTGGAATGTGTTTCCTGTGGGGGTTTAAGGAGCACAATTAGAGCTGGCAGTAAATGCTCCCGTTGTTTCTTAAAGCAGTTTTGGGTGGTTTTGTTGTTGTTGGGTAGTACTGACCTTCTTATTAGCAAGAGAATGCTAATAATTTCAACAGATGGCTAAGCCATGTTTAAGAGTAGATTGAAGGGGTGATGAAGCATAACTTGAAAATCCAGTACGGCTGGATTCTGATTTGGAATTCACTTTCACTTCTGTATTGACTTAAAACCAAATGAAGATGACATTTACTTAAGCTTGGTGATGTTAAGTCCACTAATATCTTTTTCTTTGTTGTGCCTTTGCAGGGGAAGAAGTTTAATTTTGGGAAGATTCTCTTCGGCAACACCACCATTTTCCTGAGATGTAAGTGATTACAAGGGATTAACCTGCTGTTTGACACTCCCAATACTTTAATATTTGAGACTCACAACACTGACATGTTTAACTACAGTGGTTGCAGTGACAACTCATCTTCTAAAACTTGATGAAAGCCATGCTTCTGGTGTGGTTGGGTGTGTTAACAGCCTTGCAGCCTCCCAGTTGTGATCTGTTTAGGCTGTAGTAGAACTAAATGGTTCTGTTCAGACCGTCTGTTGAGAGGGCAAGATGTGCAGTGGGAGCACTACTTCTTTTCACATAGCAGGTAATGGGGTGTGGAATGTGCTGGGGGATATGCACACTGAGGTGTGCTTTCTTGTTTAAGGTATGTTAAATTTCTTCATTTGGTAGACGCCAGCTGGGGCAGGGTCTAGTTGTATTGCAGTGACTAATGCCAGCATGCAGGAGGCATTGATGTTTTAGGCAATGTTCCTTTTTAGCTGCATGCTTCTAGATGTAGTGATGGACCGTTGTTGCATGCTATAGCAGAGCTCTCAAGAGCTAATTTGTCATCCTGATCACTGTGTGAGTGTGCTTCAAAGCAAAAATATTTGCAGTCTTCCTGTTTGTTCTTTCTGTTTATTGCTCTTTGCTGATCTGTCTAGGACTATGGGTTAAGTAGGTTACTGTGCAAAGGAGAGTTTCAGTAAAATACTCTTTCATACTTACTGATTTTCATGTTTAATTTTAGATGCCTGTTCTTTTTGGGATAGTGTTTCGAAGGGAGTTTGTTAAAGTACCTCCAGCAATTCCACATGAATCTGAAATAGAAGGCTACTATTAAAGCAGTTGGTAGTGAAGGTCCGTCATGTCAGGGTTATGTTTTTCCATTTGTCAAGTGTAGCTCAAATGCTGAGTTTCTCTTGTGGCAAGGCAATTGCCAATTACAAGTGCGCAGCTGCAGGATTAAAATGTAGACATCTGATGCTTGTGGAAAAGGACAGGGTGGGGTTTGGAAGGGCATTTGTAGCTTTGGTAGGTGTTGGGCTTGTTGAAAGTTCAGTAGAAATAGTATAGTGCACTTCTGGTAGCATCTAAGATGTGAGTCTCTGCAGTGAAGTGTATGGTAAGTCTAATCAAGACATGTACAGCTGAAATAACCAAGAGAAGGAAGGAACTAAGGCATGGAGAGAATTAAATTTGTTTGTTACAAGAAAGGTTTGGCAGTAAAAATAAAGTCTCTGGACTATCGATGTGGAGTTCAATTATGTTGTTATGACAGTTGTTAAACAGGCATTAAGCCTTAAAATTCTTTAGTCAAAACACCTGTTTTACATACCAGTGTGATTGAAAATTTTGGATGAATTTGGATAATGAATCTCTGAAGGAGGAAGGAACAAAGGCTGGGAACTTAGTTTCAGTGTAATACTGGGAAGCTTCAGCTTTATGTATTGTTTCTTTTCTGCCTGTGTCTGTGTGGAAACTGGTTGTCTTCTGTTTGCTGTGTTTCCTCTTCCTTTGGCTCTGTGGTGTTTCTTGCCACATATGATTACTCTTGGGTTGTTCATGTTTTTAGTGAACATCTGAATGTCTTCCATCTCTTCTTTTTTCTTCCCCTTTCTTGATTTTTTTTTTGTGTGTGGTGTATAGGTGTCTGATGCTTTCTGCTTTTGACTGTGAAGACTGCCACTGTTTAGTGTTGTCAGTAATTGTTTTTATCTACTACTTCTCTTCTATGCTATTCTAGAATATATGTGGTTTCCTGTGTAGGGTCATGGTAGAAATCCTGCTCTTTGTAAATGAGTACGAAGACTGCATTAGAGCTGAGTGTTGCAGATTTTCTTTGAAAGCTAAAGAACTTAGATTTCCCTGTTGCTCAATTCAGTGAATGCCATGGATGCCTTTTCTGACTTTTAGAATCATAGAATCATCAGGTTGGAAGAGACCCATCGGATCATCGAGTCCAAGCATTGCTATCAAACACTAAACCATGTCCCTCAGGACCTCATCCACCTGTGCCTTAACCACCTCCAGGGAAGGTGAATCAACCACCTCCCTGGGCAGCCTATTCCAATGCCCAGTGACCCTTTCCATGAAAAACTTCGTCCTAATCTCTAGCCTAAATCTCCCCTGGTGGAGCTTGAGGCCATTCCCTCTTGTCCTGTCCCCTGTCACTTGGGAGAAGAGGCCAGCTCCCTCCTCTCTACAACCTCCTTTCAGGTAGTTGTAGAGAGCGATGAGGTCTCCTGTCAACTTCCTCTTCTCCAGGCTAAAGGGTACTTACTAGGGTACTTTTCAAGGTTTCTGTAATTTTGATGTTTGTGGATTTGTGGATTTTTTGTGGATTTGTGGATTGTTTGTGGATTGTTCTATTCATGGCCTGTTTTACCTTTAGATGGTGTTGTTGGTAGATGGCAGTTTCAAATTCTTAATAGGTAAAATGCTATTTAGATAGCTTTGAATCCCTCCTATTTTCTTGTAGCACATTTTTGAGAGGTTCATAATTTGATGAATTCTATCAGAAGAGTTTTTGTCTTTGAAGAATTTGCCGTCTACCCATGTCACTGCACTACTTGTGCTCCCTCTTACTTTCTTTGTTGTGCCTTTTGCAACATCTAGGGCTGTATGGAGAATGTATGCCTTGTTCTCATGCTTACCAGAAGGCGTCAGAAGGAAACTCTTATTTTTCATGGACTGCATTCCAATATTTTTTTTTTAGATCTGTGGTATTAGAGACTCAGTTGTTGAGTTTTTAGCACTATGTATAGTTTCTTTAATAGTTAGTCATGTGGTTTAAAGCAGCATTAGTGAATTAAGACTGCTAGCAGGTTCTTTTTTATTAGTTTCTTTTTTTACCTGCAATGGTCAATATGGAAACATTCATTAAAAGCTCTGTACATGTAAGAAGTTTGTGAGTGTCTACTCCAAGGTGAATTTTGCCTGTGAAGGTGTGGGGACTTCTTAAGCCAATAGAAACATGCTGTCAATTCAAGGCTTCTGCCATCTGTTGACTGGCAAAGCCTAAACATAAAAATCTAAATAACCCTCCTAAGACTTTGTACAATCACTGCTCATTTCATTTACTGGTGAAGATTACTTTCTAAATGTCACGTTCTCTTCATCTGGCTTCAGTTTCAGAATGAGATGTGAAACACAAAATTCACATTATCATTTCTGAGAGGAAGGAGTGGCAAGTATTGTGTTCTACTTTTCATATGTGTTCTCTAATAAATCAAAGTGGAAAGTTGTCTTACTGCTGTTGTAGGTAGCAGTGCAGTTTTGACAGTGAACTAATGTATAGTTGGCTGGTTTGACTTTGGGAGTGGCGAGGTGGCTGTTGACATGCAGAAATCTTACCTTTTATTTATTTTCTTGGTGGTCTTGATGTGTTTAAATTATCTGTGTGAATCACCCTTTATGCTCCTAGCTCTCTTTCCCTGCCATGTGTCACACACAGTTTGGAAAGGGAAATGCTTATATGTATTGCAATAATTTTTGGTATTTGCAATTGCTGAAATATCCTTAATTGTCTTGAACAAAAAGTTTTTAAGTGATCTTTGGTTCTAACAGAATTGTACAATGTTATAATGGAATACTGTTTCCCTCATGCTTCTTTCTTTAATTAAATAGTTATGGATTAGTTGAAAAAGTTTTCTATTGTTGTGCTTTCAGTTTTGTGTTTAAAATACATTTTAATATGATAGCTTGGCACAGAATGGGAGGAAAAGCATAGCGGTAGAGGGTGTCTTACATATTCTTATCTCTATCTTTTATCTGTTTGTTGTTGTTGTTTTGTTGTTGTGTGTTTTTTTTTGTTTTGTTTTTTTTTTTAGTTGAAGGGGATGAAAAAGATTGTGATCCCTCCCAAATATACAATGTTACTTGGTACTTAAGATATTCTGACTGCTATAATGAAGTCTTCAACTTTGGGGTAAGAATGGTGTGGAAAAACATGGGTTAGGATTTCTAGGGGTAAGCAGATCTGGGGGTGAGGGAACTGGGGATTTCACTTGCCTCCTAGTTGTGCTTTGGGCCTAAAAGACACGCACCTTCATTGGAAAGTAACACATTTCTGGGTCACTGGAAACAAAATGGAAAGGAATTGATCGACAGCTTGCTGGAGTGACTGACTTTTCAAGAAATGCTTGTCAGAATTTTTGTAAATGTAGAAGCTTAAACTAAACTGGAGTGTGTGAGCTTGTGGTAGATGAAAATATTATTTGTAACAATACTTAATGATAGCCAATAGAAAAAAGTAGAATATTTGCAAGTTTAGTAAAATTTTGTTCTATATGAATGCACATTGCAAGTATTGGAAACAGTATTCATTTTGTATAAATTGCTATCAAATGTCTTAGAATGTAATTGTAGTTTATATTGTGTAATGTGTTTTCAGTGTTGACTTAAAATATTATTTTTGGCAGTTGTAACTACTAATCTAGCAGAGTACTGAGGTCTTAAATATTTAATACAATAATGTAGCGATTGTTTGTAGACTGAGGTTTATGCTGGCTGTTCCACCTCCACTGCAGGAATACTGGGATTTCTTTTTTTTTTTTTTTTTTTGTTTTTAATTATATATTAATTCATACTCAAAGAACATGTTTGCCTTCCCCCTCTTTTCCCCTTTTTTCCCTTCCCCGCCTCTCCCCCCTTCTAAGAATGGTTTGTGGCATCTTGCAGCTGCCTGCTGATATATACCGTTTGACATATTTGATGCTAACCTAAGCCCTGTTCTATGTTTGGCAGGATGAACAAGCAGAGTACTATTTTGGGGCTACATCTGAAGAGCATCTGGGTTGGTCAGGATACTATGCCATGTCCTCTCTCCAGTTTCCAAATTGCTCTGAACTCTTTAGGCCACAGGTACGGATTGAAACCAGTTTGCTCAGTTCTTTCATACAGTATACAAAGCAGGTGGTAGTTTTTTAGCTATTTTAGCATTCTCTGTAAGTGTCACTGTAGACTGGGACATACTTGGGTTTATCTGTTTGACAACTGCAGTGCCATGATGATTTCTTAATTTTGCTTCAGTTCTGGCATCCTGTTCAACATCTGGCCCACTATGGTGGGAGGAAACCACTGTAAAAATCAGTGCTTCTTTTCCTTTTCTGTGTTCTGAATTCGTTTGATTTTCAGAAGGCTACTGCTAATTGAGTAGAAGTGTGAAATTCTGGCATCAGAGTGAAGCTTCCAATAAATCTGGGTCAATTAAGGCCTGGATTTTTTTTTTCTCAGATAATGTGTATTTACAATAATGGAAATGAAAGTGTGTTGAGAAATGAGTTATTTAAGCAGTGATAGATTAAAATGAAAAATAAGTAGAGCCAAGACGTAACCTCTACACCACCTGTATACCACCAGGCAAAACTGTGCAATCATACTAATGATAATATCAATATCAAGCTGTCTTTCTTTAATGGGGTACTTGCCTAAGAGCTGAAGGCAAATTATGCAGTGTTGCATCTGTATTCAGCCATTTCCAATTTTGACAAAGGGTTGTGGATAGAAAATACTGGGAAATATCTCATAATGGTTGAACCTAGTGTTGTGGGGTTTTGTTTTCTTTTTAAGAAAGAGACATGCCTATAGGTGACTTGAAAAGATTTTTTAATAATCCGTTTGGATGTCTCTAATTCCTTTGGTATGCGAAGATGTAATATTAATATAAAGTGTCTATAAATGCTGTAACTCTCTTATATCTTGCAGATTCTCTATAAAGAATTTGTTCATCCAGAGCCTCTCTCACCTGAGAAACTTGAGGTAATTTCCCCCCCCCCTCCCCCCTCCCCCAATGACTGAGTATAGGCACGGAAGAGATATCTTTGGCATATTGATTTATCCATTTTTCTGTCTAAGGGCTTGAAAGAGAAGAAGGAGAGTGGAGGAAATCACACCGTAGTGGCAGAGAAAACCGTATGTATATTGAATTTTAAACATAACTTGAATCCAGCAGTCCTAATTTAAGCTTTGTAAAAATTTTTTGTGTTCCTTTTTATAAGAAATTACTGGTAGCATTTACAGGGGTGGTGTAATTCAAGTTTTTTTGACGCCTGTGTTCTCTTCAGAGCACGTGGGAGACACAACTGCTCAGAAATCTGTCTGAGGCTGTATTTAGTCTATGAATACATAAACACGTCTTGTTCAGCTTTAAACCTGCTTGCAAGAACAGAAGCACTTTCTTTAATCCCTTGAGGGTGTACTGAGCAGGGCTGCCCTCTTGGCTTCGGTAGGTGGAAACATAGTTAGTGGAAACTAGTTGGTTTCGTGATTGATAGGAATGGTTGGACTTGATGATCTCGTGGGTCTTTTCCAACCTGGTGATTCTGTGAAAATAACATCTTTATCTTGAAACTTGATAGTATTGTACGGAAAAACAGACAACAGAGTAATGTAAACAGTGTAACTGCTGCTTTCTCATGTTAACCAGGAGTAGATGTCAAAGTAAATTCAAATGGAATGTAGTTGTGTAATTCATGGTTTTGTATGCTGGAATTCAAATCTCTGATTATTTCATGATGCAAATATTTATCTGGGAAAGCTTCCTCTCTTACTTCATTGGCAAGGTTTAAGTCTTGGGGGCATGAGAGCTGTCACAGGAGCAGTAGTAGTGTCCACAGGAAATGACTACTATGGAAATATTTTACTTTTCAGCTACTTTTTTGATCTTGCCTTAAAAAACTCAGCCTTCAGTAGGACACTGAGTTATAGAGTTTAGATAGGAATGGTTGGACTAGAAGATCCGATGGGTCCCTTCCAACCTGGTTGTTCTGTGATTCTGTGATATATAGCTGTTCTGTTGCCAACAGTTGGTTTTGGGATCAAAGGAGTGTCTCTGTGATGGTCCTAATGGTTTTTAGGCTGAAAAGAAGGAATAGATATCTTGTTGAATTCTTTGTAGCTTTTGAAGTATCTCTTGCGGTATGCCAGTATTAAATTTGCAAATAAGCCTTGTTAGCCACCCCGATCTTTGAGGGTTCTTCTGGATTCAAGAAACTAAAGTTTAAGTATTATGCCTAATAAATAAATTTAGAAATTATGTATTGAATGCTTGTTAACAAGTTCTAGGCCTGGAAGGAGATGATCTTTGTATATGGAAGGTATCACCTATATATGGTGAGTCTACTTCTGTCTTTTTGTGTCTTCTTGCTTATGCTCTGGCTGAATGTAGACACTTCATTTTCAGGCAATGAATGCTGTTATCAAAACTTGGCGAGATGGACCATATATATTTATTGTGCAAATTGGAGTTACAACTGCAAAGGATTCTGCTACCAAAGTTAAAAGAATGGAGAAAACGCCACCTTCCTCAAATCACAATAAGCCCTTTGCAAGTAAGATAGCTTTTTATACTGTAAGCTAAAAATGTAGTGCTACCTTTTTTATGCACACTAGTGTGAGTGTATTCCAAGGTACTTCTAATATATACTGTATGGTTCATTTTCATAAGACATTATCTTTCGCTTCATGTAGATGTACAACCTACTGCAACTCTTTCTTATAGTAAAAGAGTGAGTGATCGTTAGTGTTTTATGATCTTAAGTCTGGTGGTTTGTCAGTTTGATGGAAGTAAAGAAGAATCCCAGGCAGTTCAATTTTGAGGCTTGGTGTTGTTTCAGCAATGTCCAGATCAAGAAGTGATTTATATTAATAAGCTCAAATTATGTAGAATGCAAAGTTTATAATTGTCACCTTGAAATTATATTATAGTATTGATAGTCATGCGTCAGTAAGCTGTCCAAACTTTACAGAAGTTTGAAAATCCCCATGAAGAATTAACTTGCATGTTTCTGTGCTTTCCTGTTACATGTGAATCTCCAGCACAAATTAATTTTACTTTTAAGTACTGCCCTGAGTTCCTTGGTAACGGAGCATGTAATTTTAATTGCATACTTTAGTTGAGTGTGTTATGAACCTTCACTTTCTTTTATTAAAGCGTGAGTTAAATTTAAAAGCTATGTGAAGATGTAGAATTTCTTTACACTTGAGTAAAAGTCAGTTAAGTACTTTATCCTGACTTCTGCATTTTGGTTTGTGTTAAATTTGGTTATTGAATTGTCTTTTGACAGTGATAGTAGAACTGAAGGGACCATATGAGTATCTCTCACTAGCAGACTATCCTTTGATGATTGTAAGTAGAAAAAAAAATATATACTTTGACCTATAAAACTGTCAGTTGATTTGAGTCTCAGTTCAATGTTGTTTTTCTCCTTAGCTCTTACCTTAGAAAATTTTTTATTCCATGTTCTTATTTACAGCTGCCCTTTCATTTGTCACTCCTTTCTTTGCTCTTTGATAGCTTAATCTTCCTTCCTCCACCAGCGGTCTTACATTGCATGAGGAGATCCTTAATACTGCCTAACAGTGAAAGCATAACTGAACTACAAAGAGCTAACCCCTTTCTTATTCTAAGGAGTTGTTGATGTGGTTGCTAGTTGCCTTTGTCCAGGAGACTAAAAAATAAAAAAACCTTAAAAATTTAGGTAGCATAGATGAACTTTAGCTGGGAATCAATAACAAGTAAGATTTCTAGCTTGATGATATTTGCAAGAGTGGCCTGTAAATAGGAGAGCCTGACAGAAGTAAAAAGCCTCTAGCAACTCTGTTGACAAGTAGTTCACTAGTGCGAATGTTCCCACATGGCAGGTCCAGAACAATGTCAAAATGCTTCTGTAATGGAGCATCTGAACGTTAACTATAATGCCTAGGTCCTTACTATTTGAGCTGTATGGATTAGTCAGATGTGAAAATGTGTTGTAAGGATAAGCAAGGTGTTCTCCTAAGCAAGGTGTTCTCCTAAGCAAGGTGTTCTCCTAAGCAAGGTGTTCTCCTAAGCAAGGTGTTCTCCTAAGCAAGGTGTTCTCCTAAGCAAGGTGTTCTCCTAAGCAAGGTGTTCTCCTAAGCAAGGTGTTCTCCTAAGCAAGGTGTTCTCCTAAGCAAGGTGTTCTCCTAAGCAAGGTGTTCTCCTAAGCAAGGTGTTCTCCTAAGCAAGGTGTTCTCCTAAGCAAGGTGTTCTCCTAAGCAAGGTGTTCTCCTAAGCAAGGTGTTCTCCTAAGCAAGGTGTTCTCCTAAGCAAGGTGTTCTCCTAAGCAAGGTGTTCTCCTAAGCAAGGTGTTCTCCTAAGCAAGGTGTTCTCCTAAGCAAGGTGTTCTCCTAAGCAAGGTGTTCTCCTAAGCAAGGTGTTCTCCTAAGCAAGGTGTTCTCCTAAGCAAGGTGTTCTCCTAAGCAAGGTGTTCTCCTAAGCAAGGTGTTCTCCTAAGCAAGGTGTTCTCTGTTTGTGAAACCTTCAGTGCATTGCACAGATAACTTTGATGTTTACTGCATTAAAAAAAACCAACCAAACCTGCTGCAAGATGAGATTGCTTATTACCGTCTTATACTTCGGCTAAATACTTCCTACTATTGATTTAATGTTTTACTTCAGAATTCTTATCCTTCTTCTTAACCTTAGTATCCTCTTTGAAAACTTGGCTCTGTTATGGTGCTGTCATTTAGAAAACTTGGTACTGACTAGCATTGTCAAGCTAATTGTTTGCCATAGGAGACATACCCTGAAAGTCCTTCTGAGACAAGTAACACTGGACTAAAAGTTACAATCTTTAAATGAATATCTGGGTTTCTGTTTCAATTCCAGATTAACTTTTGGAAATTAACTTTTGAGAAAAGTTGTCAAACCATTTGAAAGAGATTGCAGCCATCAGTTGCTTAGCTCTGTTCTGTGGAATGGTGTGTAAAGGTTGCTTGTGAGTTTACATGCAAACTACTGTAAATATATGATGAAGTTATTAATAGAATAACTTCTATTAGAAGGGGCAGAGTTTCTATTATGTGATAATTTGTCTGAGCTCTTATCTCGATATCTTCCTTAGAAAAATTTCCTGTGAATAAATTGGCAGGCTGCTCTTCAATTGAGGAATTGCTCAGAAATTCAATTATTCCAATTTCCATTGTTGGCAGTGAGAAATCACTGTTAGAGTAAAAGAATCCATAGAGGAGAAATGAAGCATTGAAGCAATGAAGTAATTTTTGCGTTAAAAAAAAAAAAAAGAAAAAATCTTCAAAAGATACTGTACTCAGGGAGAAAACAAAGCAGTCTTACAGCTTTGGAGTGGAAACAAGGAAATTATTTTTTTGAGTCTAAGGTTCTTATTTCTTGCTTCTTCTTGTGTAATAGTTTTTCATGGTGATGTGTATTGTGTACGTGTTCTTCGGGGTTCTGTGGCTTGCATGGTCAGCCTGTTACTGGCGTGATCTCCTGAGGATCCAATTCTGGATTGGTGCTGTTATCTTCCTCGGAATGCTCGAGAAAGCAGTTTTCTATGCAGAGTTCCAGAGTATCCGCTACACAGGGGAATCTGGTAGGTATCAGTGGCAGCTTGCAGTTTAATTGATGGGGCAAAGCTCTAATGACTTATGCTGAATTGGTGTGACAGAATGCATATTAAGTATATAATTGTGTAAGGATTGTTTCAAAACAAAGAAAGGGGAACGCGAGTTTCTGCAATTTATTGTATAAAGAGTGATGATCTGTGCTTTTCTGAAGGTAGAATACTGTTGCTTTCTCTGACAGCATTGCAGATGACTTTGGTATTCAGCCTGTAACCTGATAATCCATCTTAAGCAATTTTTTCCACATAAAACCTAGGGACTCTGGTTTTGAGTTTTTAGGATGGATGCATGCAAATCAAACTCTGCAAAGAGAACTTCATTATGATGTTGTTAATTGGCTCCATCTATTGTACAGAAGGACTTGTTGATTGACTTCTTTGAAAGATCTTCCAAGCTGATAATATGGATAAACATTTTATGGATCATTTACTCTCCAGTTTCTAAGGATGTAAAATTTTTCAGTAGCTTTTCTTATGCTAAGTGACCTATCTTTACCGAAGGCTTAATCCAGATGTAGGTAATAAAAATTATACACTTGAATAGCCCACTTTCTGAAAATATTTTTCTGCTTTCATACTACAATTACATGTAGTAGTTAATAAAAAAATTATTTTAGTAACCCAGCTTCCTGCTTTTTGCTTTTGGTAGTTCAGGGAGCAGTAATACTGGCAGAATTGCTCTCCGCTCTGAAGCGCTCATTGGCTCGAACTCTGGTCATCATAGTCAGCCTGGGATATGGGATAGTCAAGTGAGTAATTCTGTTACAGGTTTGTTGTGTTCCGTTAAAAGGCTTTTGCTGTTAGTTTTTGATAACTTAGGGCAATATTCATCTCCCTGTACTTTGCCACTCATAAGATAGGTGCTTTAGTGAAGTACTGTTAAATGTCTAAGCTTCCTCACTAATAAACAGAGGCATACAATTCCATGTGGTGATTAATTCTCTTCCCACACCATTCTTTGTACCTCTATTGGGTAGGTTTATGAGTCACTGATGAGATACTCCACTGATGGTATGGGAGCTTTATACGCCTGCCTTCTGGACAAGAGGGAGGTTCTAGAAATGGGAGAAGTCAAGAACTACTGACAGGGTGGCTCCCAAGTTTGCTTCTTATCTGTCTTTCCTCAGCTATACTCAATGGTAAAAAGACATGCTATGTGGTAGTGGAAACTTCTAGCAAATGTGAGTGCTGCAGGAACTGGTGAAGAAGAGGTGAAACTTCTTGAAACACTTGTGAATAGCTAAACAGGTTATCTAGGCAACAGGACTCTTACCAGTCTGTTCCTTAGTCACTCCAGAGCACAAGACAACAAATAGTAAGCGTTCAGCATCATAATTAAATTATTTCTAGATCTAGAAGTGGCTTCTCCAGAGGACCTTTTATTCATGTTCTTCATGCCTTATGTTATAAGTTGACATGACTTCACTTTTTTCCCTACTTAATCTGAATTTCACGTTATTTTCCTACAGGCCTCGCCTTGGAGTTACTCTTCACAAAGTAGTTATGGCTGGAGCCCTTTACCTGTTATTTTCTGGCATGGAAGGTGTTCTTAGAGTCACAGGGGTCAGTAATAACTGCTTGAATTTTCTCATGTGCCACAGAAGCTACTGGCTTTGTTTACTTATATGTTAAGGGAGAATCCCAGGATTAGGCTGAAAGAAGCGAACAACGGTTAAACTCTGAGACTGTAGATATGGATTATTTATAATTATTTTACACTTGGTGTCTTCTATATTTATCAGGATGCAATACTGTATATTTTGGAATAATTCTCATAGTTTACTGACTAGTCGGGTATCAGACACTATATTCTGCCTGGCCCCTTTGATCTAACACTTTGGATTATGTAGGGTTAGTTGCAGATAAAAATGTACAGTTTGAGTCACTCGGTCACGAGTCTAAAAACCCAAACCACTAGCACTCCCCATCTGGAGGCTGTACTTGGGAAAGCATGCGTGAGTGCTGCTACCACCTTGTTCATTAAGATATGCATCTCTGGATGTAGATTTCTGTTGTTCTGGTTTAGGTATTTTGGGATAAGGATGGGGATTTAACATGTCATATATTTGGTACTTTTTCAGTTTTTCTATGACACTGTGGCTCTCATAGCAAACTTGACCCTGTCCATGATTGATGCCTGTATTATTTTGTGGATATCCTTTCATAAACAGCAGATTGTTACACAAACTTATTCACAGCTTATTATTTTTGTCTTACACTTAAAGGGAATAAAAGGGGTTTTGGTTGTTTCAGGTGAGATGTTGATAGTTTTTGATGTACACACAAAGGCATTTTTTGGCATTTTCAGTCAAACCTAAAATTACCAGTGGAGCATTCAATTGGATAGCGTAAAAGGTTTAATTACTGTTTCTAACAAGCTGATTGCTAGTTTTCTGTAATGGAAGTGGCCAGAGCATATTGTCATGGCAGTCGTCTCAGCAAAGGCTCCTTTTAATGGTGCTAGATTGACTTAATCTGGAAAACTACTTGCTGGTGGAGAACTGAGAACTGACATTGTGGTGTTGTCAGTTCTGCTCTGTGCATTTGGCTAAATTCTTGGTTCAAACCCTCTACCTCTGTAGTGAAACTCAGAAACTTTGCGCTGGAGTATTTGCGGTTTCTTATGATATAGCCTGGACCTCCTCACTTCATCTGTACCTCGTTTCCTTTTCAGTTTGTTCTTATTGGCTTTCTCTTTGTCTCCAGGCCCAGAATGATCTTGCCTCCTTGGCTTTTATTCCCCTGGCTTTCCTAGATACTGCCCTGTGCTGGTGGATATCCTTCACTATTTCGCTTGATGGGGTGTTTTTCTTTCAAATTTGTTTTTTAGGAGTCTCTTGGACTGAACTTTTTTTTAAAAATCAGCTTCAAGTATATGTTTTTTTCTCTTTCTGGTGAAGTAATTGAGTGTTCAGGTAAGCTTCTGCCACAGCCAGTACAAGGAAAACTAGGTAGCCAATAGATACCTGTGCTAAAGTAGCTCCTGAGCGTGGACTAGTTAAGTCTGTCTGTTACCAGTCTATTGACTGTTGAAGTATGAAATCTGTTTATTCTAGTGTGGCACTGTAGCAATACCATGGTAGGAGATTTTGGAGAAGTCTGTTTGTTTGTTTTGTGGAGAAGGTTTCTTAGCAACATCAAATATGAAATTCTTTCTGTAAAATTTAAACTTATATTGAAGTAGTTAGGTGACAAAAGGAAGCAGTGTCAACTTTTTTGTATCTTGACATATTACATCTAAACAACTGTAATCTTGTGTGACTTTAGCAGCTGCTGTCAAACTCAAAGTCATGTATAATAAAATGCCTATGATGTGTTTTTAGTGAAAGTCACTCACAAGACTATTTAAAATATGAGTAGCTTGCTGCCCAGCAATGACAGCTCCAATTCTCTCCTACTGTGGTGTCTCTCCTAAGCATTCTTATTACTTGAGAAATAAAATTGCAGGCAGAAGGGTGAAGATCTGTATGCACTGTCTAATTGGATTTTTAACTTGTAGTTCAGACTTAAATTTCCTATTTATCAGAAATACTTTTGACACTTTTCTGCAGCAGTGGACCATAGTCCAGAATAGGTGCTTGGGCACCATCGTTGTCTGAGAAGAGTTGGAATAGGTTGGAATAAGTAAATGACATGAAAGGGATGGATCCTGCTCCTTGGCACCTTTGCCATGTGATGAACTTCTATTGAGTCTGACCCTCCTTTTCAGAGGGCTAAGTGTGTGGGTGGGAGAGCTCTTGGTTGTAAGATCTGTGTCTTAAGTCTGTGACCAGCTTGTCCATTCAGAGGCTTTTCTTGACTTTCAATACATATTTATCAGCTTAACTCAAACAATGAAACTGCTAAAACTTCGAAGGAATGTTGTGAAACTCTCTTTGTATCGACACTTCACCAACACGCTCATCTTGGCAGTAGCAGGTAAGCAGAAAACCGCATGCCATTTCTATATATTGCTTGATTTCATCACTAAAGCAGATTTTTGAGTTTGACCTTTTTGTAAATGCAATCAAAGCACCTTGTATTTCTAAAACATTACCCATTTCTAATAGTGGATCTACACCAAGTGTTATGTTGATGCTTCAGAGGATTATTAGTCCTGATGGTGATGAGTAGTTCCGTGCAGCTTCTCTACCAGAGTACTTTTGTCCCCCTTAAAGCTGCCACGGGCAAAAAAATATTATCCTATGCTGTTACCTTCACAGAGTTAGTCTTTGCCAAAATCATAGTATCACTATGTCCTGTATAATTTTTAAGATATTTGAAGATGAGAGCAATTCTTGGGAAAAACAGTATTCTTAGTATTGCAAGAGGGCAGGTTCAGATTAGATATCAAGAAAAATGTCTTCACTGAACGAGTTCTCAAGCAGTGATAGAGGCTGCCCAGGATGGGGGTGGAGTCCCCATCCCTGGAAGGATTTAAAAGATGGCAGATGAGGTTCTAAGGGATGTGGTTTAGTAGTGAACAGGTACTGTTAGACTTGATCATCTCAAAGGTCTTTGCCAACCAAACGATTCTATGATTCTATAATATCCTCTGTGTTCTGGAGGAATTCAAATTCTCTTTCTGTTTGTAGCAGTGATGAATTGAACTTCAAGAATAAATCTGTTGGTGCTTCCAGGTGCTTAGCTACTCATCTATTTGGAAATGCTATCCGTAAAATGAGCAGAAAACTTCTAAGCAGTTTTTTGGGGTTTTTTCCAACAAACAAAAAGGTGCAGCATCTGACTCTTAGCCATTATGAAACACCTTAGTGGTGGAAAGTCTTGTCTTTTAAAACTGTGGTGAGAGCATTGTTTGAGCATTAGAACTCTTATGTGTCAAGATCCAAATGCTTAGGCATTCAGACAGATCAGGTGGTTCATTTACTTCAAGGTAGGCTTTATTTGTCAACTGATGATGAAACTATGATGAGGATGAGGAGTTTGGCTAGATACTTCATGCTTGATTTGTGTCTCTGAAGAACCAACAACAAACATACAATGTTCTGTGCTTAAGCTGCCATATATGGTCAGTGCAATAAATCAATATCTTCTTGTCCAAAACTAATAAGTTGCATTCCAAGCATTCACTATTTAGATCTTTGCCTTTTTACTGGGAAACAGGCCTGTTAATAGTATATTTGGATTTGCATATTTTGTAGTTAATTTTGCAGCTTATTTGTTTTAATCTTGCAGCATCTATTGTATTTATCATCTGGACCACTATGAAGTTCAGGCTGGTGGACTGTCAGTCAGTAAGTTATGCTATCGAATGCTTTCTGTGATTGCTGCCTCTTGGTAAGTTTACATTTGGCAGTGTAAGATTGGACATTCTGGAACAGATTTTTCTGTGCATTACGTCTAGAGTACTCTACGATGTGATATAATTCTTACTGTTGTGGGAAGTGAACTGCTTTGTTAGATGGCTATAGCTCACCCTAGGAAAGAGCTGAGGACATAGAGTCTCTTCACAACTATTTGTGCTGCTGTTTTCCTTTACAGGACTGGCAGGAGTTATGGGTGGATGATGCTATCTGGCGTTTATTGTTTTCAATGATCCTTTTTGTCATCATGATTCTGTGGCGACCATCTGCGAACAACCAAAGGTCCAGCTTTTATTACATATTTCTAAAAAATACTGGTGGGTGATTTCTAACTGCTGTATGTTGATCCATAAGGATACTAAGCTGTATGTGTAGGCCCTTGAGGAAAAACGAGTATAGGAAGTCACACAGATCAAATTAAATCAGTTTGTTGGTAAACTTGTTTAAAAAATGACTTGATTACGTTGTTCAGTAGCATACTTAAATGATGAACTACACAGAATAATCAAGTCAGGGTAATGTATCTCTTGAGCAGCAAGAGATATTCTAAGCTAGCTTTCATTCTTCCCCTCCTAAAGGTTTGCTTTCTCGCCACTCTCTGAAGAGGAGGATGATGATGAGCAGAAAGAACCAATGTTAAAGGAAAGCTTTGGTAAGAGAAGAGTATTTTTCCCCACCTGATTTCAGTATTGATGAGATACTTCTATGCGGGGAGGTCTCTTGTTCTCTAGCAAAAAACTCATTACTGTTAAAAAAGCAGAGTCAATACCTCCCTGTTGCCATTAATTTATGCAGTTGGTGAGGAAACATTTGGTTTGTGTTTAGTGTTTACACTTCCTGTTTTATTCTGAGGTTTTCAGATGACACTGAAACATATTGTTAAGGTTGCTTTACCATTGCCTTCAGAGTTTGTTTTATTAAATATGTTATGTCACAGATTTGGATCCAGATTTGTACATCCAAGGATCTTTCAGACATTGTTGCTAGGCAGTGGTTTAGTTTGCAGTTCTCTTTTAAAATACAGTATAAGGATTTTTGTTTATTATCTATTCTGTAAACTCGGCATTTTTTATATCAGGGCTTGGTACAGGGCTGTCCAGTGTAAACATATGGATATGTTTATATGTTCACATATTCATGAAATTACATATGGATGAGAGAGTATTACCCTTATAATGCTAGGTTGCATCTTTCTCTGTAATCATTCCCCTCTTACTATAAAACTCTCTCTCTTCCCTGCCTTGTTTCCTTGTCTATTGTCATTGTAGCACTGTTGTTCATAAGTTGTGTAAAAGGTAGGATGACATACCAATTACTACTGTCTCTCCACACATCAGTTCTACTGGGATCTATCAGTGCTGTTTCACTTGTTTAGAAGCTGAGGAGAAGCATGTAATCCCTTATTTTCATTTACCAAATCAGCTGTATCTGTCTGTCTATCAGGCCAGGTGATGCACGTATTACTTCTCAGCTCGTAAGCCAACCGAGTAACTGGTCAGCAGTCAATAGGTAAAATAAATTTTAGGAATAGCCTATGTCTCATCGTGGTGGAGGTTGGAAGGGACCTCTGGTGGTCATCCTGTCCAAACTTCTTCCTGAGAAGACTCAGGTAAGGTTACCCAGAATGGGCTGCCCATGGCCATGTCAAGGTGGCATTTGAGTACAAGGATGAAGTTTCCACAGCCTCTCTGGTCTTTGAGTCCTGTGCTACTTATGTCTAGCTTAAAGAAAAGAGCTAGATATTTCCTAGGTAAAATTGAAAAATTCAGGAAAAAACCAGGTACTCTGCTTGTCAAGAGAAATCACAAACCTTTCAAAGGGAAAGCATAATTTTAACTTGTCTGTCTTACACTGTCTCTGGAAATATTTTGAATGAACACTCAACACTTTCAACTTACAGCCTGTAAATAATTGTAGCTCAGTTTTCCTAATCTTTTTTCCCTCTCTTGTCTTCAGAGGGAATGAAAATGAGAAGTACAAAGCAAGAACCAAATGGGAATGCAAAAGCAAACAAAGCTGTAAGTACACCCTCTCTACCTTGAAGAATGTACATCCATCTCTCATTTGGTTGCCCCCCAGTAGTAGCTCACAAATATGCAGTGTTCAGCATGTAAATGTGAGTTTCCTGGTTTGCTTCAGCATGGGAGTGAGTACAAGTTTCATAAGTTCACAGTACTCCTGAAAGGAAAGTAAATACAAGTTTTTCATCTAATTTTATAAGTGCAATGGAAGTTGAAAATTCAGTCTGTTCTTCATGAATGTTTACAAAATCTAGTATAGATAGAACTGCATAATACTATATTCTGATAATGAATAATACATTATATTAGTGAATTTGTCAGGTTGAGGGGGAGGCTGAGCCGTATTTTAAATAAATTGATCACCCTTCTGATTTTGAGATTTAAGATTTGAGATTCATTATATGGATGGGGTGATGCATATATTATTACATTTGTAATATATCTACATTTTTTCCCGTGTAGCTTATAAGTACATTAGAAGTACATTGTACTGGAAGTACAACAGAACAGAAAGGAAGCAGTCTAGGAGATTCCTGGAGTGCGTGGAAGACTTCCTTGAAACAACAAGGGAAGGTGCCTTCCTGGACTTGCTGTTTGTGAATAAAGAAGGCCTAGTGGGGGATGTGGCAGTAGGAGGATGCCTAGGATTAAGTGATCACCAGATGATAGGGTTTCTGTTCTAGGTGAAGTGAAGAGGGTGGTTAGCAGGACAGTAGCATTAAATTTCCAGAGGGCAGACTTAGAACTCTTCAGAAGGCTGGTTGGCAAAATCTCATAGGAGACAGTACTGAAGGGCAAGGGAGCCCATGAGGGCTGGGAACCCTTCAAAAAGGAGATCCTAGCAGCTCAGGAAAAAACCATCCCCATGTTCCAGAAAAAAAGCCAGCATGGGAAGAAAATAGCTTGGTTGAACAGAGAGATCTTGAGTGAAATCAAGAAGAGGAGGAATGTTTATGCACTCTGGAAGAAGGGACAAGCCTCTTGGGTGGACTACAGGAGGAACGTGAGGTTGTGTAGAGAAAAAATCAAGAGGGGCTAAGGCTCAACTAGAAATCAAGTTGGATAAATCTGTGAAAGATAACAAAAAATCTTTCTATAAATAATAAAAGGAGGACTAGGGAGACCATACAGTTCCTATTTGATGCAGAAGGAACAACATTGACAGGGTATGAGGAAAAGGCTGAGGTACTTAGTGCCGTCTTTACCTCAGTCTTTAATTGTAAAGAAGGTTGTTCCCTCTGTGTACAAACCCCAGAATTAGAGGAGCAAAACGAGGCTCCCATGGTCCAAGAGGAGGTGGTCGGAGCCTTGCTTGCCCAACTAGACACCCACAAGTATATGGGGCAGGACGGGATTCACCCTAGGGTATTGAGGGAGCTGGCGGATGTGCTGGCCAAACCCCTTTCCATCATCTTCCAACAGTCCTGGAAAACTGGGGAAGTTCCATGGGACTGAAGGCTGGCTGATGTGCACATCTACAAGAAGGGTCGCAGGGAGGATCCAGGGAAGTACAGGCCAGTCAGTCTGACCTCAGTGCCTGGGAAAGTCATAGAAGAGGTGATCTTGAGTGCTATCATGAGGCACATGCAAGAGAACTGGGTGATCAGGCCCAGTCAACATGGGTTTACAACAGGCAGGTCTTGCCAAACAAACCTGATCGCCTTCTATGACAAAGTGACTCGGCTGCTGGATGAGGGAAATGCTGTGGATATGGTCTTCCTGGACTTCAGCAAAGCCTTTGACACAGTTTCTCACAGTATTCTGCTACGGAAACTGTCAGCCTCTGGCCCGGACAGGCGCACACTCTCCTGGGTAGAAAACTGGTTGGATGGCCGGGCCTAGAGAGTGGTGGTAAATGATGTTAAATCCAGCTGGAGGCCAGTGGCACGTGGGGTTCCCCACGGCTCAGTGCTAGGTCCAGCCCTGTTCAATGTCTTCATCAATGACCTGGATTAAGGCACTGAGTGCACGCTTAGCAAGTTTGTGGATGACATTAAGCTGGGTGGAAGCGCAGATCTGATGGAAGGTAGGGAGGCTTTGCAAAGGGACCTGAACAGGCTGGACTGCTGGGCTGAGTCCAATGGCATGAGGTTTAACACGGCCAAATGCCAGGTCCTGCACTTGGGGCACAACAACCCTATGCAGAGCTACAGACTAGGAGAAGTCTGTCTAGAAAGCTGCCTGAAGGAGAGGGGCCTTGGAGCGTTGGTTAACAGCAGACTGACCATGAGCCAACAGTGTGCCCAGGTGGCCAAGAAGGCCAATGGCATCCTGCCTTGTATCAGAAATGGTGTGACCAGCAGGTCCAGGGAGGTTATTCTCCCTCTGTACTCAGCACTGGTTAGACTGCTCCTTGAATCCTGTGTTCAGTTCTGGGCCCCTCACCACAAGAAAGATGTTGAGGCTCTGGAGCGAGTCCAGAGAAGAGCGACAAAGCTAGTGAAGGGGCTGGAGAACAGGCCTTATGAGGAACGGCTGAGAGAGCTGGGGTTGTTTAGCCTGGAAAAGAGGAGGCTGAGAGGAGACCTCATTGCTCTCTACAACTACCTGAAAGGAGGTTGTAGAGAGGAGGGAGCTGGCCTCTTCTCCCAAGTGACTGGACAAGAGGGAATGGCCTCAAGCTCTGCCAGGGGAGATTTAGGCTAGAGATTAGGAGGAAGTTTTTCATGGAAAGGGTCATTGGGCATTGGAACAGGCTACCCAGGGAGGTGGTTGATTAACCTTCCCTGGAGGTGTTTAAGGCACGGGTGGATGAGGTCCTGAGGGGCATGGTTTAGTGTTTGGTAGGAATGGTTGGACTGGATGATCCAATGGGTCTCTTCCAACCTGGTGATTCTATGATTCTATGATAAACAGAGATGACTTCATATTCAGCTTGGAGTTGCAAAATACGTCTCAATATCTTTTCATGGAATTCATGCATAAATTTAAAAGTGGGAAGAACCTGTAGGAATAAATTATATATGCAGTAATATTTTTGATGTTAACTTTGTTTTCTTCAGAGGTTGGTTGTAGTTGTATACAGCTACAGATCAGAAAGGGTCAGTTCTGCAGCTTCAAAACAAGTTTGCTTGCCTTATGAATTAGCGTTCTTCAGACAGAAATGAGAAATCCTGACAATACAGTTTAACTTACCTATGCAAAATCTAGCTTGTCCTTTTTATAGGATATCACTTATAGCATCTTCTAACGATAACATTCTTTCGTGGGAAGACGAAAGAATTGTGCAGATAACCAAAGTGTCCTGAGGACCTGCTTTCTCTAGTCATAGTTAAACCCATTAAAGAGTCAGCAATAAGTTATAGGTGGGTTTCTGTTTGGTTTTTTACTTGGAGTATTTTTATGTAATCCAGAAATGAAGGTGAAGGTGGTTTTTTTGTGGTTGTCATTTGTTTTTTTTAACTGACATTATAAATACATAATTTTTAGTCAAGTAGGCTGAGAAGAAAAAAGCATGCAAGTGACAGTATTTTGGGGAAACTGACGTGTTTTCTTTTTAATTTCTGTACTTGTAGCAGGAGGATGACCTGAAGTGGGTAGAAGAGAATGTCCCTTCATCAGTTACGGATGTGTGAGTATTTTTATAGTTAAAATAACAGCAGGTTCCTTGAACACAGTAATGCCTTATAATTTGATACTGAGTTCAGCCTGGAATTGACCTCCGATTGCTTAGCATGCTTCCACTTGCATTTATGTAGTCTGTCAGACGCAGTTCATGCCACTTGAACACGTGCTGACTTAAGTAGCGCTGTCTTGAACTGTGAAATCACAGAGTGATTTGTTTGAACTTCACTGATGTTAAAACTAACTAAATAAATCCAGAAAACAAAACCAGAAAACAAATCCAGAAAACAAACCCTCTCTTTCTGTTTAGTTTTCTGAAAAGCCCTTTGAGTGTCTTGCCAAATGTAAACTACTCAGTGTTACCTTATTTGAAAAATTACTTTATTTAGAACTTCTTGCGTCATCTTTATGCTTCTGGTAATAGTCAGCTATGTAGGTGGTCCGTATCTATTCTGCTTTTAATAAATTTTACATCCTAAAAATATCAGTGTCTGTCTAAATTTTTCATAGCAAAACCAAAGTTCATAGATAAATTAAGTTTACAAATCTGAACATGTAATTTTGGCAGAGGCTCTGTATTTGAGTAATGAATTCTGCTTGAAGTTAGTTGAACTGTAACCAAATTTCTTATCTTTAAAAATATATATATATCTTTGAAAAGCTGTGTTTTCTCAATTGAATTTGTTTTTCCATGGTTCTAGTAACATTTTTATACAACAACAGTAGGATTCCTTAAGAAAACAAGGACTAGACAAGTAGAAGCTAGGAAAGGGCACTTTAGTCTGCAGGGTTTTCTATTCTTGAAAGTATGTTGATCAATGTTGTGAAGAGATGAGATCCCAGTAGATAGATGGCAGATCTGTTGTAGCTGAAGAGGCTATGGTATATGGTACCAGTGTAACTTGTTTGATTTCTCAGATGTGCTTTTACAATATGATCTCATATTGTAAATGTCTTCAGTGTAGTTCAGCAGTTTCCCCTCTGAAGGATGCAGCTTATTTCCTGGCAACCTGGAAATTGTTCACTTGGTAATGAGAAGCTTCAGGGGGAAAAAAAAAAAAAAAAAAAAAAGCTGTGAAGGTCATTGAGGATACTCCTTGGATTTCTCTTTGTGTCTTTCTCTAATTTCTATCTGTTTAATTGAAATTCATTATTGCTCTCCTGTGCCTTAAAGCTTAAGGTGAAACATAGGCTAAAAATGGTTGTCAGTAATAGTAGGTGCTCTAATTCTCTTAACTATTTCTCTCCCCTGCAGCGCTCTTCCAGCTCTTCTGGATTCAGATGAGGTCAGTAAACAAATCTTCAGTTCAAATTAGACTTTTGACATGCCAAAGTCATCATGAGTCAGCTGTTAAGGACTTTGCTTATTAGAACTGGACTCTCTGATCTTGCTGGTGCAACAGTAAAATACTCTAAGGGGTGGGAGGGTAGTGGGGGCGACCCATGATATAACATCTCTAGAATACAGTTGTATATTCTAAATGTGTATGCTAGGAGTCTATTGTCTATTGTTACATCTATTGTCTAAGTTGGACTCTTGACTTAAAACACATACTAGTGTGCATGTTGTGGATGTGTAGAGTTTAACACGTTATTTCTGAATAATGTAAACCTATAGGGGAAATAACACTGGGTATTTTATTTTACAGGAAAGAATGATTACGCACTTTGAAAGATCCAAAATGGAATGAAGGAGTAGCTTTTTGCTATTGGAAATGGAGACACCTTTTTAAAAGTTGCTTTGTGGAGCAAGTGCATCCTGCTGATTTGTTTCTTAGTCTCAGCTGTGGAAGTTTGATGCTTTATTGTCAGGAGGGCGTCTTGCTGTGGAAGAAGTTCACAAGGACGTTATATAAATCTTTTGGAAATTTGAATTGACAAAGTTGCTGCAAATTTGGATTTTTAAGCAGTTTAAATGTGTACTATTCCAGCACCTTCTGTAACTTTTCAAATATTTAGTCTGTGAAACTAAAATTCCTAATGTTTGCTTGAGGAGTTTATATTTCAATGTTACAGTTGCCACTTAGAGGTGAATTGCCTGTACCTTTTTTGGGGTGAGGGTGGGGACAAAAAGAAATAAGCACTGAAGAAACAATGGACCCATTTTTCCAGTAGGTAATGGCTCACTGCTGTTTTATGTCGTGTGTCCAACCAATGAGAGGTTTTGGGAGAAGCTCCTGTTAATGAAGAAAATTAAGAAACCAGAAAGGAAATATTTGGAAAAGTTACAGTGACTTTTAACAAAATCAAGTGCAATTTAATTCATAACACTGTGTAAGAAAGATTTTGTATTTTAAATGCCATTGACCTGTAGGTGGCAGCTGCATAGAGCTAACACTTGCTGTTACGGCACATCTCATTGCCGGCAATGTGGTGGATGCCCAGAAAAAGTATTTGCCCCTAATTTCCATGTGTTGCATGAATTTAGATAAACAAAACCAAATATCACCAAACCTGCTCCTGTAGTGTTCCACAAGTGCTTGACCATTTCAGCAGAACTCTTCTCACTGCATTTGTAGTGTCTCCCACAGAGAAGTCAACACTTTTATGAGATGTCTGGAGGGTGCAAGCATTGTTTACCTTGCTTGAAAGAGGCTTTGATGGGAGTATGCAGTGCTGGGATAGATTTGTTCCCAATATCTGTTTAGAAGTTTCTCCCATGTAAGTGATTTGATGATGGGATTTCCTGTCTCAGTTGATCCTTGTGGCCAAGAGGTACTCCAAGATCACTCTGTTTCAGTGAAAGTTGCAGTTTTCTATTCTATATAATTGCTTTTTGTTTCTCCTTTTCAAATGAAAAAAGAGCTTTTGGACAGTGTTCTGTTTTTATTCTATGCTTGGCTGTAGAAGCTTCACTTGCAATAACTTACATGTGGAAACCTATTGTGGACTGTATGACAAAAAGCTCCAATTTGGATTCATAGCCTGCACAACTGATAATTACCATACAAGCAGCAGCGCAAGCTTCTAGGGACCTGGCGTGCCTGTTGCTGGAATGGTGTAGTGAGTCAGCTTCTCCGTTTCTCAACTCATAGTGATGTCTGCAGAAGTGAACATGTGCCTGTACTCATTCCACTTTAAAGTCTGGTAGCTTAGCTGTAGTTCATCTTTAGCAGTAGTTTTTGATGAAACATGACACTTCACAGCAGAGTAGCTGAGACACAGGCACATAGTATCTTCTGCTCACTGTGTCTTGGGGGCAGCAAACCCTCAGAGAAGGGACAGAGAAAAAAGCCGTGGCTATAATATTTCCATATGCATCTGCCAGATTTGCTGGACCAATTCTGCCATCCCCTTTAGGCCACAGGTAGAATCTTTAATTAGAAAACACTTCTAATTTACTATGCTTAATTGATAGAAATGAAACAGATGTTACCTCCGTGTCCTTTTAGGGAGAAGAAATTTTCTGAAATAAAGCTACATAAAACTTGCTGTTTAATGATTTTTTGTTTATTTGTTTTTGGAGGGTTTTTAAATTATTTTTTTTTAAACGTTCTATTGTTTTGGGTTGTTTGGGGTTTTTGAGACAAATAGGGAAAATGTTCTCTACTGGAAGCACAAAAAAAGTTTGTATGTACTATTTAATAAAAGCTAGGCAAAGAGTAGACAGGCTTACATTGTGTCCTTCTACTTTTTTTCTTTTTTTTTTTCCTTCTTGAGTTTGACAATAGAGTGGTGGAAGTATGTTCATTTGAAAACTGCTTATATATAGGGTAAACCATAAATTTTGGAACAAAAGGGAAAGATCTGAACAGTTTCCCCAATTGCATTCATAGCTCAATAATTTGAAGACTGAATGTAGTGGCGTAGTGCTTTCATTCTACAATGGCAGTGGTCTTGGCCAGTCCTCTTTCCTTATTCCTTATTTCTGTAGTATCATCCATCAGTATTTGAAATTGTCTTGAATTTCACAGGGGTGAAACGCATGCGCTGCAACTTCCTGGTTTGCAGTATCATAAAGAACTTTTATTAGAACTTGATTCCCACAGCATTATGCAGACTGGCACACACACAACTACTGCTGCAGTTGTGATTGGGGAAGAGGTGGCTAAAAAGCAGCAGATGAGATTTGGGTGAGGAGTGAAGGGTATATGTGCAAGGAAGTTGCAGCCATGTGGCTTCTCTCCTGAGTGTATTCAGTCCACTGGGTTGGTTCTACAAAGGACATCTTTCCCTCTCCTTTTCTCCTAGAGATGTGTTGGCAAGCTAGCTTGCTACAATGCTTGAAACCAGAAATATTGCATAGTTGTTACCTTTAGATGCATAGACAGGGAAGACTGCATTTGAATTTATAGCCATTCTTTTAAACGGGTGTTGTAATTTTAAAACAAACTGTACAGACTACTCTGAAGACTCGGTGACCAAGAGGGAGAACACGTCTACTGCAGATCTCAGTCCCAAGAAAAGTTTATAGTGACTAGAATGGTATGTAGAAGCTGAATTTTCTTTGCTAATTAGCTGCTGACTTGAAATATCTTCAACAAGTTGTTCCTAATTGAGAAAATGCTCTACTTGCAGAAAAATATAATTTTGATAGTGATTGAAATACAAAGGGAGTTTTTTTAAGAGTTCTTGTGCCTGATCAGTTCTCTGATTGTGGATTTGTTAGAAGTAGAATCATAGAACAACCAGGTTGGAAGGGACCCATTGGATATTCTAGTCCAACCATTCCTATCTAACGCTAAACCAAGTCCCTCAAGACCTCATCCACCCGCGCCTTAAACACCTCCAGGGAAGGTGACTCAACCACCTCCCTGGGCAGCCTATTCCAATGCCCAGTGACCCTCTGTGTGAAAAACTTCCTCCTCATGTCTAGCCTAAATCTCCCCTGGCGGAGCTTGAGGCCATTCCCTCTTGTCCTGTCACTTGGGAGAAGAGGCCAGCTCCCTCCTCTCCACAACCTCCTTTCAGGTACTTTTAGAGAGTAATGAGGTCTCCTCTCAGCCTCCTCCAGGCTAAACAACCCCAGCTCTCTCAGGCACTCCTCATAGGTTCTGTTCACCAGCCTCGTTGCTCTTCTCTGGACTTGCTCCAGAACCTCAACATCCTTCTTGTGGTGAGGGGCCCAGAACTGGACATAGTATTCAAGGAGCGGCCTCACCAGTGCTGAGTACAGAGGGAGAAGAACCTCCCTGGACCTGCTGGTCACACCATTTCTGATACAAGCCAGGATGCCATTGGTGTTATTACTCATAAAACTATTATAGCACGGGCATGCCATGCAGAAAACTGAAAACAAATAGTGAAGAATATTATGATGTTGATTAGCTTTTCATAAGGGCGACATGTACCTGCTAGGAGCTCCAAAGCAGGGACTAAGTAGTAGGAGATCACAAGGCATGACAAAGAAATAAAAGAGAATTAAAGAGGATCATAACACCTGGGATAGAGAAAGGTGTTTGTCTCACTCCACAGATGGAGGGAAGGCGGCTCCACGTGGGCGGGGACGGACCCTTCTGGGTTGCGGGCGAGCACGTGCTGGGCTGCAGAGCCAGGGGAGGGGGCGTGGCCTCACAAGGGGATGGAGTCGCCACAATGGGCGGGGCTACCCGAGGAGGCGGGCCAGGCCCTGTCGAGTGCTGGGTTGTGGGCGGGGACACTGCGTCGAGAGCGTGTCCACGCCAGGGGGGGCGGAGCGGGACCCGGCGCGGGGGCTGCAGGGAAGGGCCGGGAGGTGGGGGACGTTCAGCCTCAGCGGCGAGGCGGCGAGCTGTCGCCTCACTGAACCCGCAGGAGCCGCCGCCATGCACGACGCCTTCGAGCACGTTCCGATCCTGGAGAAGCTACCGCTGCAGATCGACTGCTTGGCGGCTTGGGGTAAGACGAAGGGGAGGCCGCGGCGCCGCAGCCCGGCCACTCCCCTGGATCGGGGCGTGTGGTCGGGGGCGCCACTGGGACCGCGGCCGGTGTGCGGGTCTGCAGCCGCGGGCCGGCCCGGCTCTAGCTAGAAAGCGTGCCCTAAGTGCTGGTTAAGATTTGTCTTGTAAAGCCAGCGGTGTGTTCGAGTCTTAGGTTCCCGGTCTGTTTGGCTGTGTTAATGGCCAAGCGATGTAGGTCGTGTTTTTGGGAACACTTGACAGGGTGGTTGCACTGGCTGTCAAAATCATAGATAGAATCGCCGGCTTGGAGAAGACCTCTGGGACGGGATTGTTTACAGAGGTTTGTGGTGGTAGGACTAGGGGCGATGGGTATAAATTGGGGAAGGGCAGACATAAGGAGGAATTTCTTCACTATGAGGACGATGAGGCACTGGCACAGGTTGTCCAGAGAAGCTGTGGCTGCCCCATCCTTGGAGGCGTTCAGGGCCAGGTTGGATGGGGCCTTGGGCAGCCTGGTCTGGTGGGAGGTGTCCCTGCCCCTGCCAGTGGGTTTGGAACTGAATGGTCTTTAGGATCTCTTCTAACCCGAACTATTCTATGATTCTATGATCATCGAGTCCCATCATGCCTATCTGCCACTAAACCATATCCTTAAGTACCTCATCTAGCCATCTTTCAAATACCTGTAGGAATGGTGACTCAACTATCTCCCTGGGCAGCCTGTTCCAGTGCCTGATGACCCTTTCAGTGAAAAATTTTATCCTAATGTCCAATCTGAACCTCCCCTGATGCAGCTTGAGGCCATTACCTCTTGTCCTGTCACCTGTTGGTCTGGAGAAGAGACCAGCACCCACTTCTCTACAGCCTCCTTTCAGGTAGTTGTAGACAGTTATAAGGCTTGATAAGGCTTTTCAGACTGATCTGGCAGTTTCCATCAGATGCACTGGCATAGCACAGAATTGGTAATTTAAAAAACCCAGACCCTGTAGAACTGCAACACCTTTAATCTGTCTTGAGAACAAAACGATAACCTGAATAGCAGTGCCATGTTTGAACATGGGTTGTTTATTCTAGTTATGTAGTAGACAAAATGTGAAGATAGTTTATTCCTGCATTGAGGCTTTTGTCTTATCGCTTTGAAAGCATTTATTTTGCTGAGGTAGAAAAACCCCTAAACCTACGTAGATGTGACAGTGTGGTTGTGTAAAAAGTGGTGGAGTGCTCTCTACAGTATTTCTACTGAACAGTGGAAAAGAGGAAAGGTCTTTTAGGAAACAAGATTTTTTTACATTACATGTGTCTTTGCTAATGAGGGAGTATTAGATGTAAAAAGAAATGTTTGTGTATGCTGCTTCCCTGTATGATCTTCAGCAAAGAGGAAGAATTTAAGTCATATTTAATGACCTAATAAAAAGTCCATGCATTTTGTATGCTATAAATGCTGTAAGTAGGAAAAGTCTTTGATGCAGCGCTTGTGTATAAAAAGGTTCTCTTTTAGATCTTAGATGACTTAAGATCTATTTCTTGAATGGCTTGTTCATCCAAGAAATTCAAATGCTATTTAAGCAAAGCTGTTACTGTGTTTCTGGGCATAGCTAGGAGTTATAAAAACGTGACAATTTAAACAAACCCTAACAATCCCAAAACAACAAACCAACATAGAGCTTCTTGTTGTTCTTCTGGACAGTTCTTCCTGTTATGTAGCACTGTTCCTCTCTGCAAGATAGAAATGTCTGAATATATGATGTCCAGGCTTTACTTGCTGGTTTGCTGCTTGATCTTTGGCCACCCCATCTGGCAAATGAAATCTGCTTCTGAGCACTTTGACCAGAGAGGTGATAGACATGCATGTAGTTGCCGGAGAAAGTCCTCTTTGACATTTGGAACAAGTTTTCAAGTGTTCTGATATATGTAACTTGGCTAGGAAGGGCAATCTTTGTTCAAACTAATTAATCTCTTTCTCTACAATCTTTGTAGAGGAATGGCTCCTTGTTGGTACCAAACAAGGACATCTTCTTCTTTACAGGATCAAGAAAGACATAGGTAAGCTGATTTTAGCACAAAAAGTTTATTGTGTTATTTGTATTTCCTGCAGTTTGAGAGGTTGTAGTGATGTTAACATAAATATACTTAATTGCTTATTTTTTCCTAAATAGACTTAATAAGTATTTGTGTGGTATTTTTGGTGAAATTGTACTGTTTATCAAATATGCAAGAAAGATAGCAAGTAGTATCAGTCTTTTTTCTGTTTTAAAGTATGCTTTGTGTCGGGTCTCCATATGTTTGAATTCAGTGCTGTTTTTGAGAACAGTGTACACAGCAGTGCAGTATGCTGTTTGCCAGAGGTTTCATGTTTGCCTTATGTTAATGGAGGACTGGGTGAAAGAGCACCTTTATCCAGTGTGCCCATGAGTGTCAAGAGATGGGGAAGTGGTATCCCTCCTAACTAGTTCTGTTATGTATTTACTCTTCCCCCGCCTCTTTCACAGTCATAAGTGTTCATAGTAAGTTCTGCACGTGACACAGAACTATTTTTGGCTAAGTTAGATTTCCACTGAACAGATTTGTTTCACATTATCTGCTGTTATGTAGAAATTGATGCTATTAAGTGTAGTAATGTAGTATAGTGTGGGACAGGAAAGTAAACAAACATCTGTTTCCAGGTTTGCTATGTCTTGGAAAGATGTTCATTTGTAGCTAATTGGATTCTAGAGACTGAATTCAACTTACTTTTTCTGAAACTTGTAGACTGTCTATGCCAGGCAGAACATGTTAGTCTTGAGTTGCTAGTGTCTTATCTCATGTGGTAAATTTCTCCCCCTTTTTTGCATCAGTACCAGGAGAAGTTATGTCATCAGAAAGTGTCTGTAAGTCTGTATCACTAAAACTCCTTTTAAACCTTTGTGATGTAGTGTTTATTTTTTGTCTACATTGCAGTGATATGCTCCCTAGCAATTTAAATTGCTGAGATTTGATTGATGTGGATAAACTCTTTATGAGTATCTTTGTCTCTGGGTTTCAATATACTTAAACGTAATTCTTGTAATCTAAAAGTCCAGCAAGGCAAAAATATTGATGAAGTCTTTGGATGGATGCAAGAAGTGTAATTTAAATTTTAAGGTTATTTAGCTGTTAATTAAATGATAGCATGGATATGTTAGAAGAGTCATTCTTCTGCTGTTAAGTGGCCAAGCTTGCTTTCATAGTTCTTCGTAAGCTATTTAGTGTAAGATACGGTCATCCATAAATTTAAGGGCGACTTCAGTTTACATACCTTTTTGAATCTTTCGTAGGTTGCAATAGGTTTGAAGTGACACTAGAAAAATCCAACAAGAACTTCTCAAAAAAGATTCAGCAGGTAGGAAATACCATCTTCTTGATTTAAGGACCATTTTCCATAATGTTTTCAGCCAAGAAATGACATAATCAAATGTACTTCTGCAATCTCTGCTAAGCTTAACAAAAAAATTTCCCCCAAAGTATATATCATTGTAGAGGTATCATAGCCTGGTATTTTTGCCCACTCTTCCCATAAGAGAAAAAAGCTTGGTTTCTTTGCTTTCCGCTTTAGCAACCAACTGGAATTTACAGATTTGGATTTGGCTTTTATGAAAATGCTGCTGTTTGCAGTAGATCTTCAGCTGCTCTGAGAAAATTTGTAATAAAATTTTTGTAACAAAGTTTAGTAATACACCAACAGACTGCAATATATAATTTGACTCTTGGATATAATGTTATGGGAATGTGAAAATAATCCTTCTTATTTGGAATTTAGAACTAAGATAACTGATTATCTACTGCCAATCTTACTATTGTTTCTTTCCTTTGTGGCTTTTTTTGTTGGAGAACTTCGGCTAATTGCTTTCCTTAGTATCAATATAAGCACTTACCTCAAAAATTATGTATACTCTTGCAGCAGCACTCTACATATCCTTTAGAAGTGCTTCTGTATTAGTAACATACCACTTACAACATTTTTTACCAGCTTAGGTTGCAAGCTATATGTGCTAGCTTGTACAAAGTGGATGTAAGCAAAAAGGATTCTAGCAACTGGAGGAAGGTTGGGCGTAGATAGCTGCCTTGCTGTTTTCATTAGTTTGAGAGTATATTAAGATGCTTGCAATCAAGCTTTGTTCAAAGGTTTAGTTTATAAATGGAGTCACTAATAGAATTCTTTTTTTCAGATTCATGTTGTTTCTCAGTTTAAAATTCTGGTCAGTCTATTAGGTAAGTGGAAAAAATGTTTTAATTTTTAATAAGCCCTTCTCAATGCAGTTACTTGACTGAATGTGGCATCCTTTCCAAACACCTACGTATTAGTCTGGTTGTTGAAAAGTCACTGTGTAGGATTTAGGCTTTATCTGTGTGCAGAGGAAGCATTGTGCAGCATAGATTGAGAAGCAGTTTTGTGTCTTATAAGCTGTCTTGGAAGACAAAGTATTAATGCTAGGTTTTGTAACTAAAAATGAAAAAATGCGTATGTGCACTGAAGTATGTGTATATATAAATATATTATTTGTATTGGCATGTGTATATACACATATAGGCATACATGCATGCATGTATGTGTGTACATTTTATGATAAGGGCTAAAATTTCTGTCCAAACGTAACTTGATGTATGAAACTCACTGTTGATGTGTTACACCAAATTCAGTTTATATGCAGATGGCAATCTTTTACCATCTGATTAGAAGATCTAAGTTTGATTGTCTCTGTTTAATCTTACAATCTTCCTATGGCTTTTTTTGCTTATGTTGCTACTTTCTTCTTTATAATTTCTAAGTTCCAGCTCTTCCAGTTCCAGCTTGTGTAGATTTCTGCTGCCTGCGTCCTTGTGTGTACAAAAACTTGACCACAGTACCCTCCATTTGCAACTGTTCACTTTCCACTTATTTCAGGGGGCAATTCAAAATGGTCTTTGTTCCTACAGTCCTCAATCATGAACTTGATCTGCTCTGATCAGCTTCCTCTCCCTTCCACTCCTTCTGCTTGGTTGGCACATGTTCTCAGCTCCTTCATGTAGTTTTAAGAACATTGATGTTAGTATTCTTTTCTGCATTTATCGTCTTGTATTTGTATATGCCTTAACATTTTCTTTTCAGCTTTTGGGAAAACATTCCTTTTCCTTTCTTGCGGCTCTGACTTTCACAAGTTCTTTTTATGTAAGCGTGAAACATGATAGCCTATTTGAATTAACAATGAGCTCTACATGTATTAAATATTGAATAATAATTGGAATTTTGTTTAAAACAGAAAATAACATTTATGTCCATGACCTGTTGACATTTCAACAAATCACCATGGTTTCCAAGGCAAAAGGTGCATCTCTCTTCACCTGTGATCTTCAGGTAAGAGGAGGGACACAATGGCACTGATGTCCTTACTGTGTGTAATAAGGTTAAGTTTTTAACGTTGCTCTGTAGATTATCTTTTAAAAATGTTGCCTGGTTACTAGTGCTTTTTGGAATTAGTACCTACTGAATGTTGAAGCTTTGCTGAAGGCAACAGTTTTTCATACAGTCCCCTGACTATTCTTCCTGTGCTTCATAAGATATCTTCTTGTGGCAGTGGTAACTATAGCCTTTAACCTTCTTATACAAAACTTCAAGGCATTTTCATCCTGTAGTAATTTTTACTACCTTCTTTTTTGAAAGATTCCTGTCAATATAAAAGCTGTTCCCTTCTCTTAAGTTGTTAGTGTTCTAGTTCACAGTGGTTCCCTTCGCTAAGCGTCTCCATCAGTTTTTGTTACATTTTTGTTTCTGTTAAACTGTATTAGGCCAAGGACTGCAATGGCAATTGTGGTAGATTTAAACCATAAAATGGTTCCATAAGGTATAACAATGCTCTGTTCATATGCTATGGTTCTTTAGGTGATTAATTTCTATCCTACTGAGTTTCTCAGCCTACCCAAATCATTCAGAAGTCTTATTCATAACCAGAAGATATGACTTAGTGCTCTTCATCGCTTTTTATCTCTTATAAGTACTTAGGATTTTCTAGGTGTTAAAACTAGTGATGTCTTTCAAAGCACCTTTAAATCTGATCATATCAAAGTGCCTTATTGCTTGTGTCTACAGGCATTTACCTTTGCTAGTATTCGTGTCAGGAAACTTTTCCAAGAGGCTAGAATATTAAGCAACTATTAATGTTTTTATCTGTCAGTATAAAACGTTCTTTACATTGTTCCATTCCCTTCCCTTTCCTGTACTGCATAGAGTTAAAGATGCTTGTCGTAGTCTTCAGGGCTGGGTCGATAAGTCTCCACTTGTGTTTCCTTTGTGTGTATCTTGGGTGCTTTTTTTTTTTTTTTTTTGTACTTTCTTGGTGTCCCTGCCAAGATCATGTATTTTTAAGTATCCCACCCCACTTTTCTCTGTGCTTCCTTATTTAGTGAATGCTCTTCTGACATGGGTGAACAAAGCTGCTCTTCAGCTGACAGCTTTGCTTCAGACAGAGGATTCTTTTGGCCTTGTATTTTCCTACTTGCCTCTTAGTTTGTGAGTGCCCATGAGTTAGACCTGTCTATTTTCACAGCAGTCAGATACAGGAGAAGAGGTGCTGAGGATGTGCGTGGCAGTGCGGAAGAAGCTACAGCTTTATTTTTGGAAAGACAGAGAGTTCCATGAACTACAGGTGAGTTGCGTTGTTTCTGTAGTCTAGCATGCCTTAACAGGGAGTGTAGTTGTTCATTACTACATGCTGTGCAGTCCCTATTACTCAGAGGCACTGCTGACTTTCAGAGCTTCGACTTCTCTTGTTCTACACTGATTTAACAATGAAGCAGCAGATAGAAGTTGATAATACATGCTTGAAATTACAATTAATAATGTTAATACAGTTTCATAAGTTAAATCAAAGACTGTTCCATATTTTATCATTCTGGTTGTCATACATTTGTAAGTCAGTGAAATGTATTAGCGTGCATCCTCTACAAACGTGTACCTAACAGTAACACAATGGAATTGTGTCCACTTCTACCAAATTTTTTTTTCAGAAATTGTTCAGCTTGGCTGCTATTCTAGGAAGTTACTAGTTAACTCAGAGCACATGTCTCTACTGGGCATGAATCTAGCCTTTTAGTTGAGTACTGCCATTCCTTGACCAGCACAAGTTGGGCTTATGTGATAGGCAATATGGTGTCAACAATAGTGGTGCCTGTTACACCCTGTGTTGCCAGATTTGACTTTTGCTTTTCTCTTGGAATGACTTTTTTAACCTGTTTTCCCTAGGGCGACTTCAGTGTACCTGATGTACCCAAGTCTATGGCATGGTGTGAAAACTCCATCTGTGTAGGCTTCAAGAGGGACTATTACCTTATACGGGTAAGACTAGGGCTTGGAATAGTGTTCAGGAAGGTTTGGATAGTAGTTGACACTATGGGAACTGCAGCTGTGCTCATGGATTTGGATAGCAGATGTGTGTGTTATTTAGATAACAGATGTGACAGTCTATGTCTTTTCTTTTAAACAAATGTTTTTTTCAGGAAGGAATCTTCTCTTTGTTGCTGTTGCAAGAGGTATTTGAAGCTTTTGCAGAAAAAAGGCATTGGAAGAGGTTTATTTTGGTTTGGCAGCAGCCTGTGTAAGCTCAGTTTGCATTTTGTTTAAGGTATTAAGAAAGGAGATAGCTCTGCAAAGGAAAAAGAGCAAGAATGTCTTATCTGGCAGATAGTGGAGCTTAACTGTCTCTTCTTTGTTTTGTTTCTCATACTGAGCTGTAGTTGTTTAAATTCAAAAGTCTCTAAGCTTACTGTCGTCAGTTTAGTATTACAGGTTCCACGTATGCTTCATTTGACAGCTATAACTGATTCTCTTTTCTTCCTTTACAAATTGGTTTCTGCTGAGATTATTAGAAAATGAGATGAAGATGAGTTGCACCACAAATACATATATGTACATACATGCATGGCAACAGTGATCTGTAGTTGACAGGAAAACTGCAGTGTAAATTTTACAACCACAGCAAACTTATACTGCTCACGAAAGTGACGCCTTTTTGTAGCCATCTCCTAGATGTTGATTCCTGCTCTTCGAGTGATACAAATAGTTGTGCAGCTGCTTATGCAGCCAAAGTGGGGACTTGCTGTCCCGAGTGTTAACTTCGGGAGGTTGACTCTAGTGCTTGGCCGACTCATCCTTGAATGGCTTCATTTCACTAAACAGGCAGAAAAAATATGCATGTTTTCGTAGGATTGTATTTTGTTGACCAGCTATGGATATATAAGAATGCTTGAGACGTAATGCAAGGGAAGCAGCAGGTACATGTATGTGGAGTCGAAGGAGAAGGATTCTCCATTTTTGTGGCACTGAGTTGTTAGAACAACTCATGAAACAGCTGTTTGATGGATTTTTTTGGTTTTGAGTGGATTCAGTTCCCTGTACAGCAAGGCAGGGAAAAAGACTAGGCAGGTTGCTTGACTTTTTTGGTTTGTTTTTTTATGTAGCAGTGCTCACTCATGCCAGAATAAAACCATGTTAAAATTTTGGTCTATGTGAAATCCTCTGTTTATACCAGGTGTTTAGACATTTTAACTGATGTTTTTTCTGTGCGATGTGTTTTCCAATTCTGTGTTGAACTGTGTTCCCAGCTGCTTTTATAGTAACAGGAATACATGGTCTCAGACACAAATGTATTAATTCTTTATTTCCAAATGATGTATAAGCAAGACAAGCTATGATCTGCAGAAAATTTTACTTCTTTCTAAAATTGTCCTTGTATTGTTAGTGGTAAGTCTGTGTTGTAAATACCCCTTTAGGGTTTTTGGCTTTGGTCTTACCAGCTTTGAACTTAAGGTTATTCTGAAAAACAGGGGGTTTGTTTTCTTTCTTATCGTAGGTGGATGGGAGAGGATCCATCAAAGAACTGTTTCCCACAGGGAAGCAGCTAGAACCTTTGGTAACTCCTGTAGCAGATGGAAAAGTTGCAGTTGGCCAAGATGATCTAACAGTTGTGCTCAATGAAGAAGGAATATGTACGCAGAAATGTGCCTTGAATTGGACAGATATTCCTATAGCCATGGGTGAGAATTACCTGTAATTTAAAAAAATTTACTTCCTTACTGCTTTGTATATGACAAAATTGTGATGTTCCTGGTGTTTAGAAATGAGCTGGATTTGGAGTGTGATACTGTCTACAGTTTTTCAGTTCTTATTCTTGAGTGTGGAAGACTTCATGTGTTTATTTTTTGTTTCTTCCTCTTCATTGCTAGTCTGTGTGCCTGTCACCTCCTCAGAAAATAGCATATTGCGTATCTTTTGTAAATGGATGGGATTTGAAATGGAACGTGGTGTGTTAAAGCACCCTAGTACTACTTGGTATCTGAACACTGCAGAATTTTTTATGTTGAAAGGTGGACACAAAGCCCAATAGTAGTCTATTAGCAAATTGCTATCAGTGTTGGACATTGAATTTTGCTTTGAATAAGCAAAAAAGGGACATGTTTCAAGGGGGAAAAACATTGAAGGCAAACCACACTTTAAGTCATGGCTTGTTTCAAGGTGTATTTGACAACAATCAACTTTTTTCACTTGTTTCATTAATAGAACACCAGCCTCCATATATCATTGCTGTTCTGCCACGGTATGTGGAGATCCGCACTTTTGAACCCCGGCTGCTGGTGCAGAGTATTGAACTGCAAAGACCACGCTTCATCACCTCTGGAGGGTATTGAGTATAACTGATTATTACTTTTGTTGGGTTATCTGGGTGTAAGGTAGCATTATGAAAAACAAGGAGAGGAAAAGCTTGTCATGCTTCCTTGGCTTAAGAAGTAGTCTTAAAACAGTCTACTGTTTTTTATGAACAGATGAGTGGAGGCCATTGGGCAGTAAATGATATAGTTTTGTGTCTTTGGGAGTTTCTGATCACTGGAGAGAGATTCTCCTTTCTGCTTTGCAATATTGCTCAAGTTGTCCTTGTCTCTGATTGATCCATGTGTGTATTAACCAAAATGGGTTTTTTTTTCACATAGGATATTGCTCCTTGCTCAGTGCTGGAACCTAGTAACTTGATGTTTTTCTCTTGTTTACAGCACAAATATTATATATGTGGCAAGTAATCACTTTGTTTGGCGGCTCATTCCGGTGTCCATAGCCACACAGATCCAGCAGCTTCTGCAGGACAAGCAGTTTGAGTTGGCTTTGCAGTTGGCAGTATGTACTCAAAAAACTTGGGGTTTGCAGTGGATGCACATCTGTAGAAGTATGCAAGAGGGTGTTTTTCTCCTGCTGGACTGAGCTAGTCTAGAGAGTTTAACCTTTGTACTACTGTCCAATTTGCACAAACTGGTGAACTGTAGCCTTTTTTAAGTTAAGTTTTAGTTTTGTGCTGCTACCTCACCTTGTTGATCTGTTGTGATTTAGATGTTGAACTATCATCTTGCATATGAAAGATGATCTCTCTTAGGTGTTTAATTGATTGTCTTCTTCAGATTGCTTGTGAACATTTTTACTTGGAGTTGTGTATTTTGTTTTGTTAAATGACCAGGACTTTTTGTAATGGCCCACAGTATTACCCTTGAAACGGAATAATTTCTCAGAAATGTTGAAGCAGTATGTTTGATTATGTTGTTGCTACTGTTCTAACTTTTTCTAGTGTCTGGAAACTTCACTTGAACTACATTAAAAAAAATTAAAAAGGCAAATAAACGGAGAGTCAGTTGATGTGATACAGCAAGTATTTAGATAATCAGAGGTAGCTTTCAAACCCTCCAGGTTGCATCAGTGACACAATAAGCATAGCATCTGAGAATTGCTATCAGAGGTGTTCACTTTGAAAGATTATCCTTTTTCTTCTTCTTACTCTCTCTAATATATACTCCTGTTATTTCTGTAGTGTTTTATTCTCACTTATGAGGCCCAAAAGTTTTTAATGATTGTTAATTTTGTATGTTTGTAGGAAATGAAAGATGATTCAGATAGTGAGAAGCGACAACAAATTCACCACATAAAAAACCTCTTTGCCTTCAACCTCTTCTGCCAGAAGCGCTTTGATGAATCCATGCAAGTTTTTGCTAAGCTTGGTACAGGTAAATGTTTGGGTTCGCATTGAGATACCTGGATTTGGAGGAATGAAATGAAGCTCATAGACTGCTGGGTGGGAGAGAGTTTTTTTTTAAAAATGGATGTTCTGTGGAGTCCAGTCCCATGTGAATAGCAAGTAGACTAGGCAGCTAGTTAGCTTTTTTATGAAACTGGTATAGTACTTAATTAACTTCAGATAGTGTGTTAAATAATGAGTTTGCCTTTTGTGCAAAATATATTTGATTGTAGGCTGTTTTCTAGCATGCATGGCAAATATACAGGCCCTTGAAGTTGAGGGTTTCAGCAAAAGCCTGCTTGTAACTTCAAGGGAAAAAAAGGGAATACCTGTGGATTTGCTAAATCTGTAACCCTGTTTACTGTTAATGGACCAAGCTACTGAAGCCAGGAAACTCTTCGGTGGATTTGGAAGTCGAAGTGGTCTCTGTGGTTCTTACTAGCTTCATTCGAAGAATACCTGAAGATTGTACTGTACTCTAGAATGTAGAGTAATGCTGTAGAATGAGACTGAGATCCTTTTATTGGTCACAACACATCCTTTGTACATTTAAACTTAGAAATTTTATTTGTTTTGGTGACATGTAACATCATATTTACTTGAGAAAACTACAATCAGAGAAAAGGACTGAGAGCTCAGAATACTTTAAACCAAACTTAGAGGCAGTGATTTTGAATTTGCTTAAACTCTGAAAACAGGTGCTCATTAGTTACAGCTGGTGCTATTCAATTGTTGTTTCAAAAGCACAGTAAATCTTTTCTTAAAATGTTGCTTCTCCCTAGAAATCCTGTGCGGCTGCCAGGGTTGTTAATACTGAGATAGCAAAAAAAGTGCAATAAGAGGCAAACAAAGGAAAAGGCAAACAATTGAAGAGGCAGTTGATGTGATAGAGCAAGTATTTAGACAACCAGAGGTAGCTTTCAAACCCTCCAGGTTATCTTGTCCTCCAGATGTGTCAGGGGCACAGATTGGAACTTTTGCCTGGACTTTGAAACAGTCTTTCTTGCTTCTTTTCTGTAACAAGCAAATTCTGTTTTCTGGAATCTTGTGGACGTATAAGTTGACTACAAACAGCTGTTTTGGAAAGCTAAACTTGCTCAAAGGTTATGTACATTAAAGAGTATGCAAAAATAATGTGATGAATGGTTACTAATATTAGTTATTTTTCGCTTAGATCCCACTCATGTGATGGGTCTGTATCCTGACCTCCTGCCCACAGATTACAGGAAACAGCTACAGTATCCCAACCCCCTGCCAGGGCTGTCTGGTGCAGAGCTGGAGAAGGCACACTTAGCTCTGATAGACTACCTAACTCAAGTGAGTGCTTCTGTATCTGTTTTTAGAGCAGGGTTATTCAGGGTTATCCAGCTCTCTTGTGCTAGCTTTAATGTATTGTCTTCATGGTTGGAAACTATGAGAAACCAGGGGAACTGGAAGATATGAGGTACCCCACAGATATGTGGGAAATATCTCATGTGAATTTTGTGAGGACTGGACAAAACATACTGATGGATCATATTTCAGTGCAAGTCCAATATTTTATTTCTAGTAGTTTTCTGAAGAGGGCTTGATCTGTTGATATATGTGGAAGGCATTCTATACAGGAGACAGCAAAGGTGTGAATTAAAAGGAGGAACAGAAGGTAGTGGGTACTATAAATTCCTGTGCACTTTGTTTTGTTGTAACTAGGATCTGAATTTTTCTGTTCCCATTCTTACTGGGCTAAACAGAAGCCTGTATCTGAAGTGGGATAATTTTTATGCCAAGTAGTTCAAAACCTAAATTGTTTTTCAGATGTTTTAAATGTCTCCTGACTTCTCTCAAGAGGCTTTGTTCAGGTTAATAAGTTTCCTTTTGACTATTTTCTCAGGGCTCTGGGCGTATTGCAAAGCTATAAATTTGCAAAACAAATGGATACGCCTGAATGTGGTTGTAAAGGTGATATGTTGAATCATTAATAATAATTCTTTAGGAAATAATAATTTAATTATTTAACTCAATTTATATTTAGTCTTTTTACTTGGTGGGTTATATTTGCTGAGCTGAGATGGAGAAATCCATGTCCTTTTCCTGTTAAAAGTCATTTGATGTCCTGCAGAAAAGAAGTCAGCTAGTGAAGAAGCTAAATGATTCTGACCATCAGTCCAGTACTTCACCACTCATGGAAGGAACACCCACTATCAAATCCAAAAAGAAGCTGCTACAAATCATTGATACCACCTTGTTAAAGTGTTACCTCCATGTGAGTTTCTGCCTGGCCTAAAGACTTTTTCTTTACCATGCAAAAGTTTTTTGAATTTCAGGTTGAAATGTTTGAGGAGGAAGATGTGAGCTAATACAGAAATTCTCATGCAACTGACTAACTGTTGCATGAAACTTTAGTGTTAGCTAGTTTCCTCACTGGTCAGCAAGTTGTTTCGTGGAATAAAGATGATGTGCCAGTTGTTGTATGTGTCAAAAGAATGTGGCCTTGACTATAGTTTGAGGTTCCAATGAATGCTTTTTTTTTGTTGCTTTTTACTGTTAAATGCAGGAGAGCATGATCTTTGCTGTCAGGGATGTTTTTCAAAGCTGAAGATGGGAATAGCTCTGATGTATTGTTTTCTTCCTGTCCCAACAAATCGAGGAAATTAAGATGGGCCTTGATCCAAGGTGTTAAACTGTCACTTCTTATGCTTTAAGACTTTCATTTTTTTTCCTCTATTCCAACTCAAGTTTTGTTCTATCATCTTAGGAGGTGCACGTGCTTAAGTGTTCCCTTTTTGCTTGCAGACAAATGTAGCACTGGTGGCACCGTTGCTACGTCTGGAGAACAATCACTGCCATATTGAAGAGAGTGAGCATGTACTGAAGAAGGCACACAAATATAGTGAGCTGATAATACTGTATGAAAAGAAAGGTCTGCATGAGAAAGGTAAGTATGAGTTTGGGGTGAGGACAGGAGAAGGCATAGGGAAATGTATTCCTGTTACTGAGTTTTAATTTGCCTTCAGTGAGCATTGTTCTGAAGAGACTTAGTTTCTGGATTTGTCTTGTGATTAAAGTGATCTTTCTGTTGCCCATTTGGCTTGTGTGTTTAAAACAAAACTATGTTTTGTCTGTGGTAGCAGAACAGGAAACTTAGAATGATACTTGTCATTACAAAGGCATAAGCTTTTTTGTTTTTCTGAAAGCATTGCAGGTACTTGTGGATCAGTCAAAGAAAGCCAACTCACCTTTGAAGGGTCATGAGAGGACAGTGCAATATCTGCAGCATTTGGGTGAGTGTGAAGGAAAATGTTTTTGTGAAGATGTTACTCTTGTTTGGCTTAGTGGCTATTCTACGGTTCAGCAACTCGCTGGAGACTTGTGAAGCTGAAGGGTATCTTTGACATCTTGTCTGTTTCCTTGTTTTCACAAACTATTTTACAAGTGTCTTGTTGAAACTTGTCTGTCTTACTGGAATGAAAAAAAATCCGTAGTATTTTGGATTTTCTTCCAGTGATGACTTAATATCACCCACTAAAGGATAGCTTTCTAGCTGCAAGTCTAACTTCCAGTTGTTGGGTCTTGTAGTATCTTGCCTGAGATGAAGAATCTTATATGAAGTTGTTGTTATCTTTGTATATGTAGATCTAGATTATGACCAAATGGTAATAGTTGCTGATCACAGTGTCATGGTAATTTGCTTAGTTGCCTATTCATTTTGAACTCCCATGTCCTTGTTTGGTTTTGTTTCTTCTAAGAATAGTCCTCTTGCATCCAATAATATTATTTATTTTTGAATGCACAATTCTTTAATTGTTATCACATTACTGGTTAGGTAGTGAGTAGTTCTTGTTGTTTTTGTTAGGAACATGTTTATGCAATGATAATGTATTACTTAAAATAATATTGAGACCTTTCCTGTTTGTGCCTTGTTTCTCTGTTACATTACTTATTCATTGGTGTCATTTAGTAACGTGACTCATCTTATAGAAGTGTTGGTATGTTATGTTCAGCTTACAGCTTTACAAAACAAACTTCTAATCTTATTTTAAAAATGGTACTATCATCTTGATCATTTCACATTGATTGGCCTACATCAGTTATTCACTTATTTTACCTGAGAGTGATGGTTACCAAACTTTACTGTTAGAATAGTGGAATACTTTTCTGAAATCTCAGTGGCTTGCTAAATTTGTTTTAGTCTTCTGGAGCTTTGCTGGCATTTCAAGACCGCATGAAAAATCGATTTACCTGTGTGCTTCTTGCTCAGCTCTTTAAAACTGATAAACACTATTTGGTCTGCTGTTTCCACTGTATTTCCGTACTCCAGTATAGAATGTTTAATATTGGTAATACATGGAATGTTATGTGCTAATGTCACTTGTAGCTTCCCCCTCCCAAGTAAATATCAGAAATAAATTATATTCAAGTAATCACAAAATTTTATCCAGGCTTGTAGCCTTGGTCTTTTAAGTCATCAGTTATGTATTGCTGATTTGGGTTTGATACTTGCCATGTGCAAACAGAGTAAGCACTTATTGTTTATTGTGTCAAAGCAAATATTGTTTAATCTGCGATTGACCCTGCCCACCAAAAATATACTTTATCTGTGCAGGGTTAGGCACAGGAGAGTGATGTATTTGATTGAGTGGTAGATAGTGTACTCTATTACATTATTCCTTATCTGCTAGGAAGAAGTTCTGCGTAACTATCTTATTATAGGTCAGTTAAATTAGGAATTTGTTGCTGAGAAAGTTTACAAATTCAGTTTCTGCTTTAGTTCTAGCAACAAAAAAAACCCCTTGCCTTTGTTCTTCAGTGTAAATAGCTGAATGTTAGGTGCTGAGGGAACCAGTTGTTTTGTGGTGTGATGTCATGTTGGCCTTTTGATATTCTGATCTAGAGTTACTTGATGAGTTCCTTTCATCAGCTTGAGTGGTTTGAGTCAGTTGTAATTTTGTGTTTGATGTGGTTGTGATTTCAGCAAAGGCAACTGGATCAGTGCCTTTGGAAAGTTATCTCATACTTGTTTGTAAGGAGTTAGACTTTCTCTTCCGTGTCTCTTGTGGGTACATGAGAACTTACTCCTGTGATTTGTTCTGTTGTTTATTTAAATTTTCCCAGTGAGGCTGGCAAATCCATTACCATATGATGCCCTGATAATTCAGAAAGGTAATTGAAAGTAGGCAAAACTCAGATTTAGTGCCATTTGCAAAGTCACTGTTTGGATTTAGAAACTTTGAGATTGGCTGTTCTGGGGGCTATTTTAATTGTTTTACTTCATAGTGTTCATCTTCTGCTTTTTAAAATGCTACTATTGTGAAGATCTGCTTGTATTAAATATTTGAGAAACAACACTACTTCTGATGATGTTGTGAAATGAAGATGAGGGGAAGTATACTTTTAAGGGAAGTATTCTTTTAAAGACGCAGGTCCTAAATCTTCTTAAAACAGTGAGACGTTTATTACCTAGCATGCAGTTTGTATGCTAGTTACTTTAGTACTATGATGCTTTACTATTTGTTCTGAAGTATTTGACCCTTTGCTATAGAAGGCATTAGACTGACAGACTGGTAATGGACTGACGGAAATTACACAAGTGAAACTATAGGTTTTTTCTACCCTAATATAAAAAAACGTGAGGGAAGTCTTTAGGAATCTGATAAAGACAACTGATCTTGGTTTTGGTCTGAATTGGTTATGTTTGGTTGCTCTTAGTATTTGAATTGATTCTAAAAAGGAACAAGAATTATGTTTGCAAAGTAATGAAATTGTGACTTTTGCCTGGAGTGTGTCACTTGCTTGAAATGAGTGGGGAAAAAATCTGAACCTGATTCTTCCTGTAAATTAAGCCTTGCTGGCTTTGGAACTGTCTGCTTGTGTTGTGAGTAAATAGATCTGTAGGATTTTAACATTGAACATTGCTGCTTTTTGTATTCCAGGCACAGAGAACTTGCACTTGGTATTTTTGTACTCTGTCTGGGTGCTAAGAGATTTTCCTGAAGATGGACTGAAGGTAAGTATGGTTGAAACAGGCACCTTGCTATTGAGATTCTTGGTGTATGGAGTTAAGGGAACTCACTGTAAGAAGCCATGTATTAATATTAAATCCAGTTAAATGTGTAATTTATATTTCCTATGCTTAATACTGTGGTTTGATCAGCAGGAGAAAGAACAGGGCAACCTTTCAGTTTTTCTTACACTTTTCTATTCTCAGAATACTTTATCTTGTAATAAATAGCTAGGAACATTTGATACAACATTTAATGTTATTGATGTCGTGCTTCTTGCAAAGGAGCCTGGTTGAATATTTGAATGTAAAATGTTAATTTGCCTTTCTTATCTTCCTTTTCCTCTTTGATGTAGCACTTTCTATACTTGGGAAGTGTTGGACACTGTAAAAGAAGAGTGTTAACTAAGGCAGAAGTGGGGATGTTTCTTAATACTTCCAGATGTGAGAGGTAGCTTCTGAGTACCTAAATAAGCTGCTTAGATTTTTTTTCTTTCTTCTGCTTATCTTTGTACACATGTGATGATACTATGAGCTTCAGTGCCTCAGAGGAAAATACACTGTGATACTTAAATTTAAAAAGAAATAATTTACCATTCTGTGAATAAAATTTTGTTTAACAGATATTTATAGAAGACCTCCCTGAAGTGGAAGCTTTGCCACGAGACAAAGTGCTCAGTTTTTTGATAGAAAATTTTAAAAGCTTGACTATTCCTTATCTGGTAAGAACTCAGTCTGTACTAGTGCATTAAATTCAGTACAAATTACTTCCCAGAGGAAGTTTCTGTAACTGAACTTGAACACATATTTACAGGAGCACATCATTCATGTCTGGGAAGAAACCGGTGCAGACTTTCACAACTGTCTGATCCAGCTGTACTGTGAAAAAGTGCAGGGCTTAATGAAAGAATATCTCAGTTCTTTCCCTGCAGGTATGTTTGCCCTTTTCTGGCAGGAAGACCAGGGGAATGAGACAGCACAGGGGAGCCTTCACTATTGCTCTAAGCCTTCCCTGTTTATATCCAGAAGAAGATATCCCAAGTGATAAGGAACTGGCACAACAGAAGTTGTGGGTTTGTAGGGAAATCTATTGCCTCCCTAGGGATCTTAAGGGACCAACTGACGGTTTGTTCATTTGATTAAATGTAATGACTGTTACTACTGCCTGAATTCTACATATTAAGGGTAGGGAAGGGTCTTCAATAATTGAATCTATTTTTTAATAAGCCACTTGATGTATTTTTGGGAGCTGAAGAAATTTATCAGGTATACCAGAATCCCAGCCCATATAACTTTTTCATCAGCATTTGGTTCCTCCTCATAATGACTTGTTTATCTTGTGTAGTAGCGAAATAGATGTCTTACCATACCTTGTGTTGTTTTCTTCTGTATAGATAAAACTCCAGTGCCTGCTGGGGAGGAAGGAGGAGACTTGGGGGATTATCGGAAAAAGCTTCTGCTTTTTCTGGAGAAGTCTAGCTGGTATGAACCTAGTCGACTAATTAGTGACTTCCCCTTTGATGGTGAGTTCAGTTTCTATAGATTAACTAAACCCTATCTTATGACATTATACAGCAAAACCCCTTCACTTACAGTAGAATTGTGCTAACTACAAATAGAAAAGATGGCTGTATCTGTAGTTGCAAGCCAAGCATCTGTATATTCTTTTTGCTGGCACAGTTAGGTTTACCAGTTTCTGCAGGATTTGTGTAACTGTTAGCCCAAGACATTGTGGTGTTTCCCGTCACTTAAAATTTAGGTCAACTTTTTGATGAGCCTGAATTGCTCAACAGATCTGAAGTTTGTTGTGTCTTAAGCGTGCGTAAGGATTCATAGAATATTACTGAGACTAGCATGAAGTAGACTTAAGAATCTCAGTGTAACTTTAATCTGTGCTCAGACTATAGTGCCTTCTGTTGGTCTCGTCACTGATGGGGCTTATGTTGTCGTTTGTCTGTGTAACTATTGATTAATCCTTTGTGCTGCCACTAGGTCTCCTAGAAGAACGTGCTCTGCTCTTGGGTCGTATGGGGAAGCATGAGCAAGCTCTGTTTATATATGTTCATATTTTGAAGGACACCACCATGGCTGAAAAGTAAGAATGATTTTTTTTTTCCCTTCTACTCACTGCCCTGTGGATAGGATGTGTAGTGAAACATTGCTCTGTGTGGAACATCAGGATCTTCTGGCTTTCCATGTTTTTTTGACTTTTAGGCTCTCCTAGGTGTCTGTGAGCGTTCATTACAGATGATGGTGCTGAATCCTTGAGGCTTACCTTTTCATGCTGTGCTATCATTGGTCTTTAGATGAATATGAGTGTCATCAATGAGTTCTTTGTTTCCACCTGTCCTTAGCTTGTGGACTTCTGTATATTCTGCTATTTCTCTTCCAAGACATATTCACTAGCCTAGCTGGAAAGTTAAGCTTCAGTTAGTAGAATTCTGTCTAGTAAAGATATGGCATTTTGCTAGATATATCATGTCAGGGAACCTTCTGAGTGACTCTGAAGTGCTTAGGTGAAAATGGAATTAACTGATACAGGCAGTTGTGTCTGAATATTGGGGCCTATTCAATGTAGCTTCTTTTAAATCTAGTTTCAGCAAATGCATGTTAGAGGACATTCAACCCTGTTATGTGGCATGCACTAATGAAAACCTTTTCTTTATGATTTAGATACAATAATTAGGCTTATTGTTACCTATTTTTGTGCTATAATGTGTTGATTGAAGACATCTTTTTCTCCTTGCTTTTACACAGATCAATTTTGTTCAGTTTCTACATGAAAGCATTTTAGTTGATTGGAACTGAGAGACTTGTGCAAAACCTCCGTTTTTCTCAGCATTGTAATACAAAGTAAATGGTGTCATTTTGTTGTGCAATTTGGTCAGTCAATCAAAATTGGATGTACTACTTCTTAACTTCGACAATGTCAATAATCAAAGATTTTAAATGTTAATTTCTGCAGACCTACTCTCTGGTCTCCAAAACTGTACCTGAACTTCATTTCATTTTTTTCTGTTCTAGCTACTGCAATAAACATTATGACAGAAACAAAGACGGCAACAAAGATGTAAGTAGCTTCATCTTTGCAGCCCCCATTTTCAGTAAGGATGGGTTAGACTATTCATGCCATGTCAGAGCTTTTATAGTTTCTGCTCTGTATAGACTTTTTCAGGGTTTGTTTAGGTGGACAGGAACCTATGCATAAGCTCTTGGAATTTAGAAATTACTAGATGATTGTTTTTGTAAAAATTTTGTTTCTTTTTTTGAATTTGTTTTTTGTTGAAGATGTTGCTACATCACTGGAGTTGTGCATACATTCTGTAGCTAAAGTTGTGATGGAATTCAGAAGACAAAACACTGTGTTCGCATACTTCTGCAGAAAAGTTAATGTTAAAAATCGATGAAGTGTTGGTTTCTGAAGATCAGTAGTGAGTTAAGTAAAACGAGGATGGTATGACTAAAACTACTCTTATAGAAGAGCCTTAGCATGGAATGCAAGTCTTATAAAACCTTGAACATCATGGGTACTTTTGAGTTTTTGTTGTGTTATAAAAGCTGTTTAAATGAGCACTTGAGAATTTTGAATGGCATGGGTATAGCTTACCATTATTATATTATTATTATATATATTATTATTATAACTTAACATTGCTGGGTTCTACTAATACTGTCATTGGTGCAAACGTGCAGAAATTTCCTTTTGTGTGCAATAGGTCTATCTGTCACTGCTCCGGATGTATCTTTCCCCACCTAGTGTTCATTGCCTGGGACCAATCAAGATGGAAGTGCTGGAGCCTCAAGCCAATCTACAGGCAGCTCTGCAAGTTTTGGAACTGCATCACAGCAAATTGGATACCACCAAGGTAAGAAAGACTTTTAAGTTCTGAGTTTGTTCTATTGGGAGAAGGTACTGGTGTGGACAAGTGAACAGATTTTAACAGCGTCAAGCTAAATGTGTCAATTCCTATTCTATTCTATTATCTATTCTTTTTAATTTTTTCCTAACTAAGTGTGTTTTGCTCCAGGCGATAAACCTACTCCCAGCAAATACTCAGATTAGTGAGATTCGGATCTTCTTAGAGAAAGTACTTGAAGAGAATGCCCAGAAAAAGAGATTTAATCAGGTCCTCAAGAATCTTCTCCATGCTGAATTTCTGAGGGTAACTACCCACCACTTGTCATTTATAGGAATGGTGTTTTAAAAACCAGTGTTCAATATTTAAATTAACTGTTCCTTATATGGAACATGTGTTTTCTAGATGGTACTGTAGTGCAATTAGGTGTGCATCAAGTAGATTTGAATGTTCTCTTACCTGGAGATGGTCAAAAGTACACACCTCATCTAAAGTAAAAAAAATGCACTGTCAGAGTGTCTGAACATTCTGTGCTCTGGTGTGCATTGCAAAATGATTTTGGGGGACATAGAATGGATTTATTTCAAATAAACTAAACCAAATAGATGATGCACTTCAATACTTCACCTGAACACCCCTTAGTGGTTAAAATGCCCTGGTCTATGGACTAGACTTGTTGAAAGTGTTGGGTGTTATACCACCTGCTGTGCTCTATAGACATGATTCTTTTGTGCTATACAACTTGCTAATATAGATAGAGCCACTGTAAATGAAATGTAATAGATTGCAGTTTCATTGTCTAGAAGAGAGGCGTGGTGTGGCATTGTTTTGGTTTTTTTTTTCCTTTAATTCTTCTACAGGTGCAGGAAGAGCGGATCTTGCATCAGCAAGTGAAGTGCGTTATTACAGAAGAGAAGGTGTGCACTGTATGTAAAAAAAAGATAGGTAACAGGTGAGAGAGCATGTGCCTTAGAGCTTGGGAAACAAAATCAAATGTGAATTGTATACATGTAAGCTAAGAATTTACAAAACACACTGAGTGTGTATATGTACACAGGGAAAACAGCAGTATGACGGTGAAATTTGAAAAGTGTTTCAGTTGGGCTTTATATGGCTCAACTGAGTGGCTGGGAAAACATCAGAGCTTTAGTGAACAAAGTTTATTGAAGAGTTTAATTCTGCTTTCAACAAGGAAGAATAAAATCCCTTCAGAAACTTGTAAGAATTCTTACTTCACAACTCTATAAGGCAGAAAATAACTTTTCATATTGATTGGGGAAAATTTTCAAAGAACACTGCCTACTCGCTGCTTCTTAACTAGAAATAAGGAGGATAATAAAAAGAATCTCAAATAAGGTAGATGTATAATGTTTTTTGATATCTGATGGCTTTGTGGTTCCCTGGCTGATCTACATTTTGTAGTCTAATCATCTTAGGACATCTAAAAGTAGAACTAATTTATTTGATACTTGGATGTCAATTACTTTTCTTCCCATTACTAGGAGGTAATTACGGGTTGGTATAGAATACAAATTTTATTTGCACTTTTTCCTCTTTTAACTGTAGTAAAATGCCACATGACTGGCTTATTTATTGTTTCTCTTGTTGATGTGAACCCTTCTGGGATATCAGTAGCATTCAGAATAACAGGAAAAGTCTTTTTTCCAAAACATTTTAATGTTCCTAGGTCCAAATATTCTTACTGCTGTGCATATTCAGGTTTTTTTGCTGTTATTGTGTGGGACATAGCATCAGAATATAAATCTGTAAATGCAGTATTGTTTTAGTTGTCTAGGATTTTTCCAATTCTGTTAAATTCATCAAGGCTTCAAAGGTCAATCATATCAGTATTTCACCCAATATTTGTTACCATTGACTTCAGAGTAGTGTGCTTATATTAATCAAAATAGATTTCTTTTTTTTTCCATGATACTTTTACAAAATCCATAGAATGGTTGTGTCTGTTTTTCTCAGGAATACATCCTGGCTGTTAATTTAACAAAAAAACTGTCACTTTCATGTAAGCATCATTTTGTGATTTTAATGTAACTTGGATGTTATTGTTTCAATAGGGAATAGTTTGTATTGACAATTAATTTTTGTGTTCTGTCTCTTCACAGTGCATTTGCTCGATACCCCAACGCGATAGTTGTGCATTATTTCTGCTCCAAAGAAGTCAACACATTAGACACCTGACCTTGTCATGTTCCATAATCCCAACATTCATATGAAATTCTGAATGGACGACTTAAGAAGTTGATGCCTCTGATATTTTTGAGGCTTGTTGCTATGTTTTCTTTTACTAGGTAGAAGTCAGCTGTAACTGTGGACTGACTGTACCTCTCTGGCAATATAGACTTAATAGAAAGTTACTTTAACCATGTAATTATAGTGCTGACATCTACACTGAACCTCTCGGTACTTGGATGAAGAATAGAAACTGATTTTTGTAGTGGATATTGTATTGCAGTCCAGCCTTATGAATGAGTTGTTAGACAACAGTTGGGCCTTTACCACAAGTCAAATTTTACTGTAAAACTTAACCTCCACAGGGCAACAACATTGTGATTTGGCCTTGCATGTCAATAGTTCTTTCCAAGAAGAAAATTCCTTTATAATCTTTGCAGCTGTATCAGTGTTGCATGGAGATCACCGGGTGCTTGGTGTAGAGAAGGTTTCTGTGCCTATTTCTAGACCAAAAAAATATAATTTTACTTTCATCTCAGTAATGGGAATGTTTAAATGCTGACCATAGGAATCCTTTTATTGATCTTCAGTGTTATCTCCTGACCTTCTTATAAGCAGAAATTCCACAGGAGGTGGTCAAACAGTAGATACCATTATTAAGCTATTTTTTTCCTCTCTGCTTTAGTTTTAGAGCTGTAAACTGAATTAACTTCTGTGTCATTTGCACTGAATATGTTCACTCTTAGCATGAGTGGAAGCTCAGAGACTGTTGTAAGAAATTCACATCTGCACTCATACCAAAAAGTGAAGAACGCTCTGTAAAGCAAGTTCTGAAGGGACTGAACTATAGATATTGTTTGAGCTTCTAAACTACACATGAGATTCGTATATGTAAAGTTCTTCGGTCTCTGGTTCATTTCCAGTATTGAAGTGAAATCTGGACTATTTCAACATCTCTGTTTTATATACTCTGGAACTGTGTTCTGCTCAGGCTATTTCTAAGTTACTTTTGGGCCAGAAATCTTAACTACAAAAACTAGATTGTTCCATACTCCTTGTAGGCAGTAATATTTTTCTCTAACTTATTTTTCTACTAACTTAAATCTATAGCATATTGGTATGAGGGATATTAAAATATTTGATTGGTGCAGAAAGAATCTGTGCAGTGGTAATGAAAGGCAGCAGTAGCAAATAACCCAGTAGCTGTTGTCTTGGTATCTGTTATCCTGGTTTAGCAGTATTTATAAATATGTAATTAGCATGCAGCATGGCATGTAACTACCAAATATTGCCTCTTAATGAACAAATAGATGATTAAAGCTTGTCTGCCTAAGGTGTAATTCTATCTCAGTTAATATAATAGGTTTAATTAAGCCATCATTATGTGAGTGTTTTAGGAACAGATCTGCTATAGGCTGACAAGTCTTAATTCACTTTCATGTGCCAATGTCAGTAGTTTCCTTTCATATCTCCTTGTTTTTTCCCTTTCCACATGTTTCTGTATTTATTGCTTGTATGCCATTAATTCTTATAGATTTCTTGGTCCAGTGTTTTGCTACTTCTGTACTTTGATGTCTTGGGCTGTATTGCTACAGATGTCTTTCTGCAGAGACTGGGTAGAGGGTATTTGTGGTGTTAATGTTTTTAACCTTGTATTTCTTCTATTTGAAGAAGAGAGCCTAAAAGTACTTGTATTGGATTTGCACATTCTGTATAGATCTTTATATACTAGTTCAGGTACAGAGGGAAGATTATTTGGGAGAATTGTGTTTACAGATCAATGAGAATGAAAGTAGGGTATTTTAAAAGGCCCATATTCTTTGTATGCAGATATAACAATATTGCTCTGATTTTTACTAATATTATGTTTAGTACTGCTAGTCTGATTTTTATTTATCTTCATTATCTGCTATCTGGACAGCTGTATTCACATGTGAGGATCTACATTGTACTCTTACTTTCACGGTTAAGGTTGTGCCTCTGTTTACCTCCATTGCGTACCATTTACAGACATGTGGTTTGTGATACAAATTTATTTTTCCCCCCTTGGTTCTGATAATGTGGTTTTTGTTTACTAACCATACCGAAAGTTTATCTAAAGCAATACATTGTAATAAATATTGTGTACCAGTGTGTGTTTCTGTCATTGTGCAGTTAAGCTTCTCTGGGCTGCTGTACATGTTCTTATATATTAATTGTCACTTTCTACTGGAGGTCAGACCCAATGTGAGGGCTCTCAGTATCACTCCTGCTTTAATATGTGTAAGTCAAATGAAGCTATGTCATTTTATGAGAGCTGTCAGCACTTTTCAACTTTGTTTTTATAAATCTACAAGTTTATAGTATGTTTGTGAATATTCAAAAATCCTACTAGAACCACTTCTGTATTCTCTTTGAAAAATGTTTTTGAAGGTCTTATACCACTAAACGTGTACTTAGTAGAGAACGCTAAAATTATTGACAATTACTTTTTGAGTGGTGATGTGCTGTTTCCATGTGAGGACAGATGGTGAACTCTGGGACCAAATCAGGAAATGTTTAAGTCATAGGATCATCAAATGTTGGAATTGGTATATAGATTTTCAGTTTTCTCATTCTACAGAACTGGGAGATACCAGCACTGTCTTTGTGTCCATGTCAGACAATTGAGTATAATAGTATTTCTGGAGAAAACTAACCCGTCAAAAAACCCTGAAACTGAAACCTTGATAGCATCCTTTGGAACCTTTGTATGTTCTAATTATGCAGCTGCAAGTCACTGCCTGTCACTCTCCTCTTAGTGCTGCTAATGGGGGCAAGAGGAAGTCCCCTTGCTATACACATTTTAAGCACTATATCATATGATTGGTGATGGTGTCATTTATTCATGCTGGCTGGCAACAAAATAACTGCTAAATGTCTACCACTACAAGGATGCTAATCCAAGCAGAAGTGAAGTTGCCAGGTGTGAGGCCATCTTTGTCGTCTTTTGATGCCATTTTGCTTGTTTATTTTCTTAATTTGCTAGGAAATGGCAAAAGCAAGTAGTGTCCCTGGATATTAAGCTGGCTGTGAGTGGTGTCTGTAGATGGCTAAAACAGCACACATGCACTGCAAATGGATGATACGTTGACCGTGAGACATTTTTCAAGCATATGTTCTGAAGAGCTTTCAGTTTTTCTTGAGAGTAAATTTCAAGAGAAATTCTATAAACATGAAATCCTTGATGCATTTGGAAGAGGATAGAACTTCAGAAGACAGGTAAGCGTAATTTTAAATGCAGTTGGGCAATCAAAGTAAAATATAGGTTTTATATACTGCGTGTAATAAACCGTTGAGATTAATTTTGAATTCTCCATGTTATCTTACTGTGTGAGATCACCTCGGTTTTCCTGTAATTTATAGTCATGAGTTACATTGGATTAAATATAAATAAATCATTTACTGGTCTGTAAATTTTTCCAAGATAAATAAAAATACGACAATTCTTTATTCTCAGGGATATGTAATGCAAAAAACCCTGCGTTTTCAGCACAGTGTCTGTCTTTACATTTATCATTTAGTGCCATGCGAGAGCTTTACAGCAGTTACTGTCTGTTTTGTGATGTTCCTATGACAGGAAATAGTTAATGAATGGGAGCTTGCTGAGAATGTGACATATTGTCATATTTGTATGGAGCTGGTGACATGCTGTGTTACTGGCTTTCACACATTCTTTGCCACTTGCTAATTGTTGAACCACTTAAGAGATTTTTTTGTCTCTTGCTTTAGTTCAAGCTCTTTAATAGAAAGCTTCAGACATGCCAACTGTCAGTACTGTTAGCAAACCAGTCAGTAATACAAACCAGTCAGTAAACAAATCCAGTAAATATCTTCCTTTACTACTTTGAAATATTTTTAAAAGTACAATAGACTCAAAAAAATCTATAGTACCTGTTATACAATTTTTTTCAAGAACCTTTAGCGGAAGAATCTAAACAGTGCTACATGGAAATGACAATAAAGGGGGACTTGTGCAGTTTGCTCACATAGCGAGATATTAGATGTGGTGATCAATTAATGTTCTCTGAGACATCCAAGTGCAGATAAAATTATGGTGTCTCCAGTCTGACCTCCCTGAAACTTCTCTGAACAGCCACAGTCAATCATAAGTTTGACTTTACTTCAGGCTTGTAAGATGGTAATTTCATTCTATTTAAAAATGTTCTTTAAGGGTTTGAAATACCCAAAGTCCTAGTCCAGGTTGCTGGAACTCTGAAAGAAAATCCATACAGGGAGGCTCTGGGCTTGTGGCTTAGTCATGGAATGGTGCTTCCTGCTACTCAGGGCTTCCTTATTTGGAGCTTCTTTGTTGCCTTTTTTTTTTCACCAGTATCTGAAAAAACTGCTTGCAAGGTGCTGAACTGGGTTGTTTGGCAATTACAGGACACACCTCCGCTTCTTGCAGCTGGAGTGCAGCCCAGTCCTGCGCAAAACTTCAGGCTGAGCCTGTAGCAAGCAGCCATTCACAGCTAGGTTTCTGGAAGCTCTTTATTTTCTGTGTTTCCCTGTCAGAGACAACAGGACGTTTTTCCCATGTTCCATGAGGTGCTGCGGGGCCCATTTCCACCCAAAGTGCTGCCTTTCCTGGCAGCAGTGCTTTTCCAAAGGAAGGAAAGGAAAGAGACTGGATTTTACCACTGGCAGGTAAGACTAATAGTAGTGCTGGCGTTCCTTAGCCAATGTAGTTTGGTAATGACTTCTCGTTACTGCACATGTGGAAAACTAGTCCTGTACTTCTGCAGGAATTAATCAAAAAGTTTGTCATTAGAGGAAAGTGTTGGGTAACAATAATGCTAATGGTGACTCCAGTTTAGTAAATTCAGGGTCTGTGAGACAATGCAAAGCAGGTCTCTCTGTCCTTAGGTTTTGGGGAACAGAATTAAGCTGATGCCAAGTACTTTTTGGGGGTGAGAGAATTGGGGGGGACCTCTAGCATACTGGGCTTGTCGTCAGTAGAGACAGTGCTTATGTGTTTTCTTTCAGAGTATACTTGATTACCATTCTGTCCCTTTCTGCTCTCTACCTTATCTCACAGGGTTTAAAAATTTCAAGTAGACAAATGGCAATGGTGAAAAACCCCCATTCATAATGCAGTGCAACCACATTAGATAAAGTTATTTCTGTGTGCTTGTCCATTAAATGGTTTATAGTAATTTCATTGTATAAGACTGTGTGGCCAACAATCTCAATTTTGAATAACGCTGAACTGTGTGAAAGGAGACTTGACAGATCAGACCTCCTGTGCAATCTGACTACCTGCCCCACTCCCTCCCAAATCTACAACTTGAAGCCGAGGTGACTGTTAAATGTCATAAGATGGCTTGCTGCCTATATGTTTTGCTGTGCACCCCTGTGTGATAAAAAATGCCTTATTATCTTCTTTTACATTGTTTAGTACTTGAGTAGAAGGGTAGAAAAGACTGCTGTTACCCTGCCATGATTTCCATTAACACGTAAACAACTGGATGTGATATTTCCCCTCAAGTGCTCGCTATATAAATAAATAAAAAAATTAGACACGACTTCTTGAAGTTGTGCTGGCTGGCAGGGTGAAATCTTGTATTAACTAGTTAATAGTAAATGAGCAAAGGGAGGAGCATCAAATCACGGTTCCAGCTTTGTAGGTTAATTCAATATGATTAGATCTCAAATTTCCAAAGTTTAGCTGGAGTTTCACACATCTGAAGACAAACAACAAATTGAGAGGGAGCCTAGCATTTACCACTGCTGTTGTGATACTGAGCTGTTTGCACTGCTCATACTGTTAGCATCGGCATGACAATAAACACATAACACTCTGGGAAGGGTTATATGTTGGTGCTTTATGGGGGGGAGCGCCCAGGGATCAGGGAATAGTTTCTCAAATCTGATCCCCCAACACTGTTATAACTCGACCTATATTTATTCTCGTGAGGTTTCGCAATCTAATGTATATTCAACAGGTTACATCATTGTCCAATGCATATGTATGTTTCGATGACCTCATCAGCAAGTTTTTTATCAGCTCTTACTGCGCTTGTGTACCTCCTTCTGGTGGTCGTGAAGAGGAAGGCTCCCTCATCATCCTCAGAGGAAAAAATTTTTATTGTGAACTTTTTACCTTTCTTCTTTTGGGCAAATGTCCAACGTGAATTTACCGCCAGTTTCCTTCTATCTCTACTTTAATTAACTCTAGTTTGGTAGACTCCATTCTTATCTTGCTACTTGAGTGATTTACGGTCTCCTGTTTTAACGAAGTGCTGTTAGTGTTATCTTGTTGGCATTCCTAGGTAACTAACACTTTTTCCTACACCACTAGGTTTTAAGATTTCTTGTAACTTTAAAACTACTACATGCATTTAAATAATTTCTTTTCTTGATTTGCAACTAATTCAAACTACTGTATATAATAAAGTTTTAGATTCTTGCTCCAACAATACCACCTAACTGGTTATAAAACTTGCCCTCCAGAAGACCAGGACTCATATGGCTTGGTCTAAAGTCTCCTTTTCTAACTGTAGGTGCACACTTCTGGGAAGGAGAGAAAGTGCACGGGGTGCCTAGGAAAGCCAGAAGTGAACTTAAGGCACTGTGGCTAAAATAAGGAGGAAGGGAATTGTGGGCAACAGTGTTTATTTGGGAGCAGAAACAGGACAGGAGGAAACTTGGTAAACAGGAGGAACCCTTGGTAAACTGGACACTACTTTGACTGAACTGCTTCTTTTGCCTGCTAGCTGTGAACACAAAAGAATATGTGGCTTCGAAGTTACCTTTTTATTTGCTGTTGACAACAATGCTGTAATAAAACTAGCATGCTTGTTATGGTGAGTCCTCTGCATCTGTTGAGAGATGTGGAGTGGACCCCAGCACTTATATCCCCCTGTATGAAGGCAGGTGTTCCAGGCTATATGAGAATAAAGACTACTGGGTCCTGTAACTGGGATAATCTGTTTTACAGTCACTTGCTGCTGCATCATAGATGAAAGATACTGATAGTTGTTAGTAGGACTGAGCGTGTGAGAGCTTTGTGTTGTACCTTCATTTTAAGGGTTTCTGTTATTTTTTTGCTTCAAATGTGCTGTCCTGAGCTCTGGGAAGAGGTGGATTCTGAAAAATCATCAAATTGTAGAGGAGAAATTGGTTGCTTGTATCTGTCACATGTTATTATGTATACTCCTATGGGCAGAGCTGTTGTTACTCATTCGTTTCCCATACAGGTTTCTTGCCTGCCTTTTCCCTGATATGTTTAAGTAAAGCATATCTAATACTGTCGTGCTTCATTATTCTGCAAGCTCACCTTGTAACATGTTATGACCTTGCTTTGCCTTTGATAAAAGATAAGTAGAAAAGGTACATGGGGAAGGTTCTAGCATAATTCATAGCACAGGACTGGGAGCAGAGCGAAATGTTTGTTGCGTTATACACCCTTACATTTTCCACACCCAGATCATAATTTATCCTTAGCTATGTAATGACTGACTACAAATCAGAGGTTGTTTGAGACCTGTGGAAAGGACATTCTTTTGAATGTGTAAGTACTATATGCCGACATGTGGTGTGCAGTAAAACAAGGATATGCCATCTTCAAGGGTGTCCTGCACTGCTTCTGCGGTTAGTATCTGAATTACAGGTGAGAGTCAGGCTGCACTGAGTGATGATTGCTTTGACAGCAGTGGGGCTGTGATCTGGTTGCTTCATTTCTCAACAACCTGAAGAGTTGCAGCACCTTTAAGAAGTTGATGAGAATAACACATGCAATGCTGAATTTTTTTCTGTGGTCTGTTCCCCAACTTGATGAGTCAGAAAGGAGGCCAGGCTCTGCCTTAAAAAGCTAGTGTCAGTGACTGAACAAAAGAGAGGTGCTTAGGAAACCTTTTAGAAGAAAGAAAAACTAGCATGTGAAAGGTAGAGCTCATGGTGAAATTAGATCACAGAATCACAGATGTGAATGCATGTCTTGTTCCCTTCCTTTTCTAAAAATGAGAGATGTATCCTCAACATATCGATGATGCAAATAAAAGCCCTTTAAAAGTAATAATAGTATAATTGGATTTTATTTGCATAAATTGAATTTGTTACCTGTGTGTGAGATCTTAGAATGTGCATGTAACTTTTGCTCCTCACTTGGTGGTCAAGGTGGATGGCACTCGGTACAAAGTTGTTCAGTGTACTATGTATGTCTTGCTTTTATTGTTTTATTAAAACCTTGGTTTGCAACTGCACAGGGTTTTGTCATAACTGATGGAAGTGAGGTAGAATACCATTCTGTTCATAAGCCTTGCACAATTACTTCTGTTCTATCTCTGCACTAAATCAATTGGAGGTGTTTTCTCTTGTCTTCCCCTGCCCTCCTTCCACTTTTCTTCATGTGCTTCTAGCGTTCAGTTAGACTCTTTTTTTGCTCTACATATCCAGGCATTTGGATACTAATATTACTTTCCAAAAACAGCTTACAAGAAGCTTTCATGAGCAGAGATTACATTTCAATCTGTCTTGGTGAAGTGATATCAGTAACAGTCCAGAATGAAAAGGTATTCAAGGTTTATCTTTTCTTGCTCTAACTACTGTGAAGTATGTGCTCCTACATGAAAATGTAGGGGTTTTTTTTCCTCATTATAAACAGCATATGCTGTTTGTATCTTCAGACCATGCTGCTAAGATTCTTGTCATGTCTGGTATTACTCAAGCATGCATGTGCCCTTGAAAAGTACCCTTGAGCTTGCCAAGTCATAACTGAAATTGTTTGAATGGCTTCTGAATCTGCTTATCCTTCAACAAGAATGAACTAGTTAAACAGTTCGAAATTGATCTATAATTAGAGGAAACCCCAAATAAAGAATTTACTCTCTGCAAGCCCATTGGGAGTTACCCTAAGAAATCACTCACTGCCGTGCTGAAAGGGATTCGTGTTTCCTTCTAGACTACTTTAGTCTTACTCTAGGACACTGAAAATGCTATAGTATTCCAAAACTGACTCATCAATAGTTTATTTTAGGCAGCCTGGTCTGATCAGTTTCTCTGGACTGATAGTAGTGTGTTTATGTAGCAGGCGTTGCAGTTGAGTTAGTTACATGCTAAACTTGTTCCTCTCTTTTCAGTGGGAGAAGCATCCTTACTACAACCTAACAGTAAAAGTCCTTCGAGCCAGAAACATCAAGGGTACAGATCTGTGTAAGTATTTAGTCAAGTTATTATGGGAACAGATGGGGTTTTTTTAGTGTATGCCTGTATCACAGGTAGTGTTGTTATAGGAACTTCTTGCCTTACACAGTGCATTGCCTTTAAGTCTGAACAAAGGCTTCTCTTGTAAAGCTTTATACATATTTTAAAACCTTAATTTGAGGCCAACTTGCAGGTTAACTCTGCTGCTTTGCAAAACAAGATCAGGTAAGTTCTGGTAATGTTCTGCTTCTGTGCTCCTTTACATGTCATGCTGAGACCTGTTCTGTGTTCCTTTGTCTGGATTCAGTCCTCTGGTCACGGCAAGTTTCACCCTTGCTCCTGCTGAACAGTCATCTTGCACCTGGAAGTACCAGTCTTCAATTCTAACTTCCAAATCTTTGTTTTCTCAGTTGTAGTAATGCTTTCTTTCTTTGTTATTGAATCTTTTTATGGAGGTAGGTGGTTGACTGATTCAGAGACAAACTGCTTTTTACCTGTTCTGGGTTTTGTTAGCATGATATTTTGATACTCCCTTCCTCTTATGTTTCTGTGTTAAGTGAAGCTCTCAGGGCTTTAAAACTCATTTGAGATTTAATCCCTTTATATTTAGTACAATAAAGTACTCTACCTGCCTTAAGTTTATGCTGAACTGCTGTAATGCTAAATGACTGTCTAGGGAGTGAAAAATGCTTCTCGAAAGTCTAAGGGCTAGAATCATACTGTGAAGAGATGTTTTTTATCGTCCTTCTGTTCAACTTCAGTGAAGAATGGTTCCTGTAACTGCACTGTTAAATGGGCCTTAACATGGAGACGTGTTGGAATAGATCCTATGATTGGAGTGTTGGGATAGAGGGATACGGGCTTTTCAGGAAGCACAGATAAGGGAGATGAGGAAGAGGTGCTGCCCTCTATGTTAATGACCAGCTGGAGTGACTGGTGCTCCACCTGGGGGTGGGTGAGGAGCTGAGCAAGAGCCTATGGGTCAGGACTGAAGGGAAGACAGGGACAGGTGACATTATGATGAGGGTCTGCAATAGGCCACTGGACCAGGAAGAGTGAGCAGATGAGGCCCTTTATAGACAGATGGACACAGCCTCACATTCACAAACTGTCATCCTCCTGTGGAACTTCAACCACCCTGATATCTGTTGGAGGGACAACACAACAGGGCACAAGCAATCCGGGAGGTTCCTGGAATGCAGTGATAATAATTTCTTTCTCCAAGTCATAGAAGAGCCAACAAGGAGAGGTGCTGTGCTCAGCATTGTTCTCACTAACAAGAAAGGGCTGGTGGGGGATGTGGAGCTCAAGGGAAGCCTTGGCTCCAGTGACCATGCAAGATCCTTACAAGCAGTGTGGAGAGTGTGCAGGAAGCTCACTACTCTGGGTTTTGAGAGGACAGACTTCGGCCTCTTCATGAGTCTGCATGGTAAAGCCCTGGAGGGGAGAGAGACCCAAGAAAGTAGGTGAATATTTAAGGATCGTCTCCTCTGAGCTCAGGAGTGATACATCCCAGTAAACAAGAAGTTAGGCAAAAGTAACAGGAGGCCTGTGTGGATGAACAAGGATCTCCTAGACAAACATAAACACAAAAAGTAAGTTTACAGAAAGTGTGAACGAGGGTGGGTAACCTGGGAGGAATACAGGGAAAGTATCTGGACAACCAAGGATCAACTTAGGAAAGCTAAAGCCCTTATAGCATTAAATCTGGCCAAGGGTATCAAGAACAAGAAAAGTTTATCACTGACTGTCTCAACCTGGACAAAGGGGGGAGGAAAAAGATGGGTTCGTTTGTCTGTGTGGTGATCCGAAGACCAAAGGGTTGCTCCCAGGGTGAATATCAAACAGTATTTATTTCCAGGGGGCACAACAACGAGCCGAGGTACCCAGCCGTCTGGAGTTACAAAAATATAAATCCCCAGTAACCCAAGCCCCTACAATCCAAGCAGACACGCATGCCATGAGGTCAGGGGGAGAGAGGAGCGGGGAGAGGTAGAGAGAAAGACAGAGAGAGAAATAGAGACTGTATCACCACGTGGTCTGGTCGTGTGGTTTAGGCTGCTCTGGTCCAGGTCTGTGTTTCAGTTCAGGCACGGCAGTGAGCTTGGACAGAAGCACTTGGGGCTTGGGACGGAGTCTGGTGGACTGCTACCCTTGGGAGTCAGGACCGCCTGGCTCCTGCCGGGTACGGTGCCCTGGGGTCCGCTCTGCCTGGCTGCGTGGCAACCCCCCAGCGCAGCTGCACAGTGACTCCCTGGCCCCGGCCGCATGGCGACCCGCTCTGCACTGAATGAGAATGTGGACCTCTCTGGCAGGAAATGGGGGATCTGCTTACCTGAGATATGGAGAAGGGTGAGGTACTCAATGAGTACTTTCCTCAGTCTTCACTGGCAAGAGCTCAAGCCATACCATTCAAGGTGCAAGAGTCAAAGGCAAGGGACTGGAGGATTGAAGATCCACCCACTGGGGGAGAAGATCAGGTCTGAGACCATCTACAGAACCTGAAGTTGCAAACGTCCATGGGACCTGATGAAACATATCTGTGGGTCCCTATGAAAATGATTATGAAGTTGCTGAACCGCTATCCATTATATTTGAGAAGTGGCAGTCTGATGAAGTTCCCACTGACTGGAAAAGGGGAAACATGACTCCCATTTTCAAAAAGTTAAAAAGGAAGACCTTGGGGTTCTGTGCCTGGCAAGGTCATGGAGCTGATCCTTGTGGAAACTCAGCTGGGGCACATGGAAAATAAAGAAGTGACTTGTGACAGTCAGCACAGCTTCACTAAGGACAACTACATGACCAATCTGGTGGTGTATGATGGGGCTACAGCATTGATAGATAAGAGAAGAGCACCTGAAATGATATATGCAGACTTGTGTAAAGCATTTGATGCTGTGCCAGATAATATACTTTTCTCTCAGTTGGAGAGACATGAATTTGACCATTTGGTGGAAAAGGAATTGGCTGGATGTTTGCACTCAAAGAGTTGTGGTCAATGGGTCAAGTGGAGATCGGTGATAAGTGGTGTTCCTTGGGGGTTAGTTTTGTTGTTTAATATCTTTGTCACAGACATGGACAGTGGGATTGAGGCACCCTCAGCAAATCTGCCAATGATACCAAGCTGTGTGGCACAGTTGACATGTTGGAGGGAAGGGACCTTGACAGGCTTTAGAGGTGGACCTGTGCAAACCTCATGAAGTTCAACAACACCAAGTGCAAGGTCCTACACCTGTGTCAGGGCAGTCCAAGCACAAATGCAGGCTGGACAGACAATGGATTGAGAGTAATCCTGAAAAGGACTTTGGGGTACTGGTGGATGAGAAGCTCAACATGAGCCTGGAATGTGTTCCCATCTGGAGTACTGTGTTCATTTCTGGAGTCCTCAACACAGGAAGGATGTGGATCTGTTAAGAGTCCAGAGGAGGGACATGAAGGTGATCAGAGGACTGGAGAACCTCCTGTACAAGTTCAGACTGAGAGAGTTGGTCTTGTTTAGCCTAGAAAAAGGGAGGCTCCAAGAAGGCCTTATAGCATCTTCCAGTACTTAAAGGGGGGCTATAGGAAAGCTGGGGAGAGGCACTTTATCAGGGAGTGCAGGTACAGGATGAGGGATAACAATTTTAAGATGAAAGAGGGGAAATTTAGATTAGATATTAGGAAGACATTTTTAACTGTGAAGGTGGAGAAGCACTGCAACAGGTGGTTGCCCAGAGAAGTTGTGGCTGCCCTATCCCTCAAGGTGTTCAAGGCCAAGCTGAATGAGGGTTTGAGGAACCTGGTCTATTGGAAAGTGTCCCTGCTCATGGAAATAGATCATATTTAATGTCTGTTCCATCCCAAACCTTTCTATGTTTCAATGATTAACTGGAAGAAGGAAGGACTCCGAGACAATCAGTTGTTTTCAGGGAACAGAAAACTGAGCTTTTGGACAGACTAAACAAGGGTATAAAAGTGGTGAATATTGCCTACTTGGACTTTAGGAAGGCTTTTGGCACTACCTCCCATAAGATTCTCATAAGGAAGCTGATGATGTATGGACTGGATGAGCAGACAGGTACTTGGATGGAAAAATGACTGAATGTCAGAACTCAAAGGGTAGTGATCAGTCTAGTTGGGAGGCAGTACGTAGTGATATAACTTTTGTTAATGGTTTGGATGATGGGGCAGAAGTCTGCTCCTGTTAGAAAACTGAAAGGAGTGACTGGTACAATGAAGGATCATGCTGCTATTCAGAAGGACCTGGGCAGGCTACTAAAGTGGGCTAACAGTAACTTCCTGTAGCTCAACTAGAAGTGCAAGTCCTGCATCTGGGAAGCAACTACTGTGTGCATCAGTATGTGCTGAGGGCCAATAGGCTGGAAAACATCTTTGCAAGAGAAGGACCTGGGGCTCCTGGTGGACAGCAAGCCTAACCATAGACCAGCAAGGTGACCTTGCTGCAAGGAAGGCTAACAGTATTCTGGACTGCGTTAGGTGGAACATTGCAAGGATGATCAAGGTCAGCACTGGTGAAACTGCATCTGGAGTACTGTATCCAGTTCTGGGTGCTCCACTATGAGACATACTTGAGCTACTGAAGAGAGTCTAGTGAAGGGGCACCTTCCCTGGTGGTGTTTAAGGCATGGGTGGACAAGGTGCCAAGGGGTATGGTTTAGTGTTTGATAGGAATGGTTGGACTCGATGATCTGGTGGGTCTCTTCCAACCTGGTGATTCTATGATTCTATGACTGTAACCAGACTGAAGCATCTCTCTTATGAAGAAAGACTGATGAATTTGGGACTGCTTAGCCTACAGACAAAGCTCAGGGGAATCTTATCAACATGCACAATTTTCTCAAAGGAGGGCATGAAGAAGACAGACCCTTTCAGTGGTGCCCAGTGACAGGACAAGAGGCAATGGGCCCAATGTCAACAGTAATCTTTTTCAGAAAGTTGTTAATTTTGAATTATGATGGGTTATGATGGGTTTTATGGTTTCAATGAACCAGAAAAAAATATATCGGTACCTAATGTTAGATTTACTGCTGTTTAAAGATGTGTATTTCATTAAACATTTTTGCTTTGCAAGCTCAGCCTTGAATTTGCACATTTCTGTGATGCAATGAGATCTAGAAAATGAGGAGCTCTTGGGAAATAGTATTTTTGAATAAAGTTGTTATAGTTCTATCTCTATATTCTCTGCTCTAGTGTCCAAGGCAGACTGCTATGTGGAGCTAAAGCTGCCCACTGCATCTCCCATAGTCTCCCAAACTCGGGTTGTTGACAACTCTGATAACCCGGAATGGAATGAAACTTTCCAGTATCGAATCCATAGTGCTGTCAAGGTAAGGAGTTAACTTTATGGAGCTTGTTGGCCTGCCTGCATTTGTGTACTGATTTACTCTTGATACTTCATTGAAAACCAAGGGACTGTTGTTACTCTCACAACCAGTGTTGCTTGTAAGGGGTCAATCATCTTCAGTAGTAGAGAAAGCTGTACTATTCATGTCTAGTGATAACTGTAGCAGCTTGTAACTGAACTCTCATGTAAATTGCAGCAAGAATGTTCAATAAACCTCCTTATAATGTAACTCAGGGAAGGGAAGTTATGATACTGCATGGTAGAGTTCAAGGAAATTCCTTGATAAAGCAAGTTTCTGGTCCAGGATTGCTTCTTTCACAGGGTGACTGTTGCCTTCTTGTATCTCTACTTGCCTTACAGATCCCAGTGGCTGGTTGAGAATGATGGAAGCTAAATTTCTAATCACTTTGATACTTAGGTCATTCAGTAATTTTTTTCCATAAGTTCCTGTGATGGAGGAATCAAAATTCATGCTATTGAGCACAGTATATCTGTCTACTGTCTGAGCAGGAACTATTGGAGCACCAAAGTTGTCAGATTGTCAGCATTCATTCTCAGAGTAAACACTAATAGTAGATGGAAGGTAACTGTACTTTAAAAGATAAGTTTTAGTATGGCACTTTTGCTTTGAATGACATCCTAGGCTTTGGAATAATGTGCTTAGTAACAAGAAACTATGCCCCTCACTGAAGTACCTTTCTGTAATTGTTGGTGACAAAGCTGGAATGATAATTGACTTAAATGGTAAGAAAATAGCAAATGAAGCTTTAGAGCATGTGAGCTTTTTCTTCCCCTGCAGGATTATGAGGCCTCAATCTGGTTACTGCTGCAAGGCTATGCCAGCAGAATTCTAAGTTCAGTCTTGCCTTCTTGAAGACCAGTTGCTGCAGAGCGGTTTTTCATTTTTTTTTTTTTTTTTTTTCTTTTTTTTTTAGGTGCTGTATCTGCTCATTTAATCTATTTCAGCTAGTTTCTGCTGGGCTGCCTGCTCTGAGCTGGTGCTGAGCAGGAAGCGATAGGTCTCTATAGCATACTAGACTGAATCATGCTGAAAGAATGGAAATCTCTATCGCTTCCTCAGGCAAATCTGTGCCTGAAGCTTGTGGAGAGTACTGCCATATGCATTCAGCTAGGGTGTCTCTCTACTTAGGAAGCCCAGAAAACCTTTTAGCTAAACACTGTGAACTAGGAGCTTTTTGCTTAACTGTGCTATTAGTCCTGCTGGAAATACTGAATCTCCTTCAGGAATGTGAAAGGAGAAGGGTATAAATTAAAATGTAAAATGTCTGCTGTATACAGGTATTTAGGTGTGTGGAAGTGTTTCTGTCTCTTCATCTGAGGCTGTTTCTGTTTGGTTTTAGAACATTCTGGAATTGACACTCTATGATAAGGATGTGCTCGTCAGCGATGAACTCACGTCTATTGTCTTTGACGTAGGGGGCATGAAGCTGGGTCAGCCCCTATTGCGCACTTTCAGACTGAACCCCAAGGTTAGTCCCTAGCTTCTTCCCAGGTCAGTGGTGAATAGCTGCAGTTCTTCATTACAGGAATCTGTCAGTACATGCCGGTTCATCTGTCTGTGTTGCAAAAGCCAGGAGAAAAAGAGTCAGCAGGTGACGACAGCATTTTACATCTGAGATATTTATAAATTCCCTAGGCTGTTTTTTTATTTTGTGTGTGTGCACACCACAGTCTTTTGGATGCTCACTAAATGGAACTTGGCATGACTGCTATCTTTCAGAAGGTGTTAAAACAACTTTAAAGGGAATTGATTTTTCAGGAGATTAGAAAGGGATAAACTGGGCTTATAATAAAACACATTTGCAGTCAGTTAGGACACTGCAGACTGTTTTGTTTAACTAACCATCATCAATTTGCAGTGAAGAAGTTGATTGTTGAAAAGTTTACCTATATATTTAACAAGTCAAAAGCCTAAGGTCTTGCTTTCCCTGACTTGGATTCAGTTACGCTTAAACTCTGCTTCATGTGGGTGACATAGGTGCCTATGACCTGGGGGTGTTGGTTGAAAGCCAACTGACCACGAGCCAACAGTGTGCCCAGGTGGCCAAGAAGGCCAATGGCATCTTGGCTTGTATCAGAAATGGTGTGACCAGCAGGTCCAGGGAGGTTATTCTCCCTCTGTACCCAGCACTGGTGAGACCACACCTCAAATTCTGTGTTCAGTTTTGGGCCCCTCACCACAAGAAAGATGTTGAGGCTCTGGAGCGAGTCCAGAGAAGAGCGACGAGGCTGGTGAAGGGTCTGGAGAACAGGCCCTATGAGGAACGACTGAGAGAGCTGGGGTTGTTTGGCCTGGAGAAGAGGAGGCTGAGGAGAGACCTCATTGCTCTCTACAACTACCTGAAAGGAGGTTGTAGAGAGGAGGGAGCTGGCCTCTTCTCCCAAGTGACTGGACAAGAGGGAATGGCCTCAAGCTCTGCCAGGGGAGATTTAGGCTAGAGATTAGGAGGAAGTTTTTCATGGAAAGGGTCATTGGGCATTGGAACAGGCTACCCGGGGAGGTGGTTGATTCACCTTCCCTGGAGGTGTTTAAGGCACGGGTGGACGAGGTGCTGAGGGATATGGCTTAGTGTTTGATAGGAATGGTTGGATGATCCAATGGGTCTCTTCCAGCCTGGTTATTCTATGATTCTATAAGCTACTCACAGTCCCTGTGCACCTGTTTATGGACTTGCAACAAGACAGCTTGTTTTACATAGGTCAAACCATGTCACCAGTCTCATGTTTTTTGTAACTGCCTCAAACACACTACTGCAATAGTTCTGGATTAAAGATGAGCTAATGTGTTTTCTTGAGAAACTGGACTTCAGTGCTGGTAGTGACACGCGGAATCAAGACTCCATAACTTATAAAGTTATAAAGTAGGTATGTTTATTCAGCGTTGAGACGCACGAGAGAATCATTTCTCCAAAACAATGTTCATACCCATCATGGCAACTCACCTTAGCTTTATACAGTAAACTGTTACATATTCCTAAAACGCTTATACATATTCATGATCCTTCCCCCGCTCCTTATTATAATGAGTTTGAGAAGAGACCTCTTCCTGTTTTCTGCCTGTGAAAGATTTCCCAGGGGTGGGGGAAGTTGTCGTGACTTCCTTCTGCCATTCGTGCTCTCAGGAATCCAGTTGTCCTTATCAATGGCATTTCCGCTCTTTATCACAGGTCCAGATGACTTGTCCTGCTTATCAGAAATCTTTTAACAAAAGGCCCCCTTCCTACATAAGGCTTCTAGAAATATGTTGTTTTAGCTAAATAACTGTCATCCTGGTGTATTCTGTAGGTGTGAGCAGTTTCTGTTCCGCTGTCCTTCAAGTGTCAGTTGCTTTGCTAAAATATTACTATTCTGTATATTCTGTAGTGTTAGTCCTTTCTTTGTTTTCATCTGGGGCTGCTAAACAATGTTAGTACTGTTAGTACTTCCCCTAGGCCCCAAATCAGTAATGTAGTCAGAAGCAGGCTTACTAGTATGCAGTTAGCAGGGAGGTGTTGTTCAGTGTCACAGGTACTCAATGATTTGTGATCATGTAAAGAGACTTAGTTACTCTCTTGTTCCCACTGTCTCTATTCTGTTTGCTTAATGTTTAAGTCATCTTGATCAGTAATTATAGAACTGGAAAATTCAATTTCAATAGAGAGAATTACCCAGATTGGCTTCCACTTGATTATTTTAAAAGCTGCATTAGGTCTGGTATCAAGCGCTATTGTGTGCTGTGGCAGGGAAGAAAATGGCTGGATCAAAGTCTGTACAAGACAAAGGCAGCAATGAGCTAAGAGTGCAATCTAGTGAAAAAATAAATTGGAGGAAGCCCAAAGCCTCATGCAGAAGCTGTTTAAAGAGATGGCATTGCAGTAGTACTTGAGCCAGAAGAAGGTGGTTTTACTCATTAGTAGAGTAAGGGATCCGAGAGCCAACTCTCACTTGCATGTGCTTGTCTGCTCAAACATAGATGTGTCTAGTCATATAGGATGTGCCCAGGAAGGGAAGAGAGTTTAAATGACAACAGCAAAATGCATAAATTTAAACTTTCAAAAATTTAATTGGGACAAAAATAGTTAGTATAATAATTACTATACAGGAATAAAGCTGTATCTCTCTGAAAAATCATAACCATACTTAAGATCAAGGGTCACCTGTGTTCAACTTTCCTTTTCAAAGGCTAATGAAGAGCTGGATGTAGAGTTTTACTTGGAGAAATGGTGAGTATTACTTGAAGAGCTGAATGAACTTGTGCTCTTCTGGTACATTGTCTTAGTTGTTTTCCCTGTCTTGCCCATAAAAATGCTAATGTGTTCTCTGTGGTGTTCAGGTTGGTTGCCAATGGTTGATTACAAATATCCTTAGAGCTACAGTCATGAAACTTTTGGTGAACCAAAGAAGAAATACAGTTTTGCTAGACTTAATGGGAAACCCAATGCTGCAAAGGAAATAAACATGTTGTGCATGAGTCACTTATAAGTGGAATACTTAGTGAGTTAACATTGCAATGTAGATGACTGAATACTTTGTCTATCTGATAGTCTATCTAAGCTCAGCTTTTGTCTAGGTTATGAAAATAACTGAGTTGGGGAGACCTCATAGCACATGCTTATAGTTGCAGTGGAAGTTTTTCTTCAGTATTTTTTCCCTCGTTGTTCTGTGAAGGGAAATACATTTGATGTCAATCTAGTTTGCACAGATCTCTTGCTCTGAGGACCTTTCTCCCCCACCTCTTATCTAGGCAGTTAGTTTGTAAAGTAAAATAAAAAGCAAAATAAACCCCAAACTTATTTGCATTCAATCTCTTCCTTTCACAGTTCAGATGCTCCTATAGAGGTATTGACCAATGGAGTCCTTGTGGTAAGTACATGGAAGTCAATTACATATGTGTTGGCGTTTACTGCTAAGGGTAGGTTTTTAGTAGCGAGAGGATAAGAATTGGTGAGAATTCAACTCCTGCATCAAAATAGCTTCTATTCTCTTCAGCATCTACCTCTCTTTTTTAAAATTTGCTGGTTCAAAAAGTTTCCTTAATTTTTAAAACTTGATACTGTTAGGGTCCAAAACATTTTGCTAAGACGACGAGGCAGAGTTGCTAGCAACAAAAATGTGTATTACCAATTTTAAAAATACATGCGCATAAAATTTCATAGCCTATTGATCAGCGGTCACCCCAAGGCCAATTTGGAGTGGACCCCGAAATGAGAATTCGAGGGCTTCTTATAGAGGCCAGGCTTTCAGTTAAACAAAGACTTCAAAGACATGCAATTAATGCAGGAATTTTACAAGCCAGAGAGTAACATCGTGGTGTTAGCTCATATCTTCGGAGAAGGATTTATGGTCATCCTGAGGGGAGATGTCTTCCGAAATTCCCCTTCATTCTTCTTCCCTCCCAGAGTCTGGGGCAGACAGGCCTTATCTCCAATCCATACCAGGCCAGCAACCCACTCTTTGAAAGATAAACAAAAAACCACTCTAACAGAAGAATCTTGTCTCTCCTTGAAAATTAATTAAGATAAAAAACGTCCTAACAGACACCAGCTTACAACAAGGGTTGTGTTTTTATTCTCCTCCCAAGCAGGGCCATTTTAAAAGATATAAATAGAAAATGTCTTTAGGTGGCTAGTGTGTCTTGCAGATTATACTGAAGATTCTAGCCCAGATGCTGGCCAGGCATAGTCCCTCTTCTTATCTTAATAGCTATTATTTCTATCCTTTTTTTCAGTGCCATTTATCTTTTGGTTTTATCCTATGGGATTTGTCTGTTCTCTTGGGGCAATCAGTCCATTAAAGATCTAGGTGTAGCACATATTTTCTCCCCTCAGAGGAATGGGAATTGAGTGATTTTTTTTTTTTTTTTTAAGGAGAAAAGAATGGGAAAGAGTTCATTGTTGAAATGTAGAGTTTTAGCATTTTTTTCAGGAAAAACTGGTAGCACTTAATAGTATAGTTCTGCAAACTATGACCCTACGAGGAATGGCTGAGAGAGCTGGGGTTGTTTAGCCTGGAGAAGAGGAGACTGAGAGGAGACCTCATTGCTCTCTACAACTACCTGAAAGGGGGTTGTAGAGAGGAGGGTAATGGCCTCTTCTCCCAAGTGACAGGACAAGAGGAAGTGGCCTCATGCTCTGCCAGGGGAGATTTAGGCTAGACATTAGGAAAAAGTTTTTCACTGAAAGGGTCACTGAGCATTGGAACAGGCTACCCGGGGAGGTGGTTGATTCACCTTCCCTGGAGGTGTTTAAGGCATGGGTGGACGAGGTGCTGAGGGTTTAGTGTTTGACAGGAATGGTTGGACTGGATGATCCAGTGGGTCTCTTCCAACCTGGTGATTTTATGATTCTATGGTTCTATGAAACTCTTTTACAGGAAAGCGTGCTCCTATTTGCCTTGGCAAATCAGTTTTACATTCAAGTAGTGGAGTGTTTGCTTATCTTTTAGATCAATCATGACCATTTAAGTGTTGCTAATTGTTTCTTTAAGTGCCCTGGCAGGGTGGGGCACAGAAGTAGTGAATGACTTTGTTGTGTTATGTTAATAAAGTAACTTGGGGGTGGGGGCAGGAGTTGTAACCTAGCAACAATGTTACGTGAGATGGGAAGTTGCCAAAAAAGGCTTGTTGCAAGGGCAGAAGTGACCAATCACTGTTTACCTGATGTTTTGGCCTGCTTAGACTATATAATCAGTGAGTTGACCCTTAATAAAGGACTTCATCTGAAATCATATCGATTTGTTCATGAAGTTCATTTAACCCATCCGTGATATTTAAGTACCTCATCTGCTGTCCTAGAAGGGAAGCTGATGATTGAATGGGGTGAGAGACTAAATTTCATGAGGACATGGACAATCCAGGAAAGAGTCATGATAGAATTTATGAAGTGCTTGCTTGAATCTGAACAGGTTCTGAACAGGTACTCATGCATGCATTTGATAAAGAGTAAAACAACAGAAAACCCCCAGGTATTGTGAACTCGTAACTCTGAAGTACTGTTTGGGGAAAAAAAAGTAACTCAAATAGGAAGGGTGGTTTTGATTTTGAAACAAGAACAAATAATCCTATCTTATTGAAACAAAACTTGCTCTTTAGTTGAAAGATAAGATCATCTTTAGTGGGTTTTTTTTTGACAGCTTGTAGTTGTAAACCTACAACTACTAGAAATACTAGAGTAAGCGAATTAAGCTTTAGCAAAGAAGAGAAATAAAGAACTAAAGTCTCATAACCTGAACTGGTTTCTTCTTTTCATAGGTTCATCCTCGCTTGTCTCTGCGAGGCTCTGTCAACAAAGAGGGAAAAACAAAAGAGAAATGGCAAGGTAGGGCTATCTGCAGTGTTTGTCAGATCTACTCTTCAGCATGTTTATTCCTTGGGAGAGAGGGTAGATTTGATTCTGTCTGTACAGACAGTACGGTTTTATTAACTGACTACAACATTGACTTTTAAAGTTTATTTTGCTTTTAGTTTTAATACTGAAAAATATTGGGCTGTTTATACTGGCTACCACATGAGTTTTTACTTGTGTTTACATAGTCTCAGCCACACTTAAAGTATCTGATTTTCAACATTTTTAAAATGGCTTCTGTGATTTAAACTTCTTATTCTAATGCACAGGGAGCTGTGAGGTCAAGCTGTCTGTTCCAGGTGCATATGAGAAGCAATTGTGTATTCCTTGGAGACCAGACAATGAAAAGGATTATGGGACCTCATTTGTCTTTCATGTGGATAAAGAAATGCATCCAGAACTGCAAGTGCAGCTGGAGCAAACCTTATCTGTCCTACAGGTTAGCATCAGTGCTGGCTGCTACAAAGCTTACTGCCCACTTCTGACTAAATTCACATCATTTACATGTAAGCTGAACTGTCTTAATTTGACCACAAGAAGGGCAGGGACTTCTTCACATGTTCAGGGAGGTTAGTTTTGAGTATATATTGTTTGGCTATGTGTGGATGTCAAAAGCTTACGTTGAAAGCAAGTTCCTTGTGGAGTACTCCATGTATGTATGTGGTACTAAAGACCATCTGTTTGAAGGTTACTCATTACTTCCAAATTTACCTCTTTGAACAAACTTAACTCTGTAATGTTATAACTGCTCAGATCAAAATGGGAAACCTGTCTTCAGTGGATGTATTGTTTTTCTGGTTACATATTAGGAATTTATGGGCAGAAAGATAAGTTTTTCTCTATCATTTCTTTTTGCACACTACTGCTTTTTATTTAAAAAAAAAGGAATAAAAATTTTGGGCTTTTCATTGGATCTTTGAGTAAGTAAGGAGGTGAACTTGCCTTAAAATTGTACCCTTCCCAACACTTTAAAATCTATTCAGGCATGAGGGCTGAAACCCCCCCTGGATCTGCAAGTACTAGCTACATGATGAAATCTTTACTTTCAGCTATTGAGTTACTTTATAGGAGGTCTTTTCTATTAGAAGCTTGTAGAGCATGTGCCATTTGCTAATGTTTGTTTATCTTTGTCTATCACTTCACAGTTTCTACAGCATGTAGAATGTATGTTTCTACATACATACAATGTATGTCCCATAGGAGTGACTTAATATTTGTTGTGATGACTGTTCACAGTATGGCCAGGCACCGAAAATGAGAGCAAGGGAACTATTTATTCTTAATCTCCACGAGCAGCTGGGTAGCATGAATGCAGATGGTGATCTTGACTAGTTTAGAGACAGCTGTGCAGAAGAAAATACAAGAAGAAATACAGAAGATTAGCGTTGCAATGGGGTATGTTGGACAGTAAACATAGGCAGAAGAGAGAGACTTGGACTTAAACAGTCAAAAAATGCACCCTCAGTAGCTAGCAGAACAGAATCACAGAATCACAGAACAACCAGGTTGGAAGGGACCCATCGGATCTTCTAGTCCAACCATTCCTATCTAACACTAAACCAAGTCCCTCAAGACCTCATCCACCCGTGCCTTAAACACCTCCAGGGAAGGTGACTCAACCACCTCCCTGGACAGCCTATTCCAATGCCCAATGACCCTTTCTGTCAAAAACCTCCTCCTAATCTCCAGCCTAAATCTCCCCTAGCGGAGCTTAAGGCCATTCCCTTTCGTCCTGTCCCCTGTCACTTGGGAGAAGAGGTCAGTTGCCTCCTCTCTACAACCTCCTTTCAGGTACTTGTAGAGAGTAATGAGGTCTCCTCTCAGCCTCCTCTTCTCCAGGCTAAACAACCCCAGCTCTCTCAGCTGCTCCTCATAGGATCTGTTCTCCAGCCCCTTCACCAGCCTCGTCGCTCTTCTCTGGACTTGCTCCAGAGCCTCAACATCCTTCTTGTGGTGAGGGGCCCAGAACTGAACACAGGATTTGAGGTGTGGTCTCACCAGTGCTGGGTACAGAGGGAGAATAACCTCCCTGGACCTGCTGGTCACACCGTTTCTGATACAAGGCAGGATGCCATTGGCCTTCTTGGCCACCTGGGCACACTGCTGGCTCATGGTCAGTCGGCTGTCGACCAACACCCCCAGGTCCCTCTCCTCCTGGCAGTTTTCCAGCCAGGTTTCTCCCAGTCTGTAGCTCTGCATAAGGGTTGTTGTGCCCCAAGTGCAGGACCCGACATTTGGCCGTGTTAAACCTCATGCCATTGGACACTGCCCAGCGGTCCAACCTGTTTAGGTCCCTTTGCAGAGCCTCCCTACCCTCCAGCAGATCGACACTTCCACACAGCTTTGTGTCATCTGCAAACTTGCTAAGGGTACCCTCAATGCCCTCATCCAGGTCATTGATGAAGACATTGAACAGGGCTTGACCTAGCACTGAGCCCTGGGGAACCCCACTTGTCACTGGCCTCCAGCTGGACTTAACGCCATTTACCACCACTCTCTGGGCCCGACCATCCAGCCAGTTTTCTACCCAGGAGAGTGTGCGCCTGTCCAGGCCAGAGGCTGACAGTTTCCGTAGCAGAATGCTGTGAGAAACTGTGTCAATGACTTTGCTGAAGTCCAGGAAGACCACATCCACAGCCTTTCCCTCATCCAGCAGCCATACTTCATTAAGAGCTGGCATACAGTGCAAATCCATCCAGCATGACCTTTCCTCTCTTATCAGAGATAGGAGAGTACCAGAAACACAGAAATGTTGTTTGCCATGTGCCTAAATGCATGCTATTTGACCCTGTTAGGAGGAGGACAGTAGGCTTAGAGGGACACTGGAAGCAAGGCAACTAGTTTTGGTCAGAAGACATCTGTGAAATGTGAAGGTTGTCCCTTATCTGTCTTATCTGACTTATTACATCTTTAAGGTCCTGTCTTCTCCCAAGGACTGAAGCCTGCAGTGAGTGTAAAGGCTCCAGGCCACCTGAGAGGCTGTGCAGGTTTAAGTGTGGCCCTGTGATATGAGGGTTTTTAAAATATGCCTCTACTAAATTTAGGCATGAGCACATGACTTTGTATGAAGAGAGCTAGCTACTTGCTAATACAACATGGGAGGAAATGCAAAGATTTCATTTAATTTGCTCTGGTTATAAAGATGATTTTTTTTTTAATTATATGTTTCCATTTACCTCTAAAGCTACCATTTCCTATTTTGTGGCACTCCTATATGTCTGTTACCTTGTTGGTATCTTTTCCAAATCCTGCTTCGGAGACAATAAAACTTTTTGACACCTGTGAGATCACATCTATGTTTGGAGGGAAATTTTATGTTTTGAGTTGCAGATTTTTTGCTTGTGGCACAGATAAATTAAAAAAACCAAACACCCCAAACCAAAAAACAACAAACCAGCAACAAAAAAAGAGGGCGACAGGAATAATCCCCGCAAAGATCTGTCAAGCAGAGAACAGGACGAACTTGAAGAGCCTTAGACTTTTGTGAAAGATTTAGTTATAATGATCTGAAGGATTATTTGTTGTTTTGACATATGAAAGTCATATCTTTAACCTTTTGCAAGAGAGTGTAAGTGACATTTTTTGTTTTCGTAAGGATGGTGTGAACCCTGATATTGAAGAGCATACTACAGTTCTGGGACTGGGGACTGTACCAGTTAATTCCCTTCCTATTGGACAAGAAGTTGATAGAATCATTTCTCTGGGAGAGGTAATTTTAACACTTTTATACCTGTTCTAACATGATTAAGATAACATTTTCCCCCCTCACCTTTAGGCAATTTGAATGCTAAGCTGCCCATGATTCTTAGCCAGGAAACTGGCACTCCTATCCAGAATGAAATACTGAGATTACTCAGTGCAGTTCTTCTAAAATATTTTCATGGTTGGGTCTTGCAAAATAAGTAGGAAGTTCATCACTTTTCAAGCAAAAGTCTGTTAGAAAAATATCAGAGGAGGAGAAAAGCAAAAAGCTTGCAGCAGAATGTTTTTTCTACCCTGCTCTCTGAGTACATTTTTACAATTTGTGGAGGCTATTGAAAATGTCTGAAATTGGTGCAAGTGAAAGGTATCCCAAAGATGTAGTTCTGTGGATGAGAGTGCTGTTCTCGTTATTATCAAGTGAGCCCATTCACATCATAATTCCTTCTGTGTAACTGCTATCATTTGCAAGATATGTTTTCCCTTTTCACAGGGGCAAAGTTTGGATCTGAGTTTGAAAACTGAAGAGAGGTGAGTGGGAACCTCAAAGATCTCTAAAAATCAGAAAAGACCTTTGTTCTTACAGTGAAGGAGTTCTGCTGTTCTGGGGAGGTCTGTTGTCTCCATTGATCTCTTGGGATAGATTAAAGAACAATCTCTTTGGTTATTTTAATCCCGAAGGCTGTGACTCTTCACTTTGCAGATACTACCTATAGAATTGGTGTCAGTCTTTCTGAAATCTAAACAAAAGTTATGTTCCTAATGTTTAAATGTAAAGTAGCTGGTGTAAGTATTAAGTGGTTTTTTTAGTTACAGATAGTTCCCAGAATATGTGCAGTGCTGTACTGACAAATAGGAAAGGACTTCTCAGTGTGTGAAGATCTCGAACTATAAAACAGAAGGACGCAAGAAAGGAGTGTTAAGGAAAGAATAGCATGTAAAACCAAGCAGGTGGCTATTAAATTGATAGGGTCATTTGGTACAGTCATTAACTGAAGATTCTACTTCCCTTTCACAATCTCATAGCAAGTTTATTGGTATTCAATATTCCCTTCTGCCTCTCAGGTTCAGAAACTTCTGTTTTAAAATTTCTCTTCCCCTCATTCCTCCATACATGTCAGCATGGTGAATTTGGTTGCTCATTGTACAATCTTCTTCACGTGCTGAGAATCTTTGCTTTATGAAATTCCTGAAACTTAGTCTGAATGCTGTTTGACACAAACTTTCTGTTTAGATGTTAAGGGAGAAATACAGTAGGGAGAATTTCTTAATTTTGATTCAAAAACTGTTGTTACAAAATAACTGGTGTATAGACATACACTAAAACTTCAGAGTTTGACTCAGTGATTCAGATCAGTACCTATACTGTGTGTTCACATAAGTTACTTTTCCTGGTAATTATAAATCTTCCGAAATTTTGGGCTTTTTTGTCTTAATTTCTATTGCAGCTCTTGGGATCTTGATATACGTCTGGGGTTTGACCTCTGTAAAGAGGAGAGAGAATTTTTGGACAAAAGGAAGAAAATAGTTTCTGAGGCGCTAAGGAAGACCCTTCACTTAAAAGAATCTCCTCCAAATGATGAGGTATTGAGCAAGTACTGTAGTGAGATTCATAAAATTCTTTATGCTTTGTTGATAATTAGGTTGTGTCTGTAACCAACAGAAAAAAATGACTTGTGTTCACTGTGGCATGAGATAGATCCTTATGACATTTCAGTTCTGAAGTCTCTAATGATGTTACATTTCTAAAATTTTGAGGGGGATTGTGTGTGTTTTGGAACAAAAAAAAAAAGAATTTTCAGAATGTATGGCATGCAAAGAAATGTGTGATAGTATATATAACAATTTTGTTAAGTGACTACCCCTAACATGACTCTGCAACGTTTACTAGTAAAGTATTTCAGTTACAAAGTAGAGATAGTTGCAGTTGAAATCAAAGTTGAAATTACTTGAAATATAAATAGAGATTTTATCTCTTATTTTTTAAGAATGAGATTTAAATGGGATTAGTTCTGTAATTTATTAGCAATTCAAAAGTATGTGATTGTGACTTCAGAGTTTGCTGCCTGCAGGTTCCAGTTGTAGCGGTACTGGGGTCTGGAGGTGGGATGAGAGCACTGACATCATTCTATGGCAGTCTTGCTGGGCTTCAGCAGCTGGGCCTTTTGGATGCTGCAATGTATCTGTGTGGGATTTCTGGCTCTACTTGGTAAGTTACATGCAGAATTGATTCCAGAATCTTAGAGGTGAATATGTTAGCGTTGATGCAAAAAAGGCCAGAACTGCATTTGTACCACCTGTAAACAGACAACAAAGTGAAATATTTTCACAGTTCTCACCTGTGAATACTCATGGGAATCCTGAAGATTCCAAGAGATCCATTATTATTTCTAAGCCATACAGCTACTGTCTAAATTTATGAATCTGCTGGTTTTGCAAACCTGGCAGTTAAATATTAGACTGTATTACATGAATAAAACAACTGTGTGTTCCCTCAGAGCCCTAGCTTCAAGGCTTTACCCGTTTCCTTGCTCTTAACAAGGAGATAACTGAGGTGATGGAAGTCACTGGAAGCGTATCCATGCGGACTGCTATGTGTACCTTCCAAAATGTCATATGCAGGAGAAGCACTGGCTTGCCCTTTGTTGGACTGGAGCAATGTGCTGAAATGTTAAACAGGGATAGAAAGTTTCAGTGGTTCAGTTCTTGGAATTTGTGGTGAAATCATTCCTCAACAGTATGCACTGTTTTCGTGAAATGATTTCACAGAAGAGTTAAGCAACCTGACAGTATAATCCCTTCTTGCAGAGTTTTGTGTGCTAAATTAATTCCTGTGTACCTAGTAGTCATGCACTAACTTTGTGATCAAGCCCTGCCCCTTCTGATTCATGAACAGACTTTCAAAATGTTCACATGGATAGACAATAGTATCCAAACTAGTTTCTCATTTAATCAGACCTGTATTCTGATGAAAGCTGTGGCCTCTGTTGCAATACGCAGTAGCACCCTTGCTGTCAACCAGCCTCTTAGGATTGTTATGGCCTGGAATGAACTAATTTTAGTTGTAGAAAGTTGTAGTTGTAGAGAGATGGGTGCTGACCTCTCCTCCCAAGTGACAGGGGACATGACAAGGGGGAATGACCTCAAGCTCTGCCAGGGGAGGTTCAGACTGGATATCAGAAAAAAATTTTTACAGAAAGGTTCATCAGGCACTGTAACAAACTGCCCAGGGAGGTGGTTGAGTCACCATCCCTGGAGATATTTAAAAGATGAGGTGCTCAAAGACATGGTTTAGTGGTAGATAGGAATGGTTGGACTTGATAATCAAAGAGGTCTGTTCCAAGCTAGTGATTCTATGTTTCTATTTATGAACTGGCTTAAGTGTGCTAGTATATGATGCTTGGAACATCCTTGAGAGGTATGTTAGCAATCAGGATGACGTTGTCCTGTGGGTGTCAGGATTTTCAGCAGATTTTAGAGTTCAGAGATCTATTATTAAGGTCTCTTTTCTCTTAACGATATTTTATCTTTTAGCAAGATTTCTCAAGCTTTTTGTTAAGTGCAACAACGTTAATAATAACTAGCTAGAATTATTGTTTACATGAAGGTCATGATTACTGCTGACACTAATATAAGCATTTTCAGGTGTTTATCAACATTGTATCAAGACCCTGAATGGTCACAGAAAGACCTTCAAGATGCAATCAGAAATGCTCAGAGTACCGTGTCCAGTGGAAAGGCAGGGGCATTTTCCCCAGAACGGCTAAAATACTATTTCCAGGAGCTGAATGCAATGGAGATTAGTGGACGGAAAGTTTCCTTTACAGATTTGTGGGGCCTTATTGTGGAATATTTCCTACAACAGAAGGTAAAAGCGTTCACATTTGGATGTGTACTGATGTTTGCCCTCCAGGTGGGTACTCTGCTCACTTTCTTGTTGGGTGTCAAAAAAACCCAACCACCCTCCAGCTTTGTGAACTGTTATGGAATAGTGTTGTTGGATAAACAATGGGAGTTCTTGTCTCTTTTTGCCCCAGGTTTCCTTGCAGCATTCTTTGGTAAAAAGCTTTGAATTAGATCAGGGCTATAGAAAAACATAGTGTTTACTTGGAATGACTGTTGTTAAGTTAAGGACTTTTGTATTGGTCAGCTTAAGCCTAAGAGAGAATGATATTGGTTTGCAAAATGGTGTTACTGTGCAGTATTTACTATAACAACTGAAATCAGAAGGATAACTAACTTATTAATAACACCCATCATTCTAAACATGCAACTGCAGAAATACTCTGGCAAAAATCTAACCATATGTGTGGACAGAGGGAGGAAAAAAGAGTTTGTATTAGTAGTGTTGTTAGTCAGAAATGCTATGCAATATCTTCATATTATCGAAGTACAGAACTTGTCTGACTTAAGCGTGCTTCTCCTTCTTTTCTTGTGACTAGGAAGATCCATCAAAGCTGTCTGATCAGCAAGAAGCAGTGAAATGGGGCCAGAACCCCTATCCTATCTATGCAGCTGTCAATGTGAGACCCAATATTAGCAGTGGTGACTTTGCAGGTAAGAACATGGCAAATTTATTTTTGTTTGCTAAAATGCATAAATTCCTTTGACCTATCCAGTTCCGTGGGTAGTGAGTAGCTGACAACAAGGAACATGGCTCAAGCTAGGAGTGCAAGAGGCAATAGGATACTGATTGGCAGTGTGTTATCACAAATGTCTTCATCGTGACTCTAACCGAGGAACAAGTTTCAGCTCTGCTGTTCATTCCACATACTTTGCTAGAAATTGCCCAAAATTTTCAGGAGCTAAGAGAGAGGATTCTTATAATACACAAGTCTGTGTCTGAATGGGAGAACTGAATTTCTTGGTGATTAGGTGACCTTCTTTCTTTTGTGTTCTCTGAGAACTTTTGTGTAGGATTCATGTAAAATGATGATTGGCAACCTTGTGGCATGCATCATCAAAATTGTGGTATTTAGCAGCCTGGATTCATGCTGGTTATACAATTACAGTGAAAAATGAAGGTCAGTTCTATTCCAGGTCACACAAATCTTTAAATACTGTGCAACAAGTACGAATAGATACAATGAGACGTGAACACATATGCTTGCGACCAACTGTGTACCATTATGTGACTTTGTGGTTTGTGGTGTTCTGGAGGATTGTGTGTATGACAGTGAATTTGATTTGCAAATATCTGTGGATAACTGAAGCATGAGAGGGCATTTCAATAAACAGGCAATGTAGTCTGATGTTGTGGGTCAATTGAGGTTTCAAGTCAATACTTCAGTAGTTGCTGAGAGATTGTAAGTAGTGTGAAGAAAGGCAAAGAAAAGTGAACTAGCTTCCATTTGTTGTAGAAGAAATAGCTGTCGGGGTTAAAGTGAAAGGAAAATAGGCAAGTTATTACTGCAGTAACAAAGTCAAGAAGGGATGTCTTTTCCCCAAAAAGTTTGGAAGAAAGGAGGTTCTATGAACAGAAGTCAAATAAGTATTTTCACCCATGTTTACTCTGAAATGAGTAAATATCCTGTTGACTTGTTCTTAGAATGGTGTGAATTTACTCCTTATGAAGTTGGATTTCGCAAATATGGAGCTTTTGTCCGAACAGAGAACTTTGACAGTGAGTTCTTCATGGGACGACTCATCCAGAAACGTCAAGAGCCCAGGATTTGTTTTCTACAGGGTATGATCTTGCAGTAATGAATAAAATGGGTGAGATGGAAAGAGGCTACTCTACTTTAAAGACTCATCAACTTGAACCAGTGCCTTTTTGTCTCTTCATAAAGAATTTGAAGAGAAAGATATCAAAACTTTCTCCAAAGGTTTAGGTGTAGGTTCACAGTATTACAATCTGATATCTTCAGTCTGTAAGAAGACATTTAGGAGCTACCCCTCAACAACTTCTGCTTTAGGTCTTCCCATTCTCTTGCCATCTTTCCCTTGCTGATAGAAGACGTTTCCTCTTGGAGAATTTTTTGATTATATTACTGTTAGAATTTGTCACGTGATTAACTCAAAGGTTTAAACTCAAACATCAACTGTTACAATAGTAGAGATCAAGTCTCCTCCATGACAAATGGCTTTTGATAACTCTGGGAAAAGCCTTTTGAGTACTACATGTTTCAATATTTCTCTTACAGGAATGTGGGGCAGTGCCTTTGCTGCAAGCTTGGATGATATCTGTCTGAAGGTGGTTGGTATAGGACTGGACTTTCTAGATTCTTTCAAAGATGTTATCAAAGTTGTGGGTAAGAATGTACATTAAAACAGTAGGATTTTTCAAAAGATTCCTGGTTATTGGGATGGTCATACAAATAATATGACTCAAATATGCTGTGTGTAATTTTCAAGATTAGCATAAAGGATGGATTTTGACAGATCTCTCTACTGTATATTATTCCCTTCCTTCACACATACAGCAAAGAGAATAATTATAATTTTTCAGTATTCCTTCTCTTCCTCCTTTTAAAAAAAATCTATATCTGAATAGCTATAAATTTGGGCTAGTTCTGGGAGCAATCTTAAATGCATATTGCAGTGCAAGGGTCTTAGTCATGAGAAGAGGAAGAATAGAAGCTGGAATCATAAGCAGGATGTGGAAAATAAGTTTTCAGCCTCATTTTTGCAAACTGGGATGAACTGGTTGCATGTTTCTGTTGTTTTCCATTTTTACAATGCCTCTCTAGCAGTGGAAAGGAAGTATATTAAAGACAGAGGTTCTCAGGTGGATAGTTATAACTCTACATGTAGTAAGTAAGTGGTAGTAAGTACTGGAGGGAGATGTTTATTGTGTGGATGACTTGTTCTATATGATGGTAGTGGTTATCACTTGGTTACGAGAATTTCTTTGTGTGTGTTTAAAATTAATACGGGCAATGATTTATGAATAATACTGTTCCTTTAAACAGGCCAGCTAAATTATCCAACTATAGAATATGCAGCTCATTTAAATTTCATTACAATACTTTTTTAAAAAATCTGTCCTCTAATAAATTGTTTATTAGAGGACAAATTCAGTCTTAAGACAATTGGTTAAATAATAAAAAAATACTGGAGCTGGATGAGCATTTTCTATGTATTCTGCATCCTTTTGTGGCTTCTGCAGATGACTGTCGAAGATTCCATTTTCGAGATCCTACACGACTGAAGACTCGTTTGGTTATACCTGGGGGCCCTTTGTTACAAATTTTTCAGGATTTCTTCAAATCTCGGGTCACATGTGGAGAAACCTTCAACTTCATGCAGGGATTGTATCTTCATAAAGATTATGTTAACATCAAGAAATTTGTTGCTTGGAGAGGTAAATGAGTCTGTGTGTATCTGGGATATAAAAGTGTGTTAATATTGTGTAACAGTTGAACTTGTTCACTTAAGTGAGCTTGACTTTGTACCACTGAAGACCACTAAAGTCAGGGGACTTAACTCTTCTTACAAAAAAATTTTTCTACTGTGTATGTTCTGTCATATAAGGCATGTTCATCACTAGTCTTTACAGATCAGTCTTAGGTGAACGTTAATATTGAAATGTCTTTTTATTTCTTATAGCCCCAACACAAGCTTTGTTTGTTGCTTGTACCACAAGGTGTATAATGAATCATTATAGTTACTTGGAAGTGTCTTCTAGGCACTCATCTGGATGCATTTCCCAACCAGCTGACCCCTATGGAAGAGAGCTTATACTTAGTGGATGGTGGCTTTTCTATCAACTCTCCCTTTCCTTTGGTGCTTCAGCCAGAGAGGGATGTCGATGTCATCCTGTCATTCAATTTTTCCTGGGAAGCTCCGTTTGAGGTGAGAGATACAGCTGAGTATTATTACCTGAGGATAAAAAACAGAATCATATTCACATGACAGTACATTAGTTGATGTTGAATACAAACACTAATGAAAGAGGACATTAAAATAAATCTTTACCTCTTTCAAATATTATTGTACTATGCATTTTACTGTGAGTGTCGTGAGGAAATGAAAAGTGACAACTATAAGATTAAGAAGTTTTCAGAAGCCTAAATAGATTGTTCCCCAATATAGGAGTATTTGCTTAGCTCATATGATCCTTGTTAATTAGATGCAGGCTTCTAATGGTAGAGTGGCTCTTGGTGATTCTCTTCATGCAGCCAAGTTATTTCCTGTATACATAAGTGCATATTTTTAAGTGCGGAAAAGTCAAGGTGAATATATTTAGAGTAACAAAAGTTAAAAAGCTTCAGCTGCAAACTGTTCATGATATGTAGCAGTTCTTGTTTCTGCTCTTCATTATTTTGTATCACCAACCAGAAAAATTTGGGTTTTTTTCCATTTAGAAGGTGGATTTCTGTCATTCTTTATTTTTTGAGGAAGTTGCTCTCTCTTTGAGAACTGGAATAGGATGATCTTAGAGGTGTTGCTGATATTCTGTTGAAATTGTTTTTGTTCTTTTACAACAGGTTTTAGAGCTGACTCAAAAATACTGTGAGGAGCGGGAAATTCCTTTTCCAAAAATCAAATTAAGTGAGGAAGATGAAAAGAAGCCAAAAGAGTGTTACTTGTTTGTAGATTATAATAATCCAAAGGCTCCAATTGTGCTCCATTTCCCACTGGTGAATGACACCTTCCAGAAATACAAAGCTCCAGGTAAGGGAGCTGTGTCTCAAATAGCTGCTTTACAATCCTTTGGATGAGTTGACAGGGAGAATTCAGTGGGCACTGTGTGTCCCTCCTTTCTTTCTTAGTATTATTCCATAATTATTAAATTACTCTTTTCATTTAAGGTGGAATCAGCTTCCGCTGGAAGGGAGAATAGGAAGAGATGCTAAAAAGAGAAAAAAAAAACAACAAAAAACAACAAAAAACCACCAAAAATGTTGAAAGGCTGAAAGAATCAACATTAGGCAAGATAATTTTTTCTTTCTGAACCTTTCTGCCATAATATCTGATTTTGTTACTTCCAGTTATTCTGAATATATAGGAAAGCACTATAATTCACATTAAATAATAAGTTAATTTTTGTATTGGATATGAATAAACCGCTAAATTACAAAGTGTTGGAGACCAACATAGATGTCAGATCACGTAACTCAGTGCTAAGTGGCATATTGGATTCACAAAAGGCAGGTCTTGCCAAACCAACCTGATCGCTTTCTATGACAAAGTGACTCGGCTGCTGGATGAGGGAAAGACTGTGGATGTGTTCTTTCTGGACTTCAGTAAAGCCTTTGACACAGTTTCTCACAGCATTCTGCTACAGAAACTGTCAGCCTCTGGCCTGGACAGGCACACACTCTCCTGGGTAGAAAACTGGTTGGATGGCTGGGCCTAGAGAGTGGTGGTAAATGGTGTTAAGTCCAGCTGGAGGCCAGTGACAAGTGGGGTTCCCCAGGGCTCAGTGTTGGGTCCGACCCTGTTCAATGTCTTCATCAACGACCTGGATGGAAGGCATTGAGTGTACCCTTAGCAAATTTGCAGATGACACAAAGCTGTGTGGAAGTGTTGATCTGCTGGAGGGTAGGGAGGCTCTGCAAAGGGACCTTAACAGGCTGGACCACTGGGCAGAGTCCAATGGCATGAGGTTTAACACGGCCAAATGCCGGGTCCTGCACTTGGGGCACAACAACCCTATGCAGAGCTACAGACTGTGAGAAACCTGGCTGGAAAACTGCCAGGAGGAGAGGGACCTGGGGGTGTTGGTCGACAGCTGACTGACCATGAGCCAGCAGTGTGTCCAGGTGGCCAAGAAGGCCAATGGCATCCTAGCTTGTATCAGAAACGGTGTGACCAGCAGGTCCAGGGAGGTTATTCTCCCTCTGTACTCAGCACTGGTGAGGCCGCTCCTTGAACACTGTATTCAGTTCTGGGCCCCTCACCACAAGAAGGATGTTGAGGCTCTGAAGCGAGTCCAGAGAAGAGCCACGAAGCTGGTGAAGGGACTGGAGAACAGGCCCTATGAGGAGTGGCTGAGAGATCTGGGGTTATTTATCCTGGAGAAGAGGAGGCTGAGAGGAGACCTCATTGCTGTCTACAAGTACCTGAAAGGAGGTTGTGGAGAGGAGGGAGCTGGCCTCTTCTCGCAAGTGACAGGGGACAGGACAAGAGGGAATGGCCTCAAGCTCTGCCAGGGGAGATTTAGGCTAGAGATTAGGAGAAGGTTTTTCATGGAAAAGGTCATTGGGCATTGGAATAGGCTGCCCAGGGAGGTGGTTGATTCACCTTCCCTGGAGGTGTTTAAGGCACGGGTGGATGAGGTCTTGAGGGACATGGTTTAGTGTTTGATAGGAATGGTTGGACTAGAAGATCCGATGGGTCCCTTCCAACCTGGTTGTTCTATGATTCTATGTGCTTTTGTTCAAGTGATAAATGATATTTGCTTCATTTAATGGGATTAATAGAGACTATAAGGCCCACCTTAGTCTGTCAAACAAGTGCACTGGGATGACAGAGTCCTTTAGGAAGAGATAGACAAAATTCCATGTCCTATTTCACCCATGGTGGGAGAACACAAGATCCTGAAGAAAACTTTTGAAAGAACATAGAAAAGAACATGCAGGACTGCTGCAGGCAAGAGAAATGTAAGGCACTCGGTTAATACTATCCATATTATTACTAAAATGACTACCAGGCTCTGGCTGCATTTCCTCATAAATGATAAAGACTTTCAAGGTGTTTGGTTTGAATATGGCTCAAGACTGCCATTTCTATAATAGCATCATGCAAAAGTGGTTTTAGCAAGTTACTTAAGCATTCATCATTCAAGATTAGACTTTAAATTCAAGTGGCAGGATGCTAAAACCACAAGCTATCATATTTTGAAGAGTATATACTTATCTCCTAGAGGTCAGTTGAAATCATTGTCTTTTGTTTTGGCGTAGAACAGCACTTACAGGAAGAATTAGGCTTTTTATTTCCTATTTTGAACATGGTATCATGGATACCTTAAACAATATATTGCAATGAAATTGTATTTTAATCTTCTATCTTGGAGTCTAGTGGAAGTAGAAAGAGGGATAATACTTTACCTTCAACTTCTAAGCATTTTGGATCCTGAAGCAGCTGAGATTTCTGAGGAGTTTTTTGGAAAAAGTTAAAGTTCAATGGAATTATCTGTGATTATCCTACTTGCAGAATCCAGCTAAACCAAGTCTACTGCCACTGTTTTTTATGTGCGAATGTGTGTTTGATTTTTTTTTGCTTTTCTCCTTGCTGCAGGAGTTAAACGCGAGTCAGAAGAAGAGAAATCCTTTGGTGACTTCGTCATTGAATCAAAAGACTCTCCTTACCGTACATTAAATTTCACCTTTGAGCCATATGATTTCAGCAGGCTAGTGGAAGTGAATCGCTACAATATTCTGAACAACAAGGACACTCTCTTCAAAACCCTGAATTTGGCTCTGCAAAGGAGAAAGATGAGCAAAGTCTTCAATATGTCCAATACATGAGCAGCTTCCATAGCTGAGGATACAGACAGGCTGCAGTGCATGAAAGCCATGTGATTCCAGACAGAATACTGAAAACTAATAGCTGGAAACTGTCATCTTGGGAAGGGAGTAGCACATGTGACACTGAAAATTTGTTCCAGATAACATATGGTCTTACAAAAACCCATTTGGTGTACAGTATAATATGGATGTTGCTTTGTTATGTGATGAAGAGTAGGGAATTTTCTACCCCACTATCCTGTCTTACAGTGACTGTTGCCAGATGACTAAGAAGGTCCATTCAAAACAGTTCAAGCATTTGGAGAATATTTTCCAAACTCTGCCCAGTGAAGCACCTCTTTTTGTGAAAGTTGCAGCAGTGCTTGAGGGAAAACTAACTTCTTATATACCTTTATCTCTCTTCCCTTTTGAACCTCCCACATGAAATTTACAGTTTACATCAGTTAGCAATGAAGTCCACAGATTGTAACTGTGCACTGAGGGAGGAAATGTGTCCTTTAGCTTTCAGCTTGCTCCTGGCTGATGACCATGTTCTTTCAAGACTGAACAGTCCTTATCTGCTTTACATTTTTACCATCCATGGTTTCAAAGATCTCTGTGGTATTCCTTCCTGCCCCTCTCAAGGATTATAATGGCTTTTAGTCTTCCAGAAATTCTATATAGAGTACCTTACTTTGGTAACCATTTGTTTTTGAGGAAATAATAGTTCCCTTTTTTATATTTAACAAGACACATCATGGGCTTGTGTTGCTTCTTCCTGCAGTTTGTTCACAACAAACTGATGAAACTAAAAAGGCTATAAATCTCTTTCTATGTAAGAGGAAGGAAGGCTCCTTTGAAGAGTCTGAATTAGATAATTTTTAACTTACACTTGGGCTTATAGTTCAGTTCAAGGAATTTCTGTGTGTGTCCGAATGTTTTTCAAGCATCAAAATTCAGCGTACACACACCTTATATGAATGTGAATGAATAAAATAATGTCAGTTGCTGCCATGCTGTGTGATGGAATTCACTTCATTTTGCAGAAAGCTCAGAGAAAAGTACTGAATTATGTAGCTGGAAAATATCTGATACAAAAGGGTGGCAAGCAAACACTGTTTACTTCTGTGACTTTTACACTGAACTGAACGTATTTCTGTATTTGAAAATTAGAGACAGACACTTTGTCTTTTCTGAAATTATGTGAAAGTTTCTAAATGGGTATGATACTTGTATTTTTAATGTGATTCTCTCTTAATAAATATTAATTTTGCTAATATGCTTTTACAAATTTTCTTATAAATACTTGTTTTTATATCTTTTCCCTTATGCTAATGAAAAATAAACAAAAGAGTCAAAGTAATACTATATTGTATATTTTCTTTTATTATCTCAGGATTGCAACAGTGGGAAAGTGATTTACCAAGTTCGTCTTGGACTGGTGCTTGGACAATATAAAGTAATCTCTTTGTTGCGAGACTTGTCTTTGAGGAAGTGTGGCTCAAAACTGAATTATTTAGATGCATTTCAAACAGTGACTTCCTCTGGGTGATTAAATTTCCTTGATATCTGGAAGAGGGGGTATCCTTTATATCCTTAGCACTTACTAACTGAAGCTGAAACAAGAGAAATGGCAACAACAGGACCAACAGGAAAGTGGGGAGGAGTTCTTTATCAGGGAGTGCAGTGCAGAGGGAGAAACATAGAATAATCAGGTTGGAAGAGACCCACTGGATCATCCAGTCCTACCATTCCTATCTAAACCATGCCCCTCAGGACCCTGTCCACCCATGCCTTAAACACCTCCAGGGAAGGTGAATCAACCACCTCCCTGGGCAGCCTGTTCCAATGCCCAATGACCCTTTTTTGAAAAATTTTTTCCTAATGTCTAGCCTAAATCTCCCCTGGCAGAGCTTGAGGCCATTTGCTCTTGTCCTGTCACTTGGGAGAAGAGGCCATTACCCTCCTCTCTACAGCCTCCCTTCACTTACTTAAAGAGAGCAAATGAGGTCTCCTCTCAGTCTCCTCCAGGCTAAACAATCCCAGTTCTCTCAGTCTCACTTCCCTCCTATAGTCAACTCAAGAGGCCTGACCCTCTCCCAGAGCCCATAAACATTCCTCTTCTTCTTGATGTCACTCAAGATCTCACTGTTCAAACAAGCTCTTTTTTATCCCTACCAGCTTTTTTTTTTTTTTTGAATGTTTATTTGTAGCAGGATAGCAGTTTCCTTTGTTTCTCCTGAGCATTTCCTTTTGTTTTCTGATGTGAATCTGACTTGAACAGCACAGCTTGATTTTTTTTCCTTTTTTTGAGGTCTTTCCTAATTGGAGATGCTTGAACACCATGGGGATATGGGTGTTTAGATACAGCATATAGATGGGAAGGTAGAATGTTTTTCTCCCAAAAGAGTATCTACTCAAATCTGCTAGACACATACAATGGAGTCTTTTAAGGTATGGCTTCTCTGTGAGTCCTTCCACTGTTGTAAGGTTGCTCTGTTGCAAGAAGATATGGGACCCTAATAGTTAATTTTACTTTTCTATACTAGTGTGTATGTACCTACCTCATTTGAAACTCCATGTTGTGGCAGGAGAGTTGTCCATAGGTCTGTGCACTCTCCGTGTGACATGTTTTTCAGTCTAGTTAAGATGCTGCTTTACCTGTAGGAAAAATGTGTTTTTTGTTCTGGCATTGAAATTCAGTCCTAGTTAATAAGGAGAAATCAGCCTGGCGTCTGAAGTCAAAGGAACATTCAGGAAAACTGGGAAGCAGGTAAGTTTGGTGTTGGTTGTATTTGTGTTGGCTGAAGCCGAAGCTTCTTTTCAACTCTACTGCTTAGCAAACAATATTTTGTAGTTCATTGTGCTCTGTGTTGGTGCTGCTTTATAATAGTGAATTCTTATGTTTTTAAAATAAAATACTTAGATTGTTATAATAAAAATTCTGTTGTGGATTTTTGACAGCTGAAATAGCAGATAAACAGTGTAAAATGGCTAATGGGATATCATATGCTATTAAGAAAACAGTGACTTCATGTGAAAATAACTGCTTGTTTGTCTTACCTTTCAATATCAAAGGCAAACTGCTATGTGGCAGACTTTACTGTAACTGCAGTGACTCAAAGTGGAATTAAACATAAAATGTAAGCACAACAATGCTGTGAAAGTAAAATTTATGCTGATATGCTAGGTTGCTCAGGCCAGCACTGGATAAGCAGCAGAGCCAGGGAGAAAAGGGAGCAGAATATTGTTATAAGGGCTTCCAGAGAGGGTAGATCTCTGGTGGGCTCCTTTTGTGCATGTGTAAGTCAGCTCTGTGGAGCACGAGTGTTAGAAAAGGGCTCAGAGTTCTAGGAAAATCATTGTCTGGGAAAATATTGGAGCAGGTAAGGGAAGGTATTGTTCCCTTAAGGCTGCTGTATTTTGGAGCAAGGTGTTTGAAGAAATTTTTATAGCTCTCTGAGGAATACATTTACAAGCCAAACAATGTTAATTTTGTTGAACTTTACCTCTTTGTAGTTCTGTGCAGTATCTTTAGGGTATTATTAAGTCTAGTAGGTAAGAGATATGTCTGGAATCACTCACACAAATCTTAAACCGAGGCAGAAGTGGTAATATCTTTATTGCTTTTGATGTGGTAAATATCACACCAGGGCAGACTTTCAATTGCATATTTGTGTCAGTTACCAGGTGAGACAATTTACTGAACACTTCAAAATGGAAAAAGGTGTACAAGAAGTAATGTCTAATCAGAACATTATATTAATATAGCATGGCTTTGGAAATGGCAATGAGATCCAGAGGTGTTGGAGGTTTAAACATTTCCAGTGGAAAGAGAAAAATACTAATACCGTTGAACTAAGTTCCTGTTAAGGTCTCTTGTAGAACAATATGGATTGACTGGTCACCTGTGTTTGAAGAAAATGAACTTGTAATAGATACATGGATAAGGAAGTATGGGAAAGGGAAAACCTGTCAGATGACTGTAGGTGAATTTGCTTGTCACAGCAACAACTGAGAATGGACCTATCCTTTATGAAAGCAACCTAGAGAAGGCAGGTAAAGCTAGAAGGCCAATGTCAGTGTGAGAACCAATATGTTAAGGAATAAAATCGGGCTGAAGACAAAAGAGTTTTGTGGGCATCTATGAAAGACTCAAAAATGATTAGGCTAACTTACTGGTAGACATCTAAAATAGAGACTGATGAACTCATGTAACAAATGATTTATACAAAAGTATGTCAGTGTTATTAAGCTGTGTTCCATTGTTGCATGTCTTCTGGGTTAGTGATCAGAATGCAACAACTGTTAGGAGGAGAAATGCTGATATCCCTGCACTCTGTATTAGCAAAGGTAACCTGTAATTGTTTTATCCTTAAAATAAAAACTACCGCAGGAACTGCAGCAAAACACAATTTCCTAACATGGGTTTTCAGGGGAAAGAAAAATCCATGCTCAGTGGTTATATATGCCTAGAGACCTGGAGGATGAGATTTTACTCACACTAGTCTTAAGCCTTCCTGTATAATATTGTGCTTTTAGTAAATGAGGTATTTAATCTCACCAATTTCTTTGTAACCTTCCTTCTAGCAGTATACCTATCAGGGATTTTAGCTTCCATTGGCAGAGGCTGGCTGTGAAGTGAAGTTGATGGAAGCCTGAACATTAGCTCAGGCTTCTGCAGCTGTAATGGTTTTTAGACATAGATCCCTCACACTGGCAGAGATAATGATGTTTTACTTTAGGACAAGTTTCCACTTGCTACAGGGTTTGTTCAGGAATAAAAAATAATGTTTGTGTTTCTACAACAGCTGTGCTGTAATGCGGAAGTTCAATCAGAGCTTGTTGCTCCTGCTACATTTAGCTGCATGCCAGTATGGCAAATAGGACACTACAGGCTTTCAGGCAGCTTGAGGACAGTACTTGCTCTCTTTCCAGTTGCCAACTTACTCCTAAATAAGAACCCCAGCCGTGATAATTTGGTGTATAAACTCCTCCTGCAGCACAGTGAGTCCTGAGAGAATTCATGCTGCATGTAAAACGCTAGATGAGGGTAACCTCAGGAATGTTGTCTTTACAGATTGTCTGAGTGTGTATTTTTGGTGTTTTGAATTAAGGTAAGGAAACTGACTACTACCTTCTCACCTACTAGTACTTCAGGGCTGTTTCATTTTCCTTCCCACTTCCTCACTTGGAGGTAAGATACATTTGAGGGTAACAGGTTATGACATAGTGGGAACTAAGACATGGTTGTAAATCAAATTATGTTTATGTCAGAAGTGGGTCTTCACCAACAGATGGACAGGCGCAATATAAAGACCTGCTTGAGCAGTTAATGTCTGGAAAATCCAATGGTCACTGAGGTTATGAACTACGTATTAAAGTAAACCATGTATGTCTCTGAAGGGAAAGGAATAGAAATATAGGAGTTGGATGTGGAATTTTTCTTGGGAGAAAGGTGAAAAGCCTGCCAAGTACTGTTGAATTTCAATTTATTTATGACCTAATTTTTGGCAATTAATGATGGTACTTCTAAGCCTGCTTGCTATCCAAAGGAATGTGATCATGCATGTCCCTGTGCCGCTCCTTCATAAAAAAGATATAATTAAAACACTGCCGAGAGGCATTGGTTCTTGTAGTCTGAGTAGCAGAGTTGTGCACTTGAAAATGTCTCTTTACCTATTCCAAAATTTATATAAAATATATCTAATATTTCTTCCTCTGCTGCTGACTTTCCTGGTGAAACTGTAGCAGGCCTCAGCGTAGTTGCACAAAACCATGAAATTTCTCCTCTAAGCCCTGAAAGCATTCTTTGCTACACAAAGGAATATTGATTATTCTCTGTTAGACTATATCTTCTGTCTGTGGATTTCCCAAAGATCAAACTGGCAGCTGGGGGCAGATTGCAGCAATGGTCTTGAACCTCACTTCTGTTGACTCTTCATTTTCACAGCACAAAAGCCCCCAGCTATGGCCATCACTACTGGTGTTTTCAAGGTGATGAACGAAACTCTCTTGAGAGGGACTGAATTGTATGGCCTGTACTTCAACAGCTGCATATTTGCAAAGTCTTTCATACGCATCACATTTTTCAAATACATTAAAGTGAGATAGTGCCCTCTCACATGACACTGCAATGACTTTCTGCCAGATCCTCAACAAGGCAACAGTTGCTGTATTTATAATCCTAAAGTATCATCAGACAAGGTCTTGGGCTATAGGAACATTAAATTCATTAGCCTGTGTTATTTAGTTGACATGCCATAAAATAGTATTTATTACTATCCTATTTCCTGCAAATGTCTGAAAAAACCTCTCTGAAATGAACTGTATCTGACAGAAGTACCTTTCAATTTCAGGACAAAATATATCAGAATTGGGGTTAGAAATAGAGGAGAGACCCGAGAAACATTCTGTTAGTAACTATAAGCTTTGTGAATTATTACCTACAGGCTTTTTCATATACTTTATTTTCTTTGCTGTAATTTTGTGGGTGTGTAATCATCCCTGTGATTTTAACTTTTGCACTTTTTGCAATTAACATCTGCAGTGCTATTGGTGTGTTGGTTTGTGATTTTTTTTTTTTTTTGTTGTTGTTGGGTTTGTCTGTTTTTTTTCTTTGAACTGGTTATAGAGTGGCTGACCATCACAAATGAGTCAGTTCAGGTCTGCTAAGAGTTGTGTAATGTCCTACAGATCAGAAGTCGTGAAGAGAATTCCATAGAGAGACTATGATTCATTCCTCATGTAGTTTCAACTAAGGGTGTCAATGTAAATATCAGGCTGAGTTTACCTTAAGGGTAAACATGTAGATCTACAAATCTCAATTAACTAGATGTGATAACTCAGAAGAGACTAAAAGTGGCTCAGAAAATTATGGATGAAAATTCAAATCTTTTTCTCCTAAAAAAAAACAAGTCCTGCGATGTCATGGGTAATTAAATTTTACATGCAACCATCAGCTTTAAAACAAACAAAAAAAATATCATTACATAACCCCAGTGGGGTAATAAAAATACCCTTATAAAAGGCTAATTACAGTTACTGGTCCTGCCAAACCTGACCAGCAGAAACATTTCCTTTTGTTTTGTAACAAGTAGAAATTAAAGTAGGTTTCTGCAACATTGCTGTGAGATTATCAGTCTCCATACTTTTGCAATACATTATTTTCCATGTCACGTGCCAAGGGTCTCCATTGTGAAGTGGCTATACACACCTAAACCTAAACTGTAATGGAACTATCATGATCATAGCATTGTTATGCCCTTGTCAGAGTTATTAGACTTACTGAGGGCATAGTAATGTTTTAAATATAGGGTATGGGGATATTTTTCCTTTAGCATTCCATCACACTGTCAGTCATTAAACAGCAGAGCAATTGAGCTCCCCTGCTGCTGAGATTATTTCCCAGTCACTAGGGATGTGGGCTTGTTTGGTTTTTTTTTTTTCCTCTGCTGGCAAATCAGGGAAGTTGAAAAGGAGGGCTGGAATTGAGAGGCTTGGCAGAGGAGTAGCTTCAGAGTGGATGAGACTGGATTTTACCAGTGCTTCATGAATGCTCTGTCTGCAGAAGTTAGTGTTTGTGTTTTGTAATAAGGTGTTCTAGGATATGACAGTTGGACAGCTGCATCCATTACTCCGTTGTGAAATGCAGCAAGTTTAAGCATGTTCTATCTGCAAATTTCACTTTGTCCTTTCCTGTGGACTCATTACTCCAATCTGCATAATGATACATATGATGCTTTAAGGAAAACATTACACCATATATTCATTTAAAATGCTTCAATAGTGTTAAAGCAGTGTGTCAGGAAGAAATTAAGGGAAAACCCAGAGAAACGTATACTGCAGAGGTCCCTGTCCTGTAGAGTTCACATTACACATCAGGAAATGGAAGTCAACTCCATTCAATCTGTAGTTTACAGTTTGCTGCGCATTTTCTATCCTACTGCCATGGGATATGTGTTCTTTAGTCAGGTGCTGAAAGCAAAATCAACTACCTTTCTGCTTAAATGTCAGAGAATCAGATATCTGCTGCTGATTGAAATGTAATTAATCTGCAGGTATAATTGTATTTTTATTTCACTGATCTGTTGAATTTGAAGGGTATGTGTTTTCAATAACAGGACTGCTTTGGTATTTTTATTTTTGTATCTGCGTGAATCAGTACTTGTGCAGTTGTCATTTAAAATGCACATTCTTCAGCAAATCCTGCAATTTTTAAGGAAAGACAGGGAAATGCCAGGTGAAATGAGTATTGAGCTGTCAATACAAATAACAATAACCTGCTATATTTTTCTTTCTCGTGTTACTGTGTTTCTGGACATATGCACAAGAAGTGCAGGAAGTAAAAAGTATTTATAGATCCTACTCTGTTCTGGGTGGCACAAAAGTACACATGCTTAATGGACTTAACAGTCAGCTGTACACTTACACACTGCCTTTAACCAGATTTTTGTTTCTTGCTTTATACTATTGACACTGACTCGGAGGTCAATACAAAACTCCCAAGTTGTGCTATGCCAGTATCACAAGAAGCTTCATTATGAGGACCCTCTTACTCTTAGGAATACTGGTAGGATTCATGGAATCATAGAATGTTTTGGGTTGGAAGGGGAGTTAAAAATCATCCAGTTCCACCCCCCTGCCATGGGCAGGGACACCAGATCAGGCTGCCCAAGGCCCCATCCAGCCTGGCTCTGAACACCTCCAGGGATGGGGCAGCCACGACATCTCTGGAAAATCTATTTCAGTGCCTCACCACCTTCAGAATAAAAGATTTCTTCCTAGTATCTAATCTAAATCACCCTCTTTCAGTTTAAAACTGTTCACGCTCATCTGGACCGCTGGGCAGTGTCCAACGGCATGAGGTTTAACACGGCCAAATACCGGGTCCTGCACTTGGGGCACAACAACCCTAAGCAGAGCTACAGACTGTGAGAAGCCTGGCTGGAAAACTGGCTGGAGGAGAGGGACCTGGGGGTGTTGGTCGACAGCCGACTGAACATGGGCCAGCAGTGTGCCCAGGTGGCCAGGAAGGCCAATGGCATCCTGCCTTGTATCAGAAACGGTGTGACCAGCAGGTCCAGGGAGGTGATTCTCCCTCTGTATTCAGCACTGGTGAGGCCACTCCTTGAATATTGTGTCCAGTTCTGGGCCCCTCACCACAAGAAGGATGTTGAGGCTCTGGAGTGAGTCCAGAGAAGAGCAACAAAGCTGGTGAAGGGGCTGGAGAACAGACCCTATGAGGAGCGACTGAGAGATCTGGGGTTGTTTATCCTGGAGAAGAGGAGGCTGAGAGGAGACCTCATTACTCTCTACAAGTACCTGAAAGGTGGTTGTGGAGAGGAGGGAGCTGGCCTCTTCTCCCAAGTGACAGGGGACAGGACGAGAGGGAATGGCCTCAAGCTCCGCCAGGGTAGGTTTAGGCTGGAGATTAGGAGGAGGTTTTTCACACAGAGGGTCATTGGGCATTGGAATAGGCTGCCCAGGGAGGTGGTTGAGTCACCTTCCCTGGAGGTGTTTAAGACACGGGTGGATGAGGTCTTGAGGGACTTGGTTTAGTGTTAGATAGGAATGGTTGGACTAGAAGATCCGATGGGTCCCTTCCAACCTGGTTGTTCTGTGATTCTGTGATTCTGTTACTACACTCCATGATAGAGAGCCCCTCCCCATCATTCTTTGCCCTTTAAGTACTGGAGGCTGCTATAAGGTCTCCCTGGGCCTTCTCTGTGCTAAATAAGGCCAACTCTCTCATCTGTACTTGTGTAGGAGGTGTTCTAGACCTCTGGTCATTGTCATGGCCCTCATCTGGACTCTAACAGATCCGTATACTTCCTATGTTGAGAACTCCAGAAAAGAATGCAGTATGCCAGGTGAGGTCTCAAAAGAGTAGAGAAGAGGGATACAATTGCTTTCCTTGACCTGCAGGTCATACTTCTTTTGATGCAGCCCAGGATGTGGCTGGTTTTCAGGGCTGCAAGCACACATTGTTGGCTCATGTTGCGCTTCTCATCCACCAGCACCCCCATGTCCTTCTCTTCAGGGTTACTCACAATCCATTCTCCATTCAGCTTGTAATTTTTGTTGGTATTGCCCCAACACAAGGTGCTGGACCTTGCACTTGGTCTTACTGAACTTCACAAGTTTAGCACAGGCCCGCCTCTTAAGCCTCACAAGGTTCCTCTGCATGTCATCCCTTCCCTCTTGCACGTTGACCATGCCACATAGCTTGGTGTCATTGGCAAGTTTGCTGAGAGCGCGCTTGATCACACTGTCTATGTCTCCAAGAAAGATGTCAAACAATACCGGTACTTTGAAAGAAATTGGCCAGCAACTGTAATTTTTTTTTTAACTTTTACTGACTTTTCTTTTTTTCTTAGGGCATCAAGACTTCTGAGTTCCCTGTGCATGTGTATTCTACTCTAAATATTTTTAATTTATGGCTGATCCCAACAGCCTTAGGCAAGTCCTTAGCTCTAGTATAAGTCCTTAGAAGTCCTGTGGAAAACAAGTAGTTGGATAGAGAACTTAGATTTTTTTTTAATGCCACCCTTGCCGATGATGACGCATCCTCAAAGAGAACAGTATGTTATGTCTTTACACTGTTTTGAAATACTGGTGAATTCACTGACTTTTAAATTTTTTTGCCCCAATGATCATCAATTTAATTCATTTGTGATATTAATAATTCAGTTGGATTCCTGAGGGTTGTTCATGTAAATGCTTGCTACTTTTGAGTGTACTTCTGACCATCAACCCTTAGATGGCACTCTTGCAAAGGAGAGTAGAGCAACTGTATGTCTACATTTGATCTTCACTCAACATCATCCTTGAAACACTGCTTTCTGTTTGGAGGTCTGACACTTCTGCTTGTCCAGAGTATCTAAACACTGTACTCTCCTTCAGTTCTGTAAAGTATTTGGGAATGAAAGAATGAAGTTTCCGTTGTTCAAGAATTCTTTAAAAAAAATTAAAAAGTAGAAAATTAATGAGATGTCACAGTGTGACTTCATTAAGAAAGTTGTTTGAGCTGCAGCTGAGATGTGATAATGCTTTAACAAATGAAGAAAACTAGCAATTTTGAAACTGGATTAACTCATTAGTCTAATATACCACTCTCTAAATTACACAGGAAGTGCAAATTGTCATTATCTGTTATGACCGCAGAGGAATTTATGAATATACTAAATAATAATTATTATACAGTGGAATCATGGGAAAAACACTGTTATTTTTTAAAATTCTCCATCACTTTTGCTTTGTTTACAAGAGAGAACTGCAGGACCACCTGAGTGTTTATCTCAATATCTGAATTTTTCTTCTGTCCTCCTTTTATGGCATCTGTTCCACTGTGGTAAAATTTAAAGTGCTCTAATAAATCAAAACCTCTCTTCTACTCTAAGGAATCATTCTAGGGTGGGGTACAAGGACAGTTATAGAGACAGACGTCCATGGCTCCTCATATCTGGAGGGCTGAAATACCTCTTGCTCTGCTGAGGTAGATACAAACTAGTCTGAATACCGTGCTAGGAAATGTCTGCTTTCCTGACTGGCTGCTGGAATTGCTTTGTGACATCCATAGAAAACAAACTCTGCCTTGTTGATGCTGCTTTTCATCAGCACATGTTACCCACTGCTCCTGAAGAAGGAGATAAGCATGAGCATCTTCTTTACCTTTTGATGACTAGTTGAGCACAGCATTTGAGGTTATTCTTTGAAAAATACCTTTCCACTAAGCAACCATGTTATAAAACATTATCTGTAACACTCACAAGCAGAGGTGCTGTCAAGACTACACAACCATTTTGAAGCCTGAAACTTTGCTAATAGCACTGTTTGCTCCCTTTTGAAGGAGCAGAGCACATTTCCGCAGGTGTGGGCAGAAGGAGCTGTACTTCTCACTGGTTGCTGCTCTCTGTTTAAGTAGATGAATATGATGCCCTGTAAGGATGATTTTCATAAATTGCTTCTTATAATTAACTACAATATCCAGAATAACAGCCCAGATTGTGCATGATTTATTAATGGTCTTTAAATGGAATAAATCTAGCAATAATTGAAATCAGTACTTGAATATTCCTGAGTAGTGTATTTTCTTCGTTCTGTCCCTAAAACAGCAGGGTTTGGGGGATATGAGTGATTTCACTCCAGATGTGAATAAAAAAACTTCCTCAATTTGAAATCATATTTTTCTCTATTTCACTTTTGTACATCTAAATTGGACTTTAAGCTAAAACATTATTGATTCTTATTATTTTGGGGCAGTTGTATTTTCTTTAGGTATCTCATATAGACATTATCTGGATTTCTCTAACTGCTGTCACCTGGAGAAATCTTCAGTCTTAGGGAGCATCTCAAGTCAAATGAATATTCTGACTCTTCAAATGTATCAAGTTAAGACACGCTTCAGTCTTGAGGTCTGTCTCTGCTTGAGTGTGAAGTATTCCAAGGTAGCTGTTGCTCTGAGGCTGGCTGGGCATCACTCTGCTTGTGAGAGACAGTGAGTGAGTGACTTTGCACCAGTTGTTTCTTTTCCTCTTTCCTTCACTTATTAAGCTGGTTTCATTTCAACCCAAGACTTTACTTCATGTTACCTTTTGTACGTTCTCACCTGTACTACTGCCAGGGGGGTGAGGGAGTAAGTGGTTGTATGGATGCCTAGCCATTGGCTGGAGTCAACCCACCTATATAACTATGTTGATGTATCCCTCTTGTTTCTTTCATTTATTTGTAAGTCAGAGAAGAGCAACAAACACAGAGAGACCAGGTCAGGCTTTGCCTTATGCTTTATTTTCTCGGGGATTTATCTACAGCAGTCTAAATATTCCAAGCCCTATTTCCCTCTGCTTGAGGCACTGTGACACTCCCTTAATAACCACGGTGATGTTTAAGAATCAGGCCTGCCTGATTACAGCTGCTAGATTCATAGATTTGCTTGCAAGGTCAGTTGACTAAAGATCCCAACCGGTCTAACATCTATAGAATTATTTTGATTGGCAAAGACCTTCAAGATCATCAGGTTCAACCATAAACCTTACACTGCCAAGTCTACCACTAATGCTTGTCCCTAAGTATTTTTAAATACCTTCAGGGATGGTGGTTCAACCACTTCCCTTGACAGCCTTTTCGAATGCTTGATAATACATTTGGTGAATGAATTTTTCATAACCTCTAATCTAAACCTCCCTGACACAACTTGAGGCCATTTTCTATCATCCTATTGCTCCTTACTTCAGAGAAAAGACCAACACTCACCTTTCTACAACCTCCTTTCACATAGTTGTAGAGATCAATAAGGTCTCCCCTCAGCCTCCTTTTATCCAGACTAAACCACCCCAGGTCTCTAAGCTGCTCCTCAGAAGACTGGCTCTCCAGACCCTTCACCAGCTTTGTTGCCCTTCTCTGAACACACCTCAGCAGCTCAATGTCTTTCCCATACTGAACACGGCATTCAAAGTGTGGCCTTACTAGTGCAGAGTACAGGGGGACAATCACTTCCCTACTACTGCTGGTCACACCATTTCTGATAGAAGCCAAAATGCTACTGGCCTTCTTGGCTACCTGGACACATGGCTGGCCAAGCATAAATAAGTGTCCAGATAAAGTATATAAATAGTTATGTCATTGTTAGCTTTTAAAAAAATTTAATTGATGCTGTTGCTGCACATCTACTAGTCCCCCTCCTTTGCTCTGCTGTGTACAAATGCTTTCTAAAATTAAAATGGGTGAGGGAAGCAAGGTTCTATCTGTAGGTAAAGAACTAAAATGGCAGAGTGCTATAGGATGATGATCACAGTCACTGATGAGAGTCAGGCACTTCCAAAAAGTGGTTCAGCCCTTAGGGTCTACCAGAGAATATTTTAGCCCATTTCTTTTAATTAGCTAGTGATAGTCTCATCTGCAATTACAAACTCATACTCAGCACTTACTTCTGTCCTCTTATATCTTAGTAGGTAAAACCCCACATGTGTCATTAAATAACTAACAAAAGTTAATGTCAATCAAGAACACACAATGAAGATATCTTGGGGTCTTTTCTTCATTTCCTTTAGGAGCCTGATAAATTCAGTCACCTGGGGGCTGTTACTCCACAAGCACAATGGCATGCTTATCTGGTGGTGTAGATTCCATTTAAGACCCTGTAGTGTGGGACTGCCCTTTCTCCTATGCATTAGTTACAAATAGGTGCTATCTTCTGATCTCAGCTTTGTGTCTGAGCTGGAGATACAGGTAGATGCTGGATGCTGTGACCTAGCGTTCTCTTATCAGTGAATGGGGTGACTCCAGTAGTGCTTTTCGAGAGTAAGATGCTCCTGACTTTGTCTTTTGGAGCAGACCTTTGGAGCTGTCCCCTCAGCAATAACACAAAGCAGCTCGTGCATTTGTTGTCATTGTCTTTCGTGTCAACCCACCTCAGGAATACTTCATACTTATGAAGTAACTTGAGAAAATTGGAGGAATTAATTTGTAAATAAGGCCCAAATCAACACTGTGAGTGTGAATATTTTTTACTGGCCATACTGAATCATACATAAAGACAAAATTAAAATGCTACAGGATATAAACAGACTGTGCACGTTTGTTATGTACAACAAATGATGCTAAGTCAAACATGTTATTTGTTAGATTGTCCTACAAGGAGTATATTTCCTTTGGTCTTCTCTATTATCAAAGCAAGAAATGCAGATTTATGTCTACTGATCTTCATCTTTCCTGAGGACTTCAAACAGATACTGTGCAAGTTGCTAGATTCAATTTCTTATTAGTTTTAATTATTCTGACTTTATTTTATGTCAAAACCTAGGTAATAAATGGATTGTGAGTGATGCAGTTTTGGAAGGTTTTATTTCAGTCATGTAAATGAAGTCTGATATTTAGAGGTGGTGCCCAAGAGCTTTTGTTCAGACATTTGTGAAGAACAGTCTCATTAGTATTTTTAGAGATAAAGTTTGATATTGTGGCTACACTAGTTTGTCAGAGCTCAGTTAAAGAGATTCCTCTGGCTCTTTATCACAGCATCTTTCTATCAGAATTCTTGCAAGGCTTGTAAGCCAAACTTTTCCTTCTTTGCCTTATATAAGATATTAAATGGCTATAGAAACCTTGTGAGAATTCAGGGATATCAGTGTTTATTAATATCAAGTTTCTAGTGAGGAAAGTGAACCTGAGTCATTGTCAAAACAGAACTGGGATCTTGATGGCAACTGGGGATGTCAGCTGCCCCTCAAGAAGCTGCAGAGCCTGTGCTGTGGCTGGTGCAAGCTGTTTGCTTGTCTGCCACCCCAGACACCTGTGCTTTAGAGGATGTGGCTAGGTTGTGTCTGTGTGACTCCAGTCTTCATATTGCCATGTTGGAACATTTTACAGAAAACAAGGCCTGGATGCTGTGAGACTGATTGATAATGAACAATTCCAAGAGGGCCTTGAAACAGAGAGCTGAAAGATAAACAAAGGCCAGCTGAAAAGAATACAAGAGCTAGTTCAGTGGGAACGAGTACCAGCTGAAAGAAAAACAATTAAAGGGAACTATCAACACAGTTAATTTTAGTGTAACTTGGTTTCTTAGCAAGTGCAGTATATGTTAGTAATAGCTTTATGGACAGCTACCTTTAACCTTAACCACTGTAGATACCCTTGTGGGCACCCAGTTATGTAGCCAAAAAGGATTTATAAAGAAACAGCTAAACTCAATAAATTGAACACTCACTGATCATATTGATCTCTGCGTTTGATTCTGTGATGCTCCATCAAGAATTGGCGCCCAAACAGGGACCCTCAGATTACCTGCCAAAATTGCTCAGAACGACTGAAGACATGGCAGAGGGTGGAAGGACCGGCTGAAAGCTTTCTGGCACTGCCCCAGTGCTGAAGATTGAGGTAAATAAAAGGACGCGTCTGAGTAAAGAAGTTAGGAAAACTTCGAGGATCTGCTTCAGGCAAGTGTACACGGCGGTCGGGGAGGAATGGGGTCCACACTCTCTAAAGATGAAGAGACAGTGGTGAAACTCCTCCAACCTATCCTATCCAAGAAAGGGATTAAATATGACAAGATTTGTTTAATTGAGCTATTGAAATGGAGCAGTGATAGGCAATTTATTTCTGGTGTCAATTTAGTGTTTCACCAAACTACTTTGAAAGACATAGGGGTTCAACTATGGGATAAAGTGACTCAGTCAGATAAAACAGCTAAATTGCTTGGTCCCTGGTGGAAAGTTTTTGAAGTGTTAAAGGTGCATGACAGCTCTAAAAAAACCAAGTTTAATGCAGGATCATCAACAACTGCACTAACTCCCCACCCCACTAAACTGGCTGCGCTGACCTCTACACCTCCCGATGTGGGGGCAACAACCCCTTTGATCCGGGTCCAAGAGACACCGAGAAAGAGTCTGATCCACCTCCTCCCTGTCCCTCAGACCAATGGGCACAAGCCAGGAGGGAGGCGCAGCCGTGTGGGGAAGTTGAAATATTGCAGCCTTGATCTGTGCATGTGATATTGGTCTGCACTGGGAGCTAATTAGTGATGAGGCGATAAAGGAGATTCCAAAAGTTGCAAAAGAGAACATACTAACTGGTCTGGAGTCTAGCTGCCCAGTCGAGGGGTTCCACGCACCCCTGCCCCCTCTTGCCCTCCCACCCTGCACTGGGCCTGACCCGCTCGGTCCTGCACCTGCTAATCCTTTTAAGGCATGTGAGGTGCCTCCTGGACCAAAAATCACAGGAGGTATCTTAAAAAGATGCTGTTTTGCTGTGCCTGGTCCTAGAGCTAAAAAGAGAGAATATGGAAGTTGCACTGCGAGCATACCCGCACCAACTAAAGATAATGCGGAAGTCGCGGTTGCTGGACCTTCAAGGGGAGGTCTCTACTCAGAAGCCTATTGCCTCTGCCCCCGGACATGCCTACTATGACACCCTTTAGCTTCCAAGCTAGTTCTCCAGTCAAAGAAACACAGGAAACAACACATGATCTCATTCAAACTTTAGGGAAAAGAATACATCAACTTGAATTGTTCACGGCTACAATTGAGCAAACAAAGAAGACCCTCGTGTTTTGTGGGAAGCATTTAGATGGGTCAAATTCTAACACTCCTGTTGTGTCGATGCCTTCCTGCGAGATACCTATGACTGTTCCATCTGCACCGCCTTATTCCGTACCTATCTGTTTGTTAAATCAGGGTACTGTAGCACCCAACCTTCTTACTCTCCCGATGAGAGATAGTACCAGGTTTCATCAAAAATGGAAAGGGATAATTACAGATGTGATAGTAGAGGGATCATTTTTGCCTGAAGCTTTTCCAGTCTCTGTTACACCAAGCGAAGTGTTTGTGTACAACACAATGGGAAGCTGTAAATTGCAAATTATTAGAAAGACCTTGTAACTCAGTTACCCAATATGGTTTACATCACCAAATGGCTAGACAAATTATATAATATATATTTACTTCTGATATACTAATTCCCAAAGATGTAGATCAAATTATGTCTGTTTTATTATTTCCCTCCCAATGGATGATTTTTGATAGAGCCTAGCAAAAGGCAGCAGAGGCTGAAATGGTTACACCAAGAAAGCAAAATGATCCACTTTATGTTGTTCAGTCACAGATGTTAATTGGATCAGGACCTTTTGCTTCTGTGCAAATGCATTTCTCTAATGAAGTATTATGGTTATCACAAACACTGGCACTACATGCACTTGCTAGCTTTCCTGATTCAGACTCCAAAAGAACCAATAAATTTGCGTCCATGAAGCAAGGCCAAACAGAATATTTTCACAATTTCTTGATAGATTATATTCAGCTTTAGAACAACAACATGATTTAACCCCTGAAATGAAAGGAAACATATTTAAATTATTGACCTTTGAAAACTGTAACTCATCAACCAGACAGCTCCTGATTACCTTACCTCAAGGATCATCAGTAGCTGACATGTAAGAAATAATGAAAAGGAATGCTCAAGAAACTCACGCTGCTGTGTTTGCTGCTGCCGTTTGTGAAGCAGTCCAACCTGCTGTTTGCAAGGCAGTACAACCGTTAGTTGCGGCAAAAGGTGGTCACATAAAGAAATGTCACAATTGCAGGAAATTAGGTGATTTTAAAGCACAGTGTAGACCTCCAAGACAAGTAAAGTGGTGTGACAATTGTAAGAGAGACAATCACAATACTAGTGGGCGTAGGAGATCAAACCAGGGAAACTCCAGATCAAGTGCACTGGGACAAAAATAGAGAGGGCCTAGCCTGCACAGACACAAGCAGGATTGGAAAAAGTGACAACCCCAATGTCAGCCCTGAACCCACAACCCAATCAAGTGGTATCACCTACATTCACTCTGCCACAGCAGGAAGTGCCAGAGTGGACTTGGAAACTGCAGTAGATGTCACCTTACAAGAGGTTAAAGTATACTGAATTGATTTTAATGTATAGGGTTCTTTGAGACAAGGGCTTAGTGCATATCCTACTTGTAAAGGCATATTTGTTCAACCTGGACTAATTGATGCAGACTTTACTGGAATTGTCCAAATTATGGTACTAAAATTAACACCTACTGTGTTCATACCTGCAGAAAGTTGCATTGCTCAATTAATACCTTTTAGATCTTGTGTACCAATGACAGGAGCTGTCTCTTGTGGAAATGAAGGTCTGATTCCACTGGACAACCACAAGTATATCTTACTTTAGACATACACAAAGCAAAACCAGAATGTCACATTGACATGATAGCAAAGACTGGTGAAATCAAGAGCGCTGAAATGTTTATTGACACTGGTGCTGATGTGACCACTATCTCGCATCAACAGTGGCCTCCTCACTGGCCTACGGTGTCAACTGCTACTGGTGTTTGCGGAATAGGTGGTGCTCAAGCCACATGAGTCAGTTCAGACCCCATATGTTTCCAATTTCCTGATGGTGCGCAGATTAGTACTAGACCTTATGTTATGGAAGTCCCCATTATCCTAATTGGGCGTGATATTCTTGGTCAATTGCATACTGTATTGATTACTTGTTCTTTTTAGGAATGGTCATTGATGAGCAGCTGGTTTTAAAAATCACCTGGAAATCCCAAACACCCATCTGGGTGGATCAATGGCCATTAAAACAAAAACGGTTGCAAATTATTCAGGATCTAGTACAGGAACAACTGAAAGCCAGAACATCTTAAAATGGCTGTAGTATAACCCTTAGTTGTGCACATTCCACTAATCTTGTGGGGGAGAGATCTGTTAAATGCAACAGGAATAGGCACTGGAACTATGAAGGAGTGAAAAATTGGGTGCTTTGCAAAATTTAGTGGAGGAGCAAATAGATCATGGGCATGTAGTCCCACTTAATAGTCCTTGGAACACACTTGAATTTGTGATATAAAAGAAATCTGAAAAATGACGTTATTTACATGACTTTTCTAAACAAACTATAAGAGACCTTAAATAAGCAGGCAGTGGTCAAACTCCTCCACCCTCACCCCCGCCCTCCCACCCTTCTCCTTCCTTTCTAAGTTTTTTTCCTTTTCAGCTTTGCAGAAGTCCAGGGGAGTTAACTGTGTTATTTCTCTAGGGGATTGTCAATTTGTGAGAACACTCTGCATTCCAGTGTCACTCATCAGCAATTGCTGGGCCCTAGTGCAGACAACCTTTAGGGATAATTGAGCCAATGATAGAGGAAAATGCAAATGATTCATTATGAATTGATGAGTGTATATTTTGCCACACTAACTTGATGAAGATGCAATAATTGTAATAATAATGTAATGATGTTTTTGCAATTAGCAGGAGATGATCAAATTGTGCCAATGCTGAAACATACACAAACCATGTTGTCAAAATTAGAGCAAGTACAAGTCAATGAGAAAGTGCTATTGAAAAACAGTTACTAGAGGCAATGGACAGGTCTGTATAAGCTGCTAACATGGGGACGAGGTTATACTTGTGTTTTAACAGATATAGGACCACTCTGGGCACCTGCAAGATGGATCAAGCCCATGTTGCTGTGTGACAACTGCTAAGCCCCAGCCACGAAAGCAGTCAACAAGAATGAGGTAGGATGTTGATATTAGAGATGCTCTTAATCCTATGAGTGGTATTTAAAGGATGTCCCTGGGTGATCAATTCTCAAAAGAATGTGTGGATAACAGGATGGGTATGAGAACTGTTGGTCGAAGGAAGAATGTTATTTTTAATGGTATTAATTGCTTTAACAATTATCCCATGTGTTACAGTGTGTACAACACCAAGTCAATCATATGTTTCACCTAAATGCTTTAGTCATCAAAAAACAAAAAGGGGGAATTGTGGGAACATTTTACAAAGAAGAGGGCCTGGTTTCTGTGAGACTGATTGACAATTCTAACAAGGCCTTGAAACAGAGAGCCTAAAGATAAACACAGGCCAGTTGAAAACCATACAAGAGCTAGTTCAGTGGGAATGAGTACCAGCTGAAAGAAAAACAAAGGGAACTATCAACATAGTTAATTTTAGTGTAACTTGGTTTCCTAGGATGTGCAGTAGTTTAGCCAATAATATATTAGTAATAGCTTTATGGACAGCTACCTTTAACCAATAATACACTTCAGATACCCTCGTGGGCACCCAGTTATGTAACCAAAAAGGGTTTATTAAGAAGCAACTAAGCTCAGTAAACTGAACACTTGCTGATCATATTGATCTCTGTGTTTGATTCCGTGATGCTCCCGTCAGCATTGCCACACAACTAGTACTGCTGAAAGCTGCTATTGTTACAATGGTATTGATGAATTACTATCTTGTCTTCAGACCTGTGGCTTCCTGGTTTCTGACTCGACTTCACCAGCTGATCATGATGCACTCTATCATGTTATCAACTAACTTCTTACTATTGCTGGACTACTTCTGCTTTTGCATGGGAGATCTGTTTAGCTGGATTTCTTCTTTCGCATGATGTGCAGATCAAGAATGTATAGTATAGCAATGTAGCTGCTTGGGCAGTAAACGTTGCTTAATTTAATTTATGAAATCCACAAAGCACCCAAATGTGGAGATTGTGCAATGAGTGGGAGTTGAGTAAGGAGCACAGTAGGCTATTTAACTGGGCAGGTAACGTTTATTCCTGAAGAACTGGAGTGAATCCACTGTCATAAAACTGAGCTGTAAAATGACTTCAGAGCCCAAGCTAAGTGGTGTGATGGTTATAGCGTTCAGCATCTTGTAACAACATGAGACAGATCTCTTGTTTCAAATCAGGGATTGCTCCTTCAAAAGTGTTGCCATGTAGTCAAAGTGAAATAGAGCTCTCTTGTAATAAACTTACTTCACAAAATAAAAAAACCAAGCTAACAAAAAAACTGTAGCTGGGAACTCATCACAATTTTTTGCATGAATGATAGTATAAGGTAAGGCAGGAACTTTTATATATTCAATAACCGAGTCTCTCAAGGCCAGACTAATTTCAATGATCATTGCAACATTACCTAAGACAGCTCTCCTCCATGTGACAGCTGGAATAATTCGGATACTTTAATTAGAAATATTTGAAAGTTTATATATATATATATTTCATATGAAGTCCTGCTGCTTCAAAAAGGAATTTTCTGTCTGACTTAAAAAGAAGCTTAGGAATCCTAAAATATAAATAGTTGGGTTTTTTTTAAAATAGTTTTTTTTAAAAAAAAATTATAAATAAATAAATAATTTTTTAAAAAACCCCCTTATTTCAACTGTAGTTTCTCACTACTGAATCACAGATAATTTCAGTAATTTTAGAAGAGTTTAGTGCAATAGTTGGTTTCTGTCATATTTAAGTATTTTAGTAATGGTATGGTTTTATCATTACGTATGGAGTACTATTATAGAAAAATAATGTGAAATTATTCTATAATAAAAAGGAAATTGACCTTGAACATTTGCGCATGAACATATTTTACATATTTACATGAATTTCTAATGTAATTTGGTTGAAGGCAGCATTTTGACCGAAAGCATTTCAATAACCAAAGCTCCAGTTGACTGTGTTTACCCCGTAACATCCCTTATGTAACAGAACCAAGAGAGAGAAAAAACTACAAGTTTTCTTTAACTATTTACCACTATCCATGAGAGGCAGCCTCTACGTTGTGGCTGTAATTTGTAGTGAACATGGTGAAAACACTTGGAGTTGTATGTCTGGTCAGGGGTGCTGGTGTGAACTGGAATGCTGCTGTGCAGATGTTCAGACCAAGCCACTTGGTACTGCCAAAGCATAGATACAGATTTTTGGGGCTCAAACAAGAAACAGTAGATAACAATAGTTGGAATGTTCTGTTAGATCTTCTCTAGTGTATATAAGGGTTGCAACTCTGTATATGTGATTATTCAGGTTTTATGTTGGTACCTAACTACCTTTTCTGGGGGATTAGCCTCCAATAAAATGTTTGGCCTAGCCCCTCCTTTCCCCTAAATTACTGTAGTGGTAAAAAAAATTACAAAATTCTTCATGTGGCACAGAACAAGGTCATAATTTGAGCTTTTGACATCAGTGGGAGGTGGAGCTATGAGTCGATCTATATAAGATTGTCTCAATTGGGAAAGAGCGTGTTCCAGGAGCACCTGCTCTGTGAGACATAAAGATTCTAACCTTATCTCTTATTGTGTTGTATTTTCTGAAGCAGATATGGGATCATCAGCCAATTCACCTTTGGTAAGAGAAAATCAGTGGTGGGGTAGGAAGATCTGCTTGGATATCTTGGTTGAGGTTCAGGAAAAGCAAATATTTTGGAATTTTGCATCTTAGATGTCAAATAAATCTACAGTGGGCAGATTTTTTAACAAGAGTAGCAGATAGGTGGTCTTGGTGAGATGGAGATATATCTTATCACAGAGAGGAAGAATGGTAGGGTCTCTTGTTATTGACAAAGCTGAGTAGAAACTAGGAATTGTTGACTGCTAGGTTTCATTGCTGGTCTCTCTCTTGACTCCTTGTCCTCAGGATCAGTTCATTTGAGTGAACCCACACAAGAAGATGGGAATCAGAAGGAGGAATCATGGAATACCTCACAGTGCTGAAGATGAGGTACTGTGTAGAGGGCAGTAGCTTAGTTGCAGTGAGAGGTCTGTGAGGTGTGAATAATAGCTGTGGTACTTGCAGTCTTCTATCAGTATTTCCCACCTCTTCCTAAGCTTAACTGTTTTATCAGAGGTGATATTTTTTTAACTGTTAAGTAAGGGAATGTTTGTTTCTTCTGTAAGCGTGTTCTCAAGAGTGGAAAACATTCACTATAACTTCGGGGTTGGGAAGGTGAAGAAGATGATGAACTTGTGGTTTAGATGCTAGGCAAGGAACTGGGAGAGCTGGATTCTAGTCTTGGTTTTACTGTGACCTTGCTATCTGATGGTAGTCATACCTCATAACACCCAAGGCTTAGTCTTCAAACTGTTTTGCCTTTGCTTCATGGAGGCAGGTCAGCAGACAGAATGGATTATTTGGTGTCTACCACTTAAATAATTCTGAATGCTAATTTTTATGGCACTGAACTGGTAAAAAATGGCAGAAGTTACTGGATATGTAAAAAATTATTCCCTTTTTTGAGTAAGGGCTGGTTGAAATGATATTAAATCATTGCTTAAAAAAACCCTAAAAATTGTTTGATGTGGTTTTTCCCCTCCTAAATTTCCTGAATCTTCTCCCTGGCTGTATTCAATACAGTAGTATGAGGTTAACTCTTTGCTAGATCTGGGAGAACATTGAACTTTCTACCTGCTAGAACTATGGAATAATTGTTTCTGTATCTGTGCATTTTCTTAGCCCCTCAATCATATAATGAATAAGTTTTCTCCAAACTCCTCGATGTTGATGGCACTAAAGATGAGGACAAAAAGGTATTTTGGATGAAAAGTTGAGATATCAGCAATTCATATAATCTACTTCTGTCATTCTGTCTCCACAAACATTGCTGCAAAAAACTGTACTCATTCTGATGATATGGAAGAAACCCTTCCAAACCTGCTGGTTTTGTTCAAATGGCACTTTCCGAGAGAAAACTTCTGGGTTGAGAATTTTTCCAGTAGGCTGTAAATAGCATATATCCTCATAACCTACTACTTCTTAGATAGTTAATCTAAAGGCATCTAATTTAATCTAACACTGCTGTTAGGACACTGGTGTATCAAAAAAAGAGGTACACAAGGAGGTCCCGAGGAGATGATTTTATAGAAATCATGATGGTTTGAAGATTTAATTGCTCCTTTCAATGTAATTAATGCTACTGCTTCTGTATGCAGTATTTTACTTCTAATGTTCTTTAAGATTATCTTGCTTTTCCTGTAGCCAAGTATAGGGTTGAGTATAGCTGTGATTTGGAGTAGAGAGAGATAACAAAAAAAGGAGAGGGTTCTGCAGCCTTCAAGCAATTCCTTTGTAGAGCCTTATGCTATAGGATGTCAGCACATTGCTATACCTCCCTTCTTCTCCTTGGTAAATCAATCAGATCATCCTGGTATTTTTCCATGTGAACAGATTTTAAAAATAATTTATTATGCAAAAGTCCTGAATAAGTCAGGGCATTCTGAATTACCCATTTGTGCTTTTGGTGTGTGTGTGGGTGTGTGAATTCATGTGCAATGATATCTCTTATTCTTGTTTCTTTGTGTGTAATTGCATAATTTAAGACACAAACCATTTCTCCCTCATCCTATCAAATCTGTAATTCAGTTCATGTTTACCACTTTCCGTTTTGTTACATTATTTAGAGATTTTACTATTCATGCTTTTTTCAGTTCTAATTTTTCTTCAGTTCCTGATTTATGTGCATTTATCAATTATGCATGTTGTGGTAGCGTGGTTTCGTTTTGATTTGTTGAAACCCTGTCTATGGATGACAGGTTGTCTTTGCTCAGTGTTACAAAGAACCAAAAAGAAAACTAACCTCTCCGGCTTCTTTTGCCTTATGTCATATCAAACTTACACTGAAATGCTAGAGCTGCCTTATAGGGAGCTGGACCTGTCTGTGAAATGGAAGAATGCTTACCCAAAGCCTCTGATTTAAGCCTTTCTGCTGCTGGTGTAACTGGAAGACATATGGAGTCCCACACTGGGCTGTTCACTTCTAGAATAATTCTCTCCAAAATTTAGTGATTTATTTTCTTTTATAAGTCATATATTTTTGTTTTGTGAAGAGTTTATGGTGCACACATCCAACAGCCATATTGACCAGCAGCAGAACCTTAATGCGTGCATAATAAAATGGAAGGTCTCTGTCCTGTTCTGCTGTAACGTTTTGTGGCAGATGGACAATAGTCCCTGTTAGAGGAAGAAGGGTATCCCCAAGCCAACACACTAGGAAGTGCTGTGCTGTGATCTATTGCACTTGTCCTGAGATTTGAAGAACAAACCCTGTAGTGTAAAGGTAGCTGGAATTACAGGGACAATTATGAAATGATGTTTTTTGGTGAAAACTATCTTCTGATATTTCTCACTACTCCCTGCCTCCAAAACCTGTATCTTTAGAAGACATAACCTAAACCACAGCTGTTAGTAAAGATATCCTGAATCTGAGGTTATATGATGTCAAATCACAAGAAAGAATGTCTTCTCAGAAATTATCTCAAATAATACAATATCCATTGTATTAATAAGAGAGTAGCCTACAGTTATTTATTTTCCATGTGTCTTCTCCTTTACCCTGCTAGGATAGGTCATGCTAGTTAGATCTGAGTTATTTGCTGATTAATTGAGGTGTATTTTTCTCATTTTTCTGCAGTTGGAAGTGCCTCAGTTGAACAGGCTTACTGTAAAAATTATAGGCATGAGAAATCTCCGCAAAGCAGATCTGTGTAAGTATCACAAATAGTGTGTTTATAGGTTAGTGAGAAAATCACTGTTGCCTGAATTTAATGCTCTTATACGCCTGCTACTTGGATTACAGTAGTGTCTCAGTTTTTTTGGTTGAAGTTTTTTTGTTTTCATTTTCATTTAGAGTAAATTAAATAATTTGGAAAACAATTAGCAATATAAATGAAATAGATATTAATTCTGTGCTGGGAAAGAAGTTACCCTTCCCTTCATCAGCTGCTTTGTGATACTTTCCTTTCCCTGTACTCTTCAGTGCCCCTTTACCTATAGGTTCTCCATTTCCCTTTTTGAAGGGGGCACCTTTTTGAAAGGTAAAGGAAAAAATCTGTCATTGCTTTGGGTGCTGCTGTGTTTGCTTCTATTGTTATTTCACTGCGGATCACTTGTACATTACACTTAGAACAAGGTAAAAAAAAAATCCCACTGACTAAATTCTTCACTTTTTTGAAAAAATGATGTTTCAGGAAGTGAAATTGTATATGAATTTGCTTGCAGCCTGGCAAATTTTTGAATATAGAAGTAAAAAATCAGAAGAATCAGAATACCTCAGTACTGCTGAAACTGAATATTTTGGCTCACTTACCAAATAGAATCAGTGGTTTAAAATTTACTTTTGTTTGGAATTGATGTAAATGTAGATACAATAATTAAATAAATCTAAACTCAGATTGTTTTCCTTTGGGTCTAATAAGATGCACAAGACTCCTCAGAGATTAATCTTTTTTCCCCTGACTGGTCCAAAGAAATCATAAAAATGTACTGTTGTACTAATATGCAATTTTTTTGTTAATATAGTGAGCCAAACTGATTGCTATGTGAAGCTGTGGCTGCCAACAGCTTCATGTCAAGAAGCCTGGACAAAAACTGTGAGCAACTGCCGAAACCCTGTCTGGAATGAAACCTTCCATTTCATGATACAAAGTGAAGTAAAGGTAGGATCCACATCTGTGATGGTGAGCAGATACTTTATAAAATGGGACATCTTCGCCTGCTTCATGCAGACTTTTTATGAGAACCTTGAGCCTTGAAGTGTGCTGAGGAATAAGATGGTAGCCAGAAAGATACAGGAGGTATCAGAGACAGCGTGAGAGATACTATTTCCTATCAGCAAGTAAATATGCAAGATGTGGCATGGATTCTGTTGCGCACTGACTGGTCTCTGTCATCTTCTAAGCACTAGAACCCCATAAACTGGGTGAGAGGTTTTGGAAAATCTTTAGAGGATTAGTTATATTTTCTTACATGCAATGGTAAAATGGGTTTATCGTATGTTGTTCTGTGCTTCTGATACCTCCTTAATACAGTATCTGATGCCATTTGTGAATTGTAAGAGGTACCATAACTTAATGCTGATTTTAAAAATTGTAAGAAACATCTTTTAATACCAACCGTTCCATCACGTGCCAATAGGCATATTTTCAAAAGATTTACAGGATATAAGCAGTGTATCCCGGTGGCTAAGAATAATAAAATAAAGTGGCCAAGAAGGCCGATGGTATTCTGGCTTGTATCAGAAATGGTGTGACCAGCAGGTCCAGGGAGGTTATTCTCCCTCTGTACTCAACACGGGTGAGACCACTCCTTGAATACTGTGTTCACTTCTGGGCCCCTCACCACAAGAAGGATGTAGAGGCTCTGGAGTGAGCCCAGACAAGAAGAGCAACAAAGCTGGTGAAGGGGCTGGAGAACAAGTCTTATGAAGAACGACTGAGAGAACTGGGGTTATTTAGCCTGGAGAAGAGGAGGCTGAGAGGAGACCTCATTGCTCTCTACAACTACCTGAAAGGAAATTGTAGAGAGCAGGGTAATGGCCTCTTCTCCCAAGTGACAGGCAACAGAACAAGAGGGAATGGCCTCAAGCTCCACCAGGGGAGATTTAGGCTAGACATTAGGAGGAAGTTTTTCACAGAAAGGGTCATTGGGCATTGGAACAGGCTGCCCAGGGAGGTGGTTGATTCACCTTCCCTGGAGGTGTTTAAGGCATGGGTAGAGGAGGTCCTGAGGGACATGGTTTAGTGTTTGATAGGAAAGGTTGGACTTGATGATCTGGTGGGTCTCTTCCAACCTGGTGATTCTATGATTCTATGAAACTATTCTATGACAAGGAAGAACACCTTACATGTGACATATAGACTTGTAACACAGCCATGCCCATACCATGATTTGAAAGAGTGTAACCGCAGAGCGTTATGGATCATTTAGAACAAAGTTGAGTGTTTCTTTCTGCCCCAGAGCAGTTGTAAAAAAATCCTTTTAAAATGTTTGTAGAGTTAGCAGGAATTAATTAGCAGTCAAAGTGTGAGGGATACAAGGTCTGGACATAGGGTCATCTTTCTATGGATTAATAGAGCTGCATTTTCTCAGCCTGCTGTGGGTAATCTGAGCCCTGAGGAATTGCTAGGGGAAACATTACAAATTAGATCTTGTTAAAAGCCTTTGTTAATGTGCTTTACCTTCCATTTGTAAAGGGCTGAGATTTTGCCTTCTGTTATTAATTTCTGCTGATATGCCAAAACTTCTCAAGATAGTATTTTTGAATCCACAAAGAATCTGATGAACAGCATGTGTAATCTCTGCTCTGTCCAGTGCATACTCCCATGGAGTATGTAATCTATGCTGCTTGTCTTTTGAGATTTTGTTCATCACCAAATCTGATGATTTGCCTCTTCTAGGAGGGTAAATCTTTACAGTCAGAGCCACAAGGGTTGTGAATCAAACTTCTGTCCTACTGTCCTACTCCTAATGTTGCTGGAGTCTCTCTGCACTGAATAATGCCACAGCTGTCCCAGAATATGGGATTTTACATCCTTCTCTGCCTCTCTCCTCAGAACATCCTGGAGCTGATAGTCTGTGATGAGGATACTTTTACACCAGATGACCAGCTTTTGACTGTTCGCTTTGATGTAGCTAAAATCCAACCTGGAGAAAAAGTTCACCTGAATTTTGAGTTGAATCCAGAGGTGAGAAATGTAAGGAGGAGTGAAATTAATATAAAATAATACTCTTGATTAGAATTTTATCCCAAGTTACTACCTACATTAACTGTTAGTGTTGTTCTCTCACTCAAAGACTTTGTTAAAAGGACCTTATTAACAAAGTTAAATGCTCAAGATTTAGGAAGGGTCAGAAACAGTCACTCCTCTGTTGAGATTGCATTTACATGCCAAATGGCTTTCATATTCTTACTTTTGTTTGAGATTTCAAAAATGTCTTTTCAAAAAAAACCAGAGCAACAGTTGAAGAAGCTGATGGTTAGAGAACTTGACACTGTTGTAGGAGACAGAGCAGGGATGGGAGCAAACCTGGCACCCTTTCCCGTCAGCTGCCCTGACCCTTTGGACAACAGCTCACTAGGTTCCTTCTCCCAACTTCATCAGGGGTTTTGTCCTGTTCTTTCAGGCAATATGCTTGCTAAATGACTGTGTACTCTCATTAAAATATCTTGTCGAATTTTTTTTCCTCCTTCTGATAAGCAGCAACCTTTATTTTTTTTTTAAAAAATTCTCAGCAAATTTGTTAGAGTTACAGATTTCTTCTAGAGTGGCTGAGCCAGCACAGAATGGATAGGGCTTGACAAATGAGAATCTCCTCAGTATTTTATTATTTTCTTCTAGGTGTGTGTGGCTAAGGAGTTTTATTTGCTGCATATGTCCCAAAGAATATTGTGTCTGATTGTATTAAAGATGTATAACAAGTTTCTTGTGCTATATTTAGTGGCTGAAGTTGCTCAGAGGACAGATGGAAAAATCACACTCATCTTTGAGCAACCTGATGTAATGGAAATTGTCCCTGACCATAGCATGGGCTTGAATCTAGGTGATCTTTAAGATCTCTTTGTACATAAACCACTGTATGATTTTTAAAGAGAGCTAAATATGTACTTGGTTCACTTTCCGCAAAATGCAACATCTTCTCTGTTGGACGCTGTGTAGTAACACTCTCTCCTGTTTTTTGTTATTGCTTTGGAGAGTATTTATTAGCTGTTCCTCGAGAAAGCCAATCCTTACTAAGGATTTTAATATACCTGCTCCAGATGGCTATGGCCTTCCTTAAGGAAAACTTAATATGACTGGAGATCATTTGAGGTGTGATTCAAATCATGAGTTTACCTTGAGGCATGCGCAGAGTTGGTTTAACCAATTGACTTAGCAAAGTGGAAGCCAGGGAGATAAGACAAGATGTCTCAGGAATGTCTTGGTTAAGCCATTCTTATTCAGATAATTCATTCTTATTCAGGCACTCCTACTCAGGTGCCTATGAAGCATCACAGATTATGGTCTGTACATGGATTTTTAGAAAACTTACAGTTAGGGTTTTTTTTTTAAAAGTGACTTAGTAATGGAACATGCTGGGCAACCTTAATAGTAGGCAAGACTACATTTCTGCCAATAATCATTTCTTTCTTCTACTGAGGTACCTCAAAGGAGGGCTGAGAAGGCTGGGTGGCTAATGTCAGATCATCATGGTTACTTCCTGCTGTACTTCTGGCTCACTGTGTGGTCTAACAAGTCTTTCTGTTGGTTTGCTCCGGGTTTACAACCCACAAAAATGTGAATTGGACTTAATAGAAATATAATTTGTGTGAGTGTGTGTGCAGCAGCAGCAGGATAGGGACATAAGGCAGGCACAATTAGGCAGGTGTGACGAACTGACTGAGCTCTTTTTTCTCCAAATCATTCACCTATTATACCTCACTTACGTGGCATGGATTGACCTATGTATTGTCCTACTAATAAATGAGTAATGAGATTTTTGCCCTCTCTTTCATGATATTTACTTATCCTTCTCTTCCCCCTGGGGAAGTAGTTTGTAAACAGTAGAACGGTGGTGAGATTTGAAATGAGAGTGGTCAAAGAAGGCTCCATCCATTTTTATTATGATGCAGAGGGTATGCGAACAGCAAAATCTTGCAATGGAAGGTTACACAAAATCCTCAGAGCTCTATCAAAGGAAAAATCTATTTGCCCATTTTCTTAAATGAAAAATAATTCTTATTTTCAGAACCAGGAAGAACTAGAAGTGGAATTTATACTGGAAAACATGTGAGTAAAGCCTAAATATTACAGAATTTGTCATCAGAAAACTTTACAGTAGAGAGTGGTAATGCAGCAATGGATAAGTGGCTCGATGTTCCTGTGCTCAGGTACCCCATCACAGTATCATCCCCATTGCTGCTTTTCTCTCCTGACTCTAGTGATATCCCTTCCTGAGTGACAGTCTCACTTACTATCTGTAGCTGAGAGAGGGTGTTTATTTTATAATTCAACCTAAGGGGAGATCATGCTGGTCAGGGGAGGTAGGGTAAGGAGGAGTGTCCATAGGAGCTGTGGGACTGTGACCCTGCAGTAGGCACAAGATGGAGTGAAAAAGAAGTGCTGATTGCACTTCACAGTTAGAAAAATGGAGCTTAGAGACCTGTTTGCATTTAAAACATTATTTATCACATATGCACTCTTAAATAAACATTTTCCTTTTTGTTTTTCAGTCCAGGTGTATCTGAGAACATCATTACTAATGGCGTACTAGTGGTAATTGTTTTATTTTTTTTATACTTACAGTGGGGCAGAGCTGAAGGTTGTAGTTGGAAGAATGATGGTTTAGACACAGCTTTTACTCTTTTTCAGATGAGACACAGGTGTGATTATACAGTTTTGAATTTGCTCATGCTTATAGTGTGTTCTGTTTTGGGAGAGGCTTGGACCAGCACTCTGCCAGTGTGCCAGTGAGATGCTCCCTGATGAAATGGCAGTAAACAAAGAACCTTGAGAAGGGAGTAAATCTTGTGTCACTACAGAGTTTTTTTCTGAATGTCTACCTTGCAGCTGAAAGTTCTTTTCAAATCACATCCAAATTACTGTGTGATGTTCAGATGCTCCCATTTCCTCCTATGGAGCACACTCTTGGGAAGTTTCAGCTTCATCCCAAAGGTATTAGAGTTTAGGCCCATCTTTCCTGTTGTTCTGCAGAGCTCAAAGTATCCTTAGGCTCACTCTTCTGGGGACAAAAGTTGGTGTGACCAAGGTGGGGAGAAAAATGTCTTGTGCTAACTGTTAGAGACTGAAAGGTATTTAAATATAATGGGACAAATGCCCATCTATCTTAGCTCCCTTGATTACAGTTATGCTTACATGATTTATTCGAAAGGTTCAACCTCTGCAATTCCATCATGTTCACAGGACATCATGGTAGAGCTTGGTGTTTCTACAGGACCTCTAGATATTCAGTGAGGATCCTGACTTGCTTCTGTGACTAGTGATTTTATTGCATATCTCTTCCAGTCTCGTGAAGTTTCTTGTTTGGAAGTACGTGTGGATCAAAAAAAAATGAAGAGCCCTTACACAAGTGAGGTTATTGATTTAAATTGTTTGTCATTGCTATTTTTGTGCTATCAGAGGGAGGTGTAGCTCAGTCTCTATAAATATTTCATCTGACTTAATCTCTATTCATATCAGGGCTGCTCAGGGCTGCTTGGGGATTGGTCTATTTCCCAAATTAGTTACTTGCTAATAGTGAGAATACTCTGGAGATGGTGTAGTTTAGGGGAAACTGTGGAGGTGGCTGAGAGACTCAGAAACAACACTACAGTGTTATAGAGCTGAAATACCTGTGGTGAGAACAGAAAGTAAGAGAGGGGAGATAAAACTATCAGGAGTGTAAAGACTACTGTGGAAACTCAGAGGATGCAAACACTGCTAGTGGCGTCCACTGGTCTAACACACGCTCCCCACTGCTTTGCATGGAAAAAGTTGCAGTTCTACACCAACTTTTTGCTGCATATTCTGTCTCTATCTGGCCTCCTGTTCACACTCGTTAGGGAGGAAGGAAAACATTGTGGGCCAAATAAACGTTGACTGCACTAAGGCTGAAAAGGCATTTCTGTTATTTTTCAGGGCAAAATGGAGTTAAGATTTCTCTGTGGTTTGTTTCTTTGTTCTTAGGGAGAGATTTCACATTCACAGTGAAAGGATCCTATGAAGAAACCCAGGATGTTTCTCTCAGTCCTCTCTGCAAACAAGGAAGCAGTGAAACCACCATCTTCCACTATGTCAAGCACAGTCAGCCAAAGCTGCACATGGTGCTGCCAAAAGACTGTTTTTCCTGTGGTGTATGTCTTGCTTGTGAATGGTGATAACACCTAAAGTAACTTTTGGGAGAAGCATGATGAATTAGCCCTTCTTCGGTAGATTTGTACCTATTGGTTGTAAATAATTTTCTCCTTATGTCAATTTTTTCCACTTTAATTCAGCATGGCTCAGCTAGGAGGGAAATGGATGTAAGTAGTCCCCTGTCTGTGCCTCTCCATTCTCTGGACTTGAGAAAGGAAGTGACAGTGATGAAAGTGAGTAAACTTTGACAGAATTTGGTATTATTTCCAAAAGTTTAAGCTCTATCTATGTGATACGTGATATCTATGTGATATATGATGATATTCTGCTATTAATTTTGTTATTAAGAATATACTAGCTGAGTTATATGTGTGCTAGATCTTCATACACTAAAAAGTATAAATACTTTTCAGGGAAAAAATACTATATTCAGAACTACTACTTGCTTTAATTTTTTTTGTAAAAGCAGGATCCTAGTGGTGATTGTGTGCAGAAGGCCTGGGAAGAGACCAAAGTTTTATCATTAGACTATATACCTGAATAAATGCTAATGCTGTAAAACTTGCTTTTGCAAACTTGCAATTCTATTTAAAATTTATAGTGTTTTCATTCTTGATTTTCAGGGTGAATCTTATGAGGTGTCTGTGAAGGAAGGAGATGGGTAAATCTCTTATTTCTTTTGAATGATTAGTTAGGCCAAGTAAATCACCTGTCCTTTCTTAGTATCATCTTTAGATGAAAGGAAGCTACAGCTTAAACTAACTAATTTCAAAACCAGGAATAAAGATTGTAATTGGTTAAAGAAGATTAAAATATGAGAAAAACTATTAATAAAATGATTAATGCTTTTAAAGTGGTTGGTATGAGTCATTTTCCTAATTTTGATGCTTCCTAATTTTGGAATTTAATTCTTAAATTTGGTATTTAAGAATTCCTTTACTTTGTAATCTTTATCTACACACGTTTATGTGCAACACACTTCTAAAATGTTTCTAACATCCCTAAGCATTTACCAGTCCTCTGCTGGTCGTTTATTAATGAAACAAGTGGATAGTAATTAAGTTAATGACCAGGTTGGAGTGATTTTTTGGAATGGTAATATCACCCCCTACTGATTAATTATCTACATTGCAAGCGCTACTTGCAGACAGGTGCTAGATGAGGTTTTTACTTAACTATAAGTTGTAGAAGGGACAAAACAACCTTTTAGCTGAACAAACCTGAAACAGTAAACCTGTGAAAACAGAAGTTGTAGAATTTATGATGCACGTGATATTCATAGTAATGTACAGACAGGAAGGGATAGTCTTAAGAGGCATCTTCTGAATCAAGTATTTACAGCACAAGTTCTTAGTAAGGATAGGCCTAAAACGGTATTAGGGTCATTTTGCCTAACGTGTGCTAAGTTTAAATAACTGCCCAGGTTCCCTGTTCTCTTTAGGAGACACATAGATAGCAAAAGGACAGGAAGATGTGTCCAGATTTCAGAGCTCACTGTGAAATAACCTGAATTCAGTAATGTTCCTTGTTTTTCATCAGCAGAGCTTTTGACTCATTAACTTCCTCATGATTGTATAGAATAGTTCAGGACAGGATTGTTGCCTAAAATCTCCAGAGAAAGGCAGAAATACAGGGCCCACAATATCCATATATCTGCTTTCATTTGCATGGGGGCACCCAAATAACCTTTCTTTAAGCTGGTTTGTTATCATCGCTGCTTTTCCTTGATGTCTCAAACAGTAACTCTAGAAATGGCTTACAGGTAACATATCTTTTTCTGTTCTTGTGTCCTAGCTGCAAGAATTTAGATTTACGGTTGGGGTTTGATCTATGCACAGAGGAGCAGAATTACATCTGCAAAAGGAAGAAGGTGGTTGCTGCTGCTCTGAAAAAAGTTCTTCAGCTGGATGGCAACCTGGAGGAGGATGAGGTATGTGGGACAGCATCTTGAGAACTTAAGGTATTCTGTCCTGCTCTGAACAAAGTGCACGTGACGTACTTTCCCGACTACACATATAAATCTTCCACATCTTTTAGACTGAAATATACAGGCTACATTTTCACTTGAACCTAAGACCATATCCAAGAATTTTTAGTACATATGATGAAAAAGGAATTGTCAGGTCAGTAACATCTCCTTCATTCTTGCTAACGTCCATCCTCACTCAAGGCCACACAAATAATATATTTGTTGAGATGAATGTTTGTATAGCAAAGCATGATGAGGTTTGGTTGTTTGGACTGAGACCATTTCTCTTCAGTTTGGCACATCTCCCCTTCTCCTCTACTCCACAAGGTTCAGAGAGGAAGGCTGCATCTCTCCCTTAGCACACTGGCACAGCAGCTTCTGTCTTGTGTGTTTTTGAGGGTGTTGCCTCTTGCTTTCTCCTCTCCTGGGCATCCCTGAACTCAGAGATAGCTGCTCTGTTACTGCAGGACTGTTATAGGGTTGTGATTCTTGGAGCAAGAGTCAGGAAGACACTCTTCTGGAACTGTTTGGCTCCCAGCACACTCATTCCTTGTGTACAAGACAGCATTTGTCAACTAACTCAAACTGTTCATGAATGTAAAAAACTAGGTAGAATAGTACTTGTTATTATTAAATGAGAACAAAGGATTATTGAGTCTCATTAACTAAAAAAAAACAAACTCCAAACTACTCAAAGTAAAGAGTAAAATACAATGAAGACAGCCTTAAAGGTAACGGCAAATTATATCCCTAAAACTGAATAGATATGCTGTCTCAGCTTTTGTTAAGGGCTACCTATGGGGCAAAGGGAGGATGGGTAACAGAATTGCTTCATCCCTGAGGATGCTCATAGTTTCTGGCTTACCAAAGCATCACCAATCAGGATGATGCTTTTAGCATATGCTAAGTCCTACTAACGTTTTCACAACTTGAACACATGCCTAAGCTCTGCCATGAAGAAGGTAAATTGAATCCAAACCTACCTGAATTAGGTTGTTGCCAATGCTTTTTCTGCATGCTCATCACTTCCTCTATTTCATCTAGTGATGAATGACTCTGGCTTTTTGTGTTGAGCAGGTGCCAGTGGTCGCAATTGTGACAGCAGCAGGGGGAGTAAGGTCTATGACGGCTATGTTTGGCAGTCTTCTGGCTCTCCAGGAATTAGGCATTTTGGACTGTGTCTCATACATCAGTGGTTTATCTGCTACCACATGGTAAGGAAAATTTGTCTTGCACTTGCTATTTATGCTAGAACGATTACCTGGTGAAACATATTGCCTTGCTGATGAATTTTACTCGGTGCAGTAAGGGACTTGGCTTCCTTTTAACACTCACCCAGTTTCTGGGAACCACTCAGTGCTGTGGCCTTTATTTGTTCTAGCTTCAGGAAACAAATTGAGTGAGAACCACGGTATTTCTGTAATTGTACTGAAGTGTTTACAGAAACTAAAAAAAAAAAAAAAGCGCACAAGTCAGGATAGTTTACTTGTATTTCCCTGCAGTTCATTGTAGTTGACAAACCTGATTGCAGTTGTTCTGTGGCTTGGATACTTGCATTTCTACCATGTCATACACAGTCAACTCTCCTGGGGTGCCCGGTGCAGAGACTGGGTGGAAACGTGGTCATTTTTTAATGAAAATTCTGTATGACTCAACTCCATTTCTCATTTCTCAGTTACTTGGCAGAAAAGATTGCCATGTTGAAGATGGGGAACAGAGGTGTCTTGGTATTTCACCTTGAATGAAAAGTGGTTATTTATGGATATCAGCAAAGGACTGAATAGGGCCTGGTAGGCCAAAATTCTAGAATATCCTTGGGAATGTAAGAAATAGGGATTTCTCCCTGGGGGAGAAGTAAACCTTTTAATTGCTAGTGCAGAGAATCCAAATTGTAATCATGAGCTAGAGAAGATTCTTCAGATGTGCAAGAGAAGCAATGCAACTAGAATCTTGGGGTTGTGAATCCTCGAAAGCATGCAGAACTGATCCCCAAGCATATTTGAGAACAAAGAGCAAGTAAAAGTAGGGAAATTACTTTTTACCTTTCTTTGTGTCTCATCATCTAGCTGCGTGTAACTCTTAAGAAATCCTCTTGTAGTACTTGTTTGTCTCATTCTTATGCCTCCCTGAAAGGCAGAATTTAGAAGAAAAGCTCATAGAAACACAATGTCATGCATCCAATGTTGATCTCCTTGTGAGTGCCCAGACTAGCAGGGGTCTAGGGATTTAAAACATTTTACCTCTGGAGGGCTGGTAAACTCCTGCTTAACATTTAACTCCGTATCCGAAGCTGGCTTCAGACAGAAGCTGAGGCTTGAACCTGGACATTCAAAAGGTAATTCTAGTAAAACCTTGTGTTACGTTATGGATGTTGCTTTATTATTCTCTTGCTTCTGAGAAGAAACAAACTAGGATGATTTTGAATTTATCGCTGCAGCAAAAATACCATTGTGTAGTCTAAATTCTGCCTAAGCTTTGAACTACTCTTCCACGGTAAAAGTTGGAGGGAGAGTCTTTCATATCCTGAAACACAATACTTGTATTGTATAATACTTGTATAAGTCTGTGAATTGCCAAGTACACTTTCATGAACCACAGTATGCTTCTTTTCACCAGGACCATGGCCAAGTTATATGAAGATGTAAACTGGTCACAGAAGGATCTCAGAGGGACAGTTGATGACATCAGGAAACATGTGATCAAGAGCAAGCTGCATTGTTTCTCACTGGATCATATGAAATACTATGAACGGGAGCTTTGTAATAGAAAGCAAGAGGGGCACAAACTGTCCTTTACAGATTTATGGGGACTCTTCATTGATTGCATGCTACATCATCAGGTATTATATATCCATCCCTGAATCCAGAAGATTTGGGACTTTTAATGTCTTAAGTTCATGGAAAGGCTTTCAAAACTTTTGAGGGTCTGGCTTTTTAGAAGATGAATAACATGGTAAGCTTAAATGTAAGCATGTAGGGGATATGCCTGTGCATATAAAAAAAAAGGTGTTGTTGGAAATGATTTTGTAATTTCATATCAAATAAGCAGTACAGTTAGCATATAGAGGAAAGGTGGCTTTGACAGAGTTAGGTTCAGGTATAGAAATACATAGCCTTACTAACAGACAAATTTGTACTGAGTCAGATGAGCTGTGGTTGACTTTGATCTGTAGCTAATCCAAGGTAGTTGAGTATCTTTATGTTTCCCTAAAGCAAACCATATCTTAGTGACTGTGTAGACAACTTTTTCACATTTTTGCTCTATCTCCCATTCCAAAATTCCTGGAAGATTGAGTGATAATGCTCTGGTGAAGGTTGATGACAAATAACACGTGAACACATTTGTGTGGTCACGCAACTAAGTACACAGAACAAAATCTGCTGAGATTTGAGAGGTGTTTCATTGATAGTCCTTAGATGCCATATTAAGTCCCTGCATCATGGTCATCTTCTACAATGTCTTCTGTTCCTTATAAACAGGAATGTACTCACAAACTCTCTGATCAGCAACTGGCAGTAAATCAGGGACAGAATCCACTGCCCATATACCTGTCCCTCAATGTCAAGGATGATTTTAGCACTGTGGATTTTAAAGGTAATGGTTATTATACACACTTGTATAAATCAAAGGATTTTACTTTTAATGTTAGGTGAATGCAAAAAGCTTTTACTGTAAGTTCCAAGTTAATTAATCTTTTAAATGACTTGAATGAAAAGCATGGTAGGGGTATCCGTGCACAAAGATGCTGCCCTGTTAGGGTCAGAGGTTCCCTTTGATTGCAGGCTTGAAACCCACCACCTGCTGTTTCTTATCCCCATCTACTCCTCACAGCCTCTTTCAGCTGCTGGGGTTCCTGCCCAAGCAGCAGTAGTCCAAGAGAACTGTGAAGAGCTAGGGGAGAAGGGCAATGAAGAGAGGAAACAGGAAGATATGGAGTGCAGTGAGAGTGGAAGGCAGCTCCCAGCAAACAGAGATGGATGTGAGGAAGGGCAGTGCTCTGTGCCCTGATTGTTGATACTGATTACTATTTCCATGGTGTTTTCTGGCCCAACTAAAGCAGTAGATCCTGTGACTGAGCCTGATCATCTGTTTCGAGGCAAATATGTAGTTTCATGGTGTTCAGCCAATGTTTGTGTGGGGTTTGGCCACTTCACAAGGCAATGATTATCCGAGTCTAGTAATGCAAGATAGTTGGTGTCACTGATAAATCAAAAGAACTAAAACCCCAACATCTTGCACAGGGCATTAGCAATTGGTGGAGTTTCAGCCTCAATTTTTGCTTCTCTGTACCAAATTGGTTCTGAACCCAAAGTTGAATGGACTTACACAGTGTTAGTGGAGGAGGTGAATTTAGCTTTTGCATTCACCAGTATAAAATACAATACATTGAAAGGCACCTGTTTGTTTCAAAACATGATGGCTTGAACAGTCACTGCATGCCAAAGCGAGAGACATTGTTCTTCCAGTTTTTAATTTTCTAAGCTGTTATTTTTACATGTGGTGGCTGCAATAAGTCCTTCTTAATGCCATATTTGCAGAGTGGGTGGAGTTCACACCTTACGAGGTTGGTTTCCTGAAATATGGGGCCTTTGTTCATTCAGAGGATTTTGGTAGTGAGTTCTTCATGGGTCACCTGATGAAGAAGATCCCAGAGTCCCACATCTGCTTCTTGGAAGGTGATTTACTGTCTCAGAAAATCATCACTTTTATAACCACACAGCGGCTACATAGGGTTGGCATCTAACAACTACCACACAATGTATCTAATGCAATTTATATCTCACATGAACTAGCCAAAAGGAATAAATTATTGAGACAAATGCAATTAATTTGATGAACTTCTCAGCTTAGACCAAAACAGAACACACATGTTAGAACAGATCTTTTGAAATATTTAAAAATCATGGCTTGACTTTTATAAACATCCAAGTTTCTAAAATGCCCTAGTCATAACCAAGACATTATGTGGCGTGGGATGGCATTTGATAGTCGTACTAAAATTAATAATATTTCATACATAAGAGAGTGCCAGATTAAACAATCACAAAGACAGAATCCAAGTATGTTGCCATAACTATGCTATGAAAATTCAAAGTAGTATCCAGTATTACTCATTTGGGTTTTTTTCTTTAAAAATTTCAAGGCACATGGAGTAACATATTTTCCCAGAGTTTTATGGATGCACTCTACCTCTCGGGTCATTCAGAGGACTTCTGGCACACGTGGACCCGAGGCACGGAGCATGACATTGGTTAGTTATTTGGATTACTTTCCATTTGTGTCTGCATTGCCTTCACACCTCTATGAAATATGAATCCTGTCAGTTAGTAAAGGTTTTGGTTTTGTGTCCTGTTTCTGGGTTAGGGGACAATCCTTTGGGAATAAAGGAAGAACGGGAGAGAAGTAGTCATGCTGGAAAACAGGAAAAAAACATCATGCTGCTCACTGTGCAGCACCCCAAGGTGTTTTGTGAGTCACAAGAGGGTTACTTTGAGTCCTCTGGGGAGGGAGAGGATGGGGAACAACAAGCTCTTGCTGTGATATTGAAATCCACTTCTACCCATAACTGTCTGCGTGTTGATGTGTGCATCACGGATGTGGCCATAGTGGTTTGGCCGCTCAACTTCTTTTTATTTGCTACTATTACTACCAGAGAAACATTCTAAACAAGTGCAGATGCATACCCTGTTCTTGTTCTTCCTGCAGAAGAACACTCTGCTCTACCCAAGAAGCCTCATGAACAGACAACTTGTTTATCCATTCCTAAAAGCTGTCTTTCCACTACTCTTCGAGAAATGATGACTGGACGGCCAGTTGTTTCAACTTACCATAATTTTCTCAAGGGCTTTCAGCTACATAACAAGTATTTAGAAAATGAAAGATTTTGCATGTGGAAAGGTAAGAATAAATTGTTTTAGATGCATCTTTGAAGGCATTTGGGTGCTGATAGTTGCTGAGGACAGATACTTAATAAGTTTTAGCAAATTTTGATTCATATTATTTGATATGTATGCAGAATTGATTTTGATGATTTACTGTTAGTCTTTTTTTGGTCCTGAAGAAGCCACACTAAGCTTGCTTGAATTATGCTCTTCCTAGGAAAAGCTGCAAAAGAATGACTTAGATCTTCTGCTGAAGCTAAAAAGACACAAATTTAGACAAAAAAACGGACAGAAATTTAGCAAAGCATCTTAATATGTCACTCTGGATGAAGCTCAGTCTCAACTGCACCTTACTGATTTCAGATCTGACTTATAGATGCTGATATTGTGTAAAATGTGAGCTTTGTGTCAAAAGCTAATATAAATATAGGCTGTTTTTTCTTTCTTTCCTTGCTATGTTGATTTGGAAAATAAAAAAAAAAATAAAGGACTTGTTCCTGCAGTAATTAATTAATTAATATTTATAAGTTTTTCACTTTCAGACACAGAGCTTGATTCTTCTCCCAACCAGCTGAGCGAAATGGGTGACTACCTCAAGCTTGTAGATACAGCTTTCTTCATCAACACCAGCTGTCCTCCCATTCTGAGACCAGAGAGGAAAGTGGATGTCATTTTCCATTTAAATTACAGCGGAGGATCACAGACTCTGGTGATGTTTTTGAAGTAGTGATTCTTTATCTGTTTGACTCCAGCAGCTGAATTATCACATTTCCCTCTTCTTTTTTTAATTTTTTTTTCCCAGGAAATGGTCCATTTTTTATTAAGTTAAATTATCATATCAATGATATTATTCAACACTGTGACCATGATACCACTGTTTTTATCCAGAGTATTTTCAGTAGCTTTCTGGAACACACACATAGATGCAGTTCCATAGAAGATAACTTGTTCTGTGTATCTGTGCAGGCTTGTCATTGTGGTGCCAAGTTCCTCAATAGTTAGTAATATAACTTTTACAAAAAAGTTAGTACATAATTTTGCTATTTTTTTGAATGAAAATGTGAAGTTTTTCTTTTATGTCTGGCTCTTGGTGTTAGCATAAGATTCAGTCAGGTTTTTGTTTTGTTATGTTTGAAGAAACATTGAGAAGCATACATGATTGAAATTGATCACAGATTGCTTAGTAGAGCATACCAATTACGGACCTTGGTAGCCTTATTTCAACCTCTTTCTGTGTTTCAATGCTCCTCTCTGTTGTGCCAGCCACTGGACCTCTTCTCAGAGTACTGTTTGGAGCGTGGGATCCCCTATCCTGGCACAGAACTGAGCCAGGAAGACCGGGAACACTTGAAGGAGTGCTACCTGTTTGAGGACAGTTTAGAAGCACCAGTCCTGGTCTATTTTCCACTAGTGTGTGATACCTTCCAAAAATACAAGTCACCAAGTAAGTTAACAGCATTGATTAATTTTGTTTTTAAGGATATCACTTCTAATTCATCCATTGACTTTTTTCCTCTTCTAAAACAAGACTACTAAGCTTCTCAGTTAGGTTATGCCTAGTCCAGTTGTGATGGTTGTGTTGTTGGCCAGCTAATCAGGGATTGAACTGAAGAGTTTCAAAATTAAAAGTATGAATAGTTGTAGATTGAGGCAAACCACTTTATATGGCATCTAGCATAGCTTGCTTTCCTTAGATAATAAAGAACTGGAGACAGCTAATATCCACTGGCAGTCTTGTAATGAGACATATTTGCTAAATGATAAAATCTTGTTACTTTGTTTACATGAAAAAAATTGAGGGCAGAAAATACTGAAAACATAATTAAGCTAAGGTGCTTTTGATACCAGTCTTTTTTTTAAAGTTGCCTATTTACTTTCTTAAGTTCAGTAGTCAAATAGACAGTGTTTTGTTTATTTCTGCAGCAAAAGTATTAGGCAAATTGAGTTTCAGTTTACAAGTATTATTGTGTGTATGAACTCCAATTTTCTTGTTGATAATATATTATGAACCAGGAAACTTTCCTCAAAAATGGAACAAAAATCCATTTACCAGCTTATTGGAAAGCACCCTCATCATCTTATTTGTCCTGCTGCATGTCCAACCACATGAGAGGGAAAATTCCTAATCTAAGTTCTTCCTGACAGCTGGTAGATAAGCAGCTGTCATCTCACTAGCCAATGGAAAATTCAAAAATATAGATTTCCAAATCCATAGAATTCCAAATCCACTGAATTGAAGTATTCTCATGGAAAACTTTAATTTAGTGAGGAAAGCATTTTGCATGGAAAGTTTTTCTGCCCAGTTAATATTGGATTACCAGTGACTGTACAGAAGCAGTGAAGTGAATTTTATTACTGCAGCAGCTGTAGTATCAATACAGTAATTAAATCTTGAACCATTTTCCTGAGAGAATGCAGTTTCTTGTGGCTGTAATTGTGTGTGAACGTTGTTCAACTGTCTTGAACCTTGTTCAGCTATGACTTATGTTCTTACTTCAGATGTGGAGCGCAGTCCTACAGAGATGGAGCAAGGAAGAGTAGATGTGTCCAACTGTATTTCCCCCTATGGCACTGGCCTGCTTACGTATACTGAAGAGAATTTCAACAAGTTACTGAACCTGTGCAGCTACAACATCCTGAATAACAAACATTTAATTCTTCAGGCTTTGCAAACTGCAGTGGAACGAAAGAAGCAATTGAAAAATTATTCATCACCTCAGTCGTCTAAAATCTCTAAAAGTACATTTTGACAAATCTTACCAGAAGGAGATATACAAATGTTTTTGTAGGGACTAATAAATATTCAGGGAGTGTGAATCCATACATAATAAACATCTGTGTTAGCTTGTTATAAAACAAAATTATGTGTTTTATTCAGTATTGTGCGTGAACATTAATGCCAGTTCTAGTATTAAAGGTATTGACAAATCATGATTACCTTAAAAAGATCTCTTGACTTAAGGAGTGAAAAGGCAGCTGAGGAGCTACAGAGTGCTTTTTGGACATGCAACTATATAAAAATGAGTTTTCAGCCTCACAAATGTCTGTGTTGGATTTGGATGCAAATCATGGTAGCATGTATCTTTGAACCAAAGCAAAGATCAGCCAAAGTTTTGCCTTATTCATGGATCTCTGCTTGTGATTTAAAGAGTAAACATGATACCAAAAATATTTGCACCAGGAAAAAGAAGGATGATAATTAAAGAATGAAAATACACATGATGTCTTCTGTTTTCTAAGTGTCCATCTGTTAGGCAGAAGTCCAATTTTCAGTGAAATTACCAGTCTTTTTGATGGACTAACCCAGATTGACCAACAATTAACAACCTGATTTTTCTGCCAACTGTCTTATAAAAATCATCTGACTGTACCCATTTTTGCTGAAGTACTCTCTCTGGCGTGTTGCCTACCAAGTGGATTGTGAAACTGAGGATAACAGTTAAGGTTTCAAATCCCATGCTTAGTCAGTTTGGACAAACAGTTTTATTAATAGCAGCCTAGCCTTTGGCCTTTGGTATGTCTTCATTTATTAATCTGCTGTGAGCTCACAGATGTTCGTTATAGCACCAAAATTTGCGACACCAACTCCTTTGAGTTCTGCACTGTGTAGATGTTGCTAGTTTTATTTTCACTGCTATCCAAAACAGAGATAGAAGAGTGTTCATGAGATTTTCATACTCATTTTAGATAAATGCCTGTTTAAGAAAATATATTTAACTCGTCATTCTTAGGTCTTATTTTCTCAGTATACATACAGTGCAGTAGCTACCATTCAAACACTAAGTATACATGCATATTCTTATTAAAAATAAAAGTCTTACAGGTGTAATAATTGAAGTATGGTTTTTTAAGTAAATCCTACAAACTCAGCTCAGAGTTGATCTGGGGAAAAGGGTTCTGGCTTCTGATACCGGGAAATCAAATACTGAGGGAACAAAGGTATCCATGAACTTTGAAAAATGATCTTTGATGCAGAAGGAAAAAAAACTTCCACTTCAACAGTGGAAGATGAAAAATGGAAGGAAAATCTGCTTTTAAGATGGGGGTGATTTGGATGATAACTAGAGGTTTTGAAGTCCAAATACTGGTATTGCAAACATTGAAGTATTTAACATAGATGGCAGCACTTCTAGCATATTAACATATTAACATAGATGGCAGCACTTCTAGCACAATGTATGTGCCTGTCTTATCAGTCTTTTCCCCTTTGCAGTCATCTCATGAATTATAATGATGTGAGTTAAAATGAAAAGTAAGTACATCCATTTATAGAACCATAGAATCATAGAATAACCAGGCTGGAAGAGACCCACTGGATCCAACCATTCCTATCAGACACTAAACCTTGCCTCTTAGCACCTCATCCACCCATGCCTTAAACTGACAGTTTGCCCCCATCACTCTGTAAGTGTGGCATCTTGTATGTCCCTGTCACATGCCATGTTTGGAAAGTAGCAGTCTTTGTTTATTAAGCTGGAGATTGTGGGAACATTTTACACATAATGAGGCCTGGATGCTGTGAGACTGATTGATACTGAACAATTCTAACAAGGTCTTGAAACAGAGAGCCGAAAGATAAACAAAGACCAGCTGAAAAGAATACAAGAGCTAGTTCAGTGGGAACGAGTACCAGCTGAAAGAAAAACAATTAAAGAGAACTATCAACATAGTTAATTTTAGTGTAACTTGGTGTCTTAGGATGTGCAGTAGTTTAGCCAATAATATGTTAGTAATAGCTTTATGGACAGCTACCTTTAGCCATCAATACACTGTAGATACCCTTGTGGGCACCCAGTTATGTAACCAAAAATGGTTTATAAGGAACAGCTAAGCTCAATAAATTGAACGCTCACTGATCATATTGATCTCTGTGTTTGATTCTGCAATGCTCCTGTCAACAAGTGGCACCTGAACAGGGACCCTCAGATTACCTGCCAAAATTGCGCAGAATGACTGAAGACAGGAAGGACTGGCTAAAAGCTTTCTGGCACTGCCCCAGTGCTGAAGATTGAGGTAGATAAAAGGATGCATCTGAGTAAAGAAGTTAGGAAAACTACAGGCCACTACAGGCAAGTGTATGTGGTGGTTGGGGAGGAATGGGGTCTGTGCTTTCTAAAGATAATAAAGACGCAGTGGTGAAGCTCCTCCAACCTATCCTCTCCAAGAGAAGGATTAAATATGATAAGATTTGTCTAACTGAACTATTGAAATCAGCTACTAAGTTGCTTGGTCCCTGGCAGAAAGTTTTTAAAGTGATAACATCACTTATGATAGCATCATACTTTGTTACCTCTAAGACAGTCCTTTTTCTGTGTATGAATTTGATTAACAGGAGGTTACACTAGCAGGTATATCATGTTAAGCTTTACTGCAATATGAATCTAGCCAATAAAGAAGAAATTCATAAGAAATTTCATAAGAAGAAACAGTTGGCAGTAACCATTGCATCTCCTTTTCCAGGTTTTAAGGTGGTTAAGTCAAACAACTTCTCTTCAGTTACTGATAAATGGGGTTTAAGAAAAAATAATTAAACTTTGTTCCTAAGTATCATTTAAGTAGTTTAAATTTTTTTTTTTTTAAGATTCATTTTTACAGTTCCAGAGAGGTGTAACAGAAGCAGTGCGGTTTGTGCCTAGTGTATTCCATGGACTAGTTTTTGATTGTTGCAACACCTGGCACTGGGCCTTCAACTTTACTCACCCAAGGTGTGGTGATTATGTGTGGTTTTGGCAGCAGATCCAGAAAATTAGGATAGCTTAGAATGAGTTAAGGAAAGGGAATCTATTTTAAGAAATCTGAAGCTATTGAGCAAACCAATGAAAAATCTTGGGCTGTTCAAATTGTACGGCTTAGCAGCTCAATATTTTGACTTGAAGACAGACAAGTGCTTTGAGCTTGGACCTGGCTCCAAGAATTGAACACTGCTTGAGGCTGACACTTTCTCTGGGCTCACTAAACAACATGGTCATGTCTTGGTGGCTTGTGAGTTTTCTCCATGATGGACTTGCTTGGTCTCTTGTCTGGGGAAAGAAAGGCTTCTTTTCCTGCCCTGTTAAAATCTGTTTATGTTGTTTGCATTGCAGCAATACCTCAGAATCCTGCTGGTGATAGTGAAAGGTAGTGTAAAAGGACAGGTGAAGAGAAGTTTTGCTCAAGTGGCTTGCCAACTATTAATAAATAAGAAAAGAGAGGTGTTTAGTATTGCTGCTGCTATTTTTTAAGGAAGAAGCTGAGGAAAACTGACATATCAACTGGAATTTTCAAAGTGATTCAGCACTGGCATAATTGTTCTATTTTATGATCCAGATAGGTCAACAACAATTTCTTTTTTTTTTTTGAAAACACCTGCTTGTGAGCTGTCATACAAGCTTTACTGAACGTAATGGCACAATCCTGTAAGCCATTAGCAGTGAATCTCACCTTCTCAAACATCTCTGAGGCTGACTGTAGATGAAGTTACCCACTTAATTAGCTGGTGACATGTGATGACTTCCTGACTTTCTGAGGATTGGTTCAGATTCAAATTTGCTCTAAATTCCCTGTAAAGATCCTGGGCTGTGTGTCTTGCCATATTTATAACAAACAAATTAGCTAATTAGCTGAAACTAACTGGTACTGGTATTCCTCATGCCTGTGTTCTGATGGGGTTAGGGAAGAGGAAAAACTTCTTGAACAGACTAAGAAGTGTTGAATGAACCTGAGAAAGTCAGGCAATCTCGCATTATTCCTGTGAAGGTAAAGAGAAATGCTGCTTGGAAGCTCAGATCTGCAGAGCACAGAGAGAGGCAGAGGTAAGGGGTTTGAGCTACTGCTTTTGAGACAAGGTTTGGATTTGAAATCCAACACTTAAGAAATGATTGCATGTATTGGAAAGAGATGAACCTACAATTTACTGATGATACTTGGATAGCCAAACTACCTAAGTGTTTCAGGTGCATAAATAGGAAGAGTGAGATTTTTATCTCTCCAAAACATATGAAAGGCATGCAGAATCATTTCAATTGAGTTTCTCAATAGTCTTTTGAATGCGGAAGTCCTCCTTCATATATGTCATAATCAGAATAGTGCCTTAAGTAAAAGTATAATCCCCCCAGATCAGCTAGCCAGGAACTGATTTTGCACCTTTAATTCTCAGGAATTTAAATTTGGATTCATGTTGAAGTTCTCTCTCACTAACAAATATATGATACGAAAACAATCAGACTTTTTCTCTAAATGATGCCTCTTGTTTTCTTCTCCAAGAATGCTCTCTCAGGAAGTCCTTTTTTACATCTCATGATCTTTTTTTTTTTTTTCTTTTGACCTTATGTGATGCAAAACATCAAGTCTATTGTTGTATTAAAGCTGTTGTATGTAAGAATGTGAAAATAAAATGCAACATCTTAATATGAAAGCTATATATAAATACATATATTTATATACAAGACTGTTGTTTTAAATTAGTGGCAGGCCAAAATATATATAGCCAAAGTTGAATTTTTAAGAAACTGAAATCTGATACCACAGCAAAGGAAGTGACACTTTCCGTCCATGGTAAATCTTCTTGTGCACAGAGATTAATGAGTTTAGGTCCATTGTGTAACTGGAATTTAACTTGGACTGCTTGAAGTCTTTATATGTCTTGTGGCTTAAGGAATATATCTTTAAAAAAAAAAGAAAAGGAAAAGTTAAAACAAATGGAATGACTAGATATAGGAAAAATCCCTAAATGTAGATCTGACATTACATTTGAGTATTTATTTTCTAATCTCATGTCTGACTACCACTTTGTAACACCTCTAGCATGTTTTTGGATAATTACTCTCTTGTTATATTAAAGGAGTTTAAAAGATGACCAGCTTCCATTGTCATTCTGAATGTGATACAAGGATATTTTTCTCCTGCAATAATATGAAATTTGTCGGTAAAATATTTCTGTAGTCCTGGACTATCAGAATGTGACAAAATGGTATACAAGGTATTTGTAGGGTATTGGATGCAGTTGTTATTGCTTCCTGCAACCTATTGCACTTAGATATACAATTATCTGAATACCACATTGAGGAAACTTGTACTTGTAATAGGGTAGTTTAACTGCATGTTTAAAGGTGTTTAAATTTGCTCCACATTGTATTACTTAAGACATAGCTACAAAATCTTGTACATATAAATGAACACCAGAAATCAGATGGAGACCAGAGGATAATTGTATCTTCCTCTTTACTTTCCCTGTTATTGCTGAGAGCTCTAAAGAGACTGTAGTGTGTTCCCTCATCAGTAACACAGTCTTTAATCTCTAAAAAGCAAAATAAGAGAGTAAGTGGCATATATGTGAAGTTCATTACTATATTTAAATTATTAGAATGGAAATACAATTGCTAAAAAGAGTCAATATATGGCTCTTTAGACACTGAGCAGCTTCACCCATGAATTTACTTACTGCATGTTTGGTGATTGTCTCCTTGAATTGTGGAAGGCCTAAGGAAAAATGCAACCCCCCCAATATGATACTTTAAATTTTAAATAGTGTTCTTTTTGAAATATAATGTAATAGGGACATACTTCTACCTCTAAAACACTGTACACCCATCAAAACACCATTAGGACAAACTACAAAATCACGATTCATTTTGAGGCAGATTGTGCAGTCCTTATAAAGATCAATGAATAAGCCATCAACAGTTAAAATCTTCTCTGTGATGATAAGGACTTACTGGTATCAACGGCATTAGCATTCAGCACTTAGTACTTTTGTGAATTCACTGCATGAATGAAAACCTCTTGAGACTGTAATCCTTTACTTGAACTAAGATTTTAAGATACTGTATTCCAAAGTCCTCTTCTGTGACTTGGACAAGCAATGGTTAAGGGAAGTCAGCTACAAAATTTGAATGCAATCATGAGTGAGAGAGAAAGAGATATTTTGGAACATGTTTTGGGTACAGCAATGATGACCTCAATTTGAAAAAGCACAAATATAATCTGAATATTCAGCATGTAAGATGCACTGACTCTGGAGTAATGTTCTTAAATTGTTAAGTGTTATCTCGTTTGTGGACCTTGAAAGTGATGTGGGTCCCATTTTAAATGTACTACTGCAGTTTTTCCAGGGAAGCATCACTCTTTCAAAAGATGGAAGCATTACTTTTGTGAGAGCACAAGTAAATTTTTTTCAGCTGTGACTACTTCACCTAGATTTGTTAATACAGATATAAAGACAGAAATTAAGGGAGGTATTTTGTCTTTTGGATAGTGATACTCATGTCCATTAGAAACATCTTTTGGTCATTCTTTCAAGGAGCATTTCAGATGCTTTAGGCCTCACCCTTCCACCTCCAAGTTTCACCTGTGGCTTATAGCTCCTCCTTTCACTCTTGTTGCATTTAAAATCAACCTGCAAGTTTTCTGGACATGGACTAATTTTTTATTAGATCTAAGCTAAATATCCAGGAAAAAAAATACTGAGTATATGAGGTCACAGAGTGTAGCAAAGAGATATCCAAAGCAACCTGAGGAGAGCGTGCATCCTGTACTTAGTTATAGAACCTTAATGGGGTCACTTACTTAAGTTTCTGAACTTTGTGCTGCTGTGGAAAGACTGCTATAGGCATTTGAGTCATGATTTGGAAAGAAGTTGTTGAGATTTGGTTGTTTAGTCAAAAGAGCTTTTCCTGGGCAGGGAGGAGGTGAATTGTTGCATAAATGTAAAACTTTTTAGTTGCAGTAGTATTCGTGTTTTCAAGAAGGCAATCCCTGGACAGAATGAGTCTTCAGTGTCCCCCCCAAAACATCACAGTATGTAGAAAAGAAATCACTGTTTGTTCTGCTGACTCAGTTGGAGTGCTCTATTTGGCTCTGGGAAGCAGGGAGGGGACTGCCTAATGACTGGAAATAATAAAGGGGTGGGGCAGGAGAACCTTGTCATAAAATCCCTATTCCTCCACCCCTAATCTGCATGAGGAGTTCATGACTGCTGCATGACTTGGAAGCTTTTAACACTGGAGTTAAATGCAACTGGGGCAGCGATGGGATCAAATTTAAGTTCAAATGAGGTAAGTAAAGGAAGACAATAGTAAGTATAACATAAGTAAAATTGTCTGATATTGCGGTTAAATTGATCACAAAGGAGAAGATGTTTGTGGTGCATGGGCTATTGATGGAAAGAAAATTTTCTGTTCCTCAGTTCTTGTGATTGTGAGGATGGTTTTCCTAATCTAGGCTTTTACAGAACCTTGTGGCATGTATGTTTTGGGGCTAAGGACAATACTTATTGTGCATCCTTAAAAAGAATGCTCATGTCAAGGAAATAAGAAGACAGCACAGAGTTGTGACTGCCTCAGTGGTCAGTAAAGGACATACTGAGCGTTGTTAATGAGCATAGCTCTAGGTACGGCTTTGAATGTGAGCTGTTTTTAAATGTCAGCCTAAAATAAGAGTTTAACATGTAGTTTAGTTTTCTAAACTTTGCCTTGTGTTGTTTTTCCTAGACATTTTCGAGCACCTCAGCACCAGCAGTGAGAACGGTAGGTAGTAATTAGCTGACCCTTCATTAAATGCTGTCCAGTGCTGAATGCAGAGCACCAGAAAAAAATGTTAGGAATTCAATGGCTCAGGAGAAAATTGTACTGTAATGTTTATTCAACATGGAAAAGCTGAGCTGCGACTTCAACTCTGAATATTGTCTTGGCTTTCAGTATACTCTAAATAGTCTGACCATTGTTGGTATCTGATGCTGATGATGCAGTGAGTGGGTGTTGCGATGAATGTGGGCTGGCTTGTATTTCACCTGTATTACTTTTTTGATTCACCTTTTTTGTGTGATTTTATGACTTTGGATGAGACACCCACTTGTCTTTTATATTATTCCTTCTCTTTTATATTATTCTTTCATAAGATGATTTCGTTTAAACAGGTCTTTCATTTGTTCTTAGTGCTATAGTATTCCTTATAGTCTTTATTTGCAATGTAATGAACTGTTGTAGAGCTTGCAATTCTCTGTGTAACACAGTGTTTGAAAGTACTCTGTCAGAACAAAACAACTTTGTCAGCTGTTGAACAAAGGTCTTGTGTTCAGCCTCCTACAAGCCAAATCTCATCAGTTTGGTAGGAGTGGGAGCAGCAACCAAACTTCTCTGAGTGTGAAAAAAGAGCAGCAAGGTGTTTTATAAAGGCTGAACTGGTGATGAATTCTTTTCACAGGCAAATGAAAACTCCCATGGCAATTAGCTGATGTCCATGTTAGCAGACATTAGCCTAAAGGAAAACAAATCAGATAAGGTGCCAGTGAATGGGAACAGCCGGCAGTGGCAACAGGATCTGGTTGTCTTCAGACACTTGTAAATGGTTTGGGGCTGCCAATGTAAGTTGCAGCTCTTTGGAGATTTGTAGTCAGAAAGATGGGCTCTTGCTCCTGTTTCAGTCATGTGGAGGCATGCCAGTCTGGTTTGTTTTGGACTTTGGTTCATTGTGAAGGACTGCAGTAATACAGAGATTCTCCCAAACAGAGATAACAAACCTTCATGAGGCAGACCAAATTTATTTGTTAGTACCTGATGCCTGGTTGTGCCTGAGAGTCACTTACCTTCTCCCTTGAAAGTGAAGTGCTATGTTAAGCACAGATTTTGCAAAGTTATTTCAAAACATTTCATTTAAAATGGTGTTTAGGCCTTTGCATGTAGTCTTGCAGCCCTAGGGAAATACGCTGGGACTATAGAAATTATTCTAATTCTGTAAACTTTGCCTGTGTTTATAGGATCAAGTGGAGTTTATTATCCTTCGTGATTTTTTTTAACATTAATAATATGTCTGTAGGTATGAGACCTATAGAGTTCAGTGGCTTTACATTTTGCCTCTTGTTTTTGGGATGTCAGAACTGTCCTGAATATAGTACCTAGAATTTAGAGTGGAGTTCAGAGCCCCTTCTTTCTGCCCCCAGTCTTCAAGGCTCACAGAGGCAAAAATAAGGAAACAACTGAGCCTTTTTAGTAACACTTTTTTTGGGTTACTTAAATGAGTGTATTGTATCAAAATAATACAGACTAGCATAGTCTTGAGACAAAAGCCACGTTGAGTGGTAGGAATGCTTGACTTGGGTTCTTTTCTATGATATGGGTTTATTCTGACATGAAAATCCTAGCATGGAGCTTCAAACAGGAAAAGAAGAAAAATCACATGAAAACGGTGGTCTGAAGCCCCACAAGTTTTACATAGCTCTTGGAAAGAATCAGACCTTGAGTCACTGCTGCTCCATTTATTTTTGTTCTGGATCAGCGCCAGTGACATCTACTGACTTAATAGGACTCAGCTATGCGATATTTTAAAATGGGTGAAATAGGTGCAAAACATGTAGCACAAGGAAAAGTGCTTCCTATGCATTAGACCTTACCTGAGATGGTAAACATAGCATTGTAATGAAATCTTGACTGCCCCTGAGGCTCCAAAACTCTTTAAAGTTAAAAGGTGCTACATACCTGACTCAGGTTAGAAGCAAGACAATGATCTATGATTTAAAGTCCTGCTGCTCTTTGTAAGAGGGCTGAGTGTTTTCTTTGTTGGTCTTCACAGATTTTGAAATAGTGGCAAGATTTCCATTCCATTTTGAACATAAAGCTAAGTGACAAGTGCTTTGCTCTAAACAGATCTGACATGCTGCTTTACTTTGGTAACATCTGTTTCTCTTATTATAACTTGGGAATGTTATATGTGTTTCACTCTTGACTTCTCAAGAAAAGTATTGTATAGAAGACTTGGAATTTTACTTGGAATTTTGCTGTAATAAAGCAGTTTTAGAACCTAGTTATGCAACTCTTATTCATATGGATGAGTAATCATGTATATAAACACTCCTATTGACTTCCCTAGGACTACATTTGTGGAGATTGCACAAGTGAGCCACAGGACATAATTGAACTTTAATCTGACGTAGGACAGTGTGACCAAGTCCTGAGTTTGCAATCTCACATATTTAAGTAGTTTCAACACTGATTATTAAAATGCCTAGCTCATGTTTCCGGTTTATGAGGTAACAATCATGCCTCAGACAAAATAAATACAGAAGCTGAAAGTCAAAGTGTGCGTAATTACTGACCTGGGAGACTTCTGGCCCTAAGAACTTCTGAGCACACAATAGCGCCTTCATCACATTAAAGGGAAAGATGTGGAAGTCATTGACTATTACTAGCAGATTATCCAGTTTAAGATATGCCTCTCCATATTTTTTCTGTATGGCTTTGAGTAGGTTGCTGAAAGCTAGAATTGACTAAGCATCCAGGAACCTGAGTTAGGAGCTATAAGGTCTGATTTCTAAGTCTCTAGTATGGCAACAGATTCTATGACCCAGAGTGAAGTACTGAGAATTGATTCAGTGTGTTTGGATAGTTAGATACAGCAGAATGGGAATTGGGACAGCTGAGCAGGTAACTATGTAAGTAGGTACATCCAGCTAACAGGGACATCTGAGCAAAGAAACGTCTTCCTTAAATGCCATCTCTTTGTTCCACTGAGGAGATACCACTAAAGGCTTGAGAGGCACAATGTAGAGGTCCAGACCCTTGTTTTGAAAGAGCTAAGCAAAAATAATTCCTTTAAAATAGTGTACAGCCTACTGGTTACAGCACTTCCTTGGGATGGGGAATTTCTGCTCAAGAATGTTTTTTTATTCAAGGGATACAAGCCCCATCTTTCCTGGGTAAAGATATGCACCACCTCTTCTGCTGAAATAGCACTGCTGAGGACAAAAAATATTTAGCGTTTATTGGCTTGGAAAGTGGGGACCAGGTATAAATGCAGTAAACATGTCAGTAGACTAGGTAGGGATGGGAAAACCTTGGCCATTGGTTTCTGTGCTTAGGAGTTTTTCTTTGTTTTACTCTGTTACATTTAATGCATATAGAAAAGTAGTTGTGGCAGTTTAATTATGTTGTCTAGTTATGATGGCTATGGGTTGGCTTTGATTGGAGACTGTAATCTTTTTCTTCTTTTAGACCATAAGATCTAGTTTTTCTTTCAAGGTGTGTTTGTCCAAGTTCTCCTTTGTGGCTGTGATTGGTATAATGGAACAGGTAGACATGTGGTATACTGTTTGAGACAGCTAAAATACCCCAGAATTGACAATTCAAATGCTTTGAAACTGTTCACCATAAATCTGTGCCCTGTTCTAGAATCTGGACAGGTTAAGACAATGTAGAACAAATGTGCCTACATCAATGACTGTTCTGACCCTCCTGCTACTATCTTACCAAGCTCAAATTCTGTGTCTTCTGTTCCCTTGCCAACCCAAAGAAAAGTGCAAAAGGATAAACTGGGGATTACCAAGGCTATTTCTTGGAGGTTGTTCTTAATCTGCAGAGGTACAGGTGTTTCTGTTGGTGAGGAGAATTACATGCTTCATTAAATTGTGTTAGTGTCCAATGTCACCTCACAGTCCCAGTTGCTTAACATTTTGTCAAAACATTGTAAAATTCTTCTGGATAAGCCTTGTGCAACAGCTGGCAAGACAAACGGTCCAGCAAAACTTATAACATGTGTGAGGGAAATGGTAACAGGGTGCAGTTTATTAGTTAACAGCAGTACATTGTTTTTACTTTTGCCATTAATGCAAGCAATTCAAATGCAAATTAATTAATTCACAGTATATTACCTTTACTGGTGTACAGTGTATCTATGAGTGCAGGTGTGAGAGAGTTGATTAGTAGAGTTAATACCTATACTTACCAGGTCACATAGACAGAAAGACAAGCTTTTGGGCGAAAAACATCTGTTTCTGTTCTAAAACAAAATCAGTACACTCAAAGCTAAATACCAATTTGAAGAAAATATTGAGAGAAATTTATTCATATATATATGAATACATACATTCATTATAAAAGGAAAGATGGTACCTATGAAACAGAGGTGGTGTTAATGTGGGAGAGGACAGAAAGATATAAGTAGTTGTCTCCAAAGCAAAAGGGAGATAGTGAATTTATAGTCTGAGGAATCTGAAAACATATTAGTATAAACTGTGGAAGTTATGACGTATTATAGAATTAATATTTCTGAGCTCAAAATATCTGATATCTACTGGAGTTGTGAGTTAATTCCCAAGATCATCTCTGGAAAATTTTTGCAACTTTCTGTTGGGGATCATGGCTGAAGATGCCATGTACTTCTCTGCATGAGAAGTATTTCATCACTATCAGTTGCACTTCTGGCATTTTAGGCTGTGTATGGGAGCACTTGCACTGCTATTGTGGCTGTATTTGGTGTCCCAGAGACAGTCTATTCTATTGAAGTGGTTTGTAAGAGGTGAGGACACTCGCGAGTGCCGTACAAGTATTTATTATGATAATAATGGAGTGATATCAGAAAGAAGCAGTCTTCATAAAAATCAAACTTCCAGCACCTATTCTCAAATAATATATATATTTTTAAATCTGACGATTCTACATCAGAGATGAAAATGGTTCTTTGTCAAAATTTGTATAACTTTTCTAGCTGCTCCAGTTGGATTGATAGATTATATTGTCTTGATCTTAAAAACCTTGTTTTATCAACTTTAAGGTTACAGCGGTCTGTGACTATAGACTATAATATTTATCTCAATATCATATTTTTTCTTTTTTTTTTTTAATTGTCATGCAGAGACCGGTATCTCCTTTCAATTTGCTCACTGTTAAAATACTAAGAGTGAGGAATGCCCGGAAGGCAGACTTGCGTAAGTACTTCAGCTGTAGTCCGAACTTACTATAATTCTTTAAAGTAAAGAAAATATTTGGTCAATGTTATTGTTCTTAAATTATGCAGGTATATAAAGATATGTTGCTGAAAGTTTGCAAGAATTATTTTTGTTGTGATACTGAAGTGTTGCTTCAGTGTGTTCTGCTTTTAAGTGCAAAGAGACTAACTCAAGCAAAGTGGTACATTTTATCTCAGGCTTTTGTACATCACACTGAAACACATTTTCTATCTTTGTGACCTCAGACTTAGCTGCTGATCAGACGGTTACTGTTTAAATGATGAAAATACTTGCAATTCTGAGTAAAAATCCTTGAGCATTCCCTACAGAATTGCTGGACAGAAGAAAGGAGAGGTGATGCAAATGTAAAATCAGCAGTTTTAGGAAAGTCTATGAAAATAACAGAAGTTATAAGCAAAAACATTCTATCACTTCAGCAGAATTTATGAATAAACAATAAGAGATGATACAGTCCAGTGCATCTGGAAATTTATTTAACCTAGCCAATTGAAAAGTTTAAGTCAGTAAAAAAAAAACCCTGAATGCTACTATGAGAGTTTTAAAGACGTTTAAGTGAGGGTTAGTGATAGGAAGAGAGAAAAGGATATCTGGAATAGAAACTACGAGTCAAAAAGGTCATTGCCAGATCACAGAACTAGAGTTAATATTGCAAAGAGACCAAGACAGAAATCCCTGCAGTAGTGAAGTCTGCAGAGTCTGGTAATATCCCACTGTGGAAGCCCTGAGATGACTCACCTCTGCCTCTGCAGACCAGCAGCCATCAATTTCTTGAAACAGTGTGGCAGCAAATATAAAATGAAAATATTCAGTAAGAGAATGAGATTTGCAGCAGGCAGAAAGAATAGTTTGTTCACTCTTCACATATAATGCTGATTTACCCAGGTGAGGGACTGGTTTAATTATGAATTTTGAAATTTCCAATTCATTGAGGAGCTTCCTCACAGCTTCTGTTCCACAGATGTGAGTCCTCAGTAGCCCACTCTCCTGGGTGCAGTGGGGCTTGTTCAGGTGCCTTTTGAAAAGCAATTATGCAACTGGTCACTTTCATGGAGAAATCTGAATGATGAAATGTACATATAAAGAAGTTGTAAAGGCATGAAAGAAAAAAGGAAAATAAAGAGAATAAGAAAATCCAAATTGAAAGACTAAAGAATAAATTGGAAAGATGTAAAATGAAGAGGAGAAGTCCATAATATATTCACCAAAATCTTGAGACCCTTGCTCAAAATTTATTTTGGCACACTCAGAATTTCATGCAGCCCATCATAGTTTAAGGAAACTAACTGTAAATTTTATTTAAGCTACTATATATACTGAGATTTCAACTAAGGTAATGGGTCAAGAGTAGAGGGAAAACTCATGTCTTCTTAGCTGAGGTTGGATCTGGTGGTTCCTGACAGGAAGAATGTGGTTGGAACACGTGGAATTTGTACTTAAGAGCAATATTTTTGAATAAATTATTAGTATCAGGGAACATATATCTGCTCTGCTCAGTTACGGTATCCTGGTTTACTCCCTACTCCCTAAGTAATGTGCTTATTTATCTTTTTTCTGCAATTTTTCAACTTAAAAAAAATCTACTATGATTTACTGAATGCTTTGTTTACTGTTTATTTCAATATTTTTTACTCCGGAAATGACAAATGGTCAAAATATGGATATTTACTGTATAATTTTGGAAAAGGAATTTAAATTTTTTGACAAAGTGAGAACATCTTATAAGTTGCAATGTTCTGGGTTTCTTATAGATTAAAGACCCAGTTTCATGTGCAGAAACAGACACTTCAAATGCCTAAGTGGTGATTTGCATCAACCAAATATGTGATCTGACCAGGCAATCACTATAATTGCATCTGCAAACTGCACATGCGTTTTAGTACTCCAGAAGGTCCCCTGCCTATGTCACAATTCATTGTGGCTTTCTTCCTCAGGAATAAAGTGCTCACAGTTGCTGCTTACCATGGTGAATCATACAGTCTTTCTTCATGAAAAACATTGGCATGTCTGCCACATCATATTGCCTTATTTCCTGTGCCCTGGTCACAAGAACAGATGAATATCTTATCTTTAGCCACTTGAGATGACCCACTTCAGAATTTGGACTTTCCAAGGCCTTGTTTAAAGCATATCTTGCAGAGAACTTGGAAAACTTTTTGGCAAGAGTATTTTCTCAGCAGAAAATTTGTTCCTGGAGGAACCTTAAATTTTTGTAGGAAAAAAAATTCCAGTTTTCCTCAAAACCTCTCAACTATGGGAAAATGTCCTTTTTCTACATGTTTGTAATTCATATATAAATAAATATATAATATCAAATAAATAATTTCTTATTACAGTTCTGAGTCAGCTTTTATTTCCTCCACTTAAGCTTTCCTATTTTTCTGATTAAATATTGGTGTTTCCTATTTCAATAGTATTTTTTGTTGTTAGTGAAGGGGTTTTTCTTTATTTATTGAAATGAATCTTCCTTCATGGTCTTTGATTCTTACATTCCTACTTACCAGTGAAAAATAAATATGCTTTAAAAGTATATTCTCCCCATTGCTGTTCCATGGTGGAATAATTTTAATAGATTTGAGTATAAACCTGAAAAGATAGAGTGTGTTTTGGACCCTGACACTGATACAACATGGGATCTTGGGCAAGAAATTCAATTTTTCTCAATGTACTTATCTGCTTAATCCTTACATTGCCACCGTGAAGTAATTTTCCAGTGTGACTTAAGCTCTTTGAAAATGGAAACTCTAGGATTAGTCCTGATTAACCCTTTACATTTTAATCTGTCGCTCTGCCAAGTGTCTGATTTGTTGTACTCTTCCAATTAGTTTGGCTAAGGGAACTTCCTGGAAATGCTTTCCTTCCCACAATCATTATCAAGGTTTTGCTGACAGTTGTAGTTGACTACATGATAAAAGCACAGCCTTGGAGAAATACAGGTGGTAGAAAAAACCTACATCTGTTGTTATAACTGAAAGATAAAGAGGAAATATGTGAAGAGTATTGTACTTAATGTGATGTAATAACACTGTTACAGTTTTTGAGTATTATGTGGGAATTGACTGGGGCTGATCTTTTTGACCTCTTCCGACTCACAAGGTTACTGTAAGAACCAGATGACTGACAGAACTTTGTTAATGAGAAATAGGGAGAATATATATTGCACTATAGATATGAGAGAATTAGTTCCTGTGTCAAGCTTCTGCAAGTGTCATCCCCTGGTGGTTCTCCCTCCAGACTCAGGGTGTCAGCATAAAGAAGGAGCTTCTTTCCCCAGAAAGTCTTTTTCAAGTCTGCAGATTTAGGGATAGAAAGGAGTAGGATGAATTTAACTTAACCCTGATGCTGAGACAGATTTTTTTTTTCCCCCAGAAAGACTTGCTGAGAAAGGCAGAACTTCTAAAAATTAATACAAAATTGGCAGGTTCTGAATTGTGATAAGGAAATATTTTCAGCTCTGATGGGAGAACACTTCACTTCTTGTCAAATAAATCTATATTTCTTCATTTAAACCAGTGCTTTGATAAGTAAAGACTTTCAGCTAGTTAAGGTACCAAATCTAGGGAAGAAATTCTAGAAAACAAATCTCTGCAGTCCAGATGGAAGGTAGTGAGGTCTACTGTGTGAGCAACAGAGGAGCCACCCTAGAGCTGATGTGAGTGCACATGGCAGAGGGCATATACTATTAGATACTCATGTTTTGGCAAGGTTACTCTGCCCAAGTTATTTGGATAGACGTAAATATAAAGGTAAATGCAGCAGATGTGCCTGTACTGCATGTAGAGTACAGTACTATTTAAATAAAGCTTTTTATTGGAAATGAGCATGGAAGATATGTGAAGGTGTTTCTGCTTTTCTCTGAGTGTTTCATTGTATCATTTTCTCCTTACACTATATATTTTAGGAACAAATCTTTATCTCAAACTTTTTCTTATTAAGGCTAAATGTGCCCAATACAGTGTTTTGTTTTGTTTTTTTTCTGAATACTTTATCACTCTGCTCATCTTCTCATTTTACAGTCACCCTTTCAGACTGCTATGTGACACTGTGGCTACCTACTGCTTCATCTGAGAAAGTTCGAACCAGAACCATTAAGAACTGTAAAAATCCTGTCTGGAATGAAGCTTTTTGCTATAAGATAGACCGACGAGTCAAGGTTGTGAAAAGAAATGTTTTTTACCATTCATTGTCTGCATATATTCAGTACAATAAAACAATAACTATTTAGTTAGTTTCTGAGGAGTAGAGATGTTAAATACTTTTCAGGAAAAACTGCTGTCACTTGCATCTCCTCAGTATTGTTCTGTTCCAGCTATTTATTACTTAAGCATCTGCAATAGAGAAGAAGAGGGAAGCAATTAGCCCTGCAATATATGGCCTTACTATTCTGTCTGTGGTTTTCACGTATCCATGTGAAGCCCAAGATAAAGACAATATGAAAATAACAGTGAGATAAGCTAGTTCTAGATATGTTGGAAAGGAAATCCTTTAAACATTCATAAGTGTACCTATGCTTAGAGTCAGAAGTCAGAAAAAATGTAGAAACGTTTAATATAGTTATTTATTACAAATGTATGAATGTCCTACATGACCTGCTTGCCTTTTTTAATTTCCCCAGGCAGACAAGCCTACTTCTTTCTATACAGCTATTAATGTGAAGTTTAATATTCCTCAAACTCTTCTCTATCCTGCTTTTCTTTCTTGTTTTTCCTTCCTCCCCTAAAACTGGAGGTGGGAGGAAAACCTAGTCTTGAGATTTTCCTGCCTTACAGAGTTCTTAGAAAGAAGTCCATTATATTCTTAACCTCCTTTTGCAGAATGTGCTGGAGATAAAAGTCTGTGATGAAGACACAGTCACAAGGGATGATGAACTTTGCACAGTTCTCTTTGACATAGATAAACTCACTGTAGGACGTACTGTTCGAGTGAAGTTCCAGCTGAATCCACAGGTGAGTAGTGCAATCAGTGAGAACAACAGCAAATTCTTTCCTTCCACTGAAATATATCCTTTTATAGAGTTTCGTTATAGGAAAATATTTTAAATTTAAACTAGTTTTTTTGCTGCTATTATAAAGAAGACTTCAGTTCCCTGCATAAGTGTTCCACGCCAGCTTTTCTTAAGAAAAAGTCTCGATGCTAAAAATCGAGACCTAGGTACTTAATTTGGAATGTTTCTGGCATGTTTGTTGGCTCTTGCTGAAAATTAAGAATTGGTACCAACTTTAAACTCTAGTACTGTCAAAGCAGCTTGCTCTTTTTGTGTTGGGAATTAAAATCTGACAAAATGACTCTTTTAGCATAATAGCAATTCCTACATCTATGTAGTTACATGGCATGTAGATGTAAAACCCCCTAATTTCAGCAACTGCTTTTACAGTGACTTGAAATGCAATATCTTCAGTTTGTACCATGGTTTCTTTTGCAAGAAAAGAAATGGTTTCTTTTTTCTTTTTCTCTATACTCTAGGAATTTTCCTAAGAGCTACTCTAAATACATATTTTATAAATCATGTGAGGAAAGCTATGAAGAAAAATAAGAAATAATCCTTTCTTTCCTTTTTCCTCTCTCTTTAGGCACGTGAGGAGCTGGAGGTGGAGTTCACATTGCAGAACACGTGAGTAGAATCCTAAATTTTATATAAACTCGTATTCTGTGTAAAAATAGACTGGAAAATTAATTCATCTGTGACATGCTTCTTAAACCTATAGTCTCTACAGGCAGTATCTATGTGTTTTCATTATTGTCTAGTAAAGTGGAATTTCAGAATACATATTTTTAGATTGTAGAGTCTTAAAGTGTAAATTTTGCCCTGTTTGACTTCTACATCCTGGGTACCAGCTTCCTCCTTTTCTCTCTGTCATTAAATTAAAGGAATGACTGAGAGAGCTGGGGTTGTTTGGCCTGGAGAAGAGGAGGCTGAGGGGAGACCTTATTGCTCTCCACAACTACCTGAAGGGAGGTTGCGGAGAGGAGGGAACTGACCTCTTCTCCCAAGTGACAGGGGACAGAACAAGAGGGAGTGGTTTCAAACTCCACCAGGAGAGGTTCAGGCTTGACATAAGGAAAAATTTCTTCACAGAAAGAGTCATTAGGCAATGGAACCATCTACCCAGGGAGGTGGTTGGCTCACTTTCCCTGGAGGTGTTTAAGGTGTGGGTGGATGAGATACTGAGGGGTATGGTTTAGAGATTGGTGGGAATGGTTGGACTCGATGATCCGGTGGGTCTCTTCCAACCTGGTGATTCTATGATTCTAAATCAATACAGAAAGAAGTATGAGGACAAATACAATATTCAGAAACTTTTGACCCTTAGGAGGAGTGCGAAATGTACATGTCTTATGCTTTCCTTTCTTGGGCAATCTGACTTTTCAAACCCATAACATTATAAAATGCCCTTCTGTAAGCTGATCTGTTCAGCTCATCTTGCTATATGTGGGGAGCTGTGGTAGACTTGAGTATCACTTCTAGCAGGGAGAGAAACCAAGTACTCAATATAAAGAAAGGAGAAAGGTCAATACGGGAGGCTATGGACTGTGAAACTAGTAAAACTGGAGCACCAGCACAAGCTTCACTTGATAGGCCTGAAAGCTGTTGGTGGAGTTTGTCTGTTTAGGGGATGTGTTTGCTTCAGGTAGTTCATTCTGTGGAGAAATCTCTCATTCTAACTGGAAAGGGAGTCTAGTGCTGGGTTACAGATATTCTAGTCTCTTTTCACAATATGCTTTATGATTCTGAGGAAGTTACTTTGAAAGGGTTTCTGTTACCAACTTGATCCATGGTTTTGGACTGAAGGTGTTGTTGAAACAACATTAGAGAAGTGGTGACACTGCTGAGACCATCTCAAGGCATTTGAGGCTCTTCTGGAGACCTCATAGGTTAATATGTTAGTGGAGACTTTGAATGGCAGAGACCAATGGGATGAGGTTTAACAAGGCCAAATGCTGGGTCCTGCACGTGGGGCACAACAACCCTATGCAGTGATACAGACTAGGAGAAGTCTGTCTAGAAAGCTGCCTGGAAGAGAGGGACCTGGGGGTGTTGGTGGACAGACGACTGAACATGAGCCAGCAGTGTGCCCAGGTGGCCAAGAAGGCCAATGGCATCTTGGCTTTTATCAGAAACGGTGTGACCAGCAGGTCCAAGGAGGTTATTCTCCCTCTGTACTCGGCACTGGTGAGACCACACCTCAAATACTGTGTTCAGTTCTGGGCCCTTCACCACAAGAAGGATGTTGAGGCTCTGGAGTGAGTCCAGAGAAGAGTAACAAAGCTGGTGAAGAGGCTGGAGGACAAGTCTTATGAGGGAGTGGCTGAGAGAGCTGGGGTTGTTTAGCCTGGAGGAGGCTGAAGGGAGGACTTATTGCTCTCTATAACTACTTGAAGGGAGGTTGTAGAGAGGAGGGAGCTGGCCTCTTCTTCCAAGTGACAAGGGACAAGACAAGAGGGAATGGCCTCAAGCTCCACCAGGGGAGGTTCAGGCTGGATATCAGAAAAAAAATTGCACGAAAAGGGTCACTGGGCACTGACACAGGCTACCCAGGAAGGTGGTTGAGTCACCATCCCTGGAGGTGTTTATAAAATTGGTGGATGAGGTGCTCAGGGATATGGTTTAATTATTGATAGGAATGGTTTCACTCAGTGATCCAGTGGGTCTTTTTCAACTTAGTGATTCTGTGGTTCTGTGAATAATGTGTTTATTCCTGGTAAAAGGGGAAATTTGCATTTACTAGAGAGAGAGGGCAATATGAAGTATGACTGAAGAATGCAAGATCTCCCAGTGTTCACAGATAAAATAGCCAGTCCCAGAATCCACTATTATAACTCATGGAAATTCTTTAGGGCAGATATTTTGTTGTTCACTGTGCACCAAAATAGGCAGAAGGCCTAGAAACAACAAGAAAAAAAAAGTGTATATCACAGCTTAAGGGTGTCATGACATCAGTAGTGGTAATGGAGAAGAGAGCTGCAGTAGACGTCCCTAATGGCCTATCTAGAGTCCTCCTCTGCAGGTTAGAGGATGGCTTATGGTGTTGGTACATAGAATCATACTCTTGGTAATCCTGTTCTTTGGTGAAGATAGATTGTCTGGCTTGGATGTTGTGCAAGAGTGCGTTTGCATATGGGGAGGGAAGCTGCAGCTCCTCTCGGAGCATGTGTGTCCTGGCTCTGTGTCAAATTCTTCTCTTGGACCTTGCCACCAAATACCTTTGTAGACACACTAAATTGATACCATCAGAAATATAGCAGTTTCTGTAGGTGTCGTCTGAGTAGGAATGCAAGTGAGAAGGAACCTTGGCAATCCCAAGGAAGAGGTTTTAAAAAGAGTCACAGTCATGGCTCAGTTGATACAGCAAGAACACATTTGATCCACTTTCTTCTTTCATTCATGGTGTGGTATCTGAGTGACTAATTTAAAAGTTGTAGCCTGAAGAACTCCACATGCAAAGGGAAGAAACTGCTGCATTATAAGTCAGGGAACGTCCTTGTGAGGTTCCAGCAGGAATGAGAAAAGGGAAGATGCTTCTTTGGGAAAAATTACCTTCTTGTAGGAAAGCAGGTAAACATTTCCCTTATTATCCCTCATTTGCACTTCTTCCATATGTGTGGCAGTTGATGCTCTTCTGCCCATCAACTGAGCCTGAGATAAAGGTATAAGTACCTCTGATTTCATTAAACCTTGTACTCTTGGCAGGATATTGAAAAGAGGATTCTGCCCCCCCCCGGCATTGAATATGTGAGGAGTAATTAATGACAGGATTTCTGCACTAAAATTGGAGACAATGGATCACATTACCTGTGAAAGTTCTGAAAAGACCTGAAAGACTGAAGTAGCTGAGATGGGTCATCAGAAAGCTATGGATGAGACAGACCTTTTCTGCTTTGAACAAGCTCAGCAGGTTTTGACAAGGGTTTTCGATGTTGCTGGATGGCAGAAGTGTTGACAGAGATAATTTTAAGGGAGGGAGAGCCAATCATTTTGCTAACAAGTACAGCTAACCATGCAGGTCAGGTATGGTTATATATATGTCATCAATGAGAATACACATTTTTTAAAAAAAATATAACAGTTTATCTCTAAAATTAATAATTATTCCCAATAGAACATTTTGTCTGATAGTATTTACCTGATGTAGTTTTTCACTTCTTTCCCATCTTCATTCCAGAATTTACCAATTGCAGGATTTCCTATGTTAGGCTGTTCTTTCTTTCTAGCATTTCAGATGAATAATATCAAACATGAAGTGTAACTCCAGGCCAAGAAAGTTTCCTGGGTGGCACCTACAATAGTGGCATTGTCACTCCTATTTTTGTTTGTCTCACTGCAAAAATTGTGGTTTGTGTTACTCTTGCCAAAGAATGTTGCAAAAATTTCCTTGCAATACTCTGGTGGGCTGTATGAATCGGAGCCTGCATTCATTCCCATTATCTTTTAATTAAAATGGAAGAAAACCTTCTTATTGGTAGCTTGCTTTCCACAACTACAAGACAAATACCCTCTCTAGTTTTGTCTCACTTTTACACCACTCCTGCTGTACATGCAAATGCTCATCTCTCTACTGCCACTACTCGTGGCAGGCACTGAGGGCCAGATGTTTGATCGTAACGACACAGAGGAAGGCAAGCTCCTTCCTCCACGTGACTTTTCACCAGGAGCTGAGACAAGAGATTGCCCTATATTTTATGGGCCCATAAAGAGCCCAGCTGGCATGAGAGCTGCTGCCCTTGAGCAGCTGTGACAGAAAAGGTAAGGTCACACACAGGTTGCAGTTTTGTGTACTTTTGTGCTTTTTACATTATCTTGTGATCTTTATAAATGGTAACGTGAGCTTCCTCACTTGTGTTTCTCCTGCTAGTGTCCAGCATCAGCAGGAACCTCTACGAGTTGAAACAGGGACAGGGTCCCGCTGGACTAGGTGGCTTCGCTCGCTCAATATTCCTCTCCCCTCTGACTTCTTCTGAAGCCCACACCTGATATTTAGTGGCCCTGAAGAGACATCTGATGAACTAAAAGGTACTTCGAATTTGAAGGACAGGTGTGAAGGCCTTGGGGTATTTGCTGGGTCTGCTGATCTTCTTTTTTGGCATGTTTCTATATTTCAGATGTCCAAGTTGAGGAAATGCATCTCAAACAACTCTTAGAAGAATGATGGACCCCTCTTACACAACTTTTCATTTCAGCTCCACTGCTCTTTAGTTTCTTTTCAGTGAAATATTGTTAAAAACAAAGCCCACTTAATACAGAGAAATGTAAATAGGTGTACAAAAAATTGTATAAAAGTTAAATATTGAAATATGGCAAAAGCATGATTTTTAGAAAATAAACTTCTTTTTCTTGTTTCTGTAGCTCTGCTGTATTATTTTGAGAAATTTCTCCCATATAGGGGAGGACCAGCTGATCATAGTACCTATTTTTTGGGGGCACTGCTGAGGAAACTTAGAGTAGATGGAGTCTCCATACATTGGGGGCCAAATGTACTATTTGTATATATGGCAGGAGGTCATGTGGTCTTAAGGAGCACTTAAGGTAAAAGTTTTAAGTTAATAAAAAATGACTATCAAAGAATATTGGAGGCAAATACAGATTTCTTTATAGAAATAATACCATCCCCTGGACTTGTTTTGGGTAGTCAGAAATCTCAGACAAATGGCCTGAAGTTCCTAAAAGACAAATGCTGAAGTTCCTAAAAGAAGGAGAAGCTGGTTCTGACATGAAAGAATTAGGTTTTTGTACATAAGTAGAAAAAAAAATCCAGATTATCAGTGAAAGAAATCACAGTTACTTACCTCACATGTGAACTATAATATTTGAAACTATGTGACTGTAACTTCCCATACACTGTTGCTGGTTTTGTTATAAGCCAGACATGATCTAAAAAAGGAGTAGAAGGTAGCTTGATGTGTACAAGGTGTTGGGAAGTGATATATGGGCTCTCCGAGTCCACTGCAGTGTTAGGAAACCCTTCAATAGATATTTAATGGGGAAAGATGCCCAGAGTCTCTGTTCCAGGCCTCTCCTGTTGTAACATGCTACATGTTCTTATCATAAAACTGAAGTCCTCATTAGAAAAAAGCCATAAATCACAAACTATGAAGTAGGAGAGTACAGGACTGTTAGTATATGTAATGAAGACTGCGTTATAACAGCTTTGTTGTTAGAGAAAGTCACTTCTTAGGACTATTTGATGTCCATTATTCAGTGCTCCAAAATAAGGCAGAATAATCAAGGGACCCTGACAACCTGGATAGTGAGAAGTCTTCTGCATCCAGCTCAGCTGTGTTTCTAGTGATCTTTTATCTTATTTAAAAAAAAAAGTGTATACATCACTAGGTTAAGGAAAAAAAAAAAGAAATAATATTAAAACATTTGTCTTATGCTGTGACCAGAAGCCTTGAAACTCAGGATATAAAAGTTGGAAACACAGTGTGGAGATTAACCAGCAAGTGACAGCAGCTGGACTTCCTCACAAAGGCAATACCCCAAGAGGGACATTTCAGCCATTGCTGCTTAATTGCTGCCTGTGTTGTCCTAGATTGTAGTAGGAGCCTTCCAAACCATTCTGTCCAAGAATACATGATCTTCCACCCTGTTTGAAGGTTATGCCTTGAGTTCCTAATTATCTATCTAAGTTTATGCTTTGCTGATACAAATAATACTACACTCTACTGGATTTTTCCCTGTGTAAGACAACATCTTTTCCTGTCTTTGCACCTTCATTTCTCTAAACTATTCAGACTGAGTTCTTTTAATATCCAACATTCTTCTTTGCTTTCTTTAATTTTTTAATGAAGTATTTGAGATAGGGACACAATATATCATGTAATGATATAATTTTTTGACTACAATATAGTAATTAGGTGCAAAAATTTGGGTCTGAAAAATCCCCTCAATCGTACTTAATTACATTTCCCTACATGCAGGTAGAAACACTGAGTATTTTTTGCCCATTCCTGACCAATGTTATTAGAAATAATTTTAAACACACTTCCAAAAAAATATCCTATAAAATTCTTCAGAATTTTTCTTTTACGGTATACAATTTTTTGGTAGGGATTGGTTTCTTTAAAAAATTTTTCTTTATTTACTGGAAAGTTTTTCCTGAGTGTTCTGCCCTGTATTTAGCCAATGTATATTTTTCCTCTTAAAGGAAAATACTGATTTGGAAGTGAAACTTTAAACCAAAAATTGAATTTTTTTTTTTGAAAAAATGTTGAAATTTTGGGAGAATTCTTTGTCATGGGAAATTTTACAAATTTTTTTTTGTGTGTGTTTGTAGTGAAATGTAATAGTTGTAATAAACCTTATCTAAAAATAGATAATAACATTGTAATTTATCTGATTTTAAAAGAAACTTATTGTCTGTTTTCAGCTGAGATGTAATGCATATCTAATCTATACAATTTATGAGACTACAGAGTGTATAATCCATAGCTTTTAAAGTCTGAATAAATAACTTGTACTGCCTGCACTAATCTGGGTTATTGAGATACTCTATAAATTTATATCTGCAATTTAATAAAATGGTAAATTGTAAGATATCCTTACTGAGACATTGCCTGATATTCCTGAAGGAAAAGTATTTTAGAATATAAAATCTGGTATATGATATGAATATCATATCATCACATCATATCATGTCATGATATCAATGGTATATGAGCACACTTCTCCATGATGGGTAAGTGGAAACACATTTACACATGAAGTGATGTATGATCTCTTGTCAGAGACAAGTACAACTTGTTCTACTGTTATCATAGTATTTTGAAAATTGTGGAAATCTAGACAAATCTAATAGTTTTTTTGAGTGCAAAAGCTTGGGACAAACTGTGTAATAATCAAAACAATCAAGGCTGATGTAACGGTCTTTTGCTCTTTTCAAAGTCAGCATGTCACATATCAGAATTCTTTACATAGTTCACTACAGAAAGTGTGCAAAATCACAGGAGAAAAAGTCCTGCTTCATATTCTGTCAGGGTGGATGGAAAAACTTGCAACTCAGATTGTCATCTGGAACAATGCTTGATAAAAGCTTTAAAGTATTTTTGAGTGAGAATGCTGAGGTTGGAAATGTCAAAATTGAGAAAATGAGTAATGTGTTAACTCATAGACTTAAAAATTTACCTAAGTTGCCCCATGCATAACATTCTGTTTTCCATTTTATTTTTCAGTCTGGACTATCCTGATAGCATCATTAGTAATGGAGTACTAGTGGTAATGTATATTTCTTACAATGTTTCTTGTGCATGTATTACAAATGTTCATATTTTTAACTGCAGAAACTTTGAGCTTTGTGCCAAAGTCAGTACTATCAGACACACTGCCCTACTGAAAAAAAGAATCTGCTGTGGGCACTAAGGTTCACTGTTTTCTGGTCACTCCAATGCGGTGCCACCTTCTGCAAATCCCTACTGTGAGGCTGCTGTCAGCATGGACCTGTCACCTATTTTCTTCTATAATCTTAAATTTCCTACTCATTTCTCCCACATCACACCAGAACTATCAGGAGTTAATGGTGAAAGTGATAAAATGCTCACAGGAAGCATTTTAAGAGTCCTGTATCTCAATAGACCTACTATTTTGAATAAGTCTCATCTTTACTCTAACCATCTCTCCAAGTTCAAGTAGATCATGGGTTTGAAAAAAACTCATTAAGCTCCTTTTTTGCTTTCAAGTTTAGAAAAAAATATAATGGTATTATTGTAGTCATTATCTGTAGGCGTAGTAGATAACAATTGTGTTGCTCATTGATCATCTAGACAGGTTGTTTGAGAACAGCATGAATCACTTGCAACGGCATTTATGTTTCTCTCAGTTGTCATTTACTATCTCTTGCTACAGGCACGTGAGGTTTCCTGTTTGGAGGTTAGAGTGGATACTGGGAAACTGAAGCAGCAATCCACAAGTGAGGTTATTGCTTCATTAACCTATTGTTTTTCTGTTATGATTCAGTCATTATAAAGATGTTGAAAAATTAATAATCTGTTGTGCATATTACTATAGCTGTGCAGTACCACAATTAGCTTCACTGTGCCCCACCTTGCAGAAAGATTGTATCTGTCAAAGTTTGAATTAATAAAATATTTATTTCTGAGGCAAATCTTAAATTGAGGCAAACCCAGCCATATGTACTTGGAAAAAAAAATATATTATTTCTCTCTTTTTCCTGCTTGTTCAAAATGAAAATTTTTAACTGTTGGATTTTCTTTTAGAATTATCTTATATTTAAATTAATATGTAGAGATCTTATCCTGTATGTTTCATTTACTTTACAAAGTTTCAAGCCAATCAGGGTTCTGAAAAAGAATTTTCTTTTCGTTTGCTAGGGCAAAAATACTTAACTGGTACTGTTAAATTGAAATGTAAAATTGCTTCAAAGGGGTCTGCACAAAATGCAAACCACCACCAAATCAGGACTTGAGCTGTAAAATATAACTCTGATAAATTTAGCAGGGCTCCTCACTAGTTTTTAAGTTCATTCAAATGAACAGTGAGTTGTGTAACGTTGCTCATAGGACAATTCTCAAAAAATTGTGTCTGTTTCAAGATAATTAATGAATGGAAAAATTGATCTTTATGAATAAAAGGTTAACAATGGCTAAGTTGCATTATAGGAAGCTTCAGACTCACATCCAACATGGGGGGAAAGGTTAGCAACCTAAAAATATATGTCTATTGGCCTTGATCTTAGAAGAGAACAGCAAACAGTCTCACTGTAAATGTAAGAGCTTTCACGTACAAGGAACACAGCCTTTGGGTTGATTGATAGTTTCAGTTTTGGTGAAATGAAGGGACATATCAATGAGTCAGCTTGATTTTGGTGTTTGAGTCATATGACTGTTGTAGCAGACACAATATACAGTAAAATGTATGTGATGAACCAGAAAAGACTGACAAATAAATGACTCTTACTCAATATAAATAATCCAAAATGCCTTTATTTATTCATGGAAAACATCTACCAAATACACTATAGTATTATAAAACTATGTGATTTCTGAGTATTAATGATTTCTATAGACCAACAAAAATATCAGTTTTCAATACATTTTGGGGACCCAAAGGTCTCCTTTATCTTTGTGATGTAATGAAGATCAGACAAGAATTGTGAGTAGTAGAACCTGATTTATTTATCAGTTATGTGTGTTTTCTTGGGATAGTCAAAATTCTGATTGTTCCTTTCTTCTATGTTTAGATCAGGAGCTTACATTTACAGTGAAAGGGTCCCATGAAAGAAGCCAGAAGATTCTGCTGGACTCTGACCCCAGCCTTAGGGTCGTTGTATTTCACTGTGTTATAAATGACCAGACAAGACTGGATATCACATTGCCAGAAAATGTATGTTATCTATGTTATCACTAACCTTAATGAAATTAGAAAAAATTAATGTAAGCAGTGAACTGAACTAGTCCTCTTAGTAGAAGACATAGTGATGAAAAATGTTTCATGTGCACATCTCTAACACTTCTTACATTGTTTCAGCTGGCAAATAAAAATAGAAGTGAGAAATCTGGGATCCTTTCCTTCCCTCTGACTTCACTCCCTTTGCAGAAGGAAATAATAGTAGAAGAGGTGAGTGCTGTGGAACTTTTGAAATTACTATTTTCAAAACGTGCCTAACATTGTTCTGCTAGGAACAAAGTTCCTAAAAAAAAAAATTGAGACTGTCATACTCACTTTTAAGGAAGTAGTTGTTAACAATAATTAAATAATATGAAGATCATTGCAAACTTGTGTCCCCAAATTAGAATTATGTGGTTTCAAGGAATAAAACCAACATATGCATTTAAAAATTTCTGACATGGAGACAATTCCAGAATGGGAAAAAAAAAATCAATTCAGAATATAAGCTTAATTCAGAACTTAATTTATCTAAATATTGATATTGAGAACGTCTATGTGTGTGATTTTTTTTCTTATTTTGTTAATAATATAACTTCTCTCATTCTTGTTACTCCTAACTGTGCACACTGTGAGCCAGTGTAACATGTGAACTCAGGGCATAATAACTGCCCCAAACAGACAGGCTTGCTAGATAAGAGAGAATTTGATTCCAGAGCAGTGAGTGAGACTTGGGTTAATTATACTGAAATAATGTCCTAGGCCATATGAATTATTATTTGAGAACCTTCTTTCCACTGAAAGTGCCTAACTCAAGCTTGAAGGAGAGAAATGTTTTAAAGTTTTATGGTAATTTATTTATTTTCTGGATTTCTAGGATTCTTCTTTTCACGTGTGCTTGACAGCAAGAAAATGGTAAGATAGCCTTTTTCATCCTATCATCCAGGATTATCATAAACTAGTTATCTAGATTTTTTTCCTTATAGGTTGGGAGACGAACACATGCTGTGTGAGTGCTTTGTCCTGTACTCATATGGTGCCTCAAGTAAGTGTAAGTCTGCTGCAGTTATAGGATTGTGCAATTCAATATGTGTTATGAGCCTCGGTAGGTTTCTTCAGAGTGAACTAGCTTATTTTATGACTAATATTTATAGACATGAATAAAACTGCAGTACTCATATATTAATTTTGTTGCCTATTTATGCCAATAGTCAGATCTGCATAATGCCAGAAATAAACCCTATTCCTGTTTAATTTTGCAAAGTCACCAAACACAGGGAATTCTGTCTTCTACCCTTTCTCCTGCTTCACTGAACAGAATGGGAGGTAAGACCTGACCAGCTACCCCTCTGCCAGCCCACTCACAGGGACAGAATTGCACCACTGATATGTAAAACTGAAGACAACGAGGTTTCATGGTTCAACTAAAAACTTCATATTTTTCACACCATCCTTACAACTGGGTGTTATACAGAAGGGAACTAAGAGCATGGGAGCGGTTTGTGTAGGTGGCATTCGCAGCACGGGAAGAAGAGCTACTTGTTCAATCTCAACCAATGAAAAAATATATTGAAATGTAAATGACAGATTTATAGAAAGAGTAAGAGGAATTCTAATCTACTGTTAAAAATTATGTTTGCTTTTATAAGATCAATCAATTGACCTTACTGTGTTTTCAGAATTGCACTGTAATACACCAGATTTGCTGGAGAACAAAGGATATTAATATTAACCCTTGAAATATTCACGTTTGTGAAATATTGGTGAAAGTACTGTTGAGGATATAGTTTACAGACATCAGAGGGTGATGTGACCCAGCAGATTTGGTCAATACTGAGTAGTGTCCTCAGAAACGAGTGTTTGTGTTATTGGAGACATAAAATATTAGCTGCCAGTTGATTGGTTTTGTACCATTTTTCTGTAAATTTTTGGCTTGTGCTTCTCATTCCTCAAGGGAGAAAAATAAGTGTGGCTGCCCATGTGGAAGAAATGATGAATTTTCTTATATATTTTCAGGATGAAGCTTGCAAATGCTTGCCTAGAAATCTGTTCAGTGCACAGGTGAAGGGCTGGAATTCACAGGACAGAGGCTGAGCAGGGTGTGATGCTGCAGGACTTGCTCTGCAGTTAAGGATCTGTCACACAGTTCATTAGGACCTTCACTTTAAACACTGTTAGTGAGCTGTCAAAACCCGAGGACAGGTGAAGGTGGCATCATTTGACAATTTTCAGGATGGTATGGGGACAAAAAGGAATGGAGAAATGAAAAATTATTCCTGAAATTACCTCCTTTGGTGATCTTTCCCTGGCTCATGTCTTGTCTTTCTGCCCATGTCTAAAGCACATTAGAAGCTCCTTTTCCTTCTCACTGTTACTTCTTACTGACAATAAAAATGGTCCTTTTTTTATCTGTTCCTGGATCAATATGCAGACTTTTTTTTACAGATGATTTGTGGAGTTTAAGGAGTAACTGCTGCACAGCTCCTGGAATTGGCTATAAATGAAGTTTGCGTTGATTTGTCCCATTGCCTATTCCAGCTTAGGAGACCTGGATGTGCGCTTGGGGTTTAGCCTGTGCACAGAAGAGAAGGAATTCCTGTGGAAAAGGAAGAAATATGTTGCTGCTGCTCTGAAAAAGATTCTTCAGTTGGACGAGGATCTGAAAGACCATGAGGCAAGTTAACACAATCCTTAGTAGCTTATCAGTTCAACCCACTCCTACTTATTCTTGATATTGCTCATGAGTTTTGGGAAGAAAAATGGGCACACATGGAACAACTGGGAGAAACTGCCTGGGAAGTAGTGTGCCTCTAGCTCACTACCAGAAACAAGGCAAGGTGGTGGTCATGATATTTGTAAAGGATTTTGAAGAGATGAAGCAAAAATTTTCACACAGTCTTCTGTAGCAGATAAGACACAGTGTTGGGAAAACTAACCATTAAAATAAAACTGACAAGCTGGAAAAGAAGAGTGAATTATTGAGTGGTACAGATTAAATAGCTGATTCTTATTTGCAGCATTATCACTGCAGACCCTGCTTCTGCCTCTGTAATTCAACTATGACTTTTGTAACTGCTTATTTCTAGCTGGATTGTTGAAAATAAGATAAGTACAAACATCAACAAGCAAGAATCCTCTTTAGCTGGCAATTAAAAGAAAGAGTGATTTGGATAAATACAGTTTTTTAAAAAAATCACTGTTCAGAGCAGAGAATAATATAGAAAATGAAATGAAATGAAGTTTTCAAGAAAGCTGGAAATAACGTTTTTACATAGCTCTCTGAGTTTCCTGACACATGGAAAATTGGTTAAGGTGGTAAGACCAAAATAGCAAGTCTAAAGTTGTTTTTGAAAAGATCTAATTACTCTGGCTTTGCTATTGCAGTATTTAAATACAAAGTTCTGAAAAAAATCCCCTCTGCCTTGTTAACTGATTTACATTTGAATTGAAAAAAAAAATTACCTTTAGAATTCTAATTCATAATTGAAAGGTTAGAAAAATGTAAGAACTAAAATCTAATTTCTTGGAATTCTGATTTTAGGTAGGATGATCAATTTTCCCTTATGATTATTTATAAAAATTCTTAAATTTTAAGTTCTTATCAAGTTTAGTATAGGAAGAACACAGGGGTTTTTTTACATTAATTTCAATTAACGGAACAGGAGAAATATTTTCTTCAATCTGTATTTATTGACTTCAGAACAGCAGATTGCTTGGTGAAATTAGAAGCTAATAATGAAAAAGGTATAAATAGACCTTTTCCATAGGGAATGCAGGTATTCATGGAACTTAAGATACTAATTGAAGCAATGAGTGCAGTTAATCAGAAAAGGATTAAGGGAAGAATAGTCTGTCTCTTCAATCCGACTTGGACCTTGGAGTAGGGGAAGCCCAATTGATGATTGTACTTTACGACATAAAGTAATTAGTGGCTTAAGGCCAGGAATGCCTTGGATGTTGTATGGTCTGGCTGATTACATGGTGTTGTGCATTCTTCTGAGGCACTGGTCATTGTTAAAGGCAGAATCACACATCCCTAATCTACTCCAACATGGTAAATCCTGTCTTTTCTCTGATGGCTTCTAATAATACACTTTGAGGAGAATTCCAGGGAGATGAGGTTGATTTCCAATTATATACTGTGGAAATAGCCTCCTGCCCCGAATCTGAGTGGGTAAGATAAAAACCTTCCCTCTCCCATCACTCAGATGGTGGCCACAGAAGTCTTTCGCAACAATCACAACATTTTTGCATGAAGTAACATTACTATTTCTATCAATGCCTGTAACCCGTTACGTGATTTCTCCAGTAAGAGGGAATTGCTTGTTTCT